>OX344851.2:12858663-14108663 GCA_947037095.2 Nycteola revayana | reverse complement strand
CCCCATTAAGTATTTCAGGCTGGGTAGTAGATTCCTACAGTTCTTCTTAAGCCTATAAACGTCAACCATGCCAAATCTTCTAAGGAGTAGATTACAAACAAACAACTCAAGGCAAAGATGTGTTCAGACGCAGCGCATATATGATGTCGCTGTTAACGTGTTATCCATTTTGCATCTTCGTCTTACGTCGTTTCGGTATAATTGACAACATATAAGGAATCAGATTCTTAAAAAAAATCTGAAGTTTTTGGTTTATTAATAAATTCAGTAGTTACGTTCCAATTCCATGGACTAAAACTTATGTCTTTCTACTGACGCAATTGAAATATTACAAAGATTTTTACGAGCTATAGATGTTGTCATAGCATTTATGTAATTCCTGCACATATACCTCTAGTAATTGCTAAAAAATGTTCTTTCTTACCTGAGGTTCTTCACCATCCTGTTCTCACTGGGCAGGTCGAGGAAGTCCAACAGAAAACGGAGCCTGGCGTTGATCTCTGATGTCTCCATGCCGAAGATCCAGCCGAAGTACATCATGGTCTCTTTGATTGTGAACTCGCCGTATAGAGCGATCTCTTGGGGCATGTATCCTACCCGCTTGCCGGGGACACCAGACCCTAGGAGAAAAAGAATAAGAGAAGAACGACACAGATCAGAATTTGTAAATATTTTTTAGTTTATCTGACCAATGTCAGTATTAGACTTAGGCAAATGTACTGGATTATTTACCTAAGGTCTTAGCAGAAACAATCCAATATTCTAAATAGTCGTGTAAAAGGGACAATCCACTGCATTGGGGTGGTCACAAGGCATTGATAGCAGTTACATTTTAGAATAACTACTCGTGAAAGGAAGCTTTGTGTGAATGGTCCATTACTTTGGAGAGAGATCGAATGACGTCCCATTTTTCTCGTCCAGATTAAAGACCGAAAAGCAGTTCAGTTTTTGTAGTAATGGTGTATTTAATGGTCAATTTTGCCCGCCCTGTAGTAGGAGCTAGTTAGCCAGGAGGCTTTTGTTACTCACCGGGCATAAAGGCGAGCAGAGCTCCAGCCTTAATAAATGGTTTAAAAACTACAAAGTAAGCAACCTGCGCAAGAAGGCGCTCCCTGTGGGAGTTGGACTCGCTCACTCGGTCGCTGTCGGGGGGGATTGAGGGATTATGACTCTTGTTTTGTTAAGGGAGTTTTGTGCAACTGTCGCTCTACGTTACAGCTTGCGGCCTCCCGGTCTTTGGGATCTGCGAGGGCATCGGAAGGTTCTTTGCATACTAAGGGTCGGGGGGCGAGGGGGATGCAGCTGGATTCGCTGACTATTATTACTATTGTGGTTCATAATGAGTATCTACCTTTAGTTCCTGGCTTTCCTCCTAGCACCCATATTTCTCCGCTGTTCAGTTTCCGCCTGCCCACAATACAAGAGAGCAACGTCGTCTTTCCGCATCCTGACGCTCCGAGAAGACCATATCTGTAGACAAAAACGATGGGAATATTATAAACAAATGTGGATTTCAATACTATATTTTAGCATTATTATAAGATTAATGTTATTATAAATACATTTGTAGCAAACATTTGTGTGTATGAAGGAATGGAGAAGGCGCGAGAGAAGGAGCGACTTTTTTTTCAGTTGGACATACGTAGCTAGCCAATTGGCTTTTGTTACTTCACCGGGCATAAAGGCGAGCAGAGCTCCAGCCTTAATAAATGGTTTTAAAACTACAAACTAAGCAACCTGCGCAAGAGGGCGCCCCTTGGGGGCATGGACCTTGGCTCAGGGCGGTCGCTGGCGATGAGATGAGGGATTGTGACTTTTAGTATTTTAGGGGAGTTTTGTGCGACTGTCGCTCTACTTAACAGTTCGCGGGCTTCTCGGACTTCGGGTCTACGAGGGCATCGGATAGTTCTTTGCAAATTAAGGGTCAAGAGGACGAGGGGGAGAAAGTAGCGACAGCAGCGGTCGGACTTATGGTATGTGTCTTCAGTGTGCAGTGTGGATGTTAATCTGCGCGATGTATGTTTTAGGCTTTGAAGGCGAGCTGCTGTTCGCATAAAACATTAAACTCTAAACGTTATTTAAGCCAATTTTAAATCTATAGTAGGAGAACATAATGATGTACAAACAAAATTTAAAGGAATATGAAATAATACCAATTAACAACATGCGGTGACCGATAAGTGTGGATGCGAGTGTTTGTATGTGTGTGTGTAAGTGTGTTTCAGACATAGTTATAGTAATGTGTGACCAGGGAATGCTATTGAGTGTGTCACAATCAACGGCGGGAGAAGGAACACCCGGGGGAGTTTTAGTAGGTATGCACACTCCGGAGGATCTTCTTTTGGAGGCGGAGAGTCCTACATAGATAACCTTCGCTATCAATGGGATCACAAAATTTCGTGATTCCCGCGAGAGTGAAGGGATGCGTAAAGCATTATACTCCGGTATAAAAAAAGGGAATGCTATTGAGGCCTAATTAATTAAAGTGTAAATGTTGCTGTCTGGCTGAAAAATTCATCAGGGGTCACCAATCAAGACATAGGTTTATTTAGTGACTTGTTATAAAAAGATTGACAAATTTTGACGACCGGTTCGATGATAACTATAAAAAGATAAAGGATAGCAAATTGAATAAATACCAAGTTAACACTGAAACTTTGCACAACGCAAACTAAAATAAAGGCTTCTAGCTTAGCTGGAAATGCCACGGAATAAGATGACCTTATTATATCTTATGACACATTTAAACTAACTTCCAAATATGAAACAGAGATAACAGTTTTATTTTAAACACCTAATATAAACACCTATAAGAAGACAACAATATATTTTTAATAAAAAATAAAAATAGATTGGGTTCCACCATGGCCAAATGGTCAAGGCATTAGAGGCTATATCCAAGATGCAAGTTCAAATCCTGCTGGTAGTCTAAATTGATTCAAAACCTTGACAGAAACGTGATCACTCATCACATTAAAGCAGATAATTTTCACCTTTATCCTACCATTAAAGCGAGTCGTCTACTAGGAAGCAGCTCAGTTTCCTCATACTTGACGTGTTTATTATAATTGTCGCTTGATTTGACCACTTCACTTAGTTGATTGGTTTCCGTATTGGTGCCATTTTATGGTGATGTAGTGGAGCAAGGATTCTTATATCCTAGTGTTTTTTTTTTATTTATTAAAAACAACGATGTGGCAAATTAATCCTTGTGTCGCGGGGGACTTTACGAACACTCAATCTACGGATACAAAGCATACTCATACTCAGAGCAAATATCCTTTTGAAGGACTTACGTAGTTAGCCACGAGGCTTTTGCTTCTTCACCGGGCATAAAGGCGAGCTGAATTCCAGCCTTAATAAAAGCAAATATTCGTGTTTCACATGAACAATGGGCAAGAAGAATAAAAAATTATATTGATTTCGTCAGTTAGATTACCAAAAAATATTGGACACGTATTTTTTTTCTTTCCTCAAAAAACGTTTTACATAAAAGTGAAGTCACAAGCCCCCCTTGCCTGATTTTTTATAGTTTGTTTTTGCTCTGTATTTTTGCCAATTTTTATTGATTTGATAAATAAAACAATACGTGTCCAATGTTTTTAGTAATCTAACTGACGGACTAAACAGATTTTTTAGTCTTCATGTCCATTGCCCCAGCATCTGTGTTTCACCTCTGTATCTGTGTTTAGCCACAAGGCTTTTACTACTTCACAGGGCATAGTTTAAGAAGACCTATTAGCATGTTTAATATTAATATTTTCTAAAATTTTATATTTTCGGAATATTGGATGTGTTCCTTGGCTTCATGTATTTTGAATCTTCGCCTTATCAATTTTGGTCGGACAAAATATATGTATAAAGACCAGCCGTGCTCCAGCCTTAATAAATGGTTTAAAAACTAAGCAACCTGCGCAAGAGGTTGTCCCCCTGTGGGACTTGGACATTAGCTCTTAGATTGAGGACCAATGAGATTTTTGTTACTAAAGATTTTTATGGAAATTTCGTGCAACTGTCGCTCTACTTTACAGTTCGCGGGCCTCTCGGACTTTGGGTCTACGAGGGCATCTGCAGTTTTCAGTTCCAGTATACTTCATTTACCGATAGAATGCAATGCTACGGCCTCTAAGGGGTGGTCATCACTCAACCACTCACATCAACGCAACATTTCTTCCGACCAGAGATCGTAACGGTCTACCGCGCCAGTCGCTTGCGGCACACGCGAGGACGGGCTTGCGAAACGCACACTTTACATTCTATTCCACACGTTCTCTGATACACACAGTCTTATAAATAAGGCTATAAGGTAAAAATTCGCGTGGCCGTTGTAGTTTTTGTGACATGGTCATCGGTTTCTTCATCAGATCAAAGGAAAGACTACAAGGAAAAAGACATTTGTAGAATCAGCTACTGTGACTCGTTTCCTAATTATATTTATACGAAATGCGCCGTGCGGTTAAACCCGTGTTGCATTTTGTACCTTTGCTTATAATCGTGAAGGATATAAAATCCTACTAATATTATAAACGCGAAAGTTTGTGAGTATGAATGGATGGATGGATGTTTGTTACTCTTTCACGTCAAAACTACTGAACGGAGTTGGCTGCTTAACATAAAGGCTACAAAACATCAATCTCCGACCCACTGGAGCAGATTAACGCGGGTAAAACCACAGAAGATATAAATACAACAAGACAGACAAACAGCAATGTACAAAGGTACTACTAATTTCAGAAATCTCTTCCAGTAGACATACGAGAGGAGAAGTCAGAAGTAGAAACATTTTAAAGCGTCTAGGTTATAAAGAGATACACATACGTATAATAACTATTATTGTATGTATGTATATGTTACGACTAATAGCCGAAGTGCGGCTACAACTAGGTGCAGCCGACCACATGCGGTGAAACTTAAATCGACCTCAATAAGTCCCTGTTCAACTCCATTGGTTTAGGTTTAGGTTTTTTTTTTTTAACCACCCCAATACTTAGTTAGTAAAACCTAGTTCTAACGGAAGAAAAATAGGATACATCTAAGTTTAACCGCATGTGGTCGGCTGCACCTAGTTGTAGCCGGCTTAAACTAGGCGTAGCCGCACTTCGGCTATTAGCCGTAACGTATTATATATATAAATAGGTACATACAATATAATCATAAACTACATACTATAGGTATATGTTCCTCTCTATAATATAAGTATAGATTATGTAAAATAATGTTGTGTATTCGGATGTAAAAATATTTTTGCTTTTTTTGTGTTTTACTTTTGCGTTTTATTTCCCATTCCTTGAAAATAAATCATTTATAATTGAATTACATTTATGATAATATTCAAAGCGTTTAATATGACGCTACATATTTTTTCTAGACTGTAAGGTCATATTGATTAACAGATACACGTTAATTACTTCCATACATTTATTGCTAACCTACGTTGTGTGTATACATATATACGCCATCCGTTTATCGGTAGATAGTATCAAGTGTAATGATTATGGTAGTAAATAAACTTTTCTTTACTTTACTTTTATTACATCGGCATTTATTATTAGATCGGTATACATATTTAAGACCAGCAGCATTAAAATAAAATCCTTTAAAAAAATTAATTTGTTGTAACTAAAAATATTGACGATCTGTAAATAAAATCGTCATTTTTTTACTAAAAATAAAATGACATCAAAATACACGCGCACAGGATTTGCTGGCACCATAGTACGGGACAGATATATTTAAAAAAAATCATTGTATTTTTAATACCATTTTATTTTATTACAATGAAAATACCTATTAATCACATTATTTTTTCTTCTGTTCAATCTTACTCTCTTATTAAAGGAATGGCGTACATATTGGAAGCACCTTAAAAAAAAGGATTTTTATGTGATATTGTTTTTGTTGTTAAGTTTTTTTGTTGTTATCGTAATTACTTGTAATATTTGTCGGGATGTTATTATTTATTATGTTGTTTTGTGTATGTGGATGTTATGTAAATTCATTATTTTCCTCATGCTATAAAAACTATGTTATTAATTTGTAGTTATTCTAGTCTATAAAATTATTTAATTGAGCAAAGGCCTACCGAGAAGGCTGAGAATTTTGCTACTGGCCACACTAATCGCTTGGGTAAGTAAATCTTCGTAGAAAATACTAAGTTAGCTTTTGTAACCATCCGATGCCCTCGTAGACCCGAAGTAGGAGAGGCCCCCGACAAAAAAAGAAAACAGACTAGGTATTGCCTATCACTTCTTCCACGTCGATTTAAATATTTGTCTGCCATATGTGGTGACTAAGCTAAACCCACAAGCCAAACACATCACACAGTGAAGGACCATGTTCAGCAGTGAACATAAACCGGGATTATGTATTATTCCGACGGAGATATGTAGTTAGCCACAAGGCTTTTGGTTCTTCACTGGACATAAAGGCCAGCACGGCTCACGGTTTAAAAACAACAAACTTAACAATCTGCGCAAGAGGGCGCCCCTTGTGGGACTTGCTCAGGTCACCTCGGCTCAGGTCAGTCGGTCGCTTGCGAGGGATGCACTGATTTGGCTTTGAGTTCTTTTAATATAATTAATTCTAACACAAAATCACCTTGTTTACAAATCGAGCTGGCAGTCTGCCATATCAGTTTATGTAGATACCATCTTAGAAATCCCATACGTTCGATTTTCTAATGGATATCTTATACAATATGTTACACCTATCACGAGCGTAGTACATAAGTACACGCGGTGGGGGGCAGCTGTTTCTGTGTGCTATAATCGCAAATAGAAGAATAAATAATTAGTCAGTAAATAAATGTTTAGACGGAGTATCTACGCGTCTAAAAGACAAAAACGCAATGTTTGTACACTATTATAATCAAACATAGATAGTGAAGATGAAGATAATGTTGCCATAGTCACCATATTTGGTAGTACATATTATCGACCGCAGTATTACGTTAACTGTGTTGCACATTTTCTTATTATTCCGTCTTCGATTATTTTAAACTAGTTGCTGCCCGCGATTTAATCCGCGTAAAATGGATTTTATAAGATATCTAAACAATGAACCGTGTGGTCTCCGGCTTAGATAGGCCACCCCATGTCTTCACATGGGTGTCGTAAAAGGCGACTAAGGGACATATGGCTGATGGATGGGCAGCAGCATCTATTAGCTCAAGGTTTACATCTTACTGCGATCACCAATCCGTCTGCCAAGCGTGGTGATTATGGCAATATCCCTCTACGATACTGGCTTGCCAAGGTCTGTTAAGAGGAGGCCCATGTTCAGCAGTGGACGTAAACGGGCTGTTGATGAAACAATGAAAATCCCGTCTAAAACCTGTTATTTTTCCATTACAAATACACAATTCAATTTTATTTATATCTTTTAAATATATGTTATTTCGATAATATTAGGTTATATCTTAAACAATTAAAATGTTTTATCCGTCCCACAAGCTGCGAGACCTAAATCTCATAAGCTACATAATATTGGCCTTGTACAGTATGTAAATATTTAATTGCCTCATGCGCCTCCCCCCTAAAAATAATTATAGCTACGCCCATGGCAACCATGTTTATTAACAGGAAACCCTTGGCACCAAGCCATCGGAGAACAAAAGATTATTAACCTTTGACAATAAATATATGTAATTGTTATGAGAATTAATTACAATACCTACGTTACCTGTGTATTTATAGATAATTATGTTTTTTAATGTGTTCTTATAAACAAGTGTAAAGTGACTTGTGTTGGTTTTTGTGACTAATAAGATAATAGTACAAAAAATACAAGAGATTTAAAAAAAATATAAATGCAGTATTGGTATTGCGTCATTATCACTACATAGTATAAAACAAAGTCGCTTGCCGCTGTCTGTCCGTCCCTATGTATGCTTAGATCTTTAAAACTACGCAACAGATTTTGATGCGGTTTTTTTAAATAGATAGATTCAAGAGGAAGGTTTATATGTATGATACATCAGCATTGCACCCGTGCGAAGCCGGGGGGGGGGGGTTGCTAGTCTATATCTATACTAATATATAAAGCTAAATAGTTTGTTTGTTCGCTTTTTTACTTGAGCACGCTTATCTCAGGATCTAGGTCTGATTTGAAAAAATATTTCTGTGTTCTATAGCTAACTTTTCGAGGAAGGTAAGGTAAGTATTGTAAGGAAGAACGAGAGCTATGCGAGTGAAACCACGCGCGGGAAGCTATTCTGTACCAATACTATAAAGCCGAAGAGATTGTTTGTTTGCTTGAACGTGCTAAATTCAGGAACTACTGGTCTGATAAGAAAAGTTCTTTCACCATTACCAAGCTACGCTATCCAGGAGTTACATATGCAAGTAACATAGCCACAAGCCTTTTGATAATTCAATAGGCATAAAAGCGAGCATAGCTCCAACCTTATTTAATAGTTTATAAACTACAAACTGCGTGTGTCCCACGCCCTGTGGGAACCTCAGCTCAAGGCGGTCGCAGACGGAGGGATTGAGGGATTATGACTTTAAGTTAGGCATCGGAAGTTTTTTGCCAACTAAGAGTCCGGAGATGGGCGCGTTGCATTCGCCGACGTACTCTTTTCCGGCGGATCGGATAGATGAAGTTCTTTGCTAACTAAGGGTCAGAAGGGACGCGTTATTTTCGCGGGCACACTCTTCTCCAGTTGGTCGGATAGATTGGTCTGTATGTAGTAAATGTTGTGTAGTCGGTACTTACATAGTGCCCTTAGCCACTGTCATGTTGAGGTTGCTGAGGACGTGGTTGGGTCTCTTGTTGGAGCCGTAGTGTTTGAACGCGTGCCGCACGCACACCGCTTGCTGACGTTTCTGCCATGTCTGTGGACCATTACCATGTATTAATATCTTAATAAAAAATATATATATCGGCAGGATTAAAACCTGCATCTTAGTATAATTAGGCCCCAAATGTATGGACCAGCGGTCGGCAATACGCGGGTCTCACTTTCCTAATTACAAAATACTTTATTTTACATTTCAATTGGAGCAAGCATTATTGTCGGAAAAATAATCAGTAACCCCATGACCTCCGAGATTTAAAACGAGCCAAATAATATTTAGGGGCACCAGTAATTTTGCCCCAGGGCCCTTGATCAGCTAGCTACGCCACTGGACCAGCCAGAATTAAATCTTTGACCATGAATTTTCTGCTATCACTTTATTATAACTCTAAGTACTTGTTTTATAATGACCAACCTAATACAGCTGTAAGCACATACACGTACTTACTACCGGCATCGAACTCCGACCATTGGATATCCTCAACAAACAATGGAACAATATTCGTCTTCCTCAATCGGAGCAAGCCTTATTCGTACAAGTGACCATTGTCATCATGTACTGAAAGTGGTGATTCATGAGGCTGTTCTTTGTTTATTTGTTAGTTTGTTGATGGACGGAATGCTTTGGGTATGCATCATAAGATTAAACAAAATGCTAGACCAGGGCCGAATTTAGAACTCCAGAGGCCCCAGGGCAACAAAGGAGAAGATGCCCCATGGCCACATATTACCACATATACCGTCTAAATGTGTAGAAAATTTGAAGTATGTACATACTTTTCAGGACCATTTGAATTCTGATATTTTACTGACTGTCTAATTTAAGTGAACAAGTATAGACCAATGACCGTTTTTACAATATTTAAAAAATTTTAGACTATGAATCAATAATGTATGTATTACATAATTGATTCATAATTCTATAAATTACTGTATGTAAAGGTACAACCGAAAAAATAAATTAAAGAAAAGTTGTAGAGTTATCCCGTCAGAATTTGAATGATTTTAAATCTCTATTGTGGGGGCCCCTCTATTGTCAAGGCCCCGGGGAAATTGCCCTGGATGCACTCCCTTAAATCCGGCCTTGGCTGGAGCCTTTGTATAAATTACTAGAGATAACTAGAGACATACTTTTTGTCACACATTATTCATTAACATACAGGCCTATGATAACTTGCCCATCGAACAGTGTTCCATAAGTGTATCGCGCCTGTATGGGTACAAAAGTCAGTACTTTGTTTCTGTTCTGTGTGCTTAGGCCCTTAGTCAAAAAAATAATATTTATGTATCGAAAGTTAATGTCCGCAGTATTTGTTTTAATAAACATTGATAAAAATATATTTAATTGCCAATTTATCTGCATATTTTCGTTACGTACGAAACTAGTTACCACTTGTGGTTTCACCCAAGTCCAGACCACGTAGGAATAAGTTATTTGTTATTTCGTAATTTAAGATAACATAAAAGGTAAACAATTTGTATATGCTTTTTTATATTATGATGTCACTTCTGGTATAATAATTAAACTCGGCCTAGACGTTTCGGGAAATTACCCTGAACAAACGGACAAAAAAAACTTTGGTTATTATGAGTAGGTATTAATTTTGGAATTTATTTATTTAGCTGTAGTTATTACTTATCTACCTAAAGGTCAAGTAATATTTATTTATTTAAGTAAACGTGCATACTTTTGTTGTTTTAATATAAAAATAAAATGTGAGTATATTATTTTCGGATAGTATTTAAACGCAAATCAAAAAATATCCTTTTTCTATGCAATAAGATTCCGAATTCCCATTAAAATTACTGATTGCACAGCAAAATATTCAACTCAAAATATCACTAAACACACTACAATTTATTTTCGCAGCGTACAGCGATTTTTCCTAAAGCAAAAGCTTTTTCATCTGCACAGCTAATAATCTTAATGCACATTATACATGTTAACTCTTTTTCTTTTAAATATAGCTTCTATTTATAGATTATTTACAGCAGTTTTTCTAAATAAAACAGCATTTTATTAGTCACAGTCGTCTTATTATTTATTAATTACCACATAATGAGATCAGCAAAAAAATATATAAAATTAGATACAAAATTGTAATTTATTGAATTATTAAAGCGGATCTTGCTTTCGCGGGGCGTCCACGCTTAATTTTTTGCCCAATAGGCACATTTTAAGCTTCTGCAGGTGGCGCCACGTACTTGAGTCGGATCGCAAGTCCGATTATATGCTTGCACATAAAGTTCTTAAAAAAAAAGGGCCAGGTGCGTTTTCCGTTGACCCCCAGGCGGTTTGTTGGGTGGGCAAAGCAACTCTCCAATATGCGAAAGCGTTTTTTTTTGTAACCATCAAAAGTGTCCCAATCTTGAGTAAATGTCATGTCACTTGCTGTTGAACTTCCAACTATATAAATATTTAGTCCGGAATCAGATTCTAAAAATTTTACATTCTTGTCAAGTTTCGCCCATTGATACGCAAGAGTCCAATCTTTCAGTTCTATCGGAGGTAAAGTTTTAAATGTCTCTGGTTTGTGATCTTTCGACCATTCCTTTTACACCTACACTGACGAAATATTTCTATTTCGCTCTTACGCGCGAGATATACGGCTAACTCCCGACGACACCACCTAGCGCTATCTCTATCTTACTCGCTCGCGCCACTCTGCACTCCAGTGATGAAAAAGCGCGGGAAGTTTTTCAGTTAAGTTGTTCTGCTTTTAGAAATAATGCAATGTAAAAGGATTTTTTTGTTATAATAATCATTAAATTTGCGAGCATGGCTTCTTGAAAATTAAGACAAATATGATGAACAGGTTTTGTTGTACTTACTGGTTAATATGCGACTGGGATAGTTATTTTGCTATGAAATATGGAAAATTTGCTGTGCAGTCAGTATTTATGCTATGTATGTAGTATTTTTATACAAAAATATATTTAACCGTATTGCATTATGAGGAAAAAAGTAATGTCATATTGATGTATAATTTCGAATTATCTGCAGTTTGAGTTTTGTTAAACATTTAGTTTATCTGTAGTGAAGTAAGTTATTTGATGTAAAAAATTTATTTGATATGCAATTTATAATATCCCATTATTTTTGTATCACAAAGACCTTTTTTTTCGGACGGACATATATAGTTAGCCACGAGGCTTTTGCTACTAACATAATAAAATATTATTATAACCGTCCAAAAAAAAAGCACACTTAATATTAATTAACTAGCCTGTGTCTGCGACATCGTCCGAGTGGAATAGTAGCGCGATGATATAATTATATACCTATAGATATATTATTCCTCGATAAATGGACTATCATCATATGTGACGGTCTTCCTAAGCCGGAAACCACTCGGCTAAAGTTTAGAATAAAAAGAATACGTACCGTGCTTTCTTGTTTTTCGAATGGTGGTGAGAACTGTATTTGGCTCATTTTGGACTCCTTCGCGTCGCCCATTGGCGACGGAGGCGAGGTTTCTCTGTAACAACAAAAAAAAACAAATAAATACATTGATTAAACAACTTCAGACCTTTTAAGTCTATATCGATTTTGTTCTGAAAGGGTTCTAATAATATTTTACCTACATATTCTAATTACGACACCAACAATGAGCTGTTGTTGTTCTTGGAAACGACTGAATTAAATGCTGAATTGACATCGGCATATTCGAAACATCTTTACGAAAACTATCTTACTAGCTATCTAACATGTCACCGAGTGACTTTCTATAAGAAAACCTAAGGAAAATATAGTTTTTTTTATATAATCCGTACTTCCGGCATTTTTTTCATTATTGGGCTGCGTTTTGATTCCCCAATAGTTTTACCTCAGCGAATTTTATGGTGTCATTTCGTTGACGTAAAATGGTTGCGGTCTGCAACATGGGAAAATTAATGGTTAAACAAATTCTGACACATTCTCATCTAAAATTCCAAGTATCAACTTTGATAAACAAGACTTCGGCCCCAGAAGTCTGACTCATACATCTGTGACCCAGAAAGTCCGGGAAAATATAAAGATGTCATTAAATCATTACATTCAGCCTTGATCTCACCTCACCTTGATGCCACGTCATGGAAATCTACTCAGAATTATAGTTTCAAAAAGCATTCAAACTATCTTCTATAGATCAGAAATAGAAAGAGTAAAAGAAGTCTGTAACCTATGTCTTAATGTGGACTCTGAACTCAGATTTGAATGCCATATTGCCTACCGGTCTATCGCGTCGCCGTTCCTGGTGCTAGGAAGCCAATCTGTACTGATTTTGGCCCAACTTGCGGCAGACGTGGCCTGGAACGAACTGGACTCTTTTCTGAAAGATTGGTCCCAGATGGCTTGTCATAGGAAAAAATGGCAAGCAGGAAGGGGGGCCTTTGCCCTGCAGTGGGACACTTGGGCTTATAATAAAAATGATAATGTTGTCTTAAGGTGCTGTATAAAATAAAGCCGCATTTATCTGAACAACTTCAAATACTTCTAGTCGAATCATTGGTATTATCAAAATTAAATTACAGTGACACTATCTTTGAACCTCGGCTATTGGCACGAAATGATCGATTGATTCAAAGAGTCAAAAATGCGTGCGCAAGATTGCTTCTAAGACCTGGTTTTCTGGGTTTGATTCGCACACAGGACAACTGTTCGCGAGAACTAAAGATATTTGTGATACAAGGATTAATTGGCTTTGTGTTCATGTTGTCTTAAAAACGAAAAAAGGTTCCTAAAGTCTCTGCTTAACACCTGTAGCTACAAGATTAGATTAACTACAAACACAAAATATCAAGTGTTAATTTCGTTCAAAAATCTGTCTCATTGCGCAGTCCGGGAAAAAAAATCAGTATACAATAATATTAGACATGAAATATATTTATACTCATGTTTAGGGGCTTAATCTGTGATCTGGTTTTTTTTTTCGGACGGGCATATGTAGCCACGAGGCTTTTGCTTCTTATATAGTGTGATCTGGGTTCCTTACGGTAACCTGCGGTAATACCCGACCTTTTGAATACTAAATGAAATAAGTCATTCAACCTTACCCGTTTAAAAATAAACTAACGGCACCAAAAATCTTATTGCTACCTCCTTAAAATCTGCTTTAAAAGTTATTTATAAATTGTAAAAGGTCAAAAACCAACGAGAGACCGAAAAGTAAATAAAAATGAGAGACATCCATTTCGTATGAGTTTTTGTCGGCCAGCGGTCACTGTGACTCATCAATTTAATGTTTTATGTAAATAAAAGGAAATTTCCAGAATGGAAATAAAACTTATTTCGTTTTGTATAATACGCTGAAAATATGAATCACAGATTTACAATATTATACACTATGATTTTTTAATAATTGGCAGAACGATTTGTCATCAGCAGGTATTACTATCGAAATGTTATAATAAATTTTAAATATAAAAACATATGTATGTTTTTTTTTACTAAAAAAGTGTATTTCAAGGACACGACAATGATATATTTACAATCAACAAAAGAGATAGGTTTACTCATTGTAAAACGCATTTTAAATTTATATGTCCACGTTTATGAGAATATTTCACTGTTATGTGTATTTGTACTCAGCTAGCAGCAAACTCTTCGCCCATACCAGTGTCTTGCAGACAAAAACATAATAATTTACATTGATTGATACTGAAGGTTTTAAATATATCTTTTTTTTCGACTTCATATCATGTCAAAATGAGATCTAATATTTAGTAATACGAGATAATTTAGGTTGAACGAATGAGCCCTTAACACAGGTTGGAAGCCATTTAATTCAGTTTTTTTTTATTGAATACTAGCTGCACCCCGCGGTTTTACTAGCGTTTCTCTGCTCCAGTGAGTCGGAGCGTGCAATTTTGTAGCCTATATATGTTAATCGAGTTTATAAACTATCCGCGTGCAAACTTTCAGGCAAATCCATTTAATAGTTTTTGCTTGAAATAGTAACAAACATACATACATCCGCACGTAAAAACTTTCGCATTTATAATATTAATCGGATAATTGGATAAGTTATACATAGATCAATTGTAGTACCAAAAATAAATTATCTTACTGAAATTACGGTATAGGTTAAATATTTTTTTGGATTGTTATAATTCCTTTCACGTCGCCGCGTCGTTTGATGGGCAATAAAGTTAGTTTATCTTCCCTGTCTCTCATAAGAAACTATCACCTCCATATGCAATACATTCGTAATAATTACATAAACATCACAAAGTTGGCGCTTAAACTAAATCTATCTAAGATGGCGTTGCGTCGCCATCTTGTCTTCCTATTACGTCATAACGTGTTTACAATTATTAAGGTGTTACATTGTTCTTGTGTGGTTGTTTTATTTTTAAATTATGAGCATATAAAGGTTGTTAGTTAAGTTCCTCAAAATGCTCCGTAAACCAGCGGGTCCTGTGTATTTTCGGACGGTCGTTTATGTAGTCGGCCTCGAGGCTTTTGCTAATGCACATGCACAAAGGCGAACAGAGCTCCAGCCTTATTCATCATCATCAGCCTGTTGAAGTCCACTGCTGAACATAGGCCTCCCCCATCGATTTCCAACGGGAACGATCGCTAGCGGCCTGCAACCACCGACTCCCCGCGACCTTTATGAGGTCGTCGGTCCATCGTGCAGGCGGTCATCCTACGCTGCACTGGCCAGTTCGTGGTCTCCACTCGAGAATCTTTCTGCTCAATCGGCCGTCAGTGCTATGTGTCACTTCCTTTCTCTATGTGTCACTCCCTTTGCCACTTCAGCTTGCTAATCCGTTGAGCTATGTCAGTGACCTTCGTTCTCCTGCGGATCTCTTCATTTCTGATTAAATGACAGCCTTATTAGGTTTATAAACTTTAAACTATGCAACCTGTGCAAGACAGCGTCTTCTGTGGGACTTGTATCTAGGCTCAGAACGGTCGCTGTCGGAGAGATTGAGGGGTTATGACTTTTAGTTGTTTAGTGCAACTGTCGCTCTACGTTACACTTTGCTGGCCACTCGGACTTCGGGTCTACGAGGACAGTGGAAAGTTCTATCCAACTAATGGTCAGGCGGGAACAGGTACTGACTGACATTCTCTGTGCCATGAAAAATGGCGGAAGTAGGCTCTTTAAACAAAAAAATAAATCTTCTACATTTGTAATATTAGTATCGATTTATAAGTACTATAGATTATGATAACTTTATCAGTCATCAGGCCATAGTATATAACATATCTACATTATAATAACGACGAGCGCACACAGGATTCGTACGTGTTCTGCGTGGAGTTGTACTACTGCGTCACGCTCACCTTGACATGTCACGTCTGTGGCGACAATGTTCTGTGGCTTATGTTAAGAAGTATCGTTGGTAGAGTATAATAATCGTCACGAGGATCTGGATTTGATTACCAGGCTCGATATAATTTCATAGTATTCTGATTAATGTTCATTAGTAATTTAACGTGTTACTCTTACTCCATAAATAAAAAGAATAGCAATAAAATAGTCCAATAACCTTTACAAGTAGAGATTAAACGACCGCTATTTATAAAAAAAAAACAATGCTTATACATAAAACAAAAGACAAACGACCATTCCAACCTTAATAGTACTAGGAGTGCATAAAAAAGAGGCAATCATTATATCAATCAATCAATCATACACTATCCTTATCCCGTTTCATTTTATCAATAGGAGTGAAAGAGCAAGTACTATATTGTTAGTTGCGTATTATAATTGCAATTTCGCCATGGCGGCCGTGAGGGTATGTCAAAACATAGGACGCGGTTGGAATAATAATGTCGAAGGTATGACTGGAATAACAATATTAATCATTATAAAGACAATAGAATAGACATTTAGATTATAATTTAGTTTTTATCAGCTCGATGTCAAAGAGCTGACGTAAAGCATATATAATTATCATTAAAATATTGTTAACTAGCTGTACCGCGCAGATCACGTTCAACTTAAAATATACACACACAAATGACGTGGCTTTCTTTTAGTAAAAGAATTTTCAAAATCAGTTCAGTAGATCCAGAGATTACCCCCCCTACAACGTCACTAACTCACAAACTCCTCTTAAAGCTTATTTTTTTTACAACTACGACTTTTTATACTTGTCAGAATCACAATGTAAAAAAACTATTTTTTTTTCTTCGGGTGGACTTATGTAGTTAGCCACAAGGCTTTAGCTACTTTTACTTAAAGGCACGCAGATCTGCAATCTTAATTAATGGTTTAAAAACTACAAACTAAGCAACCTGCGCAAGAGTGCGTCCTTGTGGGACGTAGACCTCGGCTCAGGGCGGACGCTGGCGGGGGGATTGGTGAGTAAAGTCGCCAGAGCTCACAAGAAGTAAGGGCAAGATAAAACTATATATATCTATGCTATACATATCTACTGTACTGGGACTAGCTGACCTTGAACTTGGACCCTAACCCTAAGCCACACAACATAAGGGGGATAGGAGTCATAAAAAAAACATGGTAAAAGTTAGCAGTTTCCTCGTCGTTCAAGTACTAGGAACGCATAACAACAAGCGCTCATTGAAGCGTGTGGCGTATTGTTTCATGTGTGACCTTACGTTTCTTCTAGCTAACCATCCGTGTGCAACAGGTATAGGTACTATTGTAGGTTCTGTGTATTGAAAAATATGGTATGTGAGGGCTCTAAACTATTTTAGAAATCTTATACTAATAAAGAAAGCTGAAGAGATTGTTTGTTTTGTTGTTTGAGGACCGATTTAAAAAAATATTTTAGTGATAGCCGAGATATTTTTTTTAATTTAATTTTGAATTTTTCACGGGACCGGTAGTTACGCGAGTAAAACCGCGCGTGGAAAGGAAATATGGATAAAATAACAAAGTTGAAATTGAAAAAAAAAATCAAAAACAAAAACTCACGCACATGACGCAACATTAAACAATAACGTTATTTGGCTAAGTTGTTTAAAGTTTAAAGAACTATACTTTTAGCAATCTCTATGGCCTATAGATATACAAGCTTCGGAGGTCATGTGGTCGAATCCCACGCTAGACAAAAACAAGACGTTGAAATTTAAAAAAATACAAAAATATATTTTTCTGGTCCAGCCGTTGCTTCCGATTATCATATCTATGACAACCTATAGTAATATTATAAAGCTAAAGAGTTTCTTTGTTTATTTGTTTCTTTGAAGCCTAAATCACAGCAACAATTTTAACTAATGCAAAAGAAAACCTGCTTCAGAGCATTACTCGACAGCGCACCATCATTACTCCTTATTTCGTCTGAGATTGTGCGTACTAAAGCTAATCTCTACCTGTCTTAAAAACTTTTAACATACAAATGTACAGTCAACAAATGAAATAGATTTACACATTGCGAAAAGCATTTAAAATTTATATGTATACTAGCTGCGCCCCGCGGTTTTACCCGCGTTACTCTGCTCCAGTGGGTCGAAGCATGATTTTTTGTAGCCTATTAACATATAGGCTACAAAAAATCCAGCGTATAACCTAACCCGGTGCAAAATTTCAGCCAATTTCGTTCCGTAGTTTTGGCGTGAAAGAGTAACAAACATCCATCCATCCATCCATACTTACAAACTTTCGCGTTTATAATATTAGTAGGATGCTTATGAGAAGAGTTAATTGATATCTGGGGCCTGAACCTACTATCGTAATTGTGTCTCGTGGAACTATTACTGACGTCTAAATGGTCGGTTTTTCACATTTGCTAATCTACTAATCCAAAAGACAAAGAAAATCGACCATCGAGACGTCAGTGACAGTTCCACGACACACCATAACGATAGTAGACACAGACCCCAGAATTTGTGCACAGCTAGCAGCTGGGTTTCCCCCTATTAAGAATTATCGGCTGTCATAGTGACATTTATTTATTTATTTTATAGGGCAGTTAACATAAACATATTTATTTACATTATTTGATACTGACGTAGTAAAGCTATCTTTTATGTTGACTGTACATAAAGAATAACATATTTTATTACCTTGCCTACGAATACTTAGTAGATTTTAATGTTTTCCTCATTGTAATGGCGTTTCTAATTATAGCACAACAAAACCTGTCTTTGAACCTACGACCTGCAGGAAAAAACGGATTAAAGCCACAATTAAAATAATTACGGGAAAATACATTAATATTTATGTATTATACTAATAAAAATGTTTAAGTTTAATGTAAGCTGAGAATTATTTGGCAACATAGTTTTTATTTATATATCTTGAGTCTTGACACAACACACACACACACACGCACATACGAGAAAACTCTACGTACATGATATACATACAATAATAAAATCTTTATTTCCCTTGACCACAGCATCACTCGCCAATTCTTTTTTTGTTATTGTCAGGAGAAGGTTATTATGAAAGAAAAGAATAAGAAAATTGCGTGGAAAATTAGAAAATTTAAGAATTCTTAACCACCATATTAAATGTTCTAGTCAAACCATATTATGGATTTTTTGCGTTCTGCTCTTAGCGCACATCACCGTTAGTTCAGAATTATCACGCCTAATATTAAAGGAGTTTTAGTTAAGACAGGACAATGTCTCGCCCTAAGCCGAGGTCCAAGTTCCACAGGAGCGCCCCCTTGCGCCGGTTGCTTAGTTTATAGTATTTAAACCATTTATTGAAGCTGAAGCCCTGCTCGCCTTTATGTCCGGTGAAGTAGCAAAAGCCTCCTGGCATAATGTCCGTCCTGTCACAATATTGTTTTACATATAAAGCTTATTGTATAATTCCTAAGTTACATTTTTATGTCTTTTAGACAATGTGATGAGTAATATTTCAAATGTACCTACTCATTCTATTTATAATTAAATAGATTAGATGCAGTTTCCTTATTATTATATTATAACATACATAATATTTAAATAAAAGAGTAAAAGATAATTCTATTACGTATAGGTATTATCATCAGGGGTCATTTTATTATAGTTTATCATACATATAACTACATCAGTTTACTTAGCGCGGTTTTACTCGCCTAGCTCCCGTTCCCGTAGGAACTTCATATGAAATATAGCCTATAGCCTTCCTCGATAAATGGGCTATCTAACACGGAAATAATTTTTCAAATCAGACCAGTAGTTCCTGAGATACAAACAAACAAACCCTTCAGCTTTATTATTATTTTAGATATAGATAAATAGAATTTCAAGTTAGTTTCAATAGAATATTCAAGTTCTTTTAAAGAAAATAATAAATATAAATAACTAGGAATCAATGAATTAGAAAAAGAAATATGATTGACGACTGTCTGTCTGTCTGAACGGGAGCTACGATCAGCACTGGCGTAACTATTGAAGGGCTGTGCGAGGCAGTGCTCCGGGGCTCCAAATCCTTATTAGCAAACGTCTTATTGCCTTTTAAAAATATTTACATAATATTGATAAAACCTAAACATTATTAAATGTTTTGAACTCTTTATGGGAAAGATTACCTTATACTATATTTCAAAATTGAGATTACTAAAATTCGACCACCGGCAGGATTCGAACCTGCATCTTTGGGTAAAGCCCCCAATGCCTTAGCCAATTAGGCTACGGTGGAACCCTACCGATCATCGAAATTTATTAATCTCTTTGTAACAGGTCTCTAACGGGGACGGTAGTGCCATCTATCGGTAATGATTCGCATTACTTCGATAAATATCTCCAAAGTTACATTTGGTATTAAATACCACCGGCCGGTGATCGAATTTTATTAATCTCAATTTTGAAATATAGTATAAGGTAATCTTTCCCATAAAGAGTTCAAAACATTTAATAATGTGAAAACCTAAACAGTTTAGAGGCACCAGTTTTTTTTTGCCCCACGTTCCTTGATCATCTAACTAAGCCACTGGAAGTTAAATAATCATTCAATGCAACAACCATCAAATTCCTTTACACTAACAGTTCATAAATTGAATAAATTCACTCTTTCACCAATTGATGAACTATTCCCACGTAATTTCACATCACAAAGGCGAGGGAAATGACGAAGACAACCAAACGTGCGTTACCATCGTTTATTTTGCATACAATGCAGTATGCGTAGACGCAGGCACGTATATGATACTTGCAGATATAAACAATGTGATAATTGTTTGATTTTAACCATTGTGTACAGATTTTATTTGATTATATTCAATGAAAAACACATGCCTGCATATTATGATGTTCGTATAGCTTATCTATGGATCCTACTAATATTATAAATGTGGATAATATGGTATGTATGTTTGTTACTCTTTCACGCAAACTACTGAATGGATTTGGCTGAAAGTTTGCACGCGGATAGTTTATAAGCTGGATTAACATATAGCCTACAAAATATCCGACCCACTGGAGCAGAGTGATGCGGGTGAAACCGCGTGGCGCAGCTAGTATTTAATATGGATGACGACAAAAAAAAAAAATTTGGTCCGTCAGTTAGATAACCAAAAAATATTTGTCACATATTTACTAAATTATCTAATCAATAAAAATTAACAGTGATACAAAGCAAACTGAATTTAGGAGAGGGGGGCTTGCGACGTCACTCTTTGGTAAAATTTCAACGCGCCGCGGCCGTATCTTCGTCATATTTTGTTAACGGAACGAAAATAAAGTATGTATCCAATACTTTTTGGTTTTCTAACTGACGGACCAAGTTCATGCTCATCTGACCAACAGCATGCAAAACAATAAGCATTGACGTAATTAAATGATCTCCAAATCAATCACACACACAACACGCGCTTCCGATCAAGACTTGTAATGTAATGTAATGTGCTTAATAATGGAGTGTCTTTATAATCAAGGAGTTCATTAAGTTATTGGTACTAAAACACTTTGCAAACTTCGAGAATCTTTAAGTAAGGCATCGGGTAACAGCATAGTTTTTATCCAACACATAAGTAGTAAGTATGTATCGATTGTGGAGTGTCTCACTGTTCTTGCCGTTCCCGAGATAATTATTAGACAAACATACACACTGTGACATAATATAAGTGCGAAGCTCCTGAATACGTGTATAACTTTTACGAACAAATTCTCCGAAGTACCATTTTCGTTCGTTTCGTTCATTTTTCTTAGAAATTTCTAAGCTAAGAAAACTAACTTAAAGTGTCACGGAATACTTAAAGTGTTTTATACAGCTCGAGCTGAATAAAATCTCAAAAATTTCTCTTATAAAAATAGAAGCATCTTTTGACATTCTTGTACGACTTAAAAAGGATTTTAAGTTCTAAATGGTCTGCTTAATTAATGTTGAAAACACTTGTGTGTTTGTACCTTTTGGGCGCCAAAAGGTACAAACACTTACCCAATATCAAGGATGCTGTATTTGCGTCTCTTGAGATTTTCCGCGGATTAGGCCGCCATGCTAGCCCTACCCGGAGTAGGTACCTCAGATAACCGTGACTGATTTTATTTTGTATGAGCCAGAAAAAGGTACTAAAAAATCACTGGGAATTCAATGTTTAACAAGGATTACCAGGTCCGAATAACTTTTTATTATATTTAGTTCAACTTGAGGTTCTTATTTTTTAAGTTTGATCTCTTTTGATTCGATCGAGGATTGCTAAGTTACGGATGAAGATAGGAAAGGCAGAGGTTTTACTGATTTTATTTTTTAATTGGGCTTAATGCTTTTCATATAAACATTACCTAAATAGGTGTCTGGTGTTTAACTAACGATAAACCTTGATTACTGACGTCATAAGTAGCTGGATGTGTTAGTTCTCAGTATTGTACTGCTGAGAAACTTCACGTTAGAAAAAAGTGGGAAAATCCACAAGATTGACCTCGTCGTCCTCATAATCATATTTGAAGACGCCAGTAGAAAAAGGTCATAAATTCTTTTACAATGCCATTCGATTTTTTATCGTGGCTCAATAGTTTTGTGGTATAAATTTGGGCAATACAAAAATGTTTTCAATTAGGCTAATGTTTAAGAGTAAGAACTTTAATAACATGATCGAAATAGTATTGGAGTCAGAATTACATTTTTTGTCGCAAATTTAGACTTAATGTTAAAAACGTGACTTTTAGACTGGCCTGATGATGCAGCCTATAAATGATGCCACTGTTTTTTTTAAGCTTCCTAGCAGAGTTGTGCATTCTACTAGTATTCTTGTTAACCCCTCGTGCTAAGCTTAGAATGCTTGTGTTACGAGAGGGTTCACGTCGGTAGTGCAATGGGTGGGGTTCGAACCGGCGACCTTAAGATCACAAGTCCGACGCCCTAGCCATTGGGCTACGACTTCTTGGTAATTAAAGGTCCGACTGAAGGCTCACCAGGTGGATATTCAGAGGCACGGAGGGTAGTCCCTTAATCATCCAGACCCGGAAAGAAATCTTAGAATTGCACAAAGATTTCTTGTCCGGCGTGGGGATCGAACCCACGACCTCCGAGATTTAAAGTGAGCCAAATACCGCTAGGCTACGGTATAAAGCCTTGACTGCATATATTTGCTATTATTTATTTCTACTTTTACCGGTATTATTATTTTGTACAATTAAGTAATTTATCTGATCACCTATCTTTATAATCTTTGCATCATTATCTCGCTGTTTTCATAGCCTCGCGAACACAATCAGAAGATATCCACTAACAATATTCGCATGACACGATTGTGTAGAATTCCCCTGAGTTGTAAGTACCTGTGTTTTGTGCTTATGTAATGTGGGACATAACACTAGACATCTTAATGTTTGTATGATGTTAGAAGTTTAATACATAACGCCTTGTATGATATAGGTATGTATGTGTGTTTGTGAGTTTTATGTTCGTGATCCAATTGTTAAAGTCATAGCTAAGAAGTAAGATCTATTTTATAGGTAAATAAAGGGCTGCTACTATTATCATTTGTAAGGCTTGCTTTAAATTATATATATATACACATAGATGACGATTAAGTATAATATTGCATATCCTACTAATATTATAAACGCGAAAGTTGCTCTTTCACGCCAAAACTACAGAACGGAATTAGCTTAAATTTTACACCGGGATAGGCTTTACGCTGGATTAATATATAGGCTACAAAACATCACGCTCCGACCCATTGCAGCAGAGTTACGCGTGTCAAACCGCCGGGCGCAACTAGTAGTATATATTCGTCATATATTTATGTACTTTTGTGCACTTAATACTTTTTCTCTGCACCGCCCTATTCCGACTGGCAGAAAATGCTCCCGAAATTAAGCCCAACAAGTACATTTTTTTTCAACAGTGAACTTACACAAGCCAATTGTATGCAACTCTTAATAATATTGACCTCTCTGATACCTATAATAACAATAGTTATGAATCTATTACAATCTCTAGAGATAGTAATGAATCTGTCAAACACACACGTCTTTAAATGCCTTTTCACCGCTCGATTGCATCCTATTGATAAAGAATAAAAAAAGAAAGTGGTGGTTACTCAATTTTAAAAGTAAAAGTTCGATTACTTAGCACTTTATATTCAAAGATGACTGGTATATGCTATTTTTGACAGACTACAAAAAAAAATTCTTTAGATTTTTTTATATGAACACTAGCTTCGGCGCGCGGTTCCAGCTGCGTAACTCCCGTTCCCGTATAAACTTCATAATGAAATATAGCCTTTAGCCATCCTCGATAAAAGGGCTATCAACGTTGAAAGAATAGATCATATCGGACCAGTAGTTTCTGAGATTTTCGCGTTCAAGCAAACAAACTGTTTATATATTATGATAAGATATTAAGCCATGGGCAGACAAGATTTTTTTTGTGTAAAAATCTACGATTTATCTACTTGTCTGGTTGGTTGTAGGACTACACTCCGTGCCTCGTAAACCACGTAAGACAGTTTATTGTATATCAGGGAACAGGCTGCAGTGTGTCCTTGTGTGTTCCATTCCGCTTTCCAAGCGTGAGTAACTATGGCAAACCTCGAAAGTTATGTTCAGCAGTGGACGATCTTCTGAGGGATTTAATATTTTACCTTCAGTTTTTTTCGGATGGACATTAAACCACGGCTTAATATGCTTTGCTACTTGATAAATGGTTTGAAACTACAAACGAAGCCACCTGCGCGAGAGTGCGTCCCTATGCTTGACATCGGGTCGCGGCGCGGGGCTCGCTGGCATGGGGCCGTAAAGCGGCTCAATGGGGCATCGGACTTGCGATCATGTGATCATCGGTTCGATCCCCACCCATTGCACTATCAACCTGAACCCCTCATCCTAAGCTAAAATGCTTGTGTTAAACTCATAACACAACCATTTTCGCTTAGCATAAGGGGCTAGCCCCTAGGACTTAAGAATACTAGCAGTGTGCTAAAGATCTTCTAGTAAAGTTAAGAAAAAAAAGGACAAAACTGTTATTATAATAGTAATAGAGAAAAATTACATTTAAGATTTTTTAAAGAGTATTAATTAGTATCAATGTAATTAAATGTCTATATTGAAATGTGAAGTCAGCACTTTTATGATGACTCAATACATAAGTATTAATTGCAGTTCAGTAGTTATGCAACGGTATGAAAAGAGACAGCATTACGTCATTGATCTGAGAGAAAACGAGAACGACGCTTCGGTACTTTTGTCTCAAATAGTTGACTCATCTTGTGTTTTCTCTGATTTTATATCAAGGCTGGAAATAAAAACAAACAGAATCTATGATTATTCGTTCAAAATTGAATGAGAAACTTCGATTAGGTACGAAAGGTTCTTTAATTTATGTCGGAAACTGAATTTGATTTCACCGCAAAGTAAACTTAACAGCTATGTTATTGCTCCTCCCGACCCTTAGTTTGCAAAGAACCATCCGATGCCCTCGAAAACCCGAAGTCCGAAAGGCTCGTGAACTGTAAACTCCCCTAAAATTCTAAAAGTCATAATCCTTAATCTCATCGCCAGCGACCGCTCTGAGCCGAGGTGCAAACCCCACGGGGGCGCCCTCTTGCGGAGGTTGATTAGATTATAGTTTTTAAACCATTTATTAAGGCGGGAACTCTGCCCGCCCTTATGCCCGGAGGTAGCAAAGGTCTCGTGGCGACCTACGTATGTCCTTCCGAAAAAGCTATGTTATGTGACAAATATTTTGATTTACTTTTGAGATACAGGGTGTTAAATAAAGGATACATTCAGCTCTCAGAGCGCATATAAACTATTCTCTTTTCCTCTTTACAATATGTTTCCGTTTCAAAAGTCACTTTCATAACTTTATACACCCGTCTTTGTTATATACAATAAAATTCAGTTCCTTTAACTTTAACAATATCTCTATCTTAGCTACCTTTTACTAAAGCTGTCAGACAATACAATGACAAGATATTATATCATAATAACATGAGAAATAAAAAGCCATTAAACCATGTCAATTAAGACGTGTTCAGTAATTTATAAGCCTATTGTAGTATACAGAATGTTGCAAAAAGTATAGGTATGCAGCACAGCAAATGTGGGTTTTAATCTCATGTACCTAATAGTAAAAAAAATCTCTTTTATTTTTTCTGAAGGTTATATGTAGTCACGAGGACTTTGTGAGCATGTCTCCAGCTTTATATTACAGATGTTCTTGCGCAAGTTGCTTAGTACGTAGTTGTGCCTTCTGTGGAACTTAGACAGGGCAGTTGCTGGTAGGAGATTGCGGGGTGATGACTCACAAACAATTGTAGTGGATTGATGTTCCAGTCATTTAAAATGATCAGCCTTTCTACTGGAAAAAAGGCTGTCGGAATACCAATAAAAACACTTGTGATAGTCCGTATTTAAGGCAGGTTTTTTTGTCTGAATTTATATTGCAGTTCATCAATAGCATAGATAGCATAACGATTTCGATAATCGTTAAGATATACCAAGGATTATTCATACCTTAAGTAGGTAACAACACGAACCGCCGAGATGTGAAACTCTTTGCCTACTTCTGTGTTTCCTGAATAATATAATCTGGCAGTCTTCAAGCCAAGAGCGGACAGGTATTTGATAATCAAGTGTTTTCAATGTTAGTCATTAACAACACTTATCAACATGAGATGAGATTGTGTATAAACGCGAGCTAATAATAAAAATAAAAATATATCTTAAACCTATCACACAGTTAAATTAACGGATGATTATACTTTTAAAGTCGGTCAAAATTATAAATCTCCTACGTCATGCTACATCCTGTACACTTAAAGTCATAAAAACTAAATTACATAAAATAACTACAAAAACTCGCCTACTTTCTCATTGTGAGTATCATTTGGAACCGGTCCCCTACTAAGGTATTAAGTAATAGCTACTCTGTTAATCAAGTACCATGTGACAATTTACCCTTGGCGAGAAATAAACAAATGTTATTTTTCAACCAACTATTTTTTAAGGTATTTCGTTACTTAAACAGCTAAAGTACGAACCTAGCGCCTTAAAAAATATTTGTCTAGTGTTAAAAAATGGGACAAGTGTAATTCTGTCTCGCGCACTGAGGGTTCCGTACAAACATTAATGGTCTTATGCTGTGAGATATAACTACTTACCAAATTTCATGATTACCAGTCTAGCTTCACATCATAAAAAATATCCTCGATAAACGGGCTATCTAACACTGATTTTTTTTTGATCGGTCCAATAGTTACCGAGATTGTCACGTTCAAACAAACTTTTCAGCTTTATATATTAGTATAAGGTAGATGATCTAGCTCCATTTTGTCATTTTGAAGAACATAGCCATAAAAACTATGTTTTCCTCAAAAAAACTTTGATTTATTCGCTACATGATCAAGCAGATAAGAGCAACTCACACTATTAAATGCTTAGTTGCTAAGAATAGGGTTGCCATACATGTTTCGGCGCTGACCGGGACAATCGTCAGAGCGGGGGGGGGGGGGATGAAACAAAAACACGCCACAGAGAGACGAGGAGGTTCTCTCGTTGCGCATGCAGGACGATAAGAGAAACAGGAGCACGTATCGACCGCCCTGAGCCGAGGTCCAAGT
This sequence comes from Nycteola revayana, assembly GCA_947037095.2. Classification (NCBI taxonomy): domain Eukaryota; kingdom Metazoa; phylum Arthropoda; class Insecta; order Lepidoptera; family Nolidae; genus Nycteola; species Nycteola revayana. The sequence goes on along the minus strand of OX344851.2, from coordinate 14,080,963 downwards.
CCCACAGAGGACGCCCTCTTGCGCAGGTTGCTTAGTTTGTAGTGTTTAAACCATTTATCTAGGCTGGAGCTCTGGTCGCCTTTATGCCCGGTGAAGTAGCAAAAGCCTCAGGGTTAACTAAATATGACCGTCCGAAAAATCAAAAAAAAAAAAAACATGCAGGGTTCTTATTTCTTTTTAGTTAGCGCGGCCACCGGGACCATTGCGTTGTTGGCCGGGACACCAGGACTTGACGCTCAAAACCGGGGCATGTCCGTACGGCAACCCTAGCTTAGAACAGCATAGTTTTACGACTGGTAAGAAAATACCAGTTCAAATAAACCGGTCTTATACCCCAGGTGTCACCTATACTGTACTGTTTTATGTTTTAAACTTAAACATACATTAAAACTGATTTTCATTGACAAAAACTAAAGTATATGTAAATTTTATAGTTATTAATTAGCAAGTTAGCAAGATTTTTTGGTGGAATTAGCAATAAAATTTATAATGACTTTTGTAGATAATAATAATATGTTAATTCTAGGGTCTCTTCATTATAATATTTGATATACCTACTTTTGACATGTTCAACAAATAAATACCCGCGACATGTTCTGCGTGAAATTTATTATTTTAGTTATTTTCTTAAATGAAAGTAAAGTGAAAGTCTCGTCAAAATCGGTCTAGCCGTCTCAGAGATTAGCCGGAACAGACAGACAGACAAAAATTGTAAAAAATGTTTTTTGATATATTCATGCATGTAGTAAAATAAAAAGCGTTATTTTCATATTATAAACACACTCCAATTTTATTTTATTTATAATAACTTGACATCGTCTTCTACTAACATTATAAACGATTAAGTTTGTGAGTATGGATTGATGGATGTTTATTACTCTTTCACGCAAAAACTACTAAACGTATTTGGCTGAAAGTTAAGTTTAAGGTTAAGGCATTAAGGGCTAAACCTAGGATGCAGGTTCGATTCCTGCCGGTGGTCAAAATGTATTAATCTCAATTTTGAAATTTAGAGTTAGTATCAATCAGTGCTGCTTATTTAAAAGTAGGTACCTATGCTAAAAAAGTATGCTAAACACAAGCAAATGTTTCAGTTTAAAGAGCATGCTCGTTTTAAGCATACTAATAAGCATGTGTTACCTTTAAGCTGTCGGTTCTGTGCTTAGTCTTACACCAGTCATGTCGGACCGCAAAGTCAGTTTCTCCGCAGCCAAAAATCAAACCGCGCGCAGGAATCGAGTTTGTATATAGGTAAGTTGAAAGTAAAAGAAAACATTTTAAGGTTCTGTTAGCGTTTTAAGCTGTAATACGATGCTCTGTCTCTGTCCCGCGCTGAAAAAATATAAATATAGCTAACTCTTTCGCTAGCTCCGCCTACTTATTAAAGTATCGTCGGCATTCTAATTGGTCGCACAAAGAATACGGTCAAGCGACCAAGTTGGTAAGTCGGTAAGTGTGCCGGCGACCATATCCGAGTTATGTAAGCCGACCTTTATGGCGAGGTTTGGCAATGTTAGTGTTGAAGCCTATGCGCCAACATTGGCCAAACGTTGGGCTTAAACTAGCTTCTGCGCGAGGTTTTACCCGCGTAACTCCCGTTTCCAGTAGGAACTCCATAATTAAATATAGCCTATAGCCTTACTCGATAAATGAGCTATCTAACACTGAAAGAATTTTTTAACTAGTACAAGAAATTCCTGAGATCAGCGCTTTCAAGCAAACTAATTCTTCAGCTTCATATTATAGATAAGTAATATATGTAGTAAATATGCTATCTGAGTTTATACTAAGGGACTTAAAAACAATATTGACTTGAATTAAGTGGCTATCTATGAAATATTCGTAATTATTCATTTAATTTAAGCCGTTCGGTAATTCTGATCACAAAAAAAATTAAATTAAACTTTTTTTTTGTAAGTCCACGCCATAAGACTAAAGTTAAGACGCAATATGATCCCAAAAAAAAAAAATATCAGTTAGCTATTTTGAGCCTAAAATAAACCAATAAAATGTCTTTAACCTTCAATTACTTTCAACAAAACATCTGCCTACTTGTAATTCGAGCCAGCAACATTTTTACATCATGAATCAATTTGTCAACGTGCCAGACATGGTCACTGGCAACCCTGTCTGGCATTATAATGTTTTGTCTGGCACGCCAAGCTTATGAAAATACCGCTACAAAACGAAATCGAGTTATTTATAAATTCATGTACACGTGGAATGTAAGTTTTTGATACTGAATATCATAGGTAACTCATTATTAGTACCGTATTAGTAGTTTTAATAGGTTGGCCTTCTTCCCCTACCACGAGTAGCGTGCTACGCTTCTTTACATAATGCATATCATAATCTTCCTGCTCTTATTCTAATTCTTTTGTGGTCGGCGCAACACGTTTCTTTCTTCCATCCTGTCCTGTCGGCCGTGTTTGGTGATGTTTGGTCTCCTTTTATATCCTCTGTGCATTTTCCTCGGAAAAAAGTACACTAAGGAACACTTTAGTGTACTTTTTTCCGAGGAAAATGCACATGGACTTATGGCATCTTTCGATGCCTTAAGTCCGAGAGGCCTGCGATCTATACTTAGAGCGACAGTTGCACAAAACTATTTAAAGTCGTCATTTCTCAATTTCCCGCCAGCTACTGCCCTGAGGGGGCCGCCCTCATACTTAGCTTAGTTTGTAGTTTTTAAAATATTTATTAAGGCTGGAGAACTGCTTGCATTAATGCCCGGTGAAGTAGCAAAGCCTCAAAGCCAACTAAATATTTGATACTATAAAATATACTCTTTATCTAAATAATATAAAAAAATCTATTTTTTTAATTTACAATCTTATATTACATGAATAAAATACATCAATACAACTTTTTAGTTAATTAAATATTATTATATTTTAATTTTTAGGTAATTTAAATAAAACTTAGTTATAAAATATTGCTATTCCAAATCTATTCTACTTGGCAAGATTCCCAGAATGCTGGAAATTTCCAGCATTACTCCGTTGAATGGCAATGCTTACCTGCTGTGCAAAGTAAAAACCAGCACTCGGAGAACGTGCCGCATTAAAGAAGGCCGCCGCGAGGTATTTATAAAAAATAACTTTCAATGTAAAAATAAATATTTCAAGTAACATTAACCACAGAAATAGCCACTGTACTACATATCAAGTTAATTACAAACGGCCAGTCGCATTCCAGCGAAAGTAAACTGGTATATATTGCAAAAATCATACAAAATTATAATAACAAATAGTAGCGGTGTTTAGTCTACTAACCTACTTTATACACTATTATATGAGTGTCTACAGAATCTTATACCAACACGGAATTGATTAAAAGCGGAAGGTTGTATAAGAGTTGTGCAAGATGTGATGAAACCTTTGCATCATACCGTTAATTTTGGACAGCATTCGCGAATGATTTCTTACTTAATAAGGCTGACACGTGAGTGGTCACGTTTATATGTTTAACTAGATTCCCACACGCAGTTACACTAAACTACGGACAACCTGCGTAGCGTAGCGGTATTTGGCTCGCTTTAAATCTCGGAGGTCGTGGGTTCGATCCCCACGCCGAACAAGAAATCTTTGTGTTAATTCTAAGATTTTTACCGGGTCTGGCTGGTTGAGGGAATACCCTTCGTGCCTCAGAATTAATTATAACATCATCTGAAATAATCGTATATCAAGGAATGGGCAGCAGCGTTTCCTTGTGTGGTACAACATAATACTGCGGTCACCAACCCGCCTGCCAAGCGTGCTGACTATGGTAAATACCCCCTCTCGGGAGGAGGCCCATGTTCAGCAGTGGACGTTATACGGGCTGATGATGATGATGATAGAATATTTGTCTTTATAAGCCATCATTATATCACCATTTTTATAATCCATCTAATACCCTCGTAGACTCGTTGTCCAAGAGTTTCGACTAACAAGGGATCTTTCTTCTTTCCTTTGATAGTCGAAACTCTTAGACGAGGCTAAAGGTAGGAATTCGCCTCGTGATTTTCAGTAGATTACTCGGAAATAATATCATTTCATATAATTTAGCGAATTGTAGTGCGTCAATTGCACAAATTTTGCGCAAAAAACGAAAGGCCAACATCATCACGCATTCTTTCTTCCTTGAGTTTCGTCCAATAATTGTTCTCAACGTTTTCAATGCAACATCACAATACCACCTCCGGCACAGTGGTTCTGTTAGTATGACGCAATGCAGTTCGATTTCCTCACACTATGACAGGTATTAAATAACTTCGATTGTTACGCATTGGTATTTAGGAAATGACAAATGCCATAGCTTAGCGGCGTAAATGAATGGACGACGTTCGATTCCGTTTATCCGACGTAAGAGGAGTTGAAGTGGCAATGGGCAGGCCATAGAACAGATGACATTGGGGCAGAAAAGTTTTCGAATGGAGACCGCGGATCGGCAAGCGTAGCGTAGGACGTCCACCTACTAGATGGATGGATGATCTGGTTAAGGCCGCGGGATCTGGATCGATGCAGGCAACTTCTAACCGTAACAACTGGAGATCTATGAGGGAGGTCTATGTCCAGCAGTGGACGTCCTACGGCTGAAATGATGATGATTTTCGATTCTGACAGTTAAAGAAATCTTGAGGTAGAATCAAATATATCTTAAGATCTCTATGTGCCACATATAATGATGAGCTCAGTCTTTTTTTGGATTGTTCTTTTATTTTTCATACGGGCGTGTGTCAGCCATGAGACTATCACTACGCCGGGCTTAAGGTGAACAGGGTTTCAGCCTTATTAAATGGTTTAAAAACTACAAACTGAGGAAAGTGCGTTAGAGGGCGCCGCCGTCGGGCTTGGGCTTTGGCTCAGGGCGGTCGCTGGCTAGGGGATTGGAAACTGATGCTTTTTAAGATATTTTAAGGGGGGCTTAATGCAACTGTCGCAAATAAACAACGTGAGTTACTAACAATTTTCAGTTCTATAAATAGCATATAACACGAAGATACTTATTAAATACTATTTTATTTTGTCCAATAAATATAAGAATCTATTTTGCTATCATACATAGCGTCACGCCACGCATTTTCTAATAATAGGCAGTACAAAGGAACGCCACATGTCTCGATCCTGGCACACCTCCCTTACTTATTCCACATTTATCAGTTTTCTGCAAGCTTGCCGGTTATAGCTACATTTGATTTGATTTTTTTACGTCGCCAATCTGGTCGATATATTTACGCCTGAGGCGTCCTCTTCCGGCGGCGTCTCTTTCCACACTCAATCGATATACTTCTTATTTAACACTTCTTTCATCCATCCTTCAAAATTAGGCCCGGGCTCCACCAGAGCGGAGACGAGAGCGGAGTGGAGCTGTTTTGTAACAGCCAATAGAATTTTGTTATTAAGACGAGATGTGTAAATAACGATATTCCATTGGTTGTTAAAATAACATCTCCTCTCCGTTCGTCTCGTCTCCGCTTTGGTGGAGTCCGGGCCTCTATCTTCGTTCACCTTACATTTCTCTATCAACAGTAAACATGTTAAACTACAAATGATATACTCTAATGCTATGTAATAGTAATACATAATACCTTTCACTAATATCTCCAATGGCCTTACTAAGCTATCTGATGCCTTCTGAACTTAGTTCATATATTTGCACGTACTAAGTTACAAGTGGTAACCTTTCAAATTAATATCGACAGCTAAGCGATAATTTAAATATGTATATAATATATGAATATTGTTTAATACTTATGTAATTTTACGTAATATATCTAGACCTCAGAAGCATATGGCGGGATGTACTGTTATCTTAAGAAGTATACATACATATATACAAGCTCACGCTTGTTTCCCAGCGGGGTAGGCAGAGACAATGGACCTCCACTTGCTACGATCCCTACACACATCTTTCGCTTCATTCACTCTCATAACATTATTCATACAAGTACGTCAGTTTAGGGTTGATCTTATTTGACCTTTTGCGAGTAAGTCTCGGATTTGGTTAGAGAACGTTCGTCGAGGTCTTCCCCTTCCGAATGTGCCACTCACACTTGCCATGTATACCGTGCCTGTATCTTCAGAAGCATTTGGTCGTAAGTGCCAAAAGGCACATACGACCTTATGCTTCTAAACTCTAGTAAATATATTGAATAAAAGTTAATAGATTCCCGTGCCCGTAACTCCCGGTCCCGTAGGAACTTTATAATTAAAAGTAGCTTATAGCTTTCTTCGATAAATAGGCTATCTAACAATGTAAGAATTTTTCAAATCGGACCTGTAGTTCCTGAGATTATCGCGTTCACAACAAAAACACTTTTCAGCTTTATACATTAGTTTAGATATCGATTATAAGGTTCTACTCAGTTAATTCCCGAAGTCTTTACTTACTTCGCACCTAAAGCCCCGTGGCTAACTATAGTCCATTTGAAATAAAACGTGTTTGTTCATACATAACTAAAGTACTTACTAAGAAATGTCGACTCTTAAAAGTCTAAGAATTAGCCAATCTAGTTGAGCTAAGTACTGTGACTCATAGCATTAAACCGCAGCGTTAGATAATGATGTAACACAAAACCTAGGGCCATTGTATATTCAACTTTATTCCATAAATAATAGTGGATATTTTTCTTTAAATTTAGCTATGTTATGGGCTGTTTTGATCTGTGGTTTTGAGTTAAATAGTTAAATTTCATAAGCCATATTTAACAAACCCGTATTATATCCTGTGGTCTATAAGTATCTAATCGCACCGTGTAACTCTTGTCCCCGAGCGAATCTTTTTATAGAAATAATATAAAGTCGGAGTGTGAATGATACGGAGTGGAGAACATACAAACAAATATTGTTTTATTTTTTTAATATTTTATATTGAATAAACAGTCTTTATATATACTAGATGACTTTTTTATCGTCTTGAAAATAATAGAGTGTAATATGTATATGAAATTAAATTGTAAGGCATAGTTAATTTATCATTTTTTTTACTGGCATAGAGTGAAAATCGTAACCGTATAAATGCGTACCTAAGTAGGTAGTTACCCCATTTCACTCTTTTCATTCATATTTGATTGCGGCCTAGTATTATAGGCACCTATTTTAACTAACGTAACGTAACTACATAATTAGGTACGTATTTTTATCATTATTTTTTTAACGATTACTAGCAGAGTTTTGCGGTCTACTAGTATTCTTGTTAACCCCTCGTGCTAAGCTAAAATGCTTGTGTTACGAGTGGATTCACGTCGGTAGTGCAATGGGTGAGGATCGAACCGGCGACCACAAGATCACAAGTCCGACACCCTAGCCATTGGGCTACGGCCGCTTAAGAACATTGTTTAAATGAATCTCTATTTCACTGTATGTCAGTAAAAAAAAAAGATAAAATAACTATGCCTTACACATCTAATTCATATACATATCACGCCCTATTATTTTCCAGACGGTAAACTAAGTCACCCAGTATATAGATTGTGCAGTAAGTATTCCATAATGTGGCAATGCTAGAATTAAAATAACCCGCTCCATTTATGAGAATTACTTTATGCCTTATTTATAGTGGCGTAAGGTGTCTATTTCTTTGATTTATTCTCGTCAGTCATTTTGTATCACAAGTTGCATAATAATATATTGACTACTGGGCCCAAACACAGTCTCAAGGATAATATTGAGATGTAAATAGAATATGTGATTAATTTTGCATTTCAAACGGGTTTTGATTAATTAATCACGTGTAGAAATAAATGGTCTTTGGTAATTCATAGACGGATTTCGGTAGACAGTTTTTTATAAATTTTTTTATATAGTCTTACTTTTGACCATAATCTTGTTTGATGAAAGGCGAAGATAAGGCCTAAGATGATACACGCTTGCCTAGAAAGTCTGTTCACTTTAGTCTTAATGATGTCCAGATTATACCGTTCCGGAAAAACTGACCCCGGCAGAGAATTTCACTACTTAGACGTCCGCATTATGAAAGATGATTGTTTATGTATCTTTTATCATAATCATTATAGACGTCCACGGCTGAACATAAGCCACCCTCATTGATTTCGTTTCTTATTTCTGTTTCTTCAAGTTGATTAGTAGCTCTGACCATTTTTTTTAAATTTTAATCTATATTTTGCACGATAACGTTTGTTATAATCAATGTGCTAAAAATCCTGTATTGCATTTCAAAATTGAGATTAATAAAATTCGACCACCGGCAGGATCTGGATCTTAGGTAAAGCCCCCAATGCCTTAACCAATTGGGCTATGGCGGAACCACAGCCGTCTCTAAGGGGGACGTTAGTCCTCCTTAGAGACGTTAGTCCATCCTGCCGGTGGTCGAATTTTATTAATCTCAATTTTAAAATAATAATAATAATAATTAAAAAAATGCTGTACTTATTACGTTAAAATTCAAGTTAAATAAGGTAAATGTAAATCGTCAAACATCTGACAAGTGATTTTCAAACCATGCCAATGCTAATCCAGCAAGTATGTATGTTTGAATCCTGTTTCACCTTATAGGCTCCCAAAATTTATTTATACAAACAATTACCTATCGCTTACCAAAGTAAAATGAAGCGGGTTCCGATGAGAAAGTCCATAATATATGTAACACCAACTTACCTGAAAAATAAGACAAAAATATTAACATTATGTAACATACATCTATATACATCATCATCATCATCATCATCAGCCCGTACAACGTCCACTGCTGAACATGGGGCTCCTCCCGAGGTAGGGTTTTCGCCATAGTCACCACGCTTGGCAGGCGGATTGGTGACCGCAGTATTATGTTGTGCCACACAAGAAAACGCTGCTGCCCGTACAATGATATACGATTATTATAGATGATGTTATAATCGGGACCAACGGCTTAACGTGCTTTCCGAGGTATGGAGGGTAGTCCCTCAACCAACCAGACTCGGAAAGAAATCTTAGAATTTACACAAAGATTTCCTTTCCGACGTGGGGTTCGAACCCACGACCTCCGAGATTTAAAGCGAGCTAAATACCGCTACGCTACGGAGGTTATCAACCAGGATATATTTATGTTATAATAATAAGGAAACTGCATCTAATCTATTCCACTATTAATAGTAAAGAATGAGTAGTACCTACTTTGAAATATTACTCATCTCATTTTCTAAAAGACATAAAAACGTAAGTTAGTTATTGCATAATAAGCTTTACATTTAAAAGAATACAGTGACAGTGATTGACTGACTGATTTACATATAGACAATGCACAGCCTAAACAGTGAGGTCTAGAAACTAGAAATCTCCAGATTTCAAGTTAGATGCTTGGGCTAGCTAGCTTAATTCACATAACTATGCTCACACAAATAATTGTGCCGGGTGGGAATCGAACCTCGAACACCACATCTCAGAAGCAACTCCCGTCACCAATAAACCACTGGCTCAGTCTACAATATCAGAAGTAATTTATACTAATATTATAAAGCTGCAGTTTGTTTGTTTGTTTGAACGCGCTCATCTCAGGAACCACTGGTCCGATTTCAAAAAATATTTCAGTGTTGGATAGTCCATTTATCGAGGAAGTTTATAGGCTATAGTTTATAACGAAGTTCCCACGGGCACGGGAGCTACGCGGATGAAACCGCGCGCGGGAAGCTAGTGTTCAAATAAAAATATTACGACACAAATACGAAAAGGAGATACGGACTATATCCCAACTAGCTTAACGACCAAACTGTATTAACCAACTTGAAAACAATCAAACAGAACTAAACTTTATTTTTCAACGTATAGAATACATATTGCAACGCGATCACAATCAAGATAAGTAATCAAATGTACATCACGCTATGCATAAGGTCGTATGTCTCAAGCTGACCGCCACTTTCTTTGACCTTGAATGATTGCGTCAGGTTACCACACCGGGCACTTTGGAGAATGCTAGTACCATTCATAAAAGTACCTCGTAGGTCGATACTTGGCTAGGGTTGCCTTTCGTAAGTTTTTCTTCTGATTTGTCCTAGTTTAGAATGAGTCCGGGGAGCGTCCGTAAATGTATGAGACGAATATAGAAAAATAAGAAAATTAGTTATTCATAGTGCACAAATCTATATACAGGGCGAGCATAGCTCCAGCCTAGACATATGGTTTAAACACTATAACTTGGACCTCGGCTCAGGGCGGTCACTGACGAGGATATTGAGGGATTATGGCATTTTTTTTTTTTGGGGAGTTTTGTGCAACTGTCGCTCTACTTTACGGCTTTTATGACTTTGTGGATTTTAGTAGTACAAGTAACAAATATGACAAATGTGACCTAAGTACTGCAAACTCGGCCCTGTGCCATACCTTTGTTCAGTCAATCATAATAGTTTTGAAATCACTGGTGCCAACCCGCACATTAATAATATTAATCTGTTTTTTATTTAAAAAAAAAAACTTTTGGTTTTTGTCCTAGGCAACTAATTTCAGAGACGGCAACCCTATAGGTACTTAACAGAGACATAGTTAAGTTTGAGTATTAGATGTGGTATGTCGATGTTTCGAAACCTTTGAACAAGTGACTTCGAGATGGGGAATTCCACACTCAAGAATAAAATGATTATTTTTGTAATCTTGCCTGATATGGGTACTGCCAAAAGAGCATATTAGGAACGTAGGTAGATCTATATAAAAAGTAGAGATTTCTTTTTATCAATTTAATTCAGCACTTAGGTATTTGCAAATACACTTGTATTTATCAGCATTAAGGACGGACATATGTTTTAGCCACGAGGCTTTTGCTATTTAACCATACTTTAAAGGCAAATAGGTATTCAGATATGCCCGGTGACGTAGCAAAAGCCTTGTGGTTTAGAAAGATATTAATATTCTAACTTATATTTTCTTCTCCTATTTATATAATGTTACTAGCGGCCCGCCCCGGCTTCGCACGGGTGGACTGTTATACCCTACCCCTGCCCTACCCTACCCCTACCCTAACCCTACCCTACCCCTACCCTACCCCTACCCTACCCCTACCCTACCCCTACCCTACCCCTACCCCTACCCTACCCTACCCTGCCCCTGCCCTGCCCCTACCCTGCCCCTACTCCTACCCTACCCCTACCCTACCCTACCCCTACCCCTACCCTACCCTACCCCTACCCTACCCCTATGCTACCCTACCCTACCCCTACCCAAAAGTATCCTATGTCCTTCTCCCAGTTCTTAGCTACCTCCCTACCAATTTTCAGCCAAATCGGTTCAGCCGTTCTTGAGTTATAAATAGTGTAACTAACACGACTTTCTTTTGTTTTTAAAATGTATTCTGCTATTCGGGACGGAAACAAATCCAACAAATCAAAAACCATGGCAATCGGTCCAGCCGTTCTCGAGTTATAAGTGTTGTAACAAACACGACTTTCTTTTATATATATAGATTATTTTACTCCATGCTTCTATTTTCCCGTCACCTATTGCCTACTTCAACCCTTCATGCTTCTTCTTGTTCATCTTTATTCCATCCGAAGTTTGTCTGGATGAGATCGCTGTCTGCGATGAGACCGAAGACTTATACATTTCTAACTATATCACTTTTTACTATTTTTCTGTGTTGTTACGTTGGTGTGTAATAAAGAGTATCTCATCTAAAATGTTTTAAAAATTTCAATCCAAGGGCCTATCCACACCACGTTTTTTAAACGCGCCGTTGAAGCGCGTTTGAAGCGATACGCACGAACAACAAACTGCTCTGTAGGATAAAAGCGTGCTGTCGACGCGCGATTCTAAAACGCGCGTCGACGGCGCGTTTAAAAATCGTGGTGTGCATAGGCCCTAAGCACTCCCCAAGAGCCAACTCCCCCTCCCATTGTAGGACTTGGACCTTCGCATGGCGGATGGTTTGATTCATCTCCTTGAAATGACAAATCTATACGATTTCATTAATCCACCGGTGTAGAATAGAGATAAGTCTATTTACTATGCTAGCCAGGCTGTCTATGACCTTGCACCATCGCAATCAAACAAATCGCGACACAAAAGGTCATATGTCCACCTGACCACAGTTTTCACCGGCCTTGAAGAGTTGCATTACGTTGTCAGTTTATATGCGTGTGCGCATGTGTACGTTGCAACACTGATTACATTGGCAACTCGTGGTTGTGATGACACCGATAGTCAAGTTTTTTTTTTTCGGACTGACATATGTAATTAGCCACGAGGCTTTTGCTACTTCACCGGACATAAAGGCAAGCAGAGCTTCAGCCTTCAAATTAAAAACTAAGCAGCCTGCGCAAGAAGGCGTCTCCTGTGGGCCCTGGACCTCGGCTCAGACCGGTCACTGGCGGGGAGATTGAACTTAAATATGACTTGACAAATGACATGTGCCCTTTTAGAAATTGCATATATTAAATTAATTACTTAATTCGTTTTCCTATTCATTTATTAGCGATAATTAAGCAAGCGTAGCGTAGCGGTATTCTCGGAAGGCGTGGGTTCGACCCCCACGCCGGAATATAAATCTTTGTGTAGATTTTTTTTCGGGTCTGGTTGGCTGAGGGCCCTACGTGCCTCGGAAAGCACGTTAAGCCGTTAGTCCCGATTGTTATAACATCATCTATAACAATTGTATACCAGGGAACGGGCAGCAGCGTTTCCTTGTACCTTGTACCGCAGCATAATACTGCGGTTGCCAAGTCGCCTGCCAAGCGTGGTTACTATGGCAAATACCCTCCCTCGGGAGGAGGCCCTTGTTCAGTAGTGGATGTTATACGGGCTGATGACGATGATGATGAATAAAGCAAGTTTACCTCTCTTCTACGCCAAGATTTTTAAGCAGTATTTCAATGACTATAATTTACAGCAAGTCTTAAATCTATAGTCAATACTTATTAAATCCACCATAAACTATTTAACGCTCAACGTAAATTTAAAAGCTGAACAAACATAATGATTGACCAAACAAATTAGTAGTTATTAAGGCGATGCCACGGCTACCGTGATGTATGGCACATTTATTCAGTTTATTTCCATAGAAAAACATTCGTTTTTCAAATGTTTTTGAATACTTTACGGAAAATTTGACCATAAAATATATTATGTTTCAAAATTGTGATTAATAAAATTCGACCACCACAGACGAGTTCGAGTTCGAGTCCTGCCGGTGGTCAAATTTTATATTTTAGAGACGTGTTATAAAAGAGATTGATAAATTTAGACGACCGGTAGGGTTCCACCGTAGCCTTATTGGTTAAGGCATTAGGGGCTTAACTTAAGATGCTGTTTGTGCTTAAGATGTGGTTTGAGTCCTACCGGTGGTTTTTTGTTTTCCGGTGGGAAATGCATTTACGCATTCCTACCGCAGCTGCAGCGTATTCGCGCGCTGGGATATGTGGGACTCGCCCTCTCCATAGCGTGGTATGCTAAACTCATTCCACGAGGAGAGGACACTACATCACTTAAAGCCCTGGACACTCCTTCGATCCGCCGTTGGCAGGGGCCGGGTACGCATAAGCAATCCGGGTCTTGGGCGTCCCCTTCCAGCGTCTCGTCCACACTCATTCGATATACTTCTTTCGTAACTCTTTCATCCATCCTTTCTACATGCCCAAACCATCGGCCTTATTAGACAAATACTTAAATTTTAATGAATCTATTAATTCCTTATACATACAGCATGCTGACGTGCCGAGGTATCGCCTTAACATTCGAGACCTTGCTTCAACCGCTTCTTGAGGCCACCGAGCATTTAATATTGGTAATATTTTATAACCAATTTTTATGAGTTATAGTATTTTTTATTTAATTAGTGATGTAATATATTTTCCGATACTATAATGAAGATGGTTAAAGGTTAAAGACAATTATTTTCAAGATTATCTCAAGTTATACAAATATGAAAACATAAGAAAAAGGAAATGTTGGAATAATCTAAAGAAAGAATATTTCAACATATTTTTCAAGATTATTCGAAAATTATACGAATATAAATGCAATATACTTTTCAAGATTATTGCAAAATTATACGTTAATTTTTTTGGAATAATCTAAAAGAAAATTATTCAAACATTTCTATACTATTTTAAAAGGTAAAGTTTATTAATTGTTTGTGTGGTTGTAGGGGGTAATCTCTGAAAGTACTGAATCAATTTTACAAATTCGTTTACCAAAAGGAAGCCACATTCTTTGTGAGTGTCATATGCTATATTTTAAGTCAAGGTTTCCACAGGAACGGGTTCTACGCGAGTGAAACCCGTTCCTGTGGAGCTTAGTTTTTAGTGTTTAAACCATTTATCCAGGCTGGAGCTCTGCTTGCCTTTATGCCCGGGGAAGTAGCAAAAGCCTCGGGGCTAAATACATATGTAAGTCAAAAAAAAATGGAGTTTTTAGAGCGGAATCTTACACTACGGTGAGAATACCAAAATCGATTCCCTCCTCCTTTCCTCCAAAATGGTTAATTGTAGTCAAGTAAATAATAAAATAATCCAATCAAACAATATAAATTATGATTCAATGACAAACGTGCGTAAAGTAAACACAATATAATAATTATTACAGTATCAATTGTTTTCCAATAACCTTGTAATTATTTGATTAAATGTCATGTTGTACTTATTAATATCGTTTTATGAATTTATTGCTTCGCGCAAATAACAAAACGTCATATTGGAGTGTGAAATGAATGATGTATGTATACATACATACATACATAAGCTCACGCCTGTTTCCCAGCGGGGTAGGCAGAGACAATGGACCTCCACTTGCTACGATCCCTACATACATCTTTTTTGCTTCATTCACTCTCATAACATTCTTCATACAAGCACGTCGGTTTAGGGTGGATCTTATTTGACGAGGATTTGCGAGGATGTCTCCGATTTGGTCAGAAAACGTTTGTCGCGGTCTTCCCCTTCCGACTGATGTATGCATAGCGACGAGTAATCGGATAAGGATAGCTGCACGTTATCCAATGCGTGTTTCGTATGATCCACTTGTGATGTTGAGAATACAAAACGCTCGTTAGACGGTGCGCACCTATGCTGATCGCAAAACATACATAATTCCACTACGGAGATGGGTGAAAATTGAATATGAAAACGTTTATTGATAACTAGCTTTCGGCACTCGGTTTCACTCGTTCCCGTATGAACTTCATAATTAAATATCATAGCGTAGGTATAGCCTTCGATAAATCGTATCAGTAGTTTCCAAGATAAGCTCGGTCGAACAAACAAACAAACTCTTCAGCTTTATATATTAGTATAGAGTATAGATAAAGCGACAACCTCCGTAGCATAGCTATATTCTAAGATTTCTTTTCGGGTCTGATTGGTTGAGGGACTTCTTTCCTAAAATCACGTTAAGCCGTTGGTCCCGATTGTTATAACATCGTGGTGACTTTAGCAAATACACTCCCTCGGGAGGAGCAGTGGACGTTATACGGGCTTATGATGATGATAGATGAATCGATCGTACTTATTATATTTATCGCTCTTAGCAACACATTTAGCGAATAACTTCATATTATAATATGACTAAGGTTTAACCCACGGTTCTAATCTTTTTCGACTGTTACGAATACTATATATTATTCATAATAATAAATCGTTAAACCAATATTATCGTTTATATACCTTAAGTCCTGTTAAACGGGTGTCATTCAACTCTACTAACAAAAGACATCAACGCGCTACATTTACTTCTCAAACTATTTTACACTGCATTTTTTGTTTTATTTTGTTACTTGAATGCTTTAGTTTTGTTTTTGTTAGCTACGTACCGTGGTTTTGCCTGCCTTGAACTGCTACTAAGTTCCGGAGTGTCGTAACGTGATGTTTTGTGACCTATATACTTGGTGACGTTTTTTACCGTCTTGAAAATAATACGGCGTGATATATATAAATAGATGTCTACGGCATAGTCATTTTATCATTTATTTTTACTGACATAGAATGAAAATCGTAACTGTTAAAATGCGTACCTAAGTAGGTAGTAACGCTTTATCGTTAACTCTTTTTATTCATGTGTGATAACTCTAATTACCAAAATACGATTCTATTCCATTAACACATCACACCATATTATTATCAGGACGGTAAAAAAGTCACCCAGTAAATATAAATATGTTAAAACACCTTATAAACCTATCTCCGTGCAAAATAACAGTCAAATTCGATCAGTACATCAGAACATCCATACAAAACTTTCGCGTTGGTAATATTAATTTAATTTAATCTATATTTATAACTAGCGACCCGCCCCGGCTCCGCACAGGTACAATGCTGATGTATTATACATAAATAAACGTTCCTCTTGAATCCCTCTATCTATTCAAAAAAACCGCATCAAAATCCGTTGCGTAGTTTTAAAGATTTAAGCATACATAGGGACATAGGGATATAGGGACAGAGAAAGCGACTTTGTTATATACTTTGTAGTGAAGTAACATGTCCTCACTGTCTGATTCATCAACGTCGAGGCAAAACTAGAAAACAAGAAACTTCATATTTGGGTCTGTAGGTCAACTAAGAAAAGATTTTGTAAAATTCAACCCCTACGGGGTTGAAAAAGGGGCGAATTTAATACTTAGTTCTCGGCTCAGGGCGATCGCTGGCGATGAGATTGAGGTATTAAGACTTTTAGATTATGACCACAATCATTGTGTTGTTGTTCGTGAGTGATACGCACGTGCGAACAGTGTTCGATGTTGCTGCTCACGTTTTTTGTTCGCTCATGCGTACACGGCTTAAATCATTAAAAAAATCATAACATAAAATATCTAGAGCTCAGAAGCATAAGATCGTATGTGCGTTATACGTCGGAAACATTCGTCGTATGTGCCTTTATCATAAACTGGCACTTACGACCAAATACATCCGTCGTTATTCTTCTGAGTTCTTGTTATATAAATTACTTTTTATCAGCCCGACATCCACTTCTAAACATGGGCTTTCGCTTTAACAGACCTTGTTTTTTTTTTTTTCGGAACAACATATGTAGTTAGCCCTGAGGCTTTTGCTACTTCACCGGGCATAAAGGCGAGCAGTGCTCCAGCCTAGATAAAGGGTTTAAACACTTCAAACTAAGCAACCTGCGCAAGATGGCGTCCCCCGTGGGACTTGGACCTCGGCTCAGGGCGGTGCTGACGGGGAGATTGAGGGATTATGGCTTTTCTTTAGGGGAGTTTTGTGAAACTGTCGCTCTACTTAACAGTACCTTGGCAAGCCAATGTCGTTGAGGAATATTGCCGTAATCACCACGCTTGGTAGGCGGATTGGTAATCGCAGTTAGATGTAAACCTTGAGCTAATAGATGCTGCTGCCCATCCATCAGCCATATGTCCCTTAGTCGCCTTTTACGACACCCATGGGAGGACATGGGGTGGTCTATTCTAGTCCGGAAACCACACGGCGAAAATATTTAAATAAATAGGTATAATTAACTAAACGAATCTATATTACCAATTCGACATAGCTACAATAATAATTAACGATTCGAAATTGGCAAAAAACAAAACAGGTCCGAGTGTTTGCCCTAATCTCGAAAACAACTGGACCGATAGCGAACTAGTTTGGAAGTATCAATGCCCTTCCGACCGTTCACATACATTATACATTATGTATGGTTTGAGCAATACACTTTAATATAATTAACTAGCTGCGCCCCGCGGTTTTACCCTCGTTACTCTGTTCCAGTGGGTCGGAGCGTGATGTTTGGTAGCCTATTTGTTACTCCAGCGTATTACCTATCCCGGTAATTCAATTCAGTTCAGCCAATTCCGTTCCGTAGTTTTGGCGTGAAAGTGTAACAAACATCCATCCATCCATCCATCCATACCTACTTACAAACTTTCGCGTTTATAATATTAGTGGGATATGAATTTTTAAGGTTTTGGCAGAAACGCACTGTCACGTGACACTTTCTGCAATGTGATTGGTCGGCCTCCGTAGAGTATAGAGATGTGTAGTTCGCGAATGAATCCTTCAATTGAAGTACTTCAGTTGGAATCACTCTGTATCTCTTTCGTTCAGTGCAGATTCATATACTTCAATAGTTCAGTTTAATAAATCAATAGTCCATTTAGTTCACAGTGTTAAAATTCTTATATTCAATATAATACGTACACAATATAACTTAATGCTTTTAAATGAAAGCTATAGGTATTTATAATTAAAAAAAATACACAAAGAACTAATACAAAACAATATAATCATTCTCGTTATTAGTTGCACGATCGATGATCGTTTGAAAGACATGCGAAAATTGATTCAAATGAATCTAGTTCATAAACTGAACTAGTGAAGTAAATGAATTCGATGATCGTTTGAAGGTGATGCGAAAACTGATTAAAATGAATCTTGTTCATAAGCTGAACTAGTGAAGTAAATGAGTGATATAGTTCACTTACTTCAATGACACATTTTGCGCATGTCTATATCTCATTCGTTGTGATTTGCTGAACTAAATGAAGTACTGAACTAAATCAGTGGACTACTTCATTGAGCCAAAAGATATACTTCATTCATTTCTTTTTACTGACACATTTTGCGCATGTCTAGTAGAGTAGACTCGAGTCGCGCTGCCTATGCTAGCCGGGCTGGAGAAAGATTTGATTATAGACAAAGCTTTCATGTCTGATTGGTTTTGCCCTGGAGAGCCAACGGCACCAATCTGGTTGCGGGTGACGGAGTGCGTCCCAGAAAGGCAAGGTTTCCTGGGCTCCTCACCAACAGACGGAGCAGTAACCAGTGGGTTTTAGTGGGTTAAGTCCTCTCCTCGTGATATGATTAGCATTCCATCGCTATGGAGAGGACGAGTCCTACATACCCCTTCCTTGATGCAGGAACGCCGCAGCGGTGGAGGGGATTTATAACATTTCCTATTACCTATTACTGTTAGTTAACTATTCGGATATATCATAAAGTAAGAATTATCAACAACCTCCATAGCGTAGCGGTATTTGGCTCGCTTAAAATCTCGGAGGTCGTGGGTTCGATCCCTAAACCGGAACAGAAAATCTTTGTGTTAATTCTAAGACTTCTTTCCGGGTCTGGTTGGTTGAGGGACTACCCTCCGTGCCTCGGAAAGCACGGTAAGCCTTTGGTCCCGATTGTTAATAACATCGTATATAATAATCGTATAAGAAGGAACGGGCAGCAGCATTTCCCTGTGTATGACAACATAGCACTGCGGTCACCAATCCGCCTGCCAAGCCTGGTGACTATAGCAAAACCCTCCCTCGCGAGGAGGTCCATGTTCAGTGGACGTTGAACGGGCTGATGATGATGATGATGATGAATAATTATATGTTAATTTTTTTAATTTATCTTATCACATTATAATTCTGACAAGTACAAGTGTATGTAAATACCTAAGTGTTGAATAAAATTCAATTATTTCAAACTAAGAACGTCTTTTGGTATTTTCCACAGGCATACCAGAGACCAGAGTTATTAAATACATACTAACATATATTTATAGATATAAGGGTATCTTTATTCAAAGGCAATAGAAAAATTCCAACCAGCCTTAATCTAGCAATCAATTGTGTATTGTATTACAAAGAGTTAGAAGTTATACCATTTGATTTTAGCGTTAACTATAATCTATAGATATTTTGCACCTTATTGTATGAATTTAAGGTTTATTTCAGTTTGGCGTAGGGCTCTGTGGGTAATTCCTAATTGCTTGGAACAGGTTGATGATTTTATGTTGTGGAAGAACCAGGGTTTTTGCTTTGTGAATGATATTCTAGGTAATAACAGTTGCATCAATAAGTTTACAGTGCTGGCTTAGAAGCATAACGTCGGATGTGAAATTGTGCGTCAGAAACATTCGTCGTATGTGTCTTTATCGTAAACTGACACTTACGACCAAATGCTTCTGAAGATAATGATACATACGTCCTTATGATTATAAGGTCTAAAGTGCTTATCACTACATGGTATAAAGAATTCTTGCCGAGCATGGGGATCGAACCCACGACCTCCGAGATTTAAAGCGAGGCATATACCGCTACGCTACGGAGGTTGTCCTCATCAATCCTTTACTATGCAAGTACTTAAATAATTCCAAAGCGAGTAAAACCAAAGAGCTTACCTTGCTATCTAGTTATTACTCATAACTCTTCTACTTTCCACAATCCCTTTACCATTTCACTTTATGTACATCTCTTAAATACACGATTTCACATTTAAAAGTACCTACCCTCTCATTTTCTCCTACTTCTTATCACTGAATCAGAATTACAAAAGCCTTAATCAGAGCGAGAAAGTGTAATTTGGATGAACATATTACATCACTTACGTTTTTATGTAACTGAGGAATGTTCGCTAAGTACAGTGCCGGACAAGATAATTGAACCTTCTATTATGTATTAATATTTGAGCAACATATTTTAAATTGTTGAAAGTAATTTGGCATAATTAATATGAATCCTATTATTAAGTAGCTATTTTTATATAAGTAATTGACATACACGAATCGTAAAATTCAAATTTTAAAATAGACATAGGTATGTTTTACAAAAACCGGCCAAGTGCGAGTCGGACTCTCGCACGAAGGGTTCCGTACTAGTTGCAAGTGCCTACCTATTTTTGATATCGAGAATACAACAAGGAACATAGTATAAAAGTTCTTGTAGTTCGTTGTAACTTTGATCGATGTTAATAGTTGATTGAATGAAAGGTAAATTGCGGTTTACGGTTTATGACGTATTAAAAAAAAACTACTGACTTGATCTCGTTCAAACCAATTTTCGGTGGTAGTTTGCATGGTTATGTACATCATATATTTTTTTTAGTTTTATCATTCTCTTATTTTAGAAGTTACAGGGGGGGGACACACATTTTACCACTTTGGAAGTGTCTCTCGCGCAAACTATTCAGTTTAGAAAAAAATGACATTAGAAACCTCAACATCATTTTTGAAGACCTATTCATAGACACCACACAAGTATGGGTGCGACGAAAAATTTTTTTTTCAGTTTCAGTTCTATGTATGGGGAACCCCAAAATTTATAGTTTTTTTTCTATTTTTGTGTAAAAATCTTAATGCGGTTCACAAAATACATCTACTTACCAAGTTTCACCATTATAGTTCTTATAGTTTCGGAAAAAAGTGGCTGTGACATACGGACGGACAGACAGACAGACAGACAGACAGACAGACAGACAGACAGACAGACAGACAGACATGACGAATCTATAAGGGTTCCGTTTTTTGCCATTTGGCTACGGAACCCTAAAAATGATTCCCCTCAAGGAGATGGCCATAACAAAAAAATGAGCTCTAGTGTAGTGTTGCCATAGGTCCCGGTACGCCGGGAAATGCCCTGGTTTCAAGCGTCAGGTCCCGGTGTCCTGGCCAACAAGGCAATTGTCCCGGTGGGCGCGCTAACCAACAAAAAAAAGAACCGTGCTTTGCAATACCCATGCCCATGTGGAGCGGATGTTTTCCCTTATATTGACGCGGGTGGTAAGGGTAGTTTTCTTATTAAATAAAATAAGTAATTTATTTCTGTTGTAACTGTGAAACTTCAGGCCTTAAGAAGGCATACTGGGGTCTGAAGCGATCTCGCAGAGGTAAAGTCTCTTGCGCAGGTTGCTTAGTTTCTAGTTTATAACCCATTTAATACGGCTGAAGACTTCTCGTCTTTATGCCCGGTTAAGTAACAAAAGCCTCGTGGTTAAGTACATAAATGCCCGTCCGAAAAAAAGCCACGAAATCACGAGCAACTTCCTTTAACACTTTTTAAATACTGCTGACGTAAAATCAATCTCATCCAACTTAGATTGTATATCTATGACAAAAAATTGTTTGTATCGTCAATCTGTCTGTAATTACAGTTTTTGTTCTAGAGCAAAATGTTCAGTTCGTTATGTGTTTATGATTACATACAATTATGTTCTGCGGAAGTCAGTATTAAAGGGTCATAAGTGATGACGTTTAACATTTGACTTTGTTGTTTAACCAAAGTCCATATGGTATCTATTCATATGATTTAAGTATGCATGTATACGGAAATCATCAGCCGTCACCTTCCTTAAAAAAGGGCAAGGGAGACGATGGCTACTTCTTAAAACTATTGTTGAAATTTAGTAAGCGATTAGATACATATATAGTGTTTTAGTTATTTTTTTATTTTTTTTTAGTTTTAACATAGATTTAAGAATTTAAAATATTTAAGTAAGTACAATTATAATTGTGATATACCTTTAATATTATGTAAATGAGCGCGTCTCGCCAACAAGCTCTGTCGCTTGGCGAGAAACAATTTAATTGTAATTTTG
Organism: Nycteola revayana; assembly: GCA_947037095.2. Classification (NCBI taxonomy): domain Eukaryota; kingdom Metazoa; phylum Arthropoda; class Insecta; order Lepidoptera; family Nolidae; genus Nycteola; species Nycteola revayana. The sequence goes on along the minus strand of OX344851.2, from coordinate 14,058,738 downwards.
ATTTTGTGTTCTGAATAAACGATTAAAAAAAACTTATAAGGCTTTGCAATTGATATAATTTTTGACTTGTGGTCTTATTTTTTACTGTCAAAGCCACTTCAGCACCAATATTGATAGTTAATTAATCAACTTTTATCTTTAATTATCATCATCTCTTATAACAGGGGTGGCCAACTTAATAAGACCTAAGATCGATCATTTACTCACAATACTAGGTGCAAACGACCGACGACAAACACTAACTTTGTGACACATATTTAAAGACAAAATAGAATTTATTTACCTATTTAATAGGTCGATCGACTGTAATAGTTGCGGGGACCGACAAGTCGATTGCAATCGACCGGTAAGTCCCCCCTGCCCTATAACATCCATTTATTATGGGCCAAAATGGGCATTGGTCTGAACGGCCTTGGTATAGACTAACGGACAAAAACCAAAGAAGGTCTGAGAGTATACGCGTAATTAATATTAAATATACAATCAAATAACCTTTATAATTAACAAAATGGAATGAGTAACAAGAATCCTTGATATCTAGAAAACAAACCACTAATTACTAGTTGCAGTACTTCAAGAGGCCACGTTAATGACTCAAACAAGTAAATCACGAAAGTTGCTGCAATCTCCAACTGTTTACATTCACTTAGTTTACTTAATAAGCGGTGTAATTTATGTAGTTTGAGGTCTTATTGTAAGAGGTATATCATCATCATAAGCCCTTATAACGTCCGCAGCTGTACGTAGGCCTCCTCCCTCGGGAGGGTTTTTGCCATAGTCACCACGCTTGGCTGGGTTGGTAACCGCAGTATTATGTTGTTATACACACGAAAACGCTGCTGCCAGAAAAATGTACTAATATCGTATTTTATCACTCTGGGGAACCAAGGTCTAATCCCTCTTTTGCAGGTTTAATTAGATATAGATTGACTTGGCAATCGCACTACACAATGTAATTTAATATATTATGTATATAATAATAAACAATTAACAATAAACGCACGACGCCATCGCAGCAGGCCGAGACGAAGATGGCGATACGAGCTTGACTCCTACCGTAGGGACTGGCCGGCACTCGCAAAAGACACTTGTGTAGAAAAGGAAGAGGAAAGCCTTTGCCCTGCAGTAGGCCAACCCAGGATTGTTAGATAGATAGATGTATTACTACTTTGCGATGGTAAAGCCATTCTATTTATTCAAATCATAAAAGATTTTAAATATTGATATGGTCGCTATAAGATGTGATGTTAGGTTAGCGTATTACGTAATAACCTAAGATGAGGGCAGAGGGCTGAATAAATTAACCGACTTTGTATTACAAGGATCTCACAACAGTTTACGGTAGAAGAATTGAGTTGCGAGACGTGGTTTTATTACAAGTTAAGTTTTTAATGGCACTATCAAGTTACAGTTGAAATCCGAATCATATCATTATTTTATTTAAATTTGGTTATTAATTATTGTTTATTTCTAGTTTATTACCAATTTTCCAAGTTTGGCGACACTAAAGTTGCTGATATTGATTTTTAGATATACCTAAGTTGTTTTAAGGACCTTAGTTTAATATCAATGTTTGCGTCTATTAGGTCAATAAGGTCGTCAAAATTGAGTGAGCACCATTTATAAGCAAGCCACAAAAAAGGAATATGGTCGACCTCCTGAGAATTTTGTACATCAACCACAAAAATCAATGCCAATGCATTAGCAAATTTAGTTGTGAAGGCAAACCTCTAGAATATATTAAAAAGATTTCCCATAAGAGGCTGTGAGAAAACGAATCTATACTATAATATAATAAAGAGGAAAAGTTTGTATGTTTGTTTCGAATAAACTCAAAAACTAAAAACTACTGGATGGATTTCGATAATTCTTTCACCACTAGAATGCTACATTATAACTGGGTAACATAGGCTATATTTAATTATGAAGTTCCCACGGGAACTTGAGCTACGCGAGTGAAACCAAGCACGCGTAGCTAGTCTATAATATACTTATATTGAAAAGAGGAAAGGTTTTATTGCTTGTTTGTTTTTGAATAGGCTGCGGAACTACTGGACTGATTTTAACAATTCTGTGACCATTAAAAAGCTGTGTTATCCAGGAATAAAATAAGCTAAATATAATGACAAAATTTCCACGGGATTCCTCCGAGCTCGTTGCTAGTTCTTCTCAGAGTTGCTACGTCCAAGACTGGCGTCCTACACGCATCATAAGAACATTATTTAAAAATATTTTTAAATGTCTATGTGAATAAAGATATATCTATATAGATAAGCTGCGATCAAAATAATAAAGTAATTTTTTATGATCATTCTCAAGTGGTTCAATTGAGATTGTTTATCTTAAAACAGTTACACAGGTATAAGTTAAAGCTGCATAAAGGGCTTCCTCTTTTTATTTACCACGTCGAAGAAAATCCACGCCATGACAAAGGCTGGTCTGCTTTTACTATACTTAATTACTGTATTGAGCATGAAGGCAAGCAGAGATATTCCTCCCCCCAAGAATATTTACTTGAACAATTAAAATGGGGCCAATAGCCTTGTAGCATCGTCTTAATGTCCACTGCATTGGATGGAATTCAAGCCAGAGATAATTGTAAATTTGAAACATGGATTGGCTTATTAGATTATCTTGTTTGCTAGCTTCGTGTAAATTATCCATTAATCAAATTAAAGTCACCACGCTTGACTGGCAGGTTGGCGACCGCAGCATCAAACTAACACAAATATTTCTAAATAACGGACTATTAAAATGAATGAATTGACTATTAAATAGCAATGTCCGTAAGATTTCCACTATTCGCGTGTTCTTAACTATTTCTATCTCAACTTAAACTGTAAAGGTATAATTTATTTTGCACTGCAGTGCACGCAAGGCCGTGGATGGTATTACGGTAAACGCATTGGAAATTCAACTTTATAAATTAAGAAATAAGGTATTTTTTTGGGTGTAGTATATTTATAAGGAGTGAAAACATATTTTTTTTTATTTATACTTAATATCACGGGTAAGTCACGTGGTATGCTGTTGATTTCTGTCAACAAGTTACGGTAGAACTTGGAGTACTTCCTTAGGACATTCAGGACCAACGCGATCCGCTGGAATGTGTAACTAAATATTATGTAGGTATTTCATGAAATGTTTATGTTCGTTGGCAACAACTTTTATTGCTATTTATCACGAAAAGCGAAATGTGCATGTTGGCAAAAACTTGCGCACTATATACCTACTACACCTTTTTATAAATTACGGACATAAATAGTTAGCCACGAAGCTTTTGCTACTTCACCGAGCATATAGGCGAGCAACGCTCCAGCCTTATTAAAACTACAAACTAAGCAACTTGCGTAAGAGTTTTTTTTTATAGTTAACACTATGGGTTCAAAGCAGAAACTTTTGCCATAGTCGTAAAAAAAAAGTGGTCCACTGACTAGCGTAAATTTGAACAGGAAGTTGTATGTCATACTCAACTGACACATGTCAAAGAGGTTTTGACATGACGGCATAACATAAGGTTAAATATACATACGTTTTTAAATACATAAGTACTTACTCAAGTAATCCTATTTTACGAGAAAAATATAAAAAAGTCACTAAAATATTAAGCAAAACTGTCATTCCTATAAATATATAGGATAAATATATGATATATATATGTAGGTACATTAATCATTTATAAGTTAAAAATTAAAAAATCTATTTCAAAATATGACAATTTCACAAGTAAATTAATTAGTTAAGAAGGTATACGATTATAACAGACGTTGCTAATTATTTAAGAAATATTTATAATTTTCACTAAAAACAGATCACATTGAATTATATAAAGATCATTTTTCTAGTTTATTTTCGTAGATCAATAGCTGTTCGGTTTTATTTGCGCAAATTACTTGACACTTGCAAGAAAGTTTTTGTAAATATGGATTTACAAAATCTTTTTTGCAAATGTCGAGTAATTTGGGCAAATATCTATTTCTATTTACTATTTCTATTTAAAAAAGACAACTCCCGCACTAGGGAAATAAATTCCTGTGTCGCGGGGGAATTTACAAACATTCATTTCACGGACACAAAGAACACCCAGACTGTTTGTGGTTCACACAAATAATTGTCGCGGGTGGGAATCGAACCCAGAACACCAGGTCTCAGAAGCAACTTCCGTAACCACTGAGCCACCGGTGCAGTCAGATTGAGGAATGATCTAAATGTCATCATTCCTCAATCCCCTCTCCAGCAAACGCCCTGAGATGAGCTCCAAGTCGGATAGCAACGCCTGCGCAGGTTGCTTACTTTGTGTATTTTAAACGATTTAATAAGTGAAGTGTATTGATCATATCCAGTAAATGAAAAGCCTCATGGCTAAATATGTCCGTCCATAAAAGGTTCAAAGGTAACAAAGGTACCGTACAAAGATTAGCTTTCAACTTACTAATAAATAATGTTAGCAAGTTAATAGTCACCATCTTTAACGTCTTTATTCCTAACTAATAAAACATAGAAACCAAGAAAATATCAATTAAAAATTTAAAACATACCAATTAAACTGCAGTTCACTTCTTAAGAAATATTGCCTATTATTAATTAATTACATTAATGACATGTGTAATTAAGAGCTGAGCAACTATGATAATATTGTATTATATCCTGGTTTTATTCATAAAATATTTAGGAATGTCTTCTAAGTATGTATATATTTTCTATGTATTAATAAGATGTCACCGCGAAGGGGGCCTGGGTGTCTTGGTGTGTCCCCAATAATGATGTACAGAAGAGCACCCGGGGGATTTTTGTGGGTGAACATAAGTTTAATCACCCTCGTGGTATGCTGAGGATATAGAGAGTGGATTCCCACATACTCTGCAATTGAAATTTATATCTATACCTACTCATACTAGATCTCCGCGCGCGCTTTTACCCGCCTAACTCCCGTTTCGTAGGTACTTCATAATTAAATATAGACAATAACTTTACTCGGTATGTTTTTTCTAAAGAAGCTAAAAAGTTTGTTTGTTTGCTTGAACGGGTTAATCACAAGAACCACTGGTCCGATTGGAAATAAATCTTTCAGTGTTAAATAGCCCATTTATCGAGGAAGGCTATATGCTAAGACCAATAGGATCGGAGCACCAATGCATAATGTTTCCGAGACATAAAGCATGACTGTCTGTCGCCACGAAGGCTGTCTTTATAATTACTTTTAACTAATTATTGCAAAAATCCATGTTACCATATACGTATATAAGCGCTAACCATGAAACCAAGATCAAAAGCCCTCAAATCTTGGTACAAGCAAAAAGCGCTTTTAAACCTCCAACCTTAAAAAACCACTTTTTATTAAATATGCAAATAACTTACGTATTCAACTTCCGTCATAAATAATTATTCATCTCCAATAGTGTATTGACGTCAATATTTATAAAAAAAGTTAAACTTCGCACCGAAGAGACAAAAAGTGCAATTTTATGTTATTAATACTCTTATTGAGGTTATAATCAACTATGTTATTTCTTAGATAACTTATCTGCTAATAAAATAAACCTTTATTTTTGTCCAGGGGGAAATGCTTTAATGATACGCATCCCCTTCGCCGCTGCGGCGTTCCCGCACCGGCGAAGGACTATGTGAGACTCGTCCCCTCCATAGCGGCGGTATCCTATTCATACCACGAGCAGACGACCCTACCAACTAAAACCCCCCGGGTACTCCTCCGTCCGCCGTTGGCGAGGGGTCTAGGAACCCATGGCTCTCCTGGTCCACATTAGTAGCCCATTAAGGGGCACACAACAGGGACGTAATAATTTGTGCCTGGAGTTAGAATAAAACGTAATATTGAGTACTCTAGCTTCTCGCCCGCGGCTTCATCTGCGTACCTCCAATTCCCGTGGGAACTCCATAATCAAATATGCCCATGTTACTCCTGGATAAGGTAGCTATATAATATATAATGATGAAAGAATTTTCAAAATCGGATCAGTCAGCACCGAAGATTAGCCCGAATATTTGAATTCGAGACCATCAGGAAGAGGATGGCTCAAGGGTGCATTTTAGGTCCTTATCTTTTTTTATGGTTGTGTGGTGTCCGGCTTAGAATAGACCACCCCATGTCTTCCCATGGGTGTCGTAAAAGGCGACTAAGGGACATATGTCTGTTGGATGGGCAGTAGCATCTATTAGCTCAAGGTTTACATCTTACTGCGATCACCAATCCGTCTGCCAAGCGTGGTGATTATGGCAATATCCCTCTACGATCCTGGCTTGCCAAGGTCTGTTAAGAGGAGGCCCATGTTCAGTAGTGGACGTAAACGGGCTGTTGATGATGATGATGATGATGATGATGATCTTTTTTTTATTTAGTAGGTACAAAGACAACCCAGAACACTTAAAAAAATAACCAGATTATTTGTACGTCTCGTTGATTTCTAAAGAACAACAATAATAATTATAGTATTAGAGGTTATCTTAAGTAAATTCTTTATAACTCCGAAAGCAAACATCCAAGACCCAAGTATTTCCAACATTTAGCAATACAATATTTAACCTGCGTTGTAAAACGTAGACACATTACGAGTTGCAAACAAATAAAACATACTTAGCCCACACAACAAGGACACGCGAAGGTTCAGAGGCTTATTGCATACCAAATACGAGATTACATTATTATAGCAGCCTTGCTTAGAGAGTTCAAGGAGTACTGTACTGTATCAGCCCGTCTACGTCCACTACTCAACATGGACTTCCTCTTAACAGACCATGGCAAGCCAGGGTCGTTAGTATATTGGCATAATCGCCACGCTTGGCAGGCGGATTTGTTAGCGCATTTAAAACAGCTTTCCGAAACCCTGAGAGTATCCTATCATCATCATTTCAGCCGTAGGATTTCCACTGCTCCAGTTGTTACGATTGGAAGTGGCCACGGCCTTTACCAAATCGTCCGTCCTTTTAGTTGGTGGACGTTATACGCTACGCTTGCTTTTTCGACCCAAACGGGCATATTTAATCTCATCATCTGGCTGATTTCATTTCGAAGAAAAAAATTAACCTGCACTGGTCATATTATACTGTATAACGACATTGGATTATTAGAGTAAAGCAATATACATAGATAATATTGCTTATAATGTGGTATAACTTTTTGAAAAAGTATCATGCCGGGCAAGAGTTCAATATTCAATAAATGTAGCACATATCTTACGTATTGCACACATCTTGACCTGATTTCCACTAAACATAATCAGGTGGATTGATGTCATCAATTTTGCGTTACAAACGCAGGACCAACGGGTCGAATGGCTCTAATTCAAGTGCCACACCATTCAGCTTCTACTATTTCGCGATGGCTTGTATTGTTGGATGTTCTCTCTTGAAAAAACTACATGACATTTCTCGGCTAGGCATCGCTTATCAGCTGGTTTGAATATAACGACGATTGCAGTATTTCAGGGTTTCCTGGCGAATGGATGGTCCAAATCAGAAATAGGTTTATGCAAACCGACAGTGATCGGCGTTGGGCGATTAATTTTAGTTGGTTGTAATAAAAATAACCGCGCAATCAATTCAAGTTGCCTTGAATTGAGGTATCATCGTCATTCATTTACCGAAGTAATCAATCACGGATCTTTTTAGAACTATCCTATAAAATAACGCTACGGCCCACAAACTTCGGATCAGAGTTGCAATCCAAGGCAGGTAAAACCTCATCATCATCGGCACGTATAACGTCCACTGCTGAATATAGGCCTCCTCCTGGTGGTCGGTCACCGCAGTATTATGTTGTACCACAAAGGGAAACGCTGCTGCCCGTTCCATGATATACGATTTATTAAAGAAGATGTTATAACAATCGGGACTAACGGCTTACGAAGGGTAATCCCTCAATCAACCAGACCCGGAAAGAAATCTTAAAATTTACACATACAGAATACCTGTTCGGCGTGGGGATCGGATCCACGACGATATTTAAAACGAGCCAAATACCACTACGCTACGGGAGTAAAACCTTATCACACAGCAAATTTAGGTTTATATTCAGCCAGTAAATACTTACACGTCTGTCAGCAGATTACACTGCCTCGTTAATGGCGGTTTGCGCAATAACCTAAAGTAGCCGTAACTCGGGTGGTCAGTTCACTTAATTGCCAATAAGATGGAAGCCAACGTCGGGAAGATTCCATGCCATTTAAGTTAATCATAATGATTCACAGACAATATAGCTAATATTTACTGATGGACCAAAAATATTCAGGTACTCATCATCAGCCTCGTCATCAGCCCGTATAACGTCCACTGCAGAACAAAGGCCTCCTCCCCGGGAGGGTATTTGCCATAGTCACCACGCTTGGCCTAGTTGGCTTAGTCGGGTTGGACAAGGAAACGATGCTGCCCGTTCCTTGATATACGATTATTATAGATGATGTTATAACAATCGGGACCAACGGCTTAATGTGCTTTCCGAGGCACGGAGGGTAGTCCCTCAACCAACCAGACCCGGAAAGAAATCTTAAAATTAGCACAAAGATTTTCTTGTCCGGCATGGGGATCGAGTCACGACCACCGAAATGTAAAGCGAGCCAAATACCGCTACGCTACGGAGGTTTTCAGTTCAGGTAGGTACTCCGTACAAATGGTCAGATTCAAAAATTAACAAATTTGATCATATATTTACACGAATATTTTTATGCCTAAAGGAGGATTTGCTAATTTATGCGTGTACGCGTAAACGGTGGATACCTACAAAGCAACAAAACGACAGGTTTTTTTACGAGGATGTTAGTTTTTTTGACTCATTTCAATTCATCTTAACAAGTTTTATATCTTTTTATGAGCGGCTCATAAAATATTAATGAGTTACGTTTAATTAAATATCTAACTTCTGCTTGTGTTACAAGAAATACCTTTGACACTTTTTATGATTCAGTACTCAATGGGTAAAAACGGGACCCTATTCCTAAGACTTCGCTGTCTATCTGTCTGTCACCAGGCTGTTTCTCAAGATACGCGAAAGCTAGATAGTACCTAGTTTACAACAAACGTGATTTTTTTTTGCCCTTTTTTACTCGTTATCAATAACAGCAACAGGTAGGCTTTTGAAAATGGTACGAAACCCTTCGTGCGCGATTCTAATTAGCACTTGGCTGGTTTTTTAACCTTTTATTCGCATCTCTTTCCGATCTTCAAAAGATTGCGGTTTAGAACCAATTTTATATTTTATGTTACCTACCGGATCTTTACGTCTGTTTGGTTGATCTGTTGCTCCTAATTGTTGTAAAACCATTAATAATAAAAATTGTATCTCTCCGGGAATGAGTAGCATCGATTTCTTGAATGTAATTAAACCGATGCTCCAGTCACCATTCCACCAAGTGCGAGGACAAAATGCGCCTCAAAAAAGGCCGATGTCCAACAGTATTTTATCATGTTCTATGGATTTCCTGACGAATGGATGGGTCTAGAAATCTAATAATTTGTCTAGTTGATTGTTATAAAAATAACTACGCAATCAGATGGAGATTGTGTTAAATAAAGGAATCATGATCTTTTATTTACTGAAGTTGTTCACGGACCTTTCGAGAACTCGCCTTGGGAGAAATAAACTCGTTTGGAATTTTTGAAGTTAAAAGTGAATAAGTAAGAAGTTTTTTTTAGCAAATTTTAAACGCATCTTCTTGCTTTTTCGTAAACTAGAATAAATTTAGTCATAGACATAATAATGTACCTACTCAGTACATAGGTCTGCCTATTCCTTTGTTTAGACTTTTTATAAGATTTTAATAAATAGTTTATTGCAATTAATAAACTCGACACAAAATTAAATCCTTCAAAACCTGTCTGAATATAGGTAACACGCGTTTGATTGGCAAATGTACAAACCATTGCCAAACAATTAATTTATGAATTAAGTATCGGAATCACCGTTTCCCTTCAGTTCACATTTGGCTACTTCGCTACGCTCCTTTAACTTTACCTATTTCATTTGCAATTCAGTTTACACGTGTTGTCAACTACAATAACTAATAAGAATCAATTACTTGATCGAGAATCGATAAAATAATCAGCAATTATTCCACCACATCACTGTCAAGTCAATAAAGGCATGTGGGCAATTAAAAAGTTGTTATATCCAAGAACTAGTTTTCTTAATAATAGTTAAAATTATATGTTTCTAACTATGTCAACGTTTACGTAATATGTGAAATACAATATGTTAATCATCAGATTTTGGTTTCAATTCATATAATGTAAGATCTAATGCAAATTTAATTAGTGGGTCAAGTCGAAAGTGGCCAGCAAACCGCGGCGACGCGATTTTCGCAACACCACTAAATATTTGGATATTTCATTATCCGGCCGAATTTAATGAGTATAGCTAATATAAAAACACGGAATTAGCTAAATTCGGTATTCGATCAATGAGAATATTAATTATATTCACTAATGATTATTATTAAGCATCATAATTAATTATAAACATGCAGATTAAATTAAACTTACGTTATAAGCATCTCGATTGCTGACAACTTCCTTGTATCATGTACCTACTTAAATCACAGCACAGTACACAGAAACAAACACCAAAATTAACGATTATTAATATATAAAATAACACTTACACACACACGTAACACGGAATTTGCGTAAAGGTTTACGAAACTTTCTAATTGGTGGCGCGAATTTGCAGCGTTTTTAACGTGTGCTGTGCGGCGCGGCCGTTCGCTGACTGGCGTTCCGTTTTCGCTGGCTGCGCGCAGTGCGTTCTTTTTTTCAAACCGGCTTTGCAAAGACTATTCGGTGTTACCAGCTAGAAGACATTTCCATAGAATTGGAGAATTGCTACCAGCTGGCATGAACAGTATTTGCCTAAAATAATGTATATTTTCTGAACTATTTACAGCAAAGTGAATTTAATTGTAACTAGGTAACTACCTACATATTTATATTCATTTTGACGTATACATATTACAAAATAGGTACGTAATTCAACGTCCTACCAGCCAAATTTAACTATGACATCCTTATCTTTTCTACAATCAGTAAAAAAAGTAAAGAACAAAAATAATATAACACATAACTTTGTATCAGGAATCTGTCACATACTTAGATTCTTCATATTCATATATTATATGAATTTATGAATATTGGTATGGTTTAGTTAAACAAAACCCGGTTATTTTTTTATACACATAATACTTGAATATATTATGTACTTAAGTATATATTTTTATTAATCAACTAGACCAGAGGTTCCCAAACCTTTTCTCTCGTAGACCCCCATAAAATCTTAACTGGTCCCCGTGGACCCCTAGGGGTCCGCCTGGAGAACTTTGGGAATTACTGAACTAGACTAACAGCTGTCTCAAGGAAATTCCGTTAAACAACTGGCAACCCCATTAATTTCTCAGTGGCCAGTCCGTGTCAGCCAGAAGGCGTTTGTGACGCAAGTAGTTTCGACAACGCTGGGTTTTTTGGTTGCTCCACTCACGCACCCATAGACAACTTAACGTCCGAACAAATTGATTTGTTTGTCTGAGTCTGAGTACCTATAGCCGTCAATATAAAAGATGCTTCAAAGTTTATGCCTTCTCTTCAACAGTACGTAATTTGAGTTTCTTGTCAGTTCTTTTCAGAGTTGCCACGTCTTGAACTGGTAGTAGCATCACGCATGAGAAGAACATGATTTTATTCTTTTTTGAATTGTGTCTAGGTACCTATATGAATAAATAAATTATTGACTTTGACTTTAAGTATTTGATAAATAATAAATTAATGTAATAATAATTAATGTTTCTTAAGAATAAAATCGTCCTCTAATACTAGCTGTGGTGGCTGCACCGAGAGCATGACAAATCGGTTCACGCTAATATTTTTATAAAAATTTAGTTTTTTTTTATGGATAACTACCAAATATGTCTTTTGTAAAAAGGGGTAGCACATGACATGACATCCTATATTTATTATATTTCTAGCGCTAATTATGTGTTATAATTATATGGAAAGCCTTCGAGTGTTGTGGCATGGTCGTTACACCAATATTTATCATGATTAATAGGAAGGTATTTACGACTATAAAATCTGTGTCTGCGCTGTGAAGGACTCTTACGTTTAATAAAAGAACATTTAAATAAACGGAAACTCTATTTCGAATTCCTAATTTGAATGGAGCGTTGTTATTGACAAAATATTTGATGGATTTAAATTTATAACCAACTAGCTTCCCGCTTTGCTTTATCCGAGTATAGTGCATCTTTCCAATGGTGAAAGAATTTTAAAAATCGGTCATATAATTCAGGAGCCTCATCGTTATCATCATAATCATCAGCCCGTAATACGTCCACTGCTGAATATGGGCCTCCTCCCGGGGGAGGGTATTTGGCATTTGGCAGGCGAGTTGGTGACCGCAGTATTATGTTGTACCTGACAAGGAAACGCTGCTGCCCGTACCTTGATAAACGATTGTTATATATATATATTATGTTATAATAATCGGGACTAAATCTTAAGAAATTTTAGAATTTACACAAAGATTTCTTGTCCGGCGTGGGGATCGAACCCACGACCTCCGAGATTGAAAGCGAGCCAAATACCGCTGCGCTACGGAGGTTGTCCTATACAGGTAGGGATCAATCAAAATAGCTTGATTTTCCATACAATTTTATTTCATACTTATTAATTCTGAGACACAAAATCGATTTTGTCTAAAGGCCAGAGCCTTTTTACCCAAATATCCGGTCAAACTGACTGATCATTCCGGCTATTTGGATTGGAGATCTGGCAAACCTTAACTGTGGAGACCTCGTCTCGGCAAACTTAAAGAATAACCATAATACACTACGAGTTAAGTAGGAGGTTATCTACTTAATTTTTCTTTCTTTAAAAAGATTACTATCAGAGTTTTTTTATACAATTAGTTTTTTATGTTTTGGACTCTTTATGGAAAAGATTACCTTATACTTTATTTCAAAATTGAGATTAATAAAATTCGACCGTATAGTTAATCTTTTCCATAAAGAGGTCAAACATTAAAAAAATGTGAAAAACGGGCGGTGTAATCGTTTAATATTTAATACCAAATGTAACTTTGGAGATAATTATCGAAGTAATGTGGATCATTACCGATAGATGGCACTACCGTCCCTTAGAGACGTTTTACAAAGAGATTAATAAATTTCGATGACCGGCGGTGGTTCCACCGTAGCCTAATTGGATAAGGCATTAAGGTCTTTACCTAAGATGCAGGTTCGAATCCTGCCGGTGGTCGAATTTTATTAATCTCAATTTTGAAATTGGTATTCTTGTTAATTCATTGTGTAAAGTTAAAATGCTTGTGTTACGTGGTGTGGTGACCACATAAGTAAGTCCGACACACTAGCCTATGTGCTACAGCCGCTTTTTTTTAAAGTTCGACAATTCTACATTAATTATTTCAATACTAGCCGCGCCCCGTGGTTTTACCCGCTTTGCGCTGCTCCAGTGGGTCAAAGCGTGATTTTTTATAGCCTACATCTTAATCGAGCGTATAAACTATCCCCGTGCAAAGTTTTAGCCAAATCCATTCAGTAGCTTTTGCGTGGAAGACGGACAAACACACAGATACGTATACACTTTCCCATTTATAATATTAGTATAGAAGTATGGATTTCACCAAAATTATAAATTACTTTGATTTATGTTACTAAATTAATAAATTACAGATGATTTAAGTGTTACGCATATTATAATTTATAGAATCTTTGCATGAATTATTTGCCTACATATCATATTATTGTCTCTTAATTAAAATCATAATCGATTTCCACGCATAAATACTGTAATTAATCAATACTGACAGCCATGGATGACAATTGAAAAATTAACCTTTATTCTCTGACACTAGGTACTATGAAGATTTTTGTTTCAAATAGTAGAAAAAACCGGCAAAGTGCGAGACGGAATCGCGCACGAAGGGTTCCGTACTATTTTCAAAAGTCTTACTGTTGCCGTTGTTGATATAGAGCAAAAAAGGCCAAAAAAACATGTTTGTTGTATGGGAGCCCCTTTAAATGAGTGGGGGACATGGGCCCCGGTCCCTTCGAGGCTGACCCATGAGGAGTAAGGACGCCTCTACACTCCGGGCGTCCCTATAATTGGGCAAATGGGCCACTGTAAGTGTGGCCCCGGAGATCCCGCGGTACCATATTGGCCGCGGGTGCCGTCGGGGGGCCGGATTACTCATGCGTACCCGGCCCCCGCCAACGGCGGATCGAAGGAGTGTCCGGGAGGTTTTAGTGGTAGTAGGGTCCTCTCCTCGTGGTATGAGTTTAGCATACCACGCTATGGAGAGGGCGAGTCCCACATATCCCACCGCCAGCCCGCGAATACGCTGCCGCGGCGGTGGGAAAGCGTAAAGGCAATTCCCACGGGACAAAAAAAAAATAGCCCAAGTATTTTATTTTTCGCGACACTCGGAGAGTCGCCATCAGTACATAGTCGGTATTCCCAAAAAACGTACGAAGCGCTTCGAGTCCACGTTTTTTGTACGTAGGTACTGCGAAGATGTGGAACACCCTGCCGGGGTCTATATTTCCCGATAAGAACAATATGGGTCTCTTTAAGTTCCTTCTAGGTAAACGAGCTCCATTCTAGGATATGCCGATGCTTATCATCAGGCAGGGTGTAGCCAAAAGCTAACAAATTTGTAATAAAAAAAAATGTATTTATTGTTATAGCGACAATAGAAATACACAATATGTAACAATTTCAAGTGTCTAGCTATCGCGGTTCTTGAGATAGAGTCTGGTGACAGACCGACAGACAGCGAAGTCTTAGTAATAAGGGTCCCGTTTTTATCCTTCGGGTAAGGAACCCTGGAAAGGTAATAAATATCATCTCCATAAAACTATGCTCCTTGAAAAAATCACTGTAATACATGAAAACCTAGTAGATTTAAGCTAGCTGCCCCGTGGTTATACCCGCGTTACTCTGCTCCAGTGGGTCGGAGCGTGATGTTTTATAGCCTATATGTTAATCCAGCATATAACCTATCCCGGTGCCGTTTCCGTTCAGTAGTTTTGGTGTGAAAAAGTAACAAACATCCATCCATACTTACAAATTTTCGCATTTATAATATTAGTCGGATAGTTTGAATGTACTTACAATTTCAACTCTTAGCACAATAGTCTAATACTTAATACTTTCATTTATACAGGAAATATCAAACATCCGGCATCAGCTACGAAAGTTAAAGGAATTCACCCCCTGTGGTGATATCATGGCGATGTAGACTTAACTATCTCTACAGGTGTCGACCAATCACACGACAGTAATGTTCTACTCCTTATTCAATTCATTGGTAGAGGGCAATGACTTTATACATAAAGTCGCCCTTCAGAACAAAAATATGCAACAACAATAAAAAATGAACAAATTAAGGTCAATTTTGCCTTCAAAGAGCAGAACATATATTCTCTGGTAGAACTAACATTTTAAAATCATTCAATGATACATTATAAAAATATACGAAATTATGTATGGTAGTGGGAATTTCATAATTAAATATAGCCATAATTTCATAATTATCGACATCCGTGTTTATTAGCGATGCCCTGAGTCTGTTCCTAGCCCATTAAGGGTGCCCTCAGGCGTATGTCGCTTATAATCTCATAGAGCTAAATTATATTAATATTTTAATTATAGAAATAATAATTGTTATTACTATACATATGACGTGATACTAGACTGACAGACAGATCATTAGCTAATCCGCAATAGCATTCAGTTGCGATATTTTGTACATATTTAATTATATTAATCATATTTCATTGTGTATGACTGACAAGTACAAGTGTATATAAATACCTGAGTGCTGAATAAATATCGTTTAGTTCGTTTATTTGTAACAATAAAAAAAGTTTTTAGTTTATTTGTAATAAATAAATCTATTTTGAATGTATATAACATTCAAAAAAGATTTATCTGACAAAAAAATATAATAGACTAGCGACCCGCCCCGGCTTCGCACGGGTGCCATGCTGATGTAATCAACATATAAACCATCCTCTTGAATCACTCTATCTATTTAAAAAACCGCATCAAAATCTGTTGCGTAGTTTTAAAGATCCAAGCATACATAGGGACGGACAGACAGCGGGAAGCGACTTTGTTTTATACTATGTAGTGATAAATACATCTTTTTTGAATGTATGTTACATTAAAAAAAGTAATAATAATAAATCTTTTATTATTATAATTTTACCTACCCATTTTACTAACCTCCGAGCTACAACTCGCTCTTTCAGTTGAAATAGTTCTATGGCCTGTCCTATGTCTCACCATCAGATTTACATAACGTTTTACCCTTGACCGAGACCCATATAAATATAATGTCAAAGTCTATTAAAGACGCATGGAGTCAAAAAATTTGCAAGGAATTTCGAGGCGTGTTGTGTCATACTTTGTACGAGTGAAAGTTACGCATCGAATCATCGTACGGTTTAGGTCGCGAATATCACAGAGTTTCATAAGATAATTATTATGAAGAGTACACAGGGCCGGATCTACACATAGGCCGTTTTTGTATTTTTAATACAATCATGATGTGGTTAACCTATAATTGCAAGTGCAGTTAGCTTTAAGTAATTTAATATTATTTGGTGTATGTTATGTGTTATTGGTGTACTTACCTATATTGGTCAAAAGGTTTCTCCTCTCTCCATCGTAATGATAAGCTACTTCGAGCCAATGTTGGGAATACTGGAAACCGACAAAGGACGACTAGGGGCCCTTTTTCGTTAAAAAATACTAGCAGAGTTTTTGCAAACTACTAGTATTCTTGTTAACTCCTCGTGCTAAGTTGAAATGCTTGTGTTTCGAGTGCATTCACGTTGGTAATGCAATGGGTGGGGATCGAACCGGCGATCACATGATCGCAAATCCCATGCCGTAGCCATTGGTCACTTCTGCAATTCCTATATATGCACTGGATGTGCAATTGTGCATATAGCGGGCTAGAAGTGCAAAATTTTATGAAATAAGTGGGCCTCTTAGACGCGTTAGCCCACGGCCCCGTAATTTTATAGTCCGCCCCTGGTAGTATAGAACTACTTTTACTAAAGATTGATGTGCTCTACATAGCATTTAATTGTATATTATATACCTAATATAATGTTTAAATGTTAACTTTACTTAATTACTTACTACAAGTGAGTTTCGTTATATTATCCGACGCTGGTACAACTTACCTAAAAATTAAATGTTTAAAGTTTAATTTATATAAAAATAAATAAGTATTAGGAATTTTATAATGAATATAGTCCAGCCGTTTAGAAGGAGCTCAGTGACATACACACGTACAGTAGAATTATATATAAGATATATATTTTTGTAGCGATTGATTGTAAGGTGTTATTTGCATGTGTCCGGGTTCCGTACGGTATCAATAGAATAAAAATCTACCACCAATTACCATACATACATATCGTTACGCCTTTCTCCCATCTAAAAGTCATAATCCCTCAATCTCATCGCCAGCGACCGCCCTGAGCCGAAGTCCAAGCCCCACAGGGGGCGCCCTCTTGCGCAGGTTGCTTAGTTTGTAGTTTTTAAACCATTTATTAAGGCTGGAGCTCTGCTCGCCTTTATGCCCGGTGAAGTAGCAAAAGCCTCGTGGCCACCTTCGTATGTAAAAATGAAAAAAAAAACAATCTCCCATAGGGTTAGGCAGAGACAACTACATTACTTACCAATGAAATCTATACAGGGTTATTTTTAAAACATCAAGCAACATCAACAAGCAACTTCTAATATGGGACCAACCCTGAAATCGCTAAAAAAATCAGCCGTTCCATACATTTTGTCGAGGTAGGTGAACATAAATGTATGGATCAGCTGTTATTTTTTCCCATTCGTACAACATAGATTATCTTGAATTACAAGGCTGTAGAGCTCACTAGTGTGCCTCAAGTGAAAGCTCAAAATCGCTCAGCGAGCTATGGAAAGAACTATGCTCGGCGTTTCCCTGCGTGATCGAGCTCGAAGAACTGACGGTCGATGAAGCAGAAAGGTTTTCGGGTGGAGACCACGAACTGGCAAGCGGACGTAGGACGAAAGCCTGCACGATGGACCGACGACCTCATAAAGATTGCGGGGAGTCGGTGGATGCAGACCGCTAGCGATCGTTCCCGCTGCAAATCGATGGGGGAGGCCTAAGTTCAGCAGTGGACTACAACAGGCTGATGATGATGATTTCACGCGTCATTTCTACTACTAATAACACTCGCAGATTCGAAGCAGTAGAAGTCTGCCCGACCTCTATTATTTACTTATTTATTATAAGTTTTGGGGCACCGCCATCTTTCACCTGTCAAATTAACATGTCTTGTTGTACATTCCTAGTGGGTTAACAACAGTATCATCATTACATTATAAACACGAAAGTTAGTGAATATGGATGGATGGATGTTTGATACTCTTTCACGCAAAAACTACTGAACGCATTCGGTTGAAAGTTTGCACGCGTTTAGTTTATAAAAGCAATTTAAATTCAATTCAATGGATTAACATATAGTCTACAAAACATCACGCTCCGACCCACTGGAGTAGAGTAACACGGTTAAAACTGCGGGACGCAGATAATCTAAACTAATATTGTAAAGAGGTAAAGTTTGCGAGTTCGTGACGTTGTAGAGGGTAATCTCGGGATCTACTGAACCGATTTAGAAAAATTCTTTTACCAATAGAAAGCCACGTCATTTGTGTGTTATATTTTAAGTTTCGAAATGACTTACTTATGTAGCCACGAGGCTTTTGCTACTTCACCGGACATAAAGGCGAGCAGAGCTCCAGCCTTAATAAAAGGTTTAAAAACTACAAACTAAGCAATCTGCGCAAGAGGGCGTCCTTTGTGGGGCTTGGCAGGGCGGTCACTGGCGATGAGATTGAGGGATTATGACTTTTAGTATTTTAGGGGAGTTTTGTGCAACTGTTGCTCTACTTTACAGTTCGCGGACCTCTCGGACTTAGGGTCTACGAGGGCATCGGATGGTTGAGACAGTTTTTTTCTTTTACAAATATTACTAGCAGAATTTTAAAGTCTACTAGTCTAGTAGGTATTCTTGTTAACCCCTCGTGCTAAGCTAAAATGCTTGTGTTACGAGTGGGTTCACGTCGGTAGTGCTATGGGTGAGGATCGAACCGGCGACCCCAAGATCACAAGTCCGACGCCCTAGCCATTGGGCAACGGCCGCTTCTAGTTAGTAATCAGTATTATATACACGCGAAGTAGAGCCAGCCTATTTTATAATCACTATGCATATTTTTGATATGTTGGTACACGTTGTATAATACAAGGTTACTTACGTTACACTGAGATCTTATTGTGCATGCTAACCTATTTGACCTGAATAAACGGTAACCTATCTGTCCGCCGACCGCGACACGTATTGCTTAACCGAACCACTCGTAATGTGGCTACCACTTCACCTAAAGCATGAGTCACTTATATTATAAATGATAAATATAATGATGTTATAATAAAAAAGAGTTAGATACGACTTGAAAAGTGGCACCACGAAACTAAGCTAATTGGCACACTTTAGTATGTCCGTTTTTTTTGCACATGCTAATTTTTATGCTGTCCTGATTACTTACTTACTCTTACGTTTCAAATATAAGATATCATTAAATTCTACCTCTTAAATATTGCTAGCAGAGTTTTGCAGTCTACTAGTATTTTTGTTAACCCCTCGTGCTAAGCTAAAATGACGGATGTCTATAATACTTCAGAAGCAATTGGTCGTAAGTGCCAGTTTACGATAAAGGCAAAAACAACGAAAATTTCTGACGGCACATTTGACCTTATTCTTCTGAATTGTAGATTTATTTTCCCGGTTCTTGAACCTAATAAATGCAGATTTATCATTTGCTTATTGTTTGATAAAATAATAATAATTAACAATTCACTGTTCAAAAAAAAAAACATGCGTCAAGTATAAAACAATCTGTTTCTCTTTTTCAATATTCTTCAAAGAAATTATGAATCTTTTAGTAATGTAGTGAATAAAAAATCTTGTAGGTATTTGCGACGTACACGTATACCTACTTACTATCAACGTTAAAAGAACGTTAAGCCGTTGATCCCGATTGTTTTATCATCACTTATAGCAATCCTAAGCACAGGAAGTAACGGGCTGCAATTTACCTTTATTATCAGTCCGTGTGACGTCGATTACTGGGCCTCCTCCCGAGGAAGGGTTTTGCCATCATGACAATCACCACGCTTGGCAGGCGGGTTGGAGACCGCAGTATTGTGTTGTAATGTAACACTTATAGAAACGCTGTTGCCCGTTATGACAATAGGGGTCAACGGTTTAACGTGCTTTTCGAGGCACGGGGGGTCCCTCAATCAACTAGGGTATCATTGATTGAGCGACCCGTGCAAAGCCAACCGGAAAGAAATCATAGAATTTACACAAAGATTTCTTGTCCGGTTTTTATCATCATAATACTGCGGTCGCCAAACGGCTTTCCAAGCTTGGTGACTAAAGCAAAAAAACCCCTTCAAAAATATTATTTTAAATGATTGCTAACTCAAGTAATTATCCGTTACATTTTCTAGTGAATCCCGATTAAGTTTGAACAGCTGGTTTTATATTAGTGAAATTAAATTACTATTTTATATAAAACCTAGGATACACTAGGGACAAAATATCTTGCGACTCGTATCGCGAACGACATCGGATGAAGTATTGTGACGTTGTCGCACTCCGTTCGACATGTTGTCCGACATGTCGAACGGATCGCACGATATGTGTCGTCGATGCACGTTTTTGAACTGAGTCTTATATAATATTTAGAGCTCAAAAGCATAAGGACGTATGTACTATCAGAAGCATTTGGTCGTAAGTGGCAGTTTACGATAAAGGCGCATACGACGAATGTTACTGACGTTTAATGGCACATACGATCTTCCGCACGGGCGTATCGACTGGCGGCCACTGGCGACTTAGTGTCAGCTACAGGTGACTGAGTGGCCGCAACATGCCACCAGCTACTGGCGGCGATTTCCGTGCTCTGCGACCGACCTTTGCCTCTGGCGCACAGGCTTCTAACTATCGTCGCATCGGCCGCGCGCGTCTGTCGCATATGATCAATCACGTGCGGCTACGTTCGGCTATAGCGGCACAGAAATTAACCTTCTTCAACCTAAGTTTTGAAGTATCGCAAGAAATGTCAAGTGAAATTTCCTCGCATGTCGCCGACATATGTCGTCGGACATTTTTCACCTAGTGCACCTATACTCTTTTTTTTTGTTGTCCGGAGGGAAATGCGTCTAAGCATTCCCACCACCGCCACTGCAGCGTTTCCGCGCGCTGGCGGTGGGATATGTGGGACTCGCCGTCTCCATAGCGTGGTATGCTAACTCATACCACGAGGAGAGGACCCTACACCACTAAAACGCCCCGGACACTCCTTCGATCCGTCGTTGGCGGGGACCGGGTACGCATAAGCAATCCGGCCAATCCAGTGTATATCTAGCTTAAGTATCCATGAATAGGTATATAAATAATTTAATGGCGAATTAAGTTGAACATAAAAATATGTTTTTACATAATTTATCGCTAGTGAGTCGATGTAGTTATTGTTCTGGTTTAGATTGGTTTCTTCGTGTGTTTTAGCAGACTTTTGCGCTAAATTATAATTATTATTGTATGTAAATATGTATGAAACATT
This sequence comes from Nycteola revayana, assembly GCA_947037095.2. NCBI lineage: Eukaryota > Metazoa > Arthropoda > Insecta > Lepidoptera > Nolidae > Nycteola > Nycteola revayana. The sequence goes on along the minus strand of OX344851.2, from coordinate 14,037,036 downwards.
TACTTTTAATCACGTGGTTCACGTGGCGTGTTGTTCGTTTTCGGTTAACACCAGTAAGTGACACGCGACAAGACACGGAGACATTCGCCATGAAATAACGTAATAAGGATATGTTCAGCATCGGCGGAGGACATCAAAAGGCGCAAATATGGTGCCCTTGAATGTTTGGGTCTTTTGAGATCGAAACGCTGGACCCGTCGGGACCTAGAGCAAAATGAATAAGTTTATAAAGAACTCGCAGCGGCTCTCAGCAATGGGAGGTGTCTCCAGAATGCTTGTGTATACAAGTTAGCATTGCCATTTATCGTGGCAATGCTGCTAGCATTTTGGGAACGCTTCTCAGTTGTGTTGGTTGTTTTAGTTCTTAGTTAATTTAAATTATATGCTATTTTTATTGGGTGGGTAAGTATGTTTAGTTTTTGCCGAGCGTACCCGGCCGTCACCAACGGCGGACGGAGTTCGGCTTCGTGGTATGATTAGCATACCACCGCTATGAAGAGGGGGAGTCCCACATACCGCCGGCGCGGGAACGCTGCAGCGGCGAAGGGGATGCGTGAATGTCCCCACAGACAACACAAAGGAAAAAGGTTTCGTTTTTAGAATGTGATTAAGTGAATCGATCCGCTTTCATTGTAAAAACCACAAATATAGTTGTGGGTGCCTTTTTTTGCGCTCGCATCGTTAAAGAAGGTAGGTTTCGAAGTATTGTGCAGATCCAATAAATGCACAAGCTCCAGATAACTTTCCAACGGTAGGGCGCCGTAACAACATACTAAAATTGTAACTGCGCCGCGGGCGCGGATTGTGAACCCGTTCTCTAGTCAATACCATTGTCCTTCATTCACGGTCCTTGCAGTGCAGTTAAAGAATTCCCTTTTGGCTGGTTCTAGACGGCGCATTGTGTTGTAACACATAAGGTAACGCCGCTACCCGTTATGACAATCGGGACCAACGGCTAAACGTGCTTTCCGAAGTTCGGTAGACCCTAAACCATTCAGACCTGGAAATAAATCTTCGATTCAACTTAAACCTACGACCATCGAGATCTAATACAAGAGTTATACCGTTCAAATTATGATGGTAAACCATACAAGTAGTAGTAATACGATGCTTCTAAGCCAGCTAAATTCTAATTTTAATGTAACACAAAATAAAAAACAAATTAAACCTATATTTTTTAATTAAATGAGTTTTCTTCTACCCACCAATAATAAAGATCTATGATGCCGGCAATTTAATAAACAATACAGTGAAATTAATAACTATGCAATTTTAAATAAAACATCTTTTTCATTAGCCATCTTTGATTCGAAACGTTATGGAAATCGATTATTTATGCAGAACATACTAAAGATTGGCACGTTGTAATATATTGATAGCCAGTCATTCGTCTTGATAAATAATAAGTATCATCACCCAGCCCGTATAACGTCTACTGCCGAACATGAATCTCCTCCCGAAGGAGGATTTTTGCAATAGTCACCACGCTTGGCAGGCGTATTGATGACCGCAGTGTTATGTTGTAATACACAGGGGAAACGCTGCTGCCCGTTCCCTGGTTCGCTTGTTATAGATGATGTTATAACAATCGGGACCAACAGCTTAACGTGCTTTCCGAGGCACGGCGGATAGTCCCTTAACCAAGCATACCCGGAACGAAATCGAACCCACGACCTCCAAGATTTAAAGCGAGCAAAATACCGCTACGCTACGCATAATAAGTATAGCTCTGTTCTATTCACAACAGCAATGTTCACCCACATCGCTGCGATCACCAACTCGCCTGGCAATCGTGGTGACAGAACCAATGAATGCCCGTCAATTTTAAAATGCCAGCGACCGACCGGAGCCGAGGTCCAAGTCCCACGGAGCGTGCTCTTGCGCAGGTTGCTCAGTTTGTAGTTTTTAAACCATTAATTAAGACTGGAGCAGTATTCGGTGACCTTTATGCCCGGAGAAGTACCAAAAGCCTCCTGGCTAACTACATATCAATCAACCGTCCAAAAATAATACCATACAAGTACTCTGTTGCCGTGTGGTTTCCGGCTTAGAATAGACCACCCCATGTCCTCCCATGGATGTCGTAAAAGGCGACTAAGGGATTCAGGCTGATGGATGGGCAGCAGCATCTATTAGTTCAAGGTTTACATCTTACTGCGATCACCAATCCGTCTGCCAAGCGTGGTGATTATGGCAATATCCCTCAACGATCCTGTTCTGCCAAAGTCTGTTAAGAGGAGGCCCATGTTCAGCAGTGGCCGTTAACTGGCTGTTGATGATGATGATGAGTACTCTGTTCTTCCTCTCTATGTCGTATGAAAAATACTATAAATTCTTGAGAGTAGGCATTTTTTATCGACCATTCCTATCATAATCGATGACTTTAACGCAAAAATTCAACGATTTATTTTATACCATCAGAGAATCATTTTAATGTACATAACGACAGTCACTGCGTCCTTGCCACAACCTGTTTTGGCGGACTTTAACCAACGAATATTAATTTTAAAACAGGCCGTATGTTACACCGTTATGTAATATGAAGATACTGCATGCGTAACTATGGGACGTCATTGTTACCATTACATGTGTGACCATAATACCAGTTTTTTTTAATTTTCATTCATGCTAGCCTTCTCCTCATAATTAAGAATGCAGCAAAATTAGAAGTAACTTAATTGGTTCCGTGGTTCTCATGTTAAGCGAGTACATAGATTTTGGGGATTCATTTTTATTTATAAAAACCGCATCAAAATCCGTTGCGTAGTTTTAAAGATTTAAGCATACATAGGGATATAGGGACAGAGAAAGCGACTTTGTTTTATACTATGTAGTGAAGAATATAACACATAACACATTATATATAAATACAATTAAAAGTTGCTAATTTAAACTAAAAAGTTAAAAAAAATAAACTTTATATAGTTACTAGCGGCCCGCCCCGGCTTCGCACGGGTAGACTTTTATACCCTACCCCTGCCCTACCCTACCCCTGCCCTACCCTACCCCTACCCTAACCCTACCCTACTCCTACCCTACCCCTACTCCTACCCTACCCCTACCCTACACCTACCCTACCCTACCCCTACCCTACCCTACCCCTACCCTACCCCTACCATACCCCTACCCTACCCCTACCCTACCCTACCCCTACCCTACCCTACCCCTACCCTACCCTACCCCTACCCTACCCTACCCCTACCCAAAAGTATCGTATGTCCTTCTCCCAGTTCTTAGCTACCTCCCTACCAATTTTCAGCCAAATCGGTTCAGCCGTTCTTGAGTTATAAATATTGTAACTAACACGACTTTCTTTTGTTTTTAAAATGTATTCTGCTATTCGGGACGGAAACAAATCCAACAAATCAAAAACCATGGCAATCGGTCCAGCCGTTCTCGAGTTATAAGTGTTGTAACAAACACGACTTTCTTTTATATATATAGATGTTACTTGGTAACGTTCCAGAATATTGACAATGCTTGTCTGTTGTGCTAACTAAACAACAGCACTCGAGGAACTAGCCGCATTGACTAAGGCGCTCAGAGGTTTCTTAAGTTAATTTGGGCTCTGGTCCCCATGGCTCCAATATTTTGACGCCAAAAGGCACAAACATAGCCACTGTCAAGGGTACTGTGATTTCTAAAACTTTAAAGATCTCCCCCCAGCCATATAATGGCAACGTGCTTAAGTACGGCATCCTTTTATGCGTTGGATAGCAGTGCCTGTATCGGAAACTTTCATGAACTAAAAAATATATAGGAAGAAATTGACTACTTATCAATTACCTTTTAACAGCCCGTTTACGTCCACTGCTAAACATTGGTCTCCTCTTAACAGACAGTAACCAGCCAGGCGGGTTAGTGATCGCAGTAAGATTGGCACCACACCAGACAGATTGGCAGCAGCATCTATTAGCTCAATGATACTCCTTCATTGTGCTAATAGATGCTGCTGCCAATCTGTCTGGTGTATGTCCCTTAGTCTCCTTTTACAACACAAATAGGAAGATATGGGGTGGTCTATTCTGTACCGAGAGGGTCAAAAAAATGTTATTTTTGTCATATAGCGCCGAGGGACCTTCAAGTTGCATTACAGTACGGTGTTAATGTCGGAAATCCTACAGTTTTGGCATTGATTCGTAAATTCAACGTGTTTTTGTTAAAACCACAGAAATATGCAGATTGAAACCTATGTGATCTTCACCTATTCCTATTGAGTAAGATTTTTTCATGGTTTCATACAAAAACTAATAGTTAGTTTTTTTTTTAACTGTGTGTAATTTTTGTGTCCTAACGCGGAATTCCGAGCGTACAGGAAAAAAATCTTAATTTTACAAGGCAATACTCATTACAAAAACTTACAATAAATCAGTATATAGTATAATTATATAGTGTTCGATTCCCGCTCCAGACGAAAAATCTTTGTCTATCAAAGATTTGTTTAAAGTCTGGTCGGTTGAAGAAGTATGAATTGAGGACTCTCCGTGCCTCGGAAAGCATGGCAATCGTCTACCAAAAACGCGCAGGAGCGTTTACCCGTGTATATTGGTGACCATGGCAATGTCCCTACGAGGGAGGCCCATGTTCTGCTGATGATGATTATCAGGTAAATTTATTTGGAATTATCTAGAATATTTATCTTTATTTACTTGCAACATTTTACAATCAATAATTAAAAAATACATATAGGTATAAAACGAAAATTACCCAATTTAAAATAAAACTAACTTATAAATTACAACTATTCTATTTGGCAAGGTTCCCAGAATGCTGGCAGCATTTCCGCGTTGAATAGCAATGTTTACATGCTGTGCAAAGTAAATTCCAGCACTCGGGGAACTTGCCGCACTTAGAGCTGCTGCGAGGATTTTATTAATTAGATACTTTACTCCCGGTCCAAAAGGCACAAACAAATAACCACTATCAAGGGTAAGGGTACTCTTTAGATTCACCGCGGATTCGGGCGCCATGCCAGCCCTACTCTTAGTCCCGGAAAGATAATACGGAGCGAGGGTGTCGACGCACGTAGTCCCTAGTATAGTAGTAGTATCCCTGAAGGATGTAGTGTCCCACATCCTCCAGGGCACCAGAGTCATTCCGTCAGGCCTCTTACTGTCGTCACGCATAAGACCATTAGGCTCTAAAACGGCTGGCATATTTGCCAAGTTGAAGGTCTGACGGATTGTTATGTATAGATGGTATTATTGATGGCAAATAGCCCTGTATATTATATATACAGATTCGTGCCCTTTCTTGTCACTTTTACTTAAAAAAGCTCTCCCAACTCTTAGATTGCAAAGAACCTACCGATGCCTTTGTAGACGTAAAGTCTATGCGGACCGCAAACTATGGAATTCCCACGGGTGTCAACCTCCTGCGCAGATTGCTTGGCTTGTAGTTTTAAAACTTTTTTTATAAGGCTTGAGCCCTGCCCGCCTTTTTGTCCCAAGTTAAAGCAAGTATCTTAGGTGCCTAAGACACTGAGTAATATGTCGTTCCGAAAAACAACTTGGAAACTTTACAAGGTCCAAAACAACCTACAGACCTACAAGTACTAAAGGCAGCCAACCAAAACCTTTAACAAAAACATCAACAAAATTATATTTTAAGTAGGTACCTAAGACATAGTTACCTAAATAACTTATTTGATAATTTTATTTACATTTCAAATCCATCAAAGTCTTATATATAATTGGTCATTCAGTTTGTTAAATTCAAATGGTCATTTATGTAAAATTGTTTTGTAAGAGACACTTGTACTTTCAACAGCAAATACATAGTATTGTATGTAGCAAATATATAAAAGAAGACATTTATAATATATATTTAGCTATATGTTTTTGTCAAAATATTAAAAGTTATTAAATTAAAACAACCAAATACTTTGAACCTTATTTCAAGATTGATATTATGGGAGTAATTTTGCAAGTCGAAAGTAACAACATCCACTACAGGGTTTTTTTTTCCATTAAAAGATCACAGTACTAACACATTAAACAAACATGTCACCTTAATTATCCAATTACAATCATAGAACATAGAACAATCCGCTTGCCAAGCATTACGGAAATATCCCTATCTTACTGTGGGGATCCACCTGCCTATCGTTGTGATTACAGCAAAATCCCTCAACGACCCTGGCTTGCTGAGGTCTGTTAAAAAGGAGGCCCACGTACAGCAGTGAACATCATCGGGCCGATAAAGTAATCTCTTCGGTGTAATAATTACAGTACCTGCACAACTGATTTATGTGTTTTCTCAACAAATTGTCTTATACAAACTCGATTGTAATATTTTCTAGGCAGTTGCTTATATTTTCCGCTTTCTTGTTAAGCATACTCTCACTTTTGTTGGAGTTATTTTGTTTTATTACAATGAATGAATACATATTGTAGTGAGATATAGAATGTGTATATATATATATATATATAAATAATAAGCCTTTAAATAATTAGCTACATAGAATTTACTAGAAGTCGCGCGCGGTATTACCCGCCTAGGTCCCAGGTCCCGTAAATGTGAATGGGCCACTGTAAGTGTGGCCCAGGAGATCCCGCGGTACCATGTTGGCCGCGGGTGCCGTCGGGGGGCAGGATTGCTCATGCGTACCCGGCCCCCGCCAGCGGCGGATCGAAGGAGTTTCCGGGGGGTTTTAGTGTAGCAGGGTCGTCTCCTTGTGGTATGAGTTTAGAGAGGGCGAGTCCCACATATTCCGCCCCTGCAGTGTATTCGCTGGAAATTCGGTGGGATTGCGTAAATGCAAAAGATCACGAACAAAAAAAAAAAAGTTTCCGTAAATATGAGAACCTCTTCTTAAAATCCTTTTTAAGTCAAGATTTCCACGGGAACGGGATCTAATATTTTTTTAATAATGATCGAATTGTGAGTTGAGCTTTTGATACGTGATGCTAACGAATTATTTGTAGATTCATTGCCCTTGACTAGGTATATAGTCTCAAACATCTAGTAAACCAAATTAAACAGGAAAACCCGAATGTTTCTAAAAACTTGAACTAGATATATAAATACACATACAAACATGCAGCGACCTCCCAATGAGGTCGCCAACTATCTATATTTGGGTAACTGCCAAATGCAAACGGTTTAGTAATTAAAATATTGCACAATATCTTTTATTTTTCCTCTAATAATATCTTTTATCCTTAATTCCTCTTTCCTGACCAGGCAAATGACCGCTATCCATCTGATGTTAAGTGGCATAGGGTTAGGTTTGCCATCCCTTACCCGGCCCCACCAACGGCGGATCGAAGGAGTGTACGGGAGGTTTTAGTGGTGTAGGGTCCTCTCCTCGTGGTATGAGTTAGCATACCAGGCTATGGAGAGGGCGAGTCCCAAATATCCCACCGCCGAATAAGCTGCAGCGGCGGTGGGAAAGCGTAAATGCATTTCGTCCCCGGAAAAAAGAAAATTGCCGTCACTCTATCTGGTTTTTCTAGATTTGTCCTAGTTTAGAAAGACTCCGGGTTTGGAAATTTTAAGTCGCTTTTTTCCCGAGCCTCTTTGTTTAAAATACCTTTCCTTAAGGCTCTGAAGATTCCTAAAGAAGTATATAGGTAATATTATTTATTTCTTTTTTCTTTCCTCTTTCTATCTTCTTTCTTTCTTGAATAATATAGTATTTGACGCTTGTGCATTAGGTCTTTATAGATGGTTAACCAGGGACACCTAGCGATGGGCCGCCGTGATGGAAATCGGTCGGGATTGGCATTCGGTGATAGCACAGAATTAAGCAACCATAATATGTGTGGATATTAGTAAGTAATTATATAATTAGTAATGATACAGAAATTACTAAGTAATGAGTGACAAATGTTTTTATAACCGTGTTTATAATCACGCATAAACCTTTATAGAGTCTCGGGGCTGAGTGTTCTCAGCCGTAAAGATTTTCATCATCATCCTTATCATCAGCCCGTATAGCATCATGTTCAGCAGTACCTACACGGTCCTCCACACGGAGGAATGTTTTTGCTATTGTCACCCCGCCTGGAAGGCAGATTGGTGACCGAAGCACAATATTAATTTATTTATCTATATATGTGCAAAAGTAACATTTAAAAAAAAAATCCAAAGAAATGTCTTCCAGCAGACCAACGAAGAGAAAAAATAATGTTCTAGAAAAATGTGAAGAGAGAGAAGTAAAAAGAAGTCGTACAATTAAATGATCAATGCTTAGAATCATGAAAATAGTTTCCAACATTGTAACACTATTTACAAACTTTACTAACTAGGGAGGGTATAATAAACTTACACACTGAATATATACATACATACATCAATATGCCGACTGAATGACAATAATAAAAAAAGAAAATCAAAAATGTTATAAATCTTTCTGTAATAATTTTATTTATTTAGTTGTACAGCAATAAATACAATTTTCATTCTTAGATACCAGTATTGCCATCTATCGTAATACCACGTAACTAGCTCATCCATGCTACGCGTGCTCACAGTTCTACGTACGTTTGTTACGTAATACCACCGCGTACGTATAGATGGCGATATTTTCAACTGGTATTTCTTACATTTTGAATACGGCAAAGAAAGGGCATCGTTATCCATTTTCTTTTATAATAACTCGTAAAGTCGTTTATTGAACGAAGTATTAAACACATCTGGGTTATTGGGCTTGCGCATCGACCTCTCCGTGGTACGCGAAAGTGGTTCTTGCATCACCGGGTCACGTAGCTCATAATACAAGCCTTGCATCATTCGAAGGAAGTTATGTGAGTTTGTGTGTCTCTGTTGCTTTATAACCTGTTATAGCATAAGATATATCTTATGGGCATCATATAATGGTCAGTTTTAAGCCTCAAAACAATGTCCGAATCGAGAAAGTCACGGCCGTCAGGTCGGTATGCTGAAGAAGTAATTTTAAAAGCTCTGCCACACCTGTAAGGTTGTTGCCATTTTTGATAAAAGTCATCGAAAATATGACATTTTCTTGCCATCGAGTACTTCATGAACTTCGTAAAATTACGTTTAAAAAAAGTAAATAATAAAAGCTACTACATGATGCCACAAAAAAAATTGACAGTTAAGGACTAGAGAGTGCCCTGTGTGCGCACAGACTTGTGTATTATAATAATATATCCTGCGCAGATGGCTCAGTTCTATATATATTAGCCGCCGTGGTCGAAATCGTTCGGGATAACGATATTAATAGTGAGAGCTACAATTAACCTATCTTGTAATACTTCAATGCATGACGTATATATGTTACGGCTAATAGCCGAAGTGCGGCTACACCTAGGTTTAGCCGGCTACAACTAGGTGCAGCCGACCACATGCGGTTAAACTTAGATGTACCTATCCTAGTTATCTTCGGTTAGAACTAGGTTTTAATTAAATAAACAATACCTATGCACGAAACAAAAAGAAGTTAGGGTGGTTAAAAAAAAAAAAACCAAAACCTAAACCAATGGAGTTGAACAGGGACTTATTGAGGTTGATCTAAGTTTAACCGCATGTAGCCGGCTAAACCTAGGTGTAGCCGCACTTCGGCTATTAGCCGTAACATATACAGGGTGTCCCAAAAGATTACGTAGCTGGGAAGGGGGGTGATAGGGATGGTCACAAGGGTCACCAGAAAAATATAAAAAAATCCCTCTGGGTGTTTAAAAAAATAAATGGCATTTTTTAAAAGACTAAAACTTTTACATCTTGTGCTATCTGTACCTACAAACATGGCTGTATTAAAAAAAAATGCTGTTATGTAATCTTCAATAACAACAAGGTCATCAACATCAACATCAAAAATAACAAGGTGTAAAATTTTAAGTTTTTAAAAAAATGCCATTTTTTTTTAAATACCCAGAGCGTTATATTTTATTTTTCTAGTGACCATTGTGTCCACCCCTGTCACCCCCTTTCCCAGCTACTTAACCTTTTGGGACACCCTGTATACTAAAATATAACGCTGGAGAGATTGTTTGTTTGCTATAACGCGCTAATCTCAGGGTCTACTGATCCGATTAGAAAAAATATTTCAGTGTTAGATGGCTCACTTATGGAGGGAGGTTAGTAGACTATTAGGTATATTATATTTGATTATGAAGTTTCTACGGGAACGGTAGTTGCGCGGGTGGAAACGCGCTCGGAAGTTATCTATGTAAATAAATACTAATCACTAACATGTAGGTACTTGAACCATTTGACTTACTTATTTTTTTATTAACCTCCTAATTGTGACAACAAGTATATACGGCAGTTTTTTTTTCATATTTTTGGCCAAGTTGTTTAATAAAAAAGAATTATGTTTTCGGATGGACTTACGTAGTTAGCCACGAAGCTTTTGCTACTTTACCGGGCATAGAGGTGAGCAGAGCTCCAGCTTTAATAAATGGTTTGAAAACTACAAATTAAGCAACCTGCGGAAAATGGCGCCCCCTGTGGAACCTCGGCTTACGGCGGTGTCTGGCGAAGAGATTGAGGAATTATAACTTTTAGTATTTTAGGTGAGTTTTGTGCAACTGTCGCTCTACTTTACAGCTCGCGGGCCTCTCGGACTTCGAGTCTACGAGGACAACGGATAAAAAAAGCGTGATATTAAAACTTACCCCGTAGTCCAGCTAAACATCTGCTTCACCTTCTCCGACCGTAAATCGTTTGAATTCGCCATCTGTAAATAGACAAAAATACTTTTTAAATCTTTTAATATCAGAATTTAATAAAATCGAGACCTTTGAAACATTTAAAACACATACAACATTTAAAATAAACTGTAGCGACATCTACACTAGCCGCACAAAACTACAAGAAGACAAGCAGCGCCATCTACCACCTAGCATCCGAACTAACCTGTATCGCGCAATACAAGTTAGCAAGCCAATTCGAACATATACAAGTTCTGAACAGTAACAGATGGCTGTTCGTCACCGGGCATACGACCTCGCCCGGCAAAGAAGATCTTCATTTTCTGTGGAGGAACACCACCAGGGCCCCGAGTCTACTATCGTTATGGCGTGTACATGAACTGTCAATGACAGTACAATGGTCGGTTTTTTTCCCATTTGGTAATCTACTAATCCAAAAGACGTCATAATGGTGTCACTATGAAGCCACGATGACAGTAACGTAGTTGAATATAATAACAAATGATACATTTATAAGTTTTGAAATCGCCTAAATAAACATTACAATCTCCCTAACCATCTGCCCCCTGCTACTTCTGTTGACGGCCTTTTTCTGCGGTAGCAACACCGACTGCCATAGCAGAATCGGCCCCCAGCTGTTCCTGTGCAAAAAAAAATATTTGAATACTAATATGAAAATCTCGGCGGTCGTGGTTTCGATCCCCACGCCGGACAGGAAATTTTTGTGTAAATTCTAAGATTTCTTACCGGGTCTGGTTGGTTGAGGGACTACCTTCCGTGCCTCGGAAAGCACATTAAGCCGTTGGTCCCGATTGTTATAACATTATCTATAATAATCGTATATCAAGTAACGAGTAGCAGCATTTCCTTGTGTGGTACAACATAATACTGCGGGCACCAAGCCGCCTACCAAGCATGGTGACTATGGCAAATACCCTTTTCGGAGGAGGCCTATGTTCAGCAGTAGACGTTATACGGGATGATGATGATGAAAATTACTTAGCTAATTTTAAATAAGCAATGTTAATAATGTTTAATCTAAATGTAAATAATGGTTACGTCGCATCAGATGTCCACATTTCCTCTTCTATCATCTTTAATAAGCGACCTTAACCCGTAAACTGTCAGTTGGTAGATTTACAATTGATTTTGATCTTTATCACAAGGCAATAGAGTTGCAAACGTTGTGGGAACATTACCATTGTTTAAGGTTTAAAACGGCATCAAATGCGAGACCCTCCCCAACTTACGCAGCTACGCCGCTGTTTACATAGGGTCAACAGCGGTCACGTGTTTAAAAAAAGAACTCGCGTTTATCTTTTCAATTAATTTTGAACGTTATTACGAGGGAATAGAGTGCAAAATATACTATTTTATCTACACTACTTACATATCTCAATTAAGTGATTATTAAGCAAGGTTTATATAAAAGTAACGTGACTTCAAGTTGGACAAATCCATCATAATTTTATTTGCTTTACTAATATCAACCATAACCTAACAATTATAAAGTCTATAACCCTTTGACGGTACAATGTGAAATCAGGAATGTACCGCAAATTAATTTGAGATCTATTTCTACGAAGTTTAAGTTTAAATTCCTTTGCAGTTTGTTGTTTTGATTTAATTATTTTATGTTTAATATTCGTACCGTGTTGATCGTACAGCCTTGCCGGGCCACGTGCTTGAATTTATTGACTTTTATTAAATAAAGATGTCAGACCTCCAAAATAAATTGATATCTATTATAAGTTGAAAATATTCACATCAGCTTCTACACACTATTAATAGGTAAAATTTGTAAATAATGCGAGCAAGCAGTTTCTTTTTTTCGGACGGACATAATGTAGTTAGCCACGAGGCTTTTGCTGCGTCACCGGACATAAAAGCGAGCAGAGCTCCAGCCTAGATAAATGGCTTAAACACTACCAACTAAGCAACCTGCACAAGAGGGCGTCTCCTGTGGGACTTGGCCCTCGGCTAAGGGCGGTCGCTGGCGATGAGATTGAGGGATTTTGACTTTTTGTAATTTAGGGAAGTTTTGTGCAACTGTCGTTCTACTTTACAGTTCGCGGGCCTCTCGGACTTCGGGTCGGAAGGGCGAGGGGGGAACCAAGCGGGAATGTTAATAAACTAGTACTATGTAAAGTTCTCAATTGACGAATTGAATTTAGAGTTCCGTACCCGAAGGGTAAAATCGGGATCCTATTACTAAGACTTCGCTGTCTGTTTGTCACGTTGTATCTCAGGAACCGCGATAGCTAGACAGTTGAAATTTTCACAAATTATATATTTCTGCCGCCGCTATATACATACAAATACTAAATATAAAATAAAATAAATATTTACGGGAGCTCCCATACACCAAACCTTTTTTTTGCTTAATGTCAATAACGGCAATAGATAGGCACTCGAAAATTACGGAACCCTTCGTGCGCGAGTCCGACTCGCACTTAGCCGTTTTTTTTTTAATATGACGATTTAAATTTGCCATTAGTTTTGTAGTACTAAAGCATTCAACGCGTCAGTAAGGCGCTTTATTTTATCTCATACTTTCTTTCAGCAAACTGTTTTTTTTTCCAATCATATTGTCACACGAGCATATACCTACTCCTAGTTTCTATAGTTTTCTTTATCGGATACTCCCATGAACACCAAAATTTATAGGAATCCGCTTTTTGTAATTTAATACGTAAAACAAAAACTTTGTACCCGCTTTCTCGAAAATTGCACGGACGGAGGTGTATGAAATTTTGCACACTTATAGTTTACTAGCGACTCGCCCCGGCTTCTCACGGGTGCCATGCTGATGTATCATACATATAAACCATGCGCTTGAATCAATCCATCTATTAAAAAAACCGCATCAAATCTATTGCGTAGTTTTAATGATCTAAGCAAAGATAGGGACGGACAGACAGCGGGAAGCGACTTTGTTTTATACTATGTAGTGATTTTATAGAGAAGGAGTGCAGAATGCTAATATTGTTTTTAAATTATGGTCGAATTTCGACCACTGAGCGAACTAAAAGGTCTTTCAATACTTCCGAACTTTGACAGTTGATAGCGGCCATCTTATTAAAGCTACATCTGTCAAATTAGTTTGTAATGTCATTTATTCAGTCTGTTTTGCCAAATGACCATGGACGGACACAGCATTCAACAACACGTGCAAATACTAAATTGTTTTATCAAAATGGGTGTTAAAAATATTATAAAGGAAAGGAAGGAAAGATTTTATATAATATATTAGTTTCGGAACTATTGTACTTATTTTAAAAATTCTTTTGCCATTCGAAGAAAGATGTAGTTACCTTATCCAGGAGTAACATAGACTGTATTTAATTATGAAGTTCCCACGGAAAGGGACTTACGCGGGTAATACCGCACACAGGCAGGTCTTTTATAAGAGAAAATAATAATAATTTGTTATGGAAAGAAAACTTTATTTATAAATCCGAAATCTTGAATTATTCTGTAGCTATTTTACATAAGTAGAATGATATATCTATACTGAGTTTGTTTGTTTGCTTGAACGAGCTAATCTCAGCAACTACTGGTCCGATTTGAAAAAAATAATTAATGGTAGATAGCCCATTTATCGAGGCAGGGTTTTTAATTAACCTATATTGTCCCACTGCTGGGCAAAGGTCTCCCTCATAACCTTCCACTCTTCCCATTGTGCGGCTTTCTCCGGCCAATCTCTCATGAATGCGTCTAGATCGTCACGCCAGCGTTTTCTAGACCTTCCTCGGCAATGACGCCCATCCGGCATCCACTGCGTAACTACTCTGTCCCACCGATCCCTATGCATTCTATTTACGAGGAAGGGCTATATTTAATCGTATAGGCTATATTTAATCGTATAGGCTATATTTAATCGTAAACTTCTTACAGGAACGGGAGATACACGCGAGGAAAGATAGTTACATAGAAAACCTAATTTAACTCTATTTTTCTAATAAACGCAACCATAGACTAAAAGAAGACACGTAAGTACCATAGATAAATCATTGTATTGCCGCAGTCAAGGCGGTCGGTTGCACTTGCGTGCCTCCTTGCTACATAATTACTGTATTTTTCCTGCAATCACCATTGTAATGGATGATGTTATGCTAATGTAACGCAACGACACTTGACTTTGATCCTGCAAATTTGTTAGGAGAAACGTTTAATCTAATATCTATACCTAATAAACATAATAACAATATTTTACAGTTTCATTGTTCAGGCAGGGGCCATATGGGTCCTATGAGATCCCGCGGTGCCACATTGGCCGCGGGTGCCGTCGGGGGGTCGGATTGCTTATGCGTACCCAGCCCCCGCCAACGGCGGATCTAAGGAGTGTCCGGGGGGTTATAGTGGTGTAGGGTCCTCTCGTCGTGGGATGAGTTTAGCATACCACGCTTTGGAGGGCGAGTCCCTCAGCGCCATCCGCCAACGCCCGGATACGCTGCAGCGGCGGTGGGAATACGCACATGCAATTCGCCCAGGAAAAAAAACTGGGGCCATATGGGGAATGGGGAATAGAATCTATAGACCACAGTATATTTGTACTAGTATTTCGGTAATTAGAGTTTCGAAAACCTCATAAATTACTTAAAAGAAATACACCCTATATAGCGCGTGCATATTAACGAAATAGGTGCCTATAATACCTAGGCCGCAATCTCATATGAATGAAAAGAGTTTACGATATAGCGTAACTACCTACTTAGGTAGGTACGCATTTTTACCGATACGATTTTCAAACTATGGCAGTAAAAACAATAAAATGATAAAATTACTATGCCTTTAGACATCTATTGCATATCACACACCCTATTATTTTCAAAACGGTAAAAAAGTCTCCCAATATTTAAAACCCAGTAAGTAAAAGACACACCCAAGCTCAGGTGACACAAAACAGCAGCTTGATGTGCTATTCAGGATATATAATAACAAAAAAAACTTTCCGCGTCTGGGCAAACAATAATAAAATTTTACTTTGTAATTAGTTTAGATAAAAGACTTTAGAATAATCGAATTAATTATATGTTGAATTTTATGCGATGTTAATCCAGCTGTTGCATCGGTGTGTCCCAATGACACAGGCTTTATATAATCACAGCTGTAATTTATTATAAAAATACTTTGTGTATTTACATAATATAATACATTACGTGTTAAATTAAGGTTTACTCAAATCTATACATAGCTAAAACTTTGTACCTCTTTTCACAAAAAATGCGCGGACAGAGGAGTATGAAATTTCGCACACTTATCCTTACTAATATCAACTAATATCCTTATTGTCCGTCGCTCTTTCACGTTAAAGCTACTGAACAAAATTATTATAATTGTTTACTCGCGTATGGTAAAGCCTCCTTTCCTTTGCAAACTCTGGAGAATAATCAATGGGCCTCCTTTTAACATACATTGACAACCCTGGAGGATAATCTCGTAAATATATGACTATGACTTCGATAAGAATGTTAAATTACTGTAAGGTTAACTTAATAAATTGACATAGTCAAATGTTTGCTCTCATAGTAAATGCTGAGTACCGACGACATTTTTATTAAAGCCATAGTAATATCGTTACGGGATTAGCCTCCAGGGTTTTCACGGTATGTTGAAAGGAGGCCCATGTTCAGCAGTGGACGTAAACGCTGGCTTTACCATACGCGAGTAAAAAGTTATAATAAGGGATACAATTCTAGACCTCAGAAACATAATGATAGATGTACTATATACATTAAAATAAAAACAGTTGGTCGTAAGTGCCAGTAACGATAAAGGCACATACGACGAATGTTTCTGATCCTCCCGACCGTTAGTTTGGATAAAATCATCTGATACCCTCGTAGACCCGAAGTCCGAGAGGCCCGCGAATGGTAAAGTAGAGCGACAATTGCACAAAACTGCCCTAAAATACTTACTAAAAGTCATAATCCCTTAATCTCATCGCCAGCGACCGCCCTGTGAAGTCTAAGCCCCACAAGAGGTGCCCTCTTGCGCAGGTTGTTTAGTTTGTAGATTTTAAACCATTTATTAAATTGCCCGGTGAAGTAGCAAATGCCTCGTGGATAACTACGTATGTTAAAAAAAATAATTGTTTCTGACGTATAATGGCATATTCGACCTTATGCATCTAAGCTCTAGAATGATTTATAATAGTGTTTATGACAATTTACAATATATAATTATTTGTTATGGTCGTAACTACGATGTCAGCTCAGGGGTTAATTACACCTCTGTTATATTTAAAGTGTTTCACGTGCATAGTTTAAATGTGAGGTCTCAATAGGGGATAACACTACCATGTTTTACCACTAGAGGCGCATCTAGCATTTTTTTAAAGATTACTAACAGGATGATGAGATGGAGAGGGAGAGGAAGGCCAAAGAAAAGATGAATGGATTGTGTAAAGAGTGATATGAAAGAAAAAGGAGTTAGTGATAGTGTGACGGGTGACAGGACAGAATGGAAGAAACAAATGTGTTTCGCCGACCCCAAGTTATATGGGATAAGGGCAGGAAGAAGAAGCAGAGTTTTGCAGTCTACTAGTATTCTTGTTAACCCCTCGTGCTAAGCTAGAATGCTTGTGTAACGAGTGGGTTCACATCGGTAGTGCAATAGGGGCTCAAACCGGTGACCCAAAGATCACACGCTTAGCTTCCCGGACGCAGTTTCACCCGCATAGCATCCGTCCCCGTAGGAACTTCGATCTTCGATAAATGAGCTATCTAACACTGAAATAATTGTTCAAATCGGACCAGTAGACCCTGAGATTAGCGCGATCAACTAAACAAACAAACTCTTCAGCTTTACATTTTACTAGCGACCCGCCCCGGCTCCGCAAGGGTACAATGCTGATGTATTATACATATAAACCTTCCTCTTGAATCCCTCTATCAATTAAAAAAAACCTCATCAAAATCCTTTGCGTAGTTTTATATAGATATAATGGGTACCTACTCCTGACACATTAAAAAAAATACTTTATAATATGTTTAACGTTGTCCTAACAGGATTTTTAAGTCTGACATATTAAAATGGCCGTAATATCATCATGTTGTTACTAGAGATTTTGGAATTACTAAAAATTGTGACATCTTCAAACATGACCAAAATATAACGCGAACTGAGCCGTGAGCCAAAGCTTGTATTATATACGACATGTTTAACTGAGTCCTGAGTCCTTAATAACACAGATTAGTATGTACTTATGTAGTACTAAGGTAATATATATAGAAGTTATAGCTTAATTATATACAATTATGGTCGCGGTTATAAATGTTGTACTCGTTTCAACGTGTGGCCATTTAACAGAATGCACAGAATTGTACGTAGGTAGGTACTGGTAAATAGTTTTAAATACACATTTTAAATACTAAATATATGTATATAATATTATGTGACCGGAAAATTATACGAATCGTAAGTTGATTACCTTCCGTGCCATTCATATTGTTCAATTTGGTTGCGAGTTTCAGCAATTGTGTAATGCTAGTATTATATAAAATAGCTACAGGTATTAAAAAAAGTATTTCATAAAAGTCTTAACATCATCATCTTTCTACTCTGCTCCCATTATTTGAGGTCGGCGCAATATGTCATCCTCTTCCATTTTTCCCTATTAGACGTCTCTTCCATACTCACACCTTTCTTACACAGGTATCTTCCAACATATTCACCCATCTTCTAATATGATTCTTCATCATCAAAATCAGCCCGTACAACGTCCACTGCTGAACATGGGCCTTCTCTCGAGGGAGGGTTTTTGCCAAAGTCACTACGCTTGGCAGGTGGATTGGTGACCGCAGTATTATGTTGTAATACACAGGGAAACGCTGCTGCCCGTTCCCGTTCCCGCTTATTATAGATGATGTTATAACAATCGGGACCAACGGCTTAACGTGCTTTCCGAGGCACGGAGGCTAGTGCCTCAAACAACCAGACCCGAAAAGAAATCTTATAATTTACACAAAGATTTCTTGTCCGGCGTGGGGATCGAACCAACGACCCCCAAGACTTAAGGAGAGCCAAATACCGCTAATATGATGCTTATTAAGACATAAAAGTCTTAACATGCATCATAAAACATTATGTACAAGTATATCCTGATGACACGAGTACCTAACAATCGATAATAAAACCTGAGCATTCTCACGGGGAACCTTGGTAAGATGGTCAATTCAATAGCACACTCACACAGCAGACTCAATAATTGAATCAGCTATACTTGTTGCGAATTCTTTAGTTTTTATAGATTGTCTTTAATAAATATGTATGTAGAGGCACGCACGGTTGCTTTTCCTCCACGGAAAATGAAGAGCTTCGTTGCTAGCGAGGTGGTATGCCTGCATGTAACTTGGACATGTTCGAATTGGCGTGTGAACTTGTATTGCGCGATACAGGTTAGTTGCAATGCTAGGTGCTAGATAGCACTCCGCGGAGCGGGAGAGGGAAGTAGATCACTCCGCCCACCCGCTTCGCAGACGGCGTGTTAGCCGTCGGCGGCGGGCTGAAACCCGCCGCCTACCACCCTAGGCTCGGCCTCGGGGAGTGGGGGACATGGGCCCCGCTCCCTTCGAGGCTGACCCATGAGGAGTAGGGACGCCTTTACACTGCGGGCGTCCCTATAATAGTAGTATTTTATAAGTTAGTTTTATTTTAATTAGATACTTTTAGTTAAGTATTTTATAGAGTCGATATGATAATATCGAAAACGTATTTTAAAATCTGTATTGAGTTGTCAAAGATGATTAAAAAAAAAATCAACTGTAAAAACATCCTTAAATATTATTTTTAACATTGAGTCGGTTTTTTTATTACTTTAATACAAAAAAAAGTTAGTAAGTCTCGTGTGAATTCACGTGTTTTGTTTATATTAACAATAATTAACTCTTTGTAAAAAGGTTAACTTGATGACTGAAGTATCTGTAAGGACTTTTTCTCTGTTCTGTGACCTTGACAATAAACTTACGGAAATATACTAGGCATATACAAGTGATATGATAAGTCAATGATTTTATTATCCTAAATATCATGCAGCAAAAAGGTTCTCGAGTGGAGACGACGAACTGGCAAGCGCAGCGTAGGACGACCTGCACGATGGACCGACGACCTCATAAAGGTCTCGGGGAGTCGGTGGATGCAGGCCGCTAGCGATCGTTCCCGCTGGAAATCGATGGGGGGGCCTATGTTCAGCAGTGGACTACAACAGGCTGATGATAATGAAACATCATAGTTGGGTAAAGGTCCGATTTGAAATCTCTTAGTGTTAGCCCATTTATCGAGGAGCTTAGGCTTTATTTCTAGACCTAAAAAGCCTATGGACGGCCAGTTTACGGAAAGGCACATACGACGAATGTTTCTGACGTATAAAGGCACATCTGACCTTATGCTTCTGAGCTCTAGATTGAATTATGAAGTTTGTATAGCCTTGCTCGATAAATGGGTTATTTAATACTGAAATAATCTTTCACATCATCATCATCATCATCATCAGCCCGTACAACGTCCACTGCTGAACATGGGCCTCCTCCCGAAGGAGGGTTTTGCCATAGTCACGCTTGGCAGGCGGATTGGTGACCGCAGTATTATGTTGTAACACACAGATTCCCGTTCCCTGGTATACGTTTGTTATAGATGATGTTATAACAATCGGGACCAACGGCTTAACGTGCTTTCTGAGGCGATCTTTCACATCGGTTTGCTTAAATGTGCTAATCCTGAGATAAGCACATTTAAGAAAACAAATAAATTCTTCAGCTTTAAATAGGTATGAGAATAGAGTAGAGAATGTTAATTAGAAAAAAAATTGTGGGTAACGCCACGCCATTTTACGGCCTACATGTACGATACTAATCAATATGTAACATCCTGCATGTATTATAAGTATTATTGTATTTGTATGTATGGTTATACGATTCCGTATAATTTCTTTCAGTCTTAGGGTTATAGGGCGTGTGCCATTTTTGAGCGTCCGTCAGGCGGACGGAAGAGTAGGAATTGGCATACATACTTATATTTTATATATAAAAGGAGTACAGAATGCTCTCTTTTTTTATTATATTCGCGACCACTAAAAATGAATAAAAAGTGTTTAAAACGGACAATTCTTTCTTCTTTTGTTTTTTCTTTTTAATTTACGTTTGGCGCTCTTTGCGGTTGGCTCTATGGTCAATATTTATTTTTAAATGTGGCTTAAACTTTTTAAACGTGTTTATAGTCACTACATAGTATAAAACAAAGTCGCTTCCCGCTATTTAACTGTCCCTATGTATGCGTAGATCTTTAATGCTGCTCAACGGATTTTGATGCAGTTTTTTTAATAGGTAGATAGAGTGATATAAAAGGAAGCTTTATAGGTTAGTTATTGTTTCATCAAAATACTTTTATTACTTCAAAGGCATAAAAGAAACCAGGGCTTCAGTCTTATGAAATGGTTTCAAAATTATAAACTAAGCAAACTGCTTAAGAAGGCTTAGACTTCAAGCAAAGAGTGGTCGTTAACGGGGAATAGCGGAATGACACACGTTTATATTTATAAAATAGTTGTTTACAATAATTGCCGCTCTAATTTACAGTTCGCTCCCATTTTCGCTCCTCTCAGACATGGGGGACTGCCTTAGAGCATCGAGCGAACAATATTGTTTAATACAATATTACAATACAATTTATTTGTTTTTCGGTCGGACTTCTATGTAGTCATCCTCGAGGCATATGCTACTTTACAGTGAGTAAAGTGAATAAAGGCGAGGGCTTCAGCCTTAATATGGCTCAATTACTAAAGAAATAACTAAAGATTTTTTTAAATCAGTCATATATTTCTGGAGCCCATTCAATGCAAACAAACAATCAGATATTTCCACTTTATAATATTAGCATTCAATAGGCTAGTTGCCACATATGAAATTATGTTACAATGATGTTTATTTCTAAAAGTATTAATAATATAGACCTTGAATATGTTTGTATAAACTCAATATGAAAAATATTTATTTTGTCTATGTCTATAACTTCCGAAAACGCTATTAGCCATTTTGTGACGTCATACATCTTGTTAATAAACATGAACGCGATCCTTTTCTATTACACTTTCTGAGTCATAACGTCATTCCTCTTGAACACAGATAATGTATATAGATCAACATGTCTGACATCGTTTTCGTCTCCAAATGTCAAGCCAATTTTGAAATATTTATTTTAGTGCTTTCTAGATTTCAAATAAATGCCATATTTTATCTTGATCTAGTTAAACCATTCGTGACCATATAAAAATAATTTCAAAAAAGTGTCAACTAGCCTATTCCTCCAAGTTAGTAAGTCTTTCACGCAAAAACTTCTGAACGGATTGCGCTGAAAGTTTGCACGAGAATAGTTTATAAGCTGGATTATCATTTAGGCAACGCTCCGACCCACTGAAGCAGAGTAACGCGGGATGCAGCTAGTAGGCTATTATAATTTATAGGCCTCCTCTGTTGTATCCTGTTCATTGCTATATAACTGGTCCTTGTACGGGGTCCATTACGTAGGTCAATACCTGGACCGGTTGTATGGAATTTACCATCACTCGACCAATACACCTGTCTCTTTCTTACGGGATGACGTCAATACGCCACCATCAGTTTTGTAGAAAATAAATGTGGCTTTGACTGTGTTTTAGACAACGTTAAGGTAGTGACATTTGTTGATGTTCTTTTATAAAATTACCAAAGTACAACATAACTTCGCTTTTAAGTAGATATGACAACATGGAAATTGCTCCTTTTAATAAAATACAAAGTTTAAGCAGTATGTTTATAATTGATTGTTAGTATTAATATGGATATTTGAGTACGTAACGTACATTACATTCAGAGGCGGATTAAACGTATATATAGGCATCTCATCGGTGCGGCGCTCCTATTTTATAAATAACTAGTACTAGTAAACATTAGATCAATGTAGTCGGGTTTTTTTTTTTCGGTAGGTCATATTGTGTGGTTAGCCCCGACGCTTTTGCTACTGCACCGGGCATAAAGGCGAGCAGAGCTCCAGCCTAGATAAATAAATGATTTAAACACTATAAACTACCAGCTATAAGCTACCTGTGCAAGAGGGCGTCCCCTGTGGACTTGGACCTCGACTCAGGGCGGTCGCTGACGGGGAGATTGAGGGATTATAGCTTTAGTTTTTCTTTAGGGGTGTTTTGTGCAACTGTCGCTCTACTTTACAGTTCGCGGGCCTCTTAGACTTCGGGTCTACGAGGGCATCGGAAGGTTCTTAGCAAACTAAGGGTCGGGAGGGTGAGACTGTAGTAAGAGTCAGTTACTACATGTGTGGTAGAGGATACTCCAATTAAGTACCGCTAAAAGTGTTGATATTTTATTAAAAAACGTCTGAAATTTAACACGAAGAATCGCTGAACAATTTTCGTCCCAGGAAACTCAAGTAATATTAAATTAATCGTAGATATAACACTACCGATAACGTTTCTATATCCAAATTGCGAAATACACGAGTTAATGCATCCTGTAATGCACAAATATGATTGTATCCTATCATTTAATGTGGCATCACCGGTCATTAGGCATGCTTGTTACCTCTACTGATTAATAGATCATTGTATACAACTGAAAAATAAAACTTTCGTAAACCTTGGGTTCACTAACTCGATATAAATTGACTGAATATCTATATCACTGCATAGTACCTACAAAACAATGTCGTGTCCCACTGTTTTCTTTTTTGCGGCGGACAAGTACCCATGGGTACTATTAATTACTAGCTTCCCGCGCGCGGTTTCACCCGCGTAACTCCCGTTCCCGTGGTAAATCCAAAACAAAATATAGCCTATGTTATTTCTCAGGCTCTAGACTATATCTGTACCAAATTTCATTTAAATCGCTTCAGTAGTTAAGGCGTGATTGCGTAACACACAGACAGACAGACAGACAGAGTTACTTTCACATTTATAATATTATTATAGTAAGGATTAATGCTCGGTACACTTCGCTACCCCTCTTTGAAACTCCTTTGTTTAACTCCTTTCTCTGTTGCCTGGAAGAAATCACATGTAGCGATAAGGCCGCCAATTGTACCTACCTCATGTTAAGTTTGTTTTAAGTTTTTCTCTGTATTTTCTTTTTTCATCGTGTATAATAAAGAGTTAATCTATCTATCTTTATCATGAAATACTGATGGTGGTGGTTGACCCTTTTGGTCGATGGTCAACACTTGTTGCCGGTGGTCAACTATTCTGACCTATGGTCGATACTACCCCCATATAGTCAAGCACAAAAAACTAAAACCAGCATTTTTACTAAATAATATATTATTATTATATTTAAAACTATTAATTTTTTACCTGTTAGTAACAGTTGCAAATTATGGTTCAACGTACTTAATCAATAACAAAAGGCACATTACTATCAACTGAGTGTTAAAAATTAAAATGAACCTTACTGAAAAAGCTCAGAATCGTAATTTGTTTAAAAACTAATGACGCAAATTAAAGTCCATTGACGTAAACAAAATATATGTATTATTAAATCTTGGAAAAAAAAACAATGAACGCAAGTATAGTCATTAACGAAAATACCTATATATCTACACTAATATTGTAAGAGGAAAGATTTGATAGCTTTTTGTTTGTTAGGCTACGAAAATATAGGACCGGTTGAAAAAAAAAAATACTTTTAGAAAAGTATGTTACCCAGGAATAAAATTAAATTATTAAGTTCCCACGGACACTGGAGTTACGTGAGTAAAACTGCGAGCGGTAAACTAGTAGGTTATAAAAATAGTAGAGATTAATATTCTTTAGTAAATATACTATGCCTTTGCTCAGCTGTGGGACAGTACAGGCAAAGGAAAAAAAATACTATTATGTGTAAATTAAGAAAAATATCATAATTATTGCAAGTTCATTAAGATGTTTTCCTATCTTCTTAATATTACCAATAAACATTACAAGTAATTATTTAATATTAATCTCTTCTAACATTATAATTTCCTTAGTAACTGTTTATCTGTCTGTCTATTACGCTTAAATGCCTTAATCTACGATTCATTTTGAAATTCGAAATTTGTGCATCACTCTACGAGTTTTTTTTAAATAAATATTTTATATTATATGTAAACATATTATATATAATTATATAATAAACTCAATTTCAACGATAGAGAATAAATGTAAATATAAAAATTAAAAAAACGCGTGGAATAGTCGTAATGGTTTTCCATTCCACGCGGATAAAGAAGGAATAAATTATTTTATAAAAAAAAGATCTAAAAAGTGTTGGGTCATGACCCCCATGATTCCCATGAACCCATGACCTCCTGCCTCCAGACTGCCTCTGACTATCTTCCAAAATATTTCGTCGACTGTACGTACGCACTAAAACATTCTTTTCCGCCAAGCTTACGAAATACCAAGGCCGTAAATATTAATTCCGTGTTAATAATCATCAAAAACTCGCTTTTATTGAGAGACGGTCAACAATATGGAGGTGAACTGCTAAAGGATTCCAATTATTTCAACTTCAAGAAAAATGGCGCGGAAATGTTATCCGCCATTTTGAGCTACTGTCATTGATGTTTATGTCAACGGAAAATAATAAGAATCGTAAGTTAATTAACTTTCTAGTTAGTTGACAAACTAACGTAGTTTAGGGGGTTAAAAAAAACCTTAACATAAACCAGTGGAGTTCAACCGGACTTATTGAAGTTGAAGTTTTATTGCTTTGTTACAACAGTAGCATAGTCTCGTTTGCTTGGGTTAGGTCATGTGTCATACTAATTAAGTAAATAATATAATAATAATTATGCGCGTTCACTGAAGTTGAAACTGAATTTAACAATATGAGTGGCACGAATGTTAAACAACTTACGACTTGTATTATTTTCCCGTGACTACCTTATTTTGTTCGGGGGGATATGCTTTGATATGGTATGGGGGACTCGTCCTCTCCATAGCGGTTGTATACTAATCATACCACGAGGAGAGGACCCTACCCACTAAAACCCATCGGGTACTACTCCGTTCGTCGTTGGTGTGGAGCCCAGCAGTGGCGTAGCATAGGTCACTAGCACCCGGTGCGGATTCCAAATTTGCCGCCCTCTTATTTTTGTAATCCATTATAAAAAATTTGGGCATGGTAAAAAGAGTACTTTTATTAGTTTTATTGAATGACTAGCTTTCCGCGCGCGGTTTCACCCGCGTAACTCCCGTTCCCGTAAATTAACTTTTTTTTTAATTTTAATTTTTTTTTTCTAACTGCTACCACCGCATTGCCACCCCCGGCAAAGTGCCGCCCAGTGCGGACCGCACCCTCCGCCCCCCCCATGCTACGCCACTGGAGCCCAGGGACTCATGGCTTTCTAGGACACCTTCCGGCGTATGTAGGTATAATGACTGCCTGCCCAGAGCAAATAGTCGCTTTAGTTGGAACTCTACGTATGTCAGAAATAGTAACTTTTTAGAAGAGTGAATCTTCGCATGCACAAAACTCCCTTAAAAAAACTAAACTATCCCTCAATCCCCCGCCAGTGACCACCCTGAGCCGAGGTCTAAGTCCTACAGGGGACGCACTCCCATATACCATATACTCCATAAAGTCCGCCCAAAAATGGTGTAGGAGCTTACGGCCCCAAACGTTGAGATAATTGTATGGAGGAAGCAATGGAAACGATGCAGCTTGAGTATTTACAAAATATATCTACGTTAAGTATTTACAAGACATGTGTTTAATAAAATTTTAAAGTTTAAAATCATTGTAAGGAAAATTCAATTACTCTGACGTAAAAAAAGCAAAAGAAAATTATAACACTTGCACAATTTATATATATAACTATATTTATTACATATACTAACAGAACTTCCTCAATTTATAGTACAACATACATTTATCGACTTGAACACATAATATTTTCTTAAGCGACTCGATGTTACGTCTCATTTTATGTTTTTCCCATTGTATGTAAGATACAATGTTCTCAGGACTATGATTTAGTAATAAGAGTTATTGTTAACATAATGCTTGTTTATCGTGTATTTTGCAAATAAAAATAATAGTCTTGATGGTGCAATCAGAAACATTTTATTTCTATCTCTATTTTGCCATGCATATCAAAAGGACGTTTGTGTTTACACGGTTATCCCGCATTATGTTAGTTTGCAAAGAACTTTTTAATGCTCTCGCAGACCCGAAGTCCGAGAGGCCCACGAACTACAATTAAGAGCCTAATGTGTCGTTCTACGTAAAAGTTCGTGGGCCTGTCATAATCCCCCAAACCCTGTCAGCGACCGCCCAGAGCTGAAGTTCAAGTCTTACAGGAGAGCCCCTCTTGCGCAGGTTGCTTAGTTTGTAGTTTAATAAACTACAAACTATGTAGCAGCCTTATTTATTTAGTAGTAGCCTTTATTATATTAAGTAGTAGCCTTATTCAATAGTTTGTAGTTAAATAAACTACAAACTATTTAATAAGGCTACTATTGACTATATAATAAGGCTGGAGATGCCCTGCTTACATTTATGACCGATGAAGTAAAAATAATGCCACATGGTAAATCCTTAGCAACCAGCAATACAATTATTATTGCAATTTGGCAATTTGCAATTTGACACACCGTCCAACAAGTGTTTTGTATTCTGTACATAACGAATGGACCTTAAAAAAGATGAATTGAACAACGTGCAACTGTCACTTTGAGATCGGATTGATGGATTGGAAGAAACCTTATCCCTCCTTAGGTTCGATTTCCATAACAATCTTACCTCACTGCAGTCTGGATCTAGTCATAGGTATATCACAACTTCTTCACTTCTGAAAGTGACTAGCCACATTAGAGCAATAGAGCTGGAATTATGGAGAGTATACGTATGGAGTTTACCAAATATACAGAGTTAGCTTTGGCCGACTTTAACAATACTTTTGATCATGGTATTTTACTTTCTGTTTTATCCTATCTTATGATCTCGGAATGGTTTTCAGCTTTTTGCGAAGTCTCTGTAAGTCTCGAACAGTCTTTAGTTAGATATGTGGTATGTATTACATCCTGCTACTCTCGGGAACAATCGCCCCATCTAAATCAAATTCTAGTTTTTAAACCATTTAATAAGGCTAGAATCCTGCTCGCCTGCATGCCTCAACGTGGTCTAGCGATCTTCATTAAAATCGGTTGTTGGAATACTGCATGGGGAAATTCCATAATATTATGTAATACAGCCATTAAATCTAACTTCCCTTTCAAAATGGTGAGAAACTGATTCAGTCTTTTCATGGATACCATAGAATATCCAAGAATAAGCATAGGTCACATCTAGGTTTCCATAGCTAACAAATATGCATAGATCTCACAATCCTCTTAGGCAGAGACAAAATGACGCAACCACAGATAACATACGTGGCACAGATGAAAAAGGACCACAGATAAGTGAAAGGCGTCCGCAATAGCCAGTTATTAACATTACATAAGAGCCCGGTATTAAACCTGTTTGGAAGTGGGACGCGGTGGAAATGGTGCATTTTACGGAAAAAAAGTTTATTGAGAAATAGCTTGGGTTTTTTTCGGCTGTGCGTGAATGACTTGGGCAAATTTGTTTACTTTTTCCTTTTAAAAAAACTGTCAGTTGTATGCGTAACTCTTTCTTTTAATTGTGAATGAAGGTTGTAACGGAAGGGCAAACAATAACAAGAAAAGAGATGGCGGAGTGATATCGAAAAATATTTGTTGTTTTGAGAATTGGGTAGTAATTTTATCACGGATTTGTGCATAGTTTCCCCTTGGGAAAAGGAAGATAGTCAAAATGTTTATAGTTATAAATCTTTAACGCTTAGTCCGATTTCATTCATTTTTTTTTGTAAAATGAATTGGTCTATGGATTAATAACAATCATTTTATTCTAAGACGTCGTTGGTTATGTAGTTTATCTTTATATAATTGCGCTGAAATTTGGCATGCAGATATTTATTGTATCCAAGTGCAAAAACACCTACCACAGTGCAGGTTCCTTCGTTTTTTAAACATACATCCATACTAATATTATAAATGGGAAAGTGTATGAGTGTGTCTGTTTGTTTGTCGGTCTTTCACGCAAAACCTACTGAATTGATTTGGCTGAAACTTTGCACGGGGATAGTTAATAAGCTCGATTAAGATATAGGCTACAAAAAATCACGCTCCGACCCTCTGGAGCACAGTAACGCGGGTAAAACCGCGGGGCGCATCTATTAAAAATATTAATACTGAAAGTAACAATAAATTACATCTATAACAGTATGTACAACTTTATAGTTGCACTCTTTATATTGATGTAATTTTTTTGTTACTTCCAGCGTAAGAATATCTGTGTATTTTACAGACTATTTTTACCCGTAGACCCGAAGTCCGAGAGGCCCGCGAACTGTAAAGTAGAGCGACGCGCGACGGCTGCACAAAACCCCCTAAAATACTAAAAGTCATAATCTCGCAATCTCATCGCTAGCGACCGCCCTGGGCCGAGGTCCAAGCCCCACAGGGGGCGCCCTCTTGCGCAGGGTTGCTTAGTTTGTAGTCTATCTTTTTACTTGTTATTCTATAATACACAGATGTGCTTACGCTGGAAGCACCTGGCATATAAAAAATGATGCAACAATTACTCTGAAACTGCGTGAATGATATAATTTACGATTTTGTACATAATACATTATACTTTTATGTACTTTAAAAACCGGTCATGTGCGAGTCGGACACGCGCGCGTATCGTTCCGTACCATTTTCAAGTGCCAACCTGTTGCCGTTGTTAAGATCGAGCAAAAAAAGAAAAAAAAACAGGTTTGTTCTATGTGAAATAAAAATTAAATATTAATTTTATATTGTTTTTAGTATGTGTTGTTATAGCGGCAAAAAAAGTACAAGTCTATTGTGAAAATTCAACTCAACTGTCTAGCAATCGCGGTTCTTGAGATACAGCCTGGTGACAGACAAACACCGAAGTCATAGTAATAGCGTCCCGTTTTGACTCTTCGGGTACGGAATCCTAATAGCTGCAATATTTTATACTAAATTCAATTATGACCTGTGCCATTTTATAGCTTGTTACTAGTAAGTAACAACGATAATGATTACATTTTATAGATTCTAGTAACGCAATATAGATTTATGTTCTAGTTTAAAGCCAAACATGCAGAAAGGAATGCACATTAAGTTTGTACGAAAAACAGTTTCCAATATCAGAAATTACACTCAAATAAATTGGCATAGGCTTACTAGGCCTAGGCTTAAACCAGTACCAAGGCCCGGATTTAGAAGTCCGGAGACCCCGGGGCAACTAAGGAGAAGAGGCCCCCTGGCCACAAATTAGTTTCCCTCTATATGTGTAGAAAATTTGAAGTATGTAGGTACCTACTTTTCTAGAAGTATGTAGGTCTAATTTAAGTGAACAAATACAGATGAATAACCGTTATTACAATTAAGAACTATTACGTTAATCATGATTCTACAAAGTACTGTATGTAAAGGTACACGACCGAAAATATTAATAAAAGAAAAGTTATTGAGTTTACTTGTCAGAATTTTAATCTCTATTGTGGGGGCCCCTCTATTGTGGAGGCCCCGGGGCAGTTGCCCTAGTTGCCCTCCCTTAAATCCGGCCTTGATTAAACCAAAGGATCCTTTTCTTTCGGACGGTCATATGTAGTTATTCACGAGGCTTTTGCTACTTCACCAGGCATAAAGGCGAGCAGAGCTCTTGCCTAGATAAATGGTAACCAAAGGATCGATCACCACAAGTCACCATTGAAAATACGGGTTTTTACTATAGTCACCACGCTTGGAAAGCGGGTTGGTGACCGCTGTATTATGTTGTGCCACACAAGGAAACGCTACTGCCCGTTCGATATACGATTATTATAGATGATGTTATAACAATCGGGACCAACCGCTTAACGTTCTTTCCGAGGCACGGAGGATTGTCCCTCAAAGACAAAGACCCGGAAAGAAATCTGAGAATTTAGATGCTGAACTTGTAATTGGTATTAGTTTTATTTTATCACCCACAATTCTCACACAATATGACATTCATTGTTATTTAAAAAATAAGAGGAAAATTTATATACATATAAAAATAAAAAATTAAGATAGATATCCTATATTTTGGATAGTAAAATGAATTGTTATCTTGTATTGAAATGTCAAAAATCGGTCGGTGATACAACTTTTTTATTTATTTATTTATGTACAAACACACTCACACATTATTTTAATTTATTTTTTCGGAATCAGCTCATCCAATTACATAAAGTTAAGCTTAAATTATTGAAAAAACTTTTTAATCGTTGGCCTGTGTTATTATTGCACATTAGGTACAAAAATCTGTACTATCCTACTAAAATTATAAACGTGAAAGTTAGTAAGTATGGATGGATGGATGGATGGATGGATCTTTGTTACTCTTTCACACCAACACTACTGAACAGAATTGGCTGAAATTTTGCACCGGGATAGATTATACGCTGGATTAACATATAGGCTAAAACATCACGCTCCGACCCACTGGAGCAGAGTAACGCGGGTAAAACCGCGGGACGCAGCTAGTAATAGCTAGAATTACAAACAAACATGGGTTATTTTTACTGCAAGTTTTTATCATTACTTCGTTAACTAACACCTTAGTAAATCATTACAATTTGACAGTTATACTGATGCTATAATCATATATTCTGGAATTACCTCATTGTTTCAACATAGCAGTAAATGCATAATACCTACATAAACTGACCATTTATACTTTAACTCTTTTTTTTTTGGACATATGTAGTTAGCCACGAGGCTTTTGCTACTTCACCTGGCAAAATGGCGAGCAGAGCTCCAGCCTAGATAAATGGTTAACACACTACAAACTAAGCAACCTGCGCAAGAGGGCGTTCCCTGTGGGACTAAAAGATGGATGGATTGAATGAGAAGTGACATGTAGGAAAAGGGAGTCAGTGATAGCGTGACGGCTGACAGGACAGAACGGAATAGAAAACAAAAGAACTCACTCATAACGAAACATGGATTTATAATTAACGAGTCTCTGTGAAAATTTAATGATTCATAAATTATTTTTTTTGTTTTTGGGAACTGACGCAGCTTGTTGAATTTTTTGTTAAATATTTTATAACAATAATTATATTCTTTTAGAATCAAAATTATCTTAGTGCCTTTATTAGTGTTTAATCAATACATGGGACAACCTTCCGATGCCGTCGTAGACCCGAAGTCCGAGAGGCCCGCGAACTGTAAAGTAGAGCGACAATTGCACAAAACTCCCCTAAAAAACTACACTTGAGAGCAATAAAATCGCACACCCCTTGTAATTTGGTTTATTACTGATTGTTTTCTAAAATCTAAAGATATTGAGTAAAAATCATTAGACAAAATTAAAGCATACAAGCTTAGCTTTACAAAAACATAAAATTAAAATCATTGACCTTTACGTAACTTACAAAAACCGACCGTACACCGAATTCCCCAAATTCACGCGTTTGCGTTGTCACTACTTGCACCCTTAGCCGCAGGTATAAAAAGGTCGGTTTATTGGAATTTTTAATCAGTTGCATACCGAAGGTCAACGTGATAACATCTCTACTGGAAGCATACGGATTTACTGGAAAAATATGGATACCACGCCCGCAGAAGCCGCTCAAGTTATTGCCTTGCTCGAAGCAGGCCATAACCAAAGTGAAGTTGCTCGACGGCTAAATTTGAGCCGCTACTCTGTTCGTCGTGTATACCAGAGGTTCCAAGAGACCGGTGGCTACATTCGGCGACCAGGATCTGGCCGGCGACGCACAACATCAGAGCGTGATGACCGCTTTCTTGTGACAAGGTCTTTGAGAAATCGGCAACTGAACGCGGTTCAACTGGGACAACAGCTTCGAGAAGTTCGCAATGTCAGTATAAGTCGGTGGACAGTTCGAAGAAGACTAGGTGAAGCAGGAATGACTTCACATCGCCCAGCAAATGGTCCCAAATTGACCACAGCTCACCGACAAGCCCGGCTACAATTTGCTAGGGAACATTTAAATTGGACGTATGACCAATGGCGGGCTGTTATGTTCTCTGATGAGTGCAGAATGACTTTACATGGTCATGATGGACGCTCTAGGGTCTACAGAAGGTCATCAGAGCGATTTTCACAATGCTGCATAAGCGAACGTGTGGCTTTTGGAGGTGGATCGTGTATGTTTTGGGGTGGCATAATGTTGGACACTAAAACTGACATTGTATTCATCACTACGGCGAATACCGGCCCGAGATCGAGAAGTTTGACGGCTGCACGATACGTCGAAGAAGTGCTCGAAGAACATGTGAGGCCGCTTGCGTGGCTTATGGGAGAAGATTTTCTCTTAATGCACGACAACGCCAGACCGCATGTCGCTAGAACAGTTTGCGACTACATGGAAGACGTTGGAATCACCGCGATGGAGTGGCCAGCTCGTAGTCCTGATCTCAATCCGATTGAACATGTCTGGGATGAGCTAAAAAGAAGAGTTCGAGCAAGAAGCCCTGCTCCTACGCGCCTCCAAGAGCTTCAACTTGCCATTGAAGAGGAGTGGAACGCCATACCACAAGATTTCATGGTGAAATTAATACGGTCCATGAAAAACCGATTAAGAGCTGTAATCAAGGCTAGGGGAGGGAATACACCTTATTAAAAAACAATTTGATCAAGCATTTTGAGTTTTATTTTTATTCTTTCTTAAGCTAAATTGGGTAATTTTATCCGTATGTTGGGTTTTGTGCCCTAAAACTCCCTATGGGTACTTTTTTTACACTGTATTTGATATCATTAGAAAGGTACTGAAGTAAACATTCAAATAGTGTAAGTTTTATTTTAATATGTATTCACATTCATGAAAAAAACTGCTTTAACAACAAAAAGTCAACGTGTGCGATTTTATTGCTCTCAAGTGTATAAGCCATTCACCGGACATATAGACGAGCAGAGCTCCAGCCTTAATAAATGGTTTAAAAAATACAACTTACAAACTAAGCAACCTGCGCAAGAGGACGCCCCCTGTGGGGCTGGGATCTCGGCTCAGGGCGGTCGCTGGCGATGAGATTGAGAGATTATGACTTTTAGTATTTTAGGGGAGTTTTGTGCAACTATCACTCTAACAAACTCACAAACCTCTTTTATAATAGATTAAGTTGATATCGTTTTCCTTTTGATTTGATTTGATTACACCGGTGGCACAGCGGTTACGTTACTTGCTTCTGAGAACTTGAGGTTCATTACGTAACTATATTACTATGATTTTGATGAAAATGTCTTCGCTACTCGTAAACGTTGAGTAGTTACGTAGTTAGTGAATCAAAAAATATTTTTTACTAGCTGCGCTCCGCGGTTTTACCCTCGTTACTCTGCTCCAGTGGGTCGGAGCATGATGTTTTGTAGCCTATATGTTAATCGAGCTTATTTTCTATCCCCGTGCAAAGGTTCAGCCAAATCCATTCACTAGTTTTTGCGTGAAAGAGTAACAAACATCCATCCATCCATGCATATTCACTTACTTTCGCGTTTATGTCCTCCGTACCTCGGAAAGCACGTTAAGCCGTTGGTCCCGATTATTATAACTGCGTGTTTACTTGAGCTTAGGAACTACGGGTCGGATTTGAAAATTTTTTTCAGTGTTAGATAGTCTACTTATCGAGGAAGGCTATATTTGATTATGAGGTTACTACGGGAGGCTAGTTTTAAATATGACAATTTAGTAACTTAATTTATTTATTTAAAGAAAAAAAAAGCATTTGCAATGTAGCAATTAAAAAACAATGAACCTTGACTCGTATAATTAAGGCTTTTGTAAAACAAAACTGTTGTTTTGAACAAAAAATTGGTATTTTCCTGAAAATATAAGGTGTTCTCAAAATATGTGCCATCCCTTTACCTTTAACGAGAAATCGTTTGATATATTATATGAAAAAAATATTTCACAAAAAAATCTTCATTAATACTATACGTGACACCGCGTGACATCGTGTGATTTCCGGCTTATAATAGACCAACCCATATCTTCCTATGGGTGTCGTAAGATGGGACTAAGGGATATACAGCTAATGAATGGGCAGCAGCATCTATCAAAGATCCGTGGCGTAGCGGTATAAGTCTCGCTTTGAGTCTCGGAGGTCGTGGGTTCGATTTCCACACCGGACAAAGAAATCTTTGTGTTAATTCTAAGATTTCTTTCCTGGGTTGATTGGTTAAGGGACTAGGAAATCAAAAGGGAAAAAAATCGAAATCAAAAGGAAGGGTGCCTCGGAAATCACGTTAAGTCGTTGGTCCCGATTGTTATAACATCATCTATAACAAGCGACCAGGGAACGGGCAGCAGCATTTCTTTGTTTAACATGCGGTCGCCAACCCGCGTGCTAAGCGTGGTGGCTATGGCAAAAACCCTCCTTCGGGAGGAGGCC
Organism: Nycteola revayana; assembly: GCA_947037095.2. Classification (NCBI taxonomy): domain Eukaryota; kingdom Metazoa; phylum Arthropoda; class Insecta; order Lepidoptera; family Nolidae; genus Nycteola; species Nycteola revayana. The sequence continues at coordinate 14,001,999 of OX344851.2, read as the reverse complement.
CATGTTCAGCAGTGGACGTTATACGGGCTGATGATTATCTATCAAAGATAATCCCATCTTATTGCGATCACCATTCCGCCTGCCAAGCGTAGCGATAACGGCAATATCACTCAACGACCTTTTTTTTATTTTTATTTTTTCGGATGGACATACTTTGGTAGCCCCGAGGTTTTGGCTACAGCAGAGCTCCAGCCTTAATAAATGACAAACTAAGCAACCTGCGCAAGAGGGCGCCCCCTGAGGGGCTTGGACCTCGGCTCAGGGCGCTCGCTGATGATGAGATTGAGGGATTATGACTTTTAGTATTTTAGGGGAGTTTTGTGCAACGCGTCTACGAGGGCATCGTATGGTTCTTTGCAAACTAAGGGTCAGGAGGACGAGGGGGGACCCTCAACGACCCTGCCTTCCAATGTATGTTAAAGAAGAGGTCCATGTTCAGCAGTGGACGTAAATAGGCTGATAAAGTAATCTATACTAATATTATAAAGCTGCAGTTTGTTTGTTTTTTTGTTTGAACGCGCTAATCTCAGGAACTACTGGTCCGATTTCAAAAATTCTTTCAGCGTTGGATAGTCCATTTATCGAGAAAGGTTATAGGCTATATTTTATTTTCAAAAAATTAAGGATCCGTAAGAAAATTGCGATTTTGTAACCCAAGGTTTAAAAGCGAAAACCTATTTATGAGTGCGCTGCAAAAACTATTGACAATAGAACAAAATGATGTACTGGGTTTGTAGGTCTTATTAAGATCTACAAAAAAGTCCGCGATCTAACTATCATAGTTTAGTCACTATAACCGCTTTTATGTTCATAAAAAAATATTAAATCGTCTGAAAAAAGAAACTACGTTAAATGTATATCATAATATTAATCCTTATCCAAATTAAGCATTATGTTATCAAGGGTATTTATGTAGAAGTATAATACTTTTTGTTTTATTCCAATCGGACATTTCGTTGAGAAGTTATCACGAGTATAAAAACGCAAAGAATTGGTACCTAATAATGAGTTATTTGCCATAATAGATAAAGCTGAAGAGTTTGTTTGCTTGAACGCGCTAATCTCAGCAACTACTGGTCCGATTTGAAAAATTCTTTCAATGTTAGATAGCCCATCTATCGAGGAAGGTTATAAGCTATATGTTATTGTAAAGTTTCAACGGGGACGAGAGTTACGCGGGTGAAACCGCGCGCGGAAAGCTAGTAAGTGATAAGATTTACGGTTAAAGAGATGGCATATACTTTTCAAACACCTTATTCATATTAATTGTGCGGCATTTAAATATGTAAATACATTAATTAGTAACGTATAGCGAATACTAAAATACATTTGATATTTTTAAAATTAGATTTAATGGTCTTAAGAGGCACTCTGAGGAAATACATATATTATTAAAATGAATTAGTTTAAATAAAAATATTTTGCGTCGCCATTTGTATATTTGATAACCTCCGTAGCGTAGCGGTATATGGCTCGCTTTAAATCTCAGAGGTCGTGGGTTCGATCCTCATGCCGGGCAAGAAATCTTTGTGTAAATTCTAAGATTTCTATCCGGGTCTGGTTGGTTGAGCGACTACCCTCCATGCCTCGGAAAGCACATTAAGCCGTTAGTCCCGATTGTTGTAACATAATGTATAATAATAGTATATCAAGAAACGAGCAGCAGCGTTTCGTTGTGTGGCACAACATAATACTGCGGTCACCACGTGCCAAGCGTGTTGACTATGGCAAATACCCTCCCAAGAGGAGGCCCATGTACAGCAGTGGACGTAATACGTGCTGATGATAATGATGATAATGATTTATATGCGTCACCGGAAAATCGTACGAATCGTAAGTAGATCAATTTCCGTGCCACTCGTATTGTTAAAATTTTAGTTGCCAATTTCAGTGAACGCGCATAGTGGCAACACTGGCAACCCTAATCACGTTTGACTACCAACGAACTGTCATTAATTCCAGGTAGGATTCTCGCCGACGAGGACCGCGTTGCACCCTTAACCCTGTCCTGTTATTCAGTGCCTGTAGGCCATACCAATGATCACACCCTCTTTATAGATTTGCCTCTTTACTTCAGTGGCACCCTGGGTCGTGGTGCTAAACCGGGCTTAACCCCATAAGGGTACCCTCGCTCTACTTTACAGTTCGCGGGCAGCAGTTATTTTTTTAAATTAAACTAAACGTTTTGAGAAAGAAAGAGAGAGTTAAAGGATTATTTTTTAGAGATAATACATAGATATATAAACTGTTGCCGTAGAAACTTCATAATTAAATAAAGCCTATGTTACTCCTGGATAAAGCTAATATTGGTGAAATAAATTCTTTTGAAATCGACCTAGTAGTCCCAGAGAATTTTTGCAATGAATAGGTCATTGTAAACTAGCAAACAATCAATCAAAATCTTTCCTTTTTATTATAATATAAGTATAAATTATCTAACAGGGAAGGTACGAGTTTTTGTAAAGGAAGCAGGTACTTAATAATTAAAAATTTGAGAAGCAAATATAATGAAATCTTGTTAGGTAAATTGTAAAAAATGTAGGCAAATGTCAAATTAAATTTTTTTGTTGAAAACCCAATGTTTAAAACAAATTGAGTCGTAGACCGTATGTGTAAGCGTGATTATTTGTATACTATAATATTTAAATACAAGAGTAATGGTAAATTTATTAATACTCTTATAAAATTATCAAAGGAATAAATTTGAATTGTGAAAGAATTTCTATACAAAATCTATGAAATATTAAATTCATTCTTCTGATAATAGTTATCTGAGCATTGAAATATTCGATCTAAACTATATAAAGGCAATATTGAATGTCATAATTACTCAGTTGAATAAACAATGAAATAATTAGTAATATGACTGTAAAGATTATTTTCATTCCGCTAATTATATTCCAGTTGATATGCGTCATTGCAGGTTAAGGCCGAGTCTTATAAGTCTTACTTGCGCAATTTGCTTATTTTGTAGTTTTAAACCATTTAGTAAGGCTTGAGGCTAATCACGTAACGATTATTTTTATTTAATTTTTTACCTTTAATTCAAAAAGGTAAGTACTTATAAGCCAAGCCCCACAAAACCACTGCAATATGTAGGTAAGATGAGTCTCTAGACATATTTAAATGTACTAAATGTACTAAAGCTAAATGTTAGTTAAACTTAACACACACTTATATAAAACTTAAAAGATTTCTAAATAATATAATTTTAATTTACGTCTAAATCTATTTTTGGTTGTTTCGCTCCTTATGTCTGCCGGCAGACTGTTCAATAGGTATGGTATGATATAACTATGATTTATTTTTCCGGATGAACGTACTAAGTTAGCCACGAGGCTTTTGCTACTTCACTGGACATAAAAGCGAGCAGAGCGCCAGCCAGCAGAGGGAGTTGATATGACGTTTTAGTGGTGTAGGGTCCTCTCCTCGTGGTATGAGTTAGCATACCACGCTATGGAGATGGCGAGTCCCTCATATCCCACCTCCGCCGCCGCGCCGGCGCGCGAATACGTTGCAGCGGCGCGGCGCGGCGGTGGGAATACGTAAAAGCAATTTCGCCCGGACAAAAAAAAACAGAGTTGATAGGTATGACTTTTAGTTTTTTTAGGGAGAGTGTTGTGCAGCGCTCTATAATAGGCTTTGATAAAAATGTCTACGCTACTCCGCGTTTAATATGTATGCAAAAAAATTTTTTTATATGTTAATTTATTAATTAAATGTAGCATTAATAATACATACATATATTTACGTGATTAGCCGCCTTCTTGCCATTATATTTTTTTGAGAAATATTTGCCGCTAAATATGAATAACGGAACGGAGTAAAACTATTTTTTAACTCGCAAATAACAAACTTTTACTGTATTTAATTTAAATTTATTATTTATAGCCTCATCACGATTCCTCAAAGATTAACCTTCTTCAATAATAAAATAACCTAAAAACTGAACAGGTAACTAACTTGATCGGTATTCCAAATTCGAAAGTAACTTTTTAACTCCTGCGGCCATGACCTGCCTTGACTCGTGGTTATAACTGTTTTTTTTTAACGAAAGGGTTATGACGTATTGTGTGTATTGAGTTTGAATATCGATTCTTGTTTTCGAAAAAACTAAATATTATGTGGAATATTTTTTTTACGTTCCAATTTATTATTTATTTTATTGTATTAAGTCTAAATATTATTTTATTTAAATTTCTAATGAGATCTCTCCTTCAAGTATGTCGATTGCATTAAAATTAAATAATTTTAAGTATAACATCTACTGCTTAACATGGCCCGAAAAATTTTACACAGTAATAATTGATCTGCTTAGATAAGTGATGAGTCTCACACGCTAGACTAGATACCGCCGTCGTATTCGACAAATGCGGCAAAAAATACTACGCCGAAATCGGTGTACCCAAGCCAGTCACGCTCAAGGAATACGTATCGTGTATTAATAAAGCTGAATGACTGACCAATGACAGATCCTCGCACAACGTTATCCGCTGATCGTAGAGACCTGAAACTTGAAGAATGTGATTTCTAAATAACGTTAGTCCCCTGAGAAAGGATGTTTTAAAAGCGTGGTAATTATGGCATAAACCTTTACCTGTGGGAGATAGGCCTCCTCCCGAGAGAGGCTTTAACAGTGTTCATTTTACAAAAATAGCTAGTAATTAATAGAAATGTAGGTAGTTGTAAATATGTCTAAGTGTTGCCAACTACAACTGGTTTCCCCGAGTGCCGGTTACGCAGGGCGATTACTCATTGCTGTTACACTCCTTAACTTAGAGGTATTTCTTTACAAATATACAGCTATAAAAATATAACGAGCAGTCATTCGGCTTGTTTATGTATAACCTCGTTAAAAAGTTCTTTCTAATTAATTTATTTGTAACTTGCTGTTCATGCCCGTCGTATTAACATGTATTGAAGATTCTCCAAAATTTTCTTTCGTACAATCCCTATAGGTAATCATCGTTGTTGTCCACTGCTGAACAAAGGTCTCCCCGATAAATTTCCAGCGGGAACGATCGCTAGCGGCCTGCAACCTTTATGAGGTCCTCGGTCCATCGTGCAGGCGGTCGTCCTACGCTGCGCTTGCCAGTTCGTGGTCTCCGCTCGAGAACCTTTCTGCTCCATAGGCCGTCAGTTCTTCGAGCTATGTGTCCTGCCCATTGCCACTTCAGCTTGCTAATCCGTTGAGTATGTCAGCGACCTTCGTTCTCCTGCGGATCTCTTCATTTCTGATTCGATCACGCAGGGAAACTCCGAGCATAGCTCTTTCCATAGCTCGCTGAGAGACTTTGAGCTTTCTCAGGTAATAACGAATACAATAAAAGAAGAATAAACCAAATTAATAAAGAAGTTATCAAGTTATTCGCAAAACTTGATAACGTCTTTACCAATTTGGTTTACATTTTGGCGATACAATTTTATTTATATAATAAAATCGATATTATGACTGCGCCAGTGGCTCAGTGGTAACTGTGACTGTAGATCATTCTGTTACTTAGTGTTCTGGTTTCGATTCTCACCCGGACAATTTCCTTATTAAAAAAAAAAGATTACTAGCAGCGTTTTGCAGTCTATTAGTATTCTTGTTAACCCCCGTGCTAAGCTAAAATGTTTGTTGCGAGTGGGTTCACGTCTGTAGTGCAATGGGTGGGGATCGAACCGGCGACTACAAGATCACAAGTCCGACGCCCTAGCCATCGGGTTACGGTGGCTAAACCTTAGGTTCGGAATTCATTATCTATTGTTCGGAGTCTACGTATGCTGAGTGCGTAAATTTTGGTATTAGAACGATTAATTTTCGTAGTGCGGTAGCTGTCTTGTATCAATTAAAATAAAATAATAACCAGCTGAATTGTTGCTAAAATGAAAATGATGCCCTCGTAGACCCGAAGTCCGAGAGGCCTGCGAACTGTACAGTAGAGCGACAGTTGCACAAAAGTCTCCCAAAAAGTCATAATCCCTCAATCTCATTGCCAGCGACCGCCCTGAGCCGAGGCCCAAGCGCCACAGGCGGCGAGCTAATGTGTAAAAGCTATTGGTCAAAAGCTTCACAAACCGATTATTAACCGGCATTAACACATTAAAAAAAGAAAATATCACTAAGTATAAACAAAATAAAGCGGTCAACATCCCAGCGCAAACGCATGAGTCCGCATGACTCGTGACTGCACCTGTCTATTAGCGCTTCTCTAAACCTGTTGTCTGATAACTGGTGTCTTCAAAATTAACACAATGTCATGTATTAGGCTGACCCCACATTGGCCGTGTGAAATACGCGAGCGCTGAGTTCCAAATTCTTATTATTAACTCTTTGAGAAATCGTTGCTTTAAATCTAAGAATCTATTTCTGGGTCTGGTTGGTTGAAGGATCACCCGCCTTGGAAGTTGTATAATTGTATAATACATGAAAAATATGTTTAATGCCTAATAGAGAATTACCTGTGCAAAGCCGTGTGCGTACCCGTGCAAATTCAGGGACAATGTTCAATAATACCTAAATTATCGTCTAGAATACCTTTATGAAAGAGACCTATACTAATACTATAAAGAGGAAAGATTTAATTGTTTGCATCGAATAAGCTCCGGAACGGCTGTACGGTTTTTGATATTTTTTTCACCATTAGTAAGTAGTACCTACATTATCCAGGAGTAACATATGCTATAATAATATGCGGAATCTTGTACCTATACTAATATTATAAAGAGGAAAGATTTATATTTTTGTGTGTGTGTGTGTGTATGTTTGTAATGAATAAGCTCATAAACTACTGTACCGATTTCAAAAATTCTTTCACCACTGGAAAGTTACATTCACCCTGTGTGACGTAGGCTATATTTAATTATGAAGTTCCCACGGGTACGGGAGTTAGGCGGGTGAAACCGCGCGCGGGAAGCTAGTTTGATATAAAAAGAATACGTAGTGTACTACAGATGATATTTTTAAAACCAAATTTATAACAATTTATGCTACCTTGCATTTAAGCTCCATTCATATGCAAATAAATAATTAATTAAAAAATTAAGGCACAATATTATTAACCGTTGACGAAATATCTTACATTCGCTGAATATTAAAATATGCAATTATATTTATAAAAACATGAGAAACAAAGACTTGTAGGAGTAGGAACCATGTTTCAACCTGTTTTCTGAATAATAATATGAATAGTTACATTTTGGATTGTTTTTATGTAACGTGGCAATGCTGCCAGCCTTCTGCGCACTCGATGTGGATATCGATGCAGAGCGTTTTTTTGACGCCCCCTAGTTTTTCTCCTTTTAAAGATAAATAAAATATAATTAAAACTAAATAAGAATTTAGTTTTAATTATATTTATTCTTTTTAAATAAATTGAATTTGTAGGATAATAGTAACCTATTGACTTTTAATTATTAAGTTAAAACGATCGTTTTGGCATTTAATGGAAATGTTGACCAGGAAATTGCATTTTTTTCTGATAGAAAGAAGAAAGAAAGAAAGAAAAACATTTAATGTTAGGAACTTGCTGCTCGTGCCTTTCGAGGATTGTCCAAACTATTGTTCACTAGCGACCCGCGCCGGCTTCGCACGGGTGCAATGATTGATGTTTTATACACATAAACCTTCCTCTTGAATCATTATATCTATTAAAAAAAACCGCATCAAAATCCGTTGCGTATTTTTAATGATCTAAGCATATACCTAAGTACAAACAGACACCGGGAAGCAACTTTGTTTTATACTATGTAATGAACCACGACTATTTTTTTTTTTGGTTGTATTTGTATATTGTGGGCAATATACAAATACAACTAAAAAAAAAAATTACCAAATTGGTCAAGTCGCTTTCGAATTATGCGCGTCCATACATTTCGACGATTAATTTTTATTTTTAAAGATTTAATCCGTGTGAATAAGTTACTTTGGGCTTATCCCGATTTTGAAACATTCTTCAATGGTGCTCCACTCCTATTTGTGTTAGCGTGATGATAGTTAGCCTTCCCCGATAAATAGGCTATCTAAAGCTGAATGATTTTTTTAAATCGGATCAGTGAGTCCTGCGGTTAGGGCGTAAGCAATAGATTATTTATTTTGCGAATGTAAAATAATTCATGTTAGAAGTTTGTTTGTGAGGTTGTAGGGGGTAATCTCTGGATCTACTGAACCGATTTTCCATATTATTGTACCAATAGAAAGCCACATTATTTGTAAATGTTTTATGCTATATTTTAAGTCAAGGTTTCCACGGCAACGGAATCTTCGCGGGTGAAAACGCGCAGGACAGTCAGTAATACTGGGTGTTTGACTAGTAGGTCAGTATTAGTATTCCAAAAGTAAAAAGAAATTCAACGAGTCTAGAGCAGCCATGTTTAACCAAAGATTCCTTTATTTGAGATTTCCCTTTTATTTCAATTTGACCCTTTTTTAACACTATTCGACTTGGTACTGGTATTGGTACTTAGAAATTTGGAGGCATCAGGACAATAAGAAAGTGCCTCCACTTTCTTATTGTCCTAAGGCCTCCAAATTTCTTTGGATATTTTCTTTCCTTATATATAAAGCTGAAGAGTTTGTTTGTTTGCTTGAACGCGCTTATCTCAGGGACTAAAGATCCGGTTTGAAAAAATCTTTCAGTATTAAATAGCCCATTTATCGAGGAAGGCTATAGGCTTTTTTATGGTAAAAATATAGCCTACCCACGGGTTACCACGGGTGAAACCCCTCGTTTTGTTAGTGATATTTTCAATATGAAATATATTTTTAAACAAATTCGATTTTTTTTTAAATTTAACGCCTATAATCACTACCTACATATTATAACACAAAGTTGCTTCCCACTGCCCTATAGACATAGAGACAGTAATATATTAGCTTAGGTCTTTAAAACTACGCAACGGATTTTGTTGCGGTTTTTTTGTAATAGATAGAGTGATTCAAAACCTATTTAGCAATCCTTTTTGCCTTTTTAAAGTATTTATATATATTGATAAAACCTAAACAGTTAAGAGGCACCAGTTTTTTTTCCTCAGGGCCCTTGATCACCTGTCATCACCTAGCGACGCGACTGGTGCTGTCGGATAAAAAACAAAATGGAAATATTATCCCGGGCTGTAACTCTGGATGGAAATACTAGGAAATACTTATAACAAATTGCGTACAAATGGGGTTTATAATGTAACGATTAAGAAGTGCATGCGAAGGCTAAAACGCAAGAGAAGAAAGATGGATGCGAGGGCGAGGTCCAAATAAAAACTACTTGTGTCCTAATACAATTTAAAAAAAAACTGAGGAATTACCGTTTATCGGGGTGAATAGGAATACAGGGGTGAAAGGGTACAAAACTAAAAGTTGCTATTACAATTTGAATAAAGAACTCATATTAGAATACTCATACGTACGAGAAATATTTAGTAAAGTAGTTAATATCTAATAGTATGTTGTGAAACTTGATGTAAACTAATTTATTAGTCAAGAATTTTTGTCATTATCATTTGTATTAATTTGACTTATAATTAGTATGTTCGATTCGTCTACATTATCATAGACAAGCGGCCGTAGCCATTGGGCCGTAGCTATTGGCCGCTTGTTTATGGAGGGTTGATGGGCGTCGGACTGGTGTTCTTGAGGTCGCCCGCACCGGTTCAAACCCCACCTATTGCACTACCAACGTGATCCCACCCGTAACACAAGCATTTTAGCTTAGCACGAGGGGTTAACAAGAATACAAGTAGACTGCAAAACTATGCTAGTAATCGTTAAAAAAGAAACTTTTATTTTTTTGGTTTTGTTTGGTTTTAAGTTGTAATATCCAAATCAACTTTTCAACGACGGACGAAATAGTAATAACGTCCCTAATACCTGTTTGCCCCGATTGAGTGTAGGTTTACAATAAACGTAGTCTTTCATAATGCGGATCTTTCATAAGGCTAAGGAGTGGAATTCTCTGCCGGGGTCAGTTTTTCCGGAACTCTATAATCTGGACATATTTAAGGCTAAAGTGAAAGTGTAAAGTGTTCTAGGCAAACGTGTATCATCTTAGGCCTTATCTTCGCCTTCCATCAAGCGAGATTATGGTCAAACGTAAACCTATCATCATCATCATCAACATCCTCTTAACAGACCTTGGCAAGCCAGGATCGTTGAGGGATTTTGCCATAATCACCACGCTTGGCAGACGGATTGGTGATCGCAGTAAGATGTAAACCTTGAGCTAATAGATGCTGCTGCCCATCCATCAGCCATATGTCCCTTAGTCGCCTTTTACGACACCCATGGGAGGACATGGGGTGGTCTATTCTAAGCCGGAAACCACACGGCATAAGCTTATATTTAACAAACAAAAAAAAAGTCTTTCCAGTATCCGGAACATCCTTACTTCCTTACTATATTAATATTATAAATGCGAAAATATCTCTGTCTGTCTGTCTGCCGGCCTTCCACACCAAATCCACTAAACAGATTTAAATTAAATTTGATTAACAGATAGTGTAGAACCTGATAAAGGACATAGGCTACTTTTTATAGCAAAAAAAGGGTCGTAGGGGGGGTGAACCTTTTTTTATTTTATGTATCGTAATTTTTTGAGCTAGAAGCTTAAAATTTCTTTTTTTGACTGTTGATTAGATATAGTTAGTTATCTTTACTAATATTATAAGTGCGAATTAGCTTTAATAATAATAAAAACTGCCACTCAAAGTAACTATTCCACGCGGACGAAGTCGCGCAGCTAATAGGTACCTACTCAATAAAGAAGTTTACGGTGTCCACTCGTACCAACACACCACAGCTAGGTCACTTTCTCCGACAACCTTGATTCCTTGCTCCGTACGTTAGCTCTAATGTAAAAAGATCACATTTTTGTTTAGTTAACACTTTTACTTTTTAATGTTATTAACACTTTCTTTCCACTCCGCTACTTACTGTTCTGCATTCGTATTTCATAACGCAACTACCACTTCTTATATAAAACTATTAATAATGCGGAACAATAAATTTAAATGAATATTAATTATTATTAGACCGCTCAATACCTCTCCAATACAATATTACTTGTTAAAATAATAATTAATAAATCAACTCACCACAAAATCCAACCGGAAGCTGTAGATTAAAAAAGGAAAATATTCGACACAGATTCACAATTAAAAAAATAAGGTCACTGTCACTTTTTGGCGCGAAACCGCGCTCGCACACAACACTTTCTTAACCGATATCAGAATGTTTTAAAAAACAAAACACAGATATTACAAAAATAACAACAGAAGTCGATGACACGAAAGCCACGTACGCCGCGGCCTATGCCTTCACCGGTTGTGAGACCACTTTTCGTTCTTATTTACACTGCGCATCATACTAAGAAACTATGTTTATCCGAACGTAAGGAAAAGTTATCGATGGAAATGCATTTCCGGATTGTTCACTGTCATTTTAACATGGCCGCTTTATCCTGTTAGCCAATCACATTAGGGTGTTGCAATGAGTTGGTCATTTTCGCAATTACGTTGTGGGCAGGTAAACATTGGTTGGTAATCTGGCCGATCATAGGTAAAGATGTTAAGTGTGTTATGATCATGAGAAAAAAAACTACGCGACTATTTTTAAATTCTTTATAGATCAGTGGAATAGTATATGGATGATTTATTCACTTCTTGCATATTTCTCCTCCGATAGATAAGAAAAAATGTAGGTATAAATAAATTATAAAACAATTTGAACTATATAGGTAGATACACTGTGATATTTTTTCTTTACATTTCGTAGTTCGATTTCAACGCTAAAGAAATATTAGTGCGAAATCTTATATTTCTTTCCGGGTCGGATTGGCAGAAGGACTACCCACCATGTCTACCTTATCTAGAGCAATGCTATGTATAGGCCTACTTACTTTCGTAAAATAAAGCACAAGGATCTTGTTGGTGGACCAATACTCTAATATTTTGGAAGAAAATTAAGAATAAGAACTGATGTGGGCAAACATTATTTAAGTGGACCCTTCGCGTATTGCACCATGCTCTATGTCTCACTCACTAAAACTCAAACGCAAGTTCACAAATGCAAATGCTTAAGATTAAATCTTAAATCTTCTTTTGGGAAACTTTGGTTTCATATTTCTAAAATAAAATAACACCCTGCAAATTTCAGTATAGGTACTGTTAATTAATTTAACTCCCTAATACTTACATACCATACTTAAATAAATCATAAATCATAAATCATAAATGTTTATTTGCAAAAATGTGGTGTATATACAGATGTTACATAAGTTTTAAATTAGTTTCACACATTTACCACTTTTAATTGGTGGCAAGCAAATCAAAACTTAATCTTAAAATTATACCTAATTAAAGAAAATCTCTGAAATTTATTAACAACAATATTTATAACCCGTAAGTTCAACCAAATTATATACTTATTAAATTAAATTATTAACATTACAAGTTTAAATAAATTATCATTTAAATTGAAACTTTAAAAATATTATTTTAATTGTAATAAAATACCTAGGTACCTACATATTTATATTTACCTACATATTTATAATAGACTACTTATATATTTATACCAGACGTTCTTGAACGTACGTAAGTGTTGGAATGGAGCACTATGGGCGCAGCGGGAACTTATCAGGAACAAACCTAAAAAAAAACTGCCTGGTCCGGCCATTCTTGCGCCCCTTAGTGTCTACGCCCTGTGCCTGGGCACCGGGAGCACCGCCCTATTTACGGCACTGCACTACTGTCACCAACCCGCCTGCCAAGCTTGGTGTCAATGGCAAAACCCTCCCTCGGGAGGAGGCCCATGTTCAGCAGAGGACGTATATAATACGATGATGATGATATTAGTATAAATATGTATCTTGTACCTAATTTTGTTTTCTATTTATACCTAATCAGATTGTATCGTACACCACCAACCGTTCCTCTACGGTTGGTGGTATTGATCCACAGAAAATAAAGATCTTCTTTGCCGGCGGCCGACGACGGTCAATTGTTTAAAACTTTTATTATGTTCAAATTGGCTTGCAAACTTATGTTTCGCGATATAGGTTAGTTAATATGCAGGGTGCTCGATGGCCCTGCTTGTATTCTTGAAGCTTGTGCTTCTGTAGATGTCGCTAAAATCTTTAAGCGGCTGTAGCCCAATGGCTAGGACGTCTGACTTGTGATCTTGTGGTCGCCGGTTCGATCCCCACCCATTGCACTACCGACGTGAATCCACTCGTAACACAGACAGGCTTGTTAACATGAGGGGTTTACAAGAATGCTAGAAGACTGCAAATCTCTTTAAAATCTTTAAGCTAAATCCTGAATATTAAAACTTTATAAAAACAAATTAACAAGCGTTTTTAAAACATTTTTCTATATATAATATGTATTAGGTAGGTATATTATCAAACGTGTCACAAGCCACTTTTAAACGTAATACCGTAGCCTCAATAAAAAAAAACCGGTAAATTACCATTGAGTTGACAATCGCACTTGACCGGTTTTTTTATTGCGAAAACACGGACCTTAATGTTATTCATATCTAAATAATTCACGGATATTAATTAAAATTCATTCACGTTTTATGACTTGTCTCCAAAGTTATATAAAAAACAGAAAATTTTAACACGTTTTTATAAAAGTTTTAATATTCAGGATTTAACTAAAAGATTTTAAAGAGATTAGCCGAGAGGCCCTCGAACTGTAAAGTAGCGACAGTTGCAAAAAACTCCCCTAAAGAAACTAAAAACATCCCTCAATCCCCCCGTCAGCGACCGCCCTGAGGCGAGGTCCAAGTCCCACAGGGGACGCCCTCTTGCGCAGGTTGCTTAGTTTGTAGTGTTTGAACCATTTATCTAGGCTGGAGCTCTGCTCGCCTTTATGCCTGGTGAAGTAGCAAAAGCCTCAGGGATTACTAGAAATATCCGTCCGAAAAAAAAAATGCAGTCTTCTAGTATTCTTGTAAAGCCCTCGTGTTAACAAGCCTGCCTGTGTTGTAAGACAACAAAATGTGGTCCAAATTTGCCGCTTCCTATAATCTGCCGCCCTAGGCTCCAGTCTACTGAGCCTGCTAGTAAATCTGCCACTGGAAGTCATATTCGTATCGTTACGTGATTAGCCTCCAGGTTAATGTCTAATACAATAGAGTTATTAAAATGACTATCATAATGAATCTAAATACATTATTATAGGTAGGTACTTATTCTGAAGATAGCAGCGCTTCAGCCTTATTCAAAAACTACAACGCACAAACAAAAGAGTATACTAATATACTTATAAAGCTAAAAAGTTTGTTTGTTTGTTTGTTTGCTTGAACTCAGGAACTACTTATTGGTCTGATTTGAAAATTTATTTCAGTGTTGGATAGTTCATTTATCAAATGGCTATGCTATCCTTACTAAACGCAGGTATTAACGACCCCCCTAAGGCAATTTTAAAATCAACCATATTTTTTTAGTATACTGGTTCCTCTAAAGATTAATTGTTACGTTTTATATGCTAGTGTTATGTATAAAAAATGTATTTACTGAATCAATTAAATTTAAATAAAGGATTATCTTGTAAAAAATAATTTACAATGTGACTTAGTCGATTGTTGCAATTACCGACCCATAAAAAAGGCTGTGAAGCTATTAACGATTTTTATGCAGCTATTCCCGATCGTGTATGAGAGGAGGCCTTTTTCCAGCAATGGAATGTATATAAGCTAGTGGTGATGATGATTACCGATCTTAATAAAATGACACAAAACAAAAATGCAAATACTTATTCGTAATTTTTTATTATCGTTATTCTTAATAAAACAATTTAGTACTCCCTAGTAATACCTATGAACTAAATAATTATAAACTTTTAAAATAATCAACATAATATTATTAATACACATAAATATTTTAATTTAAGGATTTCAAACTCTTGGATATTTCTTGAGATCATAAAAAAAAAAAAAAAAAAACTTTGATTGCTTCGGCGAGTTGTGTTTCACTGTATACTTTTCGCCGCTTTTGTGACCTCTGGAAAAAAATATAATTGTATGTTTTATGTTGCTTTAGCCAAGAAGTAGCATTTATTAATTATTAAACCTATTATGTCATATAAGTAGGTGAGAAACTACATAATCTATATACGATCGGTAATAGCTTCTTATTTGTTGCTATTGCCGACCTTCATGGGTCGGTAATAAAGTATGTAAGTATAAACATAAATTGTATTACCGACCCATAAAAAAATATTATTTTAATTCAATTGACCTTCGGATTATAAAATAGATTATAATTGATTAATGTCACAAAAAATATGAACAAATGCACACTGTTTTAAACACAAAAATAATTATTTATTACTGTAACTATTCAATATCGATCCTCGAAAAATATCATAACTTTGGTTAAGTTGTCAACGCTAAAAGGTAAAAACTAGACAAGAAAGTTTAGTCGCTAATAGATTTTTTTAAAGACTGAAAGCTTATATTTAAACTGGTCCATAAAAATGCTTGTGTTAGTGTGATATAATAACATAAAATAAAAATAAAACGAAAAGTTACGTTGCTGCCATTTCCGACTTATGGGTCGTTGATAGCTACCACGACTAAAACTGATGAAGCTAACACCATCCCATTTTAATTTCAAGTTTTATCGTTTCAAATTACTTTTTATTAATAAAATGTCGTAAGAAATCAAGAGTTGACATTTAAATGAATACATTTAGTAATATAAGATAAAGTATAGAAGTCATTTGTTTGTATAAATGTCTTAAATAGAAAAGTCACGTACTTACTTGAAGGAATAAGGGAACAGTACGACACGTTCTGCGTCCACGCTGCCTCTCAGTAATTGACGTATTTTATCTCTTTTTTGCACAGCTACTCACAATAACGTAAAAGTATACGTTGCTCAAGGAATAAACAGGTGTGTAACTTTGCCTACTTATAGCTAGAATAGTTCTGGAAACGTTAAAATTTGAATTACTTTTATAGGTCGGTAATAACTACAGATTTCCGATGGGTCGTTGATAGCTGCGTTTACCTTACCTAATTTTATAAACCCGAAAGTTAGTCAATATGAATGGATGGATGTTTGTTACTCTTTTACGCAAAAACTACTATATGGATTTGGCTGAATCTTTGCACGGGGATAGTTAATAATCTCGATTAACATATAGGTTACAAAAAATCACGCTCCGACCCATTGGAGCAGAGAAACGCGGGTAAAACCGCGGGGCGCAGCTAGTAGGCTATATTTTATTATGAAATTTCCATGGGGACGAGTAATAAGTTATACGGAATACGGAATTTGGATACGGAATCCTAAAAACAATCCAGTTAAATGTAATATTCATATACTTAATATTATACTAAAACCGGTTGTACTCATAGCTTATTTATTTTAAATATAACTATAAAACTAATTTAATGGGCCCTTAGTAACATATACACATATATTCATGTTTGTAATTCACTATAAATTTAATATAATTTGGCAGTTTTTATGTCAAAAAGCAGTATCGAACTAGCCGTGTGTTTTCCGGTTTCTGAATAGCCAATATACTAATACCACCCCATTACTTACCATATGGTGTGTAAAACTACGGCCCGCGGGCCAAATTCGGCCCGCCAGTGCCAACAATCCGGCCCGTGACAGCTTAAAGACTAGTGTCATCGATCTAGCCCGCGCATCCAATGTCTTATTGGTGTGATGAGTTGAAAAAGACAACACCAAAATGATAACTACTTGGTCCCACACTGCGACTAGTCGAGAAATAAGAGTATAGTTAAGGATAGAAAATATAAAACTGTTTTGGCCCTTCGAACATATTGAAAAAATCGTTATGGCCCTAAGGTGTCAAAGTTTGGAGACCCCTGTTCTATAGGATCGGTTGGTGGTGTTTCTCCACATAAAATGAACATCTTCTTAGCCGTGCGAGCCGTGCGGAAACATCATAATAGTGCGGGCGAAGTATGCCCGGCGGCCGACGGCCATTTTTCAAAACTTCTTTATGTTCAAATTGGCTTGCGAACTTGTATTGCGTGATGCAGGTTAATTGTGATGCTAGGTGCTAGATGGCGCTGCTCATCTACTTGCAGTTAGTGCGGCAAGTGTAGACGTCGCTACAGTGTCTTAAGATACGTCTAAGGTAGGTACGTGATTGAGGGGCAGCAGCATCTATCAGACCAAGGACTGACAAGGTAAGGCATAAATTTCAAAATTGTGATGAATAAATTTAGACCACCGCCGGAAGAATTTTTTTTAAGGCGATCAGAGCTCCCGCTTAGTTTAATGGTTTAAAAACTACAAACTAAGCAACCTGCGCAAGAGGGCGTCTCCTATGGGACTTGGACCTCGGCTCAGGGCGGTCGCTGACGGGGAGATTGAGGGAAACTCGTAGGGAAAGTTTTGTGCAACTGTCGCTCTACTTTACAATTCGCGGGCCTCTCAGACTTCGGGTCTATGAGGGCATCTGAAGGATCTTAGCAAACTAAGGGTCGGGAGGGCGAGGGGGGACGCGTCGCGTTCGCGGTCGCACCGGAAGGATTCGAATCTGCATCTTTGGCAGCCCCTAATGCCTTAACCATTCTGTGACGGTGGAACCCAACCGGTCGTCGAAATTTATCAATCTCTTTATACCTACGTCTCTAAGGTTAGAATCCTGACGGTGGTCTAAATGCATTAATCTCAATTTTGAAATTTAGTCATAACTGGTAAATTTTACGTAAAGTATTCAAAATCGTTAAAAGGTAAGGCATAGTTTTGGTACGCCTGTTTTACCGGCGTCGCTTCACCTTTACATTTTATTTGGTCTAAGGGGGCGCTCAATGCCTAAAGACGAAAGTCTTCAACCAGTGTGTGTTGCCAGTGATGATCTATGGATCTGAAACGTGGTGCTTCACTATAGGCCTTATGAACAGGTTCAGAGTCGCTCAACGAGCTATGGAGAGGGCAATGCTCGGGGTAACTCTACGAGATCGAATCAGAAATGAGGAGATACGTAGAAGAACGCGGGTTACCGACATAGCCCAACGGATTAGTTCCTTGAAGTGGCAATGAGTAGGCCATATAGCACGGAGAACAGATGGCCGTTGGGGCCAAAAAGTTCTCGAATGACAAACAGACAGACCAAAACTTCTTGGGTATGCCCATCTGAGTATGTTTCGCCGGATCTTCTCAGTTGGGTCGTATTGGATCCGGTGGTAGCACTAAAGCGCGTTCGTAGAGATATTTAAGGTCCGTCTAAATAATAACATAGTCAAAGGACAGAACTTAGATTTAATCATAGAAATAAAATAATATTGTACTTTCATACCTGACAGCTTTTAGGCTAAACCTATATAAACTATTATTATACGTAGCAATAACCAAATACAATTAATTAATTTAAATAAAAAATAAGCCAAATATTATTTGACTATTTACAAATACCTACCTGTAATAGTTTTGTTTACGTGAATAAAAACTTTTTTTATTATTTAATGGAGACCGCGGATCGGCAAGCGTAGCGTAGGACGTCCACCTACTAGATGGACAGACGATCTGGTTAAGGCCGCAGGATCACGGTGGATGATCCCTATGAGGGAGGCCTATGTTCAACAGTGGACGTCCGACGGCTGAAATGATGAAGGTGGTGCTAGAGTACTTAATGGTTGCAGACGAGTCCTACATGGGCTACAAACGCCTCTGATCAAATTAGGCAATCCGTCGTTAATATCAATATCTAAACTTACGATTTCATCCTGAGCAACATAGGTTAGATAACTTAAAGTTACTGCAAGGTTTTATTTATGTTTATTTAAGCTAGGAAATGTCTACATGCATGTCGCAAATATACCTTACTAGGTATATTTGCGACATGCATGTAGACATTTACATAATTTTAACATTATAAGTCGAGGTATTGTGCGGTACGTACTTAATCTATAATAATATTATAAAGAGGAGATTTGTATTTTTGTATGTATGCGGGTTTGATTTCGGGTCAATGAATATAATAGGCATCAAGACTAAAAAAAATATTTAGTCCGTCATTTAGGTAACCAAAAAATATTGGAAACGTTTTTTTTTTTGTTCCTGAAATAACAAAATACAAAGATACGAGTTGAAATTTCGTGTGACGTAACTTCTATACCCTATTCATCGGGGCTTGAGACAAAGTGTAAACAAAGAAAACATTGTTTCTTATTGCTATTTAATTTAATGTAGGGTTTCCCATTTGTGTGTCTAGCAGCTCGGGTTAAGATAAGGTACTTAACTATGAAGATAATAAAAAAAAATACTCTTATTGAATTAATTATTCGGAGAATAAGGAGGATTCTGAAGAACTGTCGCCATCGTGAATAACGAAGCGGTCAACTATATTCAACTATCAATTATTCCATTAATTTTAAGCATTTTTTGCTCTTCCTTTTCACATTATCAATGCACTTTTGTCAAGCCTCTACTGTTATATTTTTAATTGCATCGGCTAGTAAAATTTGGACTTCACTGAACTTAAAGCTTTTGTTATTCTCAGCAATAAATCCTTTAACTTGGGCCCATATTAACTTAATAGGATTTAATTCACTATGTCCTTTTAGAACCTGTTTACAGTGGCTTGCGATATTCCCATAGTTTCAGTGGTTTAATTGATACCTTTGTAAGGATACAAATCCTTCGACCACGTTTCTTCTATGAGTTTGAACACATTAATAACAGCCACCTTTTCCGTTGAATGCGTTGGAGTTTTCTTTGATCGCTTTTTCTTTGGCGAAGAAAAAGTGCAAGCGTTGCTTGGTCCAGGTGCACTCATGTTTTAAGCTCGAAAACGTAAATATAACAAAAACAAAACAACCAACAAATAACTTTTAACTTCATAAAAGATATAAATGCAACGAAAATATCTATAATAATAAATAAGCAGAACTCTCGTATCAACAAGTTGATCTATAGCAAAAATGGCGGATATAATCCGACCGATAACCAAACGTCACATTTTTATGTAAAATGTTCGGGAGTACCTATGGTCTATAATTTAGTCGTATTAAAATGCATTCGAAGTTTGGGAATCAAGTCTTTTTTGGGTGTTTTTACATGTAAACGATTTAATAAATCATTATACTTCATAAAAGATGACATTCCTAGGGTATTAGTAGGGTTAAGATTTAAACAAATGTCGATAGTAATTATCAACTTTTCTTACTATTATTGACGATAATGTAACAAATAATTGGGATTAATTTAATTACAAACGTTACTAAATGCAACAAATATTTTAATATAAGATATATTTATACCCTCTGAAATATAAAGTTTATTTTTAAAAATTGGATTTTATTTACTCATTATTATTTAAGATCAAGTACGCGTACATATGTAAATAATATTATAATACTAAAATATATAATAAAATGTAATAATTTATTTATTTTTAATTTAGTTTTATATAAAAATATCGATAGTTTATAGTCGATGGCCACGATGATTCATTGCCCATCACTTATTAGATCGCCATGCCCATAAAATATAACATTGGCAGGTACTGTCTGTCAGTACTACTAAATTCAAAACTTCATAGGCGTGATTGTACTGACAGATGAAATAAAATATATTCACTTCATCAATCGTGACCCTAAAAGTACCCTTTTTATGGTTTGTTTACATTTAATCTCACGCCTCGATGAATACGGTATAGGTACAATTTTACCTATAAGTGACGTCACAAGCTCCGCTCTCCTAAACTTTATAAATAAATAAATAAAAATATTTTTTATTTACGTAAACCTATTACAGGCACTTGCAAATAGTCAAAACAATAATTTATTATTAAGCTATGTATCATTTTAACATTTATAAATTAGCATATGAAGCAGGTATTTTAGTTATTGTTTTTAATAATGTTTTAAAAAAAACCGGGTCCAATACGCTCCAACTGAAAAGATCCGGCGAAACATATTCAAATGGGTAGAGCGTAGGTTTTGGTCCAGTTACTTTAATTATTTATTTGGCATACACATTATTTTCCCGAACTTTCGTCGTCTTTGTTTTTTATAGTTTGTTGTTGCTCCGTATCTTTGTCAATTTTAATTGAATTGATAAATACGTGCCTAATGTTTTTAGTAACCTAACGGACGGACGGACTAAATACATTTTTTTAGTCTTAATGTCTATATTTTATATTATTAGTAAGTAATACCTACGAGGGGTGGAAGTTATTATATATTAGTCACGCGTCGAGATGAAACTTTACCCTGTGTAATCACCCCCACAATTTCAATTCATAACTAATATCTCTCCCGGACTCCCCCCCACAACTTATAAATTGGGTCCCAATTTTAACTCTCAACTGTGTTGCCCTGACCTGAACCAGCGTGTGTTATTTTAACTATTAGTAGGTGTTAAAATGTTTTTATTATATATTGTTCTTACATAATACGACCACCTCCGTAGCGTAGCGGTAATTGGCTCGCTTTAAATCACGGAGGTCGTGGGTTCGATTCCCACACCGGACAAGAAATCTTTGTGTAAATTCTAAGATTTCTTTCCGGGTCTGGTTGGTTGAGGGACTACCGCTAAACACGTTAAGCCGTTGGTCCCGATTATTATAACATCATCTATAACAAACGAACTAGGGAACGGGCAGCATGCACCCCTGTGTATTACAACATAGCACTGCAGTCACCAATCCGCTTGCCAAGCGTGGTGACTATGGCAAAAACCCTCCCTCGGGAGGAGGCCCATGTTCAGCAGTGGACGTTGTACGGGCTGATGATGAATCCTAGTAGTTGTGTTATTGCTCGATTCATATATCAAGCTCAGAAGCATAAGGAAAGATGTACCTACTATTATCAGAAGCATTTGTACGTAAGCTTACAAGGCATTTATGACGAATGTTTCTGGCGTATAATGGCACATCCAACCATATGCTTTAAAGCTTTAGATTTTTTTTTTCTTACTTAGCGCCTATTCAAAATTTTTGCGAAAATACATCGTACAACATAGAATATATGAATTATTGTTATTCTACCAGGCGCTACGGTTGCTTTACAGACTGCCTTATTAGTCGAAATCTCAGAAAAAATCTACCGGCAGTCCGTAATCTGTTATTAGTCTAAATGATATTCTTCTCAAAAAAATAACTCCTCTATATTAATAACTTTAGGATACAACGTGAAAAATTAATTATTCATCTTCATAATTATCGATATCGATCTTCTTATGTCAATGTAAAATGAGTGAACTAAACGTATAAAAAAATATCTTTATTGTCATGTCAATATTCAGTTTGAGGTTATGTTATTGAATTAATCTTTAGATTCGTCAAAATTTATTTTAAATTCATAACAATAATATAAAATGGCCTTAATAAAATCGTTGATGACACGTTTTATACGTAAGTACACATAATAATGATAGTGACAGTGTCTTGTTTCGTAACAAATAATAACCTAAATTGAATTTAATGATACATCTGATTAAATTACAACACAAATGAAATAACCAGTAATAATATAATATGTGATTACTGAAATCGAGTAGTTGTTATTCTAATTCAATGCTCTTCCTTCGCCAGTGGCTTATTAGTGAGACCAGATAGGTACTCTGGAATTGATTGCCACACAGCACAATTATTTCTCAGAATCACACGTAATTGTACTAATAATATATTATATTGTAGAATATAGTATAGTATTAGTACAATTAAGTGAAATAAAGAAGTAATATTGATAAAACTGACGCTTTTTGTTTCAGTACCTCTAAACTACCGGGTGGCATCAATAAGACTGTCATCCTCAGACCATAAATCAACGGAAGCAAATGACGATCCAGTAGAAATCGAGAACCCTTATAAAAAAGAGAGGCGCCAATGCATTCTCTGCAAACTCAACATAACTCCGGACTATAAAAACTACAGATTACTATCTCAGTTCCAAAGCCCTTACACTGGTCGCATTTACGGAAGACACATTACAGGATTGTGCAAATCTAAGCAAGATTTGGTTGAAAATGAAATAAAGAAAGCCCAAAACTGTGCATACATGCCTTATTATTACAAAGACAAGTCTTTCCTGAAGGACCCCAAGTTATTTGACCCTGAAAATCCAATCAGGTCTCATAGATTCTAAGTTGTTTTTTTTAATTTAGTTGGTTTTAGAAATGTAATAGTGAGTTAACTAATATAAAATTATCTTGTAAAATTGTGTTGTTTTATTGCGTGCACCTTTTGTCTATAAAATAGCTGGCACTAGTTTTTATATCAGAATATCATGGTAGATTGTGTTGACCAAGAATCAATTTTAATATTCATAGAATTTCCATAGGTTCATCTGTCAAGTTTGAAATTTACTCATCTGATAATTTTACACAACAATTGCAAAATTAGCCCTATAAGTCATCAGAAGTGAAAACATTATTGAATTTATGTATGACTAACTTTTTCCCGCGGCTTCGCTCGCATATAACGTTTTTTTTATGAAAAGTATCTTATGCTACTTCCAATACCTCCAAGACTATGTGTAAAAAATTTCATGATGATTGGTTAAGTTGTTATCGCATGAACAAACAAACTTACATTCGCTTTTATAATATTAAGTAGATAGTGAAGATGCAAACACTGCAATTGACAGTATAATGTACCATTAAACCTTTAAGGTAAAATGGCACTGACAAATCCTGATGGAACCTAGTGCCTAAATTATTTTATAATTTAGCAATCTTGTCCAACTTTTTTAATGAATAGAAGTTGGAAACTAATTTTAGTACGAGTCCAATAAAAAATCAAACTTGATCAAATTAACAATGTTTATTTTAAATATTAATCAATTCTTAAAATAAATTATTTCATACACTAAAGTTGTCCTAAAATAATGTTAGCATCATCAGGACTATTAAAGCAATCATTTTCTGAATCATATCCAACTAATGAATGGGGAATCTTCAAAGTATCCAACATTTGGGAATAATCCATGTTTTGTTTATCCGGAAGTTTATTTTTCATTAAATCCATTAATTCCATTAATGCATCCTGACAACCTTTCTGCCATCTTTTAATTAAATTTCTTAGTTCAGCTGTCTCCGGGTTTAACGATTGTGCTAGTAACAACTTTTTCTTAGATTCTATTCTTGCTCGAAGATCATCAATGTCCTTTTGAGTGATTGAACCAGTCGACTTGGCTTTTAATGGTTTAACTACTTTGTCATAAGATTTTTTAATAAGAATTGTTCTTTTATCCTCAAAATCATCATCGTCATCATCAAATGATGATTGTGACGGCTTTTTCAATAATATAACTTGTTTAGTTTTATCCCCTTTCATTTTGGAAGTGGTGATTTTAGATTTGCTACTTTTTGGTGATTTTATGTTGTTAGGTTTAACTTCTTTATTAAGTTTTGTAGGTTTTTCAACAAAATCCTCATCATTATCTATTATAGATTTTGATTTTTGTTTAGAATTATTATTTAACTGAATCAATGGCACTTCATCTGAATCAGAGTCAAATAAAGCTTGTGATGTAGTTCTGTCCTTTTCTTTTTTGCCCTTTTTGTTTTCTGTTTCATTTTGTTCACTTGTATTCTTATTGTCCAAGTTCTTCTCATCATTGACAATATTTTTAAATATCTTTCTTTGGATAACTACAACACATTCTTTTCTAAGGTCATTGGGACTCTTTTCTTTGATGGCATAGATATGTTCTTTAGATTCTTCAGTATGAGTATTATTGTCATTTATTTGAATATGAGGTTTTGTAACATTTTCTTCTTTTTTGGAAATTGTTTTTAGCAACGGAGACTTCTTTTTGCTTTTACTAGATTTAGTTCTTACTGGTGTTGAGGTAACTTCAGTGAATTCAGGAGTCTGAACATCTAAGCTTGGAGGTGTATCTATAATAGGTTCAGTTTGAACAGTCTCTGGGTTTTTACTATGCAACCTACTTATTTTATCATTGTCCGTCTTCATTTTAGTATCATTGACACATGTGGTATCAACAATATCATCCAGCGAATTTTTTATAGCCGATAAAATCTTAGATTTCTTCCTACGAGGTAATTCGACATGTCTAGAAGGTGTTTTATCAACATCATTGTTTAAAACATTTGTTTCACTCACATCCGAATTTTGATCTGGAGTATTTTCCACAATACTTTTTCGTTTTCTAGTCTCAGTTTTCCCTTCTTGCACTTGAGTTGAGCTTGATAAAGGTGAAATGAAGGGAGATGGTCCCTTTTTCTTCCAATTGCGAGAAAGGCCCACTCTTCGACAAGGAGTCAACAAGGATTTACTAATGCCACCCGGAGTTTTGGGCGAGTCTTTGTTAGATTTTACTGACGTTGCATTCTTCATTTTTAGTATTTAAGAACATCAATATTCATTTTTGTTCGTAAATTACGCGTACAATAGTTTATTTATTTTGAAAGGCTGACGTTTACGTTTATAATCCGTCAAATGATTCCCGCCATTAGAACGAATGAATGATGGAATGAATTTCTTACATTCACTGTGGTCGATGAAAAGCAACGTCCTTGTTCTGATTACACGAGATTGCACAATATTTTGAAATTACTTTTTTTTTTAGTATAAATGACCTAAATAATTGAAAATATAATTAAAGCTATTACAAATTACCTTTTAATGAATTTTATTTCTAAAAATATTTTTACATTCTGAAACAAATGTTGCTAAAAAGAAAAGAATTCCCTTAATTTGGGGAACTATCGTGCAACGATAAGGAATTATACACTAAAATATTATTATTTATAAAAAAAATAACACAAAGTTGATCTTACTATGAGGTATTGATGACTAGAAAAATAGAGTTAAGATAAACTCATAAAATTGATTTAGTTCTTTTAAAATAAGAACAACATTGCACATGTTTAAATCATCACAATGTAATTGTGAGTTAATTTCTTTTTATTAAATATTTTCTATGAGCAGAAAATATTGCATACTTTAATAATAAGATCAGCTACTAAGCTGCTTCTTAAATTAAAAAAAAATCACTCAAACCCCTCAGCAGCAGGGTGTTTGTATTTTTTTATTGAAAACCCTGAATGAATCAATTGTATATTCAGCGCTAGTTTGTTTAGAAATTTCTAAAATCATTCATTCTCATTCACCACTCACCAATTTCCCAATCATTCAAAAATATTCGTGCCTGCCTTGTGCCGTGGTGTTTTCTCGATACGACTGTTATTAATTAAATACTGATCGATACGACATCGACCTTATTCCGATAGCGTTTTATAAAAAAAACTAAAGTGATTTAGTAATTAAACAGTTGTGTTTATTACAGTAATTGTGAATAAACACATTACATAATGCCGCTGCTAAGGTTGACTACAGGAACTTTCGGCCAGCTACGCACATTCGCGACGTCACCAGCCCTTGGTAAGAGAGTGAAGACCTTCGCAGTATATCGTTGGAACCCTGATGAGCCAGACAAGAAGCCTACCACTCAAAATTACGAGATAGACTTGGATGAATGCGCGCCCATGGTCTTGGATGCCCTTCTGAAAATCAAGAATGAAATCGACCCGACTCTCACGTTCAGACGCTCCTGCCGCGAAGGAGTGTGCGGGTCTTGCGCCATGAACATCGACGGCGTCAACACACTCGCCTGCATCAGTCATATCGACCAAAGCCTGTCGAAACCATCGAAGATTTACCCGCTGCCCCATATGTATGTTGTCAAGGACTTGGTGCCTGATCTGACGAACTTCTACCGTCAGTACCAGTCCATCGAGCCGTGGCTACAGCGCGACAAGGAAGCTGCCAAGGGTAAGGAGACACAGCTGCTTCAGGATGTAGATGATCGCGCTAAACTCGACGGCTTGTACGAGTGTGTGCTTTGTGCTTGTTGTTCAACCTCCTGCCCATCTTACTGGTGGAATGGTGACAAGTACCTCGGCCCAGCTGTGCTTATGCAAGCCTACAGATGGATCATTGACTCCCGTGATGATGCCACAGACAAACGTCTATCGAAGCTCAAGGATACATATTCTGTATACCGTTGCCATACAATCATGAACTGCACCAGAACTTGCCCTAAAGGTCTAAACCCTGGCCGTGCTATCGCTCAGATCAAGACCCTGCTTTCTGGTATTGTTAAGAAGCAGCCTCCAATCATGGACCCTGCAGGTCTAGACAAGGCAGCTGCACAGAACTAGATAATTAACCATTCTGAATGATAAAATGGCATTTCAGCACCTTATGTACTTAATAGGTCAGACAACCAAGACCTTTATAATGTTACCAACTTAGGTATGTAATGTTAAGTTTGTGTGTTGTACCAATACCTAAAGGCTGTAACTATTTCAATATATTATTATAACAATAATACAACAAATCTTAGCAATCATGTTTACAATATGAAAAGTAACAAATCAGCAGCCATATTGAAATTTTTTTTTTTGTAAAGTAGGCAGCAGGTTCTGTTTTCCAGCCTATTTTGTAGAGTTTTCTAGAAAATATTTTTGGTATCTGTACAGCTGAAGTTAAGAACTTGATAGCATTTTTTGGAATAATTTTTAATCTTAGATTAAAACATTGATCAATTAAATTAATATTATGCAAAACTATTTGCCAACATATAATAACATAATAAAAATAATAAAGAGGCTTTCCAACATTTTGTTTATCACCTAAAAGTGCAAAATTATTAAAGGTGACTATAAATAAGCATGTTTTTAGATGTTTTTTGCTGAATGATCTAAAAAAAACTGCTCCTTTTTATCTCAAATAGATTGTAGAATGCCAAAATGAAATTCACAATATTATGAAATGTTTTTATCAACACTTGGCTGCCGTTCTAGAATATTAAAATGGTGTAACAAAAGTAATGTATAGTTAAAAACCAGTTTGTTTACCTAGATATTATGCAATATGGCAGTCAAAACATAGTTATTAAATGTACAAATTGACATTTTCATTAACATTTGACATTAAGATATACATTTTGAAATTAAATCAAGTATTATTGTAGAGTATTCTAATGTACTGGTACAGATGTTTTTTTCATTAAATTATTGTGCATTACATGTATTTATTGTTCATTTCATGTGGACGCATTGAATGTGTATAAAAGTTGTTAGTAAATAATCATTTAAGCAAATTGTTTCTTTTATTTCATCCTGCACTGTCACAGTTTCATCTGTTTTTGTCTCCACACATCTTACCTAGCAAGTTGAATTACTTTTTGATATTTCACTATTCTCTGGCTGGACTCCACCATGCAATCTTAGAAAAAGCCTTTAATGTTTTAACCATACACTACCCATGAAGTGTTAAAGTTAATCACTACATATTATAAAACAAAGTTGCTTTATCTGTCCCTATATCCCTATGTATGCTTAAATCTCTAAAACTACGCAACGGATTTTGATGCGGTTTTTTTTAATAGATAGTGGAATTCAGGAGGAAGGTTTATATGTATAATACATCAGCATTAATATTAAAATAATAAATAATATATTTTGCCCAAAATTGGTGCAGTAGTTTTTAAGTTTATTGAATACAAATATACTCTTTTTATTTGTTTGAATAATATTTAGTAAATGAAAAAAGACTAGCAAATGAAAAAATTGTTTGCATAGCATTTCGCATACAATCTCAAAATAGCTGACGCTAAACATATCCTATGACCTTGACTTGGTGACATTGAACAAAGTCAGGTGACATACAAACGTAAAATGTTACTTACAGCTGAAATACATTTCACTTATCATTCATCTCCTCATCAGCTCGAATACTTCTATGGTTAATCAGTTTTTACTGCGATAATATGTTCGATTTCGATTTTACGGGTTCGATGCCCCGGTCGGGGAAAAATTTTAGTAGGTACTAGAAGATGGTGGTTTTTAACCTGTGCCTCGGAGAGCACGTTAAGACCAGATGGCTTAAAGTACACCTCTCCGAGGCACGGGTTATAGATGATGTATTAAGAATATGGACCAACAGCTAAACATGCTTTCCGAGGCATGGAGGGTAGTCCCTCAAGCAACCAGAACCGAAAAGAAATCTGAGATTTTAAACTAATATTTCTTGTCCGGCATGGGAATCAAACCACCCGCCTTTTAAAAACCTCCCGATGGCGTGGATTCAGGAGAAAAAAAAGTAAATTATTTATATTATACAACGACTCGAAAAGTGTATGCGAGTAATATTATGGTAAATTTCATTCAATTATCTACTACACTAATAAACGTTTACTAGGTACCTAAAGGCATCCCGCGCGCGTTCTTTTGTTTTTTTTTCTGACGTACGTATGTTGTTAGCCCCTAGGCTTTTGCCACTTCACCGGGCATAGCGTTTTTAACCGTGTAGCTGTCGTTTCCATGGTAACTTCATATTTAATTAGAGCCTGCTACTTCTGGATAAAGTAGCTTTCTAATGGTGGCTTTTGCTTTATTTCACCGGTCCTAATGGCTAGCAGAGCTCAGCCTTAATAAATTGTTTAAAAACTACAAACTAAGCAACCTGCGCCTCCTGTGGGGCTTGGACCTCAGCTCAGGGCGATCGCTGGCGG
Organism: Nycteola revayana; assembly: GCA_947037095.2. Taxonomy (NCBI): domain Eukaryota; kingdom Metazoa; phylum Arthropoda; class Insecta; order Lepidoptera; family Nolidae; genus Nycteola; species Nycteola revayana. The sequence continues at coordinate 13,972,538 of OX344851.2, read as the reverse complement.
TAAGATTGAGGGATTATAACTTTTAGTTTTTAAGGGGAGTTTTGTGCAACTGTCGCTCTACTTAACAGTTCGCGGGCCTCTTGGACTTCGGTTCTACAAGGGCTTCGGTGCCGGAATTACCAGCAGGCTAGAGCCTAGGGCGGCAGAATTTAGGGGGCGGCAAATTTGCCTTTTTTTTTCTTACACTTAAATTAACTTTACGTTTGAAATTTTTAATAGTAACATTTTCAGTAGTTTAATAGTAGGGGTGGCAAAATTTGAATAGCCTACTGGCAGCTAATGTGTAAGTCTGCCACTGCTTCGGAGGGTCCTGTCGCGGGTTCGATTGCTGAGTTGTGTAACGTTATATAGATGTTTTCTTTGAATGCATGTCTAGTAATAACGTGGAATTCTTGTACACAATGTGACATTTACTTCCTTAGCGCACTTCGGAGTTATTTATCTCGAAAAATACAACATGCAAGTGGTAGGTTTATGTACCAAGCCATTGTATCGATCAAACAAAACGCTTCGTCTGTAAATAGATAACAGTTTACTTTACATTAAACCACGAGGTTGCGGCAATGCAAACCGTTACCTTTACCTACGGTCTATTGTGAGTAGGTACCTATGCAGTATTAATATTATGTAGTCAAGTCCAGAGGTTACCAAAAATTCTTTTTTATGGTAAACACCTTTTAAAACTACTGGTTTTGGTGGACCACTGCTGCAAAATTTCTATCATATTACACACTTACAACTTATAAAACTCCTTTCTAAGGGTTCCGTACCCGAAGGGTAAAAAAGCGACCCTATTACTAAGGCATCGCTGTCTGTCTGTCACCAGGCTGTATCTCAAGAACCGCGATAGCTAGACAATTGAAATTTTCACAGATGATGTATTTTATTGGCGCTATAACAAAAAATACTAAAAATAAAATCCCATACAACAATTATTTTGTTTTGCCCTTTTTTGCTTTATATCAATAACGGCAACAGGTAGACCTTAGTGCACGAATCCGACTCGCACTTGAACAGTTTTTTTTTAATTGTCGAGCCTTTTATGGTCTTCTGGGGTTCATTGTGACACTTTGGGAATCACTGGTTTAGTACCACTTACATAATAAACGATCTACCTACAGTTTTTTTAATGAATATTTCATACTCTTGCACCTCAAAACTACTTCAGCATTTTCGCTGATATTTTGAAAATATTTTATTGGTGGATTAAAATATACCTATCTAGACCATAAAACATTACGCTACGACCCATTAGAGTAGAATAGAACTCCAAAGCGAGAAAAACCACATAGTACCAGGTATATTGCTCAAATCCATGAAATAAACTTTCTATCATAATTATATTTATTTATTTATTCTTTATTGCACACAGTAAATATATAACATTAAATTAGGCAACAACGGCAACAACATGTACAAAGCCGAGATTATAATAATTACAATGTTAGCAAAAAAATAAAAACGGTTAGGTTTTTTAAAATGGATATCGTTGTCATCGAGTGATACCTATGTACAATTATTGCGCGAGAATTAAAGAATGTGCGATATATCTACTTATATATATTTGTTATTAATTTTATAATCATATCTCCCCATTCACGACGCTAAATGGTATTGACAGATAAACAAAGGTAGGTACATACTTTCTTATCAAAAAAGATTTGTCCTCTTTGAGGGTTGACACTCAAAAAAGCTAATTAATATTATTACCGACACAGTATTTTTTTATCAAAACCCGTGAATAGAGTTCAAGAGTTTTTTTTTTAATTAATTAATTAATTAATTCTTTATTGCACACATTAAAGCCATATCATAAAGTTTATACAACGGAAACAACATGTACAAAGGCGAGCTCAGTTCAATAATGAATTTTCTTCCAGCAAACCTTATGAAAGAAGCATGTGATTAAAAGTGCATAGCTAGTGTACAACGGACGAATCTTTTAATTAATTTATACCAAATTGGTAATTATCATTAAACATACACACTAATATATACATATACAATTACATGCTAATATTTAAACCTATATACATATATGTTAATTATAGTATACTAAATATACTAACTTATATGTCCAAAAATAAAAATAAAAAATCGGATTGACATACTTAATTAGCCACGAGGCCTTTGCTACTTCACCGGACTTAAAGCGAGCAGAGCTCCAGCCTCAATAAATTGTTTAGAAACTACAAACAAAGCAACCTGCACCTCCTGTGGGGCTTGGACCTCAGTTCACGGAGATCGCTGGCGGTAAGATTGAAGGATTATAACTTTTAGTTTTTAAGGGGAGTTTTGTGCAACTGTCGCTCAACTTAACAGTTCGTGGGCCTCTCGGACTTCAGGTCTACGAGGGCATCGGATGGTTACTTCAAGAGGCTCATCACGAAACTATATTAGGTACCTACTAAGTATGAATTTGAAAAGAATGTCTTCGCTAAAAATTAAAATGCATGCTAATATTTTAAATATGTCAATTTATGAAGTTTACATCGCTTTGAACAGTTAGTGGTGTTCTTCCACAAAAAATTAATATCTTCATTGCCAGGCGAGGTGGAATGCCATATATATTCTTATATGATTTTGATAAAGCCTCCACTCCTAAGTAATTTTATTTAGTGCAATGCATGTCTCGTCTGAGTCACAACGTGGTGACACTTCAAGGATGTAGGAATTGGTGTGTCTATTAAGAAATTGCATCCCGTTAAGCGCAGGCCACACTGCCAGCGGGCGAGCGGGCGAAGCGAGATAAGGAAACTATACAAACTATGCTGAATATTGGCGAGCTAAACTATGGAGTTCCTAGTTCCTAGCCTAACGAGATGAACGAGTAGCTTCGCTGGAATCGTTGAATATTTCGTTACCTTCGCTCGCATCGCTGACGTAGGTTAGACGGTAGCTCGCGGTGTGAACCAAACTATGTAAAAGGGTGAAACGATGTTCGCACGCCAAGCTCGCTACGGTAGTTTAATATAAGCGTCCGGGACTTAGCAGATTGTTTCAAGGAAGGTCACAAAGGAAGTTATCTACGCACGTGATAGTCTAACGGTGTGGAATTTTGTTGCGGAATCTAATAGGTAGATGGGTGTTTTCCAAAAAAAATGACCCTAGCAAAATCGAACTGTTCCACAACTTCAAACATTTTTATTTTTGATTTTTTATATGGCACATGTAGATGTGAAATTTTATATGATTAAGGCAGACATTTTAAAATCAAGTTAAATTGAAAAACACCATTAAAATTACTATAGATATATATTTTATAAAAAAGCACCACAGGAGGTGAAGATTTCGTGTGTCCCACGGTGCTCTCGGAGATTTCGAATACTTCTTACTTGTAGACTATTGAGTTTTCAGTATGTTTAGGTGTTCGAACATAATGTATTAATGCCTAAAAGTGTGTTTTTGGTCTTTATGTGATTAATTTATAGTTATTTTTAAGAAATATCATTAAATTAACGATGTCCTACGAAAACCATAGTACCGGAAAATCCGGTATCGTCACGGTGAATTTGATATCTTATATAAGACAAAATCTACTAATTTGTGTTTTTTCTACTTTCCTGGCAGCATTGTGATCGTATTTTGATACCGCCATTACTGTTTAAACGTTAGTTGCGACAAAATCTGTAACGAAAGAGTTGGTGTCTTCGGCGTGCAGAAAATTTTTTCTGGATAGTGACAGTATTTAAAGGGTAAATAAACTCATTTTCTTTACTTTGGCATATTGTATTTAAAACATAAACTAACCTATATTAGATTAATAAAGCTAAAAACAAGTTAATTTAACAGAGTATTCGTTTATTTAATTTTAAAAGTTTCGCGTATGAATATGTCACATCCTGTGCGTCATATGACATACTACCGGAATAAAATCGTGACAAACTTGAATTATAAAGCTTAATGTACAATGAAATATTTAATCTTGTAATAGATACTTAAATACTTGTTACCTAATTTTGATAAGAGGTAAAATTTATATTATTTGTTTGTACGCACGTAATACCCGTGACGACTCATTGGATTTGAATCTAAATTGACTTTAAACATTGGTATATAGACTACTTGTTATCCAATTTTACCACAAAACAAAAAACAGATACGTTTTTTGTTTCAGATATAAGTTCGCATTTAACATACCTACTCGTATGCATGATCATTCTGCTAGCTGATATGGGAGTATATCGGGACGTTGACGCTCTTTGTGATTGTGTTTTAAATTGGCAGTGTGGATACTGCTCAAATTATTTCTATTCGTCACGCAATTTTCGTAATAGTCACTGTCCTATATTCTAAATTGTACAAAAGTAGTTTTAAAAGTATCTAGATTTATTTAGAGTATTAAGTTTTGTCAATATTAGAATTTTGTTATTACCAAAAATTCCTCACTTTGCTTGATTTTGGAATTTGTAACACGTATTATTAGTAAACAACAACTTTTCTAGGGCGATGTGTCTAAGAAGTGACGAAAATGAAACTATTTGACTAATTATTTATTATTGCGATAGAATTATGCAAACTTTTTGTTATTTTTGGAAACATTTTAAGCATATCTTTATCCTAATATAAGTTGATTTTGTTTCAATACCTGGTAGTTTTATTTCTGACTGATTATATTGTGTGACGGACAGGAACACTTTGCGTCATATGTTGACAGAAAAACTTGAATATTTCTAATATTTATCTTTAAATTTCAATATAAATAGCATATTTAGCTAGTTAATAATATATTCTTTGATACCAGAGTAAATTTAAGCAATTTCATTTAATCCCAAAATTATATTTCCTGATCGTCACGGGGTCACTTTTTTTGAAAATCACCCAGATACAGTCAACAACAGAGATAGTTTTACAAATTGTGAAAAACATTTAAAATGTATATGGACACGTTTATGAGAAGAGATTAATGTTATAGGTATGTAAATACCTACTTATTTGTACACAGCTAGCAGCGAACGCCTCACCCATAAATAATTACCGGCTGTCGTTGTGACATCATCATCATCAGTCCTTACAGCGTCCATTGCTGAACATGGGCCTCCTCCCGAGGGAGGGTGTTTGCCATAGCCACCACGCTTGGCAAGCGGGTTGGTGACCGCAATATTATGTTGTACCACACAAGGAAACGCTGCTGCCCGTTCCTTGATGTACCTACGATTATTATAGATGATGTTATAACAATCGGGATCAACGGCTTAACGTGCTTTCCGAGGCACGGAGGGTAGTCCCTCAACCAACCAGACCCGGAAAGAAATCTAAGAATGTACACAAAGATTACCTGTTCGGTGGGGGGATCGAACCCACGACCTCCGAGATTCAAAGCGAGCTTAATACCACTATGCTACGGAGATTCTAGTGACATATCTAATCATATTTATTTACATTATTTCATATGGGATAAAATATAATGACCACCAAAAATATATACTTACTTGACACCAGAAAAATAAAGTCTAAAATTATAATAGTACTAGCTATTTTAGTCAAGACTGCACTTCAAATTGTATTCGAACACCAAATGTAGTAAATGATCACCAAATCTTAGCGAGCAAATGATTGCGCTATTCTACCTTAATAAAATCAATGAAAAATGACAATCGGTTAGGTTAGGTTAGAGCTGCGGCCATACAACGCACGAGCCGAGCGAGCGAAGCGAGCGGTGCCGCGGTAGCGGCCGGCGAGTGCCAGAACCGAATAGTAAATTAGTAAAACATTTAGGTACTTTTGGTGATCATTTACTACTTTTGGGTTAACAATGATTTATTTGAAATCATTTTGCTTAAATACGATAGCGAAATGTTAAAACTTTGGTTACCATTTTACATTAAAATGCGGGTTTAATTTTGGTGATCATTTTTACTATATCTGATGGTAAGTTAAACATAAGCCATTTCATATTGAAGGTATGGTATGGTACCTATAGGTATCTCTTTTGTTGACTATACCATTGTAACATACATGGATGGCTTATTGGAAATGTGACGTATTCCTGTAATGATGTTAGAAAGGAGGTCAAAACTAACAAAAAAAAACTTTTAACAGTAATCTAGATTGGACCTCAGTAAACGCAACATTTACAAAAATACCATGATATTTCCAGCTATTTCGATATTATCTCATAGTAAAAACAATCTTTACAATCAAATGATTAATAATATGACCAGAAACAACAGTACCTACACTTTTTTGGTAGCGATCCTTAAGTTCTTTATTTTTGCAAATTAATGTCAGATATAATATAAATAACTCAGAAACCATTTAGTTTAGGGTAAAACATTATATATTATGACAAAATCTGTTGCTTTTGACCTTATTTATAACATTCTAACAGAAATACTATATTTATGTTAGAACTAAAACTACACCAATATTATAAAGACGAAATATTTATATTTTTGTGTGTATGTTTGTAATGAATAAAATCAAAAACTATATTTAATTATGAAGTTTCCACGAGAACGGGAGTAAACTATTTGAAATAAATCCTTAACCTACCTAATGTTACAAAAATAAATTGAATGTCTATTGTTCTTTTACATAAGAAAATCCTAATAAGCCTGGCTATAAAATACAATAGGTACTTCATAAGATTAACCATAATTTTCCTTAATACCCAGCTATCTTTAGATAAATATACTTAGTAGGTATATTGTAAGTTAACCTTTATTTATTATCGCGAAGGTCGCTGCGATGACCCACAATGACTCGAATACGTCAGATACACGCCTCCTGTTTCTTGTTTACACCGATAATTGTTAACACTTGTTTAAATGTAATATTATTTTATACGTTTTTATGACGGAATCGATGAGTTTTACTCAACTAGAACATTCCTTTATTACATTGGAAATTTGTTTTTAATGATTAAAAAAAAAAAAGTATAGTATATAGTATTCTTGCTAACCCCTCGTGCTAAGCTAAAATGCTTGTGTTACGAGTGGGTTCACGTCGGTGTTGCAATGGCAATGGGTGGGGTTCGAACCGGCCGACCTCAAAATCACAAGACCGAGGCCCTACACATTGGGCTACGGCCGCTTCTAAAAAAGAAACTGTTTAAATAGTATCAAGTAAATCTTTGTAAGCCAGAGATCACGTAGCGACTATCAGGCACAATATTTTGAACTCTATGTCCCTATAATAAAGTTGGAAACCATTGAATTATTAAGTCTATAATCGTGGTCATCAATTTTTTCAGCCAGCTTAGCTGTCTCAGATTTCCCCATACCCCTTGGAGGAAATCTGAGATCAGCTAAGCTATGCTATTGTAAAAAGAACGGTTGTTAGTGTTCCACCACAGGAAAAGAAGATCTTCTTTGCCGGCCGACGGCCATTTGTCATTGTGGTCTTCTGCGGAGACTCTAGTGAGCCCCGGGGAAACTGTTCAGGCCAGAGGCCTCTTCTGTGTTTGCATGCGCCACCTGTTACGACAGGTGGGGGCCCGAGGGCCCTCGTGGTCTTGTCCTTGGTATTGAACGCGCGGCTAGCGTGGTCAAGCCACTACAGATGAGTCCGTAGGGGCGACCAACGTGCTAGAGGCGCTCGGTGGGCTATTTGTTGAAATTCAAACTTGTATATGTTAGAATTGGCTTGTGAACTTGTATTGCGCGATACAGGTTAGTTGGGATGCTAGCTGGTAGATGGCGCTGCTCGTCTTCGTGTAGTGTAGTACTGTAGATGTCGCTTCACTATAATCACGGATTATGATAGCCAGGCTTGGCTTTCATTGTTAGATCGATAGCCTCCCGACCCTTAGTTTGCAAAGGACCTTCCGATGCTCTCGTAGACCCGAAGTCCGAGAGGCCCGCGAACTGTAAAGTAGAGCGACAGTTGCACAAAACTTCCCTTAAATACAAATAGTCAAAATCCCATCGCCAGCGACCGCCTTGAGCCGGGGTCTAAGTCCCACAGGGGACGCCCTCTTGCGCAGGTTGCCTAGTTTGTAGTGTTTAAACCATTTATGTAGGCTGGAGCTGTGCTCACCTTTATGCCCGGTGAAGTAGCAAAAGCCTCGTAGCTAACTGCATATGTCCGTCCGAAGAAGAGAAGAAGAGGATCATTGTTAGATAGCTTATAAAATCCTTATTATACGAGCACGAAGACGCGGGCAGCATGTAGTATAAAATAAAAATACAAAAATTTGAATGGAATAAATAATATTTATTTAATCATAACAATGAATATTATAACGACACAGGTTTATACAATATAAAAAAAACAACTTGAAATCTAGGAAATAAACAAAAGTTGCCGCTTTTACAAAATTCATAGAATTAATTATTTATAAATTTAATAACGCTTAGCGTTATTTAAAATCATATTAATTACATTTCATTAATATGGTAACACGTAGCCATAAACAAGATAATTTATTCTAATGGCAATGATGGATTACTTTTTATTTTAAAAACATTCACATACCATAAATAACTGTCACTTGCCATAGACATCTTTTAAATTAGAACTCAATTCAATTTTTATCGTGAGAAAGTAAACTAAGATTTATGAAAATATGAGACCTTAGAAGCATAAGGACGAATATACTATTAATAATAGTCTATTATGCTTCAGAAGCATTTGGTCGTAAGTACCAGTTTACGATAAAGGCGCATACGACGAATGTTTCTGACGTATAATGGCACATCCCACTTTATGCTTCTAGGATCTAGATATATTCTGGTGAACAAAAAAATTAGACCGTAGGTGGTCTAAACTTGTAGTCATGATTTATAAAGATTTTTATGATTAAATGACTTTTAATACATACTGAAAATTTCATCAACATAACCTTTACTAACAGGAATGTTAATAAAATTATTTTGAATTGCAGCTTACTCTGCTCCAGTGGGTCGAAGCGTGATGTTGTGTAAGCCTATATGTTATAAAATATCCGCGTGCACTCTTTCAACCAAAACTGTTCAGCACTTTACTTTTTTACGCAAAACTACTGAATGGATTTGGCTGAAAGTTTGCACGGGGATAGTTTATAAGCTGGATATAGGCTACAAAATATCAAGCTCTGACCTACTGGAGCAGAGTGACGCGGGTAAAACAGCAGGGCGCAGATCGCACAAATGGGAGAGGCCAAATATTTTTGTCTACCAGTATATTTTAAACAGAAGTCTTACACTAGTACTCAATAGCTATACCTAAGAACTTTTCTTAGACTCTATTGCTAGAGCTATAAAATATATCATTGACATATCGCGCGGTTCAGTTCTAAAACTAAATATATCATCTTAAAGTAGGGGAGCGCCAGTTGCACAAAACTCCCCTAAAAAACGGCTTCTTGCGCAGGTTGCTTCGTTTGTAGTATTTAAACCATTTATCTAGGCTGGAGCTCTGTTCTACTTTATGCCCGGTAAAGAAAAATGATCGGGGCTAACTACATAATAATATGTCCATCCGTCCAGAAATTATAACTTTGCAAGAGAGAGAAATACTATTTAACTTTTAATTCTATTTTACACTAGCTATCGTGGGAATATTAAAATGAAATATGGCCTGTAGCTTTCCTCGATAAATGGGGATAGCCCTGAATGAACAATAACACTGATTTTTTTTCTAATCGGTTCAGCAGTTCCTGAGGTTAACTAAGCAAACAAATTCTTCAGCGTTATATATTATATTTTTAGCGTGTGGCTTACGCGTTATTACATTACCAACGATTTACTACCTACTTGAATACTAGTATAAAACTCAATTCAAAAAAGCAAATTGAGACAATGAGAATTTAAAGTACATGCTTAATTAAGCTACCTATGTGATTTCCTATAAACACCGCAGATTGAGTAATATGGAGTGGATTAACAGTGTTTTCTGCAAAAATAAATAATTTGATTTGAAAAGAAAGAGAAAACTGAGCTTTGCCGCGCGGCTAAATGCCACTAATACTTTAATATTACGCATTTAAAGGAAAATTAACGCAACTTACAATATTGGCAGTATGAAATTAGAGCAGCGATGTTTAGCCGTGCGGCAACAAAAAAGTCTAACCTAAAATAATTCGGATACATAGAGAAATTATCACAAATAATATTTTTGTTATGATACAGTTTAACAAGTTATATAATAAGGATGACTAATAAAAAATATCTATTTGCGTCCGTCCGTCAGTTAGATTACCAAAAAAAATCGGACGCGTATTTTTTTAATTTATCAAATCAATACAAATTGACAAAGATATAGAGCAACAAAGTTTGGTGAGGGGCTTGTGACATCACTCCTTGGTAAAATTGTACCAAATAGATTTTTTTAGTCGTCATCCCTATCATTTTAGAGATTTTTTTAAATTAAAACATAAATTTAAATCTCGTCGTAAATATTTCAGTAGTGCTTTAAATGAAATAAATTTAATTGTATGTGATGTTGAACAATACAACTGCACCGCCATATTTGGAAGTCCGCCATTTTGAATGATAATGACGTCAGTTTACCATGCATTGTAATCCTAATTTTGTAACAAACCATGCATTGTAAACTAAACTTAAATACGACATTTTAGTTTAGTCGACAATTTTTTTTACATTTTCGATTTCAAATGTAGCAATATCATATTATATATAATATCTAGCTATTCTTCGCGGTTTTATACGAGTTACTCTGCTCCAGTGGGTTGGGGCGTGATGTTTTGAAGTGTTTCCATGATAGAGTAACCATAAACTTAAATGAGAAATTTCAGTTTAGTGGGCTTATTTTTTTAAATTTTCGCTTTCAAATGTAGCAATATCATATTACTAGCTAGTTACTCTGCTCCAGTGGGTCGGGGCGTGATGTTTTGTAGCCTATATATAACTTTCAGCCAAATCCGTTCAGTAGTTTTTTTATGATAGAGTAACCATCCACACATAACTTTCGAATTTATAATATTAATAAGGTTAGAGATTATATTATAATCTCTATCCTTATTAATATTATGACATATTATGTCACCGGAAAATAATAAGAATCGTAAGTTAATCAATTTTCTAGGTAGTTGATAAACTAACGAGATACGCGTGGTTAAAAAAAAATAATTTGAAGTTTTTTTTGTTTTGTTACAACAGTAGCATAGTCTTGTTTAGTTAGGTTAGGTCAAGTTTCATAACAATTAAGTAAATAATTTCACAATAAAGCGCGTTCAATGAAACTGGCAACTAAAGTAGATTTTTTTTACTATGAGTCCTGGTCCAATTTCTCTGCGGTCCCCAGGCATGAACCTATTGTTGATCGACTCATTCATTTGAAGTTACTATGTGTGCAAAGACGCAACAAAATCGAACCTGCAGTTTACGAGTTACATTTTTATGTTTTTTTTCTAAGGACTAATTATTTGCTTATATATATCTAGATTTCTGCAGTACAGATTTTTTAAATTCTGTACAAAAATATCGTATTTTAGATGATCTTTCAAACTAACCATGTAGCAGGCTTGGGGTCATACTTCTATTTTTTTAAATTATTTTTTGGACCAAAAAAACATTCTCCTTTAACAGTATGAGTAGCACGGAAGTTGATCAACTTACGTTTCCATTTATTTTCCGGTCACACATACATTTTGGAAGGGCCTCAAATAATTGTTAAATAATTGTAGTTTATTTACTTACACGCATCTATACATTTACGCAATTAATAAACTAATATAAAATAATCACATTTTTCAACATACAAAATCATTAAAATCTCTTTCGTAAAGTAATTTAAATACGTACTTAATTAAAATTATTTTAAGATTGCGAGGTGAATTACGCATTTTATCGTTGATATTGTAATACCGCCTAAGTGACAGTTCATAATAAGGTGTAATTGCATTCATCAAGAAAAATCCTTTATAAGTGCAGTCAGCATCATCATCACTCTTTCCTTCATCCTGTTTTATAAAATGTACAAATGATTAATCAAAGACTTAAAAAGATGAAGAAAAAGAATGATCTCGGAGTTTCTTATAATTTTTCTTCTCCAAGTGTCAGAACGTAGGTAGATACAGCTCGCGTTCAACATGTAAATTCTAAGATTTGTTTCCGGGTCTGGTTAGTTGAGGAACCTCTCCCTACCTCGGAACCCCTCCGTGCCTCGGAAAGCATGTGAAGCCGTTGGTCCCGATTGTTATAGCATCATCTATAATAATGGTGTATCAGGGAATGGGCAGCAGCTTTTCCTTGGTTCCTTCAACATGATATTGTCGTATTTTGGTCACTAATCCACCAAACTGCCGTGGTGACTATGGCAAATACCCTCACTCGGGAGGAGACCCATGTTCGGCAGTAGACGTTATACAGGCTGATGATGATGAAATTCGATCTCCAACCTTATTACCTACTGTCACTTACGTGATATTGAACAATCACAAACTATTTGTGATGCCTATAGTCTTTCCACGCGGTTTATCTTGCATATCTCTCGTTACCATAGAAACCTTTTTATAAAGCTTCTACCTTAATACACTTTATTTTTTTTTATTTAGTTTTGTCTGCCTCATCCGTCTAACTGTAATGATGTTATAAAAAACCCGGCCGAGTGCGAGTTTTGACGAGCATTGACTAAGTCAGGGGTCTACAAACTTTGACGCCTTAGGGCCATAACGATTTATTTCAATATGTTCGAAGGACCAAAACAGTTTTAATTTTTCTATCCTTACCTATACTCTAATTTCTAGACTAGTCGGAAAGTGTGCGACCGAGTAATTATCATTTTGTGTTGTATTTTTCAAATTATCACAGCAATAAAACATTGGATGCGCGGGCTAGATTGAAGACACTAGTCTTCTGTCGCGGACCGTATTTTTGGCACTGGCAGGCCGGATTTGGCCCGCGGGCCGTAGTTTGGAGACCTTTGGACAACATTTACAAGGTACCTGTTGCCATTATTGATATCGAGCAAAAAAGGCAAAATAAAAAAAAAATGTTGTATGGGAGCCTTTTAAAATATTTATTATATTTTATTTTTAGTATTTGTTGCTATAGCTGCAACAGAAATACATCTGTTGTGAAAATTTCAACTGTCTTGCTGTCGCGGTTCTTGAGATACAACCTGGTGACAGACATATAGCGAATTCTTACTAATAGGGTCCTGTTTTTATCCTTCGGGTACGGTACCCTAAAGAGAGGTAGATACGTCAATCGTCATGCTCCTGTTAAGACAAAATTTGACCCTAGAGTTTGTATAAGAAACGTAAGAGTAAACATGACAGCATGAAATTTAGCGTGTGCAAAAAAGAGACAAGACATACGTTCGAGTGTGCCAATTAGCTTAGTTTCATTGTGCCAGTTTTCAAGCTCGGATACTGTATCTAACTCTTTTTAATATAACATAATTGTCTAGCGATAGCAAAATCTTCGACCGTACCGAAGTCCCGAATTCTATTCACGGATAGGACAAAAAAAATTGTTTTTAAAAGTTGGTGTTAAATATCTTAAAACTTAAGGATACGACGTTTTCGGTTTTTTAATATAAATAATAAATTTACAAGTTAGTTTTAACATCATATCACTGATAAGTATAAAACAAAAACTAGTTACTGCATAAGTTAAACCCAATGCGTATATCGCTATCTCGTTCTCGACAGAGTCTAGCTTATAAGCGCGAAAGAGACAGGTGATTGCACATTTTGTTTCATTAAAAAAAACTGGATAATTTCATATATAGAATTAAAAATCCAATTACAAATAATTAACTCATTTTATAGTGAAATGTTTGTTCTTAGTATTTAAGGGAGGGCTTCGAATATACAATTTATAGCCCGTTGTAATGCCAAAAGCATCGTGGCTCACGACATATTATGTCCATTCGAAAAAATATCCTTGATAAGTATATACGAAAAACATTGAGGAGAGAGACGAAATGTGACATGGTGTGACATAAGTCTTCAATTTTGTGAAACTATTAATTAATTAATTATAATCTTTAAAAAAATCTTGGTTTACCATGCATGCTTATATGCGCCATAGAATTTGTAGTTTCCTTTGCGGTTTTACTTTCAAAGGTCTGGTTCCCGTGGAAACTTCATGACAATGCTTCTTTACTTGACCTAAAATATTTTTTTGCAAAGGGTCTCGTGTCAATCAAATAGACTCTTAATGAACCATTGTGTTTTTTTCAAATGGTATTTTCTTTAAAGTATACAATGATTAAATTTCAAATTTGAGATTAACAAAATAAGACCACCGGCAGGTATTGAACCTTAGTTTAGCCTCATCAGTAGTAGGGACGCTTCTTAACTCCGGCCGTCCCTATAATTGGGCAAATGGGCCACTGTGAGTGTGGCCCTGGAGATCCCGCGGTACCGTCGGGGGATCGGATCGCTTATGCGTGCCCCGCCCCCGCCAACGACGGATCGAAGGAGTGTCCCGGACAAAAAAAAAGGCAACCATTTAGCCACGGTGGAACCCCAACCGGTCGTCTAAATTTATACATCTCTTTAATAACACGTCTCTAAGTGGGACGTTAGTGCCATCTGTCGGTAATAAGACTCATTACTAAACATAAAATGCAGTTTCGAGTCTAATTTTATTAATCTCAAATTTGAAACTAAACTGCTTTTCCGTAAAGTATAAAATATCCAATGATTGCTCAAAACCCTCAAAAACCCTCCAAAAAACACAAAAACACACGTATCCACTTACAAACACACTTAGCTTATATTATTCCTTCTGGACAAGTAGTGTAACTTGGGCTTGTACAGGTCGGAGGTGTCGTAGCGTTGCACTTTCCGCGGCGTGTTCTTCAGTTTACCGTTGGGGTGCGCGGGCGCAGTGTTCTGTTCGTAGTTCTCTACTGACTTGTCGCTGGAAGGGCTGTTTGGGAGATCTGGAAAATAAATATTATTGGTAAATTTATGGGACAAACAAAATCTATATATTAAAAAAAAAACCTTTTTTTGTTGGGTTTGTTACTGTCAGGAGAAGGTTCTTATGAAAGAAAAAAACATAAATTTGCGCAGAAAATTTGAATATTTCATAATACTCAGATTAGTGACCGCAATATTAAGTTATAACACACATATGCCCGTTTCATCCCTGGTATACAATTGCTATATCGTCATCATCATCATCAGCCCGTATACCGTCCACTGCTGAACATGGGCCTCCTCCCGAGGGAGAGTATTTGCCATAGCGATCAAGCTTGGCAGGCGGATTGGCGACTGCATTATTATGTTGTACCACACAAGGTAACGCTGCTGCCCGTTCCTTGATATACGGTTATTTTAGATGATGTTATAAAAATCGGGACCAACAGCTTAACGTGCTTTCCGAGGCACGGAGGGTAGTCCCTCAACCAACCAGACCCGGAAAGAAATCTTAGTATTTACACAAGTAAATTGTAACATACTAGTTTTCCTAGGTTTCGGCAGTCCAACGCGCCGTGCTCTGCCCAAATACTTAGACCGAGGGGCGTTCGACATCCGATTGTTGTTTGAAATGCCTTCAGTTTCTGAAATGTTAACAAACAAGAATATATAAACGACAAACTAACAACATAATAATATAATCTTTGTAAAAACAGCTTAATATTGTATTAAATTTTTATTCCTGTATATGACTTCATAATATTGAATAGAACTGTAAAGCATGCAAATTAAATTAATAATAGATAATAACAATATAATATTGTAATAGATAATAATTAAAATATAATATTGTAATAGATAATAATTAAAATATAATATTGTAATAGATGATAATAATATAATATTGTAATAGATAATAATAATGTAATACATATTAATACTTAATATTTTGCTGTGCCCTCATACACAGGGTATCATGTCGTAACTTACACTTCGTACTTGTTAACATCTAAATTGTAACATGATAAAAAGCAAATAAAATGAAATGAAATGAAAAAAACATATTTATTATTTGCCAATATGGATACAAACATATCAGATATATATTCTAGTATTATAAAGCTGAAGAACGCGCTAATCTCAGTACCTACTGGTCCGATTGAAATAAAACTATCAGTTTTATTTTTCCCATTTAAACCGCGGTAGGCTATATTTAATTATGAAGTTCCTGCACGAGAGTTACGCGAGTGAAACCACGCGAGGGGGGCTAGTTAATAATAAATGAAGTCGTATTAAACAACTGAAGAATTTATTTGCTTGAACGCGATAATTTTAGGAACAACTGCATCTATTGGAAAAGTTCTACGTTCGACCTAAACTTATTGGACATGCCCATCTGAGTATGTTTCGCTGGATCGCATCGATAAGGCCGCGCTGAAACCGGCAG
Organism: Nycteola revayana; assembly: GCA_947037095.2. Lineage (NCBI taxonomy): Eukaryota > Metazoa > Arthropoda > Insecta > Lepidoptera > Nolidae > Nycteola > Nycteola revayana. Next base: position 13,956,330 of record OX344851.2, on the reverse strand, counting down.
TAGAATAACCCCACTAAGTTTGTTTTGCCGGATCTTCTCAGTTGGGGCGTATTGGATCCGGTGGTAGCACTAAAGCGCGTTCGTCGAGATACTTATGGTCCGTCTAAATAATAACATACTCAAAGGACAGAACTTAGGTTTAATCATAGATATAAAATAGTAAAATAACTGTACTTTCATACCTGACAGCTTTTAGGACAAAGCTATATAAACTATTATTATATCAAAATGCAATAACCAAATACAATTAATTAATTCAAATAAAAAATAAGCCAAATATGTTTTGACTATTTACAAATACCTGTAATAGGTTAATGTGTTTTTTTTTTTTTTTTTTAAGTTATTTTAATGTTAGGATAGCCTATTATCGAGGAATGCTTATAGCCTATAAGGCTTTATTTAATTAAACTTGCTGAGCGGGGTTCAACGCGCGTACCTCCCGTTCCCGTGGAAACTTCATAACTAAATATAGCTCATTACATACATACATACATAAGCTCACGCCTATTTCCCAGCAGGGTAGGCAAAGACAATAGACCTCCACTTGCTACGATCCCTACACACATCTTTCGCTTCATTCACTCTCATAACATTCTTCATACAAGCACGTCGGTTTAGGGTGGATCTTATTTATATAGCTCATTATTTATATTATATAGGAACGTTTAAAGACGAACATGTAATCCCCCCCATTTTATGGGAATAACATGTCCGACTTTGAACGTTCCCCTTAAAAAAATTAAGATAAAAAATATATATATATAGCAGGGATGGCCAACCGGTCGATCGCGATCGACCTTTCGATCCCGGCAGCTATGATAGTCGATCAATTTATATAATAAAAAGTGATATATAGTCTACAAATACGTGCCACAGACGCAAGTTAATGTTTATCGTATAATATCAGAAAAAATACCTATTTATCAGAATGACTTAAACAAAACGTGATCTAACGTTATGTATATCAGTTCGATCGCAAACAGTAAACTGCGATCTTAGGTCTTATTAAGTTGGCCACCCCTGATATACACCGTGAAATTTTAATGGTTGTTTTCCCGAAGCAGAACAACTTGCCGTCGGTAGTACTATCGAAACATATTTTTTTTTTAGACACGTTTTGGTTTTTAATTATTAAAAAAAAAATTTGACAACTCGAAAGCGTGATAAACAGTAGTAACACTAGACGGAGTGAACGGACCTTGTCGAATCGCACGCGCTGCTGACAAAGTAAAGAAAGATCCATAAACGTTTAAAGCAAAATAAGAGCTCAATGGTAGTTATACGGCATAAAATAGCCTGCACGCAAGAATCACAAACGAGCCGGCTTCCTTTGTAATTAGCCGCGCGGCGCCGACGCCGGAACGCCCCGCGCTCTCCTTCGACTCCCTCCTTCCTTAGTTGTCCCGTGAACGTCGGAAGCGCAGCACACGTTATCTTATTACATTATTAGTATTATGGATCGACATTACAGTTTTTGTAATTTAGAGTACGTCGCTATGGTGCAACTGTACGCTAGGGCTAATTATAATTCCCATACTGCCTGGCGTCTTTACGCCGAGCTGCAACACTTGGCGTCACTCCGTCTTCGCGGAGTTCTGAACCCTCAAGTCATACAGGACCGGACGATCGTAGCGGCGACGGCTACTCGATCATGGGCAGTTCCAAGTGCCAGCACATGCACAGGGCAGAGGTCGATCGGCCGTTCTTTCGCCAGAGCTCGACGAGGAGATCATCGAGTACTTGGAACGCGATCCTCGCCGAAGTACGCGAATGGCGGCAGCTAAGTTTGGCGTAAGCCAATACTACGTCTGGAAACTACTCAACTCAGAAGGACTGCATCCATATCATTTCCGCGGAGTTCATTTAATTTTTCATTTTTGTTAAATACGCCTTAAATACTTTATTAGGTATCTAATTCAGAAAATTATTGTTCTTAGATAATAAACTTGTTTTAAGTTACGTTTTCTGTAAGTTATAGCTAAAAAGGTATTGGATAAAGCTTATTATTATGATTGGGTACTGTGTTACATTACGTAAGGTGTAGGTATCAGCTGATTGACTAACACCCGATCGATTGGTTTCGATTGGTCAACGAACGCGCGACCGATCTAAGCGAGCGCTAGGTATCGCGAGGTATTACTATCGGTTCGATGTCACTTTCGAGTTCAGTTTTTCAAGATTGTTAATCGGCCATTTTTGGTTTATAATATTTAGTTTTTGTATAAATTGAATGTTTAACTAAGACCAAACCTTTTCGCTGCGGGAAAACAACCATTTAAATTTCAGCGTGTATAGCCAAAGTTAGTCGTGAAAATAAAAAAAACTGTCCCATAGTACCAGAGCCTTTTCATTGCCAACAAATATTTTTTTCCTCTTTAGTATAGTAAAGATAAATATAATTACCTTCAGTCGTAGAAGAAATAAGATCCGAATCACTAAGCTTCCTCATCTTAGTTAAAACCTGTCTATTATTATTCTCTGAACTCTCCACACTATCCACTATCTTCCTTTTCAAATTCACATCACTATCTATACTCGATTCTGTACAATAATCGATCATTGGCGTCTCGGTATCGATTACACTGCCCAATATAATTTCCAAGACTTGTTGCCTCGATGTTTTATTAACCATTTCTTCTAATTTCGCATCATAATCACTTGATAATTCGAATGAGCATTCAGATTTCACAGGACTGAAAACAGGAGATGGTGATTTGTATTTATAAGGAGATTTTTCTATAGGTAATATAATTTCTGATGCTAAATTAACGTTTTTGACAACATTTTTGGAAACTGTAGGCAAGACTAAATGGCCATTTTTATAATAATTCACTATTTCGTATTGTCCTTGCGATTCGCAGACTTCTTTCATGACACTTTCTTCGTATGTATCGCAGTTGATTAAGTAAATTTTGCTAGTTTTAGTACAATTCTCTGCTGTGAATGATGTTAAAAATGTATTGTATTGGTGCCTTTTTAGTTCCGCATCAAATTTCTCTTGTTCAGCGAAATATTTGAGTGATTCTTCTTCTGGGTTATATCGATTGGTTTCTTTTCTAGATTTTTTGTTTACTATTTTATCGATATCTGGTATTATTTTGTCTTTAGATTTGTCTGTATTAGGTTCTATCTTAGATGGGACAGTAACTTCATGTATTTCAGTATTATTGGTTGTTTCTTCACACAATGGTTCTTCACTTTCCGACAACGCTTCAGCTATAACGGTTACTTCGAAATACTCTGTGCGTATTTTGTCTTCTTCACTCGTAAGTTCGTTATCATTGGTGTTGTCTTTCTTCTTTTCAGACGCTTTGCTATATTCAGAAATTTCATCCATTAATTGTGAAAATGGTTTGTTTTCGTTGTAAGATTCATTGTTTTCTGCATTCGTGTTGTCGTCGGTTTCTTGGTTTACTTCTGCGGTATGTTCAGTTATATTTTCATTAACGTTTTGTATTTCACTGTCCAGTACAACCTGTTCTTCTAACTTTTCTTGAACAGGTGCATTAATTTCTGTAGATTCTTGAGGCATTTTTTCATCAATAATAATGTCTTCATCATATACTTTATTCTCTATAATATTCGTTGCATTAGTAACACAGGCAAATTCTAATTCTGGTCCAGATATGCTAGAGTACACTTGACTCAAGCTTGGTCTGACGTTCGCTTGAAATTCAAGAAGTAAAGCGGCTTCTTGATTCATTCTTTTTTGTTCCTCATCTAAAAATTTTCTCATCCTCATCATTTTTTTCGCTTCTTCCAAATTGGCAGCGAATTTAGGCTTTTTTAATGTCACATCAGGAACAAACGGCAATCGAGGCGGACTTGCGATAGGTACTTCTAAAGCGTTTTCGACTCGAATTGGTTTTAAATTTTTCGTGTCACTAGCATTATTTATTACCACTTCTTTATCACTAGGGCTAGTAGAACTGCCACTAGTAGACGTATTATCAGTTTTAGTACTAGATTCTTTACTATCTTTCTTGTTTTCTGTAGATTTATTTCCTGTATGATTTTGGGATCCTTTAGACGATGAACTGTTTCCATCGTTTGAATCTCTATCAGTAGATCGGCGTGTATGATTACCTCTACCCGACACGCTGTAGTGATCATCAGTATCTTTTTTATCTTTCTTCTTATCTTTATCGTCATGTTTACTTTTGCTACTACTCTTTCTATCTTTATCGGAACGATGTGAACTGGATTTCGAATCCCGTTTATCCTTCGATCTGTCTGAACTTTTATCCGATTTATCTTTGTGACTTGAGGAAGATTTTTTGTCGTCGGATGTTTTTTTGTCATCAGAGGACTTTTTGTCATCAGAAGATTTTTTATCATCAGATCTCTTGTCACTGGAATGTCGGTGACTTGAACTGGAGCTCTTATGTGACTTTGAGTCTCTATGACTGGAGCTTTTATGTGAAGAGCTTCTATGTTTAGAAGAATCTCTACTATCTTTTTTCTCACTCCTGTCACTCGATTTCTCTCTTTCTCTATGACTTGATTTAGACTTGCTGTGATCGTCTTTTGATTTCTTGTCATGCCTACTGCTATCTCTGGAGGTAGATTGTTTAGAATCTGATCTCTTATCTTTGCTGCTAGAATGACGACGAGAATCTCTAGACCTGTTTGAACTTTTGTGGCTACTTTTCCTGTCGTCACTCTTTTTATCTTTTTTATCTTCAGTATTTTCAATGTGAGGTACTTTTTCAATGTTAGCTCTGCTATTTGGATCGCTTTCGTAGTCAATTTGAAGATTGTTGCTATTAGAACTATCGTCATAGAGAGGAGTATTAAAAGTGTTTATATTAACTTGATTATTAAATTGGTAAGATAAGTTTACTTGTTCGTTATCTTTCTTTTCCGCGTTTTCTTCAATATTATCTGGCGATTTGGCATCAATGGCAAATCTGAACGTGCTAGGTTCCTTTTTGTCATTACTTTTGCTGTCTGAATCATTATCGAATGCTTGTTGAGCGTCACAAGAATTTTCATTGTTGTAATTTCTGATAGGAGTTAACGGAGACATGTTCCTCCTCAAAGAGGAATCACTACTGGAAGAGTCTTCACTCTGAAGATGTACTGGTTTGAAGAAATGTTCTTTATCCTCTTTCGGCATCGGAATATCATCAGGACCTACATCAGATGTCGAAAGAATTGATGGCATATAAGGCTCTTTTGGTAATTCGATTTTTTCTAGATCTATTTTAGGCGGGCTATTATCTGGTGGTGGAATATTTTCTAGTTTAACATCCACAGCTGCAGTGGGTAACGAAATTTTATCAAGATCAATAACTGAATCACAAATGAGCTCATTCGTTGTAACTTCTTCTTTTGGTTGTTCTACTTGTTCTAAAACTGTAAATTTGTTATCTTCGTCTTTAATGACGTCCTTCATTTCATCAACTTCCATTTTACTTTCCGCGGCAAGATCTTCATCCATAGGCTCATTTTTATCATCATGAACTGAGCCAGGACTAACGGCTTCTAAGTCTTCAGGCAGTAAATCCTCAGTGGACACCTTCCCATTGGAGGTTTCTGCAGTAGGTACCTTCTTACGCGAAATTCCCAAGTAATTATATACAAGGTCTTCCACTTGCGGTATGAAGACGGACGCAACTTTCGGGTTTACCACCTGATCAACGATTCTTTCGACTCCTTGCTCTAAGTAGTTACCACTGTAAAAACAAAAGTAAATGTGAATTTGACAATTTGACATAAGAATAGTACATTACGATACGTGTGACCTAAGTAGCCTATTATTGAACGGCGTGAAGTTAGCGCCCGAGCGTAGCGAGAATAGAATAAAATGATTTTATTTTGCTCATAAAACATGGTACATAATAACAGTTGTTGATGTAACATATGATGTTCCACATGTTTGGTCACAAGTTATGACATGCAAAATCTTAAATGTAAGTTAAAATGTCACTATAGACACAATTAATACAATAAATTACAGTTTAAAAAATGTCGGAAATAGATAGGAAATATTATTTATTATATTTTATATTGAAAAAATTCATTTATGCTATAAAAACATTTATCAGAGAGCCACTGTGTAAGTTGTACTTTAAATTTATTTAATGCTAGATCAGGGTGCTACACGCCGTGCAATAATAGGCTACTTAGGTCACGAGTATCGTATACTATTTTATAGCAGATGTGACATAAACCCGCCCCAGACTCGCGGGGGGTGGTGGATATGTGGCGGTGGCGATACGTGTGACCTAAGCAGCCTATTATTGCACGGCGTCAAGTTAGCTCCCGAGCGTAGCGAGGTTGCTCGGGGGGTAGTGGGGGGGAGCAGGGGGGGGGGGAGCAGGGGGGTTCGCTGGGTGAATTTATTAATTTAGAAGTAACATTGAAATCATTGCAATTTTTAATGTCATCATTTTATTATTTATTTCTTCATACTTTTTCTCTGTCATTTGTTCGCTGTCAATTTTCAAACTTCAAATGACATTTAAAATGACGTTTGCTTTCGTTTTTCATACATGTGTGAAGATAGTCGATTAATTTAGCTTAATTTAGATTAATAAATAGGCAACTTAGGTCACGGAAAAGCGTGCTTAAAATGCGGGTTTAGGTCACACTTTGCTATAAATATCCTTAATAAAAACTAGAGATGTCTCAACTCGATTTACCAACCCGGTTTAAACCGAGTTAAATTTAACGCGAACCGACACGGTTTGATAGTTACTTACTGGATTCTATCGAGCAGACGGAACAAAACCAATTGATTATCGAGATCGGACCGCCCGCGAGTTCCCTACAACGGACCGAGCAAATAAAGCCAAACCGAAGCGACTCGACTCGCAGTACTGCGGGCTCGGCCGGAGCGGGCAAACCGAACCGCTTGACATGCCGAGGGCGTGCCGAATAAACCCGGTTTCTCCCGAATGCTTAGGAACTCGGTTTGATCAACCCGGGTTGAAACCGGTTTACGTTTAAAATCGAACCGTCTCGGTTTGATTATCGAGTTGATCTAGCCCAGTTTGTGATATTATCGGGTTGGCACTTCTGTAATAAAAAATAAAAAAATCTATAATAATAATAAACCAAATTGAAACTGTAGCTAGTACAAATTCAATTAAATTTTTATTCATCATAAATATCATATCAGCCTGCTGATGAACGTAGGCCTCCCTCATTGATTTCCAATGGAATGATTACTCCATTCAAGTTCATATCCATACAAGCGGTAGATTCAAGCTGCGCTTGACAGGTTATGGTCTACACTCGACAACTTTCCTCATTCATCGGCCATCTGTCCTTTGAGCCAAATGCTCAACTCATTGCCAGATCAGCTTGTTAATCCATTGAGCTTTGATTTAGACTACTACTGTTATCGAATTGCAATAATATAAAGACCAAGGTATTTTGTCTTAAGGTCATTTGACATTACGGTCACACTTTACGTTATTTACGAGACAATTTCACTGAACATGGCTACTAATCTTGTTATTTGACAGAATATGACATATAAAGCATGTGTTAAATTTATACATAAGATTCAAACACACCAAACCAGACTTATAAATAAATCATTATCATTATTGATGATGGATGAGCAGCAGAGTTTGCTGATGTGTCCATATCGCAACACTGGAGAAGTCTTTTTGTACCTATGATGCATTATTGTCCAATGATAAAAATTGCTTTTACTATCCTTGATATAAAATTTGGTTCGTGGTTTGTTTCGAACCATTTATCCAAACAACAAAATCAAAAATTAACACATTGATTTATTTTCTAGTGCGGGAATTGAACTGTGAAGTCTGAGATTTCATTTGTGAACCACTAAGCCATATTATCACGATTTAAAAGTAAAACACAGAACTGAAATTCCTTACTCTAAAATGTGTTTCCTGAGTTTCTCTCGGAGCTGGTTCTTATTCAGATCAGGCTTCCAGCACTGGCGGGACAAGAATGAGGACACAGAGTTCTCTACCCGCTGCCTCAGGTTCTGGTATGCAGGCCTTGTGTCCACATCAGCAATGCAATCTTTGCGGAACTGAAGCAAATTTTATTTTTACACGTATTTTTCCTTTACTTATCAAATCATTTTCATCAATTGATTAATATTATAAATGGGAAAGTAGCTCTGTCTGTCTATCAAGTTTTTATGTCTAAACCAAAGAATTAATTGAACACCATGTGAATCAGAACCAGTTACAGTTTTGCTATATTTAAGACTGATGGATGGCACTAACGTCCCTCTTAGAGACATGTTACAAAGAGATTAATAAATTTTGATGACCGGCTGTGGTTCCACCGTAGCCTTATTGGATAAGGCATTGGGGGCTTTACCTAAGATGCAGGTTCGAGTCCTGCCAGTGGTTGAATTTAATTAATCTCAATTTTGAAATATGTTTAAGACCATAAAAAGCTTTGTAAAAATCTGTCTACCAAAGAAATTTATGAAATATAAGTTTATACTATTATGTCATTGACATAAAGATTACCAATATAAACTTTTTTGTTTTATATTACATAACAATGACAGTATGCATTCTGCTCTTAGGGCACATTATGGTTAGATCATAGCTATTAGGTCTAATATAAAAAGTTCAATTTAATATAGTTTTAGTTAAGGCAGGACAATGTCTGTCGGGTCAGCTAGTATATTATATACTTATGAAAAACATGATTTTGAAACATACCATGCACTTAACTCAAGTTGACCAAAGTTTAGGTTGGTTCTAGTTCACATAATTGTGTTCAATCTTGATGAAATTTGGTACAGAGTGACTACACCTTGGAAAAGGACATAGACTACCTTCCAACACAAAAAAGTCTTTAAGTTATGGGATAATTATTTGAATAGAGGTTTGTAATCACTATTCCACACAGTTGCATACCATAAACAGTCTTAAATATTTTATCTACTCACTTGTGCCTGTGACTTTTTCTACATGGAACAGTAGTGTGAAGGTAGGTATAAAGACGGTATATAGGTTTTATAGATAAATGGGTTATCTAATACTGTAATTTTTTTTTTAATCAGACAAATATTTTGTGATTATACATTGATCAATGTAACTTGATTGAAACATCAGGTAATATAAAAAGGTAATTTTTATGTAGTTAATACCTGCATGCTATAAATTATAATGATGATATGCGAAAGTTTAAAAGTAAATATTTGAAACGTCAGGTAATATAAAAAGGTAATTTTTATAGAGTTAATACCTGTGTGCTATAAATTATAATGATGATATGCGAAAGTTTAAAAGTAAATATTTTGTAACTCCTTGGCTTTAGAAGAGAAGATTTTAAATATAGATTTACTTTCATGTTATGGTTTTAGCAAGAAAATTGAATTTTGATGCCTTGAAATTTTTACATAGTATTATATACCTAGAAGCTATAATATCATTTTTGACAGATGCAAGAAATAAGGATAGATTTAATTGTTATTTAATTATAAAAATAAAACGACAAGGGTTCGCTAGCATATAATTATTTAAAAAAAAAAAGACAACGGAACTCTCTGTCTATCAGCTTATAATTTTGCAAGAAAAAATAGGTTTGGTCTGGTAATTACAAAAATTCTTGAAAAGAAAACAAATTTGGTCTTTGACGAGATCAAATTCAGTGTCTACTGTTTCTGATCTAGACTTGGACATATATTAATTATATGCTTTAACTATTTTATCTTAACTATTTTTATTTTAACTATTTTTTATCTATCGCATTAGGTTTCTAAACCTGTAATGATAATTTAAATAAATAAATTTTACCAAGCGTAAAAGCTAGCATAGATCCAGCCTTATTTAATGTTGAAAGTGTGTTGTATGACCTTACATCATACAGAAATTAAACTCTCTTTGAGAACAACTAAGTATTAAAGATTTAATAACTTAGGTGTCCTTACATTACATTTAGAATAAAATTATAGAATATTAGCATGTTGAAATCGTACATACTATCAGAGACTATATAATATATAGACTGACAAAGCGGAACAAAATAACGTAACTCGATTTTAGGGACCGTGGATGCTAACAGATGTCGCCCGTAGTAGCGTTCAAGCGATAATATGGTCATTTGTCGAAGTCGAATGGCATTATTTATTATTATTCAACTAGATGGCGCAAATGTTAATTATTGATATTAATTTATTTTATTTTAGTTTTGTTATTTTATAACAACAAATATTACGATATTCCGATTTTCATTTTGCGATTTATGCAAAAAACACAAATAAGTAGTAAAATGTATTATTTATTTAACCCTAGAAAGATAATCTACGTCTTTGAGACGCACGGCCGACACAAATATTGCTATCTCTTTTTTATTTCGCATCGTAGCGCTCTGTCCTCCTAGGTTATCCCAGTGGCCGGGCAGACCTTACGCGAGACGACTGTGTCGCCCTGGTAAGTACAATAATTACGTAGATACAGGGATGGCGTACGTTCGAGAGACGTATGATTATCCTTTGTGTAACTTTTGAACCTCATTCCCTGTAGTAATAGTTCGTTTTATTTATCGTTGTTTGTGAATTCTTATGTCATATACTGTCATAATATGATAACTAACAATGATAAGCCTCTAAGTCGCAGAAATTATATGAAAAAGCTGAGCACAGAACTTATATCACCTTGGATGGAGAAAAGGTTAGAAGCTCCTACTCTTTAAAAGACATGTCCGTGTAAATATCCAAGAGTTGCTACCAAAAGCTAATACTTTAGATAATAATGAAGAACCAGTAAACAAAAAGAAGAGATATTGTGCGTATTGACCGTCAAAAATAAGAAGGATGTCGAAAATTACATGTTATAAATGCAATAAAAGCATTTGTGGTGAACACAAAACTGATATATGTAAAGGCTGTATCTAAATGTGATTTAAACTTAAAACTTGTTGATTTTTTATATAAAGCTCTTAATTAGTCCTTATTCTATAATTTTAAGTAAAAAAAAATGTGATTTTAAACCTAAGATTAACATAATTACTCAACAAAGGAAGACTTAATATTTTTTTAGTTATTTTGTAAGAGGTTTACACAATTTCGTTATGTTTTTAAATTATATTCATTTTCTAATAGTAATAATGTTTTTATTTGTCATAGAAAACCCTAAACTAATGATTCAATAACTTTTTAAAAGGTTATTTATGGAAACTTGTCCCATATGCACTTATAAATGAGAATACGTCTCAAAGACGTATGATTATCTTTATCGTAGGTCAAAATAAGATTATCTTTCTAGGGTTAAATACAAAAATTAAAAAGGCTAACGCCGCCGCCCGTATCTCTAAAAATGTACATAAGCTGTTACTTAAATCAGACTTAAATAAAAAATATAAAAAACAATAATATTATATTATAATATTATTATTGTTATATGCCTATATAACAACTGGAACTCAGGTCCCGAACGCTGGCCGCAATCACAATGAATGAAAAGAGTGAGCGAAATAGCATAACTAGGTAGTTATGCTGTTTCGCGTAAAACTGAATTGTTATTTTAGATATTATTTATATTATTATCTTCGCTTCATACTTTTAAGGGCGCAGGACCTTTTAACATGCTGTATTTGTTTTGTTACATGTTAAACTAGTCATTAGGCAGATTTATCAGTATAAATAAAATATTAGGCATGTAGATACGAATATTACACGTAAACTACAACATACCTACTAGACGTATTTAACAGATTGAAATCAACTAATTTGCACTGATTATAAATATATTTAAATGTATGGTGCTATCATAGCATGTACTAACCAGTGAGATATAGGTAGGTAGGTACCTAAAGAAGGTATTCTAAGCAGAAAACAGACGCCAGTTTAAGTGAATTTAAACGAAAGTCCGCTGCAGCGCTGCCATAATGAATATTCGCCTAATTAAAGGGCTTAAACATGCAGCGCTAAAGCACTTCTTCTAGCGTAGTGATTTCCGACTAAAAGGTCGGAAGCGCCGTGATTTGGACCTCAGCTCAGTGCGGTCACTGCCGATGAGATTGAGGACTTTTAGTATTTTGGTTTTGATGCAATTGTCGCTCTACTTTACAGTTCGCGGGCCTCTCGGACGTCGGGTCTACGAGGGCACCGGATGGTTCTTTGCAAACTAAAGGACGAGCGGGGACGCGTCGCGAACGCGGGCGCACTCTTCTCCGGCGGGTCGGATAGAGTGGTTTTTGTGTAGTGGTGCTAGGTCCTTACAATCTTATTAATGCTAGTTAGTAACCGACGATGATTACGATGCTTAAAAAAAAATGTAGGCGATTAAAGCATTCCAAATCGCCTTTCATTCTACATTCATAGATCGGAAGCACCTATCACTAATATTCGCACACAGCAGATCAAAGAAGGAGTACAATGAAGCATTTAAAGCGATCTTTGCTTTTAGTCGGTTTCAATCACCCAGCGCTAGGGTAAGTTCGCCTGTTCGCGTGCATCGCCCAATTCGCGGCCATTTAACGGATCTCCCTTTAAAAATCCTCAAATATAAGTAAAGTAACGCACTCATCAAACGAAAAGTAATTACCGCTAATACTTGAATGCATAAGCACGCATAAGCATGCATAGGCACGCACATATGGACAAAAGTTCCGTGTGCCAAACCAATCTCGTTTAGAAAAATAAAGTACCTATCGGCTGTTCAACAAGGGTGAGCTCACCCGCGGAATTTTTAGAAAAAAAAAATAGTGTGCAGCGACGCATTCGATGATAAGTTTTTTATAGTTTTATGTGAATTTTAGGATACATAGCTAATATAAGACTTTTATAATGAAATTAAGAATAATAGTAATTATTAATTTGATTATGTTTTTTAGAATATTATTGCTAAATTTTTTGCAATGTTTTTTACTAATATACCAATGGATACCACTAAATACCTATTATCTTCCCCTCAGGAAGCTGAAAGACTATTAAAAGCGAACATTAGATCAGACGTGTCTAGGTTATAAATGGTGTTGATATCGTATAGGCATTCCGAACAATTAAAATAAAAAGCACAATAGACTTGTGGGGACTTTCTGTTAAAGCTATTGACACAGTAATTCAAATTCAATGTTCATGTTTTATGTATGACTGAACATTGCTTAAAGAATATTCTTAACTGATATCAGTTGTCATATATTAATAATGATAATTATAAGATTCAGAGTGCGTTTGTGAGGAGGAATGCAATTCATGGGGGTTCATTTCTAACAATATTAAAAGTAAACCAAGACTAGACATTGAAAACCTCTCTATTGAGCGCACTATTGAGTTGTCATGTGTTGAGCTTGAGCGACAAGTTATTATGTCAGTTTACCGCCCCCCCCCCCCCTTAGCAACTTTGACTTATTTGAATCTGTCATAGAAGATGCCCTCACAAAATTAAATTTTACCAAGAAAAGTATTATAGTATAAGGAGATTCAATGTTAATCATCGTGTAGTAGGCTTTTAAATCATTCAATTTGATTAATTTGTTTTACGAACCAACGCGTATAGCTCCACACTCGTCAACATGCTTAGATAATATATTTGCTAACTGTGTATCAGTGTGTAGCAAAATTCTTAATAGTTTGACCTCTGACCACTGTGGCCAATTAGCAATATTTAATACCGTTGACAAATGTAAATCAACTGAAGTTACTTGCCGGCCAGTTACTGACTACTTAATGAATCAATTTAAAAATAATATTCTTGTTATAATGAATCCCACATTGTTGAAGTTGAATAATCCTAATTTAAGTTACACGTTGGTTTTTCATGAAATCAATACTCAGTTCCAAACCACGTTTAAAATCAAAACTTTCACAAAACATATTAAATTAAATTTTAATGATTGGGCTACTCCAGGTATTTATAAAAGTCGTACCAAATTGTACGAGCTATATGGTATTAGAACCTATAAATTTGATGACGAGTTCCTAGCGTATGTGAGTGACTACTCTAAAATATTTAAAAAAGTATGTTCTCAAGCTAAAGCCAATTATTTTAGTAATAAAATCAAACATTCTAGTAACAAGATAAAAGCCACCTGAAATACAATAAATCGTGAATGTGGTAAAAATGTTACCCGTGAAAATTCTCTAGAATTAATAATAAACGGTGAAATAATTACTGAGAAGAATGACATAGCTCACGAGTTTAATAACTTCTTTGCAGACATACCCACTAAGACGACTAGCTCCTTAAACTCCTCAGATGTTGGCGCTGAACACCTTTTACGTAGAAGTGTATCGGAATTTAAAAAACAATTTGCCTTTGAACATGTTACAGTACATGATGTAATAAATATTGTTAAAACCCTTGAGCCCAAAAATACGGGTGATTTATGGGGAATTTCAGTTAGAATCATAAAAAATGTAATTGATGTAGTAGCGCCTTACTTAACAACTATTTTTAATGAATGTATTGATATGGGTATATTCCCTGACCTACTGAAGTGTAGTAAAATCATCCCATTATTTAAGTCAGGTGCCAAGGATGATCCCGCAAATTTTAGGCCAATATCAATATTGCCAGCCATCAGCAAAATTTTTGAAAAATTAATACTCAATCAATTACTCAGGCACTTCAATCTTAACAATCTCCTACACGATAATCAGTTTGGCTTCACAAACGGACGTTCGACTACAGACGCGGGAGTTGCCTTAATAAAACATGTATATGATGCATGGGAGAGATCTAAGGATGCCATTGGAGTGTTCTGTGATCTTTCAAAGGCTTTCGATTGCGTTCATCATGATACACTTCTGCTAAAGCTAAATTATTATGGTGTCAAGGGCGTCGCGCTTGACATGCTTTCATTGTATCTTCACCAAAGGGTATTTGCAAGTGCCTTTAATAGGTTTACGTAAATAAAAATGATTTTTATTTATTTATTTTATATTAAACGCTTAAAATAAGGTGAATTACTACATCAAATTTACAAAACTTCCACTTTGCGTCCGCAATGGACGCAAACTGGGTAAACGCCTATTTTGATGTTTATCTATTTAAAAAAATATATCAACATGTTTCGAACAAAACTGAAAGTTTATCATAAAATAGACTAATGACATACATTTTTCATAGAAATTAGTGCTGGAACATTTTTACTATCGCCGTCATAATTGCCAACTGCGCTAAATGGACGCGAACAGGCGAAATGACCCTATTTATTTCTGGAATTCTGGTTGTATTTGTATTGTTATTGTTATTCAAAATACGAAATATATCTATTAGAAAAACGAGTTAACGTCTACAACTGGATCTTCACAAGCTGTTTTCGCATTAATAGTACATAGTTAAGGTTGCCTTTCCTATAAAGCACCGTAGCTATGCACCGCGGCACCACGCCTAAAAGGACTCAAGCGCCGTGCAAAAGGCGTCGCTTACGCGTTCCGACTATATATTTTGATATTTTAAATTGAATTTTAATTAAATGAAATTCCATCAAATTAAACTTTCTGTTGTTTTTTTTTAATAAAAGCATGTTTTTAAAAATGTTTTTATTTCTTCTTATTTCTTTTTTTACTTTTTAGTCATTAGCTTGTAACCCTATTTACTGGATTCATTACTTGGGTGGATCATGTGCAATGGAAAATACTCACGAACACAAAACAAACGAGTCCAAACTCGACTATCTTAGCGCTTGCATTAGGGCGTACCAGTGGTAATGTTCCTGCTCCTCATCAGACCCTCGACATCCTGTGCAATGGAAAGTACTCATAAACACAAAACAAACGAGCCCTAACTCTTTTATCTTGTTCAGTAGGTACAGGAGTTCCTATGGCCCCTTTCCGAATCCATCATCAGATCAGCTCCATGGTACCATATTATTTCATTGTCACGCGATATGCATATGCTTGCAAAATTTCAGAATCAGTTGAGGATGTCTGCTTCAAAATTGAGTTGCAAGATTCCACCCGAACAAATTACATACATACATACATTGCAAGTTAAATAAAAGCTTCTAAAATATTTCAATAAATTGAAATAGTAAGTTAATTAATTTTTTTTTATCAAAAACCAATTCTGTTTTCTTATTTCTTTACAAAATTATATGTATTTACTGGGGCTTGAACATACAACATCTCATGTGTTAAGCAACCTCCGCTCCTAATGAGCTACCGAAACTTAGTTAATAGAGTTGAAATAAGTAATACTTATAAACTATATAAGACAGTTGTGCAACGAAACTCTAAAGAGAATCGTTATGTCAACATAAAGTTTATTTTTAACGCCATCTATGATCTTTTTTTTTAAACATTTTGTAAAGGACTGTCCTTGGTATCGACATCTCAGCGGCAATTATTACGAAAGGGGGTGCGACGGTAACGCCCGCTGGTTATCAAATGGTTTTAGGAGCTACGATATTTTGTACTGCTATTGTCAGTCTATATATTATATAGTCTCTGATACTATATATTTGTGTCTATAATACATAATATATTTATTATAATATCTATTATTGTAGACTTATTTACTCCAAATAATAGTAATGAACTTTACACATACGAAAATCCTTAATTCATTCAATCAATAATGGCCAGCCATTAAAAAATTAGTAGCTAAGACCAAAGTTTTTAAGCCAATAATTTGATGGTTGGTCCATGAAAAACAGAATCGTAGATAGACCAAAGACAAAAACATTAATATTCTAACTCGGTATCCATTTTGAAGAAAACATATAATTTGTGAATCTAAGATGCTCAGTTCGACATTCAAAATGATGATAGGGACATACAAGGTCAGGCTTACATCTAACTAAAATATACTTTTAACTTTAAGAAGCATTTTTGTTTAAGGTTCTTATCACAAATTAACTTACCTGATCGAAGATACCCTTGGATTTTAACTCATAAACTAGCTGATCCACCAAACGAGGATCTCCCGGCATATACTGCAAATGAGCCATATTAAGGCATTAAGCTAATCGTATAAAAAGAATAACAAATTAACTGACTCAATGGGGATGTATTTGATTAATGTTATTGGAACAAATTAAAATAAAATCACAATTTCAACAAAATGTAATACGACAAACAGAGTCAATATTTTAAGTTAATAGTTATGAGAAAATGTTATTGTAAATGTCGATAAGCTTAAGAGTTATCGATAGTCGATACAGTGTGTTTTTTTAACTTAAATCTCGTGGTTCTGAAAGTTGGCAGCAGTGTTGTTTCAATTAAATGCTACCTTAAATTGTACTTCTTTATTTAATACAAATGAATACATTTAAATAAGATTAAGCAAACATTTAATAACTGTAAATATATTAGAGCTTAAACCATTTATTATATTGTACCATATCGATATTTAGATAATTCGTAACGAAAACCTTATTGTATCTGGAAAAAAAAACTGACTAAGGATATTGATCAAACAGCCAAAGTTTTTGATACTTACTTTTTTTAGATAATTATTGTTTTTATCAAAAAATTAGTTGAAAAATCGTAAGCAATTCTTATTAAATTGAATTTCAGTAATAATTTCAGCTATTAGTAAAAAAATCAGTGAACATTAAGCGAATGACAGGAAAATTAAATGTAGTAATCACTGGCGCAGCCGCTAGATAGCGCTACCATCTTTGATCTTGTCATTTTTGTAAATTGTCAACAGTTTAAATTGCAGCTGGTTTATTTTTGTTTTACTGAATTTTAAAATTACGAAAAGAGAAAATGAAGACATCCCCTGTAGTTAACGCTGAACACAAACACATTCATTTAAGTTTAATTCAAAGGGAAACCCAGGAGCGTCTGGCCGCAGGTAAATAATTTTATATACATAAAATATATCGATAAACGTTACGTATAACCCTTCCAAATTCTATAATATTGTATGACATTTGACGTTTTCTCTAACTGAAAAGTCTTTTCTAATTGGCCGCATTGGCATCAGCTGCTATGTTTATAACCTACGAGAATTCTATAATGTTGTAAAATTTAATTAAAAACGAAATCATAATGAACAAATTAACTTCATACACGATAAAAGAGATTCATAAAGCATATCGGGACAAAATATTTACGCCAACAAGTTTTGTAGACCTGTGTATTCAAAAGGCGAAACAGACAAAAGAGTTGAACGCTTTTGTCTCCCTGACTGAAGAAGTAGCAGAAAATGATAGCATTGAGAGTGAGAAGAGGTTTTATATCGATAGACAGACAAAGATATTAGACGGAGTTACTATAGGTGTGAAAGATAATTTCTGTACCAATGGTATACCAACTACCTGTGCTTCAGAGATGCTCAAAAACTTTGTACCTTCCTATGACGCTACAGTTTACGCAAGATTGAAAGAAGCGGGCGCTTGTCTCATCGGAAAATGTAATTTAGATGAGTTTGCTATGGGATCTGGTACTGTAGACTCTATATATGGCCCTACACTAAACCCTTGGTCATATGAAAAGGATAAATGGAGAATCGCTGGTGGCAGTTCAGGTGGTAGTGCAGCAGCAGTCGCCTCTGGTACCTGCATAGCAGCTATAGGATCAGATACAGGAGGCTCAACCAGAAATCCTGCTGCTCTATGTGGCATTGTAGGGTTAAAACCAACTTACGGCCTTGTATCAAGATATGGCCTAATACCCTTAGTTAACTCCATGGATGTACCTGGTATTTTAACGAGAACAGTAGAAGATGCAACTGCAGTATTAAATGCAATAGCTGGTCCTGATATCTTGGATTCCACCACTCTGAAAGACCCTTATAATCATATTGAGTTGAATGATATTGATTTATCAAAAGTAAAGATAGGTATTCCTAATGAATATCACTGTCATGGTATGAGCAAAGAGGTTTTAGATACTTGGGGTTATGTCACAGATTTGTTAGAAAAAGAAAAGGCTATTATTGAGAATGTATCGTTACCACACACTTCAGTTTCAATAGCTGTTTACTCTATATTGAATCAATGTGAGGTAGCCAGCAACATGGCAAGGTATGACGGCATTGAATTTGGTCTTCGAACTAATGAGAAATACTCAACTGAAGAATTATATGCTTCGACAAGATTAAAAGGATTCAACAATGTTGTTCGCTCAAGAATTTTAGCTGGCAACTACTTTCTACTTACGAGAAATTATGAAAAATACTTCATAAAGGCTTTGAAACTTCGTAGACTGATCTCGGATGACTTTAAAAAAGTATTCAACAAAGAGAATGGAGTTGATTTAATCTTGACACCAACAACATTGACTGATGCACCATTGTACGATGAATTTTCTTCTAAACATAATAGAGATCAATGTGCCTTCCAAGATTATTGCACGCAACCTGCAAACATGGCTGGAATACCTGCAATTTCTATACCAATTAGGTTGTCAAAGAATAATTTGCCGTTGTCACTTCAGCTGATGGGTCCATTGTTGTCTGAAGAACTGATGCTGAATGTTGGGAGGAAGATTGAAAGTCTTGTACAGTTTCCTTTGTTAGAATCTGTTAAGTAATAAAGATGTTTGCAAAATATATTTTCTTTCATTTCAACAAAAGTCCCCAGTATTAAAATACATGTACAGTCAGATAAAGAGATAGGTTTACACCATCAATTACTACATAGTATTAATAGCTAGTCCCGATTTGTTATAACATCATCTATAATAATCGTATATCAAGGAACATAATACTGCAGTCACCAACCCGCCTGCCAGCATGGTGACTAAGGCAACTGGCCTCTCTCGGGAGGAGGCCCATGTTCAGCAGTGGACGTTATACAGGCTGATGATGACCCAATATCTGTATAAAATTTAAATTGTGATGGCTATTTCGTTCCGATACTTATTATATTAAATTTATTATTTCAGCGTCACTCACATCTGAAATACTGTCAAAACTCAACATATCAGTGGATGGTTTACCTCAAAAATGCCAACAGTTACTCCGACAAACTGCCGAAGCCAAGACCACCTCAGAAATCTCCCAACTTGACCCCATAACTATATCTCTACACCAAAGTAGAGAAATATCACATAAATTAGAAGAAGAATATGAAATATTAAAGCTAAAACAGAAAAATGTGGAGTTGCAAACGAAAATAGACCGTAACAACGGGTTTTTGGAGGATTTGAGGAAAGAATTGCAAGCTTCGAAAGAATCTTTGGCGGCACAGAGTCCGAATCCTGATAACATTCAGGATTATATTAGACAGATGAAGCAGAAAGTGGCTTCTTATGAAGAAAGCTGTGAGAAAGCTAAGGTAAGGAATTATTAAATTATTTCTATATACATAAATACATTCACGCCTCTTTCCCATATCGCCCCTCGTCCTCCTGACCCTTAGTTTGCAAAGAACCATCCGATGCCCTCGTAGACCCGAAGTCCGAGAAGCCCGCGAATTGTAAAGTAGAGCGACAGTTGCACAAACTCCCCTAAAAGTCATAATCCCTCAATCTCATCGCCAGCGACCGCCCTGAGCCGAGGTCCAAGCCCCACAGGGGGCGCCCTCTTGCGCACGTTGCTTAGTTTGTAGTGTTTAAACCGGAGGCTAGGCTGGAGCTCTGCTCGCCTTTATGCCCGGTGAAGTAGCAAAAGCCTCAGGGTTAACTAAATAAGTCCGTCCGAAAAAAAAAAAAAACAATCGTATGCGTATGCGTTTGAAACCGTGCGCGGTGGTTTCACTCGCATAACTCCCATTACCGTACGAACTTCATAATAAAATATAGCATATAGCCTTCCTCGATAAATATATTTAAAAAATGATTTTTTCAAATCGGACCAGTTGTTCCTGACATTAGCGTGTACAAACAAGCAAACAAACAAACTCTTCAGCTTTATATATTACCATAGATGATTTTTTATATTACGTTTCAGCTTAAGTTTGCCAAGCTGTCAGTACCAGATAGCATATTGCCGACCTCACTTGCTGCTCAAATATCGTCCCTCAACGCTCTCAAGGAAGAAGCTGCGTCTTTGAAGATGAGAGCTGATGACGTCATGCTGGCCAGAGAAGCGAGGGACACCTTTATTAGATTGAAAAAATATTAGCATTTTTAATTGATCATAATTATTATTCTTTTTACTTTCTTAGTGAAAAGAATTATGATATTATGTAGAAACGGGACCGTTTTTCTTCGCTAGATGTCAATAACGGCAACAGGTAGGCAATTAAGTATGGTACGGAGCCCTTCGTGCGCGAGACTCGCACTTGGCCGGTTTTTATTGTATAAAAAACAAACCTGTAAGACTCTGGCTAGCCAAGTTATGCTAAGAGTACACCGCCTTTGGGGAAACAAATGCTTATAATTTAAGTCTATTCGAGGATCGCGAAGCCAGACTCGGAGGGTCGCCAGCAAAAAGTGTTGTCGAGCTAATTTTAAAACTCTCGCACCTATTTAAAAAAAAACTTTAGTCTTTTAAATTATTTGTTCGTTTGTTTAAAGCACAAGGGGGTCGCCAGATTTTTCAACCTGCGAATCAAACCCGTAATCAAAATAGTTGAAAAACACAATTGATATAATTTGTATTAACAATAATAATAATAATAAACAAGTTCTATTTACATGTTATAGTTTTTCTTCACAATTTCTCAATCATTTATAAATTTATTTCTAGACCTCAGAAGCGTAAGGACGAATGTACTAGGTATTTTTTTCTAAGGCCTCTTACGCACTATGCGGCTAACCGCGATGCGGCCAGCCGTGCGGCTGACCGCCCAACTAGCAAAAACTAGGCTTACAACAATCTCAAGACTACTGTTTTTTTGCTCTTACATCGCTCCTATATAATAATATAAGCCTGGGTTTGGGCACTAATTATAAGCATATTTAGTTTAATATCGATCTAATATCAGTCTAATTGAATGCTGTTTGCACTTACTGAAATGTAGCCAAAATTAATTTAAGCCGACTTAGGCTAATATTGCTTTTACGTAAGTATCTTATAAGCCTGCATAGGCTTATATTGGTCTAAAGTTAGAATATTTTGAGAATTTTACGTCAGATCTAACTTAAAAGTTCGTGTGAGTGTTGGAAATTAAAATAAAACAAATTAAAGTTGCGTGAAGTTAATGTTTATACTATATTAAAAGTATAAAAGTACGAGTTAAAGTAGTTTTACGGTCAGTAATCATATTGGAATTTATTATTTAATGTTAATTAGACCTCGTTTTACGCTTCAAAATTCATGCGCCTTGTTAAATAAGGTATTTCGTGTTCTCGTTAAATTATTTTATTTGTTAATTTGTATTGATAGTGTCGCCATTAGTATAGCTGCATTTTACAAATGCACTATTAGACTAATGTAAGATTGTTTACTCTAATTTTAGCATTCGGTATAACTACTAAAGATAACTCCATATTGGAATAAATTAGGGTTCCTCGCAATTTTACATAAAACCTTAAATCGACAGAGAGAAAAAAAAAGAACTTAATCTTAAGGCTATACGGACACGAAGTCGGCGCGCGCGGCGCGGGTGGCGGTGGCGGGGCGGCGGTGGCGCGGGGAGTGGCGTACGTAGGAGTGCAGTCTAGCAGTGCCCGCGCGTTTGCAAAATTACTCTTAAAACTATTAAAATTAGTTATTCCCAAAATCGATCTAAGATCAAACGCTCTTAAATAGGTCTTGTCTTTTGTATTGTTAATATGTTGTCCAAAATCACTCTAATATCATACTTATCCAGTGCTATTGATCTTATATTAGTTTTAAATAAGATCAGAAATGCACGTACTCACAGTACTCTTATGCTATGCTGATATTAGTCTGACATCTTACATTAGCATTTAACAAGTCTAATATAAAATCAAACGAGCTTAGAAAATACCCATATAAGAGCAAGTTTTTCTCAAGTGCAACCAGTCTTAGTAAATGCTCTTATATACATATATGAGATTTGGTTATGAGACTGAGCGTTCTTGAGACCATACCAGCTTGTCTAAAAGTAATATAGGATCGATGGTATGTTCTAAAACAAATATAAGAGCGCTTTAAGCCTACCACTCTTAAAAAGTGCGAGTTCTGAGACTGTTTTGCTAGTTGGGCGTACTCAGATATTTGTACCAGAAAGTAGTTTTTATTCGCATTCGCATTTTTAACCGCTCCGGTCGACTGACGGCCACCGTAAGCTTGCGTTTGCGACGGTGACCGCAAGCGCACCCGCGTTCTGCGGTTAGCCGGACGGCTGACCGCATTGCGGCTAACCGCATAGTGCGTAGGAGGCCTTAAGCGTTTCGTAAGTGCCAGTTTACAATAAAGGCACATACCTACGACAAATGTTTCTGACGCATAATGGCACATCCGACCTTATGCTTCTAAGCTCTAGATTTTTCCAACTACGTGTTGTTATTATTTTTTTCGGACGGACTTATTGCTGCTTTAATGTAATAGTGACACAAAACCAAATGTGTAACTTAACGAAAATGAATTTTAGTCATATGATATTACGGATCAATTTGTGTTGAATCATAACCTTATTTTGTGTCACTATCACATTATTATATGTAGCTAACCCCGAGGCTTTTGCTACTTCTATTCGTAAACATTCTATTCTATTCTACAAATATTCCACCATCTATTTGTAAACATTTTATAATCGAGTATTTCATATAATTTTCATTTTCACCCTTATGCCGTGAGTTTGTTATTATATTTCGGGCTTGGAGTATGGATGGTAAAATTCTTCATCCGAGGTTGTAGTGGAGGTGGATTCTTTACTGTCTCCGGCGCCGTCCAGCTTGGACTGAGTGCATACACACAAAGACACAGCTACGGATACAAACAAAATAATTGAATTAGCATGCTTAATGGAAAATATAGACCAACATTTTGGGTTATGGACACTACCCATCGGCAAAATTTGGTTATCTTAAGGGAAAAGTATCATCACCCAATATCATACCACAGTATGCAATAAAATTAAAGATATAGGTACTTCACTTGTTGATGGATTGTATAAAGAATAAGGATGAGAGAGAATCATTTTAAGAGCTAAGAGTTAATTTTCTAGTTAGTTAGGGTTAGTACAAACAATTTTAGCTAGTCCAAAATCACAGTTAAGCGAAAAGGCTAAGTAAGTAGTTTTGCAAGATTACCTAATTGATGATTCCCTCACACTTAAATTAGCTAGTTAAGTTAGTGCAATTAGAATTAAAAGGATACGATGGGATTGGCGTATCCATGTTGATAAAAACCCCGTGTTAAATAAATATAATAAAAAATAAAACATTTTGGGTGAAAAAACATAAAATTGGATGTCTCATTCCCGTTTGGACTTGGTACATTATCATCAGCCCGTAGAACGTCCACTGCTGAACAGGCCTCAGGGTGATGCTATAGACGACTACGACTTTTGGCAAGCGTAGGTGACCGCAGTCGTGATTATGATGATGTTACACACAAGGAAACGCTGCTGCCCATTCCCTGGCATACAATAGGCGTGACGACAGTATCAAAAAATTAAAGATTTAATGTTTTTAGGGGAAATTACATATAAAAAGAAATTATAAAACTTATTTATTTTTATATATAACCTTGAGATTAATGTGATTTTTAATAAAATAAAAGATTAAAATACTGCAATCGGCCATTTTGACTGAAACACCAATCACGGCGAATGACGTCACGATATTGTAACCATCAAAGAGAATTTAACCACGTTAGGTTTGGCGGACTCAATGACATTTTTTACAATAGCGTGACGTCATAGCCGACGCCATGACACTTGAGGCCTTTTTTCGCGCGCTATTTAAAATTTAATAGAAATATGGCTTAAACTTCGTTAAATTTAAATTTATTACCGAAATATTGTGTTTTGAAATATTGTACTTAGAAAATGACTACCCACGTTGCGCAAGAGGATTTCAAAATCTTGCCTCATGCCTATTGTTATAGATGATGTTATAACAATTGGCACCAACGGCTTCACATGCTTTCAGAGGTCGGTCAATCGAAATATTAGATTTTACATAAAGATAACTTGTTCGACGTAGGGATCGAACCCACGAGATCGAGATCGAACCCTTGTAAGACTTGAAGCGAGGCTTATGCCGTTATATACGTTTGAACATCAATACTATCTTCAAAATCTTTCAAAGCATACATATACATATTCAACACTTCAAACTCGGCATGTGCTAGGCATCGTACGTTTTAAGTGAAAAAAAAAACTAAAAAGGTAATAAAA
The DNA here is from genome assembly GCA_947037095.2 of Nycteola revayana. Classification (NCBI taxonomy): domain Eukaryota; kingdom Metazoa; phylum Arthropoda; class Insecta; order Lepidoptera; family Nolidae; genus Nycteola; species Nycteola revayana. Next base: position 13,931,283 of record OX344851.2, on the reverse strand, counting down.
TATTTAGTCATTCTAATGGCGCATCCACATATGCCGCTGGCTTTCCTATGCTCGGCATGTGTGGATGCACCATTACAAAATATCCTTTCTCTTACCTTTTAATCCTTCCCCTTTATTTGCGTGCCTCAAATCCATCACATGCTGTCCATAGCCCACTCTCCCCCTTAATCCCCATATAAAGCCGTTATAATTGTCAGTGTTGACGGCTGTGTCCCGCTTGGTCTGGTGCCCCTTGTCCCGGGGCTCCGTTGTCTGACAGTGTGTGTCGGAGCGCAGGTGACTGTAGTGTGTTTGTGTAGAGTGCGTCTTACACTTCACTATTGAGGCCTGGGGATTTATATTCCACATTTATCAGGAAAAACCTTTTATATTTATGAATAAAATACATGTATATACAAATAAACGTAGCAAGGGGAAGACCTCGACGAACGTTCTCTGTCCAAATCGGAGAAATCCTCGCAAAAGGTCAAATAAGATCCACCCTAAACCCACGTGCTTGTATGAAGAATGTTATGAGAGTGAATGAAGCGAAAGATTTGTGTAGCGATCGTAGCAAGTGGAGGTCCATTGTATCTGCCTAGCTCAAGCTCACGCCCGTTTCCCAGTGGGGTACTGGGAAACAGGCGTGAGCTTATGTTTGTATGTAATATGTAAAAGTAGCAAATCTATACTTAATATTATAAAGAGGAAAGATTTGATTGTTCGTTTATTTGTATTGAATAGGCTCCGGAACTACAGGATCGATTTTAATAATGCTTTCACTATTACAAAGCTACGTTATTTATGAGTAACATAGGCTAGTCTTGAAATAAATTAAGTTACATTATGTAGTGCCACCTACACTACAATAAGACTACCAGCGCCATCTAGCGCTTAGCATACCAACTAACCTGTATCACGCAATAAAAGTTAGCAAGCCAATTCTATTATATTAATTCAAGGATTTTTTAAAGACCAGAATCCTCTTTAGTTTATCAACTAACTAGTAAGTTGATCTACTTGACAGTGTGCGGGGACAACGGGAAGTATTTTTAAGTATTTAATTGAAGTACCTTTGTCCCCGTAGGTCGGGGACACGGCGTACGGGGACAACGGGAATAAAGGGACCCGTATTTACATGATTAGGTACCTTAATTAGTGAATAAAAATACCCCGAGAAAACTTGCTTACATTTGTCAGTAAATCACAATCTATTTCTTTAAAAAATAGGTACCCATTGGCAAGCTCTTTTTTTCCAGTCCCACAAATTGGAACTGTAGTCCTTTTCAATATACTGCTCCATTGGATGTAATTCAGTTTGCATGCTCTTCTCAAATACTTTAGCTGAAAGAAGCCAAACATAGAAATCAACTATACCTACATCGCGATTTATATTTGGTAGTAAATCTATGTATCTAAATGCCTCCCAGCAAATATGCCGCAGGCATACGGCATATCCTGAGATATGCTGTTCCTACTTACTTTATCAGCCCAATTACATCCACTGCTGAACATGGACCTCCTTTTTAATAGACCTGGGCGAGCCAGTATCTTTAAGGGATATTACCAAGAAAGGCAGTACCTATCCCTAAACGAGGGATACTCTTAACTTCTTCATCATCATCAGCCAGTATAATGTCCACTGCTGAACATGTGCCTCCTCCCGAGGGAGGATATTTGCCATAGTTACCACGCTTGGCAGGCGGATTGGTGACCGCAGTATTTTGGTGTATAACATAAGGAAACGCTGCTGCCCGTTCCTTGATATACGATTATTATGATGATGTTATAACAATCGGGACCAACGGCTTAACGTGCTTTCCGAAGCACGGAGGGTAGTCCCTCAACCAACCAGACCCGGAAAGAAATCTTAGAATTTAAACAATGATTTCCTGTCCGGCATGGGGATAGAACCCACGACCTCCGAGATTTAAAGCGAGCCAAATACTGCAACGCTACGAAGGTTGTCGTCTTAACTTCTTACTTAGCGGATAATCTGGTAATTACCAAGAAGATTTCCAAGCTGGGTTACTTGGCAAGCGGTTTGGTGATTGCAACAAGAGGGGACTATCTTTGAACTGAATGATGCTGCTGCATCCATCAGGAGTAAGTTCCTTAGTCGCCTCTTACAACACCCATGGGAAGATGGAAGAGGGGGTGTCTGTCTATTCCAAGCCGGAAACCACACTTACCTTTAGGTAATTTCTTGATTACAAGATTTTCAATGTCCTTTACTTCATTGACGTTATCAAGAATGTTCAGCAGATGGATTAGTTGTGGATTGAGCCGAGCGTGGTCCAGCGTTATGTTTATATATCTGAAATGTTAAATCTTAATATTGCTAATTTCTATAACATATAAAGGTTCAGCCGCGCGCAATTTAATGTCCGTCCATAAAAGAAAAGACTCCATGTTTTTACGTAAGCATGTCTGAGTTACTGATTTATAGCTAAAAGCACAGTATTTTGCAATTATATAAGATGTCATGACATTTCTGTAGTCGGTCATGAGGCTTTTGCTACTTCGCTTGCCATAAATTGCCAGAAAGCTTTGCTACTTCACCGGGCATACTATGAGCAGAGGACCAGCCTTAATAAATTCTTTAAAAACTACAAACTCAAGTCCCACAGGGGACGCCCTCTTTGCAAGAGGACTTGGACCTCTGAAGCGGTCGCTGGGCCCCCTCCCCCATCGATAGCTAGATTGAGGGATTATGACATTTATTAGAACATGAAGTCTATTTGTTTCGTTACTATTAAAATGTTGTAATAAATTACAATAATATACCTTTCAGGGTCCTTACTGAACCTCAGAGCCATCTTCGCAGAACAGAACCCATAGCTTCGGCCCTTAAACTTGATGTGCCCTACCTTTATCTTGCTTGGCACCAGGGCACCCACGTTGAGGCACATTGCGCAGAATCCTAGAAACTGTATAGGATTATCAAGTAACGATTTTATTAAATTAATAGTATTTTAGCATAATCTCGATAAACAATTCATTTTTTATTAAAGACTTGTCCCATGCGGCTTTACCCGCGTAAAAACTTCAAAGGTGAACCTCTTCTTCTTAAAATATAGCCTATAATACTCACAAATGATGTGGCTTTCTTTTCATAAAAGAATCTTTAAACTAAAAATACACAAACCGTTTCCCTTTATATAGTATAAATAGGACTATTATTAGTATAGATAGGACCAAGAATGGATCCTTGAGGAATGCCATTAATCAACTTTTCTTCATAGTGGAAATAGTGAACTTCATCTTTAAAAAAAAAGATTACTAGCAGATAATTAAAAGTATACTCGGGTCTCAATCGCGGTACGATTTTAATGCAAATCATTACCTTTTTACACCCATGTCGATACGTCAGATTATTTAAAAGCGATTATGATTTTCCTTAAAATCGTACCGCGGCTCGGACCAAATCGGAACCAACGGCTTATCGTGCTTTCCGAGGGTATACTTTTGATTATGTGTACAAATCGCGAAAGTTTAAAAACATTTATTACTAGCACAGTTTTTCAGTATATTAGTATTCTTGTTAACCCCTCGTGCGACGAGAAAATGCTTGTGTTACGAGTGGGTTCACGTCTGTAGTACAATGCGTGGGGATCGAACCGGTGACCACAAGATCCCACCCATCCGACGCCCATAGCCATTGGGCTACGGCCGCTTGAATTTCAATATTATTACATTTTTACTTGTCTAATCAGTGGTTCATTTAATAATATAATATGTATGTACAGTCACTACCAAAAGTCGATAAGTTATAGTCGCAACTAGGAAACAAAGTTTCCTAGTTGCGAATATAACTTATGGCATTTTATTGTGAACAGGTGTATTGTTATGTTGATTCTGTTCATCGACTTTTGGTGCTGACTGTACTTTAATTGTGTACAAATGTAAGAATTTACCTCAACTTTCCTTAACGCGTCAGTGATTTGTGAAGTTCTGCTAAACCCCGCAAAGCTATGCAGCGATCCCATCCAGATTTTGTCTTCGGAAGGTAAGAGATAACTCATTCTATCCTGCAATATATCGTCAGAACTTTTTGTGATTCCAAGCAGAAAGAATATAGATATAATGTCGAGGGGTGAAAGGCTATTTGTTTGAAGCGACATTTTGGACGATATGGAGTTATATACATATTCGGATTCAGCGAATTTTTCTGCGTCGTCTGAGCCGGGTTTCGTACAATTCTGAGCACTTTTATGGCGCTTAAAACAATGCCATTTTAGTGCATAATTCTCAAACATGATGTATGATCCGACTTCAAATTTGCCATATTTTTTTAGTATATCATTTAAGCTGTATACAAAAACAGAGAATCGGATCATAAGCCGTTATTCCCTTCCTAAAATTTTTGTTCGATGGCAGATAAATCGTTTTTCGATGTAGCTATCTTTAGATGAAAAGTCCCTTCAAACATTTTGCTTACGACTACTTACTCTGTGCAATGTCGCTTCAACCAATTTGCCGTCAGCCAAATTCATTAAGACATGTCGTCGGTTCAACCCTTTTCGCAACAACTGTTTTTCACTGTTTAGAACAACCAAGTTATATAACTCCTTTCAAAATCTGAGACATCAAACAACTCTTTAAGAATGTTCATCGTTGCTTAAGCCAACTTTCCTGTATCGTTAAAAAAACCCAAAACCCAAACCCAAATTGGTAGTTAAACAAAATAGCCTATTCCTATTATTATTGAGTCATTTTGCTTTCTCCTGCATAAGTACTGTAAAGTCACTTAAACCATTTTGCCTGCTGCTGATTAGTGACAACGTTGGAAGTTGAATCATTTTTCTTTACTCTAAAAATAAGGCGAGACAGATCATTTTGTATTAAGCGACAATTAATCTTATACTCATAACTGTTTTTTAATTGAAAATTATACCAAAACATTCAGGGATTTTTTTTCAATAAAAATTTGCGATCCCCATTATAGAAAGAGCACTAGTTTTTTCATAACGATTTTTTTTCCAAATTTTGAATCTTTAAATGGCTCTCCTGTAAAGTTCGTAAAATGTCGCTTCAAACAAATAGCCTTTCACCCCTCGATTGTGTTTGTTTAACGCCGGGATAGAAATTGCCATAAAACCCCAGTAGGTAATGTAGGGATATTGCGATTCCCTCTCAAAATTGGCCGTTATGACGCGCTGGCCGAAAAATTAATTATCTATATACCTACGTGAACCATAAACTTTGTAGGTACCCCTTTTTTACGAAAGTTGACGGACGGAGGAGTATGAAATTAGTATAGTTTACTAGCTGCGCCCCGCGGTTTTACCCGCGTTACTCTGTTCCAGTGGGTCGGAGCGTGATGTTTTGTAGCCTATATATTAATCCAGCGTATAACCTAACCCGGTGCAAAATTGCAGTCAATTCCGATCAGTAATTTTGGCGTGAAAGAGCAACAAACATCCATCCATCCATACTTACAAACTTTCGCGTTTATAATATTAGTAGGAAGTAGGATATAGAGGAGTGCAGAATATTAAGTTTTTTTTTTTTAATATGGTCGAATATAGACCGCTCGGCGAACTCTAGTTTTATTAAAAATGAAATTAAAAGTAATATTTGGGTTTTCAAAAAATAATGTCAATAACAAATTGCAGATAGATTTGATTTGTGGAATTTCAAGGACGGCTACATTCCAATTGTAGTTTTAATACAAAAAAGGGTTTCTGTATCCCGTGTGTCCACATACAGTTACAAAGAATTGTCATATTTTATTTATAATAGTTTAAGAGTGTTAGTGCCCTCATACACACTGTCCCGAGCTCACACACGGTTCCGGCGTTCCAATACCTACACATTTGTTGTCTTATTAATTACTAAATGGTCACAATTGCGGTGGTGAAACATATCAAATAAACGTTCCAAAACTTCACTTACGTGATCAGACAAAATTGTCTTTCCTTCTAGCATTTTATTCATAGCTGCGGAGGGTTTAATCTGCTCTTGAATTCCATCGAGAATTGACATCAAGCGGTTAATTTTGGACATGAGAAACATGGCATCTTGCATTGATCTCCATGCCTGCCATAGTTTTACGAATAGTGGCTGGAAATAAAGGAATGTCATTAGTTAAATAATTCCTACGTGTTTTTTAATTATTGAAATGATGATAACTGTTAACTGTTGTTACGATGAGCAGGCGTGCCATCATAATACCAGCGTTACCGCAATAATCTTTTCAGTTATTGATGTAGTTTTATTCTGTTTTATGCTGAAGCCAGCGCCCATTTATGGCACATATTATTGATGTGTATTTATCATTGTATTATATAATTATTTCATTAATGTGCCGTAATGAGTAGGTAATTGTTTTGTTTTCTAGCAATAATATGTTTAACCGTAACTTTCTAGGTCACGGGTTCAAACTTCGGGTTTAGGCAAAATAATTTACTTGACCTCTTGAGAATATTCTAAGTAGGTACCATTCCAGAGTCTGTTGGTAGAGTTTCACCTGTGTTTCGGAGAGCATGTTATGCTGTCGGACTGGCCGATACCTGAACTCAATACTCAATCATTTATTGCATTCCACAGTGTTTTTAGGTGGTATTATTACAAATTCTGTTCAATGTGGACCCTGTCGGGCTCCGGTCATGTTGGCTGATGTCGGTAGAATCGGATTTTGAGTTACTCAAAGACAAGTGCACTCTGCACTTGTGTTTGTCACTCTGCACAAGTGTACCTACTTTTTCTATGTTCTGCGCAGGTGACTGATCTCCTTTTGCGATTCGGTACTGTGATCTGAATCGGTCGGGACGACTATAAAATTATGAGTTCACGAAGGTCGAGGTCGTCGGCGAGAGCAAGGCTTATTAACATACTTAGCAGAAGATATAAGTTGTCGGCCAGGCCAGTCAAAATAACAAAACTAATTGGGCGGGCCGTCTATCTGACAACGGCGAAGCTTAAATGGAGGTGACAGATTCGGGATAACATTTTACGGATTTTCGGTACTTACAGGGCCTTTATACCCCGGAGAATACAGCGGAAGCTACGACCCTCACTTATGGGGTTCTTTCAAAGAGGGAGTTGCTGAACTAAGTTATTTTAGCAGTGGACGTTATACAGTCTGATGATGATAATACACTAGCTGGTGCAGGCGACTTTTGCCTATATATCGTTATAATCATCAGCCTGTCTCGTACAATGTCCACTGCCGAGGGAGGGTTTTGCCATAGTCACCACGCTTGTCAGGCAGATTGGTGACCGCAGTATTATGTTGTAATACACAGGAAAACGCTGCTGCCCGTTTTCTGATATACGATTGTCATAGATGATGTTATAACAATCGGACCAACGGCTTAACGTGCTTGCCGAGGCTTTTAACGAAATCTTTGTGTAAATAATTTACACAAAGATTTCTTGTACGGTGCGGGGATCGAACCCACAACCTCTTAGACTTAAAGCGAGCCAAATACCGCTACGCTACGGAGGTTGCCTATATATTTAAGGCGAAAACATATTATTAAAACGCCACGACACCCGACGACACGCCACGCGTGTTGAGTCGAATCAAATGTATTGTTTTCTATAGACCAGAATCACACTATGAACACCCGACACGACGCCACGCGCGTACTGATACACAGGTGTTGACACGTGGCGTGGTGTGGCGTTTTAATAATGTGTTTTCGCCTTAAATGTTTCTTATACTAGGTACTTACATAAACAGATGCCACAGGCACTGCCGCTTTATACTTCATTTCCTTATGCAACTCCTCTAACACACTTCGGAACCTATCAACATACTGGGCTCCCTTCTCCGTCATAGTCTTGACATCAGCGAGCACCCTGCGGATATATATCTCGTACTGGCGATAGAAGGCTAGGATGTCGAACATTTCGTTGTAATCGGTACTGCAAATAAATAGGTCCATGGGTTTTTTGCTCTGCGACGATGATAGCGTTAAGCCTCGTATTCATGGTCAACATTTGTTGAGCAACAGTTGATAAACATTGTTGATGAAACGGGGAGAATGCTGATTAAACTTTATTTAAATCACTAAAGGTTGTCCACACGCCAGTCTGCGTTTAAATTTTGCCCGAGGAAATTGCAGAATTTTTTCATTGCTCCAAACTACTGCCATGTTTATTTTATTTTTTATTAGGTATTCATTTATTTCAGAGATAAATCCATAGAATTATTAGTAACACAGAAATGCTCGTGTTAAAACAGAAGTACAACGCTTGCGCATGACTGCAGCGAAGCTGTCTACGTGGGCCTCGGCAAACATGCCCGAGGCACTGCAATACCGCGGCAGCCTCATCAGCATCCTGAATGCATTGTTGTACTGTACTCTCAAGTCACTGTATGCCCTCTGCAAATAGTCAACCCACAGGCTGCACGTGTAAAAGGACTGACAGTATGCCTTAAATAACGTCACTTTCACTTTTTTTGTACACCGTGCAAACCTGCGAGCTAACATATTACATTGCACAGACAATGACCTGCGCTCTCTCTCAATGTCAGTACTATCCTTCAAGTCATCGGTGATCCAGTGACCCAAATACTTGAATTTAGTAACTTACCTCAAAGAGTTACCTCCCAAGAAAACAGGTACATTATCATAGCATTTAGACCCTGACTTAAAAACCATTAACTCAGATTTCAATGCGTTATATTTAAGGCCATGAGCCTCTGCATAAGATTCACACTTACTTAAGTAAAAGTTTTCTCAATGCACATACCGAAGGGCTCAGCAGAACCATATCATCGGCATAGCTTATAAGATGATATTTGTATTAATAATATATTATTAATACAAATATCATCTATGTGACAGCCGATCCTAGTGCTACTGAGCTCCTCGATCAGCTCATTAACATAAAAATTAAAAAGGCGAGGGGAGGAGAGTCCACCCTGCCTCACCCCGCAATCTAGCTTGTACTCATCTGAGAGCGCGTCTGCCCATCTCACTTGATTTTTCTGCTCATCATACCAATGCATCAGTACAGACACTATTTCCCTGGGTACACTGGTATCCTGAAGCTTTACCCATAGCTTATTATATGACACTAGATCAAAGGCTTTAGATAGGTCCAAAAAACAGGCATAGACTGGAGTTTTCCTAGCTGTATAGTACTGGACCGTCTGTTTGAGCGACAGAATAGCGCTTTCTGTCGAAAGGCCAGGTCTAAACCCAAACTGTGCATCGCTCAGTTTCAAATGTGCGCCCAAGTGTCGGTCAATAAGACTGTCCAGCACCTTCGCTATAATTGTAGCCAAAGAAATCGGCCTATAGTTAGAAACTTCTGAATGGTCACCAGTTTTATTCTTAATAACAGGAACTACTATAGTTTGCATCAATTTCTCAGGTAAATATGAATGATTTAAACACAAATTAAAAAACAAGGATAGTACTCTTGGAAGGTGGAATCCCGCGTATCGCAGATGCTCGACGCTGAGACTATCATGCCCTGGAGACTTTCCACTCACCATTTTCTTTATTACGGAGGTTACTTCTGCAGCAGTAAATCTTACGCTTACCTCCAAGTCATGAGCCCCAGCACCGGGCACCGTTTTTGAAGCCGGCCCCAGATAAGATTTTACATTAAAATAGCGACGAAACACATTAGCTATATTCCTAGAATCATGGGCCCCCGCCACGCTTACGGGAAGACTCGGCCTAAGATTCATCTGGTTAGTTGATTTCCAAAACTTATTAAAAGCATTATTTGCATGGTGTTCAGCAATAATATTCATTTTTATTTGTTGTTGATTAATTTGGCACCATTTCAACTTGCATTTAAACGATCGTCGAGAATTACACATGTCATTGTAGGCAACCCCGGAGGTCGGTTTATTGTTAGATAACCAGGTGAGATAACATAGTCGCGCCTAATATAATAATTATAAACTGTTGCAAACACGTCCACACAAGTAAACATTTGTTGCTAAACTGGTGTTTACGCTCGTTGGGCGAGAGCTTGTCAACATGCCGTCGTCAACTCTGCAACACGCAGTGCTGCCAGCGACATGTTGACAACAACTCTGCAACGCGTTGATTCAACTCTTGCTAAACAAATGTTTACCATGAATACGAGGCTTATGGACTAAGAGCTGACAACCGAAAAGGCAAGGTAATTTGATCATTCATAAAAATGTTTAATCAGCTTACCTGGAGCATTCTAAGCATAAAGAATCTCAATCTGCGGTTACCAACTCGCCTGTCAAGCGTTATGACTATGGAAAAAATATTATCCGTTATCCTTTATAGGACTGGCCCCCTTTGGACAAGTGAGAATTTTCTTCTCAGTTTTCATCAAGATAATTTTTTTTCCTACTGTTCATTTCCGATTCTTATCACAAGAACTCCTAAGCTTAGCTGAAATTCTATAAAAGCCGCTACCAAATATAGATAAATATGTACTGCAACCACTATGTACCTACCTACCATATTTTGGGGTTTAATTACTTAATACAAATATATTTAGGTATTACAGACAGGTCTGCCCGCGACCACGATCAATGTAACTTGATCGAAACGTCTGATAATATAAAAAGGTAATAAGTATATCGCGTTAATACCTGTGTGATATATATTATAATTATGATACGCGAAAAGTTTAAAAGTTTAAATATATTTTGATTATGAAAAGCTCTCACAACTAAACTTACATATTTAGATCAGGGTTCTTAATATCCACAAACACATTTCCCGTCTCCTCTTCAATTGCAATGGAGTCTTCGATAGCTGTGGTCAGTTTGTTGACTCTTTGCATCACCACAATCAATGAGTTTGATAGCGAGGCCAAAGAGGCTTTGCCGGCATCCACTAAGTTACATGGCACTGGAAAGTTTCGTTTTAGATTACGTGGAGCCTAGCAGGCGTAGCAAGCCTTGTATCAAAAGTTGTGGGACACTCTACACACTTTTGGAGCCATTGTATCCCTGGGCCCCATATCAGTGATATGGCTGTAGTTACGTCCCATTCGCTTAATGAATTGCTTTAGTGGGCCTACTTACCTTTTTTTGTCATTTGTTAGCCACGAGACTTTTGCTACTTTAGGTACTGAGCAAACAGGGCCTTACTAGATGGCTTAAAACTATAAAACTGAACAGCCTACGCAAAAGGGCGCCCACTGAGGCGAGGCTCGACCCTAAGATTAGGGCAGTAGGTTTAATGTCTTTTAAATTTTTAGAAAAGTTTTGTGAAACTGTATTTTACTTTTAGTGCTCGAGTCTATCAGAACAAGAAACAAAAAATATATGTGGAAGATTTGTACAAATGTGGGTCTCTTCCAAAAAACCCGTTCGATGGAATGGTATTTATTGAGAAGAAATAGTAAGTGTTATGTACTTACAATCAGGAATACATTCACCTCCCTTTTTGCAGTCTCGGTTAAACAACCTCACACCAGAAACAATTCCTAGCAAATCATTCAGCTGCGTCACCTTCTCTGATCGGGATAACGCTACGAAAGCCTTTACGTTGTCCATGCCAAATACACTTTCTAGTGCTGCCATACCTTCCTTTAAGGTCTGTGAAATAGAATAGTACCTTTAAAGGGCAATTATCTAAGGCTACGAATGTACTCACTCATAGGTCACTTATCGCAACCGGCAGAGATGCATGCTTGACGCCTTTGCTGGTCACCCACGGATATCCAAAGATATGAGTGGGTTCACTTAGCATGTCTTTAGCAAAAATAACTGAGGTCTAACATCTTCTGAAGTGGACTCAATGTATTTAGGTGTAACAATCGTGGGTAATAACAATCATCATCATCTTCTTGCCGTGCTCCCATTATTTGAGGTCGGCGCAATACGGCATCCTCATCCATATTTCCCTATTAGAAGTCTCTTCCATAATCACACCTACTTATACATGTCATCTTTTACACAGTCTACCCATCTTGTTTTTCCACAATAATAAAACATATATCATTCACCTACTTATTTCTCTATCTTTCATACCTTTCCATTTGGTTTTCTGCAAACATGCCACATTTATCCTTTGTCTTTTCAATACATCTGCTAATTCTTTTGCGCTTCCGGCACGGCAAAACAGGCAAATCTAATCCTAACATCCGACACTTTCCGAGCTCGCTTCTTATGTCGCACCAGCGTCGGATGATGCGACAACCCCTATTTCCCACAGGTGCTTGTGCTGCCGCTGCGCGTCTTCGGTGGGGGATGCCCTAACCCTATCGCACACTCTATTGGACATATTGCATCAGGAGGTTTTAGCTACTTGTTCTACGAACGGCCGCGCACCTGACGTCACCCCTCCTTGAGAATACTGTCGTTTGGTGTTTGTCACGCTACCACGCGTAAAGCCAGAGCAGATGCACGGTTTCGAGTGGTATATTTTAGTCTCAGTCGCCTTTTACGACTCCCACGAGCAGACTTGGGTAATAACAATCATGCACAAAAAACAAACACTGAAAATCTTTCTTGTAGGTACTAACAATTATATGTCCAGGATTCCCCAATCCACTTGCCAGTATGATGTAAATAGAGATCTTCCTAAACAACTTCTTGAGCTCAGCTTCATCTCCCGGGTCAACTTCCAAGATCTCGTTGATGAGCGGTTTGAGACAATTGTCTATAGATGCTTCGTGTTTCTCTATCAGGGAAGACAATTTGTCGTAATTCATTTGCACATTAAATTGCATTTTGACCATGTTCAGCGCAGTGCTTGAATCTAGAAAGTAAGAAATCTTTTTATTTGACGTTGGTACCGGAGCGGTAATTGGTTCGCTTTAAATCTGAAAAAAAATCCGTGGGTTCGATCCCCACAGCCAAGAAATCTTTGTGTAAATTTTAAGATTTCTTGTCCAGTGTAGGGATCCAACCTGCGATCTCCAAAACTCAAAGCGAGACTTATATCGCTATGCAACGGAGCTAGGAAATGGTAATATTATTATTATCATTAGCCTACACTTTAGCAGTGCAGGGCAGAAGTTTCATTACCATCCTTCCATGACTCTCTGCATAGGGCTTGGGATCAGTCCTTATAGGAGTCAAGTTCACTACATGATGGAGGTAGGGTTGCCATCCGTCCAGGTTACCCCGGATTTGTCCTAGTTTAGAGGGGTCCGGGCCGGACTTCATTTTTAGTCGGGGTTTAGTAATTTAAATAATATAATCAATAATTTGTCTCGGGCCGCCCGCGACACACGCACTGTGCCCGCACGCCGTGCCGCGCTCAAACGACAAACCGATGCTTAAAAACGGGTGTCATGTCCGGGTTATGGGCTCTAGAATCCGGGGTTTTCACGCGTCTTCAGAGATGCCAAATATTAGAGGTCATGCGGGTACATTAAAATTCAAAATAAACTTACCCTTCAACCATTTAACACAGACATTCACAAAATAAGCCAATTTATCCCTGTTAATAGTTTTAGCAAACAGTCTCCCGTACTTCGGATTCAGGAGGACAATTTCAATAAGATATATAACAAATTCAGGGTCCACTGACAAACTGTGTGTTAGGCAATTCCTGGAGATTTCTTTAGCCATGTTCTTGATAACGTTTTCATTGCAAGCCATTTTTTATGTAATTATTTGTACACTAAAATACGGAGTTATAAAAATGTTTTGTCAATAATACTGTTTCTATGGCAACACTTTTGATTAGTTTTGATGTTAATGTTGATGACAATTTGAATAGACTACGCACATTTGAGTAAAAACATAGGCCGACATTACACGCTTAATCTGGATCGAGATCCGTGATCGAGATCAATGATCTCAATCCAGATTGACTGTTTAATGTGAGTGATTGACGGATCGCGACATCGGATCGCAAATTATCTTATATTTTGAAATCCATGATCTCGATCCGTTTATCGCAATCCAGATTCAGCGTCTAATGTGCAACATATACTTCGAAAGATACTCTTAAAATTACTAGTAGTAATAAGAGATTAAAAAAATATATTAAAATTCATTACTACACATTGCTTTTTTTGTTCAGATCCATCTTGCAATTCGTCATCATCAGCCCGAATAACGTCCACTGCTAAATATGGGCCTCCTCCCGGGGAGGGTATTCGCCATAGTCACCACGCTTGGCAGGCGGGTTGATGACCGCAGTATTATGTTGTACCACACAAGGAAAGGCTGCTGCCCGTTCCTTGATATACGATTATTATAGATGATTTTATAACAATTGGCCAACGGCTTAACATGCTTTCCGAGGAACGGAGGGTAGTCCCTCAATCAACCAGACCCGGAAGGATATCTTAGAATTTACACAAAGATTTACTGCCCGGCATGGGAATCGAATCCACGACCTCCTAGATTTAAAGTGATTCAAATACCGCTACGCTACGGAGGCTTTCGCGATTGTGAACACACAATCTTCATATTTTTTTATTTATTGACAATCAGAATCCCCTGAGCACGTCTTCATGTGATCATTGCGATCAGTGACTGACGTGATCTGGATTGACCGTGTAATGTGACAACAATCCAAATCAGTTTATATCAATCTACCGCGATCACGGATCTCGATCCAGATTGAGCGTGTAATGTCGGCCATAGGCTCCCATTACACCGGCAATCAGATTGAGCGTCTAATGTGAAAAGTTGACAGTTTACGTCAGTCAGCGGCCGCAGCTCCCTCTATACTTACTTTATTCTTTGCGCAGCGCTATGGAGGCGGACGATATCAGTGCCGGCGCGGCCGCAACTGCCAACATCTCATTCGAAATATACTATAAAAAATACTATTAGAATATATCAGAAAATAAAAAAATACCAACAATCATGATCTTGATAAAATCTTGATCTGGAGAAGTACCTTTCGAATGAAATGTTGGCAGTTGCGGCCGCGCCGGCACTGATATCGTCTGCCTCCATCGCGCTGCGGCTGCTGACTCACGTAAACTGACAATATTTCACATTTAATTAGACGCTTAATCTGGATCGCGATAAAAGGATCGAAATCATGGATTAAAAAAAATAGATAATTTGTGATCCGATATCGCGATCCGCTAATTTAACACATTACACAGTCAATCTGGATTAAGATCATTGATCTCGATCCAGATTGACTGTCTAATGACACCCATAGGACCATTCTGTCAAGTCGGTTAAAAAAATAAATAAAATACCTAAATGTTCAAGTAGGTGATCCAATTTATTACTTGTAATTATTTTAACTGCTTAATTTACATATCGACTGTTGAATTACACCAAGAATTTATTAATTGTACGTTTGCAAAGAGAGAAAAATAAATGCATTTTACTTTACTATATTTTATCTTAAAACTAGAAGTGTTCTATTGACTATTAGATGTAGGTAGGTACATACTCTGTTAAAATATGATATAATAAAAGAGGTCGGACATAATCTGTCTAACAACTGTAAGTCGTTAAGTCACCCAGATCGCTGTACCCAGCATCATATAGATACTAACAGTAAATATCACCAAATATAATGCAACACCCAAAATGATCATTAATACTGACGCATCTACAGTGATCAAATTGATCAGACCATCCACCGTGTACAAATTATCATTAGGTTGATATTAAGAGAGTACTTTTATTTTTTTAAATCTTAACATCAACTTAATGACGTTAAGATAAGGTTCAAAATCGTTAACAAGTGAATTGTAAAGAGCAAAAATGAATTTCAGAAGTACATGGAACCTTTTATGTATTTATTTATAGCTACCAATGACATTGAGTTCTGAATTTAAACTGACTGAATTTGAGACCCGTGTACTTTAAATTACGTGTACAAATCTAGAGCTCAGAAGCATACGGTGGGAAGTGCAATTATACGTCAGAAACATTTGTCGTATGTGCCTTTACCGTAAACTGGCACATACGACCAAATGCTTCTGAAGATCATACATCCGTCTTTTTGCTCTGAGTTCTAGAAATATATTCATGATTACATCATTGAGTAAAACTTACAAATACAGATGATGCAACAATTCAAATAAGAAAAATACTTGATCAATCCAAATTTAATACATAAATATTATTATATTATAGTGTGTCTGTGTGTGTAGAAGATGACATTATTGAAAATGCTAAAAGTGCTAAACAGCACTCTATTTGATTAACATTACGACATCAATCTATTTACATTAGGTATGCATTTGAGTGAAAAATAGCGAGTTTGTATTGATGTTAACGAAAACTCTACCCTATAACATCACATATAAGAACTATAATCATTAATCAGAGCGAAAACTTAGGGTTGTTTTATTTCAGTGGATTGTAATATAAGACGCAATATGCTTATTGATATTATATATAAATAGGCATAATCTTAAATGTCTTACATGGATTGAATATAAGACTCAAATATAAATTAAATTTAACATCAGTATAATAAACTGAGACTACTGTCTGGATAAGAACTAAGCTAATCTACCCTTTCGTCCCACGCTGTTTTTATCTCTTACGATGTGTTACAGAATTTAAATAGTTTTTCTACGATAGGACGGCATTGGGACGAAACAGTCGATGCGTCTCGAACTTAACATGCTGCCAGCAATTCTATCCAATCCTCGGAAAGTAAACTTAGTCTTATTTTATTGCAATGTGCATACGCAGTTTTAAAAGCTAAAATCAAGTCTTTAATATTTTGAATAGCTTTTATTATTGTAATCAATAATGTATAAAAAGTGGCAGATACGTCATGCTCGAATTTTGTTCAGATAAAATTTGTCCCTAGAGATTAAACAGGATAGCGTGAGCCAAAACGAGACAGGCATACGTTAGTGTGCCAATTAGCTCAGTTTTGTAGTGCCATTTTTCAAGCCCCGCTGCCGTATATACTTCTTTTTTACTATAACATCATAGATTCTAATAATGTATGGTGATGATAGCGTAAGCTAATTTTAAAAACTTCTTTACTGAGCTTGTCGAAAATAGAAAATAGCTCTGTCCTAACATTAAGTTTGTGTTTAGTAAAATAGTGTGAAATTTATGACTGCTGTTCATGCCCAGTTTCGCCCGTCTATATTTTCGAAATTATTTTTTAGAGCGGGAAATATTTGGATATTTTAACACCTCCCAATTTGTTATCTTAACTTTTTTTCTTACAAACCTGATAAGATCTCTCAGTTGAGTCACTTAACACGTAATTCACAATAGTACAAGTACAGAGGATTCACTCTGCAAAATCAATGAAACAAAATAAGACTCTTGTTACGAAACAACTAAGCGCAATTCAGATCGCACGGCGCTAACTTACCTACGGTTATATTCATTTGCCTTCCCTTTCTATCGCGTATCTCTTACCTCTTCTGACATTATTAGGGCTGGCACAGCCTTAATAAAGTCACTCTTTTCGATTATCGATACCTACACGGGGAGTGATACAAGACTGCTCTTAGTCCAAATAGGTTCATCATTGAAGCCAGAAGAAAAAAACCAGAAATATCATTAATGGACGCCGGGCATAAACAGCCAGTATCAATTAGTTTTTGGTACAATTAAAAATAAGTCCACCTACAACTTAACAATTACTTAAATGTCAAACATTATTACAATTACCACTAAAACATAATAAAACACAAACTTATAATAAAATTAATCAATAAAATGATTTTTCAGATATTTCATCATACCAAATGTATGAAACCTTTGGGTGCCAATAACTTTGTACAAAGCTTTATCACAAATGGCGAATTGCCTGTTGTTGGGGTCAAAAAGTTGCTTTTCTTTGATAATAGCCCAAACTCTTTTAACAACCTCGTGTCGGGGTAATTCTTCGGCGCCCATGAGCTCTGCTAAAGCTGGGGATAATTTAAGGGACCGGGTGTATCCACTCCCTTTACCGCCGCCACCCTTCTTTTTAGCTGCACCCTGTGAAGAGAAGGTTATTGTAATCCCAAATCACAGATATAAACCTAGCTTGTTCAATTTTTTTTTTGGACTGACATTTATGTGAAAATCTTCGTAGCGTAGCAGTAAGTCCCGCTTTGAGTCCCAGAGGTCGTGGGTTCGATTCCCACACCGGACAAGAAATTGTTGTGTAAATTTTAAGATTTATTTTAGGGTCTAGCGGATAGCACGTTAAGCCATTGGTCCTGAGTTTTAACATCTATAACAAGCGTATACACGAAACGGGCAGCAGCGTTTCCCTGTGTATTACAACATGATACTGCGGTCATCAACCGGCCTGCTAAGCGTGGTGACTATGGTAATAACCCTCCCGAGGGAGGAGGCCCTAAGTTATAGTTTCTTTTAATAAATCTTATTACATTGTAATTCTGACAAGTACAAGTGTATGTAAATACCTAGGTGCTGAATAATATTCCATTTTTCAAGATTTTCAACAAAGATTTCTTATTCAGTGGGGCGTGAACCGACAACCTCCAAGGTTTAAAACAAGCCTTTTATAGTTGGCCTGTCTGAAAGGATCAATTTATAATTAATTCTATTAATTATTAGAATTAAAAAAATCTTACCTTCTTTGCTTTAGGAGCCGGTTTCTTTTTCTTCTCAGCAGCTTTCCTCTTTGTTCTTGTCTGCAAAAAATAAAATGTTTTTTTTAGACCAGGGTCTATAATTATTAAAAACCAAAAAAAAATGAGATTGGAACCCATTGGAAAAAGAACAGAATATAACAAAAATTATATGAAAAATAATTTACGGGCGATGTGAGTTCGGGAATTATAATATTTGTTGTTATAGTGGCAACAGAAATACATCATTTCTGAACATTTCAACTGTCTAGCTATCGCGCTTCTTGCGGTACAGTCTGGTGCCAGACAGACAGGGAAATCTTAGGGACAGGGACCCAAATTAACTCTTTGGTTACTGAACCCTAAAAACTATTCATAACAGTTTTGCGGGCCTTGTTGTAAGCCTTATAAATGGATACTAATAAAAATATTGGAAGAGATGCTGCGGTTTAATTGTAAAATACCTCAAAGTAGTTTGATAACTTAAATTATCACTAAAATATTTTATAGCAAGCAAATATATCAGAAAATAGCTGTTTCACTCTAAAAATCGCTAGATCTAGTGATAAAGTCGCTGAGGTTGATTAAAAATACCCTATAAAAACATAGGAAGTCTTAAGTAAAAGATAAAATTAACATACTCCTTCACTACTATCATCACTATCATTCTCCTTTTCTTCTTCTTCCGCATCACTCTCCATCTTTCTCTTTGGAGCTGCCTTTGGCTTTGGTTTTGGTTTAGGTGCCGGTTTCTCTTCTTCAGATTCCTCATCCTCATCCTCATCGGAACCCTCTTCCTCACTGGATTCCATACTGTTGACGATTTCCATAGTTAAAATATTGATCACTTTCTTTCGATCAGATAGATCACAGTTGAATTTGTCTTCGAGCTTCTGGACCACGTTTTTTGCAGAGAATGTTTTGAGATCTGCATTTTTCAGGATCTCTGATGGAAATTAAAATGAAGTTAATTTGGCATTTTGGAAATTTTGCAAGCGGCTGTTACTGAAAAGGCTATGGGGTTGGAATTGCCATTATGTTATGGCCAGTTTGATCCCATCCACACATTTGTAACACAATTACTTTAGCTTAGCACATGGGGTTAACAAGAATACTAGTAGTGTTCAAAAACTCTGCTAGCAATCTTATAATTATTTATTTTTTAATAAACATTGAAGCTTAATTAAAACCTTCCTCATAAGTTAAATATTGAATTATTTAAAAATATATGAATAATTGAGTAGGTTTAAAGAGAATGATTTATCAGTTTGAGACCAATTACTATGAAATATTATTTGTCTGTTGGTTTGAACATATTGACAGGTAAAAAGCTCATTAAAACTAAGTGCAATAGTGAATTAAATATTTAATTATATACCTCCAAAGTATATTATTCAATACCAAATGATACATCAGTTATTATAATAGATCATTGAAAGAATGAAATAAGACTATGCAGTCTTATTTTGTATCTCCGTTGCATGCACAATGGAGATTGATGTACGAAGTAACAACAATGGATTGCATTTGAAATGAGTGAGAAAGTCTGAAATCGCTTAGCATGGTATGGGCACATGATGCATAGGGATGACATGCATCTGAAGAAAATAGTATGAAGATGGAGGGATGTTGGTTGGAAGAGGATGGCTAAAATAAAGATAGATGGACTGTGTGAATGATGACATGTGTAAGAAAGGTGTGAGTATGGAAGAGATGTCAAATATGGACAAATGGAAGAGTATGAGCTGAATTTAATTTCATTAATTTAATTATTACATGTACATAGAGTTGGATATGTATTTTTGAAATATTTAGAAAGTAAAAGAGGTTATATACTACATGGTGGCATGGTTTTTTTTTTAATTTTGATACATTATTTATTGTACATGATTTGTTACTATTTTTGTCAATAAGCACAAACTAAACGCGCAGCGGCCGAAATGGCAGTGAACTAATATGACGACCACATTGAAAATATGGACTAAATCTAAATAAAACCTAATAAATAACATAAAAGATCCAATAATGACTTTTAATGAACATTTACATGGTCATAATTTAATATTTACATATTTAATGTTTGATCTAGGTTCTAATTATCAAAATAATGGCAAAAAATCACGAATAAATCAAATTTATCATCAGTAGATAGCTAAAACTACAAACTTATGCATTGTTGCGACAAGGTCAATCAATGCGCACTTTTGTTTTGATCAACTTTCTCTCGAAAAACAAAACAATCGGTATCATAACAACAGAGATATTTTGATTTTAACATTTATTAAATCGAACTTGATGTCAAGGAAGGTAGCCATTTTACGAATTACAGGCTAAGTGCACAAAATTGATTTATGAATTCCTATATTTTATGTAAAAAATACCCTTACACTCACCATTAATTTCCTCTTTTAGTTCTGAATCACTCAAGTGTGCCATTTTCAAAGGGCTATGCCGATTTCTTCAAGAAAAGCTAGGTTTGCTAGCCACACAATAATATACCTACGTGCTATGTGCAACACGGCGTCATAACGAGAATAGCCGACAAATTGCGAAAAACAAGGCCGAGCAAGCTAGCTACGTCGTGGGGTCCAATAAAAATCTTAGGACTAGTAAACAAACCAAACTCGCAATGATTCTAAATTAAAGTGAATAATAATTTTAACTTTATCAGAATATACTAAAGTTCATAATCGATTGCATATGTTTTTTACACACATGTTATAACCTGCGCCAATAAAGAAACGAATCTAAAATGGCAGCGGCGATCATGCGCTCTCACTCTAAACTGTTGATATCTTAGTCACACACGGCGCGTACTGCATGCAAAAAGAAATCCGTAAAGAAAGCTAACGGAAAAAAACGACTTACTTGCGAGCGGTTAAGGTAAAAAATGCTAAAGAAAAGTAAGCAAATAAACAGTTCTAATTTTTATGAAAGATTATGTATCTTTTTGTATACGTTACACATTTCAACACATAAAACTAACAATTGTATTTTACCTACATATACAATAAACAAACTTTCTTTCTATCTTTCTTTTTATTTGCTGACCCTATCATCTGTCAGTGACATTCAGGGACGCCATTTTAGATTCGTTTCTTTATTGGCGCGGCTTATACATTGGCTATCGAAACGATATTTGACACGATGCGTTCAGGGAAAATAATACATCTTTCCTCCTAATAAATGTTATCTTAACTAATAAAATCGGAATATTGATTATTATCATGAATAAGATTTGTTTAAAAAAATAAGATTTCTATTTCAGAACCAAAAAAATTAAAATACTATTAAGAATCAGAATCAGAATCAGAATCATTTATTTGCGAAATATGGGTAATTCAAGAGGTGACATTTTTATATAAGAGCTTTAGACCATATCCTACCATGACAGGTGTGCAAACATTAGGTATAAATACAAATTAAATAATAAATTCTTCTCTTACCAATCTTACCAATTTTAAAAAATTAGTTATAAATTTCAGTACAAACAAAATATTACATTCTCAAATTTAAATATAGACATCATTACATCCTCAATTTCCATTACATTATCAATTAATTCAATATTATAATAACTAGTCATTTACATTTATCATTTAAATAATCAAGAACAGAATAAAAACATTTATCAATAAGGAATTTTTTTAACTGGTTTTTAAATACATTAAAATTCTTGGTTGGTAAAACAATTTACTAAAATTTCTGCGTTTTTTAAAATGTGATCGCAGTGAAAACAATACAACGAAAGTGAACTGTCAAAAACATGCGTGTGTTAAATAAAATGTCAGTGTCAAAATCCTAACCTTAATAAAATTGAATGTTCGAACGGTGCATTTGTGTACAACTTTAAAATTGTAATTAAGTGGAAACAGTGATAATAATGGCAAAAGTAAAGAACAAGAGAAACTCTGGTCTCGCCGATAAAGTTAACAATAAGAGGAAGACAG
The DNA here is from genome assembly GCA_947037095.2 of Nycteola revayana. NCBI lineage: Eukaryota > Metazoa > Arthropoda > Insecta > Lepidoptera > Nolidae > Nycteola > Nycteola revayana. The sequence goes on along the minus strand of OX344851.2, from coordinate 13,908,955 downwards.
AAATTCATAAAAAAAAGTTGAATCCCTTTGAGGTTCATATCAACAGGGAGAAGATTAAAGTTTTGGGTAAAAAGTCGAAGCATGACCGCGGGTTGCCGGGTGTATCTCGTGCTAAAGCAATACAAAAGGTAAATTAATTGGTCTATAAAATGTGTAAGAAGTTTTAAATATTATGCAACTAAGTTGTCTTTTTTTTAAGATCACACTTTAAATGAATTCGCACTGTTTACACAATTCTAGAATGAGACAGTTAAGTAAATTAATAAGTAATAAAGCTATTAATTAGGCAGCCAATCCATTGAAATACCATGCTGCCAGAATTTGGGGTGTGCTGTCTAGTAAAATAGTTTTTATTTTAAAAGTTTAGTTATAGGTTAACTGCATTATATTTTGGTATAAATAGGAATGGTAGTTCTAATGATATGTACGTACCTTAAATAAAATAAACAAATTACAAATAAATTAAGTTTTACATTTTATTATCTATTAATATTTTAGAGGAAAGATACCTTGGGAACTGAACTAAAATTGATGCACAAAACAAATGCGTTCATTGACCGTCGTATTGGAGAGAAAAACGCTCAATTATCAGCTGAGGATCGTATGGTGGCGAGGTTTGCAGCTGAAAGACAAAAAATGCATAGCAAGAAGAATATCTACAATCTTGCCGACGATGAGATTTTAACTCATAGGTATGTTCAGTTAATAGAGAAGCTCCTGTTCTAGAAGAATAAATTTGAACTCCAAATAATTACCAGTTAATGTCAGCACTGAGTGTAGCGGTATTTGGCTTGCTTTAAATCTGCGGAGGTCATGGGTTCGATCCCCACATTGGGCATGAAATTGTTGTGTAAATTCTAAGATTTCTATCCCTGTCTGGATGGTTGAGGGTCTACCTTCCTCAGAAAGCACATTAAGCCGTTGGTCCAGATTGTTATAACATCATATATCAAAGAATGGACAGCATTTCCTTCTGTGGTACAACATCATACTGCGGTCACAAACCTGCCTGCCAAGCATGGTGACTATGGCAAATACCCTCCCTGGAGGAGGCCCATGTTCAGCAGTAGAGGTTAAGCTGACATCATTTCTTGGGTTATCATCTTTTTTTTTTGGGTCATACCTGTTGTTCTAATTTAGTGTATTTTGCCTGTGGTAGAATGATTCACCCAGTAGCAGTACAATTAAAAATAAAGGTAAAACCCAAAAAACAAATTTAAGGTGTTTCCAAAATAAATACCATACTTTTAAGGAGTTTAGATAGTATTGTATGTAGTGAAGAAATTTCTTTGGAATAATATAAAAAAAAAAACTTTTTTTTTTTATCTTTTAAAACTACGTTAAGTGAAACACAAAAGTTAATACACTAATTTTAAAAGCATAGCTATAAGGGGCATCCATAAAATATTTCACATGCATTTGATGTTTTTAAATGTGATGTCATAGATCTTCAGACCCCTCTGACCCCTTGTCACATAAAAAAATCTTATTTTCAGAGGTCAAACTTTGGAGCAGATAGAAAAGTTTGATGATCCAAGGTCAGATGATGAAGATGATGGTGAAGGCAAAAAATTTGGTGGTTTGGATGGTAAGTGAAACATAAATAAAAAAAGATTAATTAGTAATGTGTTTCATGCCACATGGTTTCCACCTTAGAATAGAACACCCCATACCCCCAGTGGGTGTCTTAATAGGCAACTAAGTGACATGATAGATGTACAGCAGCATTTATCAGCCAAGGTTATCTTCCATCTTACTGCAATTACCGTGCTTACGTGCTTTTTGTTGTCCGTGGGGAATTGCATTTACGCATTACCACCGCCGCTGCAGCGTATTCGAGGGCTGGCGGTGGGATATGTTGGACTCACCCTCTCCATAGCGTGGTATGCAAAACTCATACCACGAGGAGAGGACCCTACAACCACTAAAACCTCCCGGACACTCCTTCGATCCGCCGTTGGGGACTTCGGGGGCCGGGTACGCATGAGCAATCCGGCCCGTGATTTGCAACCCTGGCTTGCCAAGATCTGTTACGAGGAGGTTCTGCAGAATACATGTAGAGGAATGGTGGTGTTCCTCCACAGACAATTAAGATCTTTTTTGCCGAGCGAAGTGTTATACCCGGCGGCCGACGGACATTTGTTGGTGCTTAGAACTTATATATGTTCTAATTGGCTTGCGAACTTGTATTGCGTGATACAGGATAGTTAAGATGTTAGGTGCTAGATGGCGCTGCTCGTCTTCGTTTAGTTTGTGCGGCTACTGTAGATGGCGCCACAAAGTATAGTACGTAAAGAACTAAAGTACACTATTCATTTTTCTATCAAGTCACTAATATTCTGTTCATATTTTTCCAGACGATTTCGTATCCGAAGGCCATTTCGGTGGAGGTATGCTCTCCAAAACGGACTCGAAAGACGGAGCCAAATCCCACAAAGATTTAATAGAACAACTAATAGCAGAGTCTAAAAAGAGGAAAGCAGAGAAACAGAAAGAAAAAGAACAAACTCTAGATTTAACAGAGAAGTTGGACAGTGAATGGAAGGATTTACAACCGGTTGTGTTCAAGAAAATGAGAACGGAAGAAAAAGAAGAGTCGGCTATAGATAAGTTGTTAAGTCAGGCTGAGAAACAGAGCTTTGATTATGATAAAATGATGAGGGAATTGAGATTCGAAAAAAGAGGAACTGTAAGTAATTATTATTAAATTTTGTTACATATACTATATCAGCCCGCTTACGTCCTTTCCCCCCTCGCCATCCCGACCCTTAGTTTGCCAAGAACCTTCCGATGCCCTCGTAGAACCGAAGTCCGAGAGGCCCGCGATCTGTAAAGTAGAGCGACGGTTGCACAAAACTCCCCAAAAGAAAAACTAACCGATACCCACGCTGGACAAACAATCTTGGTTAAGGGTAGGGTACGATAAACCATTGGTCGAGATTGTTATTACATCATCTACAATGGGCAGCAAGCATTCCCTGTGACCAACAACTTTATAAAGATTGCAGGGAGTCAGTGGATGCAGGCTGCTAGCAATTGTTCCCGCTGGAAATCGATGGGGGAGGCCTATGTTCAGTAGTGGACGATGCCAGGCTGATATGATGATGGTGATGTCATATTAAACATTCAAATATTTTTTTCAGCCTTCTGATGGACTGAAGAACACAGAGAAGTTAGCTAAAGAAGAGAAAGATAAACTGGAGCTGTTAGAAAGAGATAGGGAATTGAGAATGATGGGTGATGAGGAAAGGGTTGCTGTTAAACCTAGGCAGCCAACAATAAAACATAGGTAAGTAAGTCATTTTCAAGAATAAAAAAAATCTAGACAATAATAATAATGAATAGAACTACTGTTTGTGGTTCACACAAATAATTGGGGTGAAGACAAAAAATATATTTAGTCCGTCAGTTGGATTACTAAAAAATATTGGACACGTATTTTTTTACTATAAAGTTCAGGAGATGGGGACTTGGCTGGTAAAATTGTACCTATAAGTGGCGTCACATGAAATTTCAACGAGCTGTTTCTGTGTCATTTTTAGGGTCCATACCCGAAAAGTAAAACCAGGTCCAGTGTCACCAGGCTGTATCTTAAGAACTGCGACTGCTAGACAGTTGAAATTTTCACAGCTGATGTATTTCTATTACTGCTATAACAACAAATACTAAAAATAAAATAAAATATATATTTAGGAAGTCTAACTGACTAAATAGAATTTCAGTCTTCATCCCAACTGTCGGAAATCTTAATTTAACGGCACTATCTATTCCTGTGTTCCCAGGTCAGCTGAAGATTTAGATGATAATTTTGAGTTGGATGATGAAAAGGAGTTTATGTTGGCCTATGATAATGACGGAAAACCTCTAGTGCCTGAAAATGTCCTCAAAGATTTTAGTGGTAAGACAAAAAATAACCATTTTATCTTAAACTGTTGAATATCGCTATATAGTATAAAATAAAGTCGTTTCTTGTTGTCTGTCTGTCCCTATGTATGCTTAGATCTTTAAAACCATGCAACAGATTTTGAATGGAAAAAAAAAGTGATTCAAGAGGGTGGTTTATATGTATAATACATGCATAATGTAGATAACCACTGTTAATTTATGAGGGTTTTTGTAAAATAACACGTTTTTTTGCGTTTACATTGCAAATGCTTACTTTACCCTAGGAGATAGATCAAAATAATGTACTACATGTACTGTACACAAAGTATATCGAAATTCATATATCGAATCTGAAAAGTGTATTTACGAATTACGAAGTGATTTTAAACACTAAAGCCTGAATCCTTATCCAATTAAGTACCTTAAATCAATATGGCCCTTTACAGAATGCAATTTAAATGAATATTTTCAAAGATTGCTGATTTAAAATGCATGGACAAGCGTAACAAAAGCTGTGAAAGTTGAATGTAAAGATCCCCCCCCCCCCCGTGCGAAGCCGGGGCGGGTCTCTAGTTATATGTAAAATGTGATATTGGTTACCATTAACGCCATCTATCGCTATCCTAATTTAACTTTTAAGTGTTTCAACCATATTGAATTGAAATCTCAATAAATGGCAGATCGATTTGATAACAAGAGCGACGTTTTATTATTTAAACTATCTTTTGCAAACGACCACCGTGGCGAACCGGTTTAAGTCTCAGAGGTCGTGGGTTTGATCCCCACGCCGAAATCATTGTGTAAATTCTAAGATTACTTACCGAATCTGGTTGGTTGAGAGACTCCCCACCGTGCCTCGGAAACGTTTAGCCGCTGTTCCTGTTTGTTATAACATCATCTATAACAATGGTATACCAGGGAACGAACAGCAGTTTTTTCTTGTGTGTTACAACACAATACTGCGGCCCATGTTAAGCAGTGAATACAAATTAAAATGGCTTCCTTAAATTTATTTTTCGTTTCTAGTTCCAAACGCCAAACCGAAGTTCGATGATGGCGTATCAGACACATCTGACGATGAAAACGATGATGAGAGTGACAATAGTGAAGAAAATGATGATAAAGATGATTCTGATGAAGATACTAAACAAAATGATACAAACACTGGACGTAAAAGAAAACTAAGTGGCCCTGATGATAAAAAGTCAAACGGAAGTGAAGAATCAAGTAATGATGACGATTGCAGCGATGATGAGCCTAAAGTAAAACCTAAACAAAATGAAAAGGCCCTTAAAAATGAAAGTAAAAATATAGTAAGAGAAAATGTCAATTCAAATTCAACAGATCAAATAAGTAAATCTAAAGGTAAAGATGACTCGATTCTGTTTCAAAACTCGAATGATAAAGAACAATCCGGTGATGATGATGATGAGGATGGAATTGAAGATGACGACGGAACCGATGATGATGATGAAGAAGAAAAAAAAGAAGAGGATTTTAATGACTTGAGAGATTTAAAAGAATCAGACCCTGAAAGTGATGATGAAGAGCTTCTGCCGGAAGATGATGAAAAAATAGGTTCTTTCTTTGATCTGTCGAGTGACGAAAGCGATAAGTTAAAGGTAATGTTAAAGGTTACAATTCATTAATTCCAGGAGTATTGATAACAAAAGAGTATTTTCTCTAATATAATATTTTTTTTGTAAAACAACAATATTTTCAAGGAAGACTAAAACAATCTATTTCGCCCGTCAGGTAGATTTCCAAAAAATATAGGACAAGTATTTTTTTTCGTTCCGTAAACAAAAAATGACGTCTCTTCTTGGTACAATTACACCAAGTATCTAGGAATGACGTCCTCTGAACTGTATAGTTTGTTATTGCTCTATATCAGGGTTTCTTAAAGTGGGGTCCATGGACCCCTTGGGGGTCCGTAGCATGTATATCAGGGGTCCGCAGTAGTTCAGTTTGTAACCATATTTATTAGGATTTTTTTTAGTAAACTCGACGAGACGCATTGGCATTTTCGGGTGGAGAAAACAATTCCAAAAATATTACTTTTCAGGGGTCCATGGTATTTTTTAAATTGTGATATTGGTCCGTGACTGCAAAAAGTTTAAGAAACCCTGCTCTATATCATTGTTTATTGTAATTGACATGATAACTAAACTAAAACAAATAAACAATATAATATAACAATATGTAAAACTCATACCTGAAATTAAAGAAACGACATTAAATTTTTAATGTCCATTCCTTCACAATTTTGTTAAAAAAAATACGTGTCCAATAGTTTTTAGTATTCTAACTGACTTAATAGTTTTTTTTAGTTGTCATTGTCACCCCTATTCCCGCAAATTCCGCGGACACAAAGTACACCCAAATATATAATAATTATTCGTGGTTCACACAAATAACTGCCACAGCCACTGCCATAACCACTGAACCACTAGTGCATTCGATATAACAATTATATTATAAATAAATTAATTTGAATGTTCGCTCGCTACCTATCAAGTGACCCATCATGTGGCATACGCTCGAGAAATGCGCACGCCTGTGGGGTCCGCCTAAGGGTAAATATTTGTAAACAGTTGCACAGTTCTCTGAAGCAACTAATTTGTTTGTAGTATTTTTTTTATTGTGGATTGAAATAACTTTCTTGAATTACAGGCTCTTCTCAACGGCAAAACTCCGTCTCAGCAACATAGCGCCTTACAGACCCTCATCAAAAGCTACGACCCAAGTCTCTCAGTGAACAACAAAGACAAACTATCCAAAATTTTCGCTTACATGCTTCAGTATATCAATGACATATTCAGCAATCTCAAAGAAGAATGCGATGTCATCAAAGCCTTCCTTATCTTCGACAAAATAGCCCCCCATTTCTATGATCTCTCCCAAACTAATAAAGTATCAACAAAGAAATATATAGCGCAATTGTTAAAAGAAAAACATGATATTTATATAAAAAGACCTAAAATCGTACCCGACATGGATACGTTAATATTTTTTAAATTAGTTTCGCTTTTGTATCCGACGTCGGACTTTAGACATCCAATTACGACGCCCTCTTTGACATTTATGTCTGAAATTTTAACGTCATGTAGATTTAATAGTCCGTATTCTATATCCAGAGGATTATTTGTTACGACATTAATTTTAGAATACACCATGCTGTCGAAAAGATTGGTGCCCGCAGCAATTAATTTTATCAGAGGTATTTTATATTTGAGCGCGAATACTAGCGTATTAAATCCTATACAAGTCGTCCCGCCTTTTAGACTCCATAAAGACGCAAAGATTTTGAATTTAGAATCGGACTGTTCCAAAATGGACGTCGATAAAAAAATGGCCGCGAAAGATTTAGTGATAAAAGAAATCGATGATGGATTTAAAATTCGTTGTTTATTGACTTCTATGGGTATTTTAAAAGAGTTTTTCGATTATTTTAATGATATTGAAGCGCAGGAGTTTTTGTTTGTGCCACATTTGAAGTTAGTTGATAGGATAGATTTGGAGTTGTATCCTAAGAAGGTTAAGCGTAGGATTGGAGATATAGTTCAGTATATGAAGTCTAGTTTGGAAGTTAAGACATTTACTCCCCTTTGTCCTGAGAAGAAAAGGCCTAAAGCATTGAGGTTATATGAACCGGATATACAGGAAGTGTAAGTATATCTATATATAAGTAAGACTAAGACCTCAGAAGCATAATGACGGATACGCGGATGTACTTATTATCTTCAGAAGCAATTGGTCATAAGTGTCAGTTTACGATAAAGGCACATACGACGAATGTTTCTGACGTATAATGGCACATCCGACCTTATGCTTCTGATCTTTAGATATTAATACGTAAAGCATATAATATGTTGTACCCCTTTTTACGAAAATTGCGCGGACGAAGGAGTGTTGAATTTCACACACTTATAGTTATTCTTGTTTGTTATGACAAACTTATAGTTTATTATGACAAAATCCCTCAACGACCCTGAATTGCCAAGGTCTGTCAAGAGGAGCCACAAACGGCGGATCGAAGGAGTGTCCGGGGAGTTTTAGTGGTGTTGTCCTCTCCTCGTGGTATGAGTTTAGTATACTGCGCTATGGAGAGGGCGAGTCCCACATATCCCACCGCCAGCGCGTGAATACGCTGCAGCGGCGGCGGTGGGAATGCGTAAATGCTTTCCCCCTCGGACAAAAAGCCCATGTTCAGCAGTGGACATAGACGGGTTAATAAAGGAATAAGTCTTTGTGTTCGATAAATAAGCAAAAGCCTCATGGAAAAACTGGCATAACTGCAGTCTTAATATTACTATTTTAATCTCCAAATTATACGTAAGTAGTTACGCCCCGCGGTTTTACCCGCGTTGGACTGCAACTCTGCTCCAGTGGGTTGTAGGGTGATGTATTTTAGCTCATATGTTAATCCGGTTTATATACTATCCTCGTGCAAAATTTCAACGAAATTTCAGTAGTTTTTTCATAAAAACGTAACAAGTTAGTATAGTATAATATAGTATTATTATGTACCTATAATAAATATAGTATCACCTTTTAGTATATATATTATAGTATTTATATTATATATGTATTATTAGAATGTACACATAGATATTACGTATTTCTTTTTTCCTACCAGTACGGTAGTAAATTAATTATCTACTACTTCTGTGCACCTATCACTTTTTCTCTGCACCACCCTATGGTTGACTGGTAGAAAATGCTTATAGCATTAAGTCCGCCATGTACTATCATTGTGCAAAAGTTAAATAAATAAAAAATAAATAACAATAATCCATCCATACTTCCACATATATTCAAAAACTTTCGAGTTTTATAATTGTTTTTTTTTTAGATTATTAGCAGAGTTTTTGCATATTACTTGTTAAAATGCTTGTGTTACGACTGGGTTCACGGCGGTAGTGCAATGGGTGGGGTTCGAATCGGCGACCACATGATCGCAAGTTATTGGCTACGACCGCTTAATAATGATTATGTTTTTTGTTTTAGTTTCACCGGCAGCAAGAGTTCCAAATTGTCTCGTGAACAAGCCGAGAGTCAGAGACTAAAGAGTAAATATAAGAAAGAGATGAAGGGAGCGTTACGAGAGATCAGAAGAGATAAGTCTTACATCGCTTCTGTTAAGATCAGACAGAAGATACACAGGTATACCGCATCCAAATATTATTGTGCAGAGGTGGATTATCCATAAGGCAAACTGGGCACGTGCCTAGGGGTGCGCGGGCAGCATAGACGCTGGAATAGCAACTGTAGTTGAAGCTACTACTAGTCGGAATAACGATATACCATATTTCAAAATTGAGATTAATAAAATTCGACCACCGGCAGGATTCGAACCTGCATCTTAGGTAAAGCCCCCAATGCCTTAACCAATTAGGCTACGGTGGAACCACAGCCGGTCATCGAAAATTTATTAATCTCTTTGTAACACGTCTCTACGGGGGACGGGAGTGCCATCTATCGGTAATGATTCGCATTACTTCGGATAAATACCTCCAAAGTTACATTTGGTATTAAATATTAAACGATGACATCGCCCGTCTTTGACATTAAAAAAAAAACATTAAAAAAAAACGATATTCCAGCTCCAAATTTGAGTAACTTCTACCAAACATGTAGTAACGCCAACTACAGTGATCAAATTTTTACTAGTACTAGTTATTGCCCTGTGGTTTCCGGCTTAGAATAGATCACCCCATATCCTCCCATGGGTGTCGTAAAAGGCGACTAAGGGACATATGGCTGATGGATGGGCAGCAGCATCTATTAGCTCAAGGTTTACATCTTACTGCGATCACCAATCCGTCTGCCAAGCGTGGTGAATATGGCAATATCCCTCAACGATCCTGGCTTGCCAAGGTATTTTAAGAGGAGGCCCATGTTCAGCAGTGGACGTAAACGGGCTGTTGAAGAAGAAGTTATTTATTTAATAGAGGCGCCGATGACATGCTTGGCTAAGGCGCTCTCAACCTTTAATCAGCCTCTGTTATTGTGGCTTTGTAGCATTATATTAGGCAACCTTCGTAGCTTAGTGGTATTTGGCTCGCTTTAAATCTCGGAGGTCGTGGGTTCGATCCCCACGCCGTGCAAATCTTTGTGAAGATACTAAGATTTCTTTCCGGGTAAACAGACCCGGTTGAGGGCCTACCCTCCGTGCCTCGGAAAGCACGTTAAGCCGTTGGTCCCGATTGTTATAACATCATCTATAACAATTGTATTCCAAGGAACGGGCAGCAGCTTCTCCTTGTATGTTACAACATAATACTCAGGTCACCTACCCGCCTGCTAAGCTTGGTAACTGATGATGATGATTCTTAAGTAAAGTTTTATTTTTTTATATTTTTGACACGCCACTGACTTTTATTTTTAATTTCCAGTGACAACGTAAGGAAAGAAAAGGTGAAACAGATTTATAAGGACGCGTCAATACAGCAAGGCGAACTGAATAAGATGAAGCGAATGAAATAATATTATGTTATACAAAATGTTCGTTAAATATACTGGAATTAAAAAGTACTACGTTAGTTTTGGTTTTTATTTAATAGGCAATAATTATTACAAAAGAAATTAGTCCGTCCGTTAGATTACAAAAATTTATTGGGCACGTATTTTTTTAATTATCAAATCATTAAAAAATTACAAAGATACAGAGCAACAACAAACTATAAAGTTCAGGAGAAGGAGACTTGTGACGTCACTACTAGGTAAAATCGTACCTAAAAGTGACGTCACAGGAAATTTCAACGCGCCGTATCTTCGTCATTTTATGTTTAAGGAACGAAAAAAAAATACGTATCCGATATTTTTTGGTAATCTAACTGACGGACTAAATAGATTTTTTAGTCTTCACGACTATTCTGATTAAAACATTGAAATTATACTAAAAATACAGCCAGATAGGTATTACTTGTGCCTTTTTACGTTATGACGGCATGGCAGAATTGCGCTTAGAGGATCTAGTACGATTTCTACTGATCCGTTGTGTTGTTTAAAACCCGTAAATGTGCTATTGTAGCGAAAATATAAATTAATTTTATTTTCTTTCCGCGAAATTTGCGACCTTGGTCTTGTAGAATTCATTTATTGTAATTATTATCATCATTCATCATTATTATCAGAAAATATTTAAAATATAGGTCGCCGGCTTATTATGATTGTTTTGGTCAAGATACTGCAGGACCGCGATACGCGCACTCAATATCTGCTTAAATTAAGGGCTACTGACGTATGCTACACAACCTCCGTGGCCTATCAGTATAAGTATCACTTTAAGTGTCAGAAGTTCAATTCTCGCGTCGGACAAAAATCTTTGTGTGAAATTAAAGATTACTCTTCGGCTCTTGTTTGCTGAGAAACTACCCACCAGATTGTCATAATATTATCTATGATAATCGTATACCAGGCAACGGACAGCAGCGTTCGTCTGTATCTTTAAACAAACACTGCCCATTTCGAGAAAGGCTCATGTTCAGATGTGGACGTTATTATAAGGGCTGATGTTGAATGACATAATTATACAATCATTTCTACGTGCGAATGAAGTTATGTCACACAAAAATCTATCTTAATAATTCTTATATTTTATCACGTGTGAAGACTATATTGCATAAGAAAACTAAATGATCTCTTAATTTATATTATCGTAGAAAGGAACGCACGCAGTCATCTGAGTCTGACAGCTGTGACGTAAAATGACAAAACCCAAAGATTACTCTACCAATTTTAAAAGTCCACGGTCCATTAACTTTTCCATAGTTGTATGCACTTTTCAATTCGGTTACGTAAACCGTTCCGGGAAGCCGAGTTTTACATTGTTACTACGGATTTCATATTTTCACCTTTACCTGATAACTTAACCAGTTATCTTCAATTGTAAGTGTATCAGATTATAATTAAATGTAAGTATTATCAAATATAACATTAACTTAACCTTATTACAAGAAAAAAAACCGGCTCCCTAAGTAAATACATTCTTGCGTAATTTAGGTCTCTTCCAATAAATTAGCTCATTCTTTACTCATTAAAGTTTAAATTACGTCATTTCAGCAGAAAAAGTGTCTATTTACTTAGGGCGGTAAGTTTATACTGATTGTTTAATGATTAGAATAATAATTAGGTATTTTATTGTAATCTAATCAATTGCTTTTACGTGATATTTAGTAAGTATTTGATAAGTGGGTCGAAAGGTCTTAATAGTCGATTTGTGGATCGTGTTGTTTGTGTAGTGGCTGTTGCATAAATTTAATTTTTATTTAAATATGGAACACTTAGACAGGTAGGTAATTTTAATTATATCATCATCAGCCTGTTTAATGTCCACTAATATTTATTTTTTTAATTATCTCTGGACGATTCCTAATATACTCAAATATATGTAACTGTTAACTAGATAGCAGAGTTTAGAATACTAGTAGACGTCAGAACTCTGCTAGTAATCTTTTAATAAAAAATAAAAGCCAGTTTGTGTAGCAGTGATTATTATACATTTTTAATTATCATGGTCACAAAAATGCTTGGGATTGAGTCACTCCTATATCAATGTTAATTTGCGAAAAATTATTATTATTGTTGTAATAGGGGATTCTACTGAGTTTTTGGCAGTGTTAAGCAGTAGTTATCACACACTGGTTGGTAGGGAAATATTAAGTCAATTCCAAATGTATGTAACCATTTTACAGAATAAATGATTTTGAACTTTGAACTTTGCACACGCAAATTTTCGATAAATATATTATAAATTAAATTTTCAAGAGGATTTATTTTTATTAACCAAACCTTCTCTATACTATCTAATCAAATCATTAACATAACATAATTCAATAAGCCAACTTGGTTATTAGCAAATTATTATGTCTTATTATTACACAAACAAACAGATATTATTATAATTGTAGGTACATATCATCAACAATATCTCATTATTTCTATGCCAGTATAAGTACTAATATTTATAAGTGTTGACAAAATTAATAAATTAGGTAATTTTCCTCTGTTATTGAGTTGATATAATTCACATTATTTCAGTAAATATCAATTTATGTTAAATGTTTATTCACCTGCAATTAATTTCTGTTTTAGACAAAGCCTGATAGTAGTATATAATACAACTTAAATATCTATATTTTTCTTATTATTCCAAACATTTTTATAAATGTGCAAAATGTATATAACATAATACATATTTATTACAGTTTTGTAATCTTTGAAATGACCAATTTTGACAGAATATTTACTGAAAGATAGGTGATGTTACAAGTAATACTTTAATTTAAGAAAAAAGGTTAGGGTTCCACAGAATGAAATCTAAAAGTGAAACCAACTAGATTTAGTGTGGCCAACCATCCTGTTTTTTTGGATGGTTTTTAAGCAGCATCCGGGGTTTTTGAAGTAGGCTGATAAAGTCATGTATTTAAAATTTCATTAACTTCTTTACCTATTTTCTCAACATCTTTAATGATATTTTGCTACTCTTTTATTGCATCCTTTAAAAAAAAGAATTGTCCTGGTTTTTTCAACTTCAAGTTATAGTTGTTTTTATCTGTAGTTGGCAACCCTAATATAAGTAAAACAATGTGTATGTTGTAATATAGTATTTGAATAAACTTAGTAAGTATAGTTAGTAAGTTATTTTATTTTTGTTGGTATGAATCCTTTTCTTGGATGTAGGCCTCCAGACGTTTCCAAAGGACAGAGAAGTTTGGTAACCCTAATATATGTAAATAGTTTTTTTTCTTTTATTAATAGCACTTTAAGTGTTAGTTCTTGATTGTTATAACGTTATCTATAACAAAATAATACTGCCTACCCACCTGCTGAGTGTGACTATGGCAAAAACTCTCTTGCAATGAGGCAGCAGCCTTTGTGCAATAATATAGCCTGATGATGATATTTTCTTTAGGATTTTAATAGACAATACAACTGAACATGATATTTCTTATCTGTTCATCATCAGCCCGTATAACGTCCACTGCTGAACATGGGTCTCCTCCCGAAAGAGGGTAGTTGCCATATTACCAATCCGCCTGCCAAGCGTGGTGACCACGCTTGGCAGGCGGATTGGTGACCGCAGTGCTATGTTGTGATACACAGGGGAAATGCTGCTGCCCGTTCCCTGGTTCGCTTGTTATAAAAATCGGGACCAAAGGCTTAACATGCTTTCCGAGGCACGGAGGGTAGTCCCTCAACCAACCAGACCCGGAAAGAAATCTTAGACTTTACACAAAGATTTCTCGTCCGGTGTTGGGATCGAACCCACGACTTCCGAGATTTAAAGCGACCCAATCACCGCTAGGCTACGAAGGTTGTCAGTTCTTATCTATTAAATTAGTCTAATTATTTATACTTTTCAGAATCAAAGAATTAGCAATGGCAAACTGGCCAGCTCTCGGATCCATCATCCTCCCCAACGTTGGAGGATGGATTAGTGGTGCCTACTTCGCTGGTCAGATCCGCAAAGAGGGCGAGAAGAGCTGGTACGATGAGCTGAAAAAGCCCTGGTGGAACCCCCCCAAGTGGGTGTTTGGGCCCGCGTGGACTGTGCTATACAGCGGCATGGGTTATGCGTCGTACATCGTGTATACTGAGGCTGGCGGTTTCAAAGGTGAGTCATTAGTACTTAGTGGCCATTCTGTAAGCAGATTTTATTTGTGATAGCCCGGAATTTGACTATCTTCTTCCTGCCCTTATCCCATATTACTTGGGGTAGGCGCAACACGTTTGTTTCTTCCATTCTGTCCTGTCACTCGTCACACACACTATCATCATCAAAATCATCATCAACAGCGCGTTTACGTCCGCTGCTGAACATGGGCCTCCTCTGAACAGACCTTGGCAAGCCAGGATCGTAGAGGGATTTTGCCATAATCACCACGCTTGGCAGACGGATTGGTGATCGCAGTAAGATGTAAACCTTGAGCTAATAGATGCTGCTGCCCATCCATCAGCCATATGTCCCTTAGTCGCTTTTTACGACACCCATGGGAGGACATGGGGTGGTCTATTCTAAGCCGGAAACCACACGGCAACCCACTAACAGTAACTCCTTTTTCTTTCATATCACTCTTCACACAATCCATCCATCTTTTCTTTGGCCTTCCTCTCCCTCTCCATCCATCTACATGTATACTCAAAACTCTTTGAGTAATATGCGTTTCATCCCTCCTCTTCACACTATAATTAAAAAGAATATATTAGCTCTTTCTCTTTCTTTTTTTTTATGGACCTCGGCTCAGGGCGGTCGCTGACGGGGAGATTGATGGATTATGGCTTTTAGCTTATTTAGGGGAGTTTTGTGCAACTGTCTTCTTATCTTTACTAATATATAAAGCTGAAGAGTTTGTTTGCTTAAACGCGCTAATCTCAGGACTGTCCAATTTAAAAAAAGCTTCTTGCGCGCAGTTTCACTCGCCTATTTCCCGTTCCCGTGGGAACTTCATCATGAAATTATAATATACCCTATTTACTACTGGATAACATATATTCATTATAATATTAGTATAGACTAGCTTTCCACGCGCGGTTTCACCAGCATAACTGCGGCCTTACTTTAAGCGGACGTAGCCCAATGGCTAGGGCGTCGGACTTGTGGTCTTGAGGTCGTCGGTTCGAACCCCACCCATTGCACTACCGACGTGAACCCACTCCTAACACAAGCATTTAAGCTTAGCACGAGGGGTTAACAAGAATACTAGTAGACTGCAAAATTCTGCTAGTAATCTTTTTTAAGAAAAAAAAAAACTCCCGTATTCGTAGGAACTTCATAATAAAATATAACCTATAGCCTTCCTCGATAAATAGGCTATATTAAGCTCAAAAAAAATTCTAATCGCTCCAGTAGTTCGTGAGAGTAGCGCGTTGAATTTAACAAACAAACTCTTCAGTTTTATATATTAGTAGGTATATAAGACCATTGGCTGATGTCTACAACATAATACCTTTTCAAAGATAACAACTTACATAATAAGATTATCTTGTTACCAAAGATAAGATAGTTCTATTTTATGTCATGGTCTGAATGTACAAAATCTTTCCGGAATAGTATTATGACTAGAACATTCTACTTGGTCCGTCAGTTTGATTACCTTTAGGGTTCCGTATCCGAAGGGTAAAAACGGGACCTATTACTAAGACTTCGCTGTCTGTCTGTCACCAGGCTGTATATCCGAACCTTGGTTCTAGCTATCGCGGTTCTTGATATTGGTTCTTGATCTTGATCAAGAACCAATATCAAGAACCGCGATAGCTAGACAGTTGAAATTTTCAGAGATAGTGTATTTTTCGATTACTAGCAGACTTTTTTAAGTCTACTAGTATTCTTGGTAACCCCTCGTGCTAAGCTAAAATGCTTGTGTTACGAGTGGGATCAACGGGTGGGGTTCGAACCGGCGACCTCAAGATCACAAGTCCGACACTCTAGCCATTGGGTTACGGCCGCTTAAAAAATTCTATTGCCGCTATAAAACGAATACTAAAAATAGAATAAAATAAATATTTAAGGGTAACAACAAACGTGGTATTTTTGCCCTTTTTTCCTCGATATCAATAACGGCAACAGGTATAGACTCTTGAAATTGGTACGGCACCCTACGTGCGTGAGTCCGACTCGCACTTGGCTGGTTTTTATTTGATAATAATTATCATATCAATAAAATTGACAAAGATACTAAGCAACAAAGTTCAGAAGAGTAGGCTTGTGACGTCATTTCAAGGTAAAATCTTACCTAGAAGTGAGGTCAACATGAAATTTAATTTTAATTTTTTATTTAACGCGCTGTATCTACTTCATTTTTTGTTTAATGATGGAAAAAAAACTTGTCCAATATTTTATGGTAAACTGACTGAACAAATAGATTTTTTTAGTCGTGCGTGATCCCTATTTTTGTTATATCTGAGTTAATAAGCTATTTAATATTTAATAACCATTTTATTACTTAGTAATTTATGTCAACGCATCTTCTATTTACCGGCGACATCTTTTTTTTGTTTGTGTTTCGCGCGCTGGATTTATTTCATTTATACTTTAGAACTTCATCATCATCACTGCTGAACAAGGGCCTCCTCCCGAGGGAGGGTATTTGCCATAGTCACCACGCTTGGCAGGCGGATTGTTGACCGCAGTATTATGTTGTAACACACAAGGAAACGCTGCTGCCCGTTCCTTGATATGCGATTATTATAGATAATGTTACAACAATCGGGTCAAACGGCTTAACGTGCTTTCCGAGGCACGGAGGGTAGCGGATATAATAATATTTAGTTAGCCACGAGGCTTTTGCCACTTCGATTGCCGACGATATCGTCATCTGTGTTTTCTAATAAGCATTGATAGTGCTTCTTGTACAACTCTCTTGAGATTGTTCTCATATTTCTTGTATATTAACCATTGTTATGTGTAAACAATGCCATTAGAATATATTATTTATTGGTATCACACACTAATCGATCTCACATATATTTCACATCTTCAACTAGTGTAAAAAACTGGTCAAGTGCGAGACGCACTCGCGCACGAAGGGTTCCGTACCATTTCCAAGCGTCTACCTATTGCCGTCTGTAGTGGCCGTAGCCCAATGGCTAGGGCGTCGTACTTGTGATCGCCGAACGCTGAACAAACAATCAAATCTTTACGCTTTATAATATTTGTATGTACCTATATATTAGTAAATTATTTAAAATTATTAGTTATATAATGGATGTATTGTTTTTAATTACAGATGAGGCAGTCCTGCCCCTGACCCTGTACGGAACCCAGCTGGCCCTCAACTGGGCGTGGACACCCATCTTCTTTGGCATGAAAGACTATAAGCTGGTGAGTTATTAATATTGTATTACTAGCTGCGCTACTCTGCTTCAGTAGATCGGAGCGTGATTTTTGGTAGCCTATATGTTAATCGAGCTTATTAACTATCCCCATGCATAGTTTCAGCCAAATCCATTCAGTAGTTTTGGTGTGAAAGAGTAACAAACATCCATCCATCCATCCATACTTACAAACTTTCGAGTTTATAATATTAGTTTGATTTATACGTTCTTATATAAATTAATAGAATCGACATCGAATTATTTAATACCAGCTTCCCGCTCGCGGTTTCACCCGCGTAACTCCCGTTCCCGTGGGAACTTCATAATTAAATATAGCCTATATTAATCAGTGTTAATGTAGCATTCAAATGGTGAAAGAATTTTTAAAATCAGTCCAGTACTTTTTACAAACATACTTACATACAAATCTTATCTCTTTATAATATTAGTATAGATAGATATCACTTTAAAAATATAAAATAAAATTAAAGACATTTTTTACTTAATACGCTTAAAATATATATTGTTTTTTAATAAATTTTGTGTCTAATCTGTACGGAATCCATCATGCGCGAATCCGACTCGCACTTGGCCCTTTTTTTTGCTTCGTCCAGGGTTTCTCAAACTTCCAGCTCTCCACGAACCCTTGTTAAAATTTCCAGGTGACAGCGAACCCCTAACTAAGTAATTAAATTCCCCCCCCACAGAGAAAATAATAAAATTGACTGTTGAAGAAAACGCCTGCCAGTTATCAAGCCACCATTACGTAAATCTTGTCGCGAACCCCCTGCCGTCGAATGGCGAACCCCTAGGGGTTCACGTACCCCACTTTGAGAAACCCTGTACTAGACCACATTCAACGCTGATTATAAAACTAAAAAACCACTGTGAAATCTTATTGTCCCAGGCTTTCATAGAAATCAGCGTATTGTCTGGAGCTGCCGTGGCCACCACCATTTCTTTCGCCGCAGTCAACAAGACCGCCGGCGCTTTACTTCTACCGTACCTGGCTTGGCTCGGGTACGCTAGCTCGTTGAGCTACTACATCTGGAAGAATAACCCTAAGCCAGCTAATGTTAAGGAAATCAAAGATGAGAAGAGTCAGTGAAGGTAAGAATGTAACTATTGTGAAATTAAATTTGATTAGTTGTATGCACGGAGGGTAGTCCCTCAACCAACCAGACCCAGAAATAAATCTTAAATTTTACATAATGAGAACCTCCGTAGCGTAGCGGTATTTGGCTCGTTTTCAATCTCGGAGGTCTTGGGTTCGAATCCTGCGCTGGACAAGAAATCTTTGTGTAAATTCTAAGATTTCTTTCCAGGTCTGGATGGTTGAGGGACTGCCCTTAGTGCCTCGGAAAGCACTTTATGCTGTTGGTCCCGATTATTATAACATATCATCTGTAATAATCGTTTATATCAAGGTATGGGCAGCAGTTTCCTTGTGTGGTACAACCTAATACTGCGGTCACCAACCAAGTCAACCCGCCTGCCAAGCGTGGTGATATGGCAAATACCCGAGGCCCATGTTCAGCAGTGGATATTATACGGGCTGATGATGATGATGATGATTATGACAATGATTTCTTATCTAGGGGTTCGGACCCACGACCTCCCAGACTTATCTTATGTAGCGGTAAGGCTGTATGTAAATGCTAAACCTTATTTCTTTGGTTTCAGATGAATAACTACACCATCTTTAACTTCGAACAAGTGTTCTTAGCTTTAAACACGTTTCGCTAAGTGCAATTCTATTTAAACTTATATATTTAAGCATACACTATGTATTTATATACTATCGGGATCACAAACTGTGCACCCATTGAACAAAATCGTTTGAATGCAGTGCATAGCCACAATAAATGGAGATTTATCGGCGAAGTGACTTGACTGCCAGATTATGCCATAACTTGGTCTTACCAATTCGATTTGGGTACACAACAGGTTTTGGGTGGTTACAAAAGCCTAAACCTAAACTAATGGAGTTTAACAGGAAGCAGCATAGTCTCGTTTAGGTAAGTGATGTAAAACAAGAACTAATTTAAATCACCGGCCTGATTTTACGTCAGCCAAACTCTAAGGGCTAGCTTATGATAAGCCAACTAAATTAAGTGATGTTAGTTCAATCAACGATGGGCCTAGGCATTTAATTAAATGTCGGCGTTTAATTAACGGGCTAGCCTACCAATTAAATGGCTGATTTGACCAGATGCCTGCGATTTCCGTTTGTTTTATCTATGATGGTGCACTGTTGATATTCTCGATGGTACATATGGGTAGAAAAGCTGATGAACATTGTAAATGTACTGATAAACGATTTAGATACTTATTGTGTACTGAATTAGATTCAAAGTGGTTTAAAATGTAAGCAGTAGTTATTGATGTATTAAATAAATTATTTATGGATCTTTAAATATACATATTTAAAGGTGTTTGATGATTGGATTTGTTCATAAATTATTTATGTTTGTAAAAAAGAATGGCTACTATCCAGAAATGAGACCAGCGCCATCTATTGGTTCCATTTGTGAATCTTTATTCCAAGGCCCGGTTTTAAATACAATCAAAATGGAACAGCTAATTATGAGGTGACACGGAAGTTTGTACTTATTTGTAACTCACATTAATAACTCTATAAATAAAAGACTCCATGGTAAAAACTATAATGTCAAATCATTTTACGTTAAATTTGTTTTTATGTTTTCAAAGTGTAAAATGTATATATGTTGTAGTCAAAACTAACTAAACATAACCTAACGCAATATTTACGTTATTTCAACATAGCCTTAATCCTTACTAATATCACTACTTTTGACTGATTTTGCTAGACAAAAGTACTTTTGACTGGCTAAGAGTCTTGACTGCAACATATACATATAACTAGAAATTGAACTATTACAGTCGACTTCGGCGTTACTTATTTTATTTGTATTGTTTAAAAAATAATAAACCAAAAAGCCACTAAATGATATTAAAAGGCAACTTTGTCAATAACAGTGTAAAAAAATAAGATTTTGATTGTAGAGTCCTTACATATTCTTATATCCAAATATTGTCAGTATTGTAAAGTCAATTTAGATTTGTGTCTATATACATAAATATTTCTTAAAAATATATTATAGATATTGTACCTTTAAATATCAGTATTTTACGTATATCGTTGGACACACTGCAATATCGCGTTATTGACAATTGCCAATAAGGTGTCATTTCATCTGACAAGAAATATTTTGTTTCATATATTTTAAAGGGAAAAAAAGTAATTTGGTACATTTGATTTTGAACCTTATTTGCTATTATCACTTTCGCGGTTTTGTAGTATCACCGACGGATATATGAATATTATCGTGCATTTACTAAATTAAACTAAAATATATTTGTAATATTTCGTCTTCATTTTAATAAGAAGATAAAAATATATAGACATTTTTAAATCCCTTTTTTTCTATCATCTTTTTGAATATGGCAGCATTGAGGTAAATCGGTTATAAATTTACTCAAAAAAGTATTTAAAACGAGGTTGTTGTGTATCTGTAGTTTTAAGGAATTGAAAAAGCACAATTTTTAATTTTTAAGCATTCCTTATTTAGCATTTTGAGCCAAATATTAATTGTGGTTTCTAGTTATTAAAAAATATTTTTTTGGCATAATTTATTGTTTTTGGGTATTCTTATTTATATTGTTCGGGACTAAGTAGGAATAAAAATTCTTAATAATTATATATTGTGTTTTATTTTCCTTTTCCTCCGGCGTAAGAATGGTGCCCCCCATCTCCTCCCGTGGGCGCCGTATGACCCGGCCAAGGGAAATAAACCAGAAGATGGGCAGCAGCGTCTTCTCGGATTATAACATCTAATACTGCGCTCGCTAACCCGCCTGCCAAGCGTGGCGAGTATTGGTAAACCCACCTCATAATGTGATTTTGACAATATCACTTGTGAAAGTACCGTAAAGTGGAGGCCCATGTTCAGTAGTGGACGTAAAAGGGCTGGTGGTGTTTTATTTTCTTAACTACCTTGAATAAGTTACGTTTCAGAAATTAAAAATGATATGGAGATGATTGGATTGAAGATTTTTCTGAAGCCAAAAATGTAGGTATGGATATTCTTAAAGCATGATAAAGATAATTTTATTTGTCAGAAACGTGTAGTTACAAAGATGTCAAATACAATATTGTTTCAACATGTTCTACCTTAATAGGTGTACAGAATATCATAATTCATTTATAGTGACTAAATGTCAAAAATTTCTAATGGATTTTGGATGTCAATATCTTAAAAATAACAATGAATAATATTAAAAACAATTATAATTTATCAGTTAAAAATTCATAAATATTATAATAGGCCTTAGTACTTAACATATTTTTAATTCTGATTTTAAACAAATTCTACAAACATGAGTTGTAATGTATTAAAATAAATCTGCAAAATCATAACTTGAGAACTCGAGAGAAGAGACTGCCAATTTGTAATTATGGGGACAATGTGTGTATGAAATTACATTTTGTAAAATCCGTGGAAAATTGACAGACAACCTCCGTAGCGTAGCGATATTTAGCTCGCTTTAAGTCGTGGGTTCGATTCCCACGCCGGATAAAAAATCTTTGTGTAAATTCTCAGATTTCTTTTCGGGTCTGGTTGATTGAGGGACTAACCTCCGTGCCTCAGAAAGCACGTTAAACTGTTGGTCCCGATTGTTATACTATCATCTATAATCGTATATCAAGGAACGGGCAGCAGCGTTTGCTAGTGTGGTACAACATAATACTGCGGTCATCAACCCGCCTGCCAAGCGTACTATGTAGTGATTTTATTTTATTTCATAGTCACCACGCTTAGCAGCTGGATCGGTGACCGCAGTATTATGTCGTAACGCACTCCCGTGAGAACTCCATCCTTACTAATATTAGGTTTAAAGGTGAAAGTTTGTATGTATGGATGTATGGATGTTTGTTACCCTTCCACGCAAAAACTACTGAACGGATTTGGCTGAAAGTTTGCACGGAGATAGTTTATAAGCTGGATTATCATATAGGCTACAAAATATCACCGATTCCGACCCACTGGAGCAGAGTGACACGGGTAAAATCGCGGGGCGCAGCTAGTAATTAAGATATTTAAATTACTCCTAGATAAAGAAGCTTTCTAATACTAAAATAAATTATGAAATCGGTTTAGTAGTTCCGGACCTTATTTAATGCAAACAAACAAACAATCAAATCATTCCTCTTATAGTAGTAAAAATTAAGGAAACGCTGCTGCCCGTTTCCTTGCAGGTAGGCTTGTTTTAGATGATGTTATAACCAACTATCTGTATGTAGGTATCTACTGTACGAAGGACCTACATATATATCACTGGTTATAACAATCGGAAACAACGGATTGACGTGCTTTCCGAGGAACGAAGGTAGTAGGAAAGGTAGGTGGTAGGAAAAGAAATGGACGCACCATAAGAAAAAAAAATTAATCATTTTTTTATTTTTTTATTGTGTCTATATGAATCAATAAGTTATTGACATTGACGTAAGGTAGTCCTTCACAGTGCACGTAAATAGGGCGGTGCCACCGGTGCTATGGAGGAAGAATGGCCAGACCAGTTAGGATTATTGTTTTTTCGGTTTGCTCCTGATAATTTCCCGCTGCGCCCCAAGTGCTTGATTCCAACACATACTTTAGGTACGGAATGGAAATAGAATCGAACACTACTGAATAAAATAAAGTAGGCCTATACATAGCATTGCTCTAGCTAGTGTACCTATAATATATCTAAAAAAAGGGCGCTGTTAGGCCGGGACTCCACCAAAGCGAAGACGAGACGAGCGGAGAAGAAATGTTTTTTAAACAACCAATAGAATTGCGTTATTGCGACATCTCTCCGCTCAGCTTCTGCGGAGATCGCTGTACGGAGATATGTAATATTTGTATGGCGCGATGGAAGCGGAGATGTGAGCTGTGCGCGGTCGACGCACGGCGGAGATGAGAGATGTGAGCGGCGTGCAGTGATCGATGTCAACCTCCCCCTTCCCGCCCGCCAGCAACCCGCAGAGCTCTACA
The DNA here is from genome assembly GCA_947037095.2 of Nycteola revayana. Classification (NCBI taxonomy): domain Eukaryota; kingdom Metazoa; phylum Arthropoda; class Insecta; order Lepidoptera; family Nolidae; genus Nycteola; species Nycteola revayana. The sequence goes on along the minus strand of OX344851.2, from coordinate 13,885,190 downwards.
GGCAGCACACATCACTGCTACATTTACGCACAGCTTCAGTGGATTCACCAGAGCTGAAAAACATATCTTCTCGCACAGCACACAGATCCGCTTTGGTGGAGTCCCGGCCTTTTAGAAGCTCGCATAGGGCGCAGAAAAGGCTATATACGGCACTGGTCCTTAAACCAACCATGCTTTGAAAGAAATCTTACAATTTAAATAAGTTTTCTTGTCTGGCGAGACTTTATACCGCTACGCACAGAGGTTGAACCGCAACCCTACATATACCTACCTAATGATAATCAATCATTTAAACAAACAACAATAAAATCTAAATATATGTTCGCTAGATATTTTCTAAACAACCCCGAGCGAGGGTTCATAAAGTTAAACTCAAATATATTTTTCTACTATCTGATTTATTTTACACAAAAACGGATTCGAAGCCATAATTTATTGTAAGCCATTAATCGCAGTACGAATTATTTGGTTCTGACGTAGGTATTCAAATTGTACCCTAATACGGGGGTCCAAAGGTTGTTTTTCAATGTTAAATCGTCAGAAACCGGGATTAGTTTAGATATTACGTCGGTGGACGTTAGATAGATTTGTAACTTTGATTTATCGGAAATTATTTCCTTACTACTTGTCGTGTTTTCGAACTCACAGCACGGGAAATTTGCTAATTCGATCGACGCGACGGGTCGGTAAAACTCCATAGGTTTTGGAAAAGCATTGGCACGAAACATTGGAAGTCAGTCATCGATATGTTTTTTTTTTCTGTTAGTCAAAAGGCCTTACTTACTTACTAATATTATTATAATAAAACTTAATCAGCATTTAGGTATTTACATACACTTGCACTTGTCAGAATTACCATGTGTTACTAAGTCTAACAAAAGTAACACTTAAGTAGCTAAAAACAATGTTTGCATTATCTGATCTCACAAGCGGCCGTAGCCCAATGGCTTGGGTGTCGGACTTGTGATCTTGTGGTTGCCGGTTCGATCCCCACCCATTGCTCTACCCCAGTGAACTCACTTGTAACACAAGCATTTTATAATTTATAGCAAACAGTTATTAACGCGATAAAGTTTAAAAGTTTATACAAGCATTTTAGCTTAGCACGGAGGCTTAACAAGAATACTAGTAGACTGAAAAACTCTGATAGTAATATTAAAATAAAAAAAGATTACGTTATCTGATCTCACAACCTCCGTAGCATAGCGGTATTTGGTTTGCTTTAAATCTCGGAGGTCGTGAGCTCGATCCCCACGCCGGACAAGAAACCTTTGTGTAAATTCTAAAATTTCTTTCCGCGTCTGGATGGTTGAGGGACTACCCTCCGTGTCTCGAAAAGCACGTTAAGCCGTTGGTCCCGATAGTATAACATCATCTATATCAATCGTATACAAGAGAACGGGCAGCAGCGTTTCCTTGTATATTACAACATAATACAGCGGTCACCAACCCGCCTGCCGAGCGTGGTGACCTTGGCAAAAACCCTCCCTTAGGAGGAGGCCTGCTCCTGTTGTACGGGCTGTTGATGATGATGATGATGATTATCTGATCTTACAGATTTTATAATCCGTCCGTTCGTCTGTCCTCCGATAAATGTACCTACACATAATCGTGCTTTAGAGGTAGCATGTACAAAATTAACTTTAAAAAATCATAAAAAAAACATATAGATGACTTTCAAATGTTTCGTGCCAATGCTTATCCAAAACTTAGAGTTTTAATGTCCCGTCGATCTTAAAGGATTCCACTTTACCTACTTACTAACTACCTATAAGCAAGTAATGGAGTTGAGCCTTGCTCACATGCTAGTATGTTTCGTAATATACGATAAAAAATGTGAGTCAGTATCAAAGAAGAGGGATGCATTGCAAGTGACTAAATGAGTACCTAATGAATATAAATATGGATGGATAGAGGATGAGGGTTTCTAAAGATGTGATGGATGGTTTTTTTTCGGACGGACATATAATATAGCTAGCCAAGAGGCTTTTGCTACATCACCGGGCATAAAGGCTAGCAGAGCTCCATAAGGAATGGTTTAATAACTACAAACTACTATCACTAGCTCCCTTGTTTTCCATATCACTTCTCACGCAATCCATCCATCTTCAGTACAGAGGCTACAAGAAACTAGCCCCACTAAACCCACTATACAGGTACCACTCTATTCGACCGGCCGGGCAAGAGTGGGCGTCCCCCTCGCCCTCCCAACCCTAAGGGTTTGCAAATAATCTTCCGATCCTCTCATAGAGCCCAGAATCCGAGAGGACCGCGAACTATAACGTAAAGCGACAGTTGCACAAAACTCCCCTAAAAAACTAAACGGCATAATCCCTCAATCCCCCACCAGCGACGGCCGTGAGCCGAGGTCCAAGTCCCATAGGAGACGCCCTCTTGCGCAGGTTGCTTAGTAGTTTTAAAACGAATTATTAAGTCCGGAGCTCTGCTTTTGGCCCGGTGAAGAAGAAAAAAAGAATCAGTCGACTCTATTTAGAAAGTATTTACGTATTCAGCATCTACCCGCAATGTTCTCATCGCTTAATCATTCGTTACAATCGTAGGGGCAAAGATAGGTAAGCGAAGTGACTTGTTGAGAGAAGGATTACTACGATTTCTCCGTTTGACAAGGGCCAAGTTTTTAGAGCTGTGCCATTAGCATTCACGTTTATTTTAACTAAACGTTTAAGCAATTTAGATAACAATAACAAAATACCTAATCTTAATTGCAGACAATTTATAAAGAAACTAATTTCGTCCGCGTAAAATGATTAAATTACTATTTTGAAAAAAATGTCAGGTTAAAAAAGCCTGTTGTTATACCTAACCTCAGTTATAACTCATTTAAATATCTGCTACCAATGAAGTCGCGTCTAAATCGGTATGAACGTTTTGTAGTTCGTAATAAGGCGGAAAAGAGAGACAAAATAAAAAGTAGCATCTAAATCTAAAAAAAAAGCTATCTACCAGTAAGAGTCGCTTCAAAATCGGTACCGCCGTCACTGAGATTAGCCGGGACAAACAGACAGAAAAAAACCGATTTTGTTATTAGTTGTAGACCCTATATGCATTTAGTAAAAACCTCTTATTTTTCAATTACAGACTTCACTGGTAGAAAGTTAGTATTCAAAGAGTTTTTATTAATCATGCATTTTTTTTAAATCGACCTTTATTTTACTTTAAGTGGACGAAATTGAGGGAATAATAATGAAAGTTACTGATTCTTAATCTTTATTAGCCACGAACCCCCTTGCACATTAAAACACCTTAGTATAATAGGAGAACGAGATAAAAAAACTAATTGTGATATTTATTTATTACTAGCTGCGCCCCGCAGTATTACCCGCGTTACTCTGCTCCAGTGGGTTGGAGAGTGATGTTTTGAGCCTATATTTAATTCAGCGTACAACCTATCCCGGTGCAAAATTTCAGCCAATTCTGTTCAGCAGTTTGTACGTGGAAGAGTAACAAACATCCATACTTACAAAAATTTGATTGCTAAACAGCCCAGATGCAAGATTGTGGACCCCCATAACAGTATAGATTAGTTTAAGAAACACTGATATTAGCTATCACAATATCTAGTAAAATGTTTGACATAATTAGTGCTGCAACGCAAAGCACGATGCGAGTGACGTGACGTGACATAACACAGCGTAACACGCATCTTTGAAAAACATCCTTGTGCGCAGCGATATACAAGCGATATGGAAGATATACATAGCAAAGCGAAGTGAGTGAAGTTTTACGTAAAAAATATGAGAAAATTGCGTGCCTCGGAAAGCACGTTAAGCCGTTAGTCCCAATTGATATAACATATATATCATCTATAACAAGCGTAGGTGTTCTTCTGCGTCACTCCCGTTCCCGTGAGAGCTTCATAATAAAATATAGCCTATAGCCTTCCTTGATAAATGGGCTATCTAACACTAAAATATTTTTTCAAATCGGACTAGTAGGTAGTTCCTGAGATGAGCGCGTTCAAACAAACAAACTCTTCAGGTTTATATATTAGTTAATCAGATCAAATAAAAAGCTAAGAAAAAGCGCTGCGAGTAACGCACTGAAGCCTGTAAAAACTCGGCCATGGCGTGTAGGTACATATTCAAATTCGAATTCAAAATTCATTTATTCCGTAAAAATGGTTACATTTGTTTGAAATCGTCATATTTTTCTCCTACAGTGCAGTGCGTGACGTGGCGAATATTTAGACACACTGCCAAAAAACTCAGTAGAACCCTCTCTCTTAGAATATAATAACATATCACAATATTTTATTAAACCAATTACAAAATATTTTATTTTACATTGAGATTGGAGCGATTTAATATACGCCGCGAATGCCGCAATGTCATATTTGATTGATGTCTTATCAAACTTCATTATTTGTTAACAAAAATTTGGATAGTGTCATGAAATCGTGTACAAATCAAAGTTCAACGTTATTTTTATAACATTGGGTACTGTGTAAATCATAGCAACCATTCAACCCACACAAAAAACGACTTCAGTGCATTATCCGACAGCGATCCGTGTTCTACACTTTTTATTTGTTGCGTAGCGTAGCGGTATTTGGCTCGCTTTATATCTCGGAGGTCGTGGGTTCGATCCCCACGCCGGACAGGAAACCTTTTTGTAAATTCAAAGATTTCTTTCCGGGTCTGGTTGGTTGAGGGACTACCCTACGTGCCTCGGAAAGGACATTTAGCCGTAGGCCCCGATCTATAATAATCGTATAGCACCGAACGGGCAGCAGCGTTTCCTTGTGTGGTACAACATAATACTGCGGTCACCAACCAGCCTGCCAAGGGTGGTGACTATGGTAAATACCATCCCTCGGGAAGAGGCCCATGTTCAGCAGTGGACGTTATACGGGCTGATGATGATGAGATTAGTGTAGATAAGAGTATCATGAAATAAATAAATATAAAAAAGTTTTTATTCACGTAAACCTATTATAGGTATTTGTAAATAGTCTAAACATATTTTGGCTTATTTTTGATTTACTGTGTTAAATTAATTAATTTTATTTGGTTATTGCTACTTATAATAATAGTTTATATAGCTTTAGCCTAAAAGCTAAAGCTATATAAACTATTATAACTAAATTATTTATTAATGTATGTAAATACAATATTATTTTATATCTATGATTAAATCTAAGTTCTGTCCTTTGAGTATGTTATTATTTAGACGGACCATAAGTATCTCGACGAACGCGCTTTGGTGCTACCACCGGATCCTATACGCCCCAACTGAGAAGATCCGTCTTCTTTCAGTGGAACACCGACTTATTCCGCAGCTATGTCCCAGTTATGTGTGCGCATGTTGTCAGCTATGCGAGTGTTCGAGCGATGTTACGTACTGACATAATTGTCGCTCACTTGTAAACTTCGCTCTTGAGACTTCCAACTATGAAACCAGGTGAAGTGTCACTAGTTATCGGAGATTAACTATGTTGTAATTTCTTGTACATACTTAAACAATATTGAAGCGACATGTACATTAGCCGCAATAACTACATGAAAACCAACTGCGCCATATATTTTCTAGATAATTTTTATTTCGTACTAGCTGCACCCCGCGGTCTTACCCGCGTCACTCTGCTCCAGTGGGTCGGAGCGTGATATTTTGTAGCCTATATATTAATCCAGCTCATAAACTATCCGCGTGCAAACTTTTAGCCAAATCCATTCAGTAGTTTCGCGTGAAAGAGTAACAACTTCCATACATCCATCCATAAATACTAACTTTCGCCTTCATAATATTAGTAAGGTTTACCATAATTATATACATAACTACATATAACATACAAATATTACATATACAATTGACAACCTTTCAAAATTCGTAACACCCTAAAACAAAAATTCAGTTCCTTTATTTTCGAATTCTGATCCCCTAACTATTAAAAAAAATTGCCGGCAACTTCTTGAGAGACGTCATCGTTACCGTGTTTTCGCCTTGATTTTAAAATTTAAAATCATTAAAACATTCCTAAATTGGCAACTCTAATCACAATCGTTTGACATTAGCTAATTACAGTTTTTTTCAATTCTGACCAAGAAATTTCGTCAAACAACCGTAACAATGACGTCATCCGGCGCTTACGTCTATTTAGAATGAGCTAAAAAGTTTTTATTCACGTAAACCTATTATAGGTATTTGTAAATAGTCTAAACATATTTTGGCTTATTTTTGATTTACTGTGTTAAATTAATTAATTTTATTTGGTTATTGCTACTTATAATAATAGTTTATATAGCTTTAGCCTAAAAGCTAAAGCTATATAAACTATTATAACTAAATTATTTATTAATGTATGTAAATACAATATTATTTTATATCTATGATTAAATCTAAGTTCTGTCCTTTGAGTATGTTATTATTTAGACGGACCATAAGTATCTCGACGAACGCGCTTTGGTGCTACCACCGGATCCTATACGCCCCAACTGAGAAGATCCGTCTTCTTTCAGTGGAACACCGACTTATTCCGCAGCTATGTCCCAGTTATGTGTGCGCATGTTGTCAGCTATGCGAGTGTTCGAGCGATGTTACGTACTGACATAATTGTCGCTCACTTGTAAACTTCGCTCTTGAGACTTCCAACTATGAAACCAGGTGAAGTGTCACTAGTTATCGGAGATTAACTATGTTGTAATTTCTTGTACATACTTAAACAATATTGAAGCGACATGTACATTAGCCGCAATAACTACATGAAAACCAACTGCGCCATATATTTTCTAGATAATTTTTATTTCGTACTAGCTGCACCCCGCGGTCTTACCCGCGTCACTCTGCTCCAGTGGGTCGGAGCGTGATATTTTGTAGCCTATATATTAATCCAGCTCATAAACTATCCGCGTGCAAACTTTTAGCCAAATCCATTCAGTAGTTTCGCGTGAAAGAGTAACAACTTCCATACATCCATCCATAAATACTAACTTTCGCCTTCATAATATTAGTAAGGTTTACCATAATTATATACATAACTACATATAACATACAAATATTACATATACAATTGACAACCTTTCAAAATTCGTAACACCCTAAAACAAAAATTCAGTTCCTTTATTTTCGAATTCTGATCCCCTAACTATTAAAAAAAATTGCCGGCAACTTCTTGAGAGACGTCATCGTTACCGTGTTTTCGCCTTGATTTTAAAATTTAAAATCATTAAAACATTCCTAAATTGGCAACTCTAATCACAATCGTTTGACATTAGCTAATTACAGTTTTTTTCAATTCTGACCAAGAAATTTCGTCAAACAACCGTAACAATGACGTCATCCGGCGCTTACGTCTATTTAGAATGAGCTAAAAAAATTTTTTGTTTATGTAAGAAAACCGAAATTCTAATTTCGAAAACATAAAAAGTATGGGTTCTTTAATTTTTGATAAAGTTTCATATAAAAATACATGTTATTAAAATGATATGTTGTCAATTCAATCCTAAAAACTGCAAATAAATAATGTAACTCCAAAACATAGATATAACTCACCATTTTGTGCCGTCACAATGTATTTATTTATTTACGAACACACATACAAATAAAGAAAATACATAAAATGAACACATTATACAATATTAGATTAGACCACAATATAAGGAAGAATTTCCATAAAAAACATCTAGAATTATAACTGAAAATTTTTCTTCATTGAGCGGATCAATAGATTCGTCGAGATCATCCGAGACCAAACAAAGACCCAAGGAAGCTTTTGTCTATTGTCTGCACGTTTGAGGCTATTGTATGAACTTTTTGTTAGATGTCAAGTCTATTTGCACGCCCTGTAATAAATATTATAATTTCACATTTGAAAAAAAAAGATTTTAAGGACATTTTCTTCATTAATATTAACTCAGCAGTAGAAATCTCGTAAGAGGGCCCTTTATTTTTTATTACGGACATATGTAGCCCCTAGGCTTTTGCTACTTCACCGGGCATAAAGGCGAGCAGAGCTCCAGCCTAGATAAATGGTTTAAACACTACAAACTAAGCAACCTGCGCACGAGGGCTTCACCTGTGGGACTTGGACCTCGGCTCAGGGCGGTCGCTGACGGGGAGATTGAGGGATTATGTCTTTTAGTTTAGGGAAGATTTTTGCAACTGTCGCTCTACTTTACAGTTCACGGGCCTCTCGGAATTCGGGTCTACGAGGGCATCGAAGGTTCTTAGCAAACTAAGGGTCGGGAGGGCGACGTATTAGGCATCGACAAAATCCCACTACAGCCAAATGATCGCTAGCATAAAATCGTTGACGTTAATGTATGGTACTTGACATTTGTACTAACGATCGCACCGCTGCAGTGGCATTTTGTTTAGGCGCCCTGTACTACATCTACGTCCACTGCTGAACATGGGTCTCCTCTTAACAAACCGTAGCAAGTCACGGTCGTATCAGCGCTGCCTGTGTTCTATTTTGACACTTGTGCGATGCGGTTGTGCATATCGCACCTGTAATTGAACAGGAGTACCATTCAAAGCTCTTTTTTGTAATTCAAAATGTTTTTACTCTGCATTATTCTCTATTACGTGAAATTAACTCCCTATCATAATTATTTGAGGAATGTTTAATGCTCAGGTATCTAGTCTCTTATATATTTACTCTCTTAGATAACTTGGGTGTATTATGTATTTATTTTAATTTAAACCAACCGTAGAAGGTAACAAAATAATGTAAATAGCTCGGACCATAATGGCACACTGTCGTCGTGCAGTTCGCGTAACTTCCCACCATCTCCCCGCCGTCTTCTTTTTACTTGTCAATGATGCGATGGAGTGTCGATTGCGGACGACAAGTGTCAGGCGCTTTATTGACCTCAACACATTATAATTGCTAGCCACTTTTATTTTTTTTTTACTCTAATGACGTTTACTTGGACTAACGTGAGATAGGTACAATCATGTCCTCCTTTTTATGCCGAATGTGTGATATGATCGCACAGCATAATCGCGCGACCTTTAAAAGTAAATTCACGCATGCTACCTAGTTTCAATGGGATGAAATATAATTTTGTTGCGCCTTAAATATAGTAATAGGTATATTAAAGCTAGCTTCCCACGCGCAGTTTTGAGCGCGTAGGTAACTACCATTCCCTTAGGAATTTCATAATTAAATATAGCCTATTAGCCTTCCTCGATAAATGGGCTATCTAAAACTGAAAGAACTTTTCAAATCAAACCAGTAGTTCCTGGGATAAGAACGTTCAGGCAAACATACAAACTATTCAGCTTTATTTTGTATGTAGGAATATAGATAGTCTTTACTTTGGTATAATATTTACACCTATAAATACACTGAAATAAGGGCGATGCCCTCGTAGACCCGAAGTCCAAGAGGCCGCGAACTGTAAAGTAGAGCGACAGTTGCACAATTTAACACTCCCCTAAAATACTAAAAGTCATAATTCCTCAATCTCATCGTCAGCGACCGCCCTGAGCCGAGGTCCAAGCCCCACAGGGGTGCCTTCTTGCGCAGGTTGCTTAGTTTGTTGTGTTTAAACCATTTATTATGGCTGGAGCTCTGCTCGCCTTTATGCCCGGTGAAGTAGCAAAAGCCACGTGGCGTGACGTAAGTCAATCCGAAAAAAAAGGGCTTATAAATATACGAATCCGAATCTGTAATGTTTTAATTTGCACGCATTAGAAAGCGCACAATAATGCAGTTAGTTAGGTACTCAGTGCGAATGACACATCGGCTAATTTCGTCATTAGCCCAACATTGTTTAACAAACATGAGAATTGCCGCGGAAATGCCGCTGAAATGCCGCAGCAATTTGCAATCATATCCGATTCTGTGTATGTTTCCCTACGCTCTGTAAATCGGATAGTCATTTTCAGATGTATGTTGAGTTAAAATGGTTTTAGCTGAACGTTTAATGCGCGCTTTAAAGTTTGGTGAAAAATGTTAGGTAACTTAGTACCTCCGCGGTATACAATATGCCTAACTTGATTGATTAAGGCACAGCAAAGTGAAAGTACAAGACAACCTCTGTGGCGTAGCGGTGTAAGTTCCGCTTTGAGCCTCGGAGGTCGTGGGTTCGATCACCGGACAACAAATCTTTGTGTAAATTCTAAAAAAAGTTTTTCCGGGTCTGGTTGTTTGAGGGACTACCATCCGTGCCTCGGAAAGCACGTTAAGCCGTTGGTCCCGATTGTTACAACATCATCTATAACAAGCTTTTACCCGGGAATGGGCAGCAGCGTTTTCCTGTGTATTACCGCTTAATACGGCGGTCAACTCGCCTGCCAAGCGTGGTGACTATGGAAAAGCCCTCCCTCAGGAGGAGGCCCATTTTCAGCAGTGGACGTTATAAAGGCTGATGATGATGATGAAATTAAAAGTAAGGGAGATCCGTCTCCCTTACTTTTACCTGGTTTTCAATTAAAAATAAAATAACAGTAGTAAGTGTAACAGTAGTGCAATGGGCCGACTTCTGAAATAATGAATTTATTTAGCACTTAGGTATTTACATACACTTATACTTGTAAGAATCACAATGTTACACAATTATTCTTATTCTATGAATTTAACTAGATACTTAACTAACAGGTAGAAAATTGTAGGATATTACAGACAAAGTAGTCCGTCCGTCAGCTTGTCATCAATTCCTCTACTCATAATAAGTTTAAGTTCACAATAATTATTAAAGATTTTAGTGGATAAATATAGAAAAGTTTGGGAAAAACATACAATTAAATGACACACATCTGGGGCCACCCTCAAGGGGTTAGGACCACGACCCAGTGGTACCACTTCCTAGCCATTGGGCTATGGCCGCTTCAAATAAATGAATATGACATTAAATGAATTGAAATTATCACCCGCGTGTGGTTTCAACTAACTATCCGATGCCCTCGTAGACCCGAAGTCCGAGAGTCCCGCGAACTGTAAAGTAGAGCGACAGTTGCACCAAAACCCTAAAATACTAAAAGTCATAATCCCTCAATCTCATCGCCAACGACCGCCCTGAGCCGAGGTCCAAGGCCGACAGGGGGCGCCCTCTTGCACAGGTTGTTTAGTTTGTAGTTTTTAAACTTTTTATTAAGGCTGGACCCCAGCTCGCCTTTATGCCCGGTGAAGTAGCAAAGCCTCGTGGCTAAATACTAATAGTACATCCGAAAAAAAATGGCTTTCAACAATGAAAAAACCAACACTAAATATTGAACACTGTACAAATTCAATATAATATGTATGTATATTCGTAGATTGGATTTGTACCTACTAAATGTTCTAACTTAATTATCAATTGAATCCGGTGTTCCTATCACGAGGTCTTACTATTGTGTGTATAATATTATCAATACACCACATTCATTATGTGGAAGCCTACATAATTAATATCTGCAATGCCTATCTATGTTGAGAGACACAGAATATTCAGCACACAGGAGGGACATTAATAATGTGAAATGTCATAGATCATCATCACTGCTGGACATCGGCCTCTTAACCTCATTTGCCATAGTCAGCACGCTTGGCAGGTGAGTTGGTGACCGCAGTATTATGTGTAAGGTAACACACAAAGAAACACTGCGGCCTGTTCCCTGCCCGGCTAGCATAGGCAGAGACACTCATACTCTACGGAGGCCGACCAATCACATTGCAGAAAAGCACTATCAACTGACGCACCTTGAGTCTACCGTCGCGAGCATGGGGCGAGATGGGGTTGCAATTTGTCTCCGACAAATAGTCCCTCAAAACTCTTGATGTTTTTTTGACGGAATATAACGTATTCTATATAACTAATATAACTCGTATAACGTCCACTGCCGAACATGGCCCTCCTCCCGAGAGAGGATTTTTGCCATAGTCACCACGCTCGGCAGGCGGGTTGGTGACCGCAGTATTACGTTGTAACATACAAGGAAACGCCGCTGCCCGTTCCCTGGTATACAATTGTTATAGATGTTGTTATAACAATCGGGACCAACGGCTTAAAGTGCTTTCCGAGGCACGACGGGTAGTTCCTCAGCCAACCAGACCCGGTAAGAAATCTGAGAATCAACACAAAGATTTCTTGTCCGACGTAGGGATCGAACCCACGACCTCCGAGTTTGACAGCGAGCCAAATACCGCTACGCTACGGAGGTTGTGTGTAAAATGCATACTTAGTGAAAGTGTAAGGCGAGGTCCCTCTCATTTCACCATATACCAGCATAGCGATGATTAGGTGAGTAAAGAAACATGGATTTTATAAATCAAAATATCTTTCTGCACTCCTTCTCTATGCAAATGTGTGCGAAATTTCATACTCCCCGTCCGCGCAATTTTCGTAACCAGTAGTACAAAGTTTTTTCTTCACACATCTATCTATATATATAAAAGAAAGTCGTGTTTGTTACAACACTTATAACTCGAGAACGGCTGGACCGATTGCCATGCTTTTTGATTTGTTGGATTTGTTTCCGTCCCGAATAGCAGAATACATTTTAAAAACAAAAGAAAGTCGTGTTAGTTACACTATTTATAACTCAAGAACGGCTGAACCGATTTGGCTGAAAATTGGTGGGGAGGTAGCTAAGAACTGGGAGAAGGACATAGGATACTTTAGGGTAGGGGTAGGGTAGGGTAGGGTAGGGTAGGGGTAGGGTAGGGTAGGGGTAGGGTAGGGGTAGGGTAGGGGTAGGGTAGGGGTAGGGTAGGGGTAGGGTAGGGGTAGGGGTAGGGTAGGGGTAGGGTAGGGGTAGGGTAGGGGTAGGGTAGGGGTAGGGTAGGGGTAGGGTAGGGGTAGGGTAGGGGTAGGGTAGGGGTAGGGTAGGGGTAGGGTAGGGGTAGGGTAGGGGTAGGGTAGGGGTAGGGTAGGGGTAGGGTAGGGGTAGGGTAGGGGTAGGGTAGGGTAGGGGTAGGGTAGGGGTAGGGTAGGGTAGGGGTAGGGTAAGGTAGGTGTAGGGTAGAAGTAGGGTAGGGGTAGGGTAGGGTAGGGGTAGGGTAAGGTAGGTGTAGGGTAGAAGTAGGGTAGGGGTAGGGTAGGGTAGGGGTAGGGGTAGGGTAGGGGTAGGGTAGGAGTAGGGTAGGGGTAGGGTAGGGCAGGGGTAGGGTATAAAAGTCCACCCGTGCGAAGCCGGGGCGGGCCGCTAGTTAATATATAGATTTTAGTTTTGGTTTTTTTTTTCAAGAAATATATTTATAGAGATGGCATATATTTTGGAAGCAACTTATGTAGGTAATATTAGGTATATGGTAATGTTGACTCTAAGAATAATAACTTAAAACTGTACCGAATTACATAAGTTTCCATACTGTGTCTCTATTATACTGTGTATAAGCGTTGCGGTTTTCGCTTCGCAGCGTCATTGTTTCCTGTGGTTTTGAAGGTAGTTAATAATTTACGTCACTACTCAAAGACATGTGTTAAATTGATAATTTTGGGTTGCTATACAGGGTAGCTCTCGTGTAGGAATACTGCCGCAGTTTGTACACGGAAAGAGATGTAATAGGCTAGTTGACCCATCCTCGAGGAGTGGCGCACATGGGCCCCGCTCCCTACTAGGCTGACCCATGAGGAGTAGGGACGCCTTTACACTCCTTTTTTTTTTGTCCGGAGGTAAATTTACTTACGCATTCCCACCGCCGCTGCAGCGTACCCGCGCGCTGGCGGCGGGATATGTGGGACTCGCCCTCTCCATAGCGGTAATATGCTTACTCATACCACGAGGAGAGGACCCTACATCACTAAATTGCGCCTAATATTGCGCCGCGAGATCTCCTGGGCCACATTGACTGTGGCCCATTTTCCCAGTTATAGGGACGCCCGAAGTGTGGAGACGTCCCTACTCCTCATGGGTCGGCCTCGAAGGGAGCGGGGCCCATGTGCCCCACTCCCCGAGGCTAGGGCGGCTGGCGGCGGAAAGCATGCCTTCCTGCTAGCTTGCTTAGACGGCCAATTTTCAGATATCAGGTAATCAATTTACATAAAAATATTATTTACCTCACGGAAATTCGCCAAGCTGACTTTTATGTATATTTTAGGCAATATCCAATACTCCAAGACACTTTCCGTCGGCCGTATTGCTTTGCAGACACTTTAAAGCTCCCAAAATAATATCTTAACTTAATTTCTTTCTTCCATTTTCCGGTCGCGCCGCATACGCGAATAGATATATTAAAAACTAGCTTCCCGCGCGCGGTTTCACCCGCGTCTCTCCCGTGCCCGTGGAAACTTCGTAATAAAATATAGCCTATAACCTTCCTCGATAAATGGAATTTCCAAAACTGAAAGATTTTTTGAAATTGAACCAGTTGTTCCTGAGATAAGCGCGTTCTAACAAACAAACAAACCTTGCAGCTTTATAATATTAGTATATAATAATATAATCACTACATAGTATAAAACCAAGTCGCTTTCTCTGTCCCTATATTCTTATGTATGCTTAAATCTTTAAAACTACGCAACGGATTTTGATACGGTTTTTTTAATAGATAGAGGGATTTAAGAGGAAGGTTTATATGTATAATACATCAGCATTGTACGCGTGCGGAGCCGGGGCGGGTCGCTAGTAATAAATAACTCAAAGCCTGCTAAATTTGAAAAATGTTAATCTAAAATAGTTAAATGGAAACATTTAACGATATTAAACGTCATGTTACCTAGTCTATTAATATATATAGATTAACTAGTCACGAAACCTTTATAAAACCAATTAATGTCCACAATAATTACAACGAGAGAAAAGTCAATGATAGTCGCAAACAGTCGGAAACAAAGGTGTTGACTGACTCGTGGCTCATTTAAATAATCCGACGTTGTGATCTGTTACGTTCTATCGCGTTGTCCCATAGAACGTAACTCACATAGCTACGTTTTATTATTTACTAGGTTCTGCGCGCGGTTTCGACCGCGTAACTCCCGTTCCCGTTGGAATTTCATAATTAAATATAGCCAGCCTTCCCCGATAAATGGGCTGTGTTGAAATATTATTTCAAATCGGACAGTTTGTTTCTGAGATTAGCTCTTTCGATCAAATAAACAAACTATTTAGCTTTATATATTTGACAACATCCGTAGCGTAGCGGTATTCGGCTCGTTTTAAATCTCGGAGGTCGTGGGTTCGATCCCCACGCCGGACAAGACATGTTTGTGTAAATTCTAAGATTTCTTTCGGGGTCTGGTTGGTTGAGGGACTACCCTCCATGCTTCGGAAAGCACGTTTAACCGTTGGTCGCGATTGTTATAACATCACCCGATTGTTATATGGTACAACACAATACTGCGGTCACCAACCCACCTGCCAAGCTTGGTGACTAGGGCAAATACCCTACTTCGGGAGGAACATGGGCCCATGTTTAACAGTGGACGTTATACGGGCTGATTATGATGATGATATTAGTATAAAATCGTTCGAAAGGACTATGTTTTGAAGACTGAGTTACATCGAGGTGGTTCTCTTGTTAACTTACCATACCAATACATCGGGCAACACACACACAAACATGTTAAAAAAAACAGTATTAATTTAAAAAAACCCTTATATTTAAATGCTTTCAAGAGAATAAACTTTGCTTGAACACGCTAATCTCAGAAACTACTGGTACGATTTGAAAAATTCCCTCAGTGCCGTGCCGGATTAAGTGAGCGCGGGGCCTGTAGAACATTCTGTCCGGAGGCCCCTCTTAGTAATGACTCAGAGTCACTCAACGAGCGACTTTTTTTTTGTTTTTTAGGCCTATTAGGCCACCTATTGTGCACCTTGATTCGGATCTATAGGAGTAATTATTTGATCCAATTTCTTGCGATACGTAATACGTATCTTCGTATCTTGGTGTACGGGGCCCCCAAAAATCGCGTGGCCCGTAGCATTTGTTACTCTTGCAATAGGTATAGTTAATACGGCGCTGCCTTAGAGCTCCCGCACACGAGCCAACGGCCACAACCACAAAACGCCGCCACAGGCATATTTCCTGTAGTTTACAAGAAGCGAGCAGTGTAGCGTGTGACGGCCACCGGCATCAACCGTGTGCGGCGAATCCATATAAAATGTATGAAAACTACAGAAAATATGCCGGTGGCGGCGTTTTGTGGTGGTGGCCGGTGGCCTGTGTGCGGGAGCCCTTAGTGTTAGATAGCCCATTTATCGAGAAGGTTAAAATTAATTTTGAAGTTGCTCCGGTATCAGGAGTTACATGGGTGATTTAAAAACCGAAACTATTCAATTTACGTGCTACTTCCAGAAACGCAGGGTAATTCATTTAAAACTAGTTTCTGCAAACTTTTCTGTAAGACGGTGCGAATTAAGATAAGTAATGGAGTGAACCGACTCACCGACTGTCCGTTTGTTTATAGCTATCATTATCATCCCTGAAATAAGAGAGAATAAGGACACCGCCATCATCATTATCGGTTTGTATAATTCACTGATGGATCATTCGTTGATTTTCTTGTGCCTTCGTAGACTCGAAGTCCGAGGGGCCCGCGAACTGTAAAGTAGAGCGACAGTTGCACAAAACGCACCTTATAAAACTAAAAGTCATTTATCATCATCAGCCCGTATAACGTCCACTGCTGAACATGGGCCTCCTCCCGAAGGCGGCGGGTTGGTGACCGCAGTATTATATTGTACCACACAAGGCAAAGATTGATATACCTACTACTATTATTACAGATGATGTTATAACAATCGGGACTAACGGCTTAACGTGCTTTCCCTCAGCTTTCTGGTTGGTTGAAGGTAGTCCCTCAACCAACCAGATCCGGAAATAAATCTTAGAAATAACACAAAGATTTTCTTCCGGCGTGGGGATCGAACCCATGACCTCCGAGATTTAAAGCGAGCCAAATAACGCTACGCTACGGAGGTTGTCATTTAAAGCGTTTAAATTAAAGTCGTTATCGTTGGCAATTGTGTCAACTTGTAAAAAAATACACTTTTTAGTAAGAATCAGAGCCATGTAGTTTCGGCTTAAAATATACCGTCCCATGGGTGTCGCAAGAGGCAACCAAGGGACATATAGGTGATGGATGGGCAGCAGCATTTTTTTTTTTCGGATGGACCTATGCTACTTCACCGGGCATAAAGGCGAGCAGAGCTCCAGCCTTAATAAATGGTTTTGAACACCACAAACTAAGCAACCTGCGCAAGAGAGCGCACCCTGTGGGGCTTGGAGATCGGCTCAGGGCGGTCGCTGGCGATGAGAATGAGGGATTATGACTTTAGTATTTTAGGGGGGTTTTGTGCAACTGTCGCTCTACTTTACAGTTCGCGGGCCTCTCGGACTTCGGGTCTACGGGGCATTGGAAGGTTTATAGCTGATCGATGGGCAGCAGCATCTATTAGCTCAAAGATACTTACCATCTTACTGCAATCACCAATCTGCCTGGTGTTTTTGGCAATATTCCTTAACAGCCCTGGCTTGTCAAGGTTAAGAGGAGGACAATGTTCAACAGTGGACGTTAGATAGGCTGATGATAATACAAGAAATAAAGTAAGACAAATATCATCATTATCATCAGTCCGTATAACGTCCACAGCTGAACATGGGCCGTCTCCCGAGGGAGGGGTTTTGCCTATACACTCGCCTTTTGTTTGCTGTCCGGGGGGAAATGCATTAACGCATTCCCGCCACCGCTGCAGCGTATTCGCGCTGGCGGTGGGATATGTGGGACTCGTCCTCTCCATAGCGTGGTATGCTAACTCATACCACGAGGAGAGGACCCTACACCACTAAAACCCCCCGGACACTCCTTTGATCCGCCTCTGGCGGGGGCCCATATATACACCCGCCTGCCAAGTGTGGGGTTGGTTACAGATGATGTTATAACAATCAGTTTAACCTGCTTTCCTATAGGCACGGAAGGTAGTCCCTCAACCAACTAGACCCGGTAAGAAATCTTAGATTTCCCATGAAAATTGTACATGCTCTGTATACCGATTAATTTGTAAGTTTTCTGTGTTCTTGTTTTTATTAGTGTACAATAAAGAGTTTATCTATCTATCTAAAAAATTCTTGTACGGAATGGGGATTGAACCCACGACCTCCGAAATTCAAAGCACAAGACCTATATCTAAACGCTACGGATGATTAATGAACCACAAGATTTCTCAGAATAAATTTTTAACAAATTTCCAGACGACAAAGTTGCGAGTTACTGATTTTTTATAATTAAAAAAATAAAATCACTAGGCACACCAAGTTCTCTTGAACTCTCGTCTTTTAAGAAAAAGAAAAACAATATTTTAATGACAATTTCATTGGACTGTGGAAAGTTCTAGACTGTCGAAGTCTTCAAGTATGCAAAGTATTTTTTTAATTGTCTCTGCCCGTCAAATGTTTACGATTAAAAAAGTTAAGCGTTTTTGCTTGAATCTAATGAGATTTCTTTTGTTTGGTTGAAATTAATTTATACCGCGGTGCTAAATTGGTTTAGAGCGTCGATAAAATTTAATAAATAAATTCTTAGAATACTTGTTAAATATAATATAAAATTTCAATGTTTTATATATAAGCCTTGTAATAGGCTAGTTGACATTTTTATTACAATATTTTTTATATGGTTAAGAATGACTTTACTAGACCAAGAAAAATATGGTATTACGTTGAGATGTAGAAAGCGCTAAAATAAATTAATAAAAATTAAGGTGAAAACGATGTCACTCATTTTGGTCTTTACATTATCTGT
Organism: Nycteola revayana; assembly: GCA_947037095.2. Classification (NCBI taxonomy): domain Eukaryota; kingdom Metazoa; phylum Arthropoda; class Insecta; order Lepidoptera; family Nolidae; genus Nycteola; species Nycteola revayana. The sequence continues at coordinate 13,866,561 of OX344851.2, read as the reverse complement.
GTCCTGACATAATTCCTGAATCGTCATGACATAGACAATGTATAGTAAAGGATCGTGTTCTTATTACTTCTTATTTTGAAACTAGACCTATGACGTCTTAAAATGGCTGATCGCGTTTTTGTAAATCAAAGACATAGACATAAATTAATAAACATATTAAGTATATACAATCATTTTTATGTTTTATGTACAGAACTTATTATATTTAGGTTCCTTATGACAAATAATTTTAGAAATAAACATCTTTGAAACATGTAGGTCAACTAGCCTATTCTAGGGGTATGTTTGACTGTTCATAAGGTCAAGGTCAGGGTCGTGCAAACAAGTAGACAGTTGCTTGTTTTGTAGTATTAAAACCATTTCGTATGCTTAACCTTTGCTCGCTTTTCACACGCACATTTTTCCGGGCACGAATCTTGGACTCTTGAATTTATTCCACTTGCCTCTTGGCTATCGCGGTCAGCTACCATTGTTATCAAAACCGTATGTTATGTAAGTAACTAGCTTCCACGCGTGGTTTTACCCGCGTTCCCGTTAGAACTTCATACTTAAATATAACCTAAAGCCTCCCTCGATAAATCGGCTATTTATCTAGAACTGAAAGAATTTTTTAAATCGGACCTGTAGTTCCTGAGATTGGCGCGATTAAGCAAACAAATATACAAACTCTTCAGTATTATTTATTAACTAGATTACTATTTTTATTACTACTTTTCTCCGACAAAAGTCCCATATCCTTAAGAACTTTATAATTAAATATACTGAAAGAAAATCAAAATTTCAAGTCGAACCAGTGCAGTGGTTCCTGAGATTAGCGCGCTCACGCATACAAAATCTTCAGTTTTATATATTACTAGCTTTCCGCAAGCGGTTTCACCCGCGTAACTCCCATTCCCATAAAAACTTTATAATAAAATATAGCCTCGATAAATGGGCTATCTAACATTGAAAGAATTTTTCAAATCGGACCAGTAGTTGCTGAGATTAGCGCGTTCAAGCAAACAAACTCTTCAGCTTTATCTATTACGGCAAATAACTCTTTATTAGGTACCTACCAATTCCTTGCGTTTTTATACTCGTGATAATTTCTCAACGAAATGTCCGATTGGAATAAAACAAAAAGTATTTAACTTCTACATAAATACCCTTAATAACATTATGCTTAATTTGGATAATAATAAGGATTAATATAACGATATACATTTAACGTAGTTTCTTTCTTCAGACGATTTAATATTTTTTCATGAACATAAAAGCGGTTATTGTGACTAAACTATGATAGTTAGATATATGCTCTTGCGGACTTTTTTGTAGATCTTAATAAGACCTACAAACCCGTAGTACATCATTTTGTTGTATTGTCAATAGTTTTTGCAGCGCACGCATAAATAGGTTTTCGCTTTTACACCTTGGGTTACAAAAACGCAATTTTCTTACGGATCCCCAACTTTTTTGAAAATAAAATATAGCCTATAACCTTCCTCGATAAATGGACTATCCAACACTGAAAGAATTTTTTAAATCGGACCAGTAGTCCCTGAGATTAGCGCGTTCAAACAAACAAACAAACAAACAAACTCTGCAGCTTTATAATATTAGTATAGATGTATAAGATTTACTTGCTTAAACTCCTCTCCTCCTATTAACACCTCTATTGACTATCGGCAGTATTATATCACCCTTGTAATTTACCTTCCCTTATATTGTCACTTCGGAGGTCAAGAGCAGAGCGACATAGTGTGCACCATATATTAGTTCAGTTATTTATTAAGGCCGTCCACACATTCTATTGCGTAGTTCAAGGCTGACGTTTGATCTTGATCGGTGACGTATAGACATAGGGTGAGTACTTTTGGTGGGGTATGTTAAGGGTTAAAGTATGGAAAGATCCTTGACGATAAATTAAATAGGATTCATTCAGCACTTATTTTTACACACATTTAGGTATTTTGTAGATACATCTAGCTTTAAGGTAGGTCTCAGCTTGGACTATTCTTTATTCAGCACAAATTTTTTGAGCACCAATGGTTTAAGCATCAAACCCAGTCCTACGATATTAATTTCGATTATACTAGATTCGCCCCGCGGTTTTACCCGCGTTACTCTGCTCTAGTCGGTCGGAGCGTGATTTTTTGTATCCTATATGTTAATCGAGCTGATTAACTATCCCCGTGCAAAGTTTCAGCCAAAGCCATTCAGTAGTTTTTACGTGAAAGATTAACAAACATCCATTCATCCATACTTACAAACTTTCGCGTTTATAATATTAGTAGGATCTAACTATGTTGCTGTGCCCGACAGGGTCTGTAATTGGTACCACAATTTAATAGAGGTATAATGTTAAAACACCTGTAAACACAATGTGAAATGCAATAAAGTGTTAAGTATTGAAACTGGAATAGTTTTGATGCTCAAACCATTGGTGCTGAAAGTGGTATACTCACTCAGCTTTATTCTGGAGATTGTGAAATCAAACAGACTATCCTTCGTGCCTCGGAAAGCACGCTAAGCTGTTGGACCCTGATGTAATAGTTACCACACACTACCTTTGACAATCATATACATACGAGTGGCGTTACCTGTGTATGTTCCATAAATAATGCCGCGGTCAGCAACCCACTCCTAAATGTGGTAAATATGGCAAATCCTTCAGTCCGATCCGCCCGCCGGGAGAGGAATGTGTCCGCGAACTTGACGCGTCCGACCTGACTCGAGGTCCAAGTCCCACAGGCACCTGATTGCTTAGTTTATAAGCCATTTATTAAGGCGGTAGCTCTGCCTGGTGATACGTCATCGGGCATAAATCGAGCAGGGCTTCTAAGAAAGTTCCGAAAAGCCTCGTGACTGATAAAATTCATGTGCGTCCCAAAAAAAAGGGAGGTCCATATCAAGTGGATATTATAATTGTTAAAAAGTGATGTTTGAATAAATAAGACAACAACACTCTTTGAAGTTCTTGAACTCTTTGAACTTGGGTGTAGCCGAGGGGCAAAGCTAGTGTAAACTTTATCAGCCGTCCACTGCTCAACATGAGCCTCATTCTTAACAGATCTTGGCAAGCTGGGGTCGTTGAGGGATCATCATCAGACCGTTTAACGTCCACTGGTAAACATGGACCTCCTCCCGGGGGAGGGTATATGCCATAGTCACCACGCTTGGCAGGCGGGTTGGTGACCGCAGTATTATGTTGTAAGATACAAGGAAACACTGCTGCCCGTTCCTTGGAATACGATTAATAAAGATGACGTTATAAAACTCGGGACAAACGGCTTAACGTGCTTTCCGATTCACGGGCTAGTCCCTCATCCAACTAGACCCGGAAAGAAATGTTAGAATTTACACAAAGATTTCCTGTCCGGCGTGGGGATCGAACCCACGTCCTCCGAGATTTAAAGCTAGGGAAATACCGCTATGCTACGGAGGTTGTCGTTGGGGGACATTACCGTTTACAACGCTTGGCAGGTGGATTGGTGAATGCATTAAAATGGGAGTATGTTTCATCAGGTGTATGTCCCTATTGTCGACAAATTTTTTTATTCTTCTTTTTTTTCTTTTCTTTTCTTTTTTTTCTTTTGTTTTTCTTCTTTTTAAAAAGATTACTAGCAGACTTTTGCAGTCTGCTAGTATTCTTGTTAACCCCTCGTACTAAGCTAAATGCTTGTGTTATGAGTGGGTTCACGTCGGTAGTGCAATGAGTGGGGTTCGAACCGGCGACCTTAAGATCACAAGTCCGACGCCCTAGCCATTGGGCTACGGCCGCTTTGATTACTTCACCCATAGGAAGATATGGGGTGATCCATTCAAAGCTGGAAACCAACATACAATGTATGAATGTACCAACATACAATGCATCTAAATCAAACTCCCTTCCAACAAGAAAATGCTGACATAAGTTTTCAGCAGAACTAAAAGGTATTAACACACATTGTATTCGACTCGCTCAGCAAAATGGCTTTAAACGTATAACTTTGAGATTCCAGTTGGATTCGCGAAAACAATTAAACTTAGTAGCTCTAGTTCTTTATTGATTTCCATTTCGGCACTCATTTATTAAATTGTAGAAAGTGTAACTTCAATGACATTTAGTTTAGACTTGCTGTTGCCCGTGGCTTTGTCTGCGTCGATTTCTATATCCGCGTAGTTATATCTCTATACAAAGGGTTCATCATCAGCCCGTATAAAGTTCACTGATGAACATGGGCCTCCTGCCGGGGGAGGGTATTTGCGATAGTCACCACGCTTGGCAGGCGGATTGGCGACCGCAGTATTATGTCGTACCAAACAAAGAAACACTGCTGCCAGTTCCTTGGTATACGATTATTATAGATGAAGTTATAAGAATCGGGACCAACGGCTTAACGTGCTTTCCGAGGCACGGAGGGTATTCCCTCAACCAACCAGACCCGGAAAGAAATCTTAGTATTTACACAAAGATTTCCTGTTCAGCGTGGGAATCGAACCCACGGCCAACCAAATACCGCTACGCTACGGAGGTTGTCATATACATAGGGTTGCAATAAGCAAACTACGTAGGGGTTTCTCTTCCCCTGTACTTCAATGCCTAAAGACCTAAGTGTGGTTTTACCACTGTGACCTGTACCAGAGACTATATAGTCTCTGTCTGTACTGAGATATGGACACAACTTTGCTAGTTCACAAATTTAATGTCATTCAAAGAGTTATGGAGCGAGCTATGCTTGGAATTTCTTGAAAGATAAACTTCTCGTTGAGATTATCCGACAGAAAACTAAAGATACCGACATAGCCCGTACACCCAAACAGTAAGCATGTTGAAATGGCAAGCCTGTAAAATGCTTGTGATGCAAGCATTTTACTGTTACTGTGTTGCAAGTGGGTTTCACGTCAGTAGTGCAATTGATGGGGATCGAACCAGCAACCACATGAGCGCAAGTCCGACGCACTAGCCATTGGGTTACACCCGCTTAAAAAAACAATATCGTAACTATATCAGAAAAATATATTTTATTCAAAACATTAACATGAGTTTGATTAATTTTCACATATTCATGTATCTCCTCGCCAATATGGCCCGACTCCTCGGCACCTTGCAGTCAGTTAGCACATGTATCCTATCACTCCTGATATATGCTGGGTCCTTGCACAGCTCGTTCAGGGCTTTAAGGGCTGTTTGATAGTTGAAGGGCATCTCGGGCTCGTCAGTTATGCGGGTAAACCAACGTGTTTGGACGCACCTGGAAAATAGTCTTATATACTTGCTAATATATAAACAACACCCACGACCACCTCCGTAGCGTAGCGGTATTTGGCTCGCTTTAAGTCTCGGAGGTCGAGTGTTCGATCCCCAAACCCGACAAGATATCTTGGTGTAAATTCTAAGAATTCTTTCCGGATCTGGTTGGTTGAGGGACTACCCTCCGTGCTTCGGAAATCACGTTAAGCCGTTGGTCCCGATTATTATTACATCATCTATAACAAGCGTGTATAAAGGAACGGGCAGCAGCGTTTTCCTGTATATTATAACATAATACTCACCAATCCGCCTGCCAAGCGTGGTGACTATGGCAAAAACCCTCCCTCGGGAGGAGGCCTATGTTTAGCAGTGGACGTTGTACGGGCTGATGATGATGATGATGATGAATATATAAAGCTGAAAAGTTTGTTTGTTTGCTTGAACGCACTAAGTTCAGGAACTCTTGGACCGATTTGAAAAAATCTTTCAGTGTTAGATAGCGCATTTATCGAGGAAGGTTATAGGCTATATTTCATTATGTAGTTCCCACGGGAACTCACAAGAGCCTAGCGGAATAGCTCTCGAAGATTACTTTATAAGTCCGTTTACATCCACTGCTGAACTTGGGCATCTTCTTGAGAACAGACAGATTTTGTTACTCTTTCACCAAAAAACTACTGAATGGATTTGGCTGAAAGTTTGCACGCGGATAGTTTATAAGCTGGATTAACATATAGGCTACAAAATATCACGCTCCGATCCACTGGAGCAACGTGACGGGGATAAAACCGCGGGGCGCAGCTACTGAATGTATATAAATTTATAGAACCCTCTACGAAATGAACAAATATTTTTCGAGTTTTTAGATTTCATCTCGTTAGTTAATACATATCATTCCCTTTCAGTATAGTGTACATTATTCTACTATTCAAGACCTTTTATTTGATATTCATATTGAGGGAGTTCTTAAAAAAATCCGCGATTTTGTGGCGGCGGCCATCTTGGACCGATTTTTATCAAACATAGCTTATGTTTGATAAAAGAACACTCCCGACTTATTCACCTTTCAAATAAAAAATCAAAATCGGTTCATCCACACACACACACACACACACACACACACACACACACACACAGACACGTTATACTTATAACACCCCGTCGGTTTTGCATCGGGGGTTAAATATAACTAAAATATAAACTTATTTTCGTCCCAACAAATAATAATTGGTACTGTTGTTTTAAATATATATTATTTTGTGGTTGAGTTGAATAAATTTAATCAATTATTATTTAACATTTATCTATAAAAACCCCTCTCGGGATTGAGTTGTTCCAATTTGTTAAATCCTAAATATCTTTTGCGTTACCGTTTTTAATTAAAAAGTAATTAATTTCGTTAATGTAGAGTGAACACTTAAATATTGTAAGATGCCGCGGAATTTTCATTGCTACGAGAGGTATAAAATACCTGAGTCTCGTTCAGTGGCGTAACTAATAGTCGGGGGCATTTTTTTTTATTGCAGACTTATTTTAAGTGGCCGTAGCCCAATGGCTAGGGCATCGGACTTGGGCCAATGATCATGTGGTCGCCGGTTCGATCGATCCCCACCCATTGCACTACCGACGTGAACCCACTCGTAACTCAAGAATTTTAGCTTAGCACGAGGGGTTAACAAGAATACTAGTAGAATGCAAAAACTCTGCTAGTAATCTTTTTAAAAAAGAAAAAATATTATTGCAGTTGAAGTAGCATAGCTATGAAGCTTTTGCTACTTTAACGTGCATAGCGAGCACAGCTTCAACCATAAAACAATAGAAAGCGGATATCGCTGCGGTCCGTTGTGTCGATTACAAGCAGGTGATATATGGCATGATGCTTGCGTTAACCAAATATTTCATTTAATTAGGCTATGGGGTTCACCTGGGGACCAATGGGGGCACGGGTTTTATTCCGAAAAATATCAAATGACTGGTTGACGTCGCGCATTTTTCGTGCATAAAATAGGTATTGCCTTTAAGGAGGCATTGCACTAGGCCTAGCCTTATTGAGGCTGACTGCAATGGGCTAGGCCTAGTGAAAATGGGTTGGCTTTTGTATTCTAATAGGTTGGGGAAAAAGTTTCTTCGCATTTTTTAAGAAAATTCAAAACATTTTTTAATATAGTTTATTTACATTTAACTAAAGTATGTAGGTACCATTTTGTTCGATAACTTTTTGCCATCTTGTAGGTAGGGACATGATCCCATTGCTATAGAAATTTTGAGACTTCTGATCAAAATACCGCGACAAGTGGTTTTGGCAGTCCTCTCGTGATGTTAACCTGACACTGCCTAAAGAATTCTGAAGAGACCGAAACAGGTGGAAATCTGAAGGTGCAAGGTCAGGACTATACGGCGGATGCATCAACACCTACCAGCCAAACTCTCTTAATTTTTGCTGAGTAGCTAAAGATGTGTGGGGTCTAGCGTTATCATGATGAAAAATCACACCCCTTCTGTTGATTAATTCCGGCCACTTTCAACTTTTTGCTTTAATCTCATCAGTTGTTCGCAGTAGAGTTCAGAATCGATGGTCCTGCCTGGTGGTAACAGCTCATAATGAATAATGCCCTTCCAATCCCACTACACACACAGCATCACTTTGTTGCGAGTTAACCCGGGTTTCGCCACAGTCTGTGAAGCCTGACCGGCCTTTGACCACGACCTTTTTCGCACGTTCTTGTCGTACGTGTTCCAATTTTCATCAGCAGTTGAATTGTTTGTTGTTCAGTCATCAGTTGTTGCTTCCTCAAAAATGGTTCGGTTTCATAACGTCGTAATAAAGAATTACAAATGAGTACGCGATTCATTAGGTTTCTTTCAGTGAGCTCGTGAGGTACCCAAATATCGAGCTTTTTTGTGTACCCAGTTTTTTTCAAATGCGCCAAAACTGTTTTGTGTTGAATTCCCAGTTCTTCAGCTAGGTTGTAACTACTGATATGCCGATCTTGCTCCACTTTTTCATAAATGGCATCCATTTTATCCGTAATAGGGCAACCAGAGCTACATGCATCTTTGACATCAAAATTTCCGGATTGAAAACGCTTAAACCAAATTTGTGCTACTCTCACAGACACTGCACTAGGTCCATAAACATCGCAAAACTTTTTCGCGGCTTGCGTTGCATTTTACCTTTTTTGTAGTAAAATTTTAAAATGTATCGAATTTTTTCATTAGATTCACTCATCTTGCCAGTACGAAAAACAAATGAAATTCACACATTTTCCTAATTTAGAGTTATGTTCTTTAAAATGTTAACTTTCAATGATACCAAAACCAGCTTGATATAAATAGTATAGCCAAAGAGATTTTATTACAAGTTCATTCATACTATAATGCGAAAAGACTTTTTCCCCAACCTAAGTCTAACTGTCACTATGTCTTAAGGTAGCGTAAGCGTTAGGTAACTATGTATATGAACACCATTTTGTTTATATTTTAAAGTATCTAATAAATATCATCTTCACTATATTTGGCTTCCGCGAATCATTTTTGTATCATCACAATTTTAACAAAAAATATAAAATATAGGTCAACGGGTTAATAATATGACGAATATTGTTTTGGTAAAGAAAGACATCACGGATTGTTCATACTGTCTCTAGCTTGCTTATAAATAAGTTTTAAAATGGTTTCAAAACTATCTTTATATATATATCGGCGCAACCACATAAAATAAGCATAGCAACAACACTTCATTAATGATAAACACATAAATACAATTACTCGTCTCATCAAAATAAATAAATTGTGAATCAATGCATGATTTGATAGAAACACAAATATGTTCATAAAATACTAGACTAATAAATAAGTATTCAGGATCAAATTATGATTTGTAAATCGTTGAAATATTTGTAGAAATAATTATCTGTTCACATAGTTTGAAAATTATCAAACTAAATTGTTTACTGTTTGTGAGCCGCTCGTTTAGTATAAATACGGCCGGCGGACCGATTGCAATTCAGTCTCGCTCGAGCTGCCGAACCGTACGGAGCTCCTCAATTTACTGGAATAAACTTGAAAACCATATTATGGAGTTTTGCTGTTACTATGGATCAACAACCCTCGATAGAGAACCATCCTGATGAATGTGACGTCAGCAATGATGACGTCACACCTTATTAAAAACAACGATGCTCGACCTTCCTCGTCATCAGAAGTGGGACTCGAAGTGATCCTTGGAACTGCTTCATCACCACCTGTTGCGTCTCAACCTCAGCTTCAAGCAATGGGGTCTACGTAACAGGGGCAACAGCCGATGATCAATGTACCTATGCCCAATACGTCCATGGGTGGGGTGCCACCTTAATTCTTCATGCACATGATGCAAATGATTCAGCAAATGTCCGAGCGTTTATGCAAGAGTTGTGGGAAGAGGGCAAAAACGAAAAGTCGCTCATGATCAAAAAAAAAAAAAAATGCACCTCTCTAACATCCGAGGTCTGCACTCCGATCTCATCCCGGTCCATCACCACCATGAGACCGAAAAACCATATCTGCTGTTCCTCATGGAGACGCAAATCAGATGTCCTGCTGACGCAGCATGCTTGCGCCGCCCGGGGTAGACCCTGGAGCACAGTTTTAAGCCACGCGCTGGCGCCTGCGTGTGTGCTCGCGATGACGTCTGCTGTCGGCGTCTCCGTAACATTGAGGATTCCAGTTTCTCTGTATTGTGGGTTCTGGTGGACACTGGCTTGGAGCAGATACTATGCTGGTGTCTATCAGTCGCACACCGACAACATGGGGACAACCAGGTTGTTTCACTATCTTTCGGACTCGGCTGAACTGGCTCAGCTCAGGTGCCCATCGGCGCAGCTTGTTGTTCTGGGGGACTTCAATGCCCACCACCAGGAGTGGCTGTGCCCATGCCGGAGCACCGGCCATGCTGGGGGATTGGCGTGTGCATTCGCACTGACGCTTGGTCCCTCCCAACTGGTGACTGGACTGACACGGGTGCCCGACATTGATGGCCATGCGGCCGGTTGCTTGGACCTTCTGCTGACAACTGATCCAGACCCATGTCAACTCGCCGTGGGGTGGCTCCAACCACTGTCTGGTGAAATCTGTGTCTGTCTGCTCGCCACCCGATCCCGATCTCAAGGGGACTAGGCGAGTATGGCGATACAAGTCAGCAGATTGGGATGGGATGCGGTATTTCTTCGCGTCTTACCCTTGGCTGCGCTTATGCTTCTCTTCAGACGACCCAACTTGCTGCGCGGAGGCTGTTTCTGGGGTGATATGCCAGACTATGGAATATTTCGTTCCATTTTCTGATGTCTCACTCCGAGACAAGGCCCGTTCATGGTTCGGCGCTGAGTGTGATAGTACTGAAGCACATAAGCTGCCAAGTCTTGCAAACGTGCGCTACGCAGGGCCCGCTTTGACCATATTGGACGCATTGGAGCCACACTAGCATCTTACCCATCTGGGAGTAAAGCTTTTTGGTTTCTTGCCAAATCGGTCGAAGCCTATTTCTGTCGGTCCTCTTTTCCGCCACTGCAGGAGCCGAACGGTTCATTAGCTCACACCGCCAAGGAGAAAGCAGACTTATTTGCATCTCTATTTACTAAGAATTCACAACTAGATGCTGCTGGTAAAAGTCCACCCAGGTTACCTCATTGGACTTCTACATTCGGCAAAAAGTGGTACTTAAACATTCTTTGCACTCTGGATGTGAATAAGGCTGGTGGTCCTGACGGCATTCCTCTCCAGGGTGGGGCGGTACTTCACATCTTTCTATCTATCTTCAGATATTAGCTGGATGCTCTGGATGCATTGGGGCGTCGAGCGAAGAGTCATAGGCAATGGCTCACTTGTGGAGGCAAGTCTTCGGAGCCTCGAGTGGCCTGCCTATCGGTTTTTTATCGGTTACATTTCAGGGAGTGTGCGGAGGTTCTACATAACCTGATGCCCCCTTCACCCTTCCATCACCGGACGACTGGGTGCGGCGAGCGGTTTCACCCTTTTGTTGTTGACATTCCTTCGATACGCACGAGGCGATTTGCTTCCTCTTTCGTGGTGCGGACGGCTGAGGAGTGGAGTTCTCCTGTCGGGGTCAGTTTTTCCGGAGCGCTATGTTCTGGAGGTAAGCCTAAATTTAAACTTCGTCGTGCACCACAACCTGGTGATCAGGTAACCGTATCGGCAGAAGATGAGCCACTACCATCACCTGAAATAGAAATAGAGCCCCGTACCAAGCACATCAAGTGACGGGTTGCCTCAGCAAAAACTACGAGATCAAAGTGAAGAAGATTCATTGCCACAATAAACTGTGAGTTGAACATATTTACAAAATATTACCTTGAATTTAACTCTTTTAGAACCTGTGTATAAACACCTTCAACCTAGTTCCATACTCCCAGTAGAGCCTCTGTGTACCACGGCGAACAGGACCGCCCAGAGCACAGCATCATTACATCCCCTATGAGAATCTCCGAGAACCTCCGAGAACCCTACGAGAATCTCCGAGAACCCTACGAGAACCTCCGAGAACCCTACGAGAACCTCCGAGAACTCTACGAGAACCTCCGAGAACTCGTCGAGAACTTCCAACATCTTACACACCTTATTAGCATTGATATTCCTAGACTAACATAGAAATGCATGTTTTTGCATAACAACTAAATATAAAGCAACGCAAGTTGCTCACAGATACCCAACTCAGAGAAAGTTATTTCTATTATTGCAGATTTCGCGAAGAACCCTACGAGAACCTCCGAGAACCCTACGAGAACCTCCGAGAACTCTACGAGAACCTCCGAGAACTCGTCGAGAACTTCCAACACCTTATTAGCATTGATATTCCTAGACTTACACAGAAATTACTATCTGTAATAATAAAAATAATACTCCCAAATATTTATTCAGTTCTGTCTTTAAATAAATTATTTAATCTGTTTTTTTAATGAAAACGTAAATAAAATTCGTATAAAGACAACCGATTGGTAAATTGTGAATGCCAACTAAATAATAAAAGTAACTGGACCAAAACTTCTTGGACATGCCTATCTGAGTATGTTTCGCCGGATCGTCTCGATGAGGCCGCGTTGAAACCGGCAGTAGAATAACTCCACTGAGTTTGTTTCGCCGGATCTTCTCAGTTGGGGCGTATTGGATCCGGTGGTAGCACTAAAGCGCGTTCGTCGAGATACTTATGGTCCGTCTAAATAATAACATACTCAAAGGACAGAACTTAGATTTAATCATAGATGCAAAATAATAAAATAAAATTGTACTTTCATACCTGACAGCTTTTAGGTTAAAGTCATATTAACTATTATTATACGTAGCAATAAACAAATAAAATTAATTAATTAAATCAAAAATAAGCCAAATATGTTTTGACTATTTACAAATACCTGTAATAGGTTTACGTGAATAAAAACTTTATTTTATTTATTAAAAAAAAAAATTACGCGACGAGAATCAACGAGGCTGGTGCAGAGCGCGCTCCGCCTGTCAGAATGGCCGTATCGGCGCAACCACATAAAATAAGCATAGCAACAACACTTCATTAATGATAAACACATAAATACAATTACTCGTCTCATCAAAATAAATAAATTGTGAATCAATGCATGATTTGATAGAAACACAAATATGTTCATAAAATACTAGACTAATAAATAAGTATTCAGGATCAAATTATGATTTGTAAATCGTTGAAATATTTGTAGAAATAATTATCTGTTCACATAGTTTGAAAATTATCAAACTAAATTGTTTACTGTTTGTGAGCCGCTCGTTTAGTATAAATACGGCCGGCGGACCGATTGCAATTCAGTCACTTGAGCTGCCGAACCGTACGGAGCTCCTCAATTTACTGGAATAAACTTGAAAACCATATTATGGAGTTTTGCTGTTACTATGGATCAACAACCCTCGATAGAGAACCATCCTGATGAATGTGACGTCAGCAATGATGACGTCACACCTTATTAAAAACAACGATGCTCGACCTTCCTCGTCATATATAATTCTTCTGTGAGTGTGTATGTCACTGAACTTCTCTCAAACGACTGGACCGATTTTGATGAAATTTTTTGTGTGTGTTCAAGGGGATCTGGGAATGGTTTAGATTCACAATTTTGTCCGCTGGACAATGTTTTTTTAATTAATTTTTAATTTTTTAGTAGTTGCCTGAAAACCCCTTAAAACAGCCTTTTTCTTTTTCCCATACAAACGTTTTCTAACTAAAATGTAGTCAATTTGAGCTTTATTTTTTTGCTAAGATTTTTTAGGGGTATTTTGTAGGGGTAGATTAGGGGTAGGTGTAGGGTAGGGGTAGGGTAGAGGTTGGGTAGGGGTAGTGTAGGGTGGGGGTAGTGTAGGGTGGGGGTAGTGTAGGGTGGGGGTAGTGTAGGGTAGGAGTACCGCATAAACGAAGTCTCTACGGCCCAGTTTATTTTATACAAATGTTTAGGTCTTTTATGTATCGATTGAGGCAGTACGAAGTCTGCCGGGTCAGCTAGTATATATATATACATCAAGCACTCTGCGCATGAGCGTGTCCCTGTGGGTCTTGGTTCTGTGTTCAGGGCAGTAGCCTGTGAAATTGTAAAGTGATGAACTGATGACTTAGTTAACTGTTACTCAAATTAAGTTTGCGGGCCTCTCGGGCTTCAGCTCTGCGAGGACATTGAAATAGTCTGCAGCCCGTGGCAAAATATATGATAGCATTGCGTAGCTATTAGGGCATTCAAAAACCGGGTCGTTTAAAAAACCGGTTTTTTCGGAGTTTTTGTTTACAAAACCGGTGAAACCGGATAAATCGTTTTTTCGGGTTTGTTTTTAAATTTTTTTTAAATGAAAATGAAAATTCTGAAGTCTAATCAAAATATGTAATTTTTACGGATTGAAATAAGCTACAGCCTACAACTACTAACAAACAATACAAAAAGTTTATTTTCTTTATACATACAATAGAATAATAATCATAAAGCTTTAGAATTAGGAAAATAACATATTCTTTAAAACTTAAGGTACCTAACATACAAAATAAGGAACATTTGGTAGACCAGGTATACAAAGGTCTAAAATCACAGAATATTAAATAATAATTAACTGTCATAAAATACGAAGAGGCAAAATCAACAGCACGTAAAATGAGATCAAAATAATGTTTGAATATCGCATAAAATAGAAGTCTTATTCCTAATAAACCTAAACAAAATAAATCAGTCATTCTTACAGGTAGTCAAAATAAAAATTAAATAATTAATTAAATTCCAAATTAAAATAACAAAGCTAAATCGAATTCCTATTTTTTACATTGATAGAATGATCGTAAGGATACAACAAGTGCATCAAGAGAGTCATCATTATGAGCACTACGGATTTTACTCACTCACTCGCTTGTATCTAAAAACACACAGACTAAAAAAGCACAGACTAAAAACGCACAGACTAAAAACGCACAGACTAAAAACACACAGATTAAAAATGACGGCAGCGTGGGCTTTTTATCGTCATAAAACGTTATTTAGATTCATTCACGCAGTTGATAGAACACGCCAACGTGCTGAAATCTAGCAGCTGATTACCAGTAAGTATCCAGGAGTAGCATAGGCTATATTTTATATTATGAAGTTCCCAAGGGAACGGGAGAAATGAGAGCAAAACCGCGTGCGGGAACAAGGGAATTAAAATTAAAATTAAAAATCAAAATTAAAATTATAAACAAACAAGCAAACTCAATAAAACAAACAAACTTTTCCGCTTTTTAATATAAGTAACTAATACCAATAAATGTTTAAAGACGACCTTTAATGTTATGGTACGGTTACGATTATACCGATAATTCTGCCGTGCTTATTATAACCGCCGTATCCTACATTTTTCACGTTATTGAGTTAGTGACATATTCGGAATCGCCGTATCGAGATCTATAACTTTGTCTTTGATAGTTTAAAAAAAATGCTTGTATCGTATGATACAAGCATTTTTTTTAGATTTTATATTAGATTTTATACAAAAGTAACTACACAAAAAAAATATTTTCTTTATATCTTAGCCGCAAGTGCTGGATACTGCTATAGCCTTCTCAAGCCCCAGATTATTAATCATGTAGTGCTTAACATAACCGCGGTATCTGTTAACGCTGCTCTAATACAAACAAAGGGAAACAGTTTTCTTGCGAATTACGGCATGAAAGCCATCAGTTCGATACAGCGCGAATATCCCCGATGCACTACAGAAGCGAGGCAGCCCCAACATCATCCTGAAGATGTTGTTATACTGGACTCGCAGGACATCCAGTGATGTTTTGAAAGTATTTCTTGCTGCGAGGCGCAAGAATTATACTACCGAGAAAAGATATGACTGTTTGTTTGTTTACATTGAATAGGCTCCGGGAGTACTAGTCCGATTTAAAAAAATAATTTCTCGATAACAAAGATACATTATCCAGGAGTAACATAGCCTATATTTTATTATGAAGTTCCCAAGGGAACGGGAGAAATTAGAGCAAAACGCGTGCGGGAACTAGGGAATAAAAATAAAAATAAATAGGAACTAACGCCGTCTCAACGTCCTGTACACGTTTGGCAGTGATTTTAATATTTTGTTTGGGAAAATCAAAATTTTATTAAATCAGACATAGGAGAAACGTAACCGAAAAAACCGAAAAATCCGGTTTTGTTATCCTAAAAAACCCGGGTTTCAAATCAGTCGGTTATCCGGTTTTTACGGTTATCCGGGTATCCGGTTTGCATGCCCTAGTAGCTATATATGATAGATAGACTTTGTCAAATTATTGTTTTAAAAAAATCTTTGAATATAGCATTTTTTTGTTTTTATTCTTATTAGGTATGTAGCTAGTTATCTCGGATGGAAATCCAGCTCACACTGTACACTGAACGCCACTGTAGTCACAATGAATTTATAAAGGTTTAGCATCAGCCACAAATTAATTTCTCACTAAATGTGTAGAAAATTTGAATTATGTACCTACTTAATTAAGACGATTTGAAATCTAATTAAAATTTTACTGATTGTCTTATTTAATTGAACAAGTAAAGATGAATAACCGTTGTTACAATATTTAAGAACTATTACATTAATCATGACTCTAAAAAGTACTGTACATAAAGGTACAACACCGAAAAAATAATTAAAGAAAAAAGTTGTAGATTTTATCGTCAGCATTTGAAAGATTTTAAATCTCTATTGTGAGGGCCCCTCTATTGTGGAGGCTTCGGGGCAGTTGCCCTGGATGCCGTCCCTTAAATCCGGCCTTGTTTAGCATGGCTTCTGTTGCCTTATTCTGGGGATCCAAACAAGCCAGGGTTTCCCCGTCTTGCCACCCTATAGTTATGCCCATGATCTCGGTATTACTCTCAACGTGAAGGCTTAGTGGCTGTCTGGATTTAAATTATAAAAGTCAAATATAATTTACTAGCTTTCCCGCGCGGTTTTATCGTTACCGTTTTTGTAGAACCCTCTTCATAAAATAAAGCCATTGTTATTTCTTAATACTGGGTTCTAGCGGTGAATGACGTTGTGTTTTATCAGCTCGTTCCAAAAAAAATGTGGTTTGCTTTTACTACGACGCGCCGGGCATAAAAGCGAGCAGAGCTCGTGCCTTAATAAATGGTTTAAAAACTACAAGCTATGCTTAGCTTGTAGTTTTTAAACGATTTTGCGCCTGCGCAAGAGGGCTCCCCCTCTTTTTTTAGGGTTCCGTACCCAAAGGGTAAAAACGGGACCCTATTTCTAAGACTTCGTTGTATTTTTGTCTGTCATCAGGCTGAGATAAGAGCCGCGATAGCTAGACAATTGAATTTTTTACAAATGATGTATTTCCGTTCCCGCTATAACAACAAATACAAAAATAAATATTTAAGGGGGGCTTCAATACAACAAACTTTTTTTTTTGCCATTTTTTGCAAGTTATCAATAACGGCAGCAGGCAGGCACATTGAAAATGGTACGAAAACCTTCAGGCGCGTCCGACTCGCACTTGGCCGGTTTTTTTTCGTTAGTTAGGACAGTCAGACAGCGGGAAGCGACTTAGTTTTATACTGTGTACTAATTCAATCCGACAAAGAGTGCCACTGTACTCTTCTCGAGATTCAACAGTCCACCGGTCATTCCACCGGTCAAGATGTTCGGCAAACCAATCCCTTGGGAACGTCAAGCCAAGTACTTAGGCGTAATCTTTGACCAAAAGCTAAACTTTAGAGCGCATGTAGAAACCGTTCGTGCACGGGCTTCACTTACGCTCAGTCGACTACACTGTCTTTTAAATTCACGCAGTAAACTAACACTTGATAACAAGGTTAGAATTTATTTCAAATTTATATCCGACCCGCCGGAGAAGAGTGCGTCCGCGAACGCGACGCAACCCCCCTCGCCCTCCCGACCCTTAGTTTGCTATGAACCTTGGCCCTCGTAGACCCGAAGTCCGAGAGGCCCGCGAACTGTAAAGTAGAGCGACAGTTGCACAAAACTCCCCTAAAGAAACTAAAAGCCATTATCCCTCAATCTCCCCGTCAGCGACCGCCCTGAGCCGCGGTCCAAGTCCCACAGGGGACGCCTCTTACGCAGGTTGCTTAGTTCGTAGTGTTTAATCCATTTATCTATGCTGGAGCTCTGCTCGCCTTTATGCCCGGTGAAGTAGCAAAAGCCTCAGGGCTAAGTTAATAAGTCCGTTCGAAAAAAAAAGAAAAAAAAACTATGTACCAATGATAGTTACGTTTGAAGTCAGTTTTAATGTTACTTACGAGGGGCAAGGGTCTGCTGGCACGAGGGTGGTGATCGGCGGCAGACAGAAGGACTGCGATGGTTCGGGACGCACCGTGTATTTCTTGAGCCGGGATGTTGATTTATCGCTTTTCTTGTACATGAAGCGTTCCTGTGGAAAAAGTTATACTTGTATTTTTACTTTCCGGACGGAAATAATGTAGTTAGCCATGAGGCTTTAGCCACGAAACTTTAGCCTCGAGGCTTTAGCCACAAGGATTTTGCTCCTTTACCTGGCATAAAGGCAAGCAGAGCAGAGCTGGTATTCAAGTTCAACACTGGCAAAGTTATGTGCCACTGACTTAGAGTATAGTATACTAGATCCTATACTCTAGAGATAATAGCCTTTCTCAATAAATGGGCTAAATAAGACTGAAATAATTTTTCAAATTGGGCCAGTAGTTTCTGAGATTAGCGCGTTCAAGCAAACCAATAAACAAACTCTCCAGCTTTATATATTAGTATAGATTATCTAGAGCAGGGATTCTCAAAGTGGGGTACACGAACTCCTAGGGTTCGCCATTCGACGGCAGGGGATTCGCGATAACTGGCAGGCGTTTTGGGGGAGGGGGGGGGGGGATTTAATTACTTAGGAGTTCGCTGTCACCTGGAAATTTTAACAGGGGTTCGTGGAGCCAAAAGTTTGAGAAACCCTGATTAAGAGGAAAGATAAGATTGTTTGTTTGTTGGCATTTAATAGACTTTAAAAAAAAAATAACCATTAGAAAGCTATCCAAGAGTAACATCATCACTACATAGTATAAAACAAAGTCGCTTTTAACAATGTCCCTATGTATGCATAAATCTTTAAAACTACGCAACGGATTTTGATGCGGTTTTTTTTAATAGATAGAGGGATTCAAGAGGAAGGTTGTGTGGTCTCCGGCTTAGAATAGATCACCCCATGTCTTCCCGTGGGTGTCGTAAAAGGCTACTAAGGGACAAATGGCTGATGGATGGGCAGCAGCATCTATTAGCTCAAGGTTTACATCTTACTGCGATCATCAATCCGTCTGCCAAGCGTGGTGATTATGGCAATATCCCTCTACGATCCTGGTTTGCCAAGGTCTGTTAAGAGGAGGCCCATGTTCAGCAGTGTACGTAAACGGGCTGTTGATGATGAAGAGGAAGGTTTATATTTATAATACATCAGCATTGCGACCGTGCGGAGCCGGGGCGGGTCGATAGTGTGCTATAATTTAATGATGATGTTCCAACAGAAACTGGCGTTACGTTAGTAAAACCGAGCGTAGGACAGCTATACTATGTATTTAGTATATTCTCATATTACCTCCGTAGCGTAGCGGTATTTGGCTCGCTTTAAGCCTCGGACGTCGTGGGTTCGATCTCCACACCGAACATGAAATCTTTGTCTAAATTTTAAAATTTCTTTCCGGGTCTGGTGGGTTGAGCCGTTGGTCCCGATTGTTATAACATCATCTTTTATAACAAGCTACCAGGGACGGGCAGCAGCGTTTCCCTGTGTATTACAACATAAAACTGCGGTCACCAATCCGCCTGCCAAGCGTGGTGAATATGGCAAAACCCTCCATCGGGAGGAGGCCCATGTTCAGCAGTGGAAGTTGTACGGGCTGATGATGATGATGATGATGATATTCTCATATGAAACAGACTTAGGCGGGTAAAACCGTGCAGGTCCGTTAGTCAATTATAATACTTCTTACATGGTAGTAGACAATCTCTCTGTACTCCTTGATCTTCTCTGTGATGGACATCATGGTGAGGTGGAGCTGGTGGGTCGAGGGTTGCTTGTCTCCCAACAGGTTCTGGAACGGCTCCACGCTGCATTCCAGGATTCTAGGAATAAAAAAACATACACAATTTTTATAAATAAATATAAATCGGCTGTAGCCCAATGGCTAGGGGCGTCGGACTTGTGATCTTGTGGTTGCCGCATGCCGGTTCGATTCCTACCCATTGCACTGTTAACGTGAACTCGTAACACAATTATTTTAGCATAGCACGAAGGGCTAACAAGAATAGTAGTAGACTGCAAAACTCTGTTGGCAATATTTAAAAAAAAATAACAAATTAACACAAATAAGTAGCATACAATTTAAGAATTCCCTGACTCCTACACTAGTATATAAAGTATTGTAGGAGACAGTTTCTTCCCCTTGTTAAAATTCACTATATTATGCCAAGAGAATTTAAAAATAACATTAAAAACTCAGGACGGTGCTTAAAACTATCCAGGCCTTTTTTTTGTTTAGTTTTCCGTGGTTACATTCATTTACGCATTCCCACCGCCGCCGCTGCAGCGTATTCGCGCGCTGGCGGTGGGATATATGGGACTCGCCCTCTCCATAGCGTGGTATGCTAACTCATACCACGAGTAGAGGACCCTACGCCACTAAAACCCCCGGACACTCCTTCGATCCGCCGTTGGCGGGGTCCGGGCACGCATAAGCAATCCGGCCCAAAAACTATCCAGGCCTTCCCAGGACATCAATAAAACCCGGATATGTCCTCGGAAAACAGGACGGTTGGCAACTCTTATACCATAACAGAAATTGTCCACACAAACGTAATGCAATCATCATAATCAGCTTATGGTGCACAAATCAAATGATAGAGTCATTAGCGTCAAAGCGACATTAGGCGACATTCGCGTCTGACAGCCGTGATTACTTCGCAAATAATTATTTGTGTATCACTGGAGCCTGTAGTGTTCAGTGACTCATCAATTTGGTACACATTTTTAGATTGGTGTATCATATTTACAATTCTAGAGCTCGGAAGCATACGGTCGGATGTGCCATTCGTCGGAAATATTAGACGTATGTGCCTTTATCGTAAACTAGCGACCCACGGCTACGCACGGGTGCAATGCTGATGTGTCATACATATAAACCTTCCTCTTGAATCACTCTATTTATTAAAAAAACGCATTAAAATCTGTTGCGTAGTTTTAAAGATCTTAGCATTAGGGCATGCAAACCGGATACCCGGATAACCGTAAAAACCGGATAACCGACTGATTTGAAACCCGGGTTTTTTAGGATAACAAAACCGGATTTTTCGGTTTTTTCGGTTACGTGTCTCCTATGTCTGATTTAATAAAACTTTGATTTTCCCAAACAAAATATTAAATTTATCACTGCCAAACGTGTACAGGACGTTGAGACGAGAGAGAATTTAGCTCTTTGTCACACTACTATGCCACGCTGCCGTCATTTTTAATCTGTGTGTTTTTAGTCTAATAAAAATAGGAATTCGATTTAGCATTGTAATTTTAATTTTGAATTTAATTAATAATTTTATTTTTATTTAATTTTTATTTTGACTACCTGTAGGAATGACTGATTTATTTTGTTTATTAGGAATAAGACTTCTATTTTATGCGATATTCAAACATTATTTTGATCTCATTTTACGTGCTGTTGATTTTGCCTGTTCGTATTTTATGACAGTTAATTATTATTTAATATTCTGTGATTTTAGACCTTTGTATACGTGGTCTACCAAATGTTCCTAATTTTGTATGTTAGGTACCTTAAGTTTTAACGAATATGTTATTTTCCTAATTCTAAAGCTTTATGATTATTATTCTATTTTATATATAAAGAAAAGAAACTTTTTGTATTGTTTGTTACTAGTTGTAGGCTGTAGCTTATTTCAATCCGTAAAAAATACATATTTTGATTAGACTTCAGCATTTTCATTTTTATTTAATAAAAATTTAAAAACAAACCCGAAAAACCCGATTTAACCGGTTTCTCCGGTTTTGTGAACAAAAACTCCGAAAAAACGGTTTTTTTAAACGACCCGGTTTTTGCATGCCCTACTTAGCATACATAGGGACGGTAAGACATCGGGAAGCGACTTTGTTTTATACTATGTAGTGACTGGCACTTACGACCAAACGCTTCTGAAGTTAAAACATCCGTATTATTGCTTCTGATGTCTAAGGTTTAAAATATTGACGAAAGGCTAATTGAGATAAACGATACCATGAGCGATAGTGAATATACTTCACTAGTGTCCCGTGCGAAATTTCACCCGCGTAAATCCCGTATCCGTAGGAAATTCGTAATTACATTATAACTTATAGCTTTTGTGATAAATGATCTATCTACCACTGAAATAATTTTCCAAATCAGCCCTATTTTTCAAATCGCTGCTTATAGTAGGAAAGGTATTATGACATCGGAAAATAATACGAATCGTAAGTTGATCAACTTCCGTGCCACTCATATTAGTCAATTTAGTTGCCAGTTTCAGTGAATAATTATTATATTATTTAATTGACCTAACCTTCCAAAACGAGACTATGCTACTGTTGAAACAAAACAAAAAAACTTCAACTCCAATAAGTCCAGTTGAACCTCATTGGTTTAGGTTATTTTTGTTTTAACCACCCGAACCTCGTTAGCTTATCAACTAACTAGTAAGTTGATCAACTTACAATTATTATTATTTTCCGGTGAAATATATGTTATAAGTAGAGATGGGCCGACTAGCCGCCGACTAGTCGGGAAAGCCGACTATACGGCATCGTTTGTAGTCGGTGACTAGTCGGCGACTATTCGGCAAAATATGCCGATTATGATCGGCGCATAACAAATGAAATAAAACAAATAATTTGTACTTGTCTTATAATTTCTAAACATTACGTACAGTAGTTTTCTAAAGTCTTTACAACATATAAATGTATTAATCAGTCAGTAATTAAGCTAACTTAACATCATTAATCAACGAAATATAGCACATACATAACCAAATAACATGGCAATGATAAGTATAAGTAAGTATGCATAAAGTCAGATGTTTAGTAATAAAAAAGTCCTTTAATATTATATATAAAGTAACAGTCTTGAATCATATTTAAAAATCAATAAGGTAACATAGAACGTATTAATCAGTCAGTAATTAAATTACCTTAACATTATTAATAACCAAAATAGGGCACATACCTACATAACCAAATAACATGGCAATGGTAAGTATACTTATCTATTTATTAACATCTTCATGGTTAGTGTTAAAAAGTCCTTAAACATTTTTATTTTTAATAAGATACAAGTTGTGATTCATCATAGATGTTGCCAGCTTCAGAGAAGAGACTTTCGCTATAAACAATGCTGGCAACAAAGGTATACGTTGGCAATATGAGACATTTCAGGATATCTGGAACTGTTCTTGTGCCACCACTTAAATGGGTCTTCATTGCGTTTTATGACAGGCCATGCGCAGTAAGAGTGAAGTTCGTGAGCCGAACTAGATTTCTCGTCGTCAATATTGTGCACTTTTCGCGCTACCATTTCTTGGTAAACCCCCCAAAAGTTGCTATGAACTGTAATTTCGGAGCTGCCGGTATTGTCGGTATTTCTATCGTCGTTACTTAAATCGCTGTCATCATCTTCGCCCAAACTGTTCTTTAATATACATGTAAACAAACACGTCACAACGTGCTCAGCGGCCGCGCGATTACATTGCCGAGTGATGACGAAAAAGCCCAACACCTCCGACAAGTAGGTATTAGAATGGTCGGCATTGCCGATTAGTCGGCCGACTAATCGGCATTTTGAAAACAGATTATTCGGCTAGTCGGTTAGTCGGCAAATACTATAGTCGGCCCATCTCTAGTTATAAGCTTTACTCTTAATACTTTTGTTTTGTTTGTATTGCATAATATGTAAATATAATGCCATCAAAAACATACTTGTAAAAAAACCCAAGTCTCGTAACGCAGTTCTTTTACCGTTAAAAGTTGTGAGATCTATGTAATACCAAGTCGGTTAATTTATTCAGTCCCTACTTAAGGGACCTTCTGTCTTAAGCTATTACGTAACTATCTCACCTAACAGACTCTTAAAATGATCTTATCAAAATTCAAAACTTTTATGTTTTAAATAATAAATTAACTTGGCCATCGGATACTATTAGAATGTGTCTCACAAGTGTTTATTGCGATGGCCAAGTCAATCTAATATTCATAACATAAAAGTTTTGAATTTTGATAAGATCATTTTAAGAGTCTGTTAGGTGAGATAGTTACGTAATAGCTTAAGACAGAAGGTCCCTTAAGTAGGGACTGAATAAATTAACCGACTTGGTATTACATAGATCTCACAACTTTTAACGGTAAAAGAACTGCGTTACGAGACTTGGGTTTTTTTACAAGTATGTTTTGATGGCATCTCATTTCTTTTTGTAGATAGTTGTACCTTTTTTCCTTTGCTTTACAATTTACATAATTTTTTTGAATACCTACAACGGATTTAGGCTGTATCTCAAGAACCGCGATAGCTAAACAGTTGACATTTTCACAAATTATGTATTTCTGTTGCTATATTAACAAACTAAACATAAATTAAATAATTAAGGGGGGCTCCAATACAACAAACTTTTTTGCGGCCTTTTTTGCTCGATATCTATAACGGCAATAGGTAGGCACTTGAAAATGGTACGGAAACCTTAGTGCGCGAGTCCAACTCGCACTTGGCCGGTTTTATTCTATTGTATGCACAAATGGAGGATTCCTGCGCTTTAATCGTTCCAAAGTAGACTTAAATTAAATGTAAACCGTCCAGACTCGTAACTCGGTGCCTTTATTTACAAAATAACTTAACTTTCGAATATATGAATACCCACGTACCTAGCTAGCATGGCAACACTCACCATACACGTACCAAGAGCAGCTGCGTCGTGTACTTTTTTATGGTTTATTGATATTCGTCGCACTCGTCAAACGTCATTTAAAATTAATCCTTATTTAAAATTGTTATCTCTCATTCATTATAAATATTGTCAATGTACCTAATCGAAAACTACAACATCAAGCTTAACAGCGGATTAACATGAACTTATGTATGGCACTCACGGCCTCACTGTCAAAGGTTTTTAAATAAAGAAATTACTAAACTGTTTTTAATGGAACTTTGGCACATGTCCGATTTTGGCTTTTTTTGAGACAGCTCCCGCACTAGGGAAATTATTATCTATGTCGCGGGTCAAAGTAACTTTTCCACAGAGACAAAGTCGCGGCCACAAGCTAATATGTACATAAGTAAATTTAAAGCTACCTAGTTAACATCAAACTGTGTAAAAAATATTTGATAAAATGAATATGCAAATACAGTTTGTGTCAGATAAAACGTGGTGTGTGTGTATACCTGCGATATCGCAGTAAGACTTGTTAATTACTTGAAAGAAAGTGACCGTCTTTCTGTGACGAACGGGAAGCGTGGAAGCCGTAGTGTTTGTCCGGGGGGAAGTCAAGAATTTTACGCATCTCCTCCGACACTGCGGCGTTCCCGCACGAGCGGTGGGGTATGTGGGACTCGCCCTCTCCATAGCAGTGGAATGCAAATCATACCTTGAGAGAAAAACACTTAAACCCCCGGTTACTCCTCTGACCACAATTGGTGAGGGGCCCAGGAACTGTTGCCTATCTGGGATACCTTATGGCAGCGTCCGCGACTCAAAAGGTGTTGCGGGCTCTCCTGGGTCCAAATAACCAGTTTCAGGGATGCCAGAGTACACGGGGTCCCTACTTCTCAAGGGGCCGCGGCCTGTTAGTATACTATCGTTCATAGCACAGTTGCTTTTACATTCCATTGAGTTTTTTTTTTTTTACTTCGATTTTTTTTTTATTTGTTAAATTAATCCCTGTGTCGCGAAGGTCGCACCGCTCGATAGATTAACGAAAACAAAGCACCCCCTGACTCAATACAACTGTTTTAATTTCAGACGAATAATTGTCCCGGGTGGGAATCGAACGCAGAAAACCAGGTCTCTGGAGCAACTAACGTAACCACTTAGCCACCACCTTTCAACATAATCGCATCTAGGTCCCTATCTACACCTATTCTTCCATTAAATCATACATATTCATTTACACTGTTTCACTGACTGCAAATGTAACTTTGTAATCCTATACATTTATAATAAATAACAAAGTTATTAATGCAGTTGATGAAACTTAACAACTGGACCGAAATTGCAAAATGTTGGAATTTTCCCATGAGTTTTACACTAAACTCTACTAGTACTCAAAATTTGATTTGTTTGTATTGCATAATATGTAAATATAATACAACTAATAGTAGGTAATTAAAAATAAAATGAAGTTATAAAACTCTAATATTAAAAATCTATACTACTTGGCAAGGTTCCCAGAATGCTGGCAGCATTGCCACGTTGGCAATGGCAAAAGAAGAATTATATTAAAAAAAACATAATAATATAATTAATAGAATCAGGCGTTATTTGTTGAAATGCATATAAATATAAATTAAAAAGACAAAAATAATTAGTGTTAATTCAGCTTAAAAAAAATCTCTAAATATTTTTGTCTTTATGATTTAGATCAAATTCATATTGTCATTCATATTACGCAAAGAATACCTTTTGTTACATGTAAATTTCGTTCAAATAAGGCTTCTTCCCCACTAATTGTTATTTGCACAAACGTTTATTTTAAGCGACAATCCAGCTTAACCAATTAAGGCGATGACAACCCTGTGCAACTATTACAACAGCCTCATATCCATTACGGTGACAATGTTGGGCTAATCCAATTTAATCGACTCTATGGTATACCAACGACAATATAAACTAGACAGTCTAATGAACTGGTGTTGTTGTAGATGGAGCTGTGTTCCAATTTTACTACAAATAACAAGTTCGAATATGGTTCAAATAACAATTTTACTACAATAAAGCCAAGAGCGTGTTTGAATGAATAAAGTTTAAATTTAATTTTGCGGTCGACTCTTTTCGTGACAATCGGTGCAGTATATAACGGTGAAGTAAGAGCCCGGACGGACAGACGAACGGATATGACAAAACTATAAGGGACTATTGTGGATTACGGAACCCTAATAAGCGGCCGTATCCCAATGGCTAGGGTGTCGGAATTGTGATCTTATGGTCGCCGGTTCGATCCCGACCCATTGCACTACCGACGTGAAGTCACTCGTAACAGAAGCATTTTAGCTTAGCACGAGGGGTTAACAGGAATAATAGTATTATAGATTATAACCAAAATTGAATATAATTTTCGACATGTAGGTATTACTAGCTCAAAGCGTGACTGGCTCGGGTTTGTCAACTACGACGGCGGTATCCAGTCGAACGCGCGCAATTCCCCTATGAAAGAGTTGTCTTTTAAACTAGAAAGTTTATTATATAAGCTAACTAGACATGAGAGAGTAACTAACGGAACTGCGTGTTACTTCAACATAGAAACATGTCATAAAACGTGCATAAACCGGCTAAAATATGAGGTAAGCGACATTGTAATAAATGATATGCAATTACGTTATTACTGGGTAGTGGATCTTTTACACTGGTATTCTTTATAGTTGTCACTCATCTATACCAGTAAATAGTGAGTGAAGTGTATCTTTGTAAAGGAAAAATAATAGCTTTTTACTAAAAATGCATGTTTATTCCAAAGAATACATAATATGTAGTACAACTATCTGAGGGATGGGTTTTAGGTAGTAGTACATAATTGTATGAAAACGAAAATGAAAACGTTTATTGATAATATATGTAGACGAATCGATCGTACTTATTATAAGTCAAATACAATGATAATGAAAACAAAAAAGAAAAACAATGTTGACTAATAAATTAGTTTACACTTCAACAATAATGTTATTAAATAAAATTTACCAATGTTGTTATGGCATGTGATAATCGCTTATTATAAAATATAATTATATTTTATTATATAACCAGCGCGGGCTGGAATCGGGTCTGCAGCATAGAACGCGTGGCGAGCCTCGCCTTGCAAGGAAGACCGGACCCTATCCTAGATTACGATTACGACGGTATACTTATAATCTTCTCATGTATGTACTTAGCTAGTGTTTATGTGTCTCTTTGTTTCGGCTAATCTCATCAACAGCCAGAACGATTTTGACGGGATTTTCACTGGTATATAGCTAATTTTATATTTGTATAAGCCTTTTTATATTGTCTACCTGTTTTCGGCCTAATCTCCAAAACAGTAGTACTGATTTAGACGAAGCTTTCATTGCTATAGTGAATACAATAATTTAAATTGAAATATTAATTGAATACATTGGCTATCATAATAATTTCTTCAAAAATAGTAGGTATTTTTTTAATAATTTTATTTTAACTATAAGTGAGGCGTAAACTAAAGTTATTATAATTGCAAGCAATTAAAATTACCAAGACACGGAACGAACTCCGGAAATTTGACTACTAACTTCCGCGCGCGGTTTCAACCGCGTAACTCCCGTTTCCGTTGGAAATTCATAGTGGAAGAAAATACACTATTATCATTAATTCCACGAAAAAACGGTAAAAAAATGTGATCATTACAACATTGATCGCAACCTCTGTACAGTGAAAAATAACCTTATCTAACTACAGGGTGTAGTAGTCAATAAACTACAATAACATATTATTGTAACGAAGCACAAATCATTGACATTGGCCGACCACTTCATTACCATATGGAATTAAATTACTGCACCGGTGACTCAGAGTTTACGGAAGTTGCTTCTGAAACCTGGTGTTCTGGGTTCGATTCCCATCCTGGACAATTATTTGTGTGAACCACGGATAGTTGTTCAGAATCAGAATCAGAGTCAGAGTCAGAGTCAGAGTCAGAATCACTATTAGAATCAGAATCAGAATGCTTTATTTGTTCTGAGTCTTGGTGTGCTTTGTGTCCGTAAATTGTGTGTATGTAAAGTCCCCCGCGGCACAGGAAATAATTTCGCTAGTGCTGGAGAGGACTTAAAAAATTACAAATTAAAACATTCGCTGTTTGATGATAAACAGCGAATGTTTTAATTTGTAATTTTTTCAATCAGCCCGTAAAACGTCCACTGCAGAATATGGGTCTCCTCCTGGGAGGGCATTGGCCATAGTCAACACGCTTGGTGGCACGTTGGTGATCGCAGTATTGTTCCTTGATATACGATTATTATAGATGATGTTATAACAATCGGGACCAACGCGAACGGTTTAACGTACTTTCCTAGGCGGAGGGAAATCACGCAACCATCCATACCACGAAAGAAATCTTAGAATTAACACAAAGATTTCTTATCCAGCGCGGGGATTGAACTCACGACCTCCAAGATTTAAAGCGAGCCAAATACCGCTACGCTACGGAGATTGTCACTTAAGAGCGTATTATAGTTGGGGGAAATTAATACAACATACGTGAACATTTCCATAATAGTTTTCATAGTGTTGTTAATAAATTGAGTCTTCTCTTCCTGCTTTCTTCTTAACTCTTCAGTTCTTTTTTGCTGCTTCTCCAACTGTTGTCGTAATCGGTTTACCTTCTCTTGACGCTTTTCTTCTGCCATTTCGTTCCAGTCTCTACGATCTTCTGTTAATGGTAAAAATTACAGATAGTAATTAGTAGTGCTTAAAATTTATGTTACTAAAAATGTGTGTGAATTGTTTCAAAGTCAAAGACACATTTAAATTATTTTAAATCATGTTTTTATGATGCGTCCTTTTCTTTTTCTACCACCAGTTCTGGACGTGGCAACTCTGAGAAGAACTGGCAAGAAACTCAGAGTTTGTAATCTCTGGATTTTGAATCGATTTTGCAAGTTATTGTAGCAATAGAAAGACACATTATTTGTAAGTGTGATATTTTAAGTCAAGGTTTTCACGGGAACGGGATCCCTTTTCTACCATTAGTGGTTATGCGCACGTCTGTACGTCAGTCAGTAGGAACGTGTCCTTTTATTCATATACATACTAATATTATAAATGGGAAAGTGTATGTATGTGTTAGTTCGTTTGTCCGTCTTTCACGGCAAAACGGAGCGACGTGATTTTTGAAGTGGAAATAGTTGAAGGGACGGAGGGTGGAAGTGTGACTAACAAAAAAATCGTGCATAATTTTTTTTGGAAATCTGCCCCCAACTACGGGAATGGGAGATACGCGTGTGAAACCGCGCCGGTCAACTAGTATGTATATGGATTTTACACAAATATTATTTTACCTGCTTCCTGTCGTATTCTTTTGACATCATTACGTAATATTACATTCTCGGCGCATAACTCTACCATATACTGATAGACGGAGAAGTTTTCTCGTTCTACTCTGACAAATTGCTTTATTACTTCCATTTCTGTGTCTTTTCCTGTGTAGTCCTGTACACAAACAAGTATTAAAAAATCACCGTTTTATTTTTCAGAAATAAATATTTAATTAGCCACGAGGCTTTTTTTTGAGGCGGCTTCACATCATCAGCCCGTACAACGTCCACTGCTGAATGCAGGCCCTCCCGAGGGAGGGTTTTTGCCATAGTCACCACGCTTGGCAGGCGGGTTGGTGACCGCAGTATTATGTTGTAACATACACGGAAACGCTACTGCCCGTTCCCTGGTGCCTGAATCACTTGTTATAGATGATGTTATAACAATCGGGACCAACGTCTTAACTTGCTTTCCGAGGCACGGGGGTTAGTCCCTCAGCCAACCAGACCCGAAAATAAATCTTAAAATCTACACAAAGATTTCTTGTCTAGCGTGGGGATCGAACCCATGACCTCCGTGATAAAGTGAGCCAAATACCGCTACTCTACGGAGGCTTCACGTTGGTCCCGATTGTTATAACTTCATCTATAACAATCATATACCAGGGAACGGGCAGCAGCGTTTCCTTGTGTGATACACCATAATACTGCGGTCACAAACCTGCCTGCCAACCGTGACTATGGCAAAACCCTCTTTCGTAAGGAGGCTCATGTTCAACAGGGGACGTTATACGGGCAGATGATGAGGCTTTTACAATAAAACGAATTTATTACATATTAAATTGTTTAAAATCATTCGTAGTCGAAATCGAGTACTGTGTTTTTTAACTCAGATTCACATCTTTAATAATACAGTCGTCACATTGGAGGTAAGCCTTAAACATAGTCAAGACGCTCAGCCATACAGCTAGACCTTGATATTCAAATAATGGTCCTTCGACCCGGATTGAACCAGCGACTTATGAGTGCTCATGGACCATGGATTAATGGATGGATGAAGATCTATGGTCTGTCTTATTAAATCGTTTAATTTACCTATAGTTCGCTATGCTCGGTTTCTCCACGAGATCGAATCAGAAATGAGGTGATACGTAGTAGAACGCGGGCTACCGACATAGCCCAACGGATTAGTTCGTTGAAGTGGCAATGGGCAGGCCATATAGCACGGAGAACAGATGGCCGTTGAGGCCGAAAAGTTCTCGAATGGAGACCGCGGATCGGAATGCGTAGCGTAGGACGTCCATCTATTAGATGGACGGATGATCTGGTTAAGGTCGCGGGATCACGGTGGATGCAGGCCGCTTCTAACCGTAACAACTGGAGATATATGAGCGAGGCCTTTGTCCAGCAGTGGACGTCCTATGGCTGAAATGATGAATGATGACCTATAGGGTCGAAGGACCCTAGAGGTAAATTGAACCCTCAAAGAGAGGCCAGATCTTACGAACTAAACATAAATGTCCATATTTACACTAATATTCATCAATAATTTCTCGTGATAATCAATCTGCTCTTCTGTTTCCTGTTCGTCTTTTCTCTTCTGTTCTTCTTCTCTCTCTTCCTGTTTCTTGTTCACTCTACTCACTCCTTTTGTGTAGTAGAAGTGATAGAGTTTCATTTCATGGTCGTATGCTTTTATTAAGTCACGCATTTCCTGAAATGAAATTTCATATATATTTTTGCATATATTCCAAGTCCGGAAAACAAGTATGAGGCACCTGCCTAATGGTAAGCGGTTACTGTAACCTCTGAACCTTTGCAACACAAGTATCAGTTATTAAGCCTAAATAACCACCTTCCTTATTTGAGTCCATTACCGAAAAATATGAACTTGAATCATGCAAATTTAAATGTTTTACAAATAAATAAATTTGAATTAAAAATTCGTTAAGTAATTTTCGATACACAGATAAAACGACGTGAGTTAAAATTCTTTACCTTGAGGTATAATATAATGGAACCTTTAGGTATAACATACTTATGTTTCAAAATTTAGATTAATAAATTTCGACCAACTTTTCCGCAAAGTATTCAAAACATAAAAAAATATAACATCGTTATATTATTATAGACAGTGATAATATTATTTGGCTGTGGTATTTCAAGATACTTCCGTAATCGAGCAGCTCATTGAACATACTATCTATAGACATAGCTATGCTGAAATTAAATTGTTTTCTTGTAGAATACTATCACGTAAATGTTCCAGATATGAAGATGTCAATGTACTCATATCTCCATAGCATTTTAATATGAAATTTCTTTGGGTTAATATAGGCAGAGGCGGATTAAACGTCGAGTGCGCCGTAGGCAACCATCTCATCGGTGCCCCTATTTTACAAATAACTAGTTTCCCGAGCGCGGACTCACCCACGTAACTCCCGTTCTCGTGGGAACTTTATAATTAAATTTAGCCTATGTCTCTCTAGCGGAATGTAGCTTTCCAATGGTGAAAGAATTTTTGATATCGGCACAGTAGTTTTTGAGTTTATTCATTACATACACGACAATACAAATCTTTCCTCTATATAATATTAGCATAGATATAAATTAGATTTTTGTTTTTTTTATCCGGGGCGAATTGCATTTACGCATTCCCACCGCCGCTGCAGCGTATCCGTCGGACTCGCCCTCTCCATAGCGTGGTATACTGACTCATACCACGAGGCGAGGACTCTCCACCACTAAAACCCCCCGGACACTCCTTCGATCCGTCGTTGGCGGGAGCTAGGTATGCATAAGCAATCCGGCCCACCGACGGCACCCGCGGCCAATATGGTGCCGTGGGATATTGTGGGCCACACTTACAGTGGCCCATTTGAGAGGCGTCCCTACTTCTCATGGGTCAGCCTCGAAGGGAGCGGGGCCCATGTGCTCCACTCCCCGAGGCCGAGCCTAGGGCGCTAGGCGGCGGGTTTGGCCCGAAGGATCTTCTTCCCTATCAAGCTCCGCGGCCTCCTTCTGTGACATTACTTGTCTACAGAAGGAGGCAACCGCCTCCCACGACCTCTCGCTTTGGATAAGTATAGACTAGCTGAGCCAATAGACGTTGTCCTGTCTCAACTAAGAATAGTGAATTTTAATTGGTGTTGATACCTCCGATCGAAGCATCTGTTTTAGACGATATATTTTTTTTACATCCTCATTAGCGATATTTGCAGCATTTTTTTTCGGACGGACTTATTTAGTTCGCCTCGTGGCTTTTGCTACTTCACCGGGCATAAAGGCGAGCAGAGCTCCAGCCTATATAAATGGTTTAAACGCTACAAACTAAGCAACCTGCGCAAGAGGGCGTCCCCTGTGGGACTTGGACCTCGGCTCCGACGGTCGCTGGCGATGAGATTGAGGGATTTTGACTTTTTGTATTTTACGGAAGTTTTGTGCAACTGTCGCTCTACTTCACAGTTTGAGGGCATCGGAAGGTTATATTTGCAGCACGCATTCTGTAAATGTTATGTCAAACGCAGTTACAAAGTTACATTAAAAAAGTTTATATTGTCAAAAGCGCTAAGTTAACATTAGAAAATTTAATATTATGGTGTTTAAGTATTTATAAATTTTCTAATTTTACGCGCAATTTCCTTAATTTCTTGTTTTATAAGAACCTTCAACTGACAATAACAAACACAACAAAAAAAAATTAGCGAAATCGGTTAAGTTGTTCACGCGTGATGCCAAGGGAAATAGGAGGAGGGATTCATTTTTATATATATCTATATACAGTAGAATCCGTTTATTATGACTCCGCCTATATTGACCAACCGTTTACTATGACGTAATAACACTACGAAGTTTGGTTTTCATATAAAATTCTTACTAAAAAAGTCGGATATAATGACTTCCCTTATTATGACCCATTGACATGTCGCTTATTATGACCCATTTTTTTATAAATTACGTCCGGTTATAATGACCGACATGATTCTTTACACCTTCGGTAATGTTTGTTGATTCCCGACGACGTTCGGCACGTGACTCGTTTTTCTTTTGAATCTCAGTGATTAATTAACACTTGGAGATCACGCATTGTTTTTGGTTTGTCGTTAGTGTTTTTCATTGCACTGTAAAAAAATGACATCTCAACGCCGTAAAGCATTTACGTTTGAGGAGAAAGATGCAATACTATGCAGACTGGAAAATGGAGAATCAAACTCATCTCTTGCAAAGGAATATGGCGTGGGTCATTTGGCAATTTTTATTCTGATTTAATATGTATGTATACATACTATGATTCTCTGTTAAAGTACTTAAGTACATATTTACATAAAAAAGGATTGTATTTTCACAAAACGCTTTGAATGACGTCTGCTTATTATGACGTGTTTGTCAATTCCTTTCGATGTCATTATAAACAGATTCCACTGTATATATATACATATATAAGACTAGTACTAGTTAAAGTTTTAGTTTTAAAGTTAGAAAAAATTGATCGCTCCAGTTGGCGTTATTACATGTGTAGTAGAGGTAACTCCAATTTGGAGCTGGCATTTCTTTATTCCAACTTGTAGTAGCCTAAACTACAGTTGTTGTTCCAACTTCCAGCGTCTATTCCACCCGAGCGCTCCTTTGTACCTTCGCTCTCCTAGGCACGTGCCTAGTTTGCCTTATGGATAATCCGGCTCTGACTATAGGGGAGTACGGGGTGGAATATAGATAGATAGTTGAACTATTTATTGCTTGTACTCCAATTGGAATAACAAGCTCTTAAATTATAAAGTGACTTATTTGCTATTTATTGTAAAATAAGGAAAATGTACCTAGTTAATACTTATAATATCAGCTTTGCCGTTTTAGAGAATAGCCAGAGTTTACGGAAAACAAACAGGTAGACATAGAGACATACATCCTATTAATATAATTAACGCGAAAGTTTGTAAGTATGGATGGATGGATCATCATCAACAGCCCGTTTACGTCCACTGCTTAACATGGGCCTCTTCTTAACAGACCTTGGCAAGCCAGGATCATTGAGGGATATTGCCATAATCACCACGCTTGGCAGACGGATTGGTGATCGCAGTAAGATGTAAACCTTGAGCTAATAGATGCTGCTGCCCATCCATCAGCCATATGTCCCTTAGTCGCCTTTTACGACACCCATGGGAGGACATGGGTGGATGGATGGATGGATGTTTATTACTTTTTCACGCTCAAAATTTGCACCGGGATAGGTTACCTATACGCTGGATTGAATAGGTTATTCCTATATGTTATTATATTTAATCCGTCAGTTAGATTACCAAAAAATATTGGACACGTATTTTTTTTTTCGTTCCTCGAACAAAAAATGAAACTAAACGCCATAATCCCTCAATCTCCCCGTCATCGATCACCCTGAGCCCAGGTTGAAATCCACAGGGGACGTCCTCTTGCGCAGATTGTAGTGTTTAAATCATTTATTTAGGCTGGAGCTCTGCTCGCCTTTATGCCCGGTGAAGTAGCAAAAGCCTCAGGACTAAGTACATATTTCCGTCCGAAAAAAAAACAAAAAGTGACGTCACTTTTAGGTACAACTTTACTTTATAGTGAGGTCATAAGCCCCCCATTCCTGAACTTTATAGTTTGTTTTTGCTGTTTTTGTTTGTTTTTGATCTTTGTCGTTTTTTATTGATTTGATAAATAAAAAAATACGTGTCCAATATTTTTTTAATAATCTAACTGACGGACTAAATTGATCTTTTAGTCTTTATGCTCATTGTAAAAGTTCGATCTACAGTAAATCCTACAATTTATGAGGAATTATTAAGATTTACCGACATGAGTTGTTAAAAGTAAGGATCAAAATGGATTAATAAACAAGTGCGAACAGATTTGGGATGCAAACTTCTGCTACCAAAAATATCGTACATATTTTAGGGCTTTTACCATTCGAATTTAGTACACCCTAGGTTAGGTTATGTTAAGATTTGCCAAGTGAATGGTGATAGAAGTTTGCATCCCAAATCTAGTCGGACTTGTTTAATAATAGTTGGTAAATCTTAAGTTTTACCGGAAAATCTTAGACTTTACCATAGTTCTTTTTTTTCTTTTGTTTCAGGAATACTAGTAGATTTTTGCAGTCTACTAGTATTCTTGTTAACCCCCCGTGCTTAGCTAAAATGCTTGTTTTACGAGTGGGTTCACATCGGTAATGCAATGGGTGGGGATCGAACCGGCGACCAAAAGATCACAAGTCCGAGGCAGGCCGTAGCAATTGAGATACGGCCGCTTCAAAAAAAGTTCGAGCTTTTACAGTTACATAGCTACTGATTAATACAGGATCTGAGTCGCTAAAAGCTTGTATAGAATGTAACGTCCTCTTAACTCGCAATCACATTATAATTTGAATGGAATACATGCTCTTGATTTAACTTTTGTTATCCCTTTGAGATTGCTAAGGGCTGCTTGCTTGTGTTGCATACTCTAAGGGACTGTCCTTTAGACCGTCTTAGAGGAGAACTGCCGATTGCGACAGAGGTTACATGTGGTTAAATTATTAACACTAATATCTGGCGACCTTACTAAGAAAAAAACACAACGATAATAACCGGGCATGTGCGAGTCGGAATCGCGCACAAAGGGTTCCGTACCATTATATATACAATGATGGTTAAAAAACAGCAAAAAATCATGTTTGTTGTATGGGAGCCACCCTTAAATATTTATTTTATATTATTTTTAGTATTTGTTGTTATATAGGCAATAGAAATACATCTTGTGTGAAAATTTCGGGATTCTTGAGATACAACCTGGTGACAGACAGACAGCGAAGTCTTAGTCATATTGTAGACATTTAAATCACCTTCATAAATTAAACTAAAATTAATGAAACAATTTTTTTAATTTATGTTTTTTATAATGTTTGTTTGTTCGAACGAACGTTCTCTGATCAAATCGGAGACATCCTCGCAAAAGGTCAAATAAGATCCACCCTAAACCGACGTGCTTGTATGAAGAATGTTATGAGAGTGAATGAAGCGAAAGTTGTGTGTAGGGATCGTAGCAAGTGGAGGTCCATTGTCTCTGCCTACCCCGCTGGGAAACAGGCATGAGCTTATGTATGTTGTTTGTAATGTTAC
The DNA here is from genome assembly GCA_947037095.2 of Nycteola revayana. NCBI lineage: Eukaryota > Metazoa > Arthropoda > Insecta > Lepidoptera > Nolidae > Nycteola > Nycteola revayana. The sequence continues at coordinate 13,829,491 of OX344851.2, read as the reverse complement.
ACGTAAATAAATAATTTGTACTGTATGTAACCTCCATACATATCCACTCTACTGCCAAAGGGCTTAGGGTAAGATGATTTTGGGCAGTGTTCCCAAAGGATGAATAGATTTACCAGAATGGATACTAAACCAACTATAATTGGGAATTGTAGTTCAGTTGTTGTTAGTTTAGCGATTTATTAGCTTTGAATTTGAAGTTCAACTTATGGTTTCATACCTAACAGTATAACGTGATTTTTTATTTGCTGTTATCAACGCCGGATTTACTTAAGGGCTTTATGAGTGGCAGGGCCCCGTGGATAGATAGGGCACCCAGCCAATATGCGATGTTTTGAAATAAAACAACCCATAAGGGTTTTTTTTTTGTCAAAATGGCAATTACTTGAGTTATTAGGTGGGCCCCTTAGTAGTAGTGCAAAATGTAGCCGTCTTTTGTGCAGTTTTTTGGAGCTGTATACTTTGTAACCAAACGAAATACCAACTGATAAAAAATACTTTAAATTAACTAGGTATCTATACTCCAAAATTGAATTTTTTATCTAGTATAATGTGCTCACAACGAAACCACAAGAAATGATAAATATTTTTTGGTTAAGTACATCTCCTCGTTAAGTAACTATTATTTTGATTTGTGATATAATTATGATGAATTGAACCAAGAACACCTGGTCTCAGAAGTCACTATATTAACTACTGAGTTACCGGTGAGTCAATACCTGTACTTGCAGCATTTGGTCCACTCTCCCTTTCTCCTGCATGGCTCTCAGCTTGCCGCACCACTCGTCCCTCTGATCGTAAGCCAGGGTGGAAGACTCGAATAGATCGAAGAGAAACTTCTTCCCTTTCTTCAGGGCGGTCAGCATCTTCTCCCAGGACTGGTTGAATAGTTGACTGTCAAATTAATGTATTATTATCAGGGGTACCTAATAGTACCCTAAACTGACCACCTCCGTAGAGTAGCGGTATTTGGCTCGTTTTAAATCTCGGAGGTCGTGGGTTCGATCCCCACGTCGGACAGAAAATCTTAGAGTAAATTCTAAGATTTCTTTCCGGGTCTGGTTGGTTGAGGGACTACCCTCCGTGCCTCGGAAAGCACGTTAAGCCGTTGGTCCCGATTGTTATAACATCATCTATAATAAACGTATATCAAGGAACGGGCAGCCGCGTTTCCTTGTGTGGTACAACATAATACTGCGGTCACCAACCCACCTGCCAAGCGTGGTGACTATGGCAACCACCCTCTCTCAGGAGGAGGCCCATGTTCAGCAGAGGACGTTATACGGGCTGATGATGATGACCCTACACCGAAGGACATGCATGAGGAGATTAATTAATGTAGAAGAAGCTAAAGTTGTATGGCAAGATCGTAGCAAGTGGAAGAAAGTGCTTTCTGCGTACCCCTATGGGAAAGAGGCGTTAATGTATGTTTGTATATGGGTTGACTTCTTGCCGTGTGGCTTCCGGCTTAGAATAAAGCACTCCCTTACTTCCCATGGGTGTCGTAAGAGCAGCAGCATCTATCAACTCAACGTTACTTAACATCTTACTGCGATCACCGATCCGCCTGCCAAGCGTGGTGATTATGGCTATATCCCTTAACGACCCTAGCTTGCCAAGGTTCGTAACGAGGAGGCCCATGTTCAGCAGTGGACGGAATTGGTAAAGTTTTATAAGTAGACTAGATTCTCTCGCGCGGTTTCATCCTACTACTTCCCGTTTCCGTTGGAACTTCATAATTCAATATAGCGTATAGCCTTCCTCAATAAATGGGCTATCTGGCACATAAATATTTTTCTAATTGGACCAGCAGCTCCTAAGATAAGCGTGTTCAAGCAAACAAACAAACTTTAAAAATATAAGTTATCCGGTTTAAAGTTATATTTTATTGTATACTAGCGGCCCACCCCGGCTTCGCACGGGTGGACTTTTATACCCTACCCCTGCCCTACCCTACCCTACCCCTACCCTACCCCTACCCCTACCCTACCCCTACCCTACCCCTACCCTACCCTACCCCTACCCTACCCCTACCCTACCCCTACCCTACCCTACCCCTACCCTACCCTTTCCCTACCCCTACCCTACTCTACCCTACCCCTACCCTACCCTACCCTACCCTACCCTACCCTACCCTACCCTACCCTACCCTACCCCTACCTCTACCCCTACTCAAAAGTCCTATGTCCTTCTCCCAGTTCTTAGCTACCTCCCTACCAATTTTCAGCCAAATCGGTTCAGCCGTTCTTGAGTTATAAATAGTGTAACTAACACGACTTTCTTTTGTTTTTTAAATGTATTCTGCTATTCAGGGCGGAGACAAATCCAACGAAACAAAAACCATGAAAATTGATCCAGCCGATCTCGAGTTATAAGTGTTGTAACAAACCCGTCTTTGTTTTATATATATAGATTAAAAACTATTTTATAGGTAGTTAAATGGTCTTGACCATAAAATAATTTATTTGGATAAGGATTATTATAAACACATAAATAGCATGGTTTGAATTTGGTTAGCATTTTCATTAATGTTTAAAATGAAAAAAGTTGTTGTAGTGACATAACTACAATAGTTGGACATATGCTACCGCGGAGTTTTTTGTAGACATTATGATGTTCTTCAATATTGTTGTACATTATTTTGTTCTATCGCTAATAGTTTCGGCAGCGCATTCGACGAAAGACATTTTAAGACTCATTTTTCTACACCTTCGGTTACATTGTTCAAATTTTACTAAGGATCCCTATTTTTTTTCAAAATGACATGTAGCCTATGTCAAATTGGAAAAATGTAGCATTCTATTGGTGAAAGAATTTTTTAAATCGGCCCAGTACTCTTTGAGCCTATTCATTACAAACATACAAAAATAGGTACAAATCTTTCCTCTTTATAATATTAGTGTAGACAAGTTGTCTTTTTATATATAGAAAGAGCAAGGCTTCTTTGGATCATAACAAACGATATGGCAAGAGTTTTTTAATCCTATCTCTACAAGTCCGGAAGTAATGATTTTTTTTAATTCATAGATACCAGAAACCAATCTTTTCAAATTGAAATAAATACATCACTAGCACTCAATCAGCTGATCGATGTCAAGGAAACTATTTGCAAGTAAAAATAAACCTCTTACTCCTGGTATTTCGTATAAAGGGTTCCGAATTTTTATTTTTTGTTTGCAAAATAATAATATTCTTGGAGTATTTTATTTTGAGTTGAAACTCTTGCCATATCGTTTGTTATGATCCAAAGAAGCCTTGCTCTTTCTATGTATGTACCCTTTCCGTTACATCTTGTATAGATATTTGAGTACACTGTCCTTTACTTTTGTATACTAATATATAAAGCTGATAAGTTTGTTTGTGTAATTGAACGCGCTGATTTCAGAAACTACTGGTACGATTTGAAAATTTCTTTTAGTGTTACATAGCCCATTCATTGGGGCTATATATTTAATTGACAACATTTCAAAATTCGTAACACCCTAAAACAAAAATACCGTTTCTTTGTTTTCAAATTCTGATCACAACTTTTTTTTTGGGAAAAAATATATTTACTGAAAAAAGCGTAATATCATAGTTGCTTTTTTAAATTTAAAGCTATTCAAACATTCTTAATATGGCAACTCTTATCACCAGCGTTTGACATTAGCTAATGTCAGTTCTTTTTATTTTATTGTCAAATCTACCCAAAAAATTTCGACAAACAACCGTGACGATGACGTCATCCTGCGCTTACATCTATTTAGAACTAGCGGCCCGCCCCGGCTTCGCACGGGTGGACTTTTATACCCTACCCCTGCCCTACCCTACCCCTGCCCTACCCTACCCCTACCCTAACCCTACCCTACTCCTACCCTACCCCTACCCTACCCCTACCCCTACCCTACCCTACCCCTACCCTACCCCTACCCCTACCCTACCCCTATCCTACACCTACCCTACCCTACCCCTACCCTACCCCTACCCTACCTCTACCATACCCCTACCCTACCCCTACCCTACCCTACCCAACCCTACCCTACCCTACCCTACCCTACCCTACCCTACCCCTACCCAAAAGTAATCCTATCTATCTATATCTATAAATCCTATGTCCTTCTCCCAGTTCTTAGCTACCTCCCTACCAATTTTCAGCCAAATCGGTTCAGCCGTTCTTGAGTTATAAATAGTGTAACTAACACGACTTTCTTTTGTTTTTATTGTGTAAATGTATTCTGCTATTCGGGACGGAAACAAATCCAACAAATCAAAAACCATGGCAATCGATCCAGCCGTTCTCGAGTTATAAGTGTTGTAACAAACACGACTTTCTTTTATATATATAGATGAGCCAAACTAAAATATATTATTTCGTATAAAAAAAAAAAATATTTCGAAAAACGAAAAAGTATGGGTTCCTTGATTTTTTATCTCGTTTCATAAGAAATATAAAAAATACATGTAATTTGTATGCATTAAAAAATGAAATGCTGTCAATTACAAACTTAATACTCGAACGGGAGATACGCGATGATACGGCGCCCGTTAAAAAAGGTATAACTTAAATGTAATATAATTATAAAACACAATATAATAAAACTTTTATTGTGGAAATAGCATGTATGTATAAAATGTATGTGGACTGTTTTGTTTTAATACGTTTTTGTCATGGAATTCAAATGAACCATTTTAAGCAACCACTCATGACAATGAACGTGCCACTATGCGAAATCTAGGTATCACGGATAAAACACGGCGACGGCATTAAATAAGCTAGGAGCTGTTTCGGAGAATAGCCTGAGGAGTTAGCCTCTGGAGACACGTGCTTACTTACTGAGAGAAACTAGTATTTCCATAACCTACTTCCTTTTAAGTTTAACTGCCTTTGTAGTATGTTGTACCCGGTGAAGCTAAAGCCTAGTGGCTAAATAGATTTAGATATCCGTCCAAAGAAAAAAAAAGTATTATCCCTACTAATATTATAAAATGTGAATGTAAGTTTGTTTATTACTTTTACACGCGAAAGCTACTAAACCGATCATCATGAAACTTTATACACATATTCTTGAAGGTATTAGAGGGACATTGGCTTCAATGCGAGCAAAACTGCGAGTAAAAGCTAGTATGTGTATAATTATTTGGATTTTTTACTTCAACACACATGGCTAAGCCATGGTTATTGATATTGCCATAATCACCACGCATTGGCAGGCGGGTTGGTGATCGCAGTAAGATGGTAACTAAACTTGATAGATGCTGCTGCCTATCCATCAGCTGTTATTCTCCCTTATTCGTCTATTAAAAACTGGAAACCACACGACTAAAAATAAAACTAAAAAAAAGAAAAAAAAAACTTCCGATGCCGTCGTAGACCCGAAGTCCGATAGGCCCGCGAACTATAAAGTAGTGCGACAGTTGCACAAAACTTCCCTAAAATACAAAAAGTCAAAATCCCTCAATCTCATCGCCAGCGACCGCTCTGTCCAAGTCCCACAGGGGACGCCCTCTTGCGCAGGTTGCTTAGTTTGTAGTGTTCGAACCATTTATCTAGGCTGGGGCTTTGCTTTCCTTTATGCCCGGTGAAGTTGCAAAAGACTCGTGGCTAACTAAATATGTCCATCCAAAAAAAATACAACTAAAATTTGATTTCAATAAATGGATGCATTTATTTATTACAGTAAGTACCTAGTTATATGCATTACTCATTCCATAACTCGCATAGATATTTGGAGCTGTCTGCTGTGAGGCACAAAGTGAGAGAAATCACATCTCTATCTATACCTTCTGAATAAATGGCGTTGTATAAAACTAGTATCTTACCGATCTTTAAGCATATATTCGATCTCTTCTCTAATCTGCTTGTTTTCATACTGAATAGCGTTGAACCTCAGGGTAGCGGTCTCAAGTTTGTTCTCAGCAGACATCAGGCGGAACTCACTTTGTTTCTGGCGTTCGGTCAACTAGCAGAATCGTCAGAAAATAATGAAATTTATTCAGCACTTTAGGTATTTACATACACTTGTACTTGTCAAAATTACACTGTGTAAGGCTAAAACAATGTTAACATTATTTGATCTTACAGATTTATTAATCCGTCCGATAAATGACAATTGTACACATTATTGTAGGATGCCTTAAAGGTAACAGACACATAATACAAGAATCCGGCCAAGATCTAAGCGACATCCACCAAAGGGCACCCTTATGGGGTTAGGACCAACGCTCAGTATGGTGTACTTAGTAACTAGTTATATGCCTAAACCAGGACGCGGGCGCACGCCATACTGTGTCATACCTACCTGCAATGAGCGCATTAAGTAGTATGTAATACACCACCAAAAGTGCTTCACGTTGTTTTATTATTTAAAGTGCACTTACACATATCAGAAAGATTATGAAGGAGTATGGTGACTTACCTCTCCTTGAGACGTCATGGCAAGTTTTCTGAGATCCAAGTGTTCCTTATAGTTTCTAGTGATAAGGTTATTGATTTGAGTAGTTGATGTTCCAACACCTGGAAGTAACACACATGACAATTTTGAAATTTATTAGGCGGTATACTTATCGTAAAGTATTAAAATAAATTAAAAATGTAACTTTGCCTCCGAGGAGGAAGCCAGGTCGCGCGTGGCGCGGCCCATTGCTGCCAATCTAACTAATACTATAATGAGGTAATGTTTGTTAGTTTGTGACAATGTAGGGGGTAATCTCTGGATCTACTGAACCGATTTTGGAAATTCTTTTACCAATAGAAAGGCACGTCATTTGAGAGTGCCATAAGCTATTTATAGCATATTTTAAGTTAAAGTTTCCACGGGAACGGGATCTGAGGCGAAACCGTGCGGGACAGCTACTATTTTATTATTGTCTGTCCGGGTTCGTCCTTTTTAACATTGTTTTATTTTCGTGTATTAATGTTTTTTTTGTATATGTCTTTTCTTTGTGGATTGTATTCAATACATTATTTTTCTTTATTTCTATCTTAATATGTTTGTGAGCACATAGTTAAAGAATAAAGGTTTTTTTTATTTGTAGTTTTACCATTTTAACCTCAGTGCGTAGCGGTATATATTTATAGCTTTAAATCTAGGAGGTCATGGGTCCGATCTCCACGCAGCCGGACAAGAATCTTTATGTCACATTGGAGAAGAGTCTCTGAACCAACCGGACCTAGTAAGAAATGTTAGATTTCTTACTAAGTAGTAAGAAACAACTTACTGTCACAATTATTTTCAATTTCGATCCTATTCATCAATGCTTTCTTCAAGTCAAACTTCATTTTCTTATCCTTTTCCTTATGAGCTCCTGATCTTGCTATCTGGAACACAAGAAAATAATATTTAAGTATAAGTTGTACCATTTTATTCTTTGTGCAAGGTATATTTTGATTGGGGCGTGAATTCATAGGCAGGGTAGACGTCTATCGGCCATCCAGCCCATAGACGGTGACATTCTTTGCGTACCCGGCCTTCAAATACGGCGGACGGAGGAGTGTCCTGAGGGTTTTAGTGGTGTAGGGTTCTCTCCTCGTGGTATGACTAGCATACTACGCTATGGAGAGGGTGAGTCTCACTTACCCCTTCGCCGTCACTGGAACACTGCAGCGGCGGGGGAATGCAATTCCCCCGGACATAAAAAAAATCTAAACGTCAATAGATGTAACAATAGGCCATAAACCCTATGATTTCTGTCCACTTTATGACACAGAAAATAATTAATCAGTTTATTAGCTCTTCTGCATAAAATGTTGCTTTAAATTATTTTATTTTAAAACGTTGAAAGCTTACAGCTACTTAAAGATCAATATGAATGTTTAAATTAAGGCAAATTACACGTAGGTGTAAACAACACTAATTATGGCATTGTTCGCAACATTACCTACTATAAACACACAAATACAAGCTTTCCTTGAAGATTTTTTGCTTGAAGTTGAAGTTTTTTGTTTTGTTACAACAGTAGCGTAGTCTCGTTTGGTTAGGTTAGGTCAAGTGTCATAATAATTAAGTAAATAATATGATAATTATGCGCGTTTACTAAAATTGGCAACTACACTCGGTTCCAAAAATAACGGGTCAGTCACATAAACCCGAATATCTCCCGAACTACGTATGCCATCCTAATGAAACGAAGACTGTAAAATTGAGAATTTAATTATACAGATAAAAAATAAAATAAAACTTAGTTGCACCCACAATATTAATCACTAAATTAAAAAAAAAAATAAAGTAGTCATATTTTTCATAAGATTACATTTTTTTTATGATTGTTTTTTTGCTGTTTTTCATCACTTTCTTCATTTAATACTTTGTATTGCCTCCACGAGCTCTTGCATGGTAGTCACGCTAGAGGAATGTACCAGAATCCTAACTTTTGTGGAACTTGGGCGGCGTGCCCACGCGAGCCAGCGTGAAACAGCCAGAAACATTGGTGTATCTTTGTCGACTGTTCAGCGGGTAGTTCAGCGGTACCAAGAGACCGGATCTCACCTTAGAAGACCAGGAAATGGCAGACCAAGATGCACAACGGCCAGGGAAGACAGACAACTGGTGGCTACAATGTTTCGAAATCGTTTTCAAACTGCTGTTGGTCTAAAAACTCACTTTATTCGCTTTGGAGGTGGCAATTTAAGCGCTCAAACAGTAAGAAGACGTCTTGCTGAAGCAAATTTGAAACCATTGAGGCCCGCAAATGGCCCCAAACTGGAACGGGGACATCGAATTGCAAGACAGAGATACGTGCGCGAGCACCTAAACTGGACACTAGACGATTGGTCTAGGGTAATGTTCACGGACGAGTCTAAATTCATGCTTTATAAGCATGATGGTAGGCAGTTGGTGTACAGAAGACCAGGGGAGCGCTTCTATCAAGCGTGTGTGGAGGAAAAAGTGGCGTACGGTGGAGGCTCCGTACAAGTTTGGGCTGGGATTTCTGCTGAGGCCCGCACCGAGCTGGTACTCATTCAAAATGGAACTCTAAATGCAGAGAGGTACGTGGAAGAGATCCTCAATGAACATGTAGGTCCTTTCATGGCCAGGATGGACCGGCATGGCATATTAATGCATGATAATGCGCGTCCCCATACCGCCAGAATTGTACATGACTACCTTGAAGAGGTCGGTATCGAACTCATGCAGTGGCCAGCGCGAAGCCCGGACTTAAACCCCATCGAGCACGCCTGGGACGAGCTTCAGAGATGCGTGAAAGGTCGAAACCCCCCACCAATCACGCTTCCCGAGCTCAAACAAGCACCGGCTCCGAAATTTGGTGTACAGCATGCCTAATCGCCTGGAAGCTGTCAGAAGAGCTCGTGGAGGCAATACAAAGTATTAAATGAAGAAAGTGATGAAAAACAGCAAAAAAACAATCATAAAAAAATGTAATCTTAAGAAAAATATGACTACTTTAGTTTTTTTTTATTTAGAGATTAATATTGTGAGTGCGACTAAGTTTTATTTTATTTTTTATCTGTATAATTAAATTCTCAATTGAACAGTCTTCGTTTCATTAGGATGGCATACGTATTTCGGGAGACATTCACGTTTATGTGACTGACCCGTTATTTTTGGAACCGAGTGTAAATTTAACAATATGAGTTGCACGAAAGTTGATCAACTAACGATTCGTATTATTTTCCGGTGACATATACCTACATCATCATCATCATCATCAGCCCGTATAACGTCCACTGCTGAACATGGGCCTCCTCCCGAGGGAGGGTCTTTGCCATAGTCACCACGCTTGGCAGGCGGGTTGGTGACCGCAGTATTATGTTGTGCCACACAAGGAAACGCTGCTGCCCGTTCCTTGCTATACGATTATTATAGATAATCTTTTAATAATCGGGACCAACGGCTTAACGTGCTTTCCGAGGCACGGAGGGTAGTCCCTCAACCAACTAGACCCGGAAAGAAATCTTAGAATTTACACAAAAACAATTCTGTCCGGCGTGGGGATTGAACCCACGTACTCCGAGATTCAAAGCGAGCCAAATACCGCTTCGCTACGGAGGTTATCACTTGACAGATATTTCAAGCAAAATCAAATGTGTCGCCGACACATGTTGTAGGATATTGGTCCCGAAGACCCTGCCTTTAATCTCTGCCAAGGTTTGTGCGTCCATATTGACTACCTCCATACTAATGACGTCACACAAAACTGCGGAATCACCTCTTCATTAGCGGGAGTGGTACACAATTTATTTGGACGTGTACAAATCGTTTCGGAGATAACTCTAGTTCAAATGGTTGATTAATAGTGGACCATCGCTCAAAATGGACAATTTTCTTTTCGGACGGATATATATATGTCGGCGGAAAATAATAAGAATCGTAAGTTGATCATATTTCTAGTTAGTTGATAAACTAACGAGGTTTCGGGGGGTTAAAAAAATAACCTAAACATAAATCAATGGAGTTCAACAGGACTGTAAGAAGTATTCAGTTTAGTTGCATAGCTCGTTTGGTTAGGTTAGGTCAGGTGTCAAGGGGCCACTTCGAACAGTTGGCCCCGAAGTTGGTGGCGACGGCAGGTGCTCTCGGGGGTTTGCTGCCAAATCTTCGCAAGCCCGGGAGCACCTGCCGACGGTTGTATTCGGGCGTGATTCGTTCCATGGCGCTATACGGCGCCCCCATTAGGGTCGACGCCCTGGATAGGCGTAACGTGGACCTGCTGCGACGTCCGCAGCGGGTCATGGCCATCAGGGCGTCCCGCGCCTACCGCACGGTCGCCTTCAATGCGGCGGGTTCTTGGCGGCGGGTTCTTGGCGGCGGGCTCTTGGCGGCGGGCTCTTGGCGGCGGGCTCTTGGCGGCGGGCTCTTGGCGGGTTCCCCTCCGTGGGACCTGGAGACGCAGGCGTTGGCCACCGCGTACCGGCGGAGGTGTGAGGGGGCGCGTTCTGGTCGCGACCCCTTCCCGGAGGGCATTGCCCGGTGGCAGACCGAAGTCCGTCGCCAGACCCTCCGGAGTTGGCAAGAGCGGCTGGAAGCCGCGTCTGGGAGCGGATCGCGCGTCGTTGAGGCGATCCGGCCCCACCTTTTAAAGTGGGCCGGTCGGAAATGGGGCGATGTGTCCTACCACATTGCACAGGTGATATCAGGCCATGGCTGTTTTGGTCATTACCTGTGCAATGTGGCACAAAGGGAGCCGGACACTCGGTGCCACCTCTGCGGGTGCACCGATGATACGGCGCAACACACCGTCGAGGTGTGTCCGGGGTGGTCCGATGAGCGCGCTGAGCTCATCGGAGTTGTGGGTTCCGACCTCTCGCTGCCGACCATCATCTCTAAGATGGTCGAAAGTGAGGGGTCGTGGGTGGCGGTTGCCTCCTTCTGTGGACGTGTCATGTTGCAGAAGTAGGCTGCGGAGCGGGCAAGGGAGGAAGATTCCGGTGCACACCCGCTCCGCAGGCGGCGTATTTGCCGCAAGCGGCGGGCTGAGACCCGTCGCATGCCGCCTAAGGGTCGGCCTCGGGGAGTAGGGAACATGGGCCCTGCTCCCTATAGAGGCCGACCCGTGCGGAGGAGGGACGCCTGAGTACTCCGGGCGTCCCGTCAAAGATTATACTGGCCACACGTACATATATATAGTTAGCTACGAGGCTTTTAATACTTCATAGTACGTAAAGCCTTTTTAAATGGTTTAAAAACATACAAACTAAGCAACCTGCGCCAGAGGGTGCTCCCTATGGCATTGTGTATTTGAAAGTACTTTTACTTTCATTGATTATTGATGATGATGATATATTTTTTCGCACTAGAGCAAATTTTGCCATGAACAATTATTATTGCACTAGCTGCGCCCCGCGGTTTTGTCCACGTCACTCTGCTCCAGTGGGTCGGAGCGAGATATTTTGTAGCCTATATGTTAATCCAGCTTATAAACTATCCGCGTGCAAACTTTCAAATCGATTCAGTAGTTTTTACGTGAAAAAGTAACAAACGTCCATCCATCCATCAATACTTACAAACGTTCGCGTTTATAATATTAGTAGGATAATCCATGAGACAAGCTTTTTTGTAAAAAAAAAAACTTGGCTATTTTAACGTCACAAATAATTACGATGTAAGTATATGTATAACTTACTTCCGCGTCGTTCCACATGTGTAGTTTCCCAACGGTTAAAATCGGTCAAGTAATTACGGGGCCTCATTATTGTTACATAATTATACATTCAAATCATTAAAAAATCAACCGTAACAAAAGCCGAATCCTAAAAAAATGCACCGATCCCAATGAGATTCGATGTGTCCAAGGTAAGATAATATTACTACTTAAGTACCTACGCCCTGAATGCTCAAAGGATTTGTGTGAAGCAGTAAGGGAGAACATAGCCTGGATTAACTCATAGGTAATTTCAGTAAATGCCGAGAGAACGCAATATACCCGCACGAAATGGCGGACCAAATGTTATATAGTACAGGAGTCGGTTTTAGAAAAGTGTATTAGCAGAAAACTTTTTAAACAAAGTAGTTAAAAGTAAAAGTAGTTTTGTCCACAATTGCAAAATTAAAATAAACTAAACTAAACTTATTAAATGTAATAAAATAAGCTATTCAAACTTTACTAAACTTATCAAAATAAAACAACATGTAATGTAAATAAAAGTTTTTTTTTTAAACTTATTATAGTGTTACGTTTGACAATAATCTCGTTTGATGGAAGGCGAAGATAAGACCTAAGATGATACACGCTTGCCTAGAACGTGTCTGTTCACTTTAATTTTAAAGAAGTAAGTCTGATTCTGACAGCTCGGTAACGTTTATGTAACTAGCTTTCGTGCGTGTTTTTAACCGCGTAACTCCCATAAGAACTACTTAACTAAATATAGCCTATAGTTTTCATCTGTAAATGGGCTATCTGAAACTGAAAGATTTTTTCAAATCGGACCAGTAATTACTGAGTTCAAACTATAAATAATTAAATAATGGATTAATTTAGCACTTAAGTATTTAGATACACTTGTACTTGTCAGAAAAAAAATCTTATAGATAATAAGTTCGCGCGCGACAGCTAGTACTTAAATATTTCATAAATAAATATATAAATACCAAGATATATACTTAAAATATAGGAGTAGTTTAATTAACCATTTGATACCAGACATTAAGTCTGGTATCAAATGGTTAGTTAAAATTTAGTCTTAATATGGTAGAAGAAAAATAAATTCACCGGCTCTTCGCCTATTAGTTGAACACGACAAAATAAATAAATGCGTATATTTGTAGTAAAATCCGTTGAACTACCAAAAATGCTGGCAGTGTTGCCTCAATAAAAACAATTTATTGCCAGGTTTGTTTGGGTAAATAGGTGTTTGAATTAATTAATTATTATTGCAGTAGATTTTACGTAGCAAGCTTCGAACTCATTATCATAAAAATCTAGGTACAGTGTGTTTGTTTTAAACAATGACTTTAATGTTTTGCTTTAAGGTTTTTTCATACTAATACGTAGTTAAAGCAATATGATGCCAAATAAACTCATTCGAGCTAAAAAAAATGTAGGGAGCCACAGGGCTTTAAACAAATTTAGGAATACTTAATCACCATATTAAATTTTCTAATTTAATCTTACGCTTTTGACAAAAGGCGTAAACTTTTTTAATGTAGTGTGCCACGTCCGACAATCGGTGACCGATTTTTCGTAGGAGAAAATAGAACGTACTGATTGCCCATAGTATATCGCACACGTTTTACTAAAAGTCGGTCAGAACTAAAATCGGTGCATCCCGACGGATCCGGCTGTCGTTGCAGTCGGCTGCTTGCACTTGCCAGGAGGAACAAGCTGCCCGATTATCGGCCCAACCAAAAGTATGCCGTGGACGGGCACGCTTTATCTTATGGCGTTTGACAAAACATTGACAGAATGCGTGCTGCTCTTAGTGCACATCACGGTCAATTTAGAGCTATCACGCCTAATATTAGAAGTTCAATTTAATATGATTTTAGTTAAGACAGGACCACGTCTGTCGGGTCAACTAGTATAATAACAATTCTTAAAATGACGATATTACCTTGAGATCCTTACAAAGACTGATATATTCCTTCTTCAGTCGTTTCAGCAGGTCATCTTGTCTTCTGAACTGAGGGTGCACTCCCGCCGTTCTCTGGAGACGGTCGGTTTGGATCATTCGAACCTGAATGAGAGTATGTAGATAATGTGTATTTTAATTATATATTACAGAAGGTAATAATAATAATAATTATCATAAAAATTGGTACTATAAAATGAAATCCCTGGCTCCTATGCTAAGTGAAACACCTGTGTACAGGAACCATTACCTACTATTTTTAAGTAAAGGTATTTAAAGTAAAACTTAACTTAATAGTGGTGGAAATCTTTTATAGTCTTCCTACTGTCTTGGGGAAAGATGGTGGGGGCGTGTAGGGGACTCCTTCACCTGCTCCCGGCTCTATGTAGTAGCTGATGAGCCGGGGCATCCGGTACCCACTAAAACCACCTACCGTGTATGCCGCCCTACGGCTACTACTAGTTGCGTTATAATGCGAAAAACAACTGAACGAAAATAAGACAATAATTCTAACATCCTTGCACGCCCGCTTGCGGCGGGCCTGTGTGTGGGTGTTAATGTGAGTGTTAAAAGAAGACGAAGGTGCATTAAAGAAGAGTTTAAGTGCGTTTTCATTCGTGAATTATGTAACAGAAGTTAAACATAAAATAATCTTTATTTAATCTTCTTTCAAAAATGTGTAGAGATGGGCTCGTCCGTCCGAATGAGACGTGGAAGTGGAATTCCATAAGCGCACTGCATGCACAGTGGACAAAAACATCATCATACTGGAGACATGTGGTGGACTTTTTAGATCAAAATCAAATCAAAATGTTCTTTATTCATATAGACACGGTAAGATGCGTCTCTTGTTTTACCACCAGTTCTGGACGTGGCTACTCTGACAAGAACTGGCAAGAAACTAAGAGTAATACTGCTCTATTAATAATTTTATTACACTAAATTATTAAGGTGCAACGTTCGCACTTCAGGTTTATAACGGAGAAATTGTCCGAAAGTGACATTTCTTATCTGATATATTTAAAGATTATTTATTTTGCAAAAGTAAGTGGCAACAATGTTGTCTATGTTAAGTCATCATTAGGTCAAAAACATAGAAAAGGCCTAGTGAATATCTGTAATCTAAATGTTATACTTTTATCATTGTATTGAAATTCCTTAGTCTACGGATGCTATTAACTTTTGAGGTTTATTAACAATAGACCCGTTGCTGATTTTTATATTCGCAAAACAAACAATTATTGTAGTATATCTAACAGTTAAAACTGATTCATCAACATCTACAGATCAACTGATTCAGAGAACCATATTCCGATTTCCGACATATTCATCGATAAATACTTAAAGTGCCATCGTTGGGCCTTAATAAGCAGTATTGCAAATTACACAACAAATATTACATAAACAGAACAAAATAATTAATAAAGCAGTATTGTTTCAGAGCAACTCACTCCCGAGCAGTTTTTTTTAGACATAATCAGAAGTTTTATAATAGATAACCTTTTTTTAAATCATTTATCTTTGACATATCGTTTAAAGTTGTTTGTAGAAAGATCTTTTGCGTTAATAGGAAGTTTGTTGTAAAAGCGTATACATTGCCCCATGAAAGAATTACTAATTTTTTGGAGACGGGTAGCATGTAAAACGAGATTATGCTTAGTTCTAGTATAAACTTTATGAGTGTCGCTTTTTTTCTTAAAACTATCAATATTGTTATGAGGTTTTCATAGACATATTGTGATGCGACTGTAAGAATATTTGTCTCTTTGAATTTTTGAAACCATATTGAAATTGTTTCTGTAGTACAAAAATTGTGTCAATGTCCTCACGGTTTCCCCAACAAAGAATCGCATAAGTTATAATTAAAATAACTAAAGTAAACCATTCCATTTGATGAAGAGAAGTGGCGGTGCGACATGGTTTGCCTCTAAGTATCAAATACTCAAAGTAATTATTCTCAAATATTTAATGTTTTTATCTCTAACCTGTCTCTGCAATCGAAAATGCTCGTCCTCCATTTTTTTCATAACATCTATATCATTTTGACTGTCAGCGCTGTCCATCTTAATTATAAAACAATATTATAACACCGCGTAAATTGAGTAAAAAATTAAATTTCATTAAGAAATATTGTCCGCCATTTTTTCAGCCTACTGGATTTTTTCGTTGGTGTTTTTTTTTTAATTCGGCAATTAAATTAGGTTTTTGTTAATTCGCAGTTAGCGGATGAAGAGATACGATGCTGAATTGGAATTTATGTTCTTGTAATTAAAAATGGATGATCTTAATTCAAATTAATCTAAATTTAATCTTTCTGAGTGTTGGATTATATGTATACAGTTGTATGCAAATAAATCATATAGTGTATCATCATCAGCCCGTAAAACTTCTACTGTGGAACTTCTACTGCGGGCCACCTTTCGAGGGAGAGTTTTTATCATAGTCACCACGGCATGCGTACGGGTTGGTGACCGCAGTTTTATGTGATAACTAACACACATCCGATAGTTAAGGCGAACCTTATAGCGCTATGCCCTAGAGCTTACCAATAAATTATTATTTCCATTCAATAATACTGTTTTGTAAATTAATTTGACGCAAGCTAAGCCACGGGCATAAACTAGTAATGAAAAAATCATCCGCATCAAAATCCGTACACAGGACAAACAGACAGCGGGCAGCGATTTCTTTTTATACTATGTACTATGTTAGTAATACTACCTTGCTGTGCGCGGTTTCACTCGCGTAACTCCCGTTCCGTAGGAGCTCTGTAATCGTATCACCTGTATAGTAATAATAATAATTTATATTGATTTTTTAAAATAGCTGCGCCCCGCGCTTTTACCTGCCTTACTCTGCTACAGTGGGTCGGAGCGTTATTTTTTGTAGTCTATATGTTAATCCAGCGTATAAACTATACCGGTGTTAAATTTAACCCAATTCCGTTCTGTAGTTTTGGCGTGAAAGAGTAACAAACATCCATCCATTCATCTATACTAACAAACTTTCGCGTTTACAATAATAGCAAGGATTTGTACAATATATGTTGACATTTTTGTAAACAATCTTAGGTTCTAGGTAATAAATGAATGAAATCTCTGGCCCCCACATTATATAATACCTTGTGTCGTGGTGTTCCTTGCTGAAAATGTTAAAAACTAGCTGCGCCCCGCGGTTTTACCCGCGTTACTCTGCTTCAGTGGGTCGGAGCGTGATGTTTTGTAGCCTTTATGTTAATCCAGCGTTGTCAACATTAAGTAACAAAGAAAATAATAATAAAAATGCATTTAAGTGTTTTTTTTGGTGGGACACCCTCAAAATGCCCATGTTAAGGGTGTGTGTGTGTTGTATAACATATGCATAGCATTGAATTTTCATCTGGCAACTACTCCATTTAGATTAGTGGTTCCCAACCTTTAAGCGATGAAAGACCATATTTCAAAATTGAGATTAATAAAATTCCACCACCGGCAGGATTCGAACCTGCATCTTAGGTAAAGCCCCTAATGCCTTAAACAATTAGGCTACGGTGGAACCAGAGCCTGTCATCGAAATTTGTTAATCTCTTTGTAACACGTCTCTAATGGACGGAGAGCTGACAACCGAAAAGGCAAGGTAATTTGATCATTCATAAAAATGATTTATCAGCTTACCTGGAGCATTCTAAGCATAAAGACGTCGACCTGGCAGGATTTGCGTGGTGGATGTGGGAGTTATGGGGTGGGAAAAAAATAAAAAAAAAGGTAATGTGATCAGGATTACTTTTTATGCCAAATGGTTTGCCTACCTCCCCAAAGCACACAAAAAAAATCTGGCGTCATTTGGTTGGTGGAAAGGTAGCGCCAGGCTTAATTAAAGTGAGGAAAAAAAAAATTATTTTTAGGTAATAAGAACAAGGCTGGCTTTTTTTGTGCTTAAAGTTTATTATTCCCAGAGGCTAGGAAAAAAAAGCCAGCCAATAATAGTAGTGGGAACATGTCGAAAAAAATAATTGAAAATTTATATTTTAAATTGTATTTTGCTCGAGAAAGAGCTAAGGGGCATGAAAGAGCGCGTGGAGGGGATACACGCGACGACGGCGTCCGTGCTCTCTCGGCGCGTCGTTCATGTTCGGTAAACCGAACGCGCCTGGCTGGTCTCGTCGCACTCGTTGAGCGGAAAGAGCCGAACGTTTCCGGAGCGCCAGCTGTTTCAGTTTAGCGTCTATTTTACAGCGCGTGGACGTGTTTTTATATTCTGTTTAAATAAAATAAAATAAAATAAAAATCATATTTATTTACGTAAACCAATTACAGGTACATTACCGAGAGAGCACGGACGCCGTAGTCACGTGTATCCCCTCCACGCGCTCTTTTTCATGCCCCTTAGCTCTTTCTCGAGCAAAATACAATTTAAAATATAATTTTTTTTTTTTTTTTTGTGGGTAGCCCAATTGACAACATTTAGAAAACTTGCTCTTACATTTAATTAAATAAATTAAATAGTTTTACTGAATCTATTATGATTAATTAATATTTTTCTATTAAGTAACACTCCCAAGCGCTCAAATCAACAATAAAACACTACAATAACTACAATCAAAATATATAATAACTATCACTTAGTATGGACATCTACTCAAAGCTGTCTGAACAAGTTGAGCGACTGGCTGAATCTCTTACAAGCAGGATGGCCCAACATGAAGAAGACTTGAAGACTGCAACTACATCAGAGGCGCCACACAAATCTGTTGCCAGCCTCTCTAAGGAGTTTGTGGAGTTCCGGACCTTTGTTTATAGCTCACTGGCCACTTTAAGGACTCAGATTGAGCTCTTGGTACTGGGGATGGACAGGCACGAGATGGCTTCACGTAGAAAGGTGCTGCTTCTTCATGGGGTCAAAGAAGATGCAGATCCAATAGTGTCGGTCGGTAACATACTACGCGACCAAATGATGATGTCGGACGTGACCAGTTCTGATATAGCTGCTTGTCATCGATTGGGCTCAAACAGAAGTAAGCCGCGACCTCTCTTGATCCGCTTCAAGCAGTACGCTGTTCGGAGCGAGGTATGGAAGGCCAAGACTGGCCTCAAAGGCAGTGGCTATACTCTTTCGGAATTTTTAACGAAACCGCGTCATGATGTCTTCATAAAATGTCGTAAACACTTCGGTGAGCGAAACTCCTGGACATCGGAAGGGAAAGTTGTGATCCTGCTTCCGGACAAGTCACGGCGGAAGATAGAAACGTCTTGTGAGCTTGACCGGCTCATATCTCAGTTTCCTGCTGCACAGGTAACCAGCGATACCGGCCGAAAGCAACCAGGCAGTGGAGGGTCCACACAAACTGCAAACAAGCCACCGCCGTCGTCATCAACATCCGACAAAAGGAGCCGCAGACAAGCCAAGTAACAGTTATTTTTTCAAATTTAGTTATGTAATACTTTTGTTTTTCTTAATTTTATTACTATCATTGTAGGTGTTCTTATTTTATTTTTTTTTGTTAGCTTTGTTATTGTCTCACTACAACTGACATTCAAAGAAAATGTAATACTTTGATGTCACATTTTATTTGTTGTAATTCTTTAGTCTTTTTGCCAAGTTGATGTGTTAATTTCGATTTGTTTGAAAGTCTATATTTGAGTGTATGGGGGGTTAACTTAAACTCATAAGCCTTCGGACAATTTAATTGTTATTTTGATTTGTATTTATTTTACGTATTTATTTTATTTTATATTTATATGTCCAACGATACTGATGATTATTCATTTTTTTCTTGTTCTTCCATAGATTCATACGCCAGTGCATCTTATAATGACGAGTCACTCCAACTGCGCGAACTATTGTACTCCCACTTATCTTTTTCTTCTACAAAATGTTTTAATGTAGTCCATATAAATGCTCAAAGCGTTCATGCCCATTATCCCGATATTTTGTCTTCTTTTGATCCTGATCTAATTCATGCTGTTCTCATTTCTGAAACATTTCTCAAACCTTCACTGCCTTCTGCACAGTATGCCTTACCAGGTTTCAAGCTACTTCGTAATGATAGGACCGGGAAGGGCGGAGGTGGTGTTGCCATATACCTCCGTGCGGATCTTAAACATAAGATTCTCGATCAGTCTCCAAGTGATTACTCAAAATCAGCAGAATACCTTTTTATTGAAGTCAACATAAACCACAGTAAAATGATTTTGGGCGTATTGTACAGTCCATCGTGTCAGATAGATTACTTCTCCTCACTCGAACATAAACTCGAAAATCTGTCTGCACTATATGAACACATAGTTATCCTTGGAGACTTCAATACTTGTCTGTTAAAAAATGACGCACGGAGTCAACGACTTCTCTCTCTCGTCTCTTCCGTCAACATGCATATTCTGCCACTCGGTTCTACTCACCATGCTCCACATAGCACTCCCTCTCTTCTAGACTTAATACTTGTCTCCGACTCTTCTAAAGTTTCAACTCATGGGCAGTTGCCCTCCTCTTTCTCATACCATGATCTTATCTTTGTCTCTTATAAAATCTACTGTCCTCGGCGTAAGTCTAAATTTCACTTTCTTCGAAGCTTTAAAAATATTTATCTGGATCGCTTGAGGGCAGATGCGGCCAGTACAGATTGGTCTCCTGTTTACACCTGCAACGATATTGACTCAAAAGTAGCCACGTTTAGCCAGTTAGTATTGAAATTGTACGACATACATGCGCCAATTAAAAGGGTGCGCATTAAACATGCTCCGGCACCATGGCTTACAGACGAAATTAAAAAGGTGATGTCTCAAAGGGACAAAGCTAAAAGGAGATACAAAAAGGCACCTACTGAACAAAATTGGGCACAATACAAAACATTGCGCAACCGTTGTAGTCGAATGTGTAGAGATTCCAAAAGACGCCACATTCACCATTCTATTAGTAATCTCAATACAGCACAAGTATGGCAATTCCTAAGATCTCTTGGTGTCGGCAAGAGTACTGGTGATGGTGCAACATCAGTGGATATTAACACACTTAATACCCACTTTGCAATACCACCGCTTCGTGTGAATGCTGATACCAAAACTTCTACTCTTGAGTATCTCTCGAATCTTTCTAAGCCATTTTGTACTACTTTCTCCTTTACAGCAATCACTGAAACCGAGACATTAAAATCCATCAAATCCATTTCCACTAAAGCGGTAGGACATGACGGACTGCAAATCCAGATGTTAGATTTGTTATTAGAGGAACTGACTCCCATCGTAACTCATATAATAAATTTCTCACTTGAGTCATGTTCCTTTCCATCAGCATGGAAAAAGGCTCATGTTCTACCGTTTCCTAAGACCGCCAATCCTACTTCCACAAATCATTTCCGCCCTATCTCCATCCTTCCTATCCTGTCTAAGGTACTTGAGAGTGTTGTTCACTCGCAACTGTCTCATTATCTTTCCTCTAACAACCTCTTAAGTCCTTTCCAATCCGGCTTCCGTCCTAGCCACAGTACAGTAACTGCGCTTGTTAAAATAACTGATGATATCCGCTTGGCTATGGAACAGAAGCTACTCACTGTCTTAGTCCTGCTGGATTTTAGCAGCGCTTTTAATTCAGTAGACTTTGACATCCTCCTTGGCATTCTCACATCCTTGAATGTCTCGGCTCCAGTGGTTGCCTGGTTTGATTCATATCTTAGAGGTCGTTCGCAGGCTGTTCGCGCCAATGAGACTTTCTCTCAGTGGTGTGATCTTACTGCGGGCGTCCCTCAGGGTGGCGTCCTGTCTCCTCTTCTATTTTCTGTTTTTATTAACGCAGTCACGAAAATTTTATCTTCTCATTACCATCTCTATGCAGACGATTTGCAACTATATAGGCATTTTAATGTCATAGATGCTAGGGAAGCCATTGCTGCTATCAATAATGATCTTGGTAACATTAGCAAGTGGGCGAAGGCTTATGGCCTTCTGGTCAATCCCGCTAAATCACAAGCTCTCATTATTGGTAGCAGATACATGTATAATTCCATTGATCTCAATTCCTTATCACCAATTATTTTTGATAATGAGCCTATAGACTTCTCCAAGTGTGCAAAAAATTTAGGTGTCCTTATAGACTGTAATCTCTCTTGGAGCAATCACGTTGCAGAGGTAAGCAGGAGGGTGTACTGTTCATTTCAATCCCTTAAACGTCTCCAGAAATTCTTACCTTTTCAGACTAAAGTCACCCTAGCTCAATCGCTTCTTCTTTCTCACTTAGATTACGCCGACGTTTGTTTCTTAGATGCAACAGAGGAACTATTAGACAAACTTGAACGCCTTCAGAATTTGTGTATCCGCTTCATTTTTGGCCTCCGAAAATATGACCATGTGTCAGAGTTTCGGTTGAAACTGAAGTGGCTGCCTATTCGGAGGCGTCGGGACTGTCATATCTTGTCTCTTCTGTTCTCTATCCTTCACAATCCCAATGCCCCTACGTATCTTCGCGAACGCTTCGAGTATTTGATACCTAGAGACAAACCCTGTCGTACTGCCACCTCTCTTCTTTTAAAGAACCCACCTCATGTCTCTAGTAAATACGACCACTCTTTTACCGTCCGTGCAGTGCGGTTATGGAATTCCCTTCCACACCCCATTCGCGCTTGTTCTTCTCATAACGCATTTAAAAAAAGAACAAAGGAGTAATTTTTGACTCAGTAATCATATTACATAATTTGGACATATAAGTTAGTTTATGTAGTATATTATAATTAACAATATGTATATAGGATTAAATATTAGTATGTAGTTGTATATGTATCTATTAGAGTGTATGTTTATTGATATGTACCTATTTACCATTCTGGTAGAAAATATTATTAGATTCGTCCGTTGTACACTAGCTATGCACTTTTAATCAAATGCTTCTTTCATAAGGTTTGCTGGAAGAAAATTCAGTATTGAATTAAGCTCGCCTTTGTACATGTTGTTTCCGTTGTATTAATTGTATGTTATGTATTTACTGTGTGCAATAAAGAATAAATAAATAAATAAATAAATTTTCAATTATTTTTTGCGACATGTTCCCACCACTATTATTGGCTGGCTTTTTTTCCTAGCCTCTGGGAATAATAAACTTTAAGCACAAAAAAAGCCAGCCTTGTTCTTATTACCTAAAAATATATTTTTTTTCCTCACTTTAATTAAGCCTGGCGATACCTTTCCACCAACTAAATGACGCCAGATTTTTTTGTGTGCTTTGGGGAGGTAGGCAAACCATTTGGCATAAAAAGTAATCCTGATCACATTACCTTTTTTTTAAAAAAAATTCCCACCCCATAACTCCCACATCCACCACGCGAATCCTGCCAGGTCGACGTCTTTATGCTTAGAATGCTCCAGGTAAGCTGATAAATCATTTTTATGAATGATCAAATTACCTTGCCTTTTTGTTGTCAGCTCTTGGTCCATAAGGGGAACGTTAGTGCCATCTATCGGTAATGATCCGCATTACTTCGACAAGTATCTCCAAAGTTACATTCGGTATTAAGTATATAGTATAAGGCAGGGGTGGCCAACTTAATAAGACCTAAGATCGGCTTTTTACTGTGTGCGATCGTATTTATGGCATACATAGCTTTGATTCACGTATCGTATAAGTCAATCAAATGATAACTTTAAACATTTTTATATAAACACTCTTTAAATAAACTAATTTAAACAATCTTTAAATAAACACTAAATTTGTGCGTCTGTGGCACGTAGTTGTAGACTAAAATATTAGACATGCGCAAAATGTCAGTAAAAAGAAATGAATGAAGTATATCTTTTGGCTCAATGAAGTAGTCCACTGATTTAGTTCAGTACTTCATTTAGTTCAGCAAATCACAACGAATCAATGAGATATTATTATAGACATGCGCAAAATGTGTCATTGAAGTATACTTCATTTGAACTAAGTGAACTATATCACTCATTTACTTCACTAGTTCAGCTTATGAACAAGATTCATTTGAATCAGTTTTCGCATGTCCTTCAAACGATCATCGAATTCATTTACTTCACTAGTTCAGTTTATGAACTAGATTCATTTGAATCAATTTTCGCAGGTCTTTCAAACGATCATCGATCGTGCAATGAACTAATAACGAGAATGATTATATTGTTTTGTATTAGTTCTTTATGTTTTTTTTTAATTATAAGTACCTATAGCTTTCATTTAAAAGCATTAAGTTATATTGTGTACGTATTATATTGAATATAAGAATTTTAACACTGTGAACTAAATGGACTAAACTGAACTATTGAAGTATATGATTCTGCACTGAACGAAAGAGATACAGAGTGATTCCAACTGAAGTACTTCAATTGAAGGATTTATTCGCGAACTACACATCTCTATAAAATATCACTTTTTATTATATAAGTTGATCGACTGTAATAGCTGCCGGGATCGACCAGTCGATCGCGATCGACCGGTTGGCCATCCCTGGTATAAGGTAAACTTTTCCATAAGTGTTCAAAACATTTAAAAAAGATGAAAGACCATTTTACAAAATGTTTATCTCTTTACGGACTACCTGTTATGAGTAATCAAACACTATTGGAATAACTTCTGAATGGTATATAATATACTATGTTGAGCGAATATAAATTTTGGTGCGGATCAGGTTCACTTCTTGTGCTTCCAGGGACCACCAGTGGTCCTCGGGTCCGGGTTTGGAACCACTGATTTAGATGGAACGTACCTTAAGGGAAATTTTACAATATTTTCAGCCTTTATGCAGTGTTTATTATAATTTTTTAGCATATTACAGAAAGCTGAACAAAATGTAAGCGTATTAAGTTAAGCTGTCTCAACTTGGTGTTGCCAGACACGCATATTTTTGTTACAATGATAAAGAATTTAAATATAAACCTAATTTAAACCAATTTATACGAACATGTTATGTATATATATTTATACTTATATTATTAATGTTTTGTTTAGTCACTACATAGTATAAAACGAAGTTGCTTCCATATCTGTCTGTAAGACGACCTTTAAAAGTACGCAACGGATTTTGGTGTTTTTTAAAATAGAGTGATTCAAGAGGACTTTTTATATGTATTCTATAATCAATGAAGATCAAAAAAATATAATTAGTTCGTCAGTTAGATTACAAAAAAATATTGGACACAATATATTTTCTTATTTATCAAATCAATAAAAAATGACAAAGATACAGAGCAACAACAAACTATAAAGTTCAGGAGAGGGAGTTTTGTGACGGCACTAACTAGGTAAAATTGTACTTAAAAGTGACATCACAAGAAATGTCAACGCGCTGTATCTTCGTAATTTTATGTTTCATCATCATCATCACATTTTATGATCGAGGAACG
Organism: Nycteola revayana; assembly: GCA_947037095.2. Classification (NCBI taxonomy): domain Eukaryota; kingdom Metazoa; phylum Arthropoda; class Insecta; order Lepidoptera; family Nolidae; genus Nycteola; species Nycteola revayana. Next base: position 13,804,177 of record OX344851.2, on the reverse strand, counting down.
AAAAAAAACCGTGTCCAATATTTTTTAGTAATTCTAACTGACGGACTAAATTATTTTTTTCTTTATGCCTATACATCGGCTTTGCACCCGTACGGTACCTATGCCCGGTGAAGTAGCAAAAGCCACGTGGCTAACTAAATATTTCCTTCCGAAAAAAAAACGTACGGTACCGGGGCGGGTATATTATCGCGAGTATATAACTAAACGAATAAAGAAAAGAAGAACAAATGTCACATAACAGATTTTGAATTAGCAACAACGTTATCCATAACACCTAATATGTCCGTCGCAGATGACTATACTCCCTAGAGTTTTGCCTCTGGTCAAGTAGCTTAATACTGCCAAATAACCATAAGGAAGAAAGAACAGACATTTCCCATAACAATGCCCCATAAAAAGTCATGTATTCGGGTCCCAAGGATCAGAGATAATCTAGAATAATTTAGATGTGATGGATAAGCCCGGTTATTAAGTTAATGGTTTGTTGACGGTCCTTATGGCTTGTTGGGTTAAGCCCTCAAGGTTGGCCGAGAACGGGAGTGAAAGCCTTTTTTACTCAAATCTATACTAATATGTAAAACTGAAGAGTTTGTTTTTTTGTTTAAGCGCGCTTATCTTAGGCTACTGCACCGATTTGAAAAAATCTTTCAGTGTTAGGATAGCCCCTTTAATGAGGAGGCTATAGGACATGTTTTGTTTTGATGTTCCCACGGGAACGGGAGTGACGTGGGTGAGATCGTGCGCGGGAAGAGTTAATATATAAAGCTGAAGAGTTTGTTTGCTTGAACGCGCTAATCTAAGAAACTACTGGACATATTTGAAAAATTATTTAACCCATGTTTAGTGTATTTTCTAAGACACTAAATTCTTTATAAAAGATGTTTCATACCATTATCAGTTATGTGAAGTTCGATGTAGGTTCGGATCTACTACTAATACAAACTTAGAACTATTCTTAATTTAGTCGTATAATCCGTTAGGTCGCCACCCGCAGGCAGGTTGCCCAAATGCTGGCTAAATTACCCCGCTGGATAGCCAAGCTTATTCGTTGGCCGAGGTAAGAGACAGCTTTCCCGACTCCCCCACTAGTCGTCTAAACAGCTATTTTTAATAAATGTCAGGCGTCTGAACCCGATAAACTCAAGATCTGTTATGATGAGACCTATGTTCATCAGTAATAATGAAAATGATGAAAGTATCATCATATCATAATTTCAGCCATAGGACGTCCGCTGCTGGACATATGCCTTCCTCATAGATTACTAGCAGAGTTTTGCAGTCTACTAGTATTCTTGTTAACCCCTCGTGCTAAGCTAAAATGCTTATGTTACGAGTGGGTTCACGTCGGTAGTGCAATGGGTGGGGTTCGAACCGGCGACCTCAAGACCACAAGTCTGACGCTCGGCTCTACCCATTGGACTGCGGCCGCTTCCGCGGCCTCCATTCGAGAACTTTTCGGTCCTAACGGCCATCTGTTCTTCGTGTTATATGGCCTACCCATTGCCACTTCAGCGAACTAATCCGTTGGGCTATGTCGGTATCATTTCTGATTCCATCTCGTAGACAATCCCTGAGCATAGCCCTCTCCATAGCTCGTTGAGCGACCTTAAGTCAGTTCATAAGGCCTATAGTGAAAAAAGTCATCATCATCATCAGCCCGTATAATGTCCACTGCTGAACATGGGCCTCCTCCCGAGGGAGGGTTTTTGCTATAGTCACCTCGCTTGGCAGGCGGATTGGTGACCGCAGTGTTATGTCGTAACACAGGGGCAACGCTGCTGCCAGTTCCCTGGTTCGCGGCTTAGCGTGCTCTTTGAGGCACGGAGGGTAGTCCCTCAACCAACCAGACACGGAAAGAATTCTTATAATTTACACAAAGATTTCTTGTCCAGAGTGGGGATCGAACCCACGACCATTTTTAAAGCGGGCTAATTACCGCTACGCTACGGAGTTTGTCTGATCTAAAAAAGTATAAAGTAACAAAAAAAGGACTTCATTTTTTGATTATTTACGGTTTCAAAAACAGTTTTTCAGTAAAACAATTACTGTTGGATATCTCGGTTGTTGACTTATGTTTACTAACGACATACTTTTGCGATTCATTAGAAATACAGAAGCACGACTACGAGTTGAAAGTCTCTTTTTTTTGACGGGGGTAAAATAATGCATTTTCTCACTCTTGCAGGGAACTTGAAACTTACGTCAGCATGTCAGCGGAGGATATGAAGGATTAGGAAAAAATACGATCGGGATTTACGGCTTAAATTGCTTGTCGAGGCACGGAGGGTAGTCTCTCAACCAAATAGACACAAGAAGAAATCTTAAAATGTACCTACACAAAAAAATGTTTTTTTTCTTTTTTCGGACGGACATATGTAGTTGGCCACGAGGCTTTTGCTACTTCACCGGGCATAAATGCGAGCAGAGCTCCAGCCTAGATAAATGGTTTAAAAACTACAAACTAAGCAACCTGCGCAAGGGGGCGTCCCCTGTGGGTCTTGGACCTCGGCTCAGTGCGGTCGCTGGCGATGAGATTGAGGGATTTTCACTTTTTGTATTTTAGGGAAGTTGTTCGGGGCAGGATGCCCTCCGATATTTAAAACAAGCTTTATATTGCTAAGTCACGGAGGTTGACAAGTAACATACCTGTTGCCTTTAACTCATGGTTGAGCTACAGTATTGACTTGTTTTTCTCTCGACAGGTATAGATCGCTGACGGAACACCAATATTTATACGGTTCGCTGAAAAACAAGCTGAACTTATGAAGGACAAGTATTTTTGGGGTCACGGACTCAAACACGAAACAAGGTTAATCATTTACTGGAAATAATAACAAGTAAAAGTGCGCCGTGTGGATTCCGGCTTCGAAAAGTCCCGATATCTACCCATCATGAAAATAAAAATGAAAAATGAAAATGAAAACACACTTGGCAGGCGGGTTGGTGACCGCAGTATTACGTTGGAAAAGCTGCTGCCCGTTCCTTGGTATACGATTGTTTATTTGTTATCGATGATTTATAACAATCGGGACCTTAGGTGTCCTTCAACTTGGGTCGGATTGCTTATGCATACCCGGCCCCCGCCAACGGCGGATCGAAGGAGTGTCCGCGGGGTTTTAGTGCTGTAGGGTCCTTCCCTCTTGGTATGAGTTAGCATACCACGCTATGGAGAGGGTGAGTCCCACATATCTCAGCGCCAGCGCGCGAATACGCTGCAGCGGTGGCGGTGGGAATCCGGAAATGCATTTACCGCTGGACAAAAAAAAAAGGTGCCCTTCAACTTACCAGACCCGGAAATAAATCTAGGTACACAAACATTTCTTGTCCGGCGTGGGGATTGAACCCACGACCTCCAAGATTTAAAGCGAGCCAAATACCGTAACGCCACGGAGGTTGCCATTAAAAGATCATGGTATATACTTCTCTCCATATTCTTGCTACTGTATCTGGTAACACTAATGTGAGTAGTTGTAAGTTGTCCATTGTGCTCTAGGGCTCTACAAATATCTCTATTGTAGAGCGATAAATGTTTTGTTGCCGGCTTTGTGTGTAGTTTGGAGTTTAAATTGTTTAATGTTATCAGTGGATGTAGAGTTTGTTATGTTAAAAAGAGTTTATCTGACCATTGGAGTGTGAAACGTGCGAAATACTGAAGTTCTAATAATGCAAGTTTGGTAATCTGTATATGTAGAGCTCAGAAGCACAAGGTCGGATGTGGCATTATACGTCAGAAACATTCGTCGTATGTGTCTTTATCGTAAACTGGCACTTACGACCAAATGCTTCTGAATTATAATTGTACATGCGTCCTTATGCTTGTGAGGAATAAAAATTAATATGTGAAGCAAATACTTTGTATCCCTTTTTACGAAAATTATGCGGACGAGTATGATATTTTACACTTATAGTTTATATAGAGAAGAAGTGCAGAATGCTAATATAATTTTTTTAATTTGGTTTGGTTTGTTCGGTGTTCATATCTAACTCTTTACCCTCGTATTTCAATCATAATTATAGTTTATAATGCCCACTGTTGAACGTGGGCTTCCAAAGAAGGTTTTGCCATAGTTACCACGTTCAGCACGTAGTTTTTTGACCGTTCGTGGAGTTATGTCATCATTTATCTGATATTAGATTCCCGCGCTCGGTTTCACTCGAGTAACTCCTAGTGCCGTAACAACTTCATAATTAAATAAAGTCTATATCAATCCGGGATAACGTAGCTTTCTAATGGTAAAATAATTTTTCAAATCGATCCAGGAGTACCTGAGTTTAGCGCGTTTCAACAAATAAAATAAACTCAGCCTCAGCCAACTAAACTTACTTCAGCCTTTATAAAACTTAGTAGGTATAGACCAGCTTACCGCGAGCGGTTTCACTCGTGTAACTCACGTTCCCGTAAGAAGTTGATAACAGTGCCCTAAAAAGGCAGTGCCACCGGTGCTCAGGCACAGGACGTAGACTATGGAGGTCGTAAGAATGGCTAGACTATCATTTTTCCGGCTTCCTCCTGATGAGTTCCTGCTGCGCCCCTAGTGCTTGATTCCAACATATACGTTAGGTACGTATGTGTTGAGATTGAGCACTACTGAATGAAATACAGTAGGCCTATACATAGCATTGCTCTAGCTAGAGTACCTATTATATATCTAAAAAGTTATAAAAGCTAGAACAGGGCGCAGAAAATAAGATATAGCCTAATTGAGCTTGATAATAAGATATAGCCTATCTCTTAAATGGTCCATATAGCACAGAAATATTTATTCTAATCGGACCAGTTGTTGAGTCCAAATAAAAGGACATTTTCTTCTTGTGTAACAGACGTACAGCATTAGCTACCTTCAGTCCATCAGCTCGCAACATCCTTCTTAATATACCTTTAAAACGCAGAAGTATGAAGGTCGCTGATATAGCTCAACGGATTAGCAAGCTGAAATGGCAAAGAGCGGAATACATAGCTCGAAGAACTGGCGGCCGAAGGAGCAGAAAGGTGAGAACCACGAACTGGCAAGCGCAGCGTGGGACGACCGCCTGCACGTTGGACCGACGACCTCATAAAGGTCGCAGGGAGTCAGTGGATGCAGGCCGCTAGCAATCTTTCTCTCTGGAAATCAATGGGGGAGGCCTATGTTCAGCAGTGGACGCCAACATGTTGATATGATGACCCCTTTAGAAGGACGCCATGTCGATTGAAGGAAGAAACACGTACTCTCAAAGATAATTCCATTAGAAGCCCGGCTTCGATTTAATGTATTGGTAAATTGTAAGTAGGTATTAAGCGAAAGTGGATTTTAAAATGAGTGTTTGGAGGAAAAACTTAACTTTTTAACTTGTGAAAAGAAATTGAGTTTCGTATAATCGATACACATAACGACTTTTCGAAGTTGGTTCTGTGCGTGTTTTATATAAAGAAGATTATTTAACAAAAAATCTAAACAAGAAATCGGTATGAATTTTGAGTTTAACACCCAGATTATGGAAGCATGATTAACGTCGAAATTTACTAAACAGCAGTCAAAACTCTAGTTAAGTGTCAATTGAGTTTCTAAAAGCATTAGTTATATTTATAATCTTTCCTAATATTATGAACAGACAACCTTCGTAGCGTAGAGGTATTTGGCTCGCTTTAAATCTCGGAGGTCGTGGGTTCGATCTTCACACCGGATAGGAGATATTTGTGTAAATTATAAGATTTCTTTCCGGGTCTGGTTTTAGCGTAGTAAGTTTAAGGTAGTTTTGGCGTGAAAGAGTAACAAACATCCATCCATCCATCCACCCATAATTACAAACTTTCACTTTTAAATAATTAAATATTAGTTATAGGATTCGATAGTTTTAGTTGTATTTATTCATGTAATAAATATATTAATATGGTTAGACATATTTGGACCTTGTAATAAAAATATAATAGTAAATTAATTTAATGTATATGTCATTTCATTATTAAGTAAATTACAAACCAATGCTGCAGTATTGCAATAAAATTTAACGATTATATCATATCAAGTAAATGCATGCAGTAGCTATCAAATAACCGGTCCTAATTACGGTTCGGTTTCAACCGATTGAAGTTCAATGGCCGTATGTACTAGAACTAAATTACATTCGCGAGTGGGACACAATGATGACATTATATTATGTATATTCATTCTTTGTGAGGCAGTTGGTCTTATGTCAGCTTGCGTAGGGAATTCGATTCGATTAAGGGACATAATTATGACAACCTCCGTAGCGTAGCGGTATTTGTTGGTTCGCTTTAAATCTCGGAGGTCGGAGTTCCTGACCAGAGTCCTCACGCCGGTCTACCCTCCGTGCCTCGGAAAGCACGTTAAGCAGTTGGTCCCGATTGGTTTAACGTCATCTATAATAATCGTATACCAGAGAACGAGCAAGAGAGTTTCATTGTGTGTTACAATTTAATACTGCGGTCACCAATCCGCCTGCCAAATGGTGACTATGGCAAATACCCTCACTCGGGAGGAGACCTATTTTCAATAGTGGACGTCATACGGGATGATGATGATAATTATGTATGCATAAAGGCATGCACAATGCATATATTATTAGGGGGTTTTGTGCTGTCGCTCTACTTTACAGTTCGCAGGCCTCTCGGACTTCGGGTCTACGAGGGCATCGGATCTTTACAAACTAAGGGTCGGGAGGATCTTCTTTTAACCCACGACCTCACTCATAAGGCGAAACTAATGCTGCTCGGCTATTTAAGTTGTCTTGTTGTAGACGTTTTACAAAACGACTGTTACTTAAAATCAGAATATTATATGCCGCAAACTATTACCTACATAGCTACTTCAAAACATTGTGAAAAAGAGTATAAATATTGTAAATCCCAAGATATAGTATAAAATACAGTAGTTAGCTAACGGCAGTATTCTAATAAGCAGTTTTTCTAAATGCATCTGGCAGCAAGCCAACAAAACTGTTGCGGACAAGGTTTTTGTGATAAGTAGAACATTATCTCCATGTCTAGATGTATCAGCTAACTATTTCGAAGGTCATCCTAAGTTTGAATCCCGGCCATAAACGTGTTAGCTATGCAAAAAGGGAAAATTGATTGATAATTTTAATGAAATATCAATCAATTTACACACCTATAATGTTTTTAATCCCTTACGCAAAACACAGGTGTAATAAGTTTGAGTGCTTTGTGACAGATCCGTTGAGTTTTCGGTTCCCGGTCAAAATTAGGAAGACTCAGCGCCGTTGATCTTTCACAACATGACTCTGAGCCAGGATTGAACAAAGTCCAAGTCCAAGTTTAATTATGCCAAAGTTGATGATATTCCGAGCAAAACGCTCGTATAAAAATGGATCCTAAGTTTTTGCTTCACGAATATCTTAACACTTAAACTTATCTCGCCCAGAATTTTATCTGTCTTATATATTAATAAATTAAATTAAAGTGTCTGTGACTAATATATTGTAGAAATATACGATTACTTTTACATGAAAATATACTTACTACATACATTACATATATACACTCTCGCCTATTTTCCCATAGGGGTAGGCAGACACATAAAGATATACTCTGAGTTTTTTTCTTTAGAGTTGCTGCTGAACATGGGCCTCCTCATAACAGACCTTGGCAAGCAGGGTCCCCGCCAACGGCGGATCGAAGGAATGTCCGGGGGGTTTAGTGGTGTAGCGTCCTCTCCTCGTGGTATGAGTTTAGCATACCACGCTATGCAAAGGGAGAGTCCCACATATCCCACCGCCAGCGCGCGAATACGCTGCAGCGGCGGTGGGAATGCGTAAATGCATTTCCACCGGACAAAAAAAAAATATGGTCTCTGAAGGATATTACCATAATCACACAAATCGCAGTCAGACCTTGAGCTGATAGCCGCTGCCCATCTATCAACTGTATGTCGCTTACTCCTCTCTTACGACACCCATGGGAAGACCCATGGGTGTACTTTTATAAGTCGAAAACCACACGACACAGTGTAGATACATGGTAATTTATATCCCAAGCCAATAAAACAGTAAACAACAAATAAACAACAGACAGACAGAAATAAATACAAAACGTAGACTTTTATTATGTGGCAACTGATTTCCTCCTCTCGTATCGGAAACGTGTTACAATAAGAAAAAAAAACTGTGCTATCGATGTACTCTATTTCTATTGCCGCACTAATTGATTTATTGTTTAGAATTACTAGACGTTCTACAATTGTTACTTGACATTCAAATTCAAAATTCATTTATTCCGTAAAAATGGTTACATTTGTTTGGAATCGTCATATTTTCTCCGTGCAGTGCGTGACGTGGCGACTACTGAGAAACTCTGCCAAATAATTCAGTAGAACCATCTTTAAAAAATAATAATATATCACAATATTTTATTACAAAATACTATATTTTACATTGAGATTGGAGCGATTTAATCCCAAGCATAAGATAATCAGAAATTTTATAATATAACTCCTGCTGCACAATTTGGCTTTAATAGTCATTTTAAACTTATTTATATACAATTCTCTTATATTAATGGGAAGTTTGTTATAGAACCGTATACATTGCCCAATAAAAGAGTTACTTATTTTGCGGAGACGGCTAGCATGGACCACAAGATTATGCTTATATAGTATATACTTACATTCATATTATGTCAACATCATCTTTTGTTATCAAGGATGTAACTTATACAATAAAGTAAATAGGATTCTTTCTATCTCATCATCATTTTAACATCAGCCCGTATAACGTCAACTTATAAACATGGGCCCACTCCCGAGGCAGGGTATTTGCCATAGTCACCACGCTTGGCAGGCGGGTTGGTGACCGCAGTATTATGTCATAATACACAGGTACACACAGCTATGTAAGTTCCAACTAGTGCGTTTAATGCAAGAGTCATCCATTTGTTGATTTATAAACATTATACTCACATTCTCACATTAACGCTTCTTTCCCATAGGGTAGGCAGAGCCCACTTCCTTCCATTTGCTACGATCTAGAAATACCAATTTCGCCTCTTCTACATTTATTAATCTCCTCATGCATGTCCTTCGGTCTAGGGTGCTTTTAACCTGGCCTTTCTTAAGAACGTCCTCGATTTGAACGAGGAACGTCTGCCCTGGTTTTCCCTTTCCGTTCACATTCTATATTTTATTATGAAGCGTTTCCATGGGAACCGGAGTTATGCGTATGAAATCGCGTGTTGAAGCTACTACTAATATATTAAAACTGAAGAGTTTGTTTGTTAGCCTGAACGCGCTAATTTTAGGAATAGAATAAAATAAAATATTCAAAGTATGAAACACTCATCATCATCATCATCAGCCCGTATAACGTCCACTGCTGAACATGGGCCTCCTCCCGAGGGAGGGGTTTTCCCATAGTCACCACGCTTGGCAGGCGGATTGGTGACCGCATTATTATAGATGATGTTATAACAATCGGGACCAACAGCCTAACGTGCTTTCCGAGTAACGGAGGGTAGTCCCTCAACCAACCAGACGCGGAAATAAATTTTAGAATTAACACAAAGATTTCCTGTCCGCCGTGGCGATCGAACCCACGACCTCCGAGATTGAAAGCGAGCCAAATACCGCCATGCTACGGAGATTGTCACATACTAATACTCAAATACTAATAAATAAGAAGAACAAAGGAGTACTTTTTCTCTCAGTAATTCATTTCTTATTTTTATTTATTCTTTATTGCACACAGTAAGTATAAAACATAAAATGTGTACAATGGAAACAACATGTACAAAGGCGAGCTTAATTCAATTCTGAATTTTCTTCCAGCAAAACTAATGAAAGAAGCATTTGATTAAAAGTGCATAGCTAGTTTACAACGGACGAATCGAACAATATTTCCTAACTAATTGATTACATATGAATACATATACACACTAATAGATACATTTACAACTACATACTAATATTTAAAGCTATATACATATTGGTAATTATAATATACTACATATACTAACTTATATGTCCAAATTATGTAATATGATTACTGATTCAAAAAGTACTCCTTTGTTCTTCTTTTAAATGTGTTAAGAGAAGAAGAAGCGCGAATTGTTAGTATGTAGCTATTATATGTATATATTTATAGATATGTATTCACCAATTTGGTAAAAATTATATTAAACTAGCTGGCCTGGCAAACTTCGTACCGCCTCAAAATCTACGCGGTGTCCTACATCTACCCTACCCTACCCCTACTCTACCTCTACCCTACCCTACCCCTACCCTACCCCACCCCTACCCCTCTTTCCTCTTTATAATATTAGTATAGATATAAATAATTTAGTATGAAGAAACACATAAACAAAATTATGATTGTAACTACTGGTACGATTAAAAAAAATCTCATCATCATCATCAGCCCGTATAACGTCCACTGCTGAACATGGACCTCCTCCCGAGGGAGTGTTTTTGCCATAGTCAACACGCTTGGCAGGCGAGTTGGTGACCGCAGTATAATGTTGTACCACACAAGGAAACACTGCTGCCCTTGCTATACGATTATTATAGATGATGTTATAACAATCGGGACCAACGGCTTAACGTGCTTTCCGAGGCACGGAGGGTAGACCCTCAACAAACCAGACCCGGAAAGAAATCTTAGAATTTATACAAAGATTTATTGTGCGCCGTAGAGATCGAACCAAACCTCCGAGATTTAAAGCGAGCTAAATACACGCTACGGAGGTTGAAAAATTCTAATTTTCAATATTTCTATAAACCGCTCAGCTATGTACTTCAAGTTCCAACTAGTGATTTTAATGCAAGAGCCATCCATTTGTTGATTTTCTCCGTCAACAAAAGCTCTTTGCGTAACGCTTCAATCCACACCATCCTCTATAATGGCACGTCTCGGTTATTGGATAAAATAACAATATTTTAATAACCATTTTAATATCAACTAGCTTCACCTGCGTAGCTCCGGGTCCCGTAAAAACTTTATTATTCAATTATCGGACCCAACAGACGTTGTCCTGCAGTAAATTAATATATATATATTATATAATATATGATTTGTGGACCTAAAACATCAAAGGGCGCCACCCAAACGCTTACAAAAGAAAATCATTCAAATCCGTCCAGCCGTTACTGAGATTAGCTAGGACAAACAAACCACGAAATTATGTTTAGGGTTCCGTCGTCCACAAGGAACCCTTATAGTTTCGTCATGTCCGTCCGTTTTTTCGTCCGTCTATCCATGAGGGCTCGTACTCCGCCGTTGGTTTTCAAAATTATGGAAAATAAAAAAAAATTCAACCCGTCTCCCGTACAACGAAATGAGAATTCAAAAAATTTAATTCGGCTAACCCCATCGTGATCGTTGGAATGCAACAAAAACTGCCTTGGAACTATGTAGACAAACCCCCCAGTATCAACAAGCGGCGTTTCCTTGTATGTTACAACATAATACTGCGGTCACCAATCCGCCTGTCAAGCGTGGTGACTATAGCAACACCCTCCCTGGGGAGAAGGCCCATGTTCAGCAGTGGACATAAACGTGGTGTCTGTGTCAATTTTGACGTTATACAGAGAAATACACTTTGAAACGTACGTTAAAATGTTTTATTCAACTCAATTTTACGTTAAAACTTCGCCGTAGTAAACGACTAAGCTCATGTTTACTCGCTTACCTCAAATATTTATTTCCCTCGAAAGTCCACATTTTTGCTCGGACGTAATTTAAAAACAGGTTAAAACTTTGTTTAGATGTATCTAACTATCTACTTAAGTTAATTGTTCAACTCGTAAATGCCACTATTGGGATTGGGCGACAATTTTAGCATATGTTTTTAAGCATCGGACTTGTGATCTTGTGGTCGCCGGTTCGATCCCCACCCGTTGGACCCTTAGTTTGCTAAGAACCTTCCGATGCCCTCGTAGACCCGAAGTCGGAGAGGCCCGCGAACTGTAAAGTAGAGCGACAGTTGCACAAAACTTCCCTAAAAAAAACTAATAGCCATATAGCCATAGCGCGTATAACGTCCACTGCTGAATATGGGCCTCCTCCCGAGGGAGGGTTTTGCTATAGTCACCATGCTTCGCAGGCGGGTTGGTGACCGCAGTATTATATTGTAACACACAAGGAAACGTTGTTGCCCGTTCCCTGGTATACGATTGTTATAGAATTATAGATGATGTTATAACAATCGGGACCAACGGCTTAACGTGCTTTCCGAGGCACGGAGGGTAGTCCCTCAACCAACCAGACCCGGAAAGAAATCTTGGAATATACACAAAGATATACTGTCCGGCATTAGGATCGAACCCACCCAATTTAAAGCGAGCATAATACCGCTACGCTACGGAGGTTGTCTATTGTATTATAGGTATATTAGATATAGATTCTTATATACATACCTACTCTACTCACTCCTTTAATAATATGAAATTAACGGGTAGAATCAAAGCACATCTACATAAAAGTGCAATATAATTTTAGAATGTAATTACTGTAAACTTACTTTACTCTCGTCTTTTCGAGTGCAATGACGAAATAGGTTCAATGCGTTTTTCACGTAACATTTAAAATTTGTAAGAAATATTTGTCGAATTTCGATCACTAAACGATCGCAAGTTATTATTAATTTGTAAATTCCCGTGCAGTTAATTCATCAGTTCGATTGGTGTTAAGTTTTCGCACTTAGAGTAGGGGAGGGAGGTCCACGCAGGCGCCTCTTCCCGCCCTTTTCTCAGTTCAGGGATACCGCAGTATAGGAATTGGGAAAAATTTGGGAGATTTCGGGAGGTTGGGAGATTTTGATAAATTATTTTAGTTATATGTAATGTTACTCAATTAAGATTTAATTTTAAGTATTTATTAATTCTAAACATAAGAATAAAAACAGCTTTTTGCTTTTTATTATATTATATTTTATATCTTGTGTGTTTTAATGATTAAATAAATAGGTTTTTAATTATGAGTCGAATAATTAATTTAAACCATTTATATGTAAGTAATTTACTAAGAGACTGTGTTTTTTTAATTACTTGCTGTACCGCGCGGTTACACCGATGTAAATCTGATTCCCGTGGGAACTTATAACAAAAAGGAGCTAATTTAAATTAAAAATACTTTATAAAATACTATACTAAATCTATACTACTTGGCAAGGTTCCCAGAATGCGGGCAGCGTTGCCACATTGAATGACTATGCCGCCAATCATAATTAATCGTTACTGTTTATCACAACCTCCAAACTATTATTCATTTAAAATATTGAGCTAATAGTAAACCCAGTTATGATTACTTAATAAATGAATTAATTTAAGGCCAGTTAATATATGAAAAAAAGAAGCGAGCCGAGGAAAGCCTCATAAAATAAAAAAAAAAACAAACAAACTTAAGTGATTAATTTAGTATAGGTAAATATTAGATTAATGATATGAAAATGTGACATAAAAATGATTAATTCTATTCAATTCAATTTTTGATGTGTTGTAGTTAAATAATTTATGTGTCACTCATTGTTACTACATTAATGTTTGTCACTTTCTAACAAATTAAATATTTAAAAATGTATTATCTACTTATCCACAAATTATTTGATTATACCTTTTTGCTTGATTATTTGTACATCAAAGTGTTTTTTTATTGATGTTTATATTAACATACCTTATTGTATATTAATAAAAATGAAACGCCAAACGTATGTACCTACGTACATAACTTGAGAACGACTTGACTTTGTTTCTTATTTTATAGTTAGTATTTGTAACTCTGGATTTAAGCCGTGTATGAAAGAAAATTTTGGAAAATCCAAGGGCTAGATCAATATGACGGACAGACATAAACAGCATCTTAGTCAAAAACGGTATTTATTCATAAATTGACTATTCCGGAGCCATATAGTTAATTTATGAAAGACTCCATTGTATATAAATACATAGATTATAATACATTTCCAAGCACAAAACGAAATGACGTTCTCTAAATGAAGATTCTTCTCTCTCTCGACTCTTCAAAACTAACACAAAAAATAATCGAAATGAATAAAAACATCTCGTTAAAAAATATCGCTTTAAAGTTTTTCGAGTAAAATTAAAATTATTATGGATTTCCACGAAATAATATCTACTTCTATTATTATAACAATATAATAATAATCATTAATTCGATTACACTTCAAAATATTCTCCCCAATTTTCTCACAAAAAACTCCTCTAATATCCTAAAATTTTCCCGGGAGTTTTCATCTCCCGCTGTAACAACCCAAGCGTTCGGAACGGTCAGTCGTTTTGGCGCCGTCGCAGCGAGCGGTTGACGGTTGCGCCTCCGGTCCCCGTGCTTCGTCTTTCCAAAGAAAATAATACAAATAAATAGTGCATGTTATAGTGTAGTGCTACAGTGCCAGTGTATTAGTGTTGTGTTATCTTCATTTAAAACGTGAGTATTTTAATATATTTTCGTAGTAAAATATACGTTTTCTGTGTTATAATTCTTATAATATAGGATTGAACGACCTTCAGGTTTCGAGTAAGGGTTCGTGGCGGTATCGTAAATATACCAGGATTCTGTTTGGAGACCTTGTTATTTTTGTAGAGCACAGTGTTCTTTTTAACGTGTTATTCGTTTTGAATCTGTGGAGACGAATTTGGTCCGTGATTTTAAATTAGAATTTTATTTAAACGATACTTGAAGGCTCTAATGAGTTGTTTCAGACGAGAATTCAATTAGATTCTGCTGATTACGTATTGAAACTTGTTTTTTATTGTATACAAATTTCTTATAAATAATTATAAGTATTTTACTTTGAAATCGTGGACAATTCGCAATCACACGAAAATTATGAACATTATCAGAAGAATAAAATTGTATACCTATTATTTTATAAGTACCTACTTTTTATAATTATCTGTAATACAGTTTTACTTACCAATAGATTTTCAGACCAATAGATCAAGAGATTAATTACCAATAGATTTATATGTTAGTGTCACTCGTTAACAATTTAGCAGAAATATTATTTAAGATAGGTTAGTGAGAGAAATAAATATTTGTTTGTAGGAAGAGTTTCTATAATGCACATGAAACTAAGAAGTTATTAAACAAAATATAATTACTTGTAAAATATACCTACGAAAGCTTACGACAATCAAATGTAGGGTTACAGGTTATAGGTAATTATTGTATTTTTCAAACAAATAGGTAGGTATATAGAAAAGAGTATGCCTAATACTTATGTTATTTAGGGAAAATCATAATTAGATAAGAAAACTTGCACTAATTTCCAATATAAAAAATCCTTATGACTGTTCTTGTTAGTTATCTTCTTTTATCGATATAATAATCTAATCTAATATATTTAATACAAAATTTAGAATATAATTTTACAAGACACTGCAATGAAAAGTGTAAGTTTAACTGTTTTTTTGAATATTCTATGGGACCGATTCCAAAGAATGAATAAATGAATGAAGTACCTAGCTACCTACACTTTATTGCAAAATAAAAATAGTCACACATACAATAAATAATTATTACAAACATAAAATAATAGTGTAGGGGTAGTGTAGGGGTAGGGTAGGGGTAGGGTAGGGGTAGGTTAGGGGTAGGGTAGGGGTAGGGTAGGCGTAGGGTAGGGGTAGGATAGGGCAGGGGTAGGGTATAAAAGTCCACCCGTGCGAAGCCGGGGCGGGCCGCTAGTTATTTATAAAATTGGGATCAGGTGTAAAGGACCTCATGTCGTATAACTCATATATATATGACTTATCCCTACATTAATTACTTAGTAATTTAAATTAACTACTTAGTAATTTATTCACGAATACAGGTTTAATTATACATTGTGATTATTACTCGCTAGTGTGTCGGACTTGTGATCTTGTGGTCGCCAGTTCGAACCCCACCCATTGCACTACCGACGTGAGCACACTCGTAACACAAGCATTTTAGGTAAGCGCGGAGGCTTTAACAAGAAGGCGGCTTTATATGTATGTTCATATGAAAAATAACATGAAAGACTTACAGCTTATCATCATCAGCCCGTATAAAGTCCACTGCAGAACATCGGCCTTCTCCCGAGGTAGGGTATTTACCATAATCACCATGTTTGGCAGGTTGGTGACCGCAGTATAATGTTGTATCACACAGGGAAACGCTGCTGTCCGTTCCTTGATATACGATTATTATAGATGATGTTTTAACAATCGGGACTAACGGCTTAACTTGCTTTCCGAGGCACGGAGGGTAGTTCCTCAACCAACCAGACCCGGAAAGAAATCTTAGAAAATACACAAAGATTTCCTGTCCGGCGTAGGGATCAAACCCAGACCGAGATTTAAAGCGTGCCAAATACAGCTACGCTACGGAGGTTGACAGCTTAAGCAATAAAATCATAATTGTCTTAAATTTTTAGGTTCAATATCAGTAAATTCACAAAACATACAAATTAATGTTTAGTTATAAACGGCTATAAAAAGAAACTAGTACCTAATCTATACTTTAATTTGATTGTAAGAGTTATTCCTAAATTTTATCCTTTGTATCTTCCTATGGGTGTCTTAAGAGGCGACTAAGGGACATACTCGGGTTGCCACCCTTACTATATTATATAGTATCGTACTATATTTCAGTCAAATGTACTATATATATTATACGAAAAGAATATAGTACGAAAAGTACTACATTTTTTTGCTAAACTAAAATTCACCGCATGTATAAATTTAGACCGCACCCTCAGCGCGGCATATGAAAACAATGAAAAATACAAATAAATAAAAGGTGGAGGCCTAAAAAAAAAACTCTTTGAGCGAATCTAAACCAAATGTGTATTTTTTTTCTCCTGAATTTCCCAAAAGTACTATATATATTTAGCAACTTTTTGTAAAAAGTAATAAATTAAACAAAAAAAGGTGACAACCCTAGGACATACACCTGATGGATGGGCAGCATCATCTATCAGCTCCAAGATACTCCCATCTTACTGCGGTCACCAATCTACTTTCCAAGCGTATGGATTACGGTATTCTTCCTCAACAACCCTGGCATGACACAATATGTTATAGAAGAGGCCCATGTTCAGCAGTGGACGTAAAAGGGCTAATAAAGTAAAAAAGAAAGCATCACTACATAGTATAAAATAAAGTCGCTTGCCGCTGTCTGTCCGTCCCTGTGTATGCTTAGGTCTTTAAACTACGCAACAGATTTTGATGCGGTTTTTTTTAATAGATAGAGTGATTCAAGAGGATGGTTTATATGTATGATACATCAGACGCCGGGGCGGGTCGCTAGTATACTTTAGTATAGTATAAAACAAAGTCGCTTCCGCCTGTCTCTCTGTACCTATGTATGCTTAGATCTTTTGAACTACGCAACGCATTTTGATGCGGTTTTTTTTTATAGATAGAGTGATTAGAGAGTAAGGTTTATATGTATAATACATCAGCATTACACCCGTGCGACGCCGTTGCGGGTCGCTAGTTTACAGTATGTTGACACTTGGAATTTTCTCCGTGGATTCATCAGAGTGCGATGCTGTAAAATACGTATGAATAAAAGATTAATGAACATATATACAGTAGAATCCGGCTATAACGACGGCCAAGGGACCTACGATATTACGACGTTGTAACCGGAAGACGTACTAAAAGAACATACAATTTCAATTTTAGTTTTTTTTAATAAAAATAATTAAATACTAATAACTATATAATGTTTATAAATAATAATATGTATGTGACGTTAAATATTAATGTCAAATTGGAACGATCCCGTCTGATGAAGTCTACGCTCCGACCTTCAAACGCACACATCCAAAACCCCGAGAGCTTTCAGATCGAACTAAGTAATCGCTTCGAATGTCTAGACAGCTGCGAATCTGTGGACGATCTCAGCAGCGGGCTAGTAGACACTGTGCATACGGTGGGGCTTAAATATTTTAAACCCCACCCTAGAAATAGACCTCAGAAACTATCCACTAATACCCGGGACCTCATGGCTAAACGACGTACGATGATGCTCCAGACTCCAGACGATGCGGAGTCATTTAGGCAGCTCAATTGACATATCTTAACGTCATTGCGTCACGACATTCGCTCCTATAATACAAAATGTATTAAGGAGACGATAGAGTGAAACCAAGGCTCCAAAGTGTTCGCAAGAGACACCTCTATTGGGCTAAGCCAGTTGACAAAGCTGAAGAAGGAAGATGGGGTAGTGACGTCGAGTAAGCCAGAGGTTTTACGGGAGATAGAGAGGTTCTATAATCAGCTGTATGCCTCAACAGTCAAACCCGCTAACAGCCAAGCCAAAGACCCCAGGGCAAGGCTCACCCGACACAATACCGAAGATCTCCCGGACATCAGCCTATACGAGATTATGATGGCCCTTAAACAGCTTAAAAACAACAAGGCGCCAGGTGATGACGGAATCACATCTGAGCTTCTGAATGCGGGTGGAACACCGATACTTAAAGTCCTTCAGAAGCTCTTTAACTCCGTCTTACTCGAGGGACAAACGCCAGAATCATGGAGCAGAGGTGTGGTGGTTCTGTTCTTCAAAAAAGGTGACAAAACCATGTTGAAGAATTACAGACCCATCACATTGCTGAGCCATGTTTATAAGCTGTTCTCGAGGGTCGTCACAAATCGTCTCGAACACAGGCTCGATGACTTCCAGCCTCCCGAACAAGCCGGCTTCCGAAAAGGCTTTAGTACCATAGACCACATACATACGCTGCGGCAGATTATACAGAAGACCGAGGAGTATAATCAGCCCCTATGCTTGGCGTTTGTGGACTATGAAAAAGCCTTTGATTCGGTCGAAATTTGGGCGGTTCTAAGGTCTCTTCAGCGGTGTCGTATCGACTATCAGTACATTGAAGTGCTGAAGTGCTTATACAAAAACGCCACCATGTCGGTCCGAGTACAGGGCCAATGTACGACGGCGAACCCGCTACGGAGAGGCGTAAGACAGGGAGATGTTATATCTCCCAAACTTTTTACGGCTGCTCTGGAGGACGCCTTCAAGCTCCTGGAATGGCAAGGACACGGCATCAACATAAATGGCGAGTACATCACTCACCTTCGATTTGCCGACGACATAGTGATCATGGCAGAATCGCTGGAGGACCTTGGACAGATGCTCAATGACCTCGATGGAGTTTCTCAACAAGCTGGGCTTAGAATGAACATGGGCAAGACGAAAGTCATGCATAACGCCCATGTAGTGCCCAACTCTATAGCCGTTGGAAACTCCATTCTCGAAGTTGTGACCGAATACATATATCTAGGTCAAACGATCCAACTAGGTAGGACCAACTTAGAGAAAGAGGTCAATCGTCGAATCCGACTCGGCTGGGCAGCGTTTGGGAAGCTTCGAGAGATCTTCTCGTCCAAAATACCTCAGTGCCTGAAGACCAAAGTCTTCAATCAATGTGTGTTACCAGTGATGACATATGGATCTGAGACGTGGTCTCTTACTGTGTGCCTCATAAGAAAGCTCAAAGTCGCTCAGCGAGCTATGGAAAGAGTTATGCTCGGCGTTTCTCTGCGTGATCGAATCAGAAATGAAGAGATCCGCAGGAGAACGAAGGTCACTGACATAGCTCAACGGATAAGCAAGCTGAAGTGGCAATGGGCAGGACACATAGCTCGAAGAACTGACGGCCGATGGAGCAAAAAGGTTCTCGAGTGGAGACCACGTACTGGCAAGCGCAGCGTAGGACGACCGCCTGCACGATGGACCGACGACCTCATAAAGGTCGCAGGAAGTCGGTGGATGCAGGCCGCTAGCGATCGTTCCCGCTGGAAATCGATGGGGGAGGCCTATGTTCAGCAGTGGACTACAACAGGCTGGTGATGATGATGATGATGATGTGATTATTAGAGACAAAAATCATGAAATCAAAATAATTATTTCACAATGTGCACCTAATGCACCTATACATTACGAAATATGAAATCTACTTTTTATTTGTAAACACGTGTTTCATCGTCGTCTTTTTTGTAGAATTCCGTCGTTAAAAGCGGTCAGTCGTTATAAGCGGAGTCGTAATAAACGGGTGAACTCTCATAGAGGCTCTTAATAAAACCGAACATATGCCTATACTAACGTCGCTATAAACGGTTGTTTGTTGTATGCGAAGTCGTACTAAATGGATTCTACTGTATAATGAGTATGTTATAGTTTTAACGAAAACATAAATGATTAAACTTTCCGACACTTTTTTTATCCATCAATCGAGTTTATTGTCCTACTTAAAATAAAAGACGGCTAAATAATCTGAAGCGGTCGTAGCTAGGGCGTCGGACTTGCGCTCATGTGGTACCCATTGTATAACCGACGTGACCCATTCGTAACACAAGCATTTCAGCTAAGCACGAGGGGTTAACAAGAATCTAGTAGTGTGAAAAAGATCTGCTAGTAATCTTAAAGAAAAAAGAGGTGGAGAAAATAAACATAACATTTGTGAGCAATTTAAGGGATTAATGAAGTTTATTTTTATTCATTTTATATTATCTTTGTGATTCTGACGAGTGCAAGTGTAATAAATAAGTTAGTGCTGATCAAATTTCATTCCTTCTATAATATGAAAAGCATCACCCTTCTACTTATTGGCGAAGGGTAGCTTACCAAGCTAAACACTTTCATTAATTTTAATGTCTTTAATCTACTATATATATAGTTTTAGTAGATAGCAGCATAAAATTCAGCTATACCGTTAAGAAATTCAATTTAACTTCATTATGCAGGCGATTCGCTTTAAGCACTAAACATAAAATTAAAGGGAATATTTATTGGAATCTTGCACCACTATAATGTCTTTTAAATAACATTCATGAATTTAATAAGAAGATAATTAAAAATAATAACTAAATTACCTGCTTAATATGCTAATTCACAAAATGTTTCAAAATTGAGGTTAATCAAATTCGAGCACCGGCAGGATTCGAACCTGCATCTAACCATCTAATCTGCCTAACGTCCCCCTTAGAGACGTGTTATAAAAGAGATTGATAAATTTCGATGACCGGTAGGGTTCCACCGTAGCCTAATTGGTTAAGGCATCAGGGGCTTAACCTAAGATGCAGGTTCGAGTCCTGCCGGTGGTCGAATAGTATGAATCTCAATTTTGAAACATAGTATATGGTAAACTTTTTCGTAAAGTATTCAAAATTTTTAAAATTTTTAACATATAATTATTTAGATTAATACTAAATTATTATTTTGACTATTTGCAAGTGCCTGTGTTATTTTTATTTAATTCAAAGAGCTAACTTAACTTTTTATTGAATACCAATAAGATATAAAAGGACATTTTGACTTTGCGACGTAAATTTTGTTCGCGTTTCATTTCGACGTAGAAAAATATGCGACGTATACCTACATCGTTTTGAAAAATGATTGTATCACTACAAGCAGTAGTTAAACGGCAAGAGTTTTAATCATTGTTAGGTAATACACGTCGTTTTACAAAGGTGTCCCTTAAGGATACGGCAATGATAAATGTACATGGGAAAATTAGTTCTTGTGCCTCGCAATACAAGATAATGAAAGGTTGTGCGAACGGGCGCTCGAAACACATATTCTGTAATTTTTATTATGCTATTGAAAAATTACATACATACATCGACTGTACTACCAAAAATAATAATAATAGGCTAGTTGACACGTATGCAATTATGTTACAATGATGTTTATTTCTAAAAGTATTTGAACCTAAATATAATATTTTTTGTTCATAAAACTTGAATAATTATGTTTGTATAACTCAATATCAAAATATTTTTTGTCTATGTCTTTAACTTCCGTAAACGCTATCAGCCATTTTGTTGCAACACAGATAATATATATAGATCAACATGGCTGAAGTTTTCACCTCTATATTTCAAGCCAATTTTAAAATATTTTGATCTACTTTCTAGATCTCAAATAAATGCCAATTTTTTTTCATGATCTAGTAAAACCATCCTTAACCGTATAAAAATAATTTAAAAAAAGTGTCAACTAGCCTATTTCGCTGATTATTAGCAACAAATAAACAAACTGGCCAAGTGCGAGTCGGACTCGCGCATGAGTGGTTCCGTACCCCTGACTAGGTAAAAAAGGAGAGGCCCCCAAATATTTTTTTAATTTATTGATGATGTTGATGTATTATATACCTAAATATAAAACATTCTATTGAAACACTCTATCTTTTAAAAACACAAAACACCGCATCCAAATCCGTTGCGTAGTTTTAAAGATCTAAGCATACATAGGGACAGACAGACAGCGGGAAACTATACAACTTAGTATTTTATTTTAAATAAGCTACTTTTAGTTGTACATATTTATATTTTATTCAGTATTTTGTGAATATTTCAAGTGGCAATATCCATCAACGACTCTAGCTTGCCAAAGTCTATAAGATGAGGCCCATGTTCAGCAGTGGACGTTAATGGACTGTTGAAGTGAAGGCTATAAACAAAAAGACCATTTTTTTTAAACCTCTATTACAAGATTGGCGAACCCCACGCACTCGTAATTCTTTATAATAAAACACTCGTGACTCCATTTAAATGGACACACAGACACGCTCATTTCCAGTATTATGAAGTGAGCCGGGAAAAAAAGAAATGTCAAGGGAAATCAGAATATTGGCTGTATGAAGTTAAGAGGAAATACTAGGTAAGACTGTTACAATTCCTTCTTTCTAGCTCAGATCAAGTAAAAAAGCAAAGACGACGCGTTGTCAAACAATGAACTGAAACATTCTTTAGGGTTCCGTACTCGAAGGTTAAAAAGAACGGGACCCTTTTACTTAGACTTTGCTGTCTGTTTGTTTTGGCTGTATCCCAAGAACCGCGATAGCTAGATAGGTGAAATTTTCACAGATGATGTCTTTCTATTGCCGCTTTGACAAAAAATACAAAAAATAAAATAAATATTTAGGGGGGCTCCCATACAACAAATTTATTTTATTATTTATTATAGTTATCTACACTACACACAGAAAATATTTAATACAATAAGACAGTCAAACAACAATGTACAAAGGTACTACTTACTAGTACGTTTGTTTTAGAGTAATTCAGTCTTGAACGCACTGAGTTTGTTTCGCTGGGTCTTCTAAGTTATATAACATTGAATGTTAGACTAGCCTTTTCGCACAGTCTTACTCTACGTTGTAATATAAACTTTTCGTTTTGTCTCTTATTAACCTTTCATTCCGATTCAACCCAAGTACCTAAATATATATTATAGACTAGCTTCCCGCACGCGGTTTTACCCGCGTAGCTCTTGTTCCCATGGGCACTTCATCTAAACTAATATTATAAAAAGGAAAGATTTGTATGTAAGTATGTTTATAACGAAATAGCTCAAAAAGTAATGGACTAATTTAAAAAATTCTTCCACCATTTGAATGCTACATTATCACTGATTAATATAGGATATTTTTAATTATGAAGTTCCCACGGGAACGGGAGTTATGCGGGTGAAACCGCGCGCGGGAAGCTAGTTATGAAATATAGCCATGTACGTATAGCTATGTCATCCGGGGATAGTAGCTTCCCAACGATGAAAGAATTTTTCAAATTGGTCAATTATTTGCGGAGCCCTTTTCTTTCCTCTTCATTTATTTATGCAATCTATATATTAGGACAACGCATCAGCATTGCCATCCAGCGTGGCAATGCTGCCAGTCTTCTGGGAACGTTCCCCGCAGCGGACTCGGTTGTGGAGGAATTCTTTGACGCCACAGCCCTTAGGTATAGTAGAAGTTGTAGTTATAATATATAGCACAAAGGTATTAACGCGATAAAATTACCTTTTTTATCGCGTGGTCGCGGGCAGAGCCTGCCCGCGACCACGATTAATGTAACTTGGTCGAAACGTCGGGTAATATAAAAAAGGTAATATATCGCGTTAATACCTGTTATAATTATGATACGCGAAAGTTTAAAGTTAATAGAAGTTGTAGTGTTTTTATGTATTTTTACTTAATAATTAGTTTTTATTTTTAGTTTAATTTAACATTTTAAAATCAAGCATTTTCAATTTGTTATACAATATTTATGATCTATATATTTTTACAAAGAGGTTGTGTTTCAATTAAAATTATTTTTCTATTAGAAAGTCACATTATTTATGAGGCGTTAAACCGCGTGGTACAGAAATAAACGTGTATTGGTTCTGGTGTTTCCTCTTAAGCATTGGCAGACACTCGTAAACTTATGTGTTTTACCTTTGTGCCTGGATTGTACGTGCCTTAGGACTTGTGATACCTAAGTACATGAAATATTGTTACCGGTAGATTTGTTTGTTTGCTGTTTATTAGCTATGGAGATGTTTTTAATTCTTTTATTGGACTAATCTTATCCTCACTGTAACTCCTGAAAGCCAGGATCAACAGTCACGAAGTCCAGGGAAAATGTTAAACTGCCTTGGGACCCGCAACGAATTTAATCAGAAAGAGATTAGAAGTAAGAATGACTTATAGATATGTACTTTAAAATATATTTTTTTTGTCCGGGGGAAATGCCTTTACGCCTTCCCGACGCCGCTGCAGCGTATCTGCGCGCTGGCGGCGGGATATGTGGGACTTGCCCTATCTATCCCTATCATACTCATACCACGAGGAGAGGACCCTACACCACTATAACCCCCCGGACACTCCTTCGATCCGCCGTTGGCGGGGGTACGCAATATGTACTGCAACCTGCAAGCTCCTTAGCGTAGCGGTATAAGCCTCGCCTTCAATCTTGGTGGTCGCAGGGGTTCTATTCCGGATTACTTATCCGGCCAAAAAATGCCTCCGAAAGCAAGTTTAGCCTTTGGTCGCTATGTCTTATACATACTTATCTATGACAATCGTAGATCGATAATGGGCAGCCGCGTTCCATTGTGATCATCATAACATGGCTGAAAACAGGCCTCCCCCATCGATTTTCAGCGACCTGCAGCTACTGACTCCCTGCTACTTATGAGGCCGTCGTCGGTCTATCGTGCTGGCTGTCGTCCCTCGCTGCGCTTGCCAATCCGTGGTCTGAGAAAGTTTCTGCTCCATCAGCCGTCTTTTCTTCGAGTCAAAAATAATTAGCTTTTCCATACATTTATGCGACAACTTCCGTAGCGTAGCGGTATTTGTCTCGCTTTAAATCTCGGAGGTCGTGGGTTCGATCCCCACGCTGGACAAGATCTTTGTATTTATTTATTTATTTAAACTTTAGCACACAATGTAACATGCCAAGGTGGACTTAATGCCATCGGCATTATATACCAGTTGTATAAATTCTATGATTTGTTTCCGGGTCTGGTTGGATGAGGGACTACCCTCCGTGCCTCGGAAAGCACGTTAAGCGTGCGGGATCAATGGATCCCGATTGTTATAACATCATCTATAACAATCGTATATCAAGGAACGGTCAGCAGCGATTCCTTGTGTGGTACAACAGTCATGATCCTGCGGTCACCAACCCGCCTGCCAAGCGTGGTAACTATGGCAAATACCCTCCCTCGGGAGGAGGCCCATGTTCATCAGTAGACGTTATACGGGCTGATAATGATGATACATTTATGTTCATTTACCTCGACAAAATGTATGGAACAGCTGATATTTTTTTAGCGATTCCAGGGTTGGTCTTATAGTAAAAGTTGCTTATAATCATCAGTACTTCCAACCCCTGAAAGGTTGTTAATGTTTTAAAAATAATACTGTATAAGCAGGTAGTATTGGGGGACTATTTACAGATTTAGGTACACGTAACGCTATTTTTAGCTTTAAAAACAACGCGACGCGACCAACATTGTATTTTTTACTAGGCCACGATATTGTCTGCGGAAAATAAGAGTTTTTTAGGTATTTAGCAATGAAAGTCTGGTCTAAATCAATACTCAATCATTTTTTATTGTATTCCACAGTGTTTTTAGGTGGTATTATTACAAATTCTGTTCAATGTGTCCCCTGTCGGGCACAGCAAAGTAAAAGTAGGAGAGAGGGAGACTTTTAATTAAATAACATTGAATCAATATTAATAATCGAAATTATTAAATATGTTTACAATTTTAATATTGTATGTATAGTATTCATTATTTTACTATAGAAGATAAAAAAAAATATTTTAACTTAAAATCTGTCATTCATGAAATCGTGAAAACTGTAGTAGCATTTTGAGATGAGTAATTTTTTAAGTTTATTTGATAAAATATGTAATTCTGTCTCATTTTTTAATTCAATGGGCAATTTGGTGAATATTTGTATTGACATTACATATGTACCTACATGGAGAATGTATTTTTAACTTTAAGATGGTTAGATGCATCCTAGTATTATGGCAGAGAGTACTACAGTTATGGAAATAAGGTGAAATACATGGTTAATCCATCCATCCACACACACAAAATAAAAAGTAACCTACCTATTATCTATACTAATATATAAAGCTAAAGAGGTAATTTGTTTGTTTGCTTGAACGCGCTAATCTCAGGAACTACTAGTAGTGTGCAAACATTCTGTTAGTAATACAAAATAGCTTGGAGCGGGAAATGAACCCACGACTTTCAAGACATACGAGATTATGAATATTGAATTTGTATGCCTTTATTTTATACTCTCACAGGATACTGAAAAAGAGATGATTAGCTAATCCGCAATAGATTTTAGTAGCCATATTCTGTATTTAATTATCTATGCTAATCAGTGGCAACTCAAGGTTGTGGTCCTAACCCCATGTGCCAAAGTGCCCCAGGTGTGTGTCACTTAATTTTTTGCTTTTATAAATTTTCACATTTGTACATTGTAATTATGATAGGTACAAGTGTATTTAAATACGCAGTTGCTGAAAAGTTGTTCCATACATTTATGTTTACTTACCTCGACAAAATGTATGGAACAGCTGATTTTATTTTCGCGATTTCAGGGTTGGTCCCATAGTAAAAGTTGTTTACAATCATCAGTACTTTCATCCTCTAAAAGGTTATTGGTATTTTAAAAATAACCCTGTATAAATAAAGTTTGAGTCGTTGTAGGGGGTAATCTCTGGATCTACTAAACCGATGTTGAAAATTCTTTTACCAATAGAAAGTTACGTCTTTTGTGAGTGTCATAGGTTTAAGTTAAAGTTTCCACGGGAACGGGATCTACGCGGGTGAACCGGGGACAGCTAGTGTTTATATAATTTAATTGTGTTATACAAGTTTATCAACAACCTCCGTAGCGTAGCGGTATTTGGCTCGCTTTAAATCTCGGAGGTCGTGGGTTCGATCCCCACGCCGGACAAGAAATCTTTGTGTGAATTCTAAGATTTTTTCCGGGTCTGGTTGGTTGAGGGACTATCCTCCGTGCCTCGGAAAGCACGTTAAGCCGTTGGTCCCGATTATTATAACATCATCTATAATAATAGTATATCAAAGAACGGGCAGCAGCGTTTCCTTGTGTGGTACAACATAATACTGCGGTCACCAACCCGCCTGCCAAGCGTGGTGACTATGGCAAATACCCTCCTTCGGGAGTTATACGGGCTTATGATGATGATGATGATACAAGTTTATGTAAATACCTAAGTGCCGAATAAATATCGTGAAACCGCGCAGGACGCCTAGTAGAATGTATAAATCTTTAATAGTTACCTTGCGTACCATCTGAATATATTTTATCGTAGCTCGGAATAGCCGGAAATTAAACCGTGTCTATGAAATGGCGAAACTTATAGCCCGAGATCTTGAGATACGAAAGCTACACCGAGAAAGATAACTAGAATATCATACTTTATCTGTCTTTATTCATTCCAATGCTAGTCTGGAATCTTATTCAAAGGCAGCGTTGCTATAGCTGGTATTTCTCTTATTTAATTAAGCTTTTAGCTTGTTACATAAAGCGGACTTACTGCCATCGTCATACCTTATTTTTTTATCTCCACCGTCACAGCAGCAGGTTATGTAGAACTCGCCTCTCATACCGATGATATGCTAATCATACCACGAGGAGTTACCCACTAAAACCCTCTTCAAACGCCAATAACGGGGGCAACGGGAACTGTTAATGCATGATCCATCATCATCACCATGCGTCCGGTGGACTCTGCTGTCTTTAGCTTGGCTTATCGTTTAGGGTACGTTAAACCCAGAATTAAAACTGGTTTTATCTTCTTATCGTGGGTCAACTTCTAAGGGAATAAAGCCTCGTTCCCCACTCCCAGGCTGAGTTTTAAACCCAGGCTCCAATTTTTTGCTAGGCGTTGTGGCAGTATCGTGTTCAAATACATAGGTAACTAACCTGTACTTTTTTTTTTTCCGACGGACCTATGTACTTATCCCTGAGGCTTGCTACTTCACGCATATAAAGGTGAGCAGAGCTACAGCCTAGATAAATGGTTTAAACACTACAAACAAGCAAGAGAGCGACCCCTGTGGGACTTGGACCTCGGCTCAGGGCGGTCGCTGACGGGGAGATTGAGGGATTATGGCTTTTAGTTTCTTTAGGGGAGTTTTGTGCAACTGTCGCTCTACTTTACAGTTCGCGGGCCTCTCGGACTTCAGGTCTACGAGGGCATCGGAAGGTAACCTGTACGATGTGCGTTCCTGTGTATACAGAAATAGCCGTGTGGTTTCCGGCTTAGAATATACCACCCTTTTTTTTCAATAAGTGTCATGAGAGGGATATACACCTGATGGATGGATAGCAGCGTCTATCAACTCAAGGTTATTTCACATCTTATTGCCATCAACTACGCGACTGCCAAGTGTGGTGATTATGACAGTATCCGTTAACGATCCTGGCTTGCCTAGGTTGGTAATGAGGTTTCTCATATTCAGCAGTAGACGCAAACGAGCTATTAACGATGAAAAAATCAGATTTCGTCTTATCTTATCATCATCATCTTCATCAGCAAGTACAACGTTCACTGCTGAACATGGGCCTCCTCCCGAGGGAGGGTATTTGCCACAGTCACCACGCTTGGCAGGCGGGTAATACGGTAAAACTGTAACCGCAACCCGTTTCTTGATATACGATTATTATAGATGATGTTATAACAATCGGGAACAACTGCATAACGTGCTTTCCGAGGCACGGCGGGTAGTCTCTCACCCTAACATACCCGGAAAGAAATCTTAGAATTTACACAAAGATTTCCTGTCCGGCATGGGGATCGAACCCACGACCTCCGAGATTTAAAGCGACCCAAATACCGCTAAGCTACGAAGGTTGTCTTCATCTTATCTTAAGCTTATTCGTATTTATGTGATAACTTAATGAAGATTTGTTTCCTGTTTTATGTTTTTTTCAATCCCACCATTGCCTTTGCAGCGTTGTTTAGTCAAAGTATTTTTCCGCTACGGGATCTCGGACTGTCGTTAGTTCAACGGTCATAACGACAAAGAAAAATACGATGGGAAATCCCATAAGGAATTATTTATTATTATAACTGTAGTTTTTGCCCGTCTTGGAGTATTCTCTGGGGGACGGACGGACGGACATTTTTTCGTATTCTACTAGGTCTACATTTTGTTTATTATTTTCCATCTGTTTGCTTTGTTTTTCTTATTTTATTGCAGGATGTTTAACCCCAAATTTGGTATCGGTGTTCCTCGAGTGTGTGTCAAATGTGGGAGGCGGCGAGGGTAGTGGATGACAGTTTTGGGTGCTCGGACCTCACGTCTTTTGTGTCGTCACACGTTCAAGAAACGCGCACACATGTGGGATATGCCTAAGGGTCTACACAGACCATGTTTTTAAGCACCGTTCGTCAATATTCCCGTAATACTTATAAGTATACTGTAAAATAGAGCGATAGTTGCACAAAATTCCCCTAAAAGATATTATGGCTCGATTCGTTTCATTGACCGCCCTGAGCCTATGCTCAAGTCCCGTAGAAGGCGTCCTCTTCCGCAGCTTACTTAGGTTGTAGTTTTAAACCATTTATCAAGGCTGTTCGCCTTTATTTCCGGAGTAGTAGCAAAAGGCTTAAAGCTAAAATGTTTTAATTAATTAATGTTTATTTTTTATTTTTTATTCTTAGGTCTTAAATTCTGGTTCTGTTTTTTTTGCCTTGAATTAGATATGTTTTGAGAACGACACACACTTATAGCATCTATACTAATATAAAAGCTGACGAGTTTGTTTGTTTGCTTGCACGCGCTAATCTCATTACTACTACTATTTCTTTCATTATTAAATCGCCCATTTATATTTAATTATGAAGTTCCCAAAAGAACGGGAATTAAAGCAAAATCACGCACATATATGTTTTCAAACCAACCCATTAGAAATGCCTACATTAAAAATGTAATTCTATTCACCCTTTCATGAATATTTAAACTTTTTTACAAATACCCACACTGTAACGAAGTGTGAAAATTATTAAAATATATGCATTTAAACTGTATAAATTCATTTAAATATTTGTTTAAGAGATGTTTTAAACGTAGCAATTTTTAGGATTCCGTAACCGAAGGGTAAAAACGGGACCTAATTACTAAGAATTCGTAGTCTATCTGTATCTCTATAACAGCGATAGCTAGACAGTTGAAATTATCACAAATTATGTATTACTGTTGCCACGATAACAACAAAAAGAAAAAACAAAATAAAATACATATTTAATGGGGCTCCAATACAACAAACGTAATGTTTTTGCCCTTTTTGCGCAATATTAGTTACGGCAACAGGTAGGTAACACTTGAAATATTAACAAAATACTTAGTTGTTTATTTACTTTAATAATAAATAATGAAAAAACGTGATTTACACAGTCAATGGTACGGAACCCTTCGTGCGCGAGTCCGACACACAATTGGACAGTTTTTATTACAGTAGTAATATGAACCAACCATTTAGGATTTTTAAATTAATTTTATCATCGTTCCGGAATGCGCTTGTTATTGTAAAATCTATTCTTTCTTTTTATCGTTTTAACTAACTTTAAAATTCTGGCTTTTTATTCGACTACTCGAATAATAGAGAGAATATGATTGTGCAACCTCCGTAGCGTAGCGGTATTTGGCTCGCTTTAAATTTCGGAGGTCTTAGGTTCGATCCTCACGCCGGATAGGAAATCTTTGTGTTAATGCTAAGATTTCTTTTCGGGTCTGGTTGGTTGAGGGAAAGCACGTTAAGACGTTAGTCCCGATTGTTATAACATCATCTATTATAATCGTATATCAAGGAACGGGCAGCAGCATTTCATTGTGTGGTACAACATAACCCAACCCGCCTGCCAATCGTGGTGACTATGGTAAAGACCCTCCCTCTGGAGGAGGCCCATGTTCGTGCCATCGGACGTTAGTGCCATCTATCGGTAATTATACGCATTACTTAGACAAATAACTAGTGACGTACAAGCCTCGAGGCGTCGAGTGTTATTTCTAAAGCCTCGAGGCGGAATGGCAAGACTCAGTGAGCTCGGTAAGCTCGGAGTCCCGAGCCTTACCGAGCTGCAATTTTTTTGAGCCAAGCCTCGAGGCTTCAAAAGAGTTCGAGCCTTCAAAGGAATTCGAGCCTTCAAAAGAGCTCGAGCCTTCAAAAGAGCTCGAGCCTTCGAAAAGGCCTCGAGCCTTCAAAAAAGCTCGAGCTCTGAAAAAGACTCCCGAGTCGTCGGGCGCCATGCTTACGAGGCGAGCCCTGTAAACGACACCGAGCTCGAGGCAAAGGGACTCGGACGCCTCGAGCCTTGTACATCACTACAAATAACTGATACCATTACCGATAGATAGCACTAACGTCCCCCTTAGAGACGTGTTACAAAGAGATTAATACATTTCGATGACTGGCAGTGGTTCCACCGTAGCCTAATTGGTTAAGGCATTGAAGGCTATACCTAAGATGCAGGTTCGAATCCTGCCGGTGGTCGAATTTTAATAATCTCAATTTTGAAATAAATATATTATTTTGCCCATTTCAAGAAGTACTGATCCGATTTGAAAAAATCTTACAGAGTTAGTAACCTATCTGTCGAGTAAGGCTATTTCATTATGAACTTCCTACGGAAAAGCTAGTGTTATATAATCTTCACTTACTTACAAATATTGTATTAGGTACTACCGTTTAAACTTGCATTCCTAATAGATTCCAATAGACGTAGTTTACTGAAGCCACAGCTTGTAATAACTAACAACATTTACTCTCCATCTACCTGTAAATTACACCTGAATTCGTGCTATTTACTCTAGTCTGTGTAGCTGTCGGTTCGTACACTGATCCATTCAAATTTCGTGGAAACATTTACTCGAAGGCACTTTAACTGCCGTCCGGTTGTTTGTTATTAATTAAAGTTTAAGGAAGTCTTTGCATATGTGAGTAGAAAAAAAAACCTAGAGTTAGAGGTGTGTATGTCGGAGTTCGATTACCACTGGGGACAATTATTTAAGTGAATTACAGATAGTTATGTCGATTCTAGGCGTTTTGCATGATGTGGCTTAGGGGACACCGCGGTGCCAAGCTGGCTGCGGGCGCCTCCGGAGAGTGTCCCAGAAAGCCATAGGTTTCTGGGCCCCTCACCTACGGCTGACGGAGGAGTACCCGGGGGGTTTTAGTGGGAAGGGTCCTCATACCACCGCTATGGAGAGAAAGAGTCCACATACCCCTTCGCGGCAATGCCGCAGCGGCGGAGTGGATGCGTAACATCATTACATTTCCCCCTTGAAAACCAAAAGAGTGTTTTGAGTGACTGTGGATGCTGTGTTCTTAAAGTAAACATAAAATTATAGAGCACAGAAAATAGAAAATATTGTGCGGTCCGTAGCGTTGATTGTAAGCAGGTACAGGTAGAAACTAGATTAAGCGCGCGGGTTCATCGCTTAACTGCCGTTCCCGTAGGTTCCTCGATATATGGCTATCCACCAATCTAACACTGAGATTCAAATCAAGCCTGTGAGATTTAATAATAACAATAAATAAATAATCTTTATTTATTTATCTTTATTTATATTTCCCCATCGATCACCCCTCATGGTAATCGATGGGGGAGGCCTATGTTCAGCAGTGTACTAAAACAGGCTGATGATGATGAATCTTTATGGTACACACATGTATACAGAATACAAATAAGGAACATAAAAAAGTACAATGGGCGGTCTTATTGCATAAAGCGATTTCTTCCAGAGAGACCTGCAGACCTTTGGATGGATTAGAGTAACGTACAGATATAACAGTAGGTTTGCAACAATCATACCATAAATTTACTTGAAAAAATATATTAACTGATGACGTACAAAAAGTAATAAAATAGAGATTAGTGCGTTGAAGCAGACAAACTAACTTTCGCTTTATATATAAACAAGCTGCGCCCGGTGGTTTAACCCGCTCCAGTGGGTCGGAGCGTGATGTTTTGTAACTAATATGTCAATCCAGCGTATAACCTATCCCGGTGCAAAATGTCCGCCAATTCCGTTCAGTAGTTTTCGCGTGAAAGAGTAACAACCATCCATCCATACTTACAAACTTTCGCGTTTATAATATAGTAGTAGGATTAATATGGTTCGACGAATCATTTTTGCGTCTTGGCTCCGTAGATTTCATCCACTTAGCTAAATCTGTTATCAAATTCCAAATCTTTTTAAACTACTTTTAGTAAAAGCAAATAATCTTTGGTGGAATCAATTCATTTCAATTAACTGTAACAAAGCTAGTGCCAAAGCGCGGTCCACCTAAGTGCCCAAAATGGAATCGAATGGATTAGTGCGGCCACATTTAGGACACATCCACAGAGCAGGTAGAATAGTAGTGTAAGATTTCGGGGAATCAAAAAATATTACCGCTTCTTTAAACGAAATCCTTGTAATATTATACACGCGAAAGGATGGATGGATGGATGTTTGTTACTCTTTCACGACAAAACTGCTGAACGGAATTGGCTGAAATTTTGCACCTAGATAGGTTATACGCTGGATTTACATATAGGCTAAAAAACATCACGCTCCAACCCAATGGAGCAGAGTAACGCGGGTAAAACCGCAGGGCGAAGCTAGTAAACGATTTTTTTAGGACTTATGTATTTACATACACTTCTACTTGTCAAGGTAATTTACAATTATGCATATAATATCTTATCACTATTAATATATAGGGTGACCGACATGAAATCACGAAAAAAAAAACAGCTGCTCCCTACCATGTTGACGAGTTATGTGAACATGAATGTATGGAACAGCTGATTTTTTTTTCGCGATTTCATGGTTGGTGCCATAGTAAAAGTTGTTTGTTATCTCATGATACCTAAACACATCATTGTGCTCATGCACAATGATGTGTTTAGGTAACGGTCACTAATTACCAGTCACCCTATATAAAGCTGTAGAGTTAGTTTGTTTTTTTACTTGAACGCGCTAATCGCAGGAACTACTGGCCTAATTTAAATAAATCTTTCAGTGTTACGTAGCCCATTTATTAAGAAAGCCTATAGGCTATATTTTATTCCCCGGAATCGGGAGCTACACGGGTAAAACCAGTTATACATAAAAGTCGCCGGTAGTAACTAACTAATTTAGCCAACCTTTTTTTTTTCGGACGGTCCTATGTAGCCACGAGATTTTGGTACTTCACCAGGCATAAAGTCGAGCAGAGCTCCAGCCTAGATAAATGGTTTAAACACTAACACACTACAAACTAAGCAACCTGCGCAAGAGGGCGTCCCCTGTGGGACTTGGACCTCGGCTCTGGGCGGTCGCTGGCAATGAGATTGAGGGATATTGACTTTGTATTTTAGGGAAGTTTTGTGCAACTATCGCTCTAGTTTACAGTTCGGGGGCCTCTCGGACTTCGGCTCTACGATCGCATCGGATAACTAAGCCACCGCTGCGATGTTTTCTATGGCCAATGTCGTAAGAACTAAGAGGCCCAAGCCCAATGGCTAGAGCATCGGACTTGCGATCATGTGGTCGCCGGTTCGATCTCAACCCATTGCACTACTGACGTGGACCCACTCGTAACATAAACATTTTAGCTTAGCACGAGGGATTAAAACTTTCGTGAGTGGTACACATCTTTTATATTAACTATTCGGTTGTACCCACGGTTTGTCATCATCGAATATGTCCGACTAGTTTCGAGACCAAACTGGGGTCCATTCTAAGTACGTACAACCGGATAGTTAATATAAAATATTAGCACTAGGGGTTAACAAGAATCCTAGTAGTGTGCAAAAACTCTGCTAGTAATATATTTTTTTTTATAATAGATTAACCAATTAACGGTCTGATTGGTACGTTTCAAATTCATTGGTTTTAGACTTTATTACAATCCAACAGAGTTCAAAATATGATGGGGTTTATATTACTTCTGCCCGTTAAACGTTTAAAGAATATAAGTAGGTACTTTGCTACAATTACCTATCTTGCAAATTGTATTGATTCCGAATAATAGGAATAGACTTCCAAGAAATACTTGCATTGTGAATGAGGTGTTTCTTACTTTATTAAGTAGGTATATGAATGAAGAATACCTATTGGAAAAGGTAAGCGTTTCCACGTATTTACTTTGGTTCTCACTATTTTTGTTTGTACATTTTAATCTAATTAGTGGTCGAAAATCGACCATAATTAAAAAATATAAAGAAATAGTATTCTACACTCGTGTAATATATAAAGCTTATTAAAAGTACCGCATTGTTTAAATAATATAAACTCAACAATCTATCCCATTGATCCATATTATTCATTGATCTTGCTAATCCCCGCGTAGCTCTACCATTTGTTAAGGTCCGTCCCTATTTGTAAATAGGTCAACTGCGATAATTATACTTAGTGGGCAAACCAAGTTTTTTAAGCCCACTAACATATTATGTGTGGTAGGATAGACTGATTGGGCAACTGATCTTCCGACCCTTTTGCAGTTGGATAACTAGTTGTGACAAAATGAGACGTCCTTTTGAAATCCGGCTCGATGGACCAAAATGTACGTTGTGAGGATAACAGTGAAATTAAGCTTCATTGTTAAAACAAATGACTTTTTTCTATATAATATATATATAGGTATGTAGAAAAAAGTCATTTGCTTACGTAAGCGGCCGTAGCACAGTGGCTAGGCGCGTCGGACTTGTGTTCTTGTGGTCGCCGGTTCGATCCCCACCAATTGCACTACCGATTTGAATCCAATCTAGACACAAGCATTTTAATGTTAAAAAAAGGGAATCCATCCTGACTGTTTCACTTCACTGTGAAACATAGCGGGTATTATACAATTTCGATTCCAATCAAATCTTTGCATTTATAGCACTTTTTACTAAAATATACCTACCTTAAACATCACGTACAATCCACAACTCACCTCCCAGCCATTCCAAAGGATTTCAAAACAAAATACGTTAAAATTAAGCACTTCTCTCCATCTCTTTCTATGTCAGAACAAAATGTTGAAAACTTAAATACTTCTCTCTCTTTCCATCTTTTGTCACGTGCCACCCTTTAATTACGCAGATAAGTGTTAGACAATTATAACAAGCATCCGAATAAGGATGGGCCACTTAATAGTTTCCGTAATTTGTACATAATCCCGGCATAGGTTAAGTTCTGTAATAAGATCTTGGGAGTTAAGTTATTGCCGCTGTGATTATAAATCTTGAGTAGGATTGCTGGTTTATTACAAGTTAAATGTTGTTCAAGACTTATAGAGGTTAAGAGGGTTGTAGTCTGCTTTTTAAGAGATGGATATTTAGTTAAGACTTGCGTATTTTCACACGATATTAACAGTAAAATTGTTATAAACCAGATATTTTTTGTACTGTCGTAATTGTTGATGTAAATTACGATAATTAACGTTCACTGTTGGTCGTAGATAGCAGATGATGCTTCCAAGGTCACTGTTCTTAACCGGAGTAGTAGCGGCCACATAATCAAGTTTGAATACACACTTAAACACTGATGACCGGTCTCTGATATACCATTAATGTTATGTCAATCGGGACTAACAAGAAGACCTTAACATGAGCGTTAAACGTCTTATTTTCAGAAAATATCATTTATTTTACATATTTCTTCTCACCACCATCATCAGCACGTATAACGTCTTGTTTGCTGGTCATACTAAGGATCTGTATCCGTTTCTCTATCACTCCCTCGCGATCTATCTGCCCAACTGATTTTGTGTAAAGAGACTACTTAATAATTAACGAAATATAATTAATTCAACATGATTTTTTTTCCAACATCATCATCAGCTCGTATAACGTCATGCTTGCTGGTCAGCCTAAGCATCTTTATCTTTCTATTTTTCTATTTCTAATTCTTTTTCTATCGAACTAATCTTGTTTAAAAAAATACCTACATATATTTTTGACCAATTCTCAATGACCGTAACCCAAAATCGCCCTTCGCCTGACCTATTTGTAAACCCATATCACCTGGTACTTTGGTATTGTATTAATAAAGAAAGTCGATTCCCTTGGGATGAGTATTATACGTAACGAGCCTTACGAATTTCCGGGACCCGGGATCGGAAATATTCCCGAGGGTCCCCTCCCTATCGTTTTATTTTTAAACGCGGAACGTGAGATAAAGTATACTTTATTTGAAGACGTTTAGTTGTCCCGTTGCGTTTAGTTTAAATAAGTTTGATGTTTAGATTATTATATTAAATAGCTGTATGTAGGTATTTAGTATAATTCGTATAATAATGAATGATTATTATTATTATCATCATCATCAGCCCATATAACGTCCACTGCTGAACATGGAACTTCTCTCGAGGGAGGGTATTTGCCATTGTCACCACGCTTGGCAAGTGGGTTTGTAACCCCAGTATTATGTTGTAACACAAAAGTAAACGCTTCTGCCCGGTCCCTGACATACGATTATTATAGGTGATGTTATAACAATCGGGACCAACGGCTTAACGTGCTTTCCGAGGCACGGAGGTACTTACCTCCGTGCGCACAACCAACCAGACCCATAAAGAAATCTTAGAATTTACACAAGTGCGTAGCGTAACAAGTAGCGTAGCGGTATTTGGCTTGCTTTAAATCTCGAAGGTCGTGGGTTCGATCCCCACGCCGGACTGGTAATCATTGTGTAAATTCTAAGAATATTTGAAATCGGTTCAGTAGTTTCCAAGCCTATTCAATGCATACATACAACCAAATATTTTATGATATTAGTAAAGATAGTATAGAATATCTAGGCCACATTGACATAACAAGGATTTATTGAGCGCTGTGTCAAACGAATCCCTTTTGTGTGTATGTAGTAACCAATCTTCGTAACTGCTGAGCCGTTCAATGTGTTCATCGCATTGTAATGCATCAATGATATTGCTTTTAGCAGGCATAAGTAGTGATTGCTTTAGTCAATTTAGTAAGCGCTTAATAGGAACATAGATAGTTTAATAGACTATATAATGGAGACTGTGTAAATGTATAAAAAGATAATATGTTTATGTAATAAAATCACCATCATCAGCCTGTATAACGTCCACTGCTGAACATGGGCCTCCTCCCGAGGGAGGATATTGCCATATTCACCAAGCCTGGCAGGCGGGTTGGTGACCACAGCATTATGTTGTAACACACAAGGAAACGCTGCTGTCCGTTCCCTGATATACGATTCTTATAGATGATGTTATAACAATCGGGACCAACGGCTTAACGTGCTTCCGGAGGTGCGGAGGGTAGGCCCTTAACCAACCAGGGCTCCGAGTCTACTATCGTAATAGCGTGTCCATGAACTATCAGTGACAGTTCAATGGTCGGTTTTTTTCCCATTTGGTAATCTACTAATCCAAAAGACGTCATAATGGTGTCACTATGACGCCACGATGACTTTAGCGTAGTTGAAATAATAACACATGATACATTTATAAGTTTTAAATCGCCTAAATAAACTTTTTTTTTTTGTTTTTAAAGATTACTAGCAGAATTTTTCAGTCTACTAGTATTCTTGTTAACCCCTCGAGCTAAGCTAAAATGCTTGTGTTACGAGTGGGTTCACGTCGGTAGTACAATGGGTGGGGTTCGAACCGGCGACCTCAAGATCATAAGTCCAACGCCCTAGCCATTGGGCTACGGCCGCTTCAAATGATATAATAATCAAACAATATTATAATACAAATTATATTATTATATTATAATCTACGTAACCATCTCCCCTGCTACTTCTGTTGACGGCCTTTTTCTTCGGTAGCAACCTCGACTGCCATTCCAGCGCCGACACCATAGTGAGATTAGTAGATTACCGTTTTTGACATAATGATATAATGATGGCATTACGGTGCCGGTGGCACAATACTTAAAAAAATAGCAGACTTGGCCCCCAGACCCGGTAAGAAATCTTAGAATTTAAGATTTTCCTGTCCGGCATGGGGATCGGACCCACGACC
The DNA here is from genome assembly GCA_947037095.2 of Nycteola revayana. NCBI lineage: Eukaryota > Metazoa > Arthropoda > Insecta > Lepidoptera > Nolidae > Nycteola > Nycteola revayana. The sequence goes on along the minus strand of OX344851.2, from coordinate 13,764,945 downwards.
TCCGAGATTTAAAGCGAGCCAAATACCGCTACGCTACGGAGGTTGTCACTTATAATATCCTTATATTACGCGGGCGAAATCGCAGCCGCACCTAGTCTTAAATCTCTATTTAACATTTAATTAGTCCACACATTCGACTATAATACATTATAATTAACGACAGTCAGATTCACTCAGACACCTGTCGAAATTAGGGCTGCCATCGCAAAAATTTGGGAACCCGGTCAAGACGAATGACAACCTCGGATTCTAGAGCCTGAAACCCGGATATGTCATTAGATTTTTTTAAGCATAGTCAGTGTAAAAAAACAGTTGGAAATGTCATAAAGATTTAAACCCGCAATACACTGGGAGATTAGCGTATGCATCTGCACTGACGCTTGGTCTCTCCCAACTGGTGACTAGGCCGACACGGGTGCCTGACATTGATGGCCATACGGCCAATTGCTTAGACCTTCTGCTGACAACCGATCCAGACCGATATCAAGTCGCGGTTTCCTCACCGTTGGGTAGCTCCGACCACTGTCTGGTGAAATCTGTGTCTGTCTACTCGCCACCCGATCCCGATCTCAAGGGGACTAGGCGAGTATGGCGATACAAGTCAGCAGATTGGGATGAGATGCGGCATTTCTTCGCGTCTTACCCTTGGCTGCGCTTATGCTTCTCTTCAGACGACCCGACTCGCTGCGCGGAGGCTGTTTCTGAGGTGATATGTCAGGCTATGGAATATTTCATTCCATTTTCTGACATCTCACTCCAAGACAAAGCCCGTCCATGGTTCAACGCTGAGTGTGATAGTGCTGAAGCACATAAGCACTCTGCTTACCAAGCGTGGGCGGATGCTCGAGCCCGCAAAGCGCCAAATATTCGGAAACTGAAGAAAGCTTACAATAGTGCTGCCAAGTCTTGCAAACGTGCCCTACGCAAGACCCGCTTTGACCATATTGGCCGCATTGGAGCCAGACTAGCATCTTACCCATCTGGGAGTAAAGCTTTTTGGTCTCTTGCCAAATCGGTCGAAGCCAATTTCTGTCGGTCCTCTTTGCCGCCAATGCAGAAGCCGAACGGTTCATTAGCTCACACCGCCAAAGAGAAAGCAGACTTGTTTGCGTCTCTATTTGCGAAGTATTCACAACTAGATGCTGCTGGTAAAAGTCCACCCAGGCTACCACATTGCACTTCCACTATGCCTGAGGTGCACATTCGGCAAAAAGTGGTACTTAAAATTCTCAGCACTCTAGATGTGAATAAGGCTAGTGGGCCTGACGGCATTCCTGCCATTGTCTTGCGGTCATGTGCGCCTGAGTTGTCTCCTGTTTTGACTCGCCTCTATCGTTTATCCCTGAAGACTGGTCTAGTTCCAGCATCCTGGAAGATTGCCAATGTTCAACCGATCCCCAAGAAAGGTAGTCGTGCCGACCCTGCCAACTACCGACCAATCAGAATCACCTCCATACTCTGTAAGGTTATGGAGCGTGTTTTAAACAGCCGTCTCCTGGCATACCTGGAAGACAACGACCTCCTCAGTGACCGTCAATTCGGATTCCGTCGAGGCCGGTCTACTGGGGATCTTCTTGTATATGCTACTCACTTCTGGAGCGAAGCCATTGAGAGACACGGTGAGGCTCTTGCCGTGTCTCTTGATATCTCTAAGGCTTTTGACAGGGTTTGGCACGCAAGTCTCATTGGTAAGCTTCCGGTTTACGGTATTGCTCCCGTACTTTGTACCTGGATTCAGGATTTCTTGAGGGGAAGGTCGATTCGAGTTGTCATTGATGGCGCCTCGTCCGATCTTCTTGGTATTAATGCCGGTGTCCCTCAGGGATCTGTTCTCTCCGCGACTCTTTTTTTGCTGCACATAAACGACCTGCTAGTTACTCCCGGTATCTTTGGGTATGCAGACGACAGCACAGTCTCGGTGAGATACTTGTCTGATGCGAAGTCGGGGTCAATGGTCCAGTCGTTCAGGGAGTCGATGATTGAGGGGGTGAACTCGATCTTGGAGGCTGTTTCCTTATGGGGTGATGCCAACCTGGTTGGGTTTAACCCCTCAAAAACACAGGCGTGTCTTTTTTCGGCGAAACGGAGTCCATTCCAACTGACTCCGACTTTCCGGAATGTCTCCGTTCCGATCAGCGACCATCTTGAGCTCCTAGGGCTTGACCTCTCTTCTAATCTAAACTTCGGTCACTACATCGAGTCCATTGCAAACACTGCAGCCAAAAAACTTGGCATTCTCTCCAAGGTGAGGCGGTACTTCACATCGGAGCAGCTCTTAAGTCTTTACAGAGCTCAAGTTCGCTCCTCAATGGAATACTGTTCTCATCTTTGGGATGGGTCTGCTGGATATCAGCTGGATGCTCTGGACTCATTGGAGCGCCGAGCGAAGAGAGTCATAGGCAATAACTCACTGGTGGAGGCAAGTCTTCAGAGCCTCGAACACCGTAGACGAGTGGCCTGCCTATCAGTTTTTGATCGGTTGCATTTCGGGGAGTGTGCCGGAGGTTCTACATAACCTGATACCCCCTTCACCCTTCCATCACCGGACGACTAGGCGCGGCGAGCGGTTTCACCCTTTTGTTGTAGACATTCCTTCAATACGCACGAAGCGATTTGCTTCTTCTTTCATAATGCGGACGGCTAAGGAGTGGAATTCTCTGCCGGCGTCAGTTTTTCCGGAACGCTATAATCTGGACATCTTTAAGGCTAAAGTGAACAGACACTTTCTAGGCAAGCGTGTATCATCTTAGGCCTTATCTTCGCCTTCCATCAAGCGAGATTATGGTCAAACGTAAGCCTATAGGTAGTAAAAAAAAAAAAAAAAAATACAAATATATTCCTATATCTTACAAAATGTGTACATTTGTCATATATCGCAGGACAGACGGATGGATTATAAAATCTGTATAAGATCTAATAATGTCAACATGTTTTTAGGTACATAAGTCTTTTTTTCTAAAGATTACTAGCAGAGTTTTGAAGTCTATTAATATTATTGTTAACCCCTCGTGCTAAGCTAAAATGCTTGTGTTCGAGTGGGTTCACGTCGGTAGTGCAATGGGTGTGGTTCGAACCGGCGACCTCAAGATCACAAGTCCGACGCACTAGCCATTGGGTTGCGGCCGCTTAAGTGATATTTTTGTTAGATTTAGTCTTACACTCAATTCGTAATTCTGACAAGTACAAGTGCATGTAAAAAAAAAATGAATAAATTTAATTATTTAATTATCATTATTTAATTTCATTAGTCCGGAAGGGTGTCCGGGGACCGTACGCTACCCGGACGCCCTCTATACTAGAACAAATCCGGACAAATGGCAGCCCTAGCCACAATCAAACTTGACAAATTATAACATGTCGAACAATTATTAACAATTAGCTGTATAATAGTAAGCAATTATATATTAAACGGGTTAATTATTAATAAAGTAGTGCATGGATTGGAATGTAATTAAATTGAGAGGGGTTTAGGTGAAGAAACATGTGTTCGATTCTCGTTCCGAAGCTAGAGGGCTTAGACAAAATGCCACTACAGAGGAGCGATCGTTATCAAAAAATCGCTGCGGTGAGAGCGTTGAGGTTACATGCTATGATATAGTGGATTGTATAGAAACTAAGCTCAAATAAACACCTCAAATTGCAACTACAATTCTTGCAAAATAAATATTATTATTATTAGAAAATTTAATATGGAGATTAAGTATTTTTAAATTTTCTCATTTCAGCGCAATTATTATTATTTTCTTTCATAGAACCTTTCAGAACCTTCTCCTGACACAGAAAAAAAGGTTCATTTTAAAGTATATAGAATTTTAAAATGTTCCAAACTTCAGAGCCATCTATCGCAGTTTTCCCGAACTAAAATATGTTCAACGGCGTCGGAGGGCACTTGAACAGGCCCAAATCGTTTTGCAGACATCAAATATTTTAATTCTGGTAATTGAGGTCAACTCTAAGTGTAAAAGTTATTAGTAGTGACTGTTAAAAGGAGTGGAAAGGTTGTTAAAAGTTTTACTTGGGACATCAATTTTAAAATTAAAAAAAAAGTTTGAACGACGGCAATGATGCTTAGGCTGGGACATTTTTGTCGTGCCATCGTTGTGTGGTGTACTTTAGTTGTAGACATGGTTTAACAATCTAAATTTTAATTTTATCCATTTTTATTATCTATACTTCTTATACTAATATATAAAGATGAAGAGTTTGTTTGTTTGAACGAGCTAATCGCAGGAACTGTTACCGTTACTACCGTATAGATTTGAAAAAATCTTTGAGTGTTAGAAATCGGGAAATCGAGGGCTATAGGCTTTATTTAATTGTGAAGTTCCCACGGGAACGGGGGCTACGCAAGTGAAATCTCGCGCGGGAAACTAGTAGTATATAAAGGGTTTTCAATTTTTAATGTAACCTACCTTTATTACAACCGTACCATCGGATTTTGAGAATAAAAGAAAGTGCACCTTTGTGGTGTGTGCGCAAACCTTTGCACTATAATATGTCCTGCGCAGATTGCTAATTGCCTTAGAGATTGACAGCCATTACCCAAAATGGGGTGGCCTATATATTCCATTACATAACATACCTATAGATTCAGCACATTATTCCAGCAAAATAATGACCCAACTGTTGGGTAAAAACCAATGATTAATTGTCTTATCACTTATCAAGGGTTCATTTCCCAAGTCGGACTAACATTCGTAACAGGCCATTTTTTATCCGGAACCCCGAAATGCGGTTCAGTGTACAATGAGTGACTTAGGTTCTCAAACTGTGGCTCGGGGGGCCATTGGTCCTTCGGAATTGACATCATACTTACTTATGATTATGGATTGTGTTTTGATAAAATTATTACGTAGTCATCATCAGTCCGTGTAACGTCCACAGCTGAACATGGGCTTTCTACCGATGCTTGGCCAGCGGGTTGGTGACCGCAGTATTACGTACATAACGCTGTTGTATGTTGCCTGGTACACTACTATCATAGATAATGTTATGGTAGTCGGGACCAACGGCTTAACGCACCTTCTGAGGCACGGACTGTAGTCCCTCAACCAACCAGAAGAAATAGGGTATCAGAAGGTGTATGTAAATATTAGTTTCCGTATATCGCGGCTGATTACGAGCCGCGTGATTTATTGTGTGTGGCTGACGGCTGACGCGACAATAGTCAGAGTATGAGAATGTATAAAGCCAATTCCGAGGTCTGTGACAGATAAGCGGCTATCGACAGTCGTTGACTATTTTCTCATCAGGCGCGTGCATCCAGAAAGCACACAAATTAACTTTAAGGAATCATGTGTATTTGAATATACTTATCAAATGTGTGTATGCGTAAAACTGCGGTAGCCAAACGTCTTGCCATCCATGATAATTAAATGGCTAAAGCCTCGTTCGAAAGAGTGGGCCGCCTCGTTTAGCAGTCGACATTATATGAGCTTATTATGATTCCTTTCGATGATAAACCATTCTGCGATAAAAAAGAAATGTTTAAAACGAAAAGTTTTACGTCAGCATTATCTAATCACAAAACATCATGTGTCATTCGCGCAAATCAAGCGGAATCTTTTTCTGCCCAAAAGAGCCTAATACCCCAATGGGAATACTGTCCCAAGTTTGAGAACCACAATAACTTGTCCCAAGCTAGTCGTTACAAGTTGACGTTTATTAATTAAGTCGACAATCAGCCCGCCACTATTTAAACTTGAACATAACTTGAGTTTACTTAGACATTGATTTATGCACCAATAAATTTTATTTGGAAAAAATGCGGCGGAATTCCTCTTGGGTGGTTGCCGCGTGGCTTTTGTTAGTGCGCTTTTAGTTTTAAATGTTTTATTTTAGTTTAATTTGTGTTAGAAGTATTATAAAGTAACTAACAATTTTTCCCCATATATATTTATACTTACAACCTCCGTAGCGTAGCAGTACTTGGCTCGCTTTAAATCTCGGAGGTCGTGGGTTCGATCCCCACGCCGGACAAGTACTTTTTTTGTAAATTCTAAGATTTCTTTCCGGGTCTGATTGGTTGAGGGACTACCCTCCGTGCCTCAGAAAGCACGTTAAGCCGTTGGCCCCGATTGTTATAACATTATAACATCAGCCCATACAATGTCCACTGCTCAACATGGGCCTCCTCCCGAGGAAGGGTATTTTCCATAGTCACCACGCTTGGCAGGCGGGTTGGTGACCGCAGTATAATGTTGTACCACACAAGGAAACGCTGCTGCCCGTTCCCTGATCTACGATTATTATAGATGATGTTATTACAATCGGGACCAACGGCTGAACGTGCTTTCCGAGGCACGAAGGGTAGTCCCTCAACCAACCATACCCGGAAAGGAATCTTAGAATTTACACAAATATTTCCTGTCCGGCGTTGGGATCAAACCCACGACCTCCGAGATTTAAAGGGAGCCAAATACCGCTACGCTACGGAGGTTGTCCCGTCTAACAGTTATAAAATGTATTCATTCATCAAAAAGATGGCCACCTACGAAAACTGAATAATACAATTTTCTGTTACCTTATCGATACAATTTCCTGTAATAAACTTGTATACTATTATGGTAGCTAATTAGGTATCTTTAAAAAGCCCGCCGGGTTTTCGCTGGGTCTTCGCAGTTGGGGCGTATTGGATCCGGAAGTAGCATTAAAGCACGTCCGTCGTTATTTACTCATGGTCCACTTAAATAATGACAATTGTTCTAACCTAATAGACAGAACAAGCTATTTGACACATTATAGTTAGATAATAAACTAAGACGTTAAGACTAAACTACAGTCTTATTTCAAAATTTATAAAATATGATCATTACAGATAATAATAATGAATACAAAATTATTGTTTTGACTATTTGCAAATGCCTGTAATAGGTTTATGTAAATGAAAATAATTTTATTTTTATTAATTTATTTAAGCGATGCCCTGTAGTCCTAGCTCATTTGGAGTGCCCTCAGGCGTGTGTGACTTGTACATAAAAATATTGTTTAAAAACCTAAGATGTCACCTATCATTAATGATGTGGTATCTTTATTATGTTGACCTCATTATATAAAACATAGAATACATAAATTAGAATAGATACCTACCTAAAAATAGGCAAACTAATTTTCCCAACTATTTCTAACATGGAGCCAACTAAGCATGTTTTACCATAGATAAAAAAATATTCGGTATTCGTTATTTATTCCGGCCCTTAAAGGGAAGCTGGAGGGCAAAGTACAAGGTGTAATATGGTAGAGTAGTCATATTGTAGGTTTGCGTTTTTCTCGAGATGTTTAACATTTCCCGAAACATTTCTGATGATATGGAAAAACTTATATTAAAAAAAGGACATCGTAAATTCAATTCTATAAAAATAAAGTAATTTTATTTTTTATTGATTTAGACCTATTACAGGCATTTGTAAATGGTCAAAACATTTTTAAAGAGTAATTCCTTAAAAATGTTTTGACTATTTACAAGTGACTTTGACTATTTAAATTTTATTTATAACTTAATCTTACATACATTTAGTTTATATCATCATTATTATTATTATTTAATAAAATATAAATATTTTATATCTATATAGTAGGGGAAGGGAGGGCAAAATGGAAACTACCTATAAGTCCGAATAGGCTAGTGGACACTTTTTTGAAATTATTTTTATATGGTTAAGGATGGTTTACTAGATCAAAAAAAATTATGGCATTTATTTGAGATCTAGAAAGCACTAAAATAAATATTCTAAAATTGCCATGACTTTTAGAGATGAAAACGATGTCAGCCATGTTGGTCTATATACATTATCTGTGTTCGAGATCGATGACGTTATGACTCAAAAAGTGTAATAGGAAAGGATCGCGTTCATGTTTTTTTAACAAGATGTATGACACAATATGGCTAATAGCGTTTTCGAAATTAAAGACATAGAGAAAAGAAATAATTTTCATATTGAGTTTATATAAACATATTTAAGTAGGTATTATGAACAGAAATTATTTAGGTTCCATATGACAAATACTTTTAGAAATTAACATCATTGTAACATAATTTCATGCCTATTGAGTGACGAGACGCGCGAGTCACATACCATCAGGCAGTCATTTTAAATATACGTACGGAGTTTCGTCTCGCTAGCGCCAACAGGCGAAGTGTAAATGCAGTGAGCTGGTTTTTTATCGGATTGTTACGACAATTGTGGTTTTTTGGGGCTTTGTTTATAAATAATGGAACGAGTCACTTGCAACTATTACCTACCCATTTTTTTAAGTTTTCTTTATGGACACTTCTTTAGTAACCATCCCTACTAACGTTGAAATTTATATTTAAGCTTGTGTACACGAAGCCTTTTATTAAAAAAAATATTCGAGTGAAGCTGCGAGTAAAAGCCTAGTATCATATACAGGTTGTAAGTTAAAAGGGGGGTCGTATTTTATGACGACACTTTGATATTACATACTGTATACTTACGTATTGTCAAATGATGGTATCAGTGTACTTTATTGGGTTCCGTAGACGCAAAATATTATGCGATAGAGCCACCGTGCCCCCAAATATGCAAATAAAGATAAAAGTAGTTATTTATATGAATATTTAATAGATTTTGATAGAAGTGTTCAGAAAGAGTTGAAGATGTAGTGAATATCTAGATTTCAAATTATTTGCTTTATGGTTTCAGTATTTTTCTATAAATAAGTTTAGGAGCACGAGTTGATGGTTAAATTAACTAACATAGTGCTATTTACAATCATATATTTACAATGATGTTATGTTGCAACCGCCCTGATGATTAAATCTCGGAGGTCATGGGTTCGATTCCCACGCCGGGCACGAAATCTTTGTGTAAATTCTATGATTTCCTTCAGAGTCTGGTTGATTTAGGGATTACCCTCTGTGCCTCGGATAGCACGTTAAGCCGTTGGTACCTAGTCTACAACCTCACAAACTTTACCTATCTATTCTAATATTATAAATAGTATTTTTGTGTGTATGTTTGTAATGAATATACTCAAAAACTACTGTGCCGATTTAAAAAATTCTTTCCCCATTGGAAAGCTACATTTACCCTGAGTGACATACGCTATATTTCATTATGAAGTTTCCACGGGAACGGGAGTTACGCGGGAGAAACCGCGCTAGGGAAGCTAGTTTTAAATATAAGTATAAATGTAGCATTATTCACAATGGGAATGGGAACAGGAGTCCTACTCACCGAAAACCTTACAAGAAACCAATTTCTTAAAACACAAAATGGCAAAAATAGTTCCGATTACAAGAAACTGTAGCAAAACGATGCCAAGCCAAAATGAGCTCAAGTACAAAGAAGATTGTGTCTAAATTCAATTTGTTTACACAAAGTAAGTGAGTTACGTCAATTGGCTTTTCAGATCCTACGACGGCTGCTTGGACGGACATTTAACTTTTTTATTTGCTGCCTCTTAACTGTGTGTAGTTCCGCCATTTATTTCGAGTAAATAAATGCGGCTGAGAAATGTACAATTGAGTCTAAATACACTTAAAACAACCTCCATAGCGTAGCGGTATTTGGCTCGCTTTAAGTCTCGGAGGTCTTGGGTTCGATCGATGCGAAGATTTCTTTCAGGGTCTGGTTGGTTGAGGGACTACCCTCTGTGCCTCGGAAAGCACGTCCTCCCATGGGTGTCGTAAAAAGCGACTAAGGGACATATAGCTAATGAATGGGCAGCAGCATCTATTCGCTCAAGGTTTACTTCTTACTGCGATCACCAATCCGCCTGCCAAGCGTGGTGATTATGGCAATATTCCTCAACGACCCTGGCTTGCGAAGGTCTGTTACGCGGAGGCCCATGTTCAGCAGTGGACGTAACGGGCTGTTGATGATGATAATGATGATGATTATTATAAACACGAAAGTTTGTAAGTTTGTAAGTATGGGGATGGATGGATGGATGTTTGTTACTCTTTCACGCCAAAACTACTAAACGGAATGGGCTGAAATTTTGCACCGGGATAGGTTATACGTTGGATTAACATATAGGCTACAAAACATCACGCTCCGACCCACTGGAGCGGAAACTAACGCGGGTAAAACCGCGGGGCGCAGCTTGTTAGTATATTTAGAAACAATTAAAACATTTCGACGCCTAAAAAAATAATAAAGATTTGACGTTTTTGACGAATAAAAAAATAAAGAACACATCCAGGAATATAAGTTACTTTTAACATGATGGCACAGCGGTAACGGTAGTTGCTTTTGAATCCTGGTGTTCTATATCTATTACTTGTTTGAACCCCGTGTAAGTAAGCCGGAGTGTGCTAATGTCCATAAAGTTTTTTTTTTTAATTATTACAAGCATAGTTTTGCTAGTAGGTACTCTTGTTAACCCCTCGTATTAAGCTAAAATGATTGTGTTACGAGTGGGTTCACGTCGGTAGTGGGTAAAATGTAATGGGTTCAAACCGGCGACCTCAAGATTACAATTCCGACGCCCTAGCCATCAGGATACGACCGCTTACATTGCCGTACGTATGTTTAACAAATCCCCCGTGACACAAGGATTTATTTCCCTAGTGGGGGATTTGTCATTTTTAACTAAACAAATATCAAGCTACATAAAAGCAATTAGGTCTCGGTATAACCACTCCGACATAACACTTTGTTCCAGTCGCACTTAAAACTAAAGCGACTACATAAAAGATATAACTAAACGTTACTACGAACATAGTCGTAACAATTTAGCCTGACTGGCTATGCAGTTTGTGTTACCAACAAACAATAACGCCTTCAAACTAGGTATGGTGCTACTAAGATATTACGAGTACACGCGAGAAGGTTTTTCTTCTTCAATTCAACTGCCCGTTTACATCCACTGCTGAACCTCCTCTTAGAAGACCTTGGCACCTTTGTGGGATTTGGTCCTCAACTCAGGGCGGTCACTATAGAGCAGATTAAGGAATTCTGACTTAAATTTTAAGGGGAGTTTTGTTTGTGCAACTGTCACTTTTTCGGACGGACTTATACCACGAGGCTTTTGCTACTTCACCGAACATAAAGGCGAACAGAGTTCCAGCCTAGATAAATGGCTTAAACACTGTAAACTAAGCAACCAGCGCAAGAGGTCGTCCCCTGTGGGACTTAGACCTCGGCTCAGGGCGGTCGCTGGCGATGAGATTGAGGGATTTTAACTTTTTGTATTTTAGGGAAGTTTTGTGCAACTGTCGCTCTATTTTAATGTTTGCGGGCCTCTCGGACTTCAGGTCTAGGAGGGCATCAGAAGGCTAAGAATTAGCTACATTATCCACGTCTTACATAGGGTATATTGTATTAAGAAATGGGCGTGATTTACTCTGGTAAAACTGTGTGGTAAAGCAATAGTTTAAACAAATCATTTTATGTGCCTACGAAATTAACTGATTACTGTATCTATATTATATACTTATACATTAAGCTGAAAACATTGTTTCTTTGCTTGAACACGCTAATCTCAGAAGCTATTGGTCTTCTTTAAAAAAGTCTTTCATTGTAAGATAGCCCAGTTATCGAGAAATGTTATACTAATTTAAAAATTATGCACATGCAGGAAGGAAAAATAAAACGTGCAAAATACAATCAATCACCTTTTGCGGGCAGGGGCGGGGCAAAAATAGCATTACAGCTGCATATAGACACATTTTTTAACGGAATTAACACTAGATGTTTTGTCTTTTTAAATTAGATTAATATGGATTTCCCGCAAAGTAACGGCTTATTCTATTAATTATAGAAATACTATAGGCTATATTTGAGTATGAAGTTCCCACAGAAATAGGAGTATCGAGAGTTTGTTTGCTTGACCACTCTTATGTCAGGAACCCGCCGCTTACCGCCCTAGGCTCGGGGAGTGGGGCACATGGGCCCCGCTCCCTTCGAGGCTGACTCATGAGGAGTAGGGCCGCCTGGAGTGCAGAGGCGTCCCTACTAATAATTGGGCAAATTGGCCACTGTAAGTGTGGGGCAGGAGATCCCGCGGTGCCATATTGGCCGTAGGTGCCGTCGGGGGGCCGGATTGCTCATGCGTACCCGGCCCCCGCCAACGGCGGATCGTAGGAGTGTCTGGTGGGTTTTAGTGTTGTAGAGTCTTCTCCTCGTGGTATGAGTTAGCATACTACGCTATGGAGAGGGCGAGTCCCACATATCCCACCGCTAGCGCGCGAATACGCTGCAGCGTCGCGCGGCGGTGGGAATGCGTAAATGCATTTACACCCGGACAACAAAAAAAAAAAGAAACTACTGGTCAGATATGAAAATATCTTTCAGTTTTACATAGCTCATTTATTGGGGAATAATATAGGCTATATTCAGTTATGAAAATCTAACGGAAACGGGAATAACTTGGATGAAACCGCGCTCGGGAACCAAATGAATTGATATAATTAAATGATTTCATGCCAAAACATTGGTCACAGTAATCAAGCCTAATTAAGATGTGTCCATAGATAATATAATAGCTTTTCATTGTAATAATGATCGGTAGATATCGGCTATTATTAAGGTATGTGAACAATAGCATCTACATATCTATTATAGTTATGTGTATTCACTTAGTTTTGGGGCAAATCGTATTAATTATGATTCTGTATATGTATGATATTATAATGGGGGTCTATTGTTGCGTTTGATATCGTGTAGGTATAGGTAAAGGGATTTGAACACGAACTTAGTTTTGTGGATTTAATTCTATACTAATATTATAAAGCTGATGAGTTTGGTATTTGCTTGTTTTCCATAAACTCATTTGTAATTTTATTGTTTGCCATAATGGTCCTCGCTCATAATATTTTCTTGCACTATTATCATTTATACTAATAACGCTTGCCTTAACAACTCAACAGTGATAACTTTTATTTGCCATAAAATGACTTTCTTTAGCAACATATATCATAATAATTAGTTTCCATAAGTAACACATCTCATACTCGACTCTTGACATAATCACAATTTGATATAATTATGAAAATAATACATAATATTGTTAGGTCGAAATTAATTATCGTTAACACCCCGACTCAGTGCAATCCGACTCGTATAGGTTCTTCGCTTTAGTCTTCGTGGTTTTTTTTTTAAACCGCCCAGAAGTAGGAGCTCCGCGGAGTGGGGCTTCGTCGAGCTTAGTTAGTAGACGCCATATGAGGTTTAGTTTCATTTGAAAATTGAAAAATTGCAGGCGCTTGTACTAAATTGTCTTTATTTATATTATGGTGAATAAAAGTTATGGAAAATGGCATTATTGAAAACGAAAATTATAGCAAATACATTTATGGATTTAAATTATTATGCCACTTGATCGATTATGACCAATGGAATAAGTGTAAGTCATTTTATGTAATTTTACGATGATGGCAACTGAAGCGTTATTTCTAAAGAAATTATGGCAAATACCAGTATGGCATATGAAATTATGGTATTTTAAATTATGGCAATTTTACCCGCGTCACTCTGTTCCAGTGGGTCGGACCATTATATTTTGTAGCCTATATGCTAATCCAGCTTATAAACTATCCGCGTGCAAACTTTTTGCCAAATCCATTAAGTAGTTTTTGCGTAAAAGAGTAACAAACACACATACAATCTTTCGCATTTATAATATTGGTAGGATATATACTTATTCATTGTTTTACTAGCTTATGCCCACGCTATCGTCCGCAAAATAATAGTTACTTAAGGGCTACCCCGATTTTTAAACATTCTTCTTTTCATTCTTCATTTTGTGCTGCACATCTATTGGTCTGAGCGTTATGATATATTTTATATATCCTGTAAACTATCTCGATTAACGGGGTATCTAACGCTGAAATCATTTTTCAAATTCAAAGCGACCGTAGCCCAATGGCTAGCGCGTTGGACTTGCGATCATATAGTCACCGGTTCGATCCCCAACCGTTGCACTATCGACGGGAATCCACTCTTAACACAAGCATTTTACTTAGCACGAGGGGTTAACAAAAATATATTTTTTTTAAGTACGCAAAGGATTTTGATGAGGTTTTTAATAGATATTGTGATTCAAGAGGAAGGTTTATATGTATAATAACGGGGACTAATGTGAAGCTAGTTTTGTAAAACCAAAAGTTACACAAGGTCTTTATACCTACATTTTCTATCAAGTAAATTGTACTTGATAAAAAATGTCTCTTCTATTTTACTAACAATATTAGACATTTCTACCGAACATAACTAAATTAATTAACATCTAGGAAGCCCGTAAATTAGTATCAATGAACGTAATCTGTAGGTGACTGTGCGTTTAGTTCGTAATGTGCGTTTTGTTCGTAATTACTCGGAGATGGCGCACCTTTGTATTAACTACGTGACAGGAATATTAGGGATCCTTAATGTTTATCTATAATAGGGTTTTCCTGTGACTTGGCCTGCAAAGATTTCAATTTCTCTATAGAAACTACTAGATTCCGCGCGCGGTTTTTCCCGCGTAACTCCCGTTCTCTTAATAATTTCATTATTACATATAGCCTACAGCCTTTCTCGATAAATGAGCTATCAAGCACTGAATTATTTTTTTAAATCGGACCAGTAGTTTCTTAGGTAAGCGCGTTCAAGCAAACAAGCGAATAAACAAACTCTTCAGATTCATATATTCGTATAGATAGCTTTCCTTGTCTATATTATAATATTATTTCTTGATAATTTACAAAAGGTGATGGTACCTCTCGATAATTCATCACCATCATCAGCCCGTATAACGTCCACTGCTGAGCATGGGCCTCCTCCCGAGGGAGGGTATTTAGCATAGTCACCACGCTTGGCAGGCATGTTGTTGACCGCAGTATTATGTTGTAACACACAAGGAAACGCTGCTGCCCGTTCCTTGATATACAATTATTATAGATGATGTTGTAACAATCGGGACCAACGGTTTAACGTGCTTTCCGAGGCACGGAAGGTAGTCCCTCAACCAACCAGACCCGGAAAGAAATCTTAGAATTAATGACATATTATGTATTATTCGAGCACCTTAGTGTAAATCATATTAAGCGAATATTAGGTGTTCTTAGTCTTTATCTCTAGGCTTGGTGCATGGTTTTTTCGCATAGTTTATGGCCTATGTGTAGCACTTACACGTTATGGAAAATTTAAGGGTAAGAGCGGTTTCGTACTATGTCCGATCCGAATCCGATCCGAACCCGTGAAAATATTGGTCTAGAAATTTGTAAAGAAATCAGATGACGGAGATCGGATCTTTTGCGTAAATTACCATAGAACTAGGTCTATGGCTACTACGGACCATATTTTCACGGGTCCAGATCGGATTCGGATCGGGCGTAGTGCGAAACCACTGTAAGGGAACGCTACGCAACTTACCTTCAAACAATACTCGTAGCATAGTTCTACGGCGTAGCACGGTCACTAAATACTAATTATCTCGTAGCAATTATAATTAAAACTTAGTGACGGTAAGACTGCGACCACGAAATCTGCGACTTGCGGAACGGCGCGGCGTTCTAATGCATGGTTTTAGAAGAAACCGGCCACGACAACATAATGTGGGAGCGGCATTACAAATATACAGACAAAAATTATAGCATATATTGATGCGTATAAAATTAGTTTATGTTAATTATCTACCAGTGAAAGTTCCTTATGATCGATACAGAAGTTACTGAGGTTAGGCGGAACAAACATACTGATAGACTGAAAAAAAACAGCATTTAGTGAACATCTGTTAAATTCCATTACAAATTGTCACTTCAATTTTATATCAGAACCTCTTTTTTATAGAACACATTTTACAGAATATGTACCGCAGTAGTACACTTCATCGTCACAGAATAAACATTAAAGTAGTCCACATCCGCGCAGAGTACAAATTATATTCTATTAAATACAATGTCGTTTTCTTTCGCAATTCTCTCGGTCTGCTGCCACTTGAGCTTAGTTTAAGTGGTACCTATGTTAATACATATCTTATTGTACAGATCGGGACCTCCGTCATGTTTTCAATTTATTTCTGACAGGTTCAATATTCTGTGTTATTGTTATATCTGTTGGTTGAAGATAAAGTAGGCTTTGAGAATGGTTTTGTTTTGGCAAATTGTATAGGTATAGCATTTTATCTAATACTAGCTTCCTGCGCGCGGTTTCACTTGCGTAACTCCCGTTCCCGTGAGAACTTCATAATTAAATATAGCCTATATTAATTAGTGATAATGTAGCATTCAAATGGTGAAAGAATTTTTAAAATCGGTCCAGTATTTTTTGTACCTATTCGTTACAAACATACTTACATACAAATCTTTCCTCTTTATAATATTAGTATAGACTAGCTACACCCTGCGGTTTTACCCTCCAGTGGGTCGGAGCGCGATGTTTTGTAGCCTATAGATATGTTAATTCTGTTAATAATTAACTATCCCAGTGCTAACTTTCAGCCAAATCCGTTCTTTAGTTTTTGCGCTATAATAATCAACATCTCCCTGACCTTATCCCAATTAAGTATAAATAAACCTATATTATCTATACTGATATATATAAGTATATCAATATAGATAATAAATACACATCTTATACTAATATATTCTGAAGTGTTTTTGTTTATTTACTTGAACGCGTTAATCTCAGGAACTACTGATCTGATTTGTACTGCATGAAAATGGGAGTTACGCTGGTGAAACCATAGGTGAAACTTTTACCTAACTACCAGTAAAAGTCACATCAAAATTGATACAGCCATTATTAGAACTCTCTTTCAAATACCATCAAAATGTCAAAACCGTCAAAATATGAAGATTATAACCAAAATATGATTTTCAACACGTATCCCTCGCAGAGCGTAAAATACTTACTGCGGCGTAGTATTTTTTGCCGCATTTGTCTAGTATAACGGCGGCATCTAGTCGAGCGAGCGTTTATCTAAGCTTTGACTCAATAAGACCTAGCATTATGTTCTATCAATATCTATTAATACTTAATATATTGTTAGATATATTATTATTATTCAATTTAATATAGTAAATAGTTCAGATATACGGTCATAACCTATTCGTCCTAACGGTCACATATTCTATTCCCGCGCGGGTTGATAGTACCTTATATTAATTTAGTTTGAAGAAAAAGTAGACTAATATTATATAGTTGATAAATTGTTCGATAGATGGCGCTAATCGATTTGATTTTATGCTAAGATTTAGCACTAGATTAGATTCACAACAATTATAAACCAGAGAAAGGGATGCGGCGTTTCCCGTCAACTTCCCGTCTGATTGCCAAACGTGGTACTTATAGCAAAAACCTTCTTCGGGAGGAGGCCCTTGTTCAACAGTGGACGTTATACGGGCTGGTGATAAAGACGATGAATCATGCAATAGAAAATCAGTAAGTAAATATAGTCACCATTCAATTTTTTCCGTGTAGTTTTGCAAACTTAGAATAGACCACACCATTTCTTCCCATGGGTGTCTTGAAGGTGACTAAGTGACATACAGCTGATGGTGGGCAGCAGGATCTATCAGCTCAAAGTGACCTACTACCTTGCTACGACAACTAAATCATGCGTGGTGTTTATGGCAATATCCCTCAACTACCCTGGCTTGCCAAGGTCTCTTAAAAGGAGGTTCAGCAAAGGACGTAATTTATTTTTTTCGGCTTGACGTGCTTTGGTAGCCACAGGGCTTTTGCTACTTCACCGGGCATAAAGGCGAGCAGAGCTCCAGCCTTAATAAATGGTTTGAAACCTACAAACTAAGCAACCTTCGCAAGAGGGCGCCCCCGTGGAGCTTGGGCATCGGCTCAGGGCCGTTGCTGGCGATGAGATTGAGGGATTATGACTTTTAGTATTTTAGGGGAGTTTTGTGCAACTGTCGCTCTACTTTACGGTTCGCGGGCCTCTCGGACTTCGGGTCTACGAGGGCATCGGAAATGTACGTCAACAGGCTGTTGGAGTGTAGGAAAATTCCAAAATATCCAATCCAATCACTTCATCAACCCGTTTACTGCTGAATATGGGTCTCTTCTTCAACAGACTTTGGCAGGATGAAGGATATTGCCGTAATCACCGCGCTTGTCAAGCAGATTGGTGATTGCAGTTATATGGAAATATCTTTGAGTTGATAGATGCTGCGACACGAAAACCTCCGTAGCGTAGCGGTATTTGGCTCGCTTTAAATCTTGGAGCTCGTGGGTTCGATCCCCACACCGGACAGGAAATCTTTGTGTAAATTCTAAGATCTCTTTCCGCGTCTAGTAGGTTGAGGGACTACCCTCCGTGCCTCGGAAAGCACTTTAAGCCGTTGGTCCCGATTATTATAACATCATCTATAATAATCGTATATCAAGGAACGGGCAGCAGCGTTCACTTGTGTGGTACAACATATGACTGCGGTCACCAACCCGCCTGCCAAGCGTGGGGACTATGGCAAAGACCTTCCCTCGGGAGGAGGCCCATGTTGAGCAGTAGACGTTATACGGGCTGATGATGATGATGATGATGATGAAAACGCTTGTTAAGCAGATTGGTGATTGCAGTAAGATGGAAATATCTTTGAGCTGAAAGATGCTGCTGCCCATCCCTTAATTGTAGGAAAAATAACAAAAAATAACATCGCAATTTTTCATCGTAGCGAAACGAAAGACTCGCGAATTTCATTCGGACAAAAGAGTTATATATATTAGCTGTTGTTTGTATGTTTGTGTGGGGCTATTGTCCGAAATGTGTGTTACAAGAAAATGCTCTTATTTTAGGCAATGTTCGTTGGTCTCTTTGTGAAGAACTGATTTGCGGGAAAGTAGCGATGTATGATGCTTTTGGAAATGATAAATTGGGATTGAGGGTTGTAGGGAATGAAACAGTTTAAGTAGCTGTATTATTTAATAAAATATTTTCTTTTTATGTACACGCTTTTATTGTTTTTACCTTTTGACTTCACCTCTCGCAGGTACTGGAAGAGACTCTATAAGAAAAAGACTGTCTTATTTTATTTCATATCTTATATGTGTAAAAAAAATAAAAAGAAATCTAAAAATAAAGTAAGTAGTTAGTATAGACCACTAGCTACGCCCCGCTGTTTTACCCGCGTTACTCTGCTCCAGTGGGTCGGAGCGTGATTTTTTGTAGTCTCTGTGTTAATAGAGCTTATTAACTATCCCTGTGCAAAGTTTCAGCCAAATCCATTCAGTAGTTTTTGCGTGAAAGAGTTACAAACATCCATCCATACTCACAAAATTCACGTTTATAATATTAGTATGGATGTCGAGCTTAATAATTAGCTTTTACCGTATAAATTCAAATAACCCTTCAAAATATAAAACAATGGATCATTAATCATAAAGTTACAAATATTTTATCCTAAAAAATGGGTTGAATGTGAATCAAACATTGTTTCGTCGTCATTTTATATTTAGGTATATTACTCGTAAATTAATCAAAAACTCTGTCTGTCCGGTGACCCGAGGTTCGATGATACGTCAATAATATAATTTGTATTGTGAAATTTCCAAAACGGATTTTATTTGTGAGTATATTAAGTATCTAATCTATACTTATTATGAAGCTGAAGAGTTTGTTTAAACGCGCTAAATAAACTCAGGAAATACTGGGTCGATTTGAAAAAATACTTTAATTGTTTGATAGCCTTTTTATTGAGAAAGGCTATAGGCTATTTGATTATGAAGTTCCCGCGGGATTTTTTCAATTCGAACCTAAAATTATTGAGTTCCTGAGATTATCGCGTTTAAGCAAACAAAAAAACAAACTATCCAGCTTCTTGAGACAACATATTTTGCGGACCTCGAGTATTGAAACTTGGCAAAACAATGCTTATTTTAATTTTTGGACATAGGGCCATCCGAGACCCTAAAGCACAAACTGATCGTAGCAACCAAGCATTTTTTCAGCACGGAATTCAAACCTGCGATTTCCTCTGGCTACATCACATAAGCTACAATTGTTTTGTCTTCAAAATTGCTTCGTTCCAAGCCCTTTCAGTTTCCTCTAAACTGTTTAAACAAGACATTTTTCCTGACAACCCACAAAGCCCTTCAGACGGAGATAAATGACCCTCAGTATAATGAGCTAATCTTTATTTTGGACCCGAATTGATGGAGCTTACATAGATCTGGGGTCTTATCGGTGAATGTAATTAAACTCTCTTATTTTTTAATCAATAACTGTTTAAGGTGAAACGTTCGCACTAAGAAAGCGTCTTGGGGATAGCCCCAAGACGCTTTCTTAGTGCGAATGTCTATATGCAATGCTAATAGTATTAAATTTAGAGTGGGTATAGACCCACTCTAAATTTAATACTATTAGCATTGTATTGAAATCCTGTGGTCAATTTCGATAATTATATTTATGTAAGAATTAATCAACGCAGACATTTTTTCCTTCGTAAAATCCTTCCTAATATTATGAATGCGAAAATGTTGAGTATGTGTGAAATGAAATGAAAACGTTTATTGATAATGTAGACGAATCGATCGTACTTATTATAAGTCAAATACAATGATAAAAATAAACAAAGACAAAAAAAAATCTTGACTAATTAATAGTATACATTTCAACAGTAATGATATTGAATAGAATTTAAATCTACCAATGTGGCATGTGATAATCGCGTATTATAAAAATTATTAGAATCAACCAGCGCGGGCTGGGATTAGGTCAGAAGTATAGAACGCGTCGCGAGCCTCGCCTTGCAAGGACGACCGGACCCTATCCTAGCTTCCTACGAGTCTTTCTCTACCTACCTACGGTGTGGATGAATGGATGCTTAGAGTACACCACTTTGTGTCTTCCCATGGGTGTCTTAATAGGTTACTAAGGGATTTAATAAATAGAAACAGGCGTTACTTTGCGGAAATCCATATTAATCTAATTTAAAAAGACAAAATATCTAATGTTAATTCCCCTAAAAATGAGTCTATATGCTGTAATGCTATTTTTGCAACGCCCTCCCGCCCGCAAAAATTATGCACATTCTTCTACCAGCCCAAGACCCTCGGCTGGTAGAAGGTCTTCAGCTGGTGATTGTATTTTTGCACGTTTTATTTTTCCTTCCTGCATGTGCATAATTTTTGCGGAGGGAGGGCGGTGAAAAATAGCATTACAGCATGTTAACACATTTTTAGCGGCATTAAAACTAGATATTTTGTCTTTTTAAATTAGATTACTAAGGGATATACAGTTGATGGATGGGTCTATCAGCTCAAGATTACTTACCACCGCGATCAATAATCCGTCTACCAAGCGTGGGGATTATGGATATATAATAAAATAAAATAAATAATAACAAGACAACCATTTGAGCAATAAATGTGTAATGTGTAAACCAAAACCCCGCGTATTTGTCCATTTGAGTATGTTTCGCCGGACCGTCTCATGTGGGGCGCATTGGATCCGGTGGTTAAAGTGCGTCCGTCGTTATATGCTCATTGGTCCACCTAAATACATACAATTGTTTTGGCATAACATAGACAGAACAAGTATTTTGGGTCGCTAAAAACAATATAAATAAATTATAATAATATATAAATAATTTATTTTATAGATATAAATAAATAACAAATATAATTAATTAAGTTTCTAATACATTTTTGACTATTTACAAGTACCTGTTACGTAAGTACCTGTATATTTTTATATCCTTCAATGACCCTGATTAGCCAACGTCTGTTAAGAAGAGGTCCATGTTTAACTGTGGACGTTGTTTTAAAGTTTAGGTTCTAGCAGAATTTTGCAGTCTACTAATGTTGTTGTTAACCCTTCGTGCTAAGTTAAAATGCTTGTGTTACAAGTGGGTTCACGTCGGTAGTGCAATATTATAGGTTTTAGTGGATCAATATAGAAAAGTTTGTTGAAAACATACAATAGAGTGACACACACCTGGGGATTGATTTTGACTCTCTTATTCAAGACTAGGCTTTTCTTTTAAAGCTCAAGTTCCTACGGGAGCAATTCCTAATAAACATTTTATTTTATTTTTATTTATTTATTTATGTACACACAAGAAATATAGTGAAGAGAAAAACAAATACAAACAAAAGGCAATGTACAAAGGTACTACTTATTTCTAAAGAAATCTCTTCCAGTAGACCTGCGAAAGAAGAGATGAAAATAAAGAAAGCAATAATAGTGTGTAGGTAGATATACATACATACAATAACTACACATATACTTAAATACATACATAAAATTATAAATAGTTATAATACATACACAAATAATAATATTATCACGAAGAGGACAGATAGTGTTCTTTCACTCTTTTTTTGAAAAGGGAAAGAGTATTGCAGTTACGGATATTAGCTGGTAGCGAATTCCACAATCTGACTGCATGAACTGTGAAGGAGAAGGAATAAAAATCGGTTTTGTGGGAGGGGAATCTAAGGAGTGATTTAAGGTGTGACCTACAATGAGCATCGGGAGAGTGTACAAAGGAAAAACGTTCTCGCAGGTAGGAAGGATATGAGGGATTGTGCAGGATGTTAAAGAGGAGACATAATATTCAAGTATTTCTGCGAAGGCGGATAGGGAGCCACTTGAGATACTTGCGAAACTAAGAGACACGATCAAATTTACCAAGATTGAATATAAAACGTATACATAAATTTTGCAAGCGCTCAAGTTTGTTCAGTAGCTCCTCAGTGGCATCTAAGTAACAAACATCAGCGTAGTCCAGAATGGGTTGTATAAGTGACTGAGAGAGCATGATTTTGGTTTGTAACGGCAGGAAATACTGGTTGCACCGTAATGAGTGAAATGTGTAGTGGACCCTCTTGCTGACCACATTTACTTGCGCCTTCCAGGATAAGTTACGGTCAAAAACAACCCTGAGATTTTTGGCAGTTTCACTGTAGGGAATATGTGTACCATCTAGTGTGACCTGGGGTAGCGACACAGTGTCTAAAGCTTTACGCATTTGATTACTGCCAATGATTATAGATTGAGACTTAGTCGGATTTATGCAAAGCCCGTACGATTTAGCCCATAAACTAATTTGACTAAGGTCACGATTAATTGAAGCGATAGCGGTCCATGCTTCACTTAAAGTAAAATGACGATACAACTGTAAATCATCTGCGTAGAGATGGAAATTAGAACTAATTACTCGAGCTACGGAGATTATGAAAATGGTGAATAGTAGAGGAGATAGTACGCCACCTTGAGGCACGCCTGCAGCAAGAGTACACCATTCAGAGTAGGACTCTTTATGATGAACACGCTGAGAACGACCCCGAATATATGAGCTGAACCAGGCCACAGCCTCCATGGAGAAATTGTGCGATTTGAGGATGCCGATGAAAATATCGAAATCCACAGAGTTGAAGGCGTTACTAAAGTCAAAGAGCACCAGTACTGTGAGAGACTTATGCTCCATAGCCCAGCGAATGCCCTCCGTGACCTTAAGTAAAGCCGTCACAGTGCTGTGACCTGGCCGGAAGCCTGATTGGAAAGGAGTAAGAATACTATTTTGAGACAAGTATACAAACAGTTGGCGATGAGCTATATGCTCCAGCACTTTGGAAAGGAAAGGGAGAATTGATATGGGACGGAAGTGGGACAAGTGGATAAGGATTAGATATTTTTGGTAATGGGATAATATGTGCACGTTTCCAAACACTAGGAAAGCAACTGGAAAACAGGGAGTAATTTAATATATGTGTAAGGATGGGAATTACAATAGGAAGAATTGGAGTGATCATTCTGGAGCACAATTTGTCATTACCAACAGCCGTAGAAGAAATGGAAAACAGAGATTTTTTTACCTCATCCTCATCCAATGTGGTAATGGCAGCGAAGAAAGATGTTGCAAAGTAGAAGCCCTGATAAGTGGATCAGATAGCGCTGGAGGAGAGGAAAAATGCTGATTAAGACCACACAAATCAAGATCACCACTCTCAACTGTAGGGGATTTGCCAATACCATGAGATTTTAGGAATTTCCATATTTTAGATGAATCAGGACTAGACAGTGATTTGTGGAAGTGGCGACGCTTAGCATTTCTACACAGAAAATTACAGCGATTACGTAACATTTTATACTTGTTAAAATTAGTATCGTTCGGGTTGCGTTTAGCTTTGTCTCGACGTATCATAGCTTCTTTAATATCCGGAGTAATCCACAAAGCAGGAAGGTGTTTCAGTTTGATACGCGTCTATCATACAGAGCCAGTATTGCGGTACTGAAAATAGAAACCTTATTATCCATAGACTCACTGCTAAATAAAGTTGATCAGTCAATGCTCGCAGCATCACATTTGAGTGCCTCCAGGTCCAAGCCGTTAAAATTCCGAAGCAAAGCGCATTCTGGTCTGCGCTTAGGAGGTCGAATTAAATACGATAGAAAAATTAAATCATGATAAGAAAAACAAGCAAAGTTGACCATGATTGGCAACAAGTTCAGGCTTGGAGACAATAATTAAATCGAGAATAGAAGGAGTACAATTCGGAAAATGATGAGTAGGAGAAAGAGGTACTATATGAAGATTTAAAGCAGAAAGAAGGGACTGAATAGAATGTGTCCGGTGATCATTTTTGATTAAACACGTATTGAAATCACCCATCAGGACTACGTGATCATAAGAGGAACACAAGTCATTAAGAAGGTTCTCAAGAGACTCAAAATAGTTAATGCGGAGACTTGGACTGTAAAACACACCGAGCAGTATGTTCGTATGGTGAACTCTTATTTCGATAAATAAATGCGCAGCCGTTTCAGTGTAATTTGAAGGAGATGAGTTAATTATTTAAAGGGGATATCTGCACGCAAGTATATCGCCACACCCCCACCTCCTTTACCAATCCTGTCATTGCGCACTAGCACAAATCCAGGCAAAGCAAAATGTGGCGAAAGAAGGGATGGTTTTAGAAACGACTCCGATATCAAAAGAGCGTCCAAAAAGTTACTGTTAATAGATGCCAGAAGATCAGTGAACGATGAAAGTGTGGTGGCGAGGAATACTCTGAATATTAATGTGAGCAATGTTGAGGTTCTTTAGGTCATTGGAGAGGATAGAGGATAACTGTTCAGATAAAGTCAGCTGCGAAGACTCGCTATTCTCACTAGTAAAACTGTCGTTAGAGGAAGAACAAGAAAACAAACTATCATCAATATTATATATATAGTTCATAATAATAATACAATTTAAATCAATAAAAGTAAATAAAAATATGTAAAATATAAATATAATAATACCAAGAAAATAAAATATTATTAATAATAAAAACAAAACAAACGTAAAAAGTCGTACTCCAGACTCACCGGCTCGCTAGTGGAAGAGATTTTACAAAATTACAATTATCACTTTGTGACGAACAATACATAAAATACAACATTTTAATTATACAATACAAGCGAAAACCAAATCAACAAGAAAATAAATAAAAAATAATAAGACACAAGTACAAACATTAAATAATAGTCACTCAAAGTGGTCTCTCAATAATTGTCCGAAGGTAGAAGAAGAATGAATAATTTATTAAAAACCAACTGCCAGTATGAATACCGAACGCATCCATAACTGACAGTTGCCAATGTTACTAACAACCAACATTGTGCGGTCCATATTTTACATAATTAAGTACCGACAAATAAGTAAAAAAAAAAAAGAATTACATATTAAAGAAAAGATAAATGTAACGGGTAATGAGCTAAATATAAACTTAAATCATACCTTCAGTGAGCGAGGTGAGTTGTACATGTAATACGGCGAAAGAAGGAGGTGTCAACAAGTTGAGCATAACATAACAGGTGAATCGTGCGCATCAACGTCGTCGGCTTCTAATTCGGGTTTCCTGTTTTGAAGACCCAGCAGCGAGATCGACGGTCGCAGGCACCGGCGTGGACTTCTTGGTGGCGTCATTTACTGAACATATGGGGAATTTCGCTATCAGAACTTGAAGTTCAGCCATAGTCTCAAGCTTGTGACGTTTTTTGTCCGGAGTAACTATGATTATCTTCCCCATGGAAGACCAACAGCTTTGGATACCAAAGTGCTTGCGAGATGCAGTAAATGTACGATGCCTCACCTGCGTAAGGAACTCGGAGATGGTGATACCAGTACCTTTCAATTCGGTCTTGTTATCCCAAACTAACTGGCGATGTTCAACGTCCCGAAATCTTACCAGAACCGGACGAGTTTTACCTGGTGAGGCCCCCAGTCGATGGGAGACTTCAAAAATGTCAGTATTTAGGTCGGACAACTTCATTTGTTTGGTTAATATTTGAACCACAACTTCGTGTAACTTTTCATTGGGCTTTTTAGGGATCCCATGAAGCAGAAGAACCTTGCGACGCTGATGCATTTCATGACGGTCCATACCCACTGACAACAGCTCTACTTGAGTTTTGAGATGACTGATGGAATCCATGAAAAGTGACTTGAACTCAAAGAAGTCACGTGACAGAGCCTCTAAGTTTGTGTGGACAGGTACTGCAGTGAAAGCCAAGGCCTTATCCAATTTGGTCTCATGTTCCTTGAACTTCGTTTGGAAAAGTTTTTGCAGATTATCCAAACTCTTCTCAAATCTGCTATCCATTGCCAAAGTTGAGAATGAAGTGATTGCTAGTGAGAGTGACAGTGCAGGAATTATGATCACAGTGAGTACAGGTGGGTCCAGAAAACGTATTTCAAATCATTAAAGGTTAAAATATTAATTATTTAAATTTTAAATTAATTAAATATATGAGGCGTATAGTATAGCGTGTTTATATATCGCCTACTCACAAAAAATCAAGAACTATCTAATCCCTACTTACAATTTGAATGTTGCCTTTTAGCAAACAAGATTTTACTTTACCTAATCTTTTTACCGAAACAAAAAAAAAACGAAACAATATTACAACCGGGTTTTCGTCTTTCCCGGATATATGATAATTATGTTATCTGACGTAGCATCCCGTATGCTTACCAGGATTTTCATACAAGTGGTTTTACACTAAACGCTTGGAGGCAATTATTACGCTAAATGCCCTCCCGACCCTTAGTGTGCTAAGAACCTTCCGATGCCCTCGTAGACCCGAAGTCTGAGAGGCCCGCGAACTATAAAGTAGAGCGGCTGTTGCACAAAACTCCCTTAAAAAAAACTAAAAGCCATAATCCCTCAATCTCCCCGTCAGCGACCGCCCTGAGCCGTGGTCCAAGTCCCACAGGGGACGCCCTCTTGCGCAGGCATTATAATATCTTCCCGCCCACTGTTTCAATCGTGTACCTCCCGTTCTCGTAGGAACTTCATAATAAAGTATACTTGATAGCTTTTCTCGATAAATGAGATTTCTAACACTGAAAGATTGTTTTACCGGTCCAGTAGTTCCTGAGATTATCGCGTTCAAGAAATGAAACAAGCATACGTTTAAGCTTTATATAATTATAAGTGTACATTCAATAACAGTCGTATCATTCATCTAACTAAGTTACTTGTACATGATCTTTCGTGACAATTTTTTTTTGTTTTATTAAATCATAGGTCGAAATTCAACGTTTTCAAAACCATAAACCATCGTGTGAAAGTAAAATACATTTCAACTGTCAACTCGTGGTCGCGCTACCGGCCAGTGCCGAATTTAACGCTTTTGTTTTATGTTAATTTCTTTTTCAGGTTTTTCATGTCGGAATGATTTGTGGGACGGACCTTAAAATATGGAGATGTGTTTATGAAGCGAGAGACAGTTACGGGCTTAACGTATTAGGGTTTAAGGTAACTTTTGGTGTTTCTCTTAAGAATTCACCAGTACTGGACATAGACGAAAGCAGTTTTTTTTTCACACAGACATAATAATATAAGGAGTTTTGCTGAAGAATGCACAATTATTTGTATATACACTGCTGAACATGAGCCTCCTTCCGGGGTATTTGCCATAGTCACCACGCTTGGCAGGCGGATTAGTGACCGCAGTATTATGTTGTACCACACAAGGAAACGCTGCTGCCAGTTCCTTGATATTCAATTATTATAGATGATGTTATAACAATGGGGACCAACTTCTTAATGTGATTTCCGAGGCACGGAGGGAAGTCCCTCAACCAACCAGACCCGGAAAGAAATCTTTGGATTTTCACAAATATTTTCTATCCGGGTGGGAATCGAGCCCACGACCTCCGAGATTTAAAGCTAGCCAAATACCGCTACGCTACGGAGTTTGTCAGTTACTTTGTAAGTTAATGCTGTATTCAAAAAACCAAAATTAACATAATTCGAATTAAACTTAATATAGCAATGCCCCTCTTTTCAATTTTCCAATAAGCTCCAATCTTGCTCCAAAGATAATCCACTTATAAATAAAGATTGTTCCCAGTGAGCCATAGGGCAGGTATATTATCGGGAAATCCCAGCATTCAAAGATTGGTTTTCTTTCCCGGGATTTTGCAGAATTTATGGCGGGACTTTTAAGCAAGGATTTATTTGGTAAGAAGATAAATATTGTAAAACAAATAAGATTTATGGTTACACAAAAAGTAAATCTTATCGACTTGAAATTGTTGTACTGTGTCGTCGGCTTATTGCAAGAACACATTAACTGCAAAAAATCACTAAATACGTTTTTATCTATAGTGGACTTCTTTTGACACATTCTACAAAAGGCAAAACCTCACTAGATAAACATACTTAAAATACCTAAATCGAACTAAATTAACAACGACCTCCGTAAGCCTCCTCCGCGAAGCGGTATTTGCCTCGCTTTAAAATCTCGGTGGTCGTGGGTTCGATCCCCACTCCGCACAAGAAATCTTTGTGTAGATTCTAAGATTTCTTTCCGGGTCTGGTTGATTGAGGGACTACTCTCTGTGCCTCGGAAAGCACGTAAAGCCGTTGGTCCCGATTGTTATAACATCATCTATAATAATCGTAGATCAAGGAACGGGCAGCAGCGTTTCCTTGTATGGTACAATATGATAATGCGGTCACCAACCCGCCTGCCAAGCGTGGTGACTATGGAAAATACCCGCCCCGGGAGGAGGCCCATGTACAGCCATGGACGCTATACGGGATGATGATGATATTCATTTATCGCCGTGTGGTTTTTGGCTTGTGGCAGTATATTCTAGACCACCCCATATCTATTTTATTTGTACAATTCGTCGGCTAATTGCAAGAAGTCATAATGTGACATATTCACTATTCTGAGATAAACGGTATTTTAGTTCATCATCATCATCAGCAACGTCCACTGCTGAACTTGGGCCTCCTCCCGAGGGCGGGTATTTGCCATAGTCACCACGCTTGGCAGGAGGATTTGTGACCGCAGTATTATGTTGTACCACACAAGGAGACGCTGCTGCCCGTTCCGTGATACACGATTATTATAGATGATGTTATAATATTTGGGACCAAGGGCTTAACGTGCTCTCTGAGGCACGGAGGGTACCTAGTCGCTCAACCTACCAAACCCTGAAAGAAATCATAGAATTTACACAAAGATTTCCTGTCCGGCATGGGAATTGAACACACGGCCTTCGAGATTTAAAGTGAACCAAATACCGCTACGAGTGTATTTTTTTTAAATTATTGTAGTACCTGAATGATTTTGTAATTAATTTTGTAACTCAGCAAACTCACCTAACAAAGCCGACAGCTTTCAAAAACGAGAAAAATCCTCAACATCTTTCATGAGCCCGGGAACGTCCGGATTTACAACAGTCCGGGATATTACGTACCGGTAATTATTTCTCCCCCCTAGCGAGACATCAATTAGGTGGGGGTGGCGATAAATTATTACAGCTTTTGTAAATATTTGCATTTATTAAATCAGGTAGATACAATTAGAACACCTGGGGTTTAGGGCGAGGTTTTATTGGAGTGGAGCGGAGATGGATGGTTTATGAGAAGTGGTATAGAGGAAAAGGGAGTCAGTGGTAGCGTGACGGCTGACAGGACAGAATAGAAAAAAATACGTGATGCTTTTTTGTCAACGTCATCATCATATCAGCCAGTTGTAATCCGCGGCTGAACAAAGGCCTCCCCCATCGATTTCCAGCGGGATCCAGCGGGAAAGATTGCTAGCGGCCTGCATCCACTGACTCTCTGTGACCTTTCTTAGGTCGTCGGTCCATCGTGCAGCGGTTGTCCCTTGCCAGTTCGTGGTCACCACTCGAGAACCTGGCCTTTTTTTACTTTTACTTTATCAACCGGTTTACGACTCTTGATCATGGGCATCCAATTAACAGACCTTGGCATGCAAAGGTCTTTAATGGATATTGCCAAAATCACCACGCAGGTGGATTAGTGATCGCAGTAAGATGGTGTGTATACTTCGGTTGATAGTGCTTCTTACGTCACCCATGGGAAGATATTGCGTGGACCATTCTAAGCCAGCAACCACACGGGTTCCGCCGACCCCAGATAAATTGGAATAGGGCAGGGAGATGATGATAGGCCGGATTGCTTATGCGTACCCGGCCCCCGCCAACGGCGGATCGAAAAAGTGTCCGGGGGGTTTTAGTGGTTTAGGGTCCTCTCCTCGTGGTATGAGTTTAGCATACCACGCTATGGATAGGGCGAGTCCCACATATTTCACCGCCAGCGCGCGAGTACGATTCAGCGGCGGTGGGAATGCGATAACGCATATTCAACCGGACAAAAAAAAAGGGAGTAAATGATGGAGTGGAGAGTAGTTAGATTAAGAAACCAACTAGAAACTTGCTCTGCTTCTCATTCGGTCAAAAGACGATGTTTTCTGTGTACTCCGTGGTGGAGTTCATCATCATCAATGAGCCTCTATAGTCGTTGGCTGAATCTCAAATTTCTTACCGGATCTGGTTGATCGTGAGCTATAAACTACCTTCCTGCTTCGAAAGCACGTTGCGCCGTCGGCATCTGGTTATAACATCATATATAACTATCATATACCAGAAAACGGGCAGCAGCGTTTCTCTGCTTGTGTTATTACATAAAACTGCGGTCACCAACCTGCCTAGTGTGGTGACTATTGCAAAAACTCTCCCTTTGGATGAGGCACATGTTCATCACACGTAATGCGGATTAACGATAAGATATCCTTATACAATGCGTGACTTGTCGTTTCTTATACATCGTAAAATATAATTAAATGATGACGTCAGAGGTTTTTATTGCAGAAAGGAGGATTTACGGTCAACGATTTGAGATAATTAGTAGTTTATTCTGTTACGTAACGTACTATATTGCTTTATTATTGTATTGGTACATTTTACTGCGACGAGTCCAAGCGGGACCGGAAGCTAAACACGTAACGATATGACTATGACTTCGATAAAAATGTCTTCATTATTATAGGGTTATTGTAACGCATTTCCTATGTTATTGTTATTGTATTATATTATATAAGCTAATTAACTATGTAGTTTATTAAATAACGCAAAACCTCTTGGGTGGTGATTGTGCTCATGAATATGAACAACTTTTTCTAAGAGGCCAACATTGTATCTCGAAGTAAAAAATCAGCTGTTACATACAAATTGTCAATACCTACTCGACCAATGTATGAACAAGTTGTTTTTTTTTTCGAGTTACAAAGTTGGTCCCATATTAAAAGTTGTTCATGTCCATGAGCACAATCACCACCTAAGAGGTTTTGCGTTATTTAATTAACACGTTGTATATACAATGATGAATAGCTTTTATAAAATAAAACTTACTTATAAAATAATGCTGTCCTAAATCTATTCTACTTGGCTATAATAGAAGATTCGAACCTTCATCGATCTTCACCTAGCTGATAATAGAATGAAACATGTTTTATAATTCATTTAGTATCTTAGAAAATACACTAAAAATGGGTTGGCTAAAGAAATCCCCACGCCGGACAGGAAATGATTGTGTAAATTCTAAGATTTCTTTTCGGGTCTGGTTGGTTGAGGGACTACCCTCCGTACCTCGGAAAGCACGTTAAACCGTTGGCGCGACTGTTATATAACATCATCTATAATAATCGTATCTCAAGGAACGGACAGCAGCGTTTCCATGTGTGGTACAACATAATACTGCGGTCACCAACCCGCCTACCAAGCTTGGTGACTATGGCAAAACCCTTCCTCGGAAGGAGGCCCATGTTCAGCAGTGGACGTTATACGGGCTCATGATGATGATACTTAATTATGAACTTCCAACGGGAGCGCAAGTTACGCGGGTGACTAGAGAAGCTAGTTCAAAGATACACCAATAAAACACTAAGGAATCTAATACTAAAAATTAATACCTTAATACCCCGTACTTACGCGATAGGTGGGACAACGTGATTGCCCTGTAAGTCGAATTCGCGTAAGTCGGGGTTCCAACTTTCCCTATAAATATATATAAAGTACTAGCGGCCCGCCCCGGCTTCGCACGGGTGGACTTTTATACCCTACCCCTGCCCTACACTAACCCTGCGCTACCCTACCCTACCACTACCCTACCCCTACCCTACCACTACACTACCCCTACCCTACCCTACCCCTACCCTACCCCTACCCTACCCCTACCCTACCCCTACCCTACCCCTACCCTATCCCTACCGTACCCCTACCCTACCCCTACCCTACCCCTACCCTACCCCTACCCTACCCCTACCCTACCCTAGCCCTACCCTACCCCTACCCTACCCCTACCCTACCCCTACCCTACCCCTACCCTACCCCTACCCTACCCCTACCCTACCCCTACCCTACCCCTACCCTACCCCTACCCTACCCTAGCCCTACCCTACCCCTACCCTACCCTATCCCTACCCTACCCCTACCCCTACCCTACCCCTACCCTACCCCTACCCTACCCTACCTCTACCCTACCCCTACCATACCCCTACCCTACCCCTACCCTACCCTACCCCTACCCTAAATATTATTTAAAATTTGACACTGCGATGGTAGCGCCGTCTGTCGGATCCAATGTAAAACATTCCAAAATCAACAACTACTAATAAATTAAAAATTAATTAAAAAAACATTGTCCAGCGGACAAAATTGTGAATCTAAACCATTCCCAGATCCCCTTGAACACACACAAAAAATTTCATTAAAATCGGTCCAGTCGTTTGAGAGAAGTTCAGTGACATACACACTCACAGAAGAATTATATATATAAAGATATGTAATCGGGACCAGAGTCTTAAAAAAAATAATAGTGCAGAAAAAACATGTTTAATAATACGTTAAATAATAAATGATCTTTAAATTATTACACCATAATTCTAACATGGTTTCCATCTAAGCAATAATACCGTGACGTTTGAATTCAAAGAGAAAGATTATCACTTATTATTCCGGTCGATCATTTATGTTTGCTAATTCCTTTTTTTATTTTAGATTCAAAGTCCTTTAAGTTTCTTATGATAAAATTTAGTTGACACTCTAAAAGACATTGTTTTTCGTTTCATGTTAGGTTAGGTTAGCAGTTAGCAGTTTAAGTTGCAGTAAACCGAACACGCCGATGCGCGTGGTGATCAAAAATAAAAACCACGTATCTCCGAATTCGCGTAAAACGGGGTAGCGTAAGTCGGGGTATTACTGTACTACCTTTGACCGTGACAGCGTGTAGCCACCCTTATATATAGGCATCCCACAGACGAGGTCGCTATCAACTATTTGTGGTTTTGATTAGACCGTGGCCGGAGTTGGGAGGTTACCTCCGTTACGTAATTTCGGCTCCGTCTGTCTTGTGTAGAATATCGATGCATTGTACCTTAGGTAGGTATTGTACGACTGTTATTGGGACACGGCTTGCCCTTTGGAATACGATTGTTTGAGGATATTTGAAGTATTCATATTCATTTATTGCTCACTATATGTATTACGGATTAACAAGCCGAAGTGGCAATGGGCAGGACACATGGCTCGAAGAACTGACGGTCGATGGAGCAGAAAGGTTCTCAAGTGGAGACCACGAACTGGCATGCACAGCGTAGGACGACCGCACGATGGACCGTCGACCTCATAAAGGTTGCAGGGAGTCAGTGGTTGCAGGCCGCTAGCGATCGTTCCCGCCTATGTTCAGCAGTGGACTACAACAGGTTGATATGATGATGATGATGCATATTAGCATAGAATCCTCCTGACCTATTTCGGCTACGGAGACCAATCTATTAAAGATATTATCCATTTACTCAGGACATTTATAGGCAAAAACATAATTTACATTTTAATGTCTACGTAGTAAAATACAAAGCATACTTCACTTTGTTAATTTACGCAGCCAAAGTAACACATATAACGGAACCGTAAACCATTTTTTTGTAAACCCATAAACAAAGCCAAGACAGTACACTTCCTAAAATTTATATCTTAAGTCGTGAGACTTATAGCGGCTTGAATTTATGCTCCTATCTGTAATATAATTTGTGATGCTACAAAGATGTAGAGAAACAAACGGCGTCTTTAAAAAAGCTTTTTCATTAGTCAGTCCATTTATGCAAACTGTTGAAAATGGGCCTTTTCTTAGCAGACCTTGGCAGGGATATTGCCGTAAATGGGCCACTATAAGTATGGCCTAGGAGATCCCGCGGTACCATATTGGCCGCGGGTGCCGTCGGGGGGCCGGATTGCTTATGCGTACCCGGCCCCCGCCAGCGACGGATCGAAGGAGTGTCCGGGGGGTTTTAGTGGTGTAGGGTCCTCTCCTCGTGGTATGAGTTAAGCATACCACGCTATGGAGAGGGCGAGTCCCACATATCCCATCGCCAGCGCGCGAATACGCGGAATGAGTAAATGCATTTCCTCCCGGACAGAAAAAAGGGATATTGCCGTAATCACCACGCTTAGCAGGTGGATGGGTAATCGCAGTTAGTTGGGAGTATTATTGAGCTGGTAGATGCTGCTGCCCACCCTTTAGCTGTACTTATGTCCTTTAGTCGCCTCTTACGACACCCATAGGAATATATCGGGTGGTCTATTTTATGCAGGAAAACATACGACAGTAAATCATTAGGTATCTTAAAATTGACACGTTATTATATCATTATAACAAACATATACCAGGCCTCGGGCAGCAGCGTTTCCTTATGTTTCAATATAATACTACAGTCACCAACTCGCTTGCCAAGCGTAGTAATTATGGCAGAATCCCTTCTAGAGAAGAGGAATATATCAGCCGATGTAGATACTTAAAGATTCGCCAAAAAGAACGCGTATTTACCGCGCGTCGGGGCGTTAGCCGGACGCCGCGTTATTGCGCCGAATCGTGTTGTACTATGACGGCATAGCATTAGCATACGCCACGCTCTGTCGCGGCGTTATGGCGCTTACGCCAGGCATTGTATTGCATTGCACTAGTCAGACAAAAGCTGGCACTGTTACGCTGAACGCTGAAAAGCTTTATTTAGAATAAAGTTTTTTTTATATTTCCTCGTTGTCAGTTTCTTAATTAGCGCGACGTTACGCGTCGCTACTGACGCTTCAACGCGGCGTTAAATACGCGTCCTATTTGGCGAAATCTTTAGCTGCACTAAAGGCTATAGCTAACGTTAAGCGTAGTAAAACATTACTCACACCACTTCTTGTTTATTTACATCTACGTTTTCTAATGAAGTATCGCACATAAGACGTGGAAGAGCAACAAAAAGGAGTTTTCTTTGGTGTTTCAGTAATAAGTTCTGATGATGAGCCGTTTTATGTTATTTGGAGACAAGTCGTCAAACCTAATGGGACAGATGCATTATATTAGGTTTTTTGCATTGCCTCCCTCTTTGTTTTATAGCCTCCAGTATATTTGTTTTTATTAGTAAAACCATTGAAAAGTTTATGTTATTCTAAAATCTTTTGTATTTATTTAAAAAAAAAATGTTTTTTTTACAATAGAGTTTTTTTTACTACTAGTAATCTTATTAACCCCTCGTGCTAAGCTAAAATGCTTGTGTTACGAGTGGGTTTACGTCGGTAATGCAATGGGTGGGATTCGAACCGGCGACCTCAAGATCACAAGTCCGACGCCCTAGCCATTGGGCTACGGCCGCTAGGCATAGGTCTAGTTTGAATACTTAATCATCTAAATAACACCAATAAAATCTGGTTTATGAAACGTTTCTTTTTAAACAAAGTTAACACCACACTCTTTTATTAAAAATTTAATCTGTCCATTATAACAGCGTCGGGTTTTGTTAGCTAACATTATCTCACTGGATTTGGGCATATCCAACTTTTGTTAATTATTTATGGGTTTTACACATCAAGGAACGTCTATCTATAACCAAAGCCATTCTATAAAAAGCTGGCATTTACCCAAAGTTAAATTAAAAAGCTAAGGAAATATTTGACGGGAATTTTCGTTATTAAGTGACTTGTTCATTTTTTAAGACGTTAGAATATGGGTTATAATGTCTGGATAGTGACGCGTTCCAATCCCCTTCAGGGAAGAATTTCTCGTACTAGGGAAAATAGCCTGTGACGCGGCGCAAATTAGTCTAAACTTTCCCACTGCAGGGCAAAGGCCTCCGTACTCTCCTTCCATAAATACCTGCAAAAAGCCACCCGGAACCAGTCCCTATAGCCTATAGATACATAGGCTAGGGGTCTCCAAACTTTGACGCCTTAGGGCCATAACGATTTTTTTAATATGTTCGAAGTCCAAACATGGCCAAAACAGTTTTAATTTTTCTATCCTTAACTATACTCTTATTTCTAGACTAGTCGCAAAGTGTGCGACCGAGTAGTTATCATTTTAAGTTTTCTTTTTCAACTTATCACAGCAGTAGTTACAACAATAAGACATTGGGTATCGCGGGCCAGATTTATGAAACTAGTCTTACGCTGTCGCGGGCCGTATTGTTGGCACTGGCGGGCCGCAGTTTGGAGAACTCTGCTATAGACCACTATTGAAAAGGTCTAACGACCTGAGCAATTCCTCCGGGACTCGGTCGAGTCCACAAGGAAGACCAACGTTCCAGTCCCTATAGAAGGAGTCAAGTTCATCTCTCCATCTCCGTCTGGGTCTGCCGCGATGTCCTTTGCCGTGTGTAGGGACCCATAGGGTCGTGCGTTCAGCTCAATGATCGTGTGCCATGCTGCAGATGTATCCTGTCTATTTATATCAAAGATAAAAAAGCACAGTGGGTAAGATTCGCAATCTGGAAAGTCATTCAATTGTGATTCCTCAGCTTATATAGTGAGAAGTGTATCATGCTAAATTCTGCTTTAATTTCGGAAGCATAGAACACAAATTAACATGAGAAATGTAATGCTTTTACGGCATTTTATTATTAGGATGTAAGAAAAGCCATCGTTATCAGGAAAAATATAGCAAAACATTGTACTTGTGTATTAAGTGTGGGCCCGAATAATATAAATGGTTGTTTTCAGTCTATCACAGATATGTTTCGCTTACAAATGATACAGTAGGTGTTAAGGATAAGATTTGTAAGTAATATTTATTGGAAATATGAATCTTTATTTTGTTATATTAATATTTTATGGCATCTGTTGAAATGTTTAGGTATTTTTGACCGTATTTTGTCTACTACAAAATACGGTCAAAAATACCTAAACTATTGATGGAAATCAGAATATAGATTTTAGATATTAATAATGCCTTTGTCATAATTTATAATTCTGAAGATAGAAAGAGTGTAGTTGCAGTCTTTACCTGCCTAATTATTTTAAATTAATTGCGAGGAAATATACGTATGTAATTTCAAAATACAACTATTTGTCATAAAATTAGTCAAATTATCTTTTGCATCAGGAAATGTACCGTCGTCAAATTTCAAAATATATAGTATTTTATTCTTAGTACTTTGTTTTGAATGTTCGCAAACCAAATTTAGTATTTTAATTAGTATGTATATATAATATTATATAGGGTGACTGGTAATTAGTGACCGATACCTAAACACATGATTGTGCTCATGATAAGAAACAACTTTTACTATGGCACCAACCCGGAAATCGCGAAAAAAAAATCAGCTGTTCAATACATTCATGTTCACATAACTCGTCAACATGGTAGGGAGCAGCTGATTTTTTTTTCGCGATTTCGGGTTTTGATGCCATAGTAAAAGTTGTTTGTTATCATGAGCACAATCATGTGTTTAGGTATCGATCACTAATTACCAGTCACCCTATGTATATGGTTTTGTATTTTCACTGTCCAATTTTTTTTTCCTTTCCTAAATATTATATTCCTCTTATTTCCTATTTTTGATTAAATAAAGCATTTATTTACGTCATAAGGAAATATGGACAGTATAATTAATTATTTGGGAGATGAGATGACAAAAATATCAAATTAGAGCAATGTCTATAAGCTAAGTGGTATGTACGACTACTGGTTGCAATTAATATTATATCGAGCAGGCCAATAAATTATGGTTTTGGGATGTCAATATCACAGGCTTATTAAATGTAGGCGGGTGGCTCAAGAAAATTTGTTTGTAGACGTGATTCCGGACACTATTTGGAGTAAGAGAGTAGTTAGCGTTGCCTAGTGCTCGGTTAAAGCCGGACATAGTAAGACTGTGTCTGGTTTTTACCGGACTTCAGCGGCTTTATGTCCGGCCAAAATAAACGACATGTCTGACTTGTCCGGGGTTTGTTGGCAGCCGTAGTTAGAAATAATAGTTGCTTAGTTTTAATTATGCCATACAAATTTTAAACGGTAATTTAGAATAGAGTTCGCATTTTGAAATGATTTTTCGTTACTAATATGGAATGCAGTTGATTTAATTGTTTTCTTGTACGATAGTTGTTATGAACAAAAGGTTTACTATTTCCTTACATATAATAAAACTGTAGAGGGTGAATGTCTGTACATACAAAAAAAACAAACTAAAACCAAGTCAGGGGGATGTTTGAAGTAAAATAGAACACATTCTGATTTTTTTTTCTCAATCTGTTTGTCTGTTTGTACGTAAATAAACTAGTTAGGTATATAAATAAACTAGCTGTCCAAGCGTGGTGACTGGCAAAAAACCCCTCCCTCGGGACTCCTCCCGAGGTCCATGTTCAGCAGTGGACGTTATACGGGCTGATGATGATACCATTTACGCTGATGTAAGCTCTGAAACATTTTCATAATTTTTCTCCTGTTATTCAAACCCTGACTCTTTCAAAACGGTCTTTGATAACGAAAATACAGGAAAGACCTCAATTGGTCCGTATAGAAAACCGATCTATATTCGTATATTTGGTACAATATTTGTGCACGTATATCACATTTGTGCCCGAGGTTGGATTGCAGCCAACACCGGGGTTTTACGCCCGGTATGCGATCTGCGAATAATATTTCGGGGTTTCCAGTAGATTTTATTCAGCATTCAGATTCAGACCAATTTTCAATTGTGGAACAGTACTGTTTGAATTAAACTATATTTTGTTCTGTTTCGAAAACATTCAAATTTCAAATGTAATGTTTACGGCGGCCGTCTATAGATTGAGCTACAGTCGAGTTATAAGTCGCAAGCGTTTGGTGTTTTCTGTTGATATAGGTCTGCGGAAACATTCTTATTTTATCCTACTTATACTCTGAGGAAACGTGTTTTATTTCACTATGATCTCTGGCTTATGGTGATTTTGACTCCA
Source organism: Nycteola revayana (assembly GCA_947037095.2). Lineage (NCBI taxonomy): Eukaryota > Metazoa > Arthropoda > Insecta > Lepidoptera > Nolidae > Nycteola > Nycteola revayana. The sequence goes on along the minus strand of OX344851.2, from coordinate 13,725,533 downwards.
TAGCGTACATGTTCTAAAAATGTGATGACTTTAGATTTCCATTGTTGAACTTGGGGCTCCTCTTCATCAGAACTTGGCAAGTCAGAGTCGTTGAGGGATATTGCCGTAATCCCTACGCACCATGGATTGCTAATCACACTGAGGTAAGATAGGATAAGATCGCAGTATGATAGGATATCTTTGATTTGATAAATGTTGCTGCCCTTGTATTAGGTATATTTTTTTTATTTGCTCAGAGGTTGCGTGTCCGTGTGGTATTTCCCTCCAAACAATGGCGTACCTCCTATTCTTGAACGCCAGGTCGACACGAAAAGAAGATAAGTTGTACGTCTCTTAGTCACCACTTACGACATCCATAGGAAGATCCCCTATCTTGGTCTATTCTAAGCCAGAATCCATACAGCAAAATTGGTATACTTAGATAAAAAACGGACAGAAAGCTTTCTCTCGCTTTTTATACCGTTATCCAGAGGATAACGTGAGTTTCTAATGGCTTAACATTTTTGGGATTGGGCTCGTTAGTTCCGGAGCTTATTCAATGCAAACAAATTAACAAGTCTTTCCACTTTATAGTATTAGTATGGACTAATTATTCTAAATATATACTACAGTTCAACGCTCCCAGAATGCTGGCAGCATTTATCCGTTGAATGGCAACGCTTATCTGCTGTGCAAAGTAAATAGTGATTTGAAGGGGCCGTAGCCCTATGGCTGGGGCGTCGGACTTGTGATCTTGAGGTCGCCAGCGAACCCCAGCCATTGCACTACCGACGTGAACCCACGCGTAACACAAGCATTTTAGCTTAGCACGAGGGGCTAACAAGAATACTAGTAGACTGCAAAAACTATACCAGCACTCTGGAAACGTGCCGTCTTAAATAATTCCAGACCTCAAAAGCATAAGCACGGATGAACTATTACTTTCAGAAGTATTTGGTCGTAACTGCCAGATTACGATAAGGAACATCCGACCCTATGCTTCTGAGCTCCAGAAATGTACTGCCTTCAAAAATATCTTTATATTAAGTATTCCAAATAACTCTCTCATTATCCTTTAATGCATTTTTTAAGGAATACATTTGAGGAGGGATTTGAAAGTCGCTTTTGTCGATAGCTTCCCTGCGTCTATTGATTCGATTCAATTTTTGTCTTATTACTTAACATTTAAGATTGGATTTTCAATGTTCATTGTTCAATAACTTGTAAGGGTAATTCCTTTTTAAATATAAATACTTTTATCCTATGTCTTTTCTGATTGTAAGTGTCACAGGAAATGAAATGGATTGAATTAAATATGCTTCAAATATATATATGGAAATGAATACTTTTGGTAATCTATCTTGTAGAGTTATGGGATTTTTTCCTATTATTATTCCATTATTAAATAGCTCCCGAAAGAGGGGTTTGCCATAGCATAGTCACCACGCTAAGCAGGCGGGTTGGAGGCCGTAGTATTATATGGTAACGCACAGGGAAAGGCTGCTACCCGTTCCCTGGTATACGCTTGTTATAGAAGATGTTAAAACAATCGGGACCGTGTTTTCCGAGGCACGGATGGGAGTCCCTCAACTAACCAGACCCAGTAAGAAATCTTAGAATTTACCTTAACATTCCTTGTCCTGGCGTGGCGTGGGCAGACTTAAAATCAAGGGGGACTTTCGGGGGACGTCTATAATATTAAAAAGAGTTCGTTTGTTTGATTGAACGCGCTAATCTCAAGAACTACTGGTAACGATTTGAAAAATTCTTTCAAAGTTCGATAACCCATTTATCTAAGAAGGTTAAAGGCTATGAATCATCACAATAGAATTTCACGCCGACGAAGACACGGGCATAAGGTAGTCTTTACTAATAATGTAATAAAGAGGAAAGGTTTGATTGTTTGTTCGTTTGTTTGTATTGAATAGGCTCCGAAACTACTGGACTTTTTTTTTATTCGGATGGACATACGTATACGTAGCCACGAGACTTTTGCTACTTCACCGGGCATAAAGGCGAGCAGAGCTCCAGCCTTAATAAATGGTTTAAAAACTACTAACTAAGCAACCTGCGCAAGAGGGCGCCCCCTGTGGGGCTAAGACCTCGCTGGTGATGAGATTGAGGGATTATGACTTTACTGTACCGAAAAATTCTTTCACCGTTGGAAAGCTACACTATCCCCGGATGACATAGGCTATATTTAATTATGAAGTTCCCACGGGAACGGGAATTACGTGAGCGAAACCGCGCGCATATTGCTAGTCACTACATAGTATAAAACAAAGTCACTTCCCGCTGTCTGTCCGTCCCTATGTATGCTTAGATCTTTAAAACTACGCAACAGATTTTGATTCGGTTTTTTTAAATAGATAGAGTGATTTAAGAGGAGGATTTATATGTATGATACATCAGCATTGCACCCGTGCGAAGCCGGGGTGGGTCGCTAGTTTGAAATAAATAGTTTACTTCAGTAAATTACGTGACATACGACTCCCAGTCTAGACTGCTAAATATTCTGTGAATACTTGTAAATGGTCAGCAATTTCATTTAGTCGCCATCTTGAGTCGGACAGTTGGCATGCTTACTTGTAATAATTGTCCGAGTTTGCAGCTAAACGGTTTGTGGGTGATTTGCAAGTGTACTGTGACACCAGTACACTTGGTTGGCAGGTATTGTTTAGTGTTATCCTTACGTAGTAGCTAAGCGACAACCTCCGTAGCGTAGCGGTATTTGGCTCGCTTTAAATCTCGGAGGTAGTGGGTTCGATCCCCATGACAGGAAATCTTTGTGTAAATTCTTAGATTTCTTTCCGGGTCTAGTTGGTTGAGGGACTACCTTTCGTGCCTCGGAAAGCACGTTAAGCCGTTGGTCCCGATTGTTATTACATCATCTAAAATAATCATACCTATATCAAGGAACGGGCAGCAGCGTTTCCTTGTGTGGTACAACATAATACTGCGGGCACCAACCCGTCAAGCGTGGTGACTATGGCAAATACCCTCCCTCGGGAGGAGGCAAATGTTCAGCAGTGGATGATATACGGGCTGATAATGATGATGATGATTAGTGGCTAAGCGGTATGAGGTTTATAGTTCTGATTCCATATTTTGACTATTGACCAAAGAGTTGTGTTAAAACAAAATCGGTTCGGGTTGGTTAATGATATTTTAACTAACTCAAAGCTTGAAGAAACGAACCAAGTGTTATTCTTTACATATGCCTTCCACCCTAATCTATACATATAATGAAACATAGATAAAAAACTGGTCAAATGCGAGTCGGACCCGCGCACGTAGGGTTCCGTACCATTTTCAAGCCTGTTGCCGTTATATCGAGCAGAAAACGGCAGAAAGGTTATTATAACCTTAAAAAATTAAATAATTTAAAACAATTAATGAAATAGAATTTAAATTTTATTACCTTTACTAACTTTACATGCGTTTGAATTATAAAATTGAATATAATAATTACAATAAAAATAAATTTAAAATGAAAGTAAAACTAAAAATCTACACTAATTTTATAAAGAGGAACGATTTGATTGATTTTTTGTTTGTTTGCATTGAATAGGCTCCGAAACTACTTGACCGATTTGAAACATTCTTTCACTGTTGGGTAGCTACACAATCTCCGGTGAACATAGGCTATATATTTTTTTTTCAAGTTAAGGATCCATACTAAAACTCCAATAATGTAAGGTGTGAAAAAATTACGAAAAAACTTTCTTACTTTTGAAACCCGTGCGAAGCCGGGGCGGGCTGCTATTATTTAATAAAGTTAAAATTGCGTAATAAAATCAAATCTTTATATTAAAAACTAAAATCAAAATCCTTATTCAACCAATAACCAAAAATACCCCTACCAAATTCCCTTTTCTCACTCCACCTATTAACCACTGCTTAAAGTTGTCGCACGATATTCATATATCTACAGTTATATCCTAACCCACATAAAAAGGTAGGTTTATGTTACATCAGTCCATCTGAGTAATCCGCTGCAGGATTTTGCCCAAGTCCTTGCGGCTATATTGCCACTGTTTCAAGGTGCGAAGGGAATAACGTAGCGAGCATGTGCTTCGGCCGACAATTTAGGGCACCTTAAGGAATTTGTTCGTTGTATATTGTCGAGTTTTATGGTGTAGGGAGTTTGTAGTGAGAATATAAGGTATAGTGTTAGATATTGTTTGTTTTGTTAAATAATGAAAATGAAAACGTTTATTGATTTAGCGGGGGGGGGGGGGGGGGTTACACTAAGCCGAGGGGGACAACAAGCATCTGACATGGCGAGATGTCGACTGACAAGGTAAGGCATAGTTTTGGTACGCGTCTGTGCGTAAGCTGTAATTGTAGTAGTTTGTACACGCTAAGGCAGAGTTTTACCGGCGTCAGTCTTCTTTATTTTTTACTTACTCTGTGCCCTTTTGCGAAAAAGTGTTTCGGGTAAGTATATACTTATATTACATGATGGACGTGTGCACCTACATATGAAACATTGAAAATGTTGGGGTAAAAGAACAGGCAACTACACCCCTCCCTTTGAGGGTAAATTTATCAATAGTCTAAGATCCCTGTTGCATCGACCTTCACCCATCCGATAACCAGATGAGACATATTTTTTGTCAAATATTAAGAAGAATTTGTTTGTTTGCTAAAACTCATTAATCTCAGGAACTACTGGTCCGATTTGGTTAAATGTTTAAGTGATAGATAGCCCATTTATCGAGGAAGGTTATGGGCTATATTGAATTATGAAGTTCGAATTACGAATTAAACGATATTTATTCAGCACTTAGGTATTTACATACACTTACACTTGTCAGTTATACACAATTAAATATGATTAATATATAATTAAATACAAAATATCGCAACTGAAATCTATTGCGGATTAGCTAATCACCTGTCTGTCAGTCTAGCTAGTGTCACGTCATATGAATAGCAATAACAATAATTATTTCTATAATCAAAATCTTAATATAATTTAGCTCTATAGAAAAAGGCACGTCCTTAAACAATATTTTTACGTATAAGTGACACACGCCTGAGGGCACCCTTAATGGGCTAGGGCCACGGCTCAGGGCATCGCTAATGCTATTAGAAATATTACTGTAACAAAAATAATATTGAAAAAAAGAGGGAGTGATCACTGGCACGGACTACAGGCACTGGATCATCGGAATGGGACAGGGGGCCAACGCGGTCCTCGGTCTGTCCGGCGAGGACCCTAGCCTAGCTAACCTGCAGTTTTCTCTTGCTACCTAAGTGGACGGTTCCTACGGGAAGTTAACAAAAATATGTCTCATCCGGTTATCAGATGGGTAAAGCCGATCTTTCACGGCTCCTTTACTACGAGTGTTGTACATTTGCGAGCCTTATTGAATGTGAACGAAAAATTTTAATGGCATTCCTTTATAACGCTTTTGTACAGACTTTATGTAACATGTTCTCCTCCGTAGCGTAGCGGTAATTGGCTCGCTTTAAATCTCAGAGGTCGTGGGTTCGATCCCCACACCGGACAAGAAATGTTTGTGTAAATTCTAAGATTTCTTTCCGGGTCTGGTTGATTGAGGGACTACCCTCCGTGCCTCGGAAAGCACGTTAAGCTGTTGGTCCCGATTGTTATAACATCATCTATAACAAATGAATCAGGTAACGGGCAGCAGCGTTTCCCCTGTGTATTACAACATTACACTGCGGACACCAATCCGCCTGCCAAGCGTGGTGACTATGGCAAATACCCTCCCTTGGGAGGAGGCCCATGTTCAGCAGTAGACGTTGTACGGGCTGATGATGATGATGAAGTTGATTTTGGGGATGTAAGGGTTTGATAGATTTTTACTAATTTAATAGGTTTTCCGTGTGCTTGTTAAAGTGTTATGGGGGCTTTTTTGTGCGAAACTCTCATGTGCACAATAAAACCCACAAGACTTTATGGTTGTTAATAATGATATAATGCTAATTTAATTTAATAACGATAAATTAAAATGTTTCCTCTAATATTAGCATCTACTTCTAAACTAATATTATAAATAGGAAAGATTTGTATTTTTGTGCGTATGTTTGTAATGAATAAACTCAAAAATACTGTGCCGATTTCAATAATTCTTTCACCATTGGAAAGCTACATTCACCCAGAGTGACATAGGCTATATTTAATTATGAAGTTCCCACGGGGAGCTAGTTTTAACTGATACTAGATTTTGGTGTGTGGTAGGACCCGTGTAGCTCCCGTTTCAGTTTCCTGTCCAGCGTGGGGATCGAACCCACTAGCTCCTAGATTTAAAGCAAGCCAAATAACGCTACGCTCTGGAGGTTGTAAAATCTATATTTATAAAGCTGAAGAGTTAATGTGTTTTATTGCTTGAGCGAGCTTATCTCGGGAACTACTGGTCCGATTTGAAAAATTATTTCAGTGTTAGATAGCCCATTTACAGAGGAAGCCTATTGGCTATATTTTATTATGAAGTTATCATAGGAACGGGAGCTCCGCGGCTAAAACCATTCGCGTGAGCTAGAATAGCTATAAATTAAGTAATTATATACACCCACCCCTAGTAAACTAGATATTCTACCCCGTTGTCCACTAATACATTAGGTACTTAATACCCTTCGCCACGGTCGAAGGGGTCCATACAAATTGATAAGGGCCTTTCTTGATTTCCAAGAGTTTATTTTTAGGCTTATTGGGGTGTAAAGAGAGTGCGTAAGAGGCTTACATATTTGTTGGGTTTTCAAAATTGTTATGTGATTGTGCCAAGTGGTGGAAGGAATTTAAATGGAGTTAGAATTATGGTGTTTAATTTTCCTATGGCTTAGCAGAATAAGTCTTGCTTTAAGACTCTGAGGTCGTGAGTTCGATCCACACGCGGGACAAGAAATTATATGCTAACATGTAGTAGCTTTATAACGTCCACTGCTGAACATAGGTCTCCTTCAAAGAGGGTTTTGCTATAATCACCTCGTATATCGTCATCTTATACTTATATATAATTAGCTTCGCACGGGAGCTATGCTGATGCATCATACATATAATCCTTCCTCTTGAATCACTCTATCTATTAAAAAACCCGCATCAAAATCTGTTGCGTAGTTTTAAAGATCTAAGCATACATAGGGACGGACAGACAGCGGGAAGCGACTTTGTTTTATACTATGTAGTGATGTAGTGAAGCTGAAGAGTTTGTTTGTTTGTCTGCTTAAACGCGCTAAACAGGAACTACAGCTTGGTCCGGTTTGAAACATTCTTTCAGTGTTAGAAAGCCTTTTTTTCTAGAAACGGGAGTTGCGCGGGTGAAACTAGTATTATTTTTTAATTATGATTGTATTTCGTCATCCGGGCGTCTACTATAGTTTAAACCATAATATGAATCATCATTATCATCAGCCTGTTATCGTCCACTGCTGAACATAGGCCTCCCCATCGATTTCCAGCGGGAACGATTGTGAGCGGCCCGCATCCACTGACTCCCTGCGACCTTTATGAGGTCGTAGGGAGTCAGTGGTCGTCACACGCAGCGTTTGCCAGTTCGTGGTCTCCACTCGTGAACCTTTCTGCGCCAACGGCCGTCAGTTCTTCGAGCTGTGTGTCATTGCCACTTCAACTTGCTAATCCGTTGGGCTATGTCAGTGACCTTCGTAATCCTGCGTGATAGAATTAGCAATGAAGAGATTCATTCCTGATTAGATCACGCAGAAAAACGCCGAGCATAGCTCGCTGAGCATATCCAACCGGTGACTAATATTTTAAACGCGAAAGTTTGTGAGTATGGATGGATGTTTGTTACTCTTTCACGCAGAAACTACTGAATGGATTTGGCTGAAACTTTGCACGGGGATAGTTAATAAGCTCGATTAACATATTGACTACAAAAAATCATGCTCCGAGCCACTGGAGCAGAGTAACGTGGGTATAACAGCTAGTAAATAATATAATGTAAATAATTTTATCTCATAAAGTCCTTGACTTATAAAAAAAAGTTAGGTCAAGCAATCTCATTTATTATACAGATATATATCATATCCAAGGATATTAGTTTATATATATGTATAACAATATTGTTCCAAAACATATGTAATAGTTTTTGGCACACAACACATATTTTGTATTAGAATATTATCATAAAGAAAACTGACTGATTCTAACAATATATGTATGTGTGTAGATAAAACTGTGATATTAGATACAGTTTGAACGTATTAGTAGTTCTCGAAATAAATTTAAATTAGTTCAAAATAAATGTATATTTTGATTAGTAGTATTAGTTATATAGACCACCTCGCGCGATATTTAGCTAGCTTTAAATATCGGATGTCGTGGGTTGGATCCCCACGCTGGACTGGAAATCTTTGTTTAAGTTCAAAGAATTCTTTCCGGGTCTGGTTGGTAACAATCACTAATAAATAATTTCAGTAAAAAAATACAGGGGTAACACACTTACATCGAACATAAATCCTGCACAAACCTTAGGCTGACCGTGCATTGGGCTTGCTCGTTTTTCGAGCCAAATTCATCCCTCCCTATGCGACACACGCTCAAAAACGCGCACGGCCACTGTGGTATCAGCTTTACTGTCTAATAAACTTATTAGACTATATTAAACCTCTGATTTTAGGGTATAACACCATATTGTACTGTGGGACAATACATCAATCCTGGAAGTCACCTCAGCTAATTATACGGGTCAGACGTGACACGGGTCGTGGAGCGAATATATAAATTTAATTATGTTAAAGATATTATACGATACTATGTTGCTTGGTATAAGACGGTGTTGTGGAAGAGATTGATTTTTTTATTTCGTTTTGAGTGAACTCCTATATTTAGTTTATTTTTATTAAGTACTAGTGGCGCCCCGCGGGTTTACCCGCGTTACTCTACTCCATTGGGTTGTATCAGGTATGGAAAATATATTTTTTTATCTATGATTGAATATTGTCAAGTTTCATGGATATACATTTTTTTACATATAGTACATTTCATATGTTGATAAAACGTAAAACTGGGCATACTTAATATTAAATTATTTGAAACTAGCCCCACACGAACTAGGCTTCACAGGGGTTTAATAAATAACTCTATCTTTTAAAAACCGCATCAAAATCTGTTGCGTAGATTCATGGCATACGTGTTGCGTGAAGCGACTTTGATTGTACTATTGATAAATTTACAAGGTTAATTTACATTGGCATTATTTAATAATGTTAATGTCCATATTAAAATTACACTAATAAGTATATCTGTATGAATATCGGTATCGTAGTAGGCATGTCCATGATATGATTTCGCCATGAAAATGACGTCATTAAGTACTAAATAACCCTACCTTATCTCGTTTCTTCGAAAATAACATAAATAATGTTATGATCTACGGTCACCAACCCATCTGCTAAGCATAGCGACTATGACAAAACCCTCCCTATAACTCATCATCAAAGGCCCGTATAACGTGACCCCAGTATTATGTTGTACAACACAAGGAAACGCTGCTGCCCATTCCTTGATATACGATTATTACAGATGATGTTATAACAATCGGGACCAACGACTTAACGTGCTATCCGAGGCACGGAGGGTAGTCCCTTAATCAACCAGACCCGGAAAGAAATCTTAGAATTTACACAAAGATTTCTGTCCGGCGTGGGGATCGAACCCACGACCTCCGAGATTTAAATCGAGCCTAATACCGCTACGCTACGGAGGTTGTCTAGGTACAGCTTACTAAACAATATAAATTCAACAATTTTAAATTTCGCTATGTAATGTAAGTAAAAAATAGAAGATCTTTTAAATTTATTCTCGTACCGACGATAACTGAAGCTGGTATTATAATTTACATAAACTGTCAACTGAAAAAGGATAGCTATCTTTAGTAGTAATAGAAGTTTAGGAAATGAGACGCAAACGCCTTAAGTGGATACGTCTTCAGCACCAATATTTGTATATGTAAGGTAACGTGGCCTGATTGAATGATAAAAAAAAGCCGGGGGAAAACAAACAAAAAAAAATTTTCGGGCGGGAGTGTGGTGCTTAAATAAATGTAGATTTTTTTATTTATTGTTTATTGTACACATGGAAATAAGTTATGAAAATACAACATTAAAAAAAAAAAGAAGTACAATGGCGAGCTTAACTCATATGAGTTTTCTTCCAGCAAACCATATTCACAGTGAGATTTGTGTTAAACGGGCAAGATTAAAGTTTATTTCCTATTAAGTCTCCATAGTGCAGCGGTATTTCGCTCAATTACATCTCGGAGGTCGTGGGTTCGATCCCCTCGCCAGATAAGATATTTTTGTGTAAATTCTTAGATCTCTTTCCGGGTCTGGATGGTTGATGGACTACCCTCTGTGGCTCGGGAAGCACGTTAAGCCGTTGGTTCGGATTGTTATAACATCATCTATAATAATCGTACTTATATCAAGGAATGAGCAGCAGCGTTTCCTTGTGTGGTACATCATAATGCTGCGGTCACCAACCCGCCTGCCTAGACATGCTCGATAAACAAGTTTAATTTAATTAAATAAAAATTATTATATTATTTATTTATTAAATTTTATTGGTTTCAGGTACGTGTTATGAAAAATAAATCGGTTTTAAGGTTTGGAGAACTTCAAAATATTTAATTGTTATGTATTTAAAGTTTTTTTTTATATATTACATACAAGCGGCCCGTCCCAGCTTCACACGGATGCACATTTCTCGTAAAATAAAACTTTATGGTAATGTTAGTTTGTTGTTGCTTTCAGGCGAAAATTACTGAATCGAGCGTCATGAAACTTTGTTTACATTTTCTTAGAAGTATTAAAATAAACATAGGATACTTTTGATTATAAAAAAAAACATTGCGAGCGACGCCGCAGCTAGTTGTCTATATTTTATTATAATTAGCGTTCGTAGCCCAATGGCTAGAGCATCGGACTTGTGATCTTGAGGTCGCCGGTTCGAACCCCACCCATTGCACTACCGACGTGAACCCACTCGTAACACAAGAATTTTAGCTTAGCACGAGGGGTTAACAAGAATACTAGTAGACTGCAAAACTCTGCTAGTCTATCAACAGCCTCACGCGTCTGTCTGTCAGACCAAAGAAACGGCTTCATACATTGTCATATTCTGACTGTTGTTGCATCAGTCAAGTCAGCCGAGACGTTTTCGTGCGTGTACTGTTAGTCAAGAGGTTTTTGATATTGTACCGGAGATAAAGGCGCCCTTGGAAAAGGTTTGTAAATGACATACTGCGGCATCCTGAACAAGAGAGTTTTGCAAATATTAATACTAGACATAAGCATGACGTAGTAGTACTTGCAACTCGTCTCCATAGAATAAGCAACTCTTTTATGGGGCAATGTATTCGCTTCTATAACAAACTCCCAAATAATATTAGAGAATTATCTGTTAGTAAATTTAAAGCCACTGTCAAAGCTAAGTTATATAAAAAGGCATATTATAAAATATCAGATTATGTAAATGACAGAATGGCTTGAGAGTAACTTGCTCTGGAATGACACTGCAGCTTAACAATATTGTAAAATAAATGATAAATTAAATAAAATTATATTTATGACTTAACAAACAATAATCAAATTAAATTAAACTAAGTATAAAATTAAACTAAAAACTTAAAAATCTAACAAAAGAGGGTGTCCGTGAGGCATGGTGCCAAGAACACCGGCTGCATTTCCACGTTGAATAGCTATGGCTATTCTCTGTGCGAGAAATGAGCCGGCCCTCTTGTCACCAGCGGCGTCGATCAACCGAGGGAATAATTGTTTAAAAAACTTTTTTGTACTTGGACCCCATGGACCAAAAGTTTCGAAGCCAAGCGGTACAAACACGTAGTCACTAGATAGTGTCACGTATTTGCGCCGCTTGGCCTCTTCTGCAGCCTCCGCCGCGGCTCCGGCCCTCAAGACTGATCCGCTGAGACGAGAAGGGGCTAACGTATCGACGCAAGTAGCGTCCCAAACGAGAGCCCTTCCCCGTTCCCAGGGGTTCAAAGTCAGACCGTCCGGACGCTGATATGATAAATTGATTATTTAAAAAAGGATTCCTCTGCGTTTCTTGCCAGTTCTTCTTAGAGTTGCCACGCCTTTGAACTGGTGGTAGGAAAAGAAATGGACGCAGCATAAGAACATGATTTAATGGTTTTTGAATTGTGTCTAGATGAATAAAGATATTATTGACTTTGACGTTGCAGTCTACTGCAAAACTATGCTAGTAATAATTAAAAAACAATAATTGTGAAGTTTCTACGGGAATTAGATTTAAGCAAGTGAAACCGCGCACGGAAAGTATGCAATATACGAGTTTAAACATGGTTTTAGTTTAAATCAAACTACTTAAATTCGACTTAGAAGTTTTCAAAGTTGCTATAAAGACTTCTTATGCAAATTAAGCGGTTTCCACTCAGTTACTTTACAAACCCACCGTTAATGCATAATAACATGTTAACCAATGCAAGGGGATCGAAGTAATAAATAACGTAATAAGATACAAAATAACAACCCTTGGGGGTGGCTGTGCATATTATAAATATCTTTAACCAGAACTCTGTTGGAGAAGGGTTGTAAATAGACACTTTTGCAACCTGTGGTAAGACATATGTAGTTAGCCCCGAGGCTTTTGCTACTTCACCGGGCATAAAGGCGAGCAGAGCTCCAGCCTAGATAAATGGTTTAAACACTACAAACTAAGCAACCTACGCAAGAGGGCGTCCCCTGTGTTACTTGGACCTCAGCTCAGGGCCGTCGCTGACGGAGATATTGAGGGATTATGGCTTTTAGTTTTTTTAGGGGAGTTTTGTGCAACTGTTGCCCCCTTCTTTACAGTTCGCGGGGCTCTCGGACTTCGGGTCTACGAGGGATCGGAAGGTTTCTGTTCCTGTGTTAGGCAAAATCTCTTAACATTGACTTGGATTTCCCCGGTGGCTTAGTGGTTAGGGTAGTTGCATCTGAGACCTGGTGTTCTGGGTTCGATTCCCACCTGTGTTGTAAGGATTAGGTTACTTAAATAACTTTTTTTAACTATATCTAGTATCTTCTGAAATAAATTAAATAATAATTTAAAATTAAATGTTACCTATTTATACTTTACTTTATATCATCATCATCATCATCAGCCCGTACAACGTCCACTGCTGAAGATGGCCTCCTCTGAAGGGAGGATTTTGCCATAGTCACCTCGCTTGGTAGGCGGATTGGTGACCGCAGTATTATGTATTACACAGGGAAACGCTTTATATGCATTGTAATTATTTTATATGCATTGTCAATTTTTTTGACAAATACAAGTGTTTCGTTTGTCCATTTTTAGGGTTCCGTAACTCGAAAGGAAATAATGAAACCATAGTGGCACTTTGTTGTTCGTCTCTCCGTCTGTCTGTCTGTCAAGTCACTTCCTCACAGGAACGCGTGGATGTATCAAGCTAAAATACTCAGGTATTTGTTTTTTTTTAACTGGGAACAAGGCCCTTGACAGACAAGACAGACGGACGGACGGACAACAAAGTGATCCTATAAAGGTTCCGTTTCACGCGTACAATAGGCCGTGGTCAACTGTCCCTTAGAGTTTCCGCAAAGAAATTTCCGCAAAGTTTTGACACTCGCAAGGGAATTAAAACTACAGGGAACTTTTGAAATAAAGTATAAGGTAAACTTTTCCAAAAAGTGTTCAAAAACATTTAAAAATGTGAAAAACTGATTTGTACGGAACCCTCGGTGCGCCAATACGACTCGCACTTGGCCGGTTTTTTTCGTTTATTTAAATTTAATTTGTTATTGTTGGTAGGGTAGTATGTACTCTGGGGTGGGGGTTGACAGAAGATGGACGTGCGTTGTTAGTTTAGTGTGGAAATGTTTGTTCAGCGTTTATGTAGTATGTTTATGTAGAACCCATCAGTGTTATGTTTTTATTTGTTCACACTAGCTTGTACTACGTAAAATAAGGATTTTATCCGCTACTAGGTTCCCGCGCGCGGTTTCACCCGCGTAACTCCCGTTCCCGTGGGAACTTCATAATTAAATATAGACTATGTCACTCAGGGTGAATGTAGCATTCAAATGGTGAAAGAATTTTTTTAATCAGTCCAGTACTTTTTGAACCAATTCTTTACAAACATACAATTGACAATTTTAGAATTTACACAAATATTTTTTGTCCTGCGTGGGGATCGAACCCGCGCTCCGCGACTTAAAGCGACCGAAAAAAACAACGCGAGCGCGGAGCTCCAGACTCCATCACTCACTGCCCCCGCATCTTGCGAGTAACGCCCAATATGGGTTCAGCCTTATATTATTTACTATCTACATAATCAGATATGTTCGTTTCACTACATTTTCAAGCATCCACTTCGCAAAATTCGAATTTAATTTCTCAGCTGTATTCTAGTCTATAAAAACTGTATTCCGGATTCTTCTTGCCATTTGCCCTGGTATCATCATTAGCCCGTATAACGTCCAGTGCTGAACATGGGCCTCCTCCTGAGGGAGGGTTTTGCTATAGTCACCACGCTTGGCAGGCGGGTTGGGACCGGATTTCTATGTTATACGCTTTTTATAGACGATCTTGTAACAGTCGGGACCAACGGCTTAACGTGTTTTCCGAGGCACGGAGGATAGTCCCTCAACCAACCAGACCCGGAAAGAAATCATAGAATTAACACAAATATATCTTCTACGGCGTGGGGATCGAACCCACGATCCGCGACTTAAAGCGAGCAAAAAAATCAACCCCCGCAGCTTGTAACACACCCTCGAGTAACGCTCAATGTGGGTTCAGCCTTAATATTATTTGCTATCTACATAATCAGATATGTTTGTTTCACTACATTTTCGAGCATCCACTTCGCAAAATTCGAATTGAATTTCTCAGCTGTATTCTAGTCTATAGGAGCTGTATTCAGGATTCTCTTGCCATTTCTCTGGCAAGTTTTACTAAAATAGCTTTGGATACTGAATGTACCAATACCTATTCCGGATTATTTTAGAATCACGTGTATTTTAGTTTCTGGGTATTCGATTTTAGGTAGTTAGATGTAAACCTCTAAACTGGGAATATAAGTAGAGAATAAATAGAAAAAGAAATAATTAAATTATTCAGCACTTAGGTATTTACATACAATTGTACTTGTCAGAATCACAATGCTACACAATTATTCTTATTCTATGAATTAAACTAGGTACTTAACTAACAGGTAGCAAATTGTTGGATATTACAGACAAAGTCGTCAGCTTGACATAAATTCCTCTACTCATAGTAAGTTTAAGTTCACATTAATTATTATAGGTTTTAGGCAATGTAGAAGTTAAGTAAAAACATACAATTAAGTGACTGGGGTACGCTTAAGGGGTTAGGACCACGACCCAGAGGTACCACTGAAAAAAATTAGTGTCTGTTATAACGCGAAAGTCTGTAAGAATATATGGATGCACTCGTATCTTTTTTACTCTTTCAAGCAAAAATGACTGAAGGGATTTAGCTGAAAGTTTGAACGTGGATAGTTTATAAGCTGGATATGTTTGTAGCCTATATGTTATATAGGCTACAAACATCACGCTCCGACCTACTGGAGCAAAGACGCGGGTAAAACCGAAGGTCGAAGCTAGTATATATGTAATTTTTTGGGTCTACATGGCCTCCTCTTAGCAGGGCTAGATTGCTCATGCGTACCCGGCCCCCGCTAACGGCGGATCGAAGGAGTGTCCGGGGGTTTTAGTGGTGTAGGATCCTCTCCTCGTGGTATGAGTTTAGCATCCCACGCTATGGAGAGGGCGAGTCCCACATATCCCATCGCCAGCGCGCGAATACGCTGCAGCGGCGGTGGGAATGCGTAAAAGCATTTGCCCTGGACAACAAAAAAAAGGCCTCCTCTTAACAGTACTTGGAAAGCCAGGGTCTGTTAAGAGGAGGCTACGTGATTGCAGTAAGATGGTGAGTATCTTTGAGCTGATAGATGCTGCTGCCCATCCATCAGGGCCCCGAGTCTACTATCGTAATGGCGTGTCTATGAACTGTCACTGACAGTTCAATGGTCGGTTTTTTTTCTCATTTGGTAATCTACTATTCTAAATGACGTCGTAATGGAGTCACTATGACGCCACGATGACGTTAGCGTAGTTGAATATAATAACAAATGATACATTTATAAGTTTTGAAATCGCCTAAGTAAACATTACAATCTCCCTAACCATCTTCCCTGCTACTTCTGTTGACGGCCTTTTTCTGCGGTAGCAACACCGACTGCCATTCCAGCGCCGACACCATAATGAGATTAGTAGATTACCGTTTTTGGCATATTGATATCATGATGGCACAACGGTGGCACAATTCTTAAAAAAAATTGCTGACTCGACCCCCAGATGTATGTCCCTTAGTAGCCTCTCACGACACCCATGGGAAGATATTAGGGTAATCTATTCTAAGCTGGAAACCAAAAGGCTTTACCTAAATATCAGCTTTGTTATAAAAGGTTTATATGTAACTAGCTGCGCCCCGCCGATTTACCCGCGTTACTCTGCTCCAGTGGGTCGGAGCGTGATGTTTTGTAGCGTATATGTTAATCCAGCGTATAACCTATACCGGTGCAAAATTTCAGCCAATTCCGTTCAATAGTTTTGGAGGGAAAGAGTAACGAACATCCATCCATCCATACTTACAAACTTTCGCGTTTATAATATTAGTAGGATTTATAATGAAGCTGTTATTATTAATGACCGATTAAAAAAAAAACTTTAATTGTTAGAAAGGAAAATTGACCAGTAGTAAAGAAACTACGAGTTTCATTCGATCGTATCATATTATAATAAACTAGCTACGCCCCGCGGTTTTACCCGCGTTACTCTGCTCCAGTGGGTCGGAGCGTTATATTTTGTAGCCTATATGTTAATCCAGCTTATAAACTATCCTCGTGCAAACTTTCAGCCAAATCCATTCAGTAGTTTTTACGTGAAAGAGTAACAAACATCCATCCATCTACCCGTGCTTACAAACTTTCGCGTTTTTAATGTTAGTAGGATTAACAAATTAAAAACAGATAAATTATGCTTACAAAAACTAGAGCAACGAACAAACTCGAACGTCGATAACGATTAGCAACTGTGTGTGCATGCATCTAAAAAGCATATACACATTTTCACAAATTATTTGCTATTTGTGTTTACTTTTAGATACCATTATATTTCATACAACACTTTGTATTCTAACCTCACGCAAAGGCATGCTGTCTATTCGATCTTTCTAGAACAAACCGCAGCACCAACGTATAAAGTTTGAAGTTTATCTATAGATATCTCTACTAAAATATAACGCTGAAGAGTGTGTGTGTTTGCTTGAACTACTGGACTCTATACTACTACAACCTCCGTAGCGTAGAGGCATACTGCAGACAAAGTAGTCCATCTATCAGCTTGTCATTAATTCCTCTACTCATAATAAGTTTAAAATCACAATTAACTATTATAGGTTTATTAAAAACATACAATGAAGTGACACACACCTGGAGCCCGGGGGCACCCTTAGGGGGTTAGGACCACGACTACACACTACCACAGATATTTAAGTCAGATTAATGAACATTAGAGGAAGTAACCGCTGGCATGGCCTACAGGTAGGGTTGCCCTTTCGTCCCGGTTTCCCCGGATTTGTCCTAGTTAACAGGGCGTCTAGGGAGCTTCCGGGTCGGACTTCATTAGTCCGGGTGTAAAAATGTTATGTCTTAGGCCACCCGCGGCCCTAGCACTGATCCCGAGCCCCTGTGTTTAAAAGAAACTTTTGACATGTCCGGGTTTTAAGCTCTAAAATCCGGGGTTTTCATGCGTCTTCTCTTGGTTGTCAAATTTGGATATGGCCACCTTACCTATAATAATAATAATCATTTATTTGCAGGAATATACAAGTTTAAAAATACATTAGAATAGAATAGAATAGAATAATTTTTATTTGTAAGAATATAAGTGATGTGTGAAGTGTGTGAAGTGACCAACTAAATGTTGGTCACATTTGATAAAGTATCATCATATCCTACCGAAATCATCGGTGTACAATTTTTTTGTCAATAAATTAAATTAAATTAAAATTGATACATTATTAAATTAATAGCATTGGAATAAAGTAACATAATAAACCATTTTGAAAAATATGAATTACAATAAACAATACCTTTTAAAATCGAGTGAAGTGTGTGAAGTGAGTGAAGTGACCAACTAAATGTTGGTCACATTTGATAAAGTATCATCATATCCTACCGAAATCATCGGTGTACAATTTTTTTGTCAATAAATTAAATTAAATTAAAATTGATACATTATTAAATTAATAGCATTGGAATAAATTAACATAATAAACCATTTTGAAAAATATGAATTACAATAAACAATACCTTTTAAAATCGAGAACAATAAAACAAACAGTATTTTTAGTTAGACTGTCACTTTTCTACACAATTCAAGGTTCTGTCCAATAAATAATCTTTAATCGTATAGTACATTTTGTATAATAATAATTTGAATAACTTATTCTTGAATCGTGTCAAAGTTAATTTCTTTAGTTCATCTGGTAAGTTTGCGGTGGTTTCGCATACATATTGACATATATTCCGCCTGTTAGACATGGCATTCAAATTTAGGCTTCAGGCTTAGGTTACAGGCTCTGGATCACAGGGCAGGGATAGGGACGCAATACTTTCCTCGTTACATTTATCTACCTACCTTTAATTCATTTCAATTTGTTACTACCAAGAAGTAACAAGTTTATAAATACTCGAGTACTTAATAAATCATGTTATTATGTGTTTATGCATGTGTGTACATGTTTGTCGATATTAATAGCAATGCGAGACGGATTTAGCTCTTCTAATGCGTGTTTTGAACTATTTCACTCCGCCGTTAGGTATAACTCATATGATTATTGACTGACTCATTATTGCAGTGAGTCAGTCAATAATCGCACGAGTTCATACCTGAGAGCGGTTTCGCACTACGTCCGATCCGAATCCGATCCGAACCCGTGAAAATATGGTCCGTAGTAGCCGTAGAACTATTTCTATGGTAATTTACGCACTAGATCTGATGTCCGTCATCTGATTTCTTTCCAAATTTGTAGACAAATATTTTCACGGGTACGGATCGGATTCGGATCGGACGTAGTGCGATACCGCACTAGGAGTTTGTCTATAATAATATTATGGAGCTTGGAACGTAAGACAGAAACCCGATTGTACGATACCAAAGTTAATAGAAATCTCTATTCCTAGACATCACATTTCGCCGAAAAAATTGTTGACAGAAAACATTGTTCGTAGATTAGGGTTACCATACGTCCCGGTACGCCGGGACATGTCCCGGTTTCGAGTCAACAAGGCAATGGTCCCGGTGGGCGCGCTAACCAATAAAATGAAGAACCTTGCTGCGTTCGAATAACGCGCTCGTGTTTGTCTGATCGTGCACAATGGGAAACCTCCCGGCAGTACAGTAGTATTGTATTGTGTTTTTTTTGGTTTGCGCGCCCACCTGGTCATTGCCTTGTTGGCTGGGATATCGGGACATGACGCCCCAAACCGGGACATGTCCCGGCGTATCGGTACGTATGGCAACCCTAGGCTACGGCCACTTCAATTCTGACTGAGTTAAAATCAGTTTTCTCATAAAATATTGATTGCGTTTAATATTCAGGGGCTTAATTCTGTAAATCCTAATATATCGTATTGAGATTGTTTTGTTTTTTAAAAGATTACTAGCAGACTTTTGCAGTGTTCTGGTATTCTTGTTAACTCCTCGTACTAAGCTAAATGCTTGTGTTACGAGTTGGTTCACGTCTTTAGTGCAATGAGTGGGGTTCGAACCGGCGACCTCAAGATCACAAGTCCGACGCTCTAGCCATTGGGCTACAAATTTCAAATCCTTTATTTCTTTGGAAATTGTGATATATTTGGGAGTCTACAAAATCTTTTACTTAATATGATCATTCTCTTTCTTGAATACTATCTTCGTAAGTTGTCTTCTTCATCAGCTGGCTTACCTCCACTGCTGACCATGGGGCCCCTTTTTATCAGACCTGTGCAAGCCAGGGTCATAGACGGATAGGAAAAGAAGGTGGTAGGGAAAGAAATGGACGCATCATAAGAACATAATTAAATTTTTTGAATTGTGTCTATATGAATAAAGACATTTTTGACTCTGACTTTGATATTGTCGTAATCACCACGCTTGGCAGCCGGATTGGTTAATGGGAGTATCTTTGAGCTAATAGATGCTGATACTCCGTAGCGTAGCTGTATTTTCCCACGCCGGACTAGTAATCTTTGTGTAGATTCTAAGATTTCTTTCCGGGTCTGGTTGGCTGAAGGACTACCTTCCGTGCCTCGGCAAGCACGTTAAGTCGTTGGTCACGATTGTTATAACATCATCTATAACGATTGTATACCAGGGAACGGGCAGCAGCATTTTCTTGTATGTTACAACATAGTACTGTGGTCACAAACAAAGCCAAGCGTGGTGACCATGGCAAAAACCCTCCCTCGGGAGGAGCACCTTGTTCAGCAGTGGACGTTGTACGGGCTGATGATGATGATAGATGCTGCTAATCCATCAGATTTATATCCCTTAGTCGGGTCTTACGACACCCATGGGAAGATATGAGGTGGTTAAAATGTTTGTTAGGTACCAATTTTTTATTTTTTTTATTATGAATAGGTTAGCGTTTGACTACACCCTGCCTGATGTTAAGCAACGGCATAGCCTAGGATGGAGCACGCTTACCTAGAAGGAACCGGTTTACTCTTGACTAACAGCAAATTCTTTTTTTTTTCCTATTCACTTATCAGAATTCAGTACCTATCGTTAACTAGAATCACATACCAAGATCGTCCCTTAGCAGACGTTATTTGGCATTTTGCCCGTAACTGTTTATTGTACGTATATATGTATTAAATATATAAGGAAGTAGGTAATATAGTGGTAACCACTTAGCTGCTTATTTTAGAACTTCGCACATTTTTTTTAACCTATATTATGCCACTGCTGGGCAAAGGTCTCCCCCATAACCTTCCACTCTTCCTTTTGTGCGGCTTTCTCCGACCAATCTGTCCTGAATGCGTCTAGATCGTCACGCCAGCGTTTTTACTACGCACATAATCCGTATTTTCTTTTAAAATATCCGCTGGCTTCTTTCCTTTTTCCTCTTTTGAAATAAGCAGTACCTTTGTAAAATATATTTTGGTAGACGTGATACTACTATTTTTAATAGTGTATTAATATGTTTATTCCGTTTTTCGAAAATTGTGCAGACGGAGATATATGAAATTTCACACAGTTTTAATTTATGTAGAGAAAAAGTGTAGAATGCTTATATATTTTTAAATTATGGTCAAACTTCGACCATTGGGCCACCACAAGTCTGTTGTGTGATGTTAGTATTTAAAAAAAATGCGGGAAACGCGTACGCGACGGTTTGTTTACGTCATCCGCACGCTAGAAAAACGCGCGTGCATTTATGTTTCTACTTTACAGTTCCTGCATGTAGCTTGTTCTAAACCAAGTTTTATACAATGTACTCATGTACCTATTACCTTATTAAAATCACTTAAGAAGTTTGCCCTTAGTAAGAATATTTTGTGTATGTTAGCTAACACTATCCGGATATAAGCTCACACTTATTTTTTATTGGTTTTCTCTATGAATAGCAATGCGATTTATTAAGGGTGGCGTTTATTTATTATTTACGATATGGAAGATAAATTTAATATTTAAGATTTTTTTCGGACGGACATATTTAGTTAGCCACGAGGCTTTTGCTACTTCACCGAGCATAAAGGCGAGCAGAACTCCAGCCTAGATAAATGGTTTAAACACTACAAACTAAGCAACCTGCGCAAGAGGGCGTCACTGGCAATGAGATTGAGGGATTTTGACTTTTTGTATTTTAGGCAAGTTTTGTGCAACTGTCGCTCTACTTTACCGTTCGCGGGCCTCTCGGACTTCAGGTCTACGAGCGCACCGGAAGGTTTTTAGCAAACTAAGGGTCGGAAGGGTAATGTTTAAGAGTGCGCCAAGTTTTCTAAGTAAATTCCTACTTTCCCCTTTTCATCCTACCTCTTTTTAAGGGGAGAAATGCATTATGTATTCCCTGTGCTTGGAATGCATTAAGGTACAGTTACACATGCTCATAAAATTGCATAGGAAAGATTTGTATTTTTATATTTTTGTGTGTTTGTTTGTAATGTATAAACTCAAAAACTACTGTGCTGATTTCAAAAATTCTTTCACAATTGGAAAGCTGCATTCACCCTGAGTGACTTAGGCTATATTTAATTATGAAGCGGAACGGGAAGCGAAGCGGTTCCCACGGGAACGGGAGTTACGCGGGTGAAACCGCGCGCGGGAAGCTATAACCAGTAAAATAAAAGCAATACAATTTTAAAGTTGGTATTGTTTTAATGGGTGCACAACTCGCTCTTAGCCATCTATCCATTCCATTACAAGTGAGTGAAAGCCCGCAAATGTATCATCGGCGAAGTAACAATTAATGACCATTCGCCGGTACTTTTTGTACAAAGTAGGTACTTAGTACACAAAAAGCTTTCTTCTCTACGAACGGCCACTTAAAATTGTTTCTGCTTGACAGTTGAATATTTATGGATGTCGCCACGTTTTATGTTTTTGTCGCGAAAGAAAAAAGTGGAGTTTTGGTTACCTACCTAATACAAAGTATGAAGTAGGTACAACCTTTATCTTTAGTAATATTATAAAAAGTAATAATATAAGAAATCTTTGTGTAAATTCTAAGATTTATTCCTTTCTGGTGGGGAGGGACGACCCTCCGTGCCTCGGAAAGCACGTTAAGCCGTTGGTTCCAACTTTTACAACATCATCTATAACAAGAGTATACCAGGGTACGGACAGCAGCGTTTTCCTCTGTGTTACAACATAATACTGCGGTGACTATGGCAAATACCCTCCCTCGCACCTCCCGTGTTTAGCCTATGTTCAGCAGTGGACTTTAAGCGGGCTGATGATGATGAAAAAAACTAATGATGTTTCATCCATACTTTCTGGCCATATCGTCTTTGACACAATCCATCCATCGTTTCTTCGGTATTTTTCTCTTCATGTTAAATATTGATAGCCAAATGTGTTACTTTGCATCACATGCCATTTTCCACATAGATACCCTCGTAGACCCGAAGTCCGAGAGGCCCGTGAACTGTGAAGTAGAGCGACAGTTGCACAAAACTCCCCTAAAATACTAAAAGTCATATTCCCTCAATCTCATCGCCAGCGACCGCCCTGAGCCGAGGTCAAAGACCCAGAAGGGGCGCCATCTTGCGCAGGTTGCTTAGTTTGTAGTTTTTAAACCACCGTGCTCGCCTTTATGAACGGTAAAGTAGTCTGAAAAAAAAAAAAAAAAAAAAAAATTGCCACTTTCGAATAAAAAAACATTGTTAACTGAAACATTTTGCAGCTATTCCCGTGAATTGCATGCCTAAAATGCTTATCCGTCCTAAAGCTTTTGCGTGAAAACATAAAATGTTCATACAGTGGTTGTAGCAGGATTAGTAGGAAAGTTGAGGCAGGCTTAAGTGCTTGATAGAAATGCATAGAAACTTTGTCTTTGCCGCTGGCAAATCTAACAATACAAACTTGTAGGGTGGAAGGACCGGCCCCCGCCAACGGCGGATCGAAGGTGTGTTCAGGGGGTTAAGCGGTGTAGGGTCCTCTCCTCGTGGTATGAGTTAGCATACCACGCTATGGGGAGGGCGAGTCCCACATATCCCACCGCCAGCGCGCGCGTATACGCTGCAGCGGCGGTGGGAATGCGTAAATGCATTTCCCACCGGACAAAAAAAATAAAAATGGTCCTTGAAGGATATTACCATAATCACACAAATCGCAGTCAGACTTTGAGCTGATAGCCGCAGCCCTATCAACTGTGTGTCCCTTACTCCTCAGTTACGACACCCATGGGAAGACCCATGGGTGTTCTTTTATAAGTCGGAAACCACATGGCACAGTGTAGGATATGGTAATTTATATCCCAAGCCAGAAAAAGGTGTAAGGACTGTGTTGTATTTGAATAAAATTATTGGGTACTAGCTGCGCCCCGCAGTTTTACCCGCGTAACTCTGCTCCAGTGGGTCGGAGCATGATTTTTTTAGCGTATATCTTAATTAAGCTTATTAAATATCCCCGTGCAAAGTTTAAGTACAATCCATTCAGTAGTTTTTACATGAAAGAGAAACAAACATCTATCCATCCATCCTTCCATACTTACAAACTTTCGCGTTTATAATATTAGTCGGATGGTAATGCAACGTATAACATTTACCGGTGCAAAATTTCAGCCAATTCCGTTCAGTAGTTTTGGCGTGAAAGAGTAACAAACACCCATCCATCCATACTTACAAACTTTCGCGTTTATAATATTAGTAGGATTCAATGCGTTGTTTATTTGAGCACTCCAAAATCAGAATGACCATTGCTTAGAATCCCACCCCATATTTTTCCATAGGTATCGTAAGAAGCATAATATGCCTACTTATATCTGCACTGCGAAATGCTGGTAGACAAGGCATGAAGACTAAAAAAATATAAATAATCCGTCAGTTAGATTACGAAAAAATATTGGACACGTATTTTTTATTTATCAAATACTGGGTACATTTTTACCTAGAAGTGACGTCACATGAAATCTCAACGTGCTGTATCTTCGTCATTTTTTGTTGAGGAACAAAAAAAAAATACGTGTCCAAATTTTTTTTGGTAATCTAACTGACGGACTAAATAGATTTTTTTAGTCTTCATACTTTATGTTCAGTTGAGTTTTAAGTCCTTCTCTGTATTTTCTTTAACATGAAAGTCTACAATAAAAAGTTTATTTATCTGTCAATCCTTCAGCCTCTATAGCATAGCGGTATTTGCCTCGCTTTGAATCTCGGTGGTCGTCGGTTTGATTCCCACGCCGAACAGGAAATCGAAAATTTTAAGATTTCTTTCCAGGTCTGGTTAGTTGAGGGACTGTTCTCCGTGCCTCGGAAAGCACGTTAAGCCGTTGGTCCCGATTATTATAACATCATCTATAATATGTGTGGTACAACATAATACTGTGGTCACCAACCCGCCTGCCAAGCGTGGTGACTATGGCAAAGCCCTCCCTCGGGAGGAGGCCCATGTGCAGTAGTGGACGTCATACGGGCTGACGATGATTTACCTATCAATCTAAAAACTAACTGCGCCAAAAACAGATTTTGGAGCTTGATTAAAACTCATACCAGTTCACATTCAGCTCAAAAGCTAAGTCAGCCGAAACAGTCTAGATATGGAATATTCTAATACCTTTGTGGTACTAAGACTGATGATATTAATACTAAAATATTTATGGCTTAAACTGCATGTTAGTTGATTAGTTTCTGGCTTAAATTAGGACAACGTACAGTCAGACAAACTAATATGTGTGCAATATTTATATACATTTTCACCAGTTTATTGCATAAAAATTGATTTAATTACTTTTTCTTTTATTACATTAAACGCGAAAGTTTGTATGTATGGATGCTTGTTATTCTTTAACGCAAAAACTACTTAATGGATTTGGCTGATACTTTGCACGGGTATTATTAATAGGCTCGATTTACATATAGGCTACAAAAAATCAGGCTCCGACCCAGTGGAGCAGAGTAATGCAAGTAAAACCGCAGGGTGCAGCTTGTATACATTGTGATATATTAGATGGAATAATATCACAAGATGTCAAAGCTGAATGATGATGAATACGTTTATATTTGCATCAACTGTACATTGCACTAGAATCTGATGTTGTTCAGTATATGCGCGCTCAACTTACGTGTTGTCTAAAATTGTATCGTGAATTAATGCACTTCGTATTTCAGCTCTTAAAATAACTAAGTATTTCTTATTTGCTATGTGTTTCTTAACTGTAGTGTACTCCTAATTAAATGACTAATAGGTTTACGCAAGTTTACTCCCTCTCTCTCTCTCTCTAATTAGGCATGTACGTAAAAATGCGACAGCAATAGTTTTGCAGATCAATCGTAAATCGTATAACAATATTATTATCGCTTTGATAAAGCAACGTAACATTGGCCTAGCTAGCTAGTTGTAGCTGAGCGGCCAGTGAAAGTCCCGTAAAAATCGATCCAGCCGATATAGAATTAGCCGAAACTAACATACAGACAGACAAAAAGACAGAAATACAGACAGATAGACCAACAGACAGACCTATTAAAGACAGACATTTAGAAAAGCATACAGACAGACATGCAGAAAGACAGACAGACAGATAGACCAACAGATAGACAGACATACATAAAGACAGGCAGATACACCAAAAGAAAGATAGAAATACATACAGACATACAAACAGACAGATAGACAGACAGACCGAATTTTAGAATGTTTAGATTATAGATATACTAAAATGTTGTATGTATTCATAATATAATATATTTTCTAAAACGCAAGTTAACACGAAATTTCACTTGACTTTTCAACCGAATATTCGCCTTAAAATAAAAAATACGTTGTAACATTTATTATAAATGATCGCAAAAGTTATTTTTTAACGGAACCACAATCAATCAAGATCAACAGTCCTGACGTAAGGTAAAAAAGAAGATGGCGGAAGAGAAATTAAAAAGAATGAAAAACCTTTATGACTTCTGTCTTTTGAGTATATATCAAAATTTCGTGGATTGTGATATATGTTTTATTGTTTTTGTACGGTGTTTTTGTTTGTTTTGTTAAAGTTTGGTATACAATTGCTGATGAAGGTATAATAATCGGGACCAACGACTTAACATGCTCTCCGAGGCACAAAGGGTAGTCCCTCTAACCGTTATTAACAAAGATTTCTTTTGCAGCATGGGGTTCAAACCTACAACCTCTGAAACTAAAAGCGGGATGCTATAGAGGTTGTTAACTACACGTGGAATATATAATTTATTTAGTATAGAAGAAAAGGACATGTTGCGCCGACTTCTAATGAATTGGAATAAGGGCAGGAGAATGATGATTTATCCTACTAATATTATAAACGCGAAAGTATGGATGGATGTTTGTTACTCTTTCACTTTAAAACTACTAAATAGATTTGGCTGAAACTCTGCACGGGGATAGTTAATAAGCTAGATTAACATATAGGCTACAAAAAATCACGCTCCGACACACTGGAGCAGAGTTACGCGGGTAAAACCGCGCGCGGGAGAGTAATATAATATGTTGCGTAAGCCCCAGTTAGAGAAATACTGAACATGTGAACTATTATGCACGTAATGTATAATAATGTGTTAATGTAATCCCTTTGTTCATTATTATTATCTGAAACAAAGATAAATTAGAGAATTTAGGGTATCATTAACTGCTGGAGCGTATAACTATGTAATGTATTTACGATATAAATTATAAACGCAGCGTTTTTTTAGCGTCTGCAGTAAATGAATTTATTTACATATACAATACTAACTAACTATATATAAAATTTAATAACTAAGTTTAATCAAATTACAGGCACTTGTAAATAGTCAAACATTACTAAGAAAGTTTATTATTGGTATTTATTTATATCTATTAAATTATTTGTTATAATTTATTTATATTATTCTTAGCGACGGAAAATCTTGTTCTGTCTACAAATAAAAAAAAGCTAGTACAAATATGGCTCGGTTATGTCTGTTGTAGGAACAAAATCCACGTGACTATCAACCTGTTCAAGAAAAAACCTGTTTCACAGAAATAGTTGCACAGAGTGACAATCGAATCCACAACACCAGGTCTTAAAACAATTAACCGTTACCACTAAACCATTAATGCAATGAAAGTAATAAAGCACAGGCTTTATAACTGTCTCTGCACATCGCAGCGTTTCAACCGCGTTGAAACTTAAACCGCAGAGTTTAAACGCAGCGGCTTATAACCTAGTGCGTAAGTTAACCCGTAACAGCGTCCTCATTATTAACCTGTTACCGCTAATGCTATCTGATTACTACCCGCAAACTGAAAGCTAGTACAATTATAGCTTAATGGGCCTTTTAGACCGCAGCTTGTGCGGGAATATCTTGTCTGGAATATGTTTTAAGTAGTTGAGTTATAATATATTGTGTAGCCATCTTTAGACTTTGTTATGAGTAGAAATTGCTGAGAAATGTTTTTCATGTAAGGAAAAATAGTTTTTAAGTTTGAATTGTGATTCATTTCAAATAGTTAAGGTAGATATTAAGAAAAACCTTAACAAAAAAGTCCTTATACCTTCTAGCTTCCCGGTTTCACTCGCGTAATTTCCGTTTCCGTGGGAACTTCATAGTAAAATATATATTCAAATTCAAATTCAAAATTAATTTATTCCGTAAAATGGTCACATTTGTTTGGAATCGTCTAATTTTTTCTCCTACCGGGCAGTGCGTGACGTGGCGACTACTGAGAAACACTGCCAAAAAACTCAATATCAACTCAACTCAAAATATAATATAAATATATCACAATATTGTATGAATCTAATAACAAAATACTTTATTTTACATTGAGCTTGGAGCGATTTAATCCCGGTAGCAGCATGTATCAGTTTAAGTTTAATCACTATCTTACTGCGGTTATCTCTGACTCTGACTTGCCAATGTTGGTAAAGAGAAGGCACATATTCAGCAGTGGACTTAAATGGGTATTTGTAGATTATCTAGAATACATACCGAAGATATTTATAATGTCACTAGCTTCCGCGGTTTCACTAGCGTAACTCCTGTTCTCGTGGTAACTTTATAATAAAATAATCTATAGCCTTCCTCGTTTATCTTACACTAAAATTACTTTTCAAATCGGTCCAATAGTTCCTGAGATTAGCGCGTTCAAGCAAACAAACTCTTCAGCTTTATAAATTAGTAAGTATAAGATGAATACCGGTCTTATTTATAAAGACATTCCCATGGAGACTCAGGTGAAACCGTATGGAAAGATGGTCTTTTAACAAAAAACTTCGTTAAATCGTTGTTCAATTTAATTGTATCATTATGTCATATTTCGTACTTAAATATCAGTAAGGAATCCCAAGAGATCTCATTATAAGATTCGAAAATCCATAATGTAGGTAACGATGATTCGTGGAATGGAGAGTATTTTTGTACTGAAATTTAATAATTTAAGAAACGGTCTGATCTATATCTATACTAATATTATAAAGTGGAAACGTTTGTATTTGTATGTTTGTTTCGAATAAACTCAAAAACCACTGAAAGGATTTCGATAATTCTTTTACCTTTAGAATGCTACATTATCCCTGAGTAGCACAGGCTATAAAAACCCGTGCGAAGCCGGGGTGGCATGCTAGTGTTCAATATAACCGTTTCGTATGTAATAGCTGCAGGTGCCCGGCGTTGCCCGGAAAAAAACCTGCCAGTTTTTGGATTTGTTTGAGTAAAGAAATTTAAATTTACCCAAAAAATATCTGGGTTAAATCTCCGAAGTCACTTACTTAGGTTTAAAAAAAATCTCTTGTTACTGCCCGTCTAGGGCACTAACAGCAAAAGGAATATATCCTACAAATTTAAGATTCGTAAGTCTATTTTTTTTTCTTATGGACGTATGGAGTTTGCTACGAGGCTTCTGCTACTTCACCGGGCATAATGCCTTGAGCACACCGGATGCGTATGCGTAGAC
This sequence comes from Nycteola revayana, assembly GCA_947037095.2. Classification (NCBI taxonomy): domain Eukaryota; kingdom Metazoa; phylum Arthropoda; class Insecta; order Lepidoptera; family Nolidae; genus Nycteola; species Nycteola revayana. Next base: position 13,695,902 of record OX344851.2, on the reverse strand, counting down.
GTAAGCGTAGACGTGCACGTACCACTGAGTTGTAATGTATGGAACCGTATGAGACAGGTCACACCGCTTGCGTAACGTAGACGTGCGCGTAGACGTAATGCGTAGCCCTACGCAATGCAGCTCCCAAGGCACAAACTGACTGCGTGACTTAAGCCGTACCTGACGCAGAGCAGAACGGCAACGTTGCATGATGACGTTGTATTCAATGGCGCGCCTTATTAGACGTCACACCGAACAATTTTGTACACGCACGTACCTTTGCTGTGCGTAGCCCTACGCACGTAACTTGCAGTCAGTTGTATATTTTTACAGATATACTGGCACTTAGTGATGTTTTGTATTGTTTTTGTAATGAATAGAGATAAGAAAGAAAAACTTATTGAAATTGTGCGTATTTATGAATGTATCTACAATCCAAAAAGTAAATTCTACAAAAATGCATCGTATAAATATATATATTCCGCAGGATTATTCTGGCACAATAGTATTATTATTGCTTCTTCCTCGTCATTTCAGACATCGTGCACAACACAACCTTCGAAAACAGAATAAAATATGGCTGCCGCAGCCGGGTACCCAATAGGCCATGTGCGTTGCGTACTCGGCTCGGATGCGTAAGCGTATGCGTAGCCCGGTGTGACATCGGGTTACGCCGTAACTACGCGCGTGTCTACGGCGTGATTACGCCGTAGTCACGCATACGCATTTGGTGTGCTCGAGCCTTAAAATATGGCTGCCGCAGCCGGGTACGCAATAGGCCATGTGCGTTGCGTACTCGGCTCGGATGCGTAAGCGTATGCGTAACCCGGTGTGACATCGGGTTACGCCGTAGCTACGCGCGTGTCTACGACGTGATTACGCCGTAGTAACGCATACGCATTTGGTGTGCTCGAGTCTTAATGCCTTGAGCACACCGGATGCGTATGCGTAGACGTAAGCGTAGACGTGCACGTACCACTGAGTTGTAATGTATGGAACCGTATGAGACAGGTCACACCGCTTGCGTAACGTAGACGTGCGCGTAGACGTAATGCGTAGCCCTACGCAATGCAGCTCCCAAGGCACAAACTGACTGCGTGACTTACGACGTACCTGACGCAGAGCAGAACGGCAACGTTGCATGATGACGTTGTATTCAATGGCGCGCCTTATTGGACGTCACACCGAGCAGTAAAGGTACGTGCGTATACACGCACGTACCTTTGCTGTGCGTAGCCCTACGCACGTAACTTGCAGTCAGTTGTATATTTTTACAGATATACTGGCACGTAGTGATGTTTTGTATTGTTTTTGTAATGAATAGAGATAAGAAAGAAAAACTTATTGAAATTGTGCGTATTTATGAATGTATCTACAATCCAAAAAGTAAATTCTACAAAATGCATCGTATAAATATATATATTCCGCAGGATTATTCTGGCACAATAGTATTAATATTGCTTCTTCCTCGTCATTTCAGACATCGTGCACAACACAACCTTCGAAAACAGAATAAAATATGGCTGCCGCAGCCGGGTACGCAATAGGCCATGTGCGTTGCGTACTCGGCTCGGATGCGTAAGCGTATGCGTAGCCCGGTGTGACATCGGGTTACGCCGTAACTACGCGCGTGTCTACGGCGTGATTACGTCGTAGTCACGCATACGCATTTGGTGTGCTCGAGCCTTAAAGGCGAGCAGAGCTCCAGCATAGATGTAAATCTAAGGCCGCGTCCTGGACGCCAGCGGGCGGAGCGGGCGGCGCGGGCGGCGCGGGCGGTGCCTAAGGAAAACCTGCCACCCGCACCGCTGTCGTCGAGAACAGCTTCACACAAATCTATGAACTTTGATAAAGACACGCGTGCCGTCGCCCGCGCCGCCCGCGCCGCCCGCTCCGCCTGCTGGCGTCTAGGACGCGGCCTAACGGTTTGTTTGTAATGTACTATCTTCCCTAGCATTTCTAACAAAATATAGCTAATGGCCTTCTTCCATAAATGGGCTATCTAATACTGAAAACAATTTTTCAAATTGAGCCATCCTTTCCTGAGATTAGCGCTATATTCAAGCATCATTGGTACAGCTTAAAATATGCATTTATTTCTACATAAATTATTAATTAAAGCTCGTTTATTAGCATGTTAGTGGTAATTCATAAGCTATGTTACCTTATGTGCAACATACAAAATAATATCTGTAACAAGCTAATGAATAAATGCACGTCAATTTAGAAAGCCCGTAATGGCTTAAATTAAATTTATAACACATGTGTGTATTAAGCTTATTATGGCTATGTAATGAATGTTACGTGCGCTTAGTCAAATACCTAACGCATATTAGAAAATAGATTTATTCTGTAGTCTGCAGACTTGGGAAATTAAAAAAGAACATCATTTTTTTTTCGGACGGACATATGTAGTTAGCCCCGATGCTTTTGCTACTTCACCGGGCATAAAGGCGAGCAGAGCTCCATCCTAGATAAATGGTTTAAACACTACAAACTAAGCAACCTGCGCAAGAGGGCGTCCCTTGTGGCATTTGGACGTCGGCTCAGGACGGTCGCTGACGGGGAGATTGAGAGATTATAGTTTTTAGTATTTTAGGGGAGTTTTGTGCAACTGTCGCTCTACTTTACAGTTCGCGGGCCTCTCGGACTTCGGGAGGGGAAAGAACATCAAACAAACTTGCTTCTTATGAGAAGTTAGGCATAGTTATTAAGTGCAATGGGTTTGATAACTGGTGAAATACCTACAATTTGAAACATCCTCATATCCATATCAGCCTATTGTCTTCCACTGATTAACACCATCTGCATCGATTTCCAGCGGCCGGCGCAGAAGCGAATCGCTTTTGTAAATGGAAACAGTTACTTCGCTAAATAAAGTTCAGTCAAGACATTGAACGTTACATTCAAGGACTTGACGAGTTGTCCTTTAGTCATTTAATCAAATGACATCATTTAATAAACGCTAGTCATTCAATCAAATAGCTTGTTCAACCAGATGACTGCGAGATATATACATTTTCTTTCCATTTTCGATTGAGAACTTTTCGCACCCAACGGCCATCTGTTTTCCGTACTATATGAAATAATGATAATGATTTTATTATTACCGAGGCACGGAGGGTGGTCCCTCAACCAACCAGACCCGGAAAGTAATCTTAGAATTTACACAATGATTTCCTATCCGGAGTGGGGATCGAACCCACGATCTCCGAGATTTAAAGCGAGGCAAATACCTCGTCCTTATATGCTGTATCTTTTACATATCGTTGTCAAATAACTAGTTTTTATGTTATAAATGTAATTTATTGTTGTAAATAAAGGCTCTTATCATTACACTAACTTAACAAACTGGTGATATTCCAATAACTTAAACTCCATATCTCAAGAGAAATAAAGTTGTCAAAAGCTATAATTCACGTGAAACATTCATGATCACCGACATTTTTATGTTTATAGTCGCCAATTTTTATGGCTTGGGATTGTTACAAATACATAATGCATTTGTGATATTCTGTTAAATCCAGGGCTTATGGGAAAGGTCGAATGGAAACCGCAAGACTTATGATTTCAGAAGAAAGGTTATTGTAGGTAGGTTTTATTGATATCATTGGGATAGGTGATATTTGAAGATAGATGTGATTGTTTGTCGGTTTATCTAACTGGTTTTTATTAATAACTAGCTTCCCGCGCGCGGTTTCACCCGCGTAACTCTCATTCCCGTGGTAACTTCATAATTAAATATAGCCTATGTCATACGGGGATAGTGTAGCTTTCCAACGGTGAAAGAATTTTTCAAATCGGTTTAGTAGTATCGGAGCCTATTCAATACAAACGAACAAACAATCAAATCTTTCCTCTTTATAATATTAGTTTAGATCATTGAAGATAGGAGTTGATGATGGTCTTGCAGCAGTATTTATCAACACAGGATTAAATACCATATTTCAGTATAAGATTAATTACCATCTTTCGTAGCACCGTTTATCAGCATAAGATTACATAATAATATACATCATCATCCCTTATAACGTCCACAGCTGAACATGGGCCTCCTCCCGAGGGATGGTTTTACCATATTTACGACGCTTGGCAGGCGGGTTGGTGACGCTGCTGCCCGTTCCCTGGCATACGGTTGTTACAGGTGATGTTATAACAATCGGGACCAACGGCTTAAGAATAAGATTAATTACCATCTTTCGAAGGTATTATGGCAATATCCCACAAAGATCTTTGCTTGCTAATGTCTGTATCTTTACAGGCATGAGGAGGCCCATGTTCATCAGTGGATATAAACGGGCTGTGGAAATGAACTGAATAATTCAAATAATAAACCCTGACCCAGATACAAAACTTCTGAAAACGTCTAACAACACACCATTCTGAAAAGGTACAATTAAAAAAGTTTCTTAAAATCTTTCTTCGCGTTAAAATAATCAGAAGCGACCAAGTATATTGAAGATGCGTCGACGAGCTTTTATATTCCGATGAAATGAAAAAAAAGGGTCTTTTTAAATTTTTTATTTATGTATTTAATGTTAAAATGTTGTTGTTTATTTATTTGTTAAAATGTCCTTGATAAGGCGTAGCGAAGCGGTATTTGGCTCGCTTTAAATCTCGAAGGTCTGGGGAGGGGCAACAACGGGGTCCTCGGTCATTCCGTCAAGGATCCTACCTTAGCTCATTCAACATCATCATCATCATCATCAGCCCGTATAACGTCCACTGCTGAACATGAGGATATTTGCCATAGTCACCACGCTTATCAGGCGGGTAGTGACCGCAGTATTATGTTGTACCACACAAGGAAACGCTGCTGCCCGTTCCTTAATATACGATTATTATAGATGATGTTATAACAATCGGGACCGACAGCTTAACTTGTTTTCCGAGGCACGGACCCTCAACCAACCAGACCCGGGAAAAAATCTTAGAATCCACACAAAGATTTGCTGTCCAGCGAGCCAAATACCGCTACGCTGTGGAGGTTGGTACACCTCTTATAAAATATGTACACCTCTATATAACAATATTACTCAGTTTGTCATCTAAAAAGTTACATTTTCCCGCGTCGCCCGTCTGTAGCGGCCGTAATTTGAATATTAGACAACTTGTTCTCCCCCACGGGGGCTTTCTATACGGAATTTAATTACATTTGTAAAAACTTAGAGCTTACTTACTCGCTGTTTGTAACAACAAGAAGTTTCGTTAAGAACCTAATTGTCAAGGGATTCGTGAGGAAGTGATTTATTGTACAGAATAGTACTTGGTGACTAATGACACTAATTGTATTAGGGCTAATTTTTAATTACTATTTTTGTTTCATAAATTTGCACCCCCGGCATGACACGAAACTGCATTTTAGGTATAGTCCAATTTTGAACTTTAGTAATTAGTAAACTTTTCCGTAAAGTATACAATTTTCTTTTTTGTTTTAGTTGCTATTAAAAATTGGACAATAATCCGCATTACTATCGAAACTTTACATTAAAATTTTATTTTATTGTTATTTATAACTGTCCACGTAAAATAAGATTTTTTTTACAATTAAAGTATTTTTGTAGATAAGATAAGTTTCGGAATACACGAACAAACATATGCACATAATATAAAAAAAATATATTATTATTGTACATAATAAAATAAGCTTTTTTAACAATGTAAGTCTCGTCAAAATCAGTCCAGTCCACTTAAGCCTTTTGTTCCAGCTAGGCACAATTTTAGAATTGTGTTCATATTAATGAAATACCCAATATACATTCATATGCATATAGTAAAAATCTGTTATTTTTTAAAGTTTAAACAGACACTTAATTTTCATATTTGTTTTTATAAACATCACGGTAAAGTATCGCATATATTTTAAATTAGTAATGTCTTGCCACATTGTAAGTTAATATTAATATAATAAAAATGAAAATTGTTTGTTTGTTTCTATTGAATAGGCTCCGAAACTACTGGATCAATTTCAATAATTCTTTCACCATTAGATAGCTAAGTAATCAAGGTATAACCTAGGCTATATTTAATTATGAAGTTTCTACGGAAACTGGAGCTGCACGGGTGATATCGCCAGCGGGAATCTAGTCAAAAATAAATGCGACCCAATAATTTACAAAATTCACTTATCGTAACCACGAGCGACACACAAATCTTTCGCTACCCCGTATTTATACCCCTAACCAAAATGTAGAGACAAAAAAATCAACAGAAAACGCAATCCATTCGGTAAATTAAACAAAGTTCCCGTAGAGCGAAATTAAACTTTTCCTATCTCTAGTATAGAGCGGTCGGTTTTTCTGTGAAACCGTGCTTGAAAGTTCCGCTCTACGTAGAGATGTAGAGACGCTCTATATTTCTGTGATGGATTTTTAATAGAGTTAACAGATTTTTGCAGGTGTTGTTTTCTGTGATGGATTGTTGAAGTTTGTGGTGTTCGATTTTATAACTGGATGTGGGTGTGATTGAATATGACAGTATTGTTTATGGTATTAGTTGCAGGTTTAAAACCAGTCTGTGGTCTAAATTTATTTATGTCAAATATTTATCAACTTCTGTGTTTTTGTTATCAAACAATTTTGATAGATTAAAATGGGAATTACAAAAAACCAAATGTTGTGTCGGAGATTCGGAGCCTTTTTCAGGTGACACGATCGCACTTGAGGTATTTAAAAGACAATTTGACGGATAATGGCTTTTTTATCACCTACTAGCGGCCCGCCCCGGCTTCGCACGGGTGGACTTTTATACCCTACCCCTGCCCTACCCTACCCCTACCCTAACCCTACCCTACTCCTACCCTACCCCTACCCTACCCCTACCCCTACCCTACCCTACCCTACCCCTACCCCTACCCTACGCCTACCCTACCCTACCCCTACCCTACCCTACCCCTACCCTACCCCTACCATACCCCTACCCTACCCCTACCCTACCCCTACCCTACCCTACCCCTACCCTACCCCTACCCTACCCTACCCTACCCTACCCTACCCTACCCTACCCTACCCTACCCTACCCTACCCTACCCCTACCCAAAAGTATCCTATGTCCTTCTCCCAGTTCTTAGCTACCTCCCTACCAATTTTCAGCCAAATCGGTTCAGCCGTTCTTGAGTTATAAATAGTGTAACTAACACGACTTTCTTTTGTTTTTAAAATGTATTCTGCTATTCGGGACGGAAACAAATCCAACGAAACAAAAACCATGGCAATCGGTCCAGCCGTTCTCGAGTTATAAGTGTTGTAACAAACATGACTTTCTTTTATATTTAGAGATATGAATGGATTATTTATTTTGAAAGCTGAACACAAAAAAAAATATTTTCAAATCCAAGACAGAAATTTTTAAGGTGAAACGTTCCCACGCGTATTTAACAGAAAATTTGATTGAATATGGGTTTTTTGTCCCTTGAATTAATAACTTATTTATTCTTAAGGCCGCTACCGAATCCTACTAATATTATAAACGCGAAAGTTTGTAAGCATGGATAGATGGATGTTTATTACTCATTCACGCCAAACTACTGAACGGAATTGACTGAAATTTTGCACCGAGATAGGTTATACGCTGGATTAACATATAGTCTACAAAACATCACGCTCTGACCCACTGGAGCAGAGTAACGCGGGTAAAACCGCGGGGCGCAGATAATATATCTATAAAAACGCAAAGCTGAAAAATTAATTCTGATATTTTTTTCTTATTTTACAGGTAAGTTACTCGTGGAGTAATATCATACGCCATCAATCTACAATGGTAAGCCATGATCAGAGCTTGGAATCTCAAAATTAGTCTCTATCTATAAATAAAACTAATGAGCGCGGATATGGGGTCCGTTGCGTTGATTGTAATCAGTTATAATTAATAGCACAGCGCTTTTATAGTGACAATATATATTTACATGTATTTTATTTTGATTCCGTAAGTCGTGGGTGCGTTTGTACCTTCTTAAATTTATTTCCCGGTCTTATTGGTGCTCCAGAAAGCATGTTAAACCCTATTGTTATGACATCATCTATAACAATCGTCACACCTTAAATCACTCCTTAGATTCCCCTACCGCAAAATCGATTTTTGTTCCTACTCCTTTACAGTTCATTCAGTCAGATTGTAGAATTCGCTACCCGCTGATATCCGTAAATGCCATACTCTTTCTCTTTTCAAAAAAAGAGTGAAAGAACACTATCTTCTTCGTGATAATATTATTATTTGTGTATGTATTATAACTCTTTATCATTTTATGTATGTATTTAAGTATATGTGTAGTTGTGTTTTACACACTAATATTGCTTTCTTTATTTTCATCTCTTCTTTCGCAGGTCTACTGGAAGACATTTCTTTAGAAATAAGTAGTACCTTTGTACATTGCCTTTTGTTTTTATTTGTTTTTCTCTTGACTATATTTCTTGTGTGTATATAAATAAATAAATAAAATAAAATTGTATACTAGGGAACAGGCAGCAGCGTTTCTGGTGTATTACAATATAATACTGCGATAACAAAACCGCTTCCCAAGCGTGCTGACTATAGCAAAAATCCTCTCTCGAGGAGGCCCTTGTGCATCAGTGGACGTGATAGGCAGGTCACATAGCTCGAAGAACTGACGGCCGATGGAGCAAAAAGGTTCTCGAGTGGAGACCACGAACTGGCAAGCGCAGCGTGGGACGACCGCCTGCACGATGGACCGACGACCTCATAAAGGTCGCGGGCAGTCGATGGATGCAGGTCGCTAGCGATCGTTCCCACTGGAAATCGATCGGGCAGGCCTATGTTCAGCAGTGGATAATGATAATGACCAATACAAATGAAATTTGCAATATGCTAAAATAAATTAGGCATCTGAAAGCGAGGTCGCAGCGTGACCTCTTCACGTACGGAATTCAGATTACTTATCCCATTAAAATACACCATGACTAAGGGCAAACTGGCGAAACTCGTGCCCACAACGAAACAATTATAATTGCTAATCCTACAATCACGCAACTTGGGACTTAATTAAATTATTTAGACGCTAAGTGGGTCAGCAGAGATGTCGCTTGATTTGTGACGCGGTAATTGTTAAGTTACATCATAAGTCATTGGATGTTTGCTTGTTTTGAGACATAATTCTGTATTTCTGATTTGAGTGAAAACTTTGTGAATAATAATAGTTTTAAAGTAACTGATATTCCGTGTGATTTCTATTCCATGCCTTCCTATGGGTGTCATAAGAGGCAAATGAGGGATGTACCGCTGATGGATTGACAGCAGCATCTATCAACTCAAGGCTAGCATCTTACTACGAGCACCAGATATTCCTTTAATACGCACGAAGCGATTTGCTTCTTCTTTCATAATGCGGACGGCTAAGGAGTGGAATTCTCTGCCGGGGTTAGTTTTTCCGGAACGCTATAATCTGGACATCTTTAATACTAAAGTCACCAGACACTTTCTAGGTAAGCGTGTATCATCTTAGGCCTTATCTTCGCCTTCCATCAAGCGAGAGTATGGTCAAACATAAGCCTATAATTAATAAAAAATAAAAACACCAGTCCGCCTGCAATGCGTTAACGACTCTGACTTGACTTTTGTCTGATAAGCAGCAACAGTGTCCCCATGTTCAGCAGAGGACGTAATGAGCTGATAAAGTAAAATAATTATTAATATATAAAGCTGTTTGTTAGTATATTAATAGTTTGTTTGATTGAAAGCGCTAGTCCCAGGAACCACCATTTATCGAGAGAGGTTCAAGGCTGTATTTCATTGTTAATAATAATAATAATCTTTATTACACAAGAAAATGGTTACAAAATTGTGTTATGTCCCAGATTCCTGTGCTTGGTGATAGACTTGTGTAACAAGAGCCAGTGCCTTCTCCTAGTAGGAGATAGTACAGAATCTTAACTATAAACAAAGAAAAAGATAAAATGAACAACAAGAAAGTAAGATAAACTAAATGCGGTTAAAAGAAGCCTGTATTTAGTGTGTGTGTGTTAAATTCTTACGGGAACGGGAGTTATGTGAATGAGACGAACACGCGGGAATCTAGTACTAATGTATAAACTGGAAAGTAAGTTTGTCGTAAAGGCTATATACGGCAAATTTTTATAAAAAACCGGCCATCCTGCCATCCATGCATGTTGCCTATATTAATATCGAGCAAAAATACAAAAAAATGTTTTATGGGAGCCCCCCCTAAATATTTATTTTTAGTATTTGTTGTTATAGCGGCAACAGAAATACATCATTTGTGAAAATTTTACCTATCTAGAGCTATCGCGGTTCTTGAGATATAGCCTATTGACAGACAGACAGACCGACAGCGAAGTCTTAGTAATAGGGTCCCGATTTTAAACTTCGGTACCCCAAAAAAGCGTTAGTAAAAACGCAAATACGCGAACAAGCATATCATATGCGGCTTTAAAAGCCATTATTTATTGTTAAGCTAAACACATTAAGCGTAGCAGAATTATATTTGTCGAATACCCTAATCTCTATTTTAGCGGACGAAATTAATTATTGATTGAACGATGCGGGTACAATGAAAATGACAACGTTTATTGATAATGTAGACGATTCGATCGTACTTATTATAAGTCAAATACAATGATCTTGAGGTCACCGGTTCGAACCCCACCCATTGCACTACCGACGTGAACCCACTCATAACACAAGCATTTTAGCTTAGCACGAGGGTCTAACAAGAATACTGGTAGACAGCAAAACTCTGCTAGTAATCTTAAAAAGAAGGATTAATTAATTAGCTTACATTTCAAAAATATTATTATAAATAGAATTTACCAATGTTGTTATGGCATGTGATAGTCGCTTATTATAAAAATAATTAAGATCAACCAGCGCGGTCTGGGATCGGGTCTGAAGCATAGAACGCGTCGCGAGCCTCGCCTTGCGAGCACGACCGGACCCTATCCTAGTTTCCTATTTTTCCTACCTACCTTTTCTAACAATAAGCGTTCAAGAGAAAAAAAAACTTTTTAGCTTTATATGTAAGTTGTGCATATTTGCAAGTACCTGTAGGTTTTAAATTTAAGTATAGTAGTTTCAAGCTATTCAGAAGTCTCGATGAATCTAGATTAGGATATTAGACATTACCCACGATTTACCCAATGTAAGATCAATATATCTAACAGCAAAACCGTTAACATTCGAAACAAAATTAATCACTACCCCTACCCTTAATTTACGCCCATTCCACCAAATAAACAAACCAGGCAAATACAATGATCTATTTCGCCAAAAGGGATTTTAGCATTCAGACCATTTTAGGGTTATAAACAAGACGAATGGTCACCGAAAGGGTTAAATTTGTTGGCTAGTGCCATGATCGACAGTTTTAGTGAAGGGTTAATATTGGGGGTGAAGTATAACGGTTGTTATTGTATTTAGCGGGGTATGATTTAATTTGTTAGAAGATCCGCTTGATTTGAGCTCAATTTACGCTTCTTGATCTCCAGACCCTTAGCTCGCCAAGAACTTACCAAACCCCTCGTAGTCCTGAAGACCGAGAGGCTAGCGAACTGTTACGTAGAGGGACAGTTGCACAAAACTCCCCAAAACAAATAAAAGTGATAATCCCTTAATCCTTTATTATTAATAACGTCGGACTTGTGATCTTGTGGTCGCCGATTCGATCCCCACCTATTGCTGTACCGACGGGAACCCACTCGTAACACAGGCATTTTAGCTTAGCACATTGTGTTAACAAGAATAGTAGACTGCAAAACTCTGCTAGTAATATTAACAAAAAAGAACATCGTCAGCCTATAATAACGTCTACGGCTGAACGAAGACCTCCCGAGGGACGCCTTACCGCGCTGTCAGGCTGGTTTGGGTTTCTCCCCCCTCGTCCTCCTGACCCATAGTTTGCAAAGAACCATCCGATGCCCTCGTAGACCCGAAGTCCGAGAGGCCCGTGAACTGTAAAGTAAAGCGACAGTTGCACAACACTCCCCTAAAATACTTAAAGTTATAACCCCTAAATCTCATTGCCAGCGACCGCCCTGAGCCGAGGTCCAAGCCCCACAGGGGGCGCCCTCTTGCACAGGTTGCTTAGTTTGTAGTTTTTAAACCATTATTTCCCTTAACCTTAACGTAATTTCCGAGGCACAGATGGTAATCCCGCAACCAACCAGAACCAGACAGCGATTGTTTTTTTTTTTTTTTTTTCTTGCTGGATATTTTTTTTAGACTTCTCACCGTTTTGGGGAAAGACCGTGGGACTCCTTCACTTGCTCCCGGCTCTATGTAGCTTCTGAGCCGGGGCATCCGGTACCCAGTAAAACCACCACGGTAGCCTTGCCTCCGACGCTGGCCGGCCCTGGGAACTCGAATAGATCGACAACCAGGACCACCGCCGTGCGATTGCGTCTCCGCAGATACCCAAGCGATTGAACCTACTAGCCCCACGCCGGACAAGACTTCGAGACTTGTATGTCACAGTAAAATGTCACCCAAAAAAGAATTAATCGATTATTTGCTTTTAAACTTCAATCCCAAAAATAATCCGCCCACAAACACAGTAATTTATTCAAATGGTCTAAATGAAATTACTGAAAACAAATATCGCGAGAGCTAAAGAAACGAGCCCAATGTCAACAATTGAGGTTCTTTCAACTTTCATAAACCGACGGAAGATTTGATAAAGCGTTCTACGTCACTGTCTGCCCCCCACCCCCTCCCGTCCTCCAACTGAAGAATGGTGAAAGTCGTGAGATATGGCGGTTTTTAATGAAATATACACTTGAGTAAAATACTCGTGGCTAACTCATATGTCCGTCCGAAAAAAAAAACAAAAAGAGCTAGATAGCTAGAGCTTGCTAGATAATCTAGTTTGCACGAACGGATGCTCCTAATACAGGTTCAAAGTCATTTCAATATGTATTGATTAATGCTACTGAAAAAGTATAATGAAATAATGAAATTTATTCAGCACTTAGGCATTTACATACACTTGTACTTATCAAAATTACACTGTATATGACTATATCAAACAAAAGTATCACTTAAGTAGCTAAATCATTGTTAAAATTATTTGATATTACAGAATTTTTAATCAGTCTGACCGTCTGTCGTACGATCACAACAAATGTACACATTATAGTAAGATACCTTAGAGGTAACAGGTCTGAAAATTTCAAGAATCCGGCCCAAGTCTAAGTGACATCCACCTGAGGGCCTTAAGGGGTTAGGACCAACGGTCAGGGTGCCACTGGAGTAAAGAGTAGATTTACGAACAGTGGTGGTGATCGCTGGCACGAGATCACAGTTCGGGGAATAAGCAACAACGTGGTCCTCAGTCATGCCGTCGAGGATCCTTCACTAGCTAACCTGCAACCTTTTACTAGCTACCTAAGTGGACGACCAGAGTATATACATGCTAGAAAGTCGATTGTACCACTTAAGGCGCAACGTTCGCACTTCAGGGCCCCGAGTCTACTATCGTAAAGGCGTGTTCATGAACTGTCAATGACAGTTCAATGGTCGGCTTATTTCCATTTGGTAATCTACTAATCCAAATGACGTCATAATGGTGTCACTATGACGCCATGATGACATTAGCGTAGTTGAATATATTAACAAATGATACATTTATAAGTTTTGAAATCGCCTAAATAAACATTACAATCTCCCTAACCATCTCCTCTGCTACTTCTCCTGACGGCCTTTTTCTGCGGTAGCAACACCGACTGCCATTCCAGCGCCGACACCATAGTGAGATTAGTTGATTACCGTTTTTGGCATAATGATATCATGATGGCACTACGGTACGATACTTAAAAAAATAGCAGACTCGGCCCCCTCGGCATTTAACAGAGAAATTGTCGGAAAGTGGCATTTCTTATTTGTTATATTTAAAGGTTATTTCATTAGCGAAAGTAAGTGGCAAAAACAGACCTATGGTAAGTCATCATTAGGTCAAAATCACGGAAAAACCCTTGTGAATATCTGTAATCTAAATTTTATACTACATATTATCATTGTATTGAAATTCCTTAGTCTGCTAATGCTATTAACTTTCGAGGATTATTAACAATAGACCCGTTGTTGATTTTTATATTCGCAAAATAATCAATTATTTTAGTATAACAGTTAAAATGCCATATTCCGACATATTCATCGATAAATACTTAAAAGTACAAACGTTGGGGCTGAATATTATAAACGACTTAAAAATGGTGTAATTTCAATTAATCAGCTCCCATCTTGTACTACACACGAGGTATTCCGAAGATCTAATACGTTGGACGATATTAAAATGATAAGTATTCCGACTGCTCTTAATACTGCCTTATTCGGGGAGATTTTAGATCGATTCCTTCAAATTTCCTCTTCACTAAATGTTTAGTAGCTTGGTAGAATAAGCCATTACGGTAGCTGGATTGACACTTGTGCAATATCAAACAATTGGTAGATACTGTCCGATGTCCTCGTAGACCCCAAGTCCGAGAGGCCCGCAAACTGTAAAGTAGAGCGACAGTTGCACAAGACTCCCCTAAAAAAACTAAAAGCCATAATCCCTCAATCTCCCCGTCAGCGACCGCCCTGAGCCGAGGTCCAAGTCCCACAGGGGACGCCCTCTTGCGCAGGTTTTAATCATTTATCTAGGCTGGAGGTCTGCTCGCCTTTATGCCCAGTGAAATAGCAAAAGCCTCGGGGCTAACTACATATGTCCGTCCGAAGGTCCGAAGGTAGATACTGATTTTCTCATGTATAAGCCAAGTTTTAAGACTTTATAGCCTCGGGGCATTCCTCCCATAGCAAATAGCAATTAACATTACTAACAAAAGATAGACAGACTTCTAGCACACCTGAAATAAATTTTATCTTCATTTAATGGTATATGTTACTTATTAATTTAATTTAATTTATTTAATCTTTTTCTATTTATCTATATTTTTTCTATTTATTTAAATTGTATATGCATTGGGAATTTTCTTTACATGTACCAAGTCCCCGGAGACTTTTTTTTCAGATGGTCATATTCAGTTATACATGAGGGATAACTGAATATGTCGATCGGAAAAAAAATAAGTCACCGATCATGGGACCGTTTACGGGAAAAAATGTTTATTAAGTCACTGATTTGTTTCCGGCCTGAGTTGGCTTTCTTGCGCCTTTTTCCTGTTTCGGAAAGCAAGTTAATCTGTTGGTCACGATTTTCATAATTTATGAAAATTTTAATCAGGAAACGAACTGAGCGTTTATCTGCGTAATGTTTGAAAGAAAAAAAATCATTTAATTACGGCACAATTTACGGGGTCTGGATGGTTGAGGGACTACTCTCCGTGCCTCGGAAAGCACGTTCAGCCGTTGATCCCGATTGTTAAAACATCATCTCTAACAGTCGTATACCAGTTAACGGACAGCAGCGTTTCCTTGTGTGTTGCTTCATATTACTGCAGTCACCAACCCGCCTGTCAAGCGTGGTGACTATGGCAAATACCCTCCCTTGAGAAGAGGCCCATGTTCAGCAGTGGACGTTATACGGGCTGATGATGATGATGATGAGTAACGTCGGTAGCGCAATGGGTAAGGATCGAACCGGCGACCATATGATCGCAAGTACAACCCCCTAGCCATTGAGCTACGGCCTCGTGATGATTAAGTATTCCTATAATTGATTTTTTTGTTTTGCTGCTGAATAAAAATCTTTTAGTCAAGATATCACTCAAGTTTTTTAATTAACGGGCTATGGAGAGGGCTATGGTCTGGGTTTCTCTACAAGATCGAATCAGAAATGAGGAGATACGTAGAACGCGGGTTACCGACATAGCCCAACGGATTACTTCGTTGAAGTGGCAATGGGCAGGCCATATACCACCGGCCGTTGAGGCCGAAAAGTTCTCGAATGAAGACCGTGGATCCGCAAGCGTAGCGTAGGACGTCCACCGACTAGATGAACGGATGACCTGGTAAAGGCCGCGGGATCACGGTGGATGCCGGCCGCCTCCAACCGTAGCAACTGGAAATCTATGAGGGAGGCCTATGTCCAGCAGTGGACGCCCTACGGGTGAAATTACGTTTAGTAATGAATCTGTTTTATTGGAAAAATATCTTGAATTTTTTTAAGAAGGCTATTTAATATAAAAAATGAACCATTTAATATAAAGAAAAATATTTCTTGATCAGCGAAGTGTAATGCGGAGTTACGAAAACATTTACGGTTATTAGGGTTCCGTGAATCAAAATTAGAACGGAAGTTTGTAAAAGGTCAAAGGTATTATAAAATCTTTTTTGTCCAAAACATTCATAGAAAAGATAAATTAATTTGTTTGAAACATTAATTTAAGTTATTTTAAAGTCATTTTACTTTATTTATAGCAGTGGATTGATGGTGATGCGACTCGTTATGTAAGCGCTTCTCAGTAGCAAAGATTTTAAATAGGGTTTTACCCGCGTTACTCTGCTCGAGTGGGTCGGAGAGTGATGTTTTGCAGCCCATATGTTAATCCAGCGTATAACCTATCCCGGTGCAAAAAGCCAATTCCGTTAAGTAGTTTTGGCGTGAAAGAGTCCATACTTACAAACTTGTAATTACCAAGTACCTTCCGCATTTGTGCTATTTGAAGTTCAAGTAAAACTAATACAGTTGAATTATCAAACCTGTTTCGATCCAGTTCAAACCGGTTGCATTCGGAGTAATCCGGAAAGCGTCCACGTCATTACGGCAACGGATATGAGGATTTCGTTGCAGCTTACGACAAATATTGCACACATCCAACATTTTACATGTTTTTATTTACGGCTAAGATTTTGGGACTGTTTTTTACCTGACTACTTTACTAAGATTAATTAATTAATTTATTATTTAATGTATACATGAAATATGCTTATGAAAATACAACAATTAAAGGTCTAGGTGTAAGAAAAAAAATCAGCTGTTCCATACATTTTGTCGAGGTAAGTGAA
Source organism: Nycteola revayana (assembly GCA_947037095.2). Taxonomy (NCBI): domain Eukaryota; kingdom Metazoa; phylum Arthropoda; class Insecta; order Lepidoptera; family Nolidae; genus Nycteola; species Nycteola revayana. Next base: position 13,679,012 of record OX344851.2, on the reverse strand, counting down.
CATAAATGATTGGAACAGCTGATTTTTTTTCGCGAATTTAGACTTGGTTCTATAGTATAAGTTGCTTATAATCATCAGTATGATTCAGATCAGTGATGTTGCATATGATCATATGTTGCTATTCCGTATTGCTTATGCGTACCCGGCCCCCGCCAACGGCGGATCGAAGGAGTGTCCGAGAGGTTTAGGTGGTGTAGGGTCCTCTCCTCGTGGAATGAGTTTAGCATACCAAGCTATGGAGAGGGCGAGTCCAATATATCCCACCGCCAGCGCGCGAATACGCTGCAGCGGCGGCGGTGGGAATGCGTAAATGCATAACCGCCCGGAGTAAAAAAAAAAAAATTGGCTATTCCGTACTCCGTGGTTGAAGTATAGGCCGTGTTCAAACCAAACTGACTGTCAGCCGCCGAAAGTTAGCGAACGTTACGCAGTTTATTGTATTTCCATACATATTCACTTTTTCGTTCACATCCAACCGACGATACGTTATTACGCTGTGCGTGGACGCTGACATTCGGCGGCTGATTAATATAGCGTGTTACTACGCTCCGCGGACGCTGATTGGACGGATGGACGCAAACTATAGCGTATTGTCAGCATACTGTGAATGAAAAATACCGTTTATTTTCACGTTTACACTGGGGCTCACGATGAGCCTGCTCACATTCGGCGGCTGACAGTCAGTTTGGTTTGTACACGGCCTAAAACTTTATAGAGGTAGGTTCATGTTTTATAAGGCTCTACGTTTTTTCCCAAGGAAATACGAAGGGCCTTAATTAACTTAAGACTTTAACTTCACATGGGCTCTTGGTGTAAAAAGTTTCTTTTTGTTGTTATCTACCAATCAGACCGTAGCCGTACCGTACACCGTCACGTATCAAAGTTGAGCTTACGTTTTCACGAGTTTTTTCTTGTTGACTGTACTTGGATTATGGAGTTGAGTAACTTTTTATCTACCTAATGATAAGTGGCCGTGTGGTTTTCGGCTTAAAAAAGACTATCCCATATCTTCCTTGACAACCTCCGTAGCGTAGCGGTATTTGGCTCGCCTTGAATCTCGGAGGTCGTGGGTTCGATCCCCACACCGGACATGAAATCTTTGTGTAATTTCTAAGATTTCTTTCCGGGTCTGGTTGGTTGAGGGACTACTCTCCGTGCCTCGGAAAGCACGTGAAGCCGTTGGTCCCTATTGTTATAACATCATCGATAGCAATCGTATATCAAGGAACGGGCAGCAGCGTTCTCTTGTTTGGTACAACATAATACTGCGGTCACCAACCCGCCTGCCAAGCGTGGTGACTATGGCAAATACCCTCCCTCGGGAGGTCAAAGTCAAAGTCAAAAAATCTTTATTCATATAGATTCTTATTTTAAATCATGTTCTTATGATGCGTCCTATTCTTTTACTATCACCAGTTCTGGACGTGGAAACTCTGAGAAGAACTGGCAAGAAACTCAGAGGAATCCTTTTTTTTAATAAATTATATTTTACAATGATTAATAAAGCAGTATTGTTTCAGAGCAACTCACTCCCAAGCAGTTTTGTCATTAACATAACTAGAAATTTTATAATAAGCCTTTTTACATAATTTATCTTTGACATATCGTTTAAACTTGTTTGTTGAAAGATCTCTTACATTATTAGGAAGTTTGTTGTAGAAGCGTATACATTGCCCTATAAAAGAATTGCTAATTTTGTGGAGACTTGTAGCATGTAAAACGAGATTATGCTTAGATCTAGTATTAACATTATGAGTGTCGCTTTTTTTCTTAAAACTATCTATATTCTTATGAACATATAAAAGGTTTTCATAGACATATTGTGATGCGACTGTAAGAATATTAGTCTCTTTGAATTTCTCCCGTAGGGAAACCCGCGGACCAAGTTTATATATAGACCTTACAGCTCGTTTCTGTAGTACAAAAATGGTGTCAATGTCAGCACAGTTTCCCCACAGAAGAATTCCATAAGACATTACGCTATGAAAATAACTAAAGTAAACCATTCTAGTAGTATCCAAATCAGTGAGTCGTCTCATAGTTTTAACAGCGTAGGCCGCAGAGCTAAGTTTTCCTGATAGTTTCGCAATATGTGGGCCCCATTGCAATTTTGAGTCAATAGTTATTCCCAAAAAGACAGTTGACTCCACTGGCTCCAACCGAATACCATTTATTTGCACATTCGTATCAATTTGTTTCACATTATGTGTAGAAAATTTAATGACTTTGGTTTTGTTTTCATTTAAAAGAAGATTATTAACATTAAACCACCTTCGAGGTTGCATTGTTTACTTCGTCATAGCTGCGTAGCTGTCTACTTATTTTAAATGTCAAGGATGTATCATCGGCAAACAATACTATCTCATGATTATTTCCTACATAGTAAGATAAGTCGTTTATATACACCAAAATCAAAAACAGTCCCAGGATTGAGCCTTGCGGGACGCCCATGGATACAACAGAGCCTGGTGATATTTTGCCGTTTATATCAACCTTCTAAATTCTATTGCCCAAGTAGCGACATCTAAAGTAGCCGCACAAAAACTTCAAGAAGACAAGCAGCGCCATCTACCACCTAGAATCCCAACTAACCTGTATCACGCAATACAAGTTCGCAAGCCAATTCGAACATATACAAGTTCCGAACAGTGTCGGTCGCCGGGCATACCACCTCGCCCGGCAAAGAAGATCTTCATTTTCTGTGGAGGAACACCACCAACCGTTCCTCTACACCCATGTAAGAAATCAGAAGATTGAGAGCCTGGTTCCTAATGCCATACTGGTGTAATTTCCTGACAAGAGTGGCATGGTGAACTCAATCAAATGCCTTAGACAGATCACAGAAAATACCTAAGGATTCCTGCGAATCTTCCCAGGCCGCGAATATAGTTTTTAACAATTCAGTTGCCGCATCTATGGTTGAGTTGAGTTGAGGAGGTCCATGCTCAGCAGTGGACGTTATACGGGCTGATGATGATGATGATGATATCTTCCTATGGGTGTCGTAAGTGGTATCTATCAGCTCAAAAATACTCCAATCTTACTGCGACCCATCCGCGTGCCAAGTTGGTGATTACGGCAATACCCGTTCGTTGATCCCGATTGTTATAACATCATATAAATCAATCGTAAACAAGGGAACGGACAGCAGCGTTTCCTTGTGTTACAACATAATACTATGCGGTCACCAACCCCTGCCAAGCGTGGTGACTATCGCAAAACCCTTTCTCGGGAGGAGGCCCATGTTCAGCAGTGGACGTTATTCAGTTTGATGATGATGATCAAACTTTTAGTTCCTCTTAGTTTAGCTGAAAATAACAGTCAGTTACCCAGTTGTCCCATATCCACATAATTGGACATATAAGTTAGTATAATTATGTAGTATATTATTATTATAATTAACATACTCAAAGGGCAGATCATAGATTTAATCATACATATAAAATAATAAAATAATATTGTATTTTCATACCTGACAGCTTTTAGGCTAAAGCTATATAAACTAGTAGGTATTATAAGTAGCAATAACCAAATAAAATTAATTAATTTAACACAGTAAATCAAAAATACGCCAAAATATGTTTTGACTATTTACAAATACCTATAATAGGTTTACGTGAAAAATATTCCTGGAAGGAATTGGGGGAGGCCTTTGCTTAGCAGTGGGATAGTACAGGTTAAGGAAAAAAAAAACAACCCTTTTGCATTTTTTCGCACCACCCCTTTCTATATGACATTGTACGTTACAAGTGTACACCCCTATACATAGGAAAGTAGTTTCACTGTTCTGTTTGACAAATCATCCCCATTCTACGGGGCAATGGCAGCACTATCGCTTTCATACGCCCGTCATAGATTGTGAACGGGCCTTGTTTTTGAAAGGGTGCTGAATTTTGTTGGGTAGGCAAAAATTTATTATAATATATGCTTTGTTTTCGGGTGAAGGATTGTTTTAGTTTTGTTCTGTTATGACAACCTCCGTGGTGTAGCGGTATTCGGCTTGCTTTGAATCTCGGAGGTAGTGAGTCCGATCCCCACGCCGGACAAGAATATCTTTGTGTAGATTCTAAGATTTCTTTCGTGGTCTGGTTGGTTGAGGGACTTCGAGAGAAACCCTTCGTGCCTTGGAAAGCACGTTTAGCAGTTGGTGCCGATTGTTATAACATCATCTATGATGATTGTATATCTAGGAACGGGCATCAGCGTTTCCTTGTGTGGTACAACATAATTCTGCGGTCACCAACCCGTCTGCCAAGCGTTGTGGCTATGGCAAGTACCCTCCCTCGGGAGGAGGCCCATGTTCAGCAGTGGACGTTGTACGGGCTGATGATGATGATGTAAATGTTTTATGTTCTACTAATATTAAGGACTATGCGAAACTCATAAAGCGTTATTATATTAGCAGAATCGACACCCTGATAGCCTGTAATATAATATAATTATATTATAGCCTTTAAATTTCATAGCAACATAATAATCAAAAGCGGCTGTAGCCCAATGGCTAGTGCATCGGCCTTGTGATCTTGAGGTCCCTCAAGCCTCTTGAACCCTCTCGTAATACAAGCATTTTAGCTTAGCACGAGGGTTTAACAATAATACTAGTATACACCAACACTCTGCTAGTAATCTGTTAAAAAAAACATGTGATTTTACCTAACCAAGCCTAGTCGTAGTGTATTTTTTTTTTAATTAATCCACTCTTTGCAGTCTTATTTCAAAGTAAATACAAATTACTTTTAAAATAATTAAGCCAACTCTTAGCTCGGTCTATCATTAAGTCTCCGTGTGTTTGCGAGTGAAACCGAGTGCCACAGTTTATTTCTATCAGTGGAGCTCGGTGCTTTTATTTTGCTCCTACTAATTGAAAACCCAGTGAAAAACGCAGCACTAACACGAAAGGTTGGTATTACAGGTTCTCGAATGGTTTTCATGCTTTATAGTTCTCCAACGAAAATTAAATTTAGCTTATTTAAGTTAACTAGCGACCCGCCCTGGCATCGCACGGATGTAATGCTCATGTATTATACATATAAACCTTTCTCCTCAATTATTCTATTTATGAAAACAAACCTAAAGGATGTTTTTTTTTATGTAAATTAATAAATAGATATTAACGTTAATATTAAGAGCTTATTACTAACACAAGACTGACAGACTTCTAGCACACCTGAAATAAATTTAAACATAATTTAATAGTAAATGTTACTTATTTATAATTAATTTTATATGCAATGTAAATTTTCTTGACAAGAACAAGTGTATGTAAATACCTAAGTGCTGAATAAAAATCGTTTATTTCGTTTATATGCCTTTTTTGTACCTATTTCAGAACCTCAATTCTTTTGAAAGCGAAGTTAAGTTAACAATTATATTTTTTATTATTGCTTTGATTTTCAGCAAATTGATGTAAGCGGAGGTAAATTCAAAGTACGGAGAATATCACTAGGTATATGGATTTTTTCTAATTTCTAGTAAAGGAAGTAAATCTTTATCTTTGGTAGGTTAATATCCAATCACTAACTTTTTTACAAAAAATAGCGTTTTATTTATAGCCGAAATGATGATCTCATTATAAAAGTGTCATTTTAAACATTTGGTTGTGTTTATTTTAATCTATTTATTTTAGAATTTCCTCTTCTTTCTAAAGCTCTACACATCTCTAACCTTTGTAGCCTTAAAGCTCTGACATTCATACGAGTTAATTTCACTTCGTAAACCATTAGTAGGGTATACTTTGTATATAAATGACTCTAATAATAGTAATGCATTATCTACTGATACTACTGTACTATATAAGGAGCTTCCAAAATATACGCTATACCTTTAACAAGATATAGTGTCACTTAGTAATTTAGTTAGTAAAGTATCTGAGCACAGTTTTTTAGGTGAACAGCCCTAAAAGGCTAGGTAATTTTAACTTGACAATATTTTACCAGACTGAGCGCGATCCGTAAACAAACCTAAAAGGCAAAGTAATTTTTACTTGACAATATTTTACCAGACTGAATTCGAATCGTGAACAGCCCTAAAAGGCAAAGTAATTGATACTTGACAATATTTTACCAGACTGAGCACGATCCGTGAACAAACCTAAAAGGCAAAGTAATTTTCTCTTGACAATATTTTACCAGACTGAGTGCGAGCCGTAAACAGCCCTAAAAGGCAAAGCAATTTCATGTCTGTTATCGCTATACCTCAAACAAGCGACATTAACAAATTTCTCCCAAATGTATTGTAATAATGTTTCTATTTTACGGCATTTTTTAATAGCATGACTAACGATAAATGTATTTTAACTTTTATAACTGTAGTACACGCGATGATCAACAAGTAGTTCAATTTAACCGTCTGACTAAATATATGGGGCTGTGTTTAAAACCTGATGCGAGTTTACGAATATATTAGAGAAACAATTTTACCTTTTTACTTTATTTATCTATCTATTTATTTATTTAGGGACAACAAACAGTTAAATGTTACAAGTAGTAGTAAAATATACGTGATCTAGATTAACAAACACCATTATACCACAGGTTAACAATAGAGAATACATTGAAGAAAACGAAAGTAAGGACATGAAACAGTTCACAAATAATATAAAAATGAATTTCAGAAAACTTAAATAATAGACAAATGATAAAGTTATTGTGATAATAATCCTGCGCTTAACTTGATAACTTCAGAGAGATAAGATATCAAGTTGCGAAGTGATTGTTAAAGAGATCGTCCATACGACGAAGTGGTACCCGTGCCTCAGCATTAGTCTTACACATGTCTGTGTGGAATAACACTTTATAACAGAGTTTATTGGTTATGTCCGTCCGTAATCAGCCCATTTCGAACATTAGTGAACATGGGACTGCTCTTAAACAGATCTTAGCAAGCCAGGGTCATTGGCATATTTCCCTAATCACCACGCTCGCTAGGCGAATTGGTGATTGGAGTATGATGAGAGTATCTTTAAGCTGATAGATAGATGGTGCTGCTCATCCATCATATCATGTATGTGCCTTAGTTGCCTCTTGAAGAATGGGCCGTTGAAGAAATAAAAGAAGAAGAGGTCTGTCCATTGGGATATGCCAATCTTCAATGTTGCCTTAGGTCCCAAGTGACCGGGTCCCAAATCAGTTATTGTGTCCATACAATACAAATAAACTTACAAATCTACTCTTTATATTATAAGTAAGGAAGATTATTATATAATAAAAAGTCTTCGTGGTCGTCGAGTGAGTTATTGGGTTAGAAAAATTGGTTCTCTAAAAAGGCAAAGTCACTGAAATGAAAATATGATATCGCTTTTTTCCTTAAAAAAAGGTAAACTTGTTTTAGTAGTCGCTCAGTTGTAATAAGTAAGTAAAACTAAAGATGACTTTGTTTTAGATTCGTTGGGACCAGTTGTTCCATCATTTATAACAAAGATTGATAAAAGACTTAAGATGACTGAAATAACGATCCCGGAGTTTCCAACAGTATTTCATCTCCGGGTGCGACAATGTAGGTAGACGAAGAAATACTCGTAGGGGCCGATAGACCTGGGTCGGATTGCTTATGCGTACCCGGCCCCCGTCAACGGCGGATCGAAGGAGTGTCCGGGAAGTTTTAGTGGTGTAGGGTCCTCTCCTCGTATGAGTTAAGCATACCACGCTATGGAGAGGGCAATTCTTACATATCCCACCGCGCGAATACGCTGCAGCGGCGGTAGGAATGCGTTAAGGAATTTCCACCCGGACAATAAAAAAAAAACGTCCGGTAGACCACGCGAGGCGAGGTGAGCGATTTGTTTTATGCTGAAGCATAGAAAAATCGAACCCGTGACCTCCGAGACTGAAAAAAAAAAAACTTTTACCTTCTTTTTCTCACATCGAAAAACTTAGGCAAGCCAAGGTCAAGGCGTTGATTATTGCCGTAATCAACACGCTTGGCAAGCAGATTAATGATGGCAGTAACATGGGAGTATCTTTGAGCTGATGGATGCTGCTGCGCACCCATGAGCTGGACATATGTTACATGTCCCTCTTATTACATCCATAGATGATATGGTGTGGTCTAACCTAAGTCGAAAACGACACACCGAAACAAATAATATCCAAAACAAAAAAGTCTAATTCGTTATATAAATTGGAACACAATTTTGACATGTCCCAGTTCATACTGCGCTTGATTTTTCAACAGAACTGACCTATTTAATAACAAAAGTTTGTAACAAAATATTTACTTGCCCACTCGATGGTTTGTACAACGTATTGTACTGTATTGGCATTGTTAATTCGAGTCTGTTTTCGAGTGTCTTGTGTAGAATTGGGCTTGAAGGTTGTAAATAATAAATAAGTAGAATGTTCTTCCAACATACTTTTTCCTTTAGCAATTCCTTAAGTTATCGATCCAGGTCTGTCTTTTACTTCGTCTTCCTCTTTTCCCTTCCATTTTTCGACGTTATCGTTTGTCAAAATTTACTTAAGAAAAAAGTAGGCTCTATGAAATATATAGCACCGAATAAAGTTGAAAATCATATGTGTGGTGACGGTTTAAATCTCGCTTCAAGTTTGAGAGACTTTCAACCCACAACGTGTTTGATCTCCATGAGAGTCTCTTGTCAGGTCGCGTCTGATAAGAAAACTTTGGGTAAAATCTAAGAGATCTTTCCGGGTCCTTTTGTTTGAAGGACTATCCTGTGTACCGGTCAACCAGGTTTGGCAGTGCAAATGTACTGGTATTTGATTGTAGGAGGATCTTTTTACTAAATTCACCAGCTTACGTTTCTGGAGCTCATTTCCGCATGCCGTTTTGTCTCCCTTCAAATTTCGTTTCACCATCACTGTCAAAGTTAACTTGAATGTCCAATTAACCCCGGTTGACGGTACTTCGGAAAGTAAATTGGCCCCGCTTGTTGTGACATCATCTATAGCAATTATTCGCCAGGTACCTAACTAACCCACCTGCCAAGCGTGGTGACTATGGTAAAAAACTTTCCTCGGGAGAAGGTCCATGTTCAGAAGTGGACGGACGTTGTTTAGGCTGATGAAGATGAAATTGAAAACTCTGCTTTCTGCGGGTTGGCGATAGCCACAACAGTAACGCGTTTTAATGGAATCTGTCTAAATGGAATTGTACATGAAAATAGCGGTGTGACGAGCGGAAGTATTAGCGTATTACAATCTGTTACCACTGTACATTACGCAGTTTCAGTGCGGTGTGATTAACTGCTATAGATTCGTGGCCGTATCTACCACGCACTGCGCCCGTAATTGCCCTGCAAGACGCAGAGTTCGTGGTCGGGGCTTTATAGTTGTTAGCTATTTATATGCGTAGACGAAGCAAGCGAGTCATCTTTGCTCCACTCCGCTCCACTCACATTAAAGCCTTTGTATTTTATCAGCTCGTTTACGTCCACTGCTTAACGTGGGCCTCCTCTAAACATACCTTGCAAGCCAGGCTCGTTGAGTGATATTGCCATAATCACCATGCTTGGCAGTTGGTGATCGCAGCTGATAAATGCTGCTGCCCATCCATCAGCTGTATGTCTCTTGGTCGCCTCTTACGACACCCATGGGGAGACATGGGTTGGTCTATTCTAAGCCGGACACCACACAGCTTAACATCGAAGCCCAGTTGCTCATAATCTCATTTGCCAAATTGAGGGTATACATACATTGGTTTGATTGTCATCTAAATGGTTCAGTTATTTATCACTACATAGTATAAAACAAAGTCGCTTTCTCTGTCCCTATATCCCTATATAAGCTTAAATCTTTAAAACGGTTTTTTTAATAGATAGAGTGATTCAAGAGGAAGGTTTATATGTATAATACATCAGCATTGCGCCCGTGCGGAGCCGGGGCGGGTCGCTAGTATTGTATAAATTGATGTTATCGCTGTATTAACTATAAATTGTGAATCCCTAAACGCTTTATAGATAAATTTATAATAGTTATAATAGTTCGTTATCTCATATCTGATTGTATATTGGTATTAAATTGTCTAAGCAACTATTTGATGGAGATATATATACACATTTATCTGGATCGCCCGAATATGGAAAGCCCGAGCTGCGCTTTTCATATTTGCTCATGAATAAATCAGAAAAAGAAAGAAAATACATTATTATTAAGCTCATATTAGCACTTAGCTGCGAAAATGACAAAAATACTGCAATACTGAGCTGCACTTCAGACATAAAATATTTGTAGTATAGTGTGCTATGTGAATCTTGGCAAGTGATTGTAAGTGGCTACTGATTTTTTAAGTCGCGAGTTAAAAGTTTTAACTCGTGGAGTGTTTTTCCATCAGCCTGTTTCCGTCCACATACGATATACGATAACATTAACTGCCTCTTAATCATCATCATCATCAGCCCGTATAACATCCACTGCAGACCATTGGCCTCCTCCCGTGGGAGGGTAGTTGCGATAGTCACCACGCTTGGCAGGCAGGTTGGTGACCGCAGTATTATGTTGTTTGTAACACAAGGAAACATATATAACACAAGGAATATTATAGATAATGTTATAATAATCGGGACCAACGGCTTAACGTGCTTTTCGAGGCACGGAGGGTAGTCCCTCAACCAACATGACCCGGAAAGCAATCCTAGAATTTACACAAAGATTTTCTGTCCGGCGTGGGGATCAAACCACTGACCTCCGAGATTTAAAGCGAGCCAAATACCACTACGCTACGGAGGTTGTCTTAATAGACTTTCCCAAATCAGTCAGAGTCATTTCTGCTAAATAACGTTATGCATACTTATCATTTAATAGACTTGACAATACAAAAGAATATACGAACCATCAACAATACTGAAACTACTAGTTGCACCCCACGGTTTAAGCCGCGCTTCTCTGCTCCAGTGGGTCGGAGCGTGATTATTTATAGCCTATATGTTAATCGAGCTTATTAACTATCTCTGTGCAAACTTTCAGCTTAATCTATTCAGTAGCTTTTGCATGAAAGAGTAACAAACATACATCCATACATTTGCATAATTCTTCGCGTTTATAATATTAGTAGGATAAATAGGTATAAATCAAACCAGCCAGTATAAAATAAGAAATATCCATAAAATAGTTTAGTCAGTCTGAGAAAATCAAAATATCATAAAAAGAAATTTAGGTGACTATAAATATCCAAGTGCTGAATAACTCTTTTCATTTCAGTTCACTTTTACGCCAATTCACCTAGTCGCAGTATACGTGTGCGCATCGATAATTGACAACTTCCTTACTCCAATGACATCACTAGGTCGAGCAAAAAGTCTACGGTATCAATTAAAATGGAACCCGACTCGGAATAGTGATGGGACACGAGATTTAAATGTTCGTATCGATATTCTGAATCAACGTACTGACTTGTTTGTGTACAAGTGGAGTTTTTGTTACTTTTGGTTTTGGTTCAGTCTTGTAGCCTGTTTGGGATAGCTTATTTGGTGCTGGCAGGTGCCTGGTGCAATAAAAGAGTATGAATGCAAATACCCTTTCACATGGAATTCAGAAAGTAAATTTTATAGAACATTTGAAATACTTTAATGTGAAAAAACTTTGATGATAATGAGTTAAGTTATTATCTATATATATAAAAGAAAGTCGTGTTTGTTACAACACTTATAACTCGAGAACGGCTGGACCGATTGCCATGGTTTTTGATTTGTTGGATTTGTTTCCGTCCCGAATAGCAGAATACATTTTAAAAACAAAAGAAAGTCGTGTTAGTTACACTATTTATAACTCAAGAACGGCTGAACCGATTTGGCTGAAAATTGGTAGGGAGGTAGCTAAGAACTGGGAGAAGGACATAGGACACTTTTGGGTAGGGGTAGGGTAGGGTAGGGTAGGGTAGGGTAGGGGTAGGGTAGGGGTAGGGTAGGGGTAGGGTAGGGTAGGTGTAGGGTAGGGGTAGGGTAGGGGTAGGGTAGGGGTAGGGGTAGGGTAGGGTAGGGTAGGGTAGGGGTAGGGTAGGAGTAGGGTAGGAGTAGGGTAGGGTTAGGGTAGGGGTAGGGTAGGGCAGGGGTAGGGTATAAATGTCCGCTAGTCTATATATATAAAACAAAGACGGGTTTGTTACAACACTTATAACTCGAGATCGGCTGGATCAATTTTCATGGTTTTTGTTTCGTTGGATTTGTCTCCGCCCTGAATAGCAGAATACATTTTAAAAACAAAAGAAAGTCGTGTTAGTTACACTATTTATAACTCAAGAACGGCTGAACCGATTTGGCTGAAAATTGGTAGGGAGGTAGCTAAGAACTGGGAGAAGGACATAGGATACTTTTGGGTAGGGGTAGGGTAGGGTAGGGTAGGGTAGGGTAGGGTAGGGGAGGGTAGGGGTAGGGTAGGTGTAGGGTAGGGTAGGGGTAGAGTAGGGGTAGGGTAGGGTAGGGGTAGGGGTAGTGTTGGGGTAGGGGTAGTGTTGGGGTAGGGTAGGGGTAGGGTAGGGGTAGGGTAGGGGTAGGGTAGGGGTAGGGTAGGGTTAAGGTAGGGGTAGGGTAGGGCAGGGGTAGGGTATAAAAGTCCACCCGTGCGAAGCCGGGGCGGGCCGCTAGTACTTAAAATAAACTAGACTTTTGGTTAATAGATTCTTCACATGTCAAAAATAAAACGTAGCGTCTTTTTTCGAAGGGAAAATTAGTAGAAACATGTACACTTTAGTCTTGGGTGTTACTTCGCGGTAAATCTCAAAATTGCTTTTACTCGAAAAATTACGTTAAATCTGCCCTACACTCATAAATATAGTATCACCTTTTTGTATAGTATTTATATTATATGTGTATTATTAGAATGTAGTCATAGATATTACGCAATTATTCTTTTTTCCTACCAGTACGGTAGTAAATTAATTACCTATCTACTATTTCTGTGCACCTATCACTTTTTCTCTGCACCACCCTACGGTTGACTGGTAGAAAATGCCTATGGCATTAAGTCCGCCATGTACTGTCATTGTGCAAAAAGTTAAATCAATAAAAAATACTCAATATAAAACACCGGTTCCCAATGACACATATTTAACTATTTTAAACACTACAAAATTACGTAATTAAATAAAGTGATTAGCAAAAAGCTGACAAGTTTTCCCCTCCTTATCGTATTAAAAGTAACACACACAAGAAAAATCTGCTTCAATTAAATTTGCTATCTTGCTCTCGAGTGGTTTACAATCTGTAAGAGCTTAAAATACGTTGCTTTTTTACTCATTGATTTTTATTCCACTTCAGAGAGTAATTTTATTTCTTTTATGGACGTTACGCTTTAAATCTCGGAGGAAGTGGCTTCGATCTTCACGCTGGACAAGAAATCTTTGTGTAAATTGTAAGATTTATTTCCGGGTCTGGTTGGTTGAGGGACTATCCACCGTGTTTCGAAAAGCACGGTCCCGATTGTTAAAACATCATCTATACTAATAAACCGATTTAAATTAAAATTGTTACTTTGATAGTGTAGAATCTGAGAAAGGGCAAAGGCTACTGTTAATAGCAAAAAAAGGATTGTAGGGGGTTGAAAGGGGGGTATGAAGATTTAAAAAAGTCACTTTTCCACGCAGACAAGGTCGCGGGCACAGCTAATTTTAAACATATACAAACAAAGTTGCATAGCAACTAATTATATTGTTACCTGATATTGTTGAGCCAACGGTTTAAATACTGTATTTTTATATACTGTATATGAATACTATATATTTATATCCATTTTATATTTTTGTATTCATTTTTCTCTAGTCTGGTTAACCTCTTCTCCTGTGCACCTAGCACATTTATTCTGCACCACCCCATGGTTGACTGGTAGAGAATGCCTTTGGCATTAAGTCCGCCAATGTACTTTGTTGTGCCAGAAGTTTTTAAATTAATAAATTATGGCTATAAATTTAAGTATAAAATTCGAATTGCCATTTTTTTCTGAATGAATGCAGCAAATCTATTCAACAACGGACCACTAAAGATGTCAATCGGAACATAAAAATGGAGAGATTCAAAGAGATCTTTCAGATTCTACATCGACTTTAAGTCTTACATTGTGTCGTGATAAATTAAGATGCGAGAAAGACATAACACGTTATTTTATCTCGTTTTCTCTTAGTAATTTATGATCAAAACAAATTATCTCAGTTACGTAATTAGACGTCTACTGCATTTAATGACGTATTGAATGGTAAACGTTTATCCTGATGACTTGAGTCACGCTAGTTGATTGTTTATTCTTTGCTATTTTAGCGATTTTTCTGAGCATCGAACCCGCGACATGTCCATTGAATGAAAGCGCAATATACCACTTAATACACAGGTTTTCTAACTAAGGCACAAATAATCCTCACTAGGTCGAGGTTTTTATATACAACAAGACTCGGATATAAAAAAATCCCATAATTAAAACCTAACCGTACTCTCATAGAATCATTAACTATCCTTAAAGTACTTTCTTTACAATAAAAAACAATAATCGAACACAGTAAAAAAAACGGTTGAATTTAGAACCGCCTTCTATTGAAGTTGGTTAAAAAACAGCTCAGCACGGGAATGCTCACCCATGACTTAATTACTGTTTGAAGAAAAATCTACTAAACTTAATATAATGGACAATGGACTAGTAGCGTAGTTTAAGACAATATAATATAGACAGGCTACAGATATACAGACAGGATGAACAATAGTAGGTTCCGTAAAAAAAAACCTAAACCACTTTTTTTCTTTTTTTTTTATTACTTGCAGAATTTTGCAGTCTACTAGTATTCTTGTTAACCCCTCGTGCTAAGCTAACATGCCTGTGTTACGAGTGGGTTCGCGTCGGTAATGCAATAGGTGGGGATCGAACCGGCGAACACAACATCAAGTACGACGCCCGTAGCCATTGGGGTTGCCCAATGGTCGCTTATTATATTTAAATTGTCAATACTTACTAGTAACTAACAAATGACATAAAGTTAGCAGAATGCAAACCATTCAAAACATTCAACATTGTATGTAAAACGCATTTCACTTAAAACCGAAGGGGATTAACTCCATAAAAATGTTACCACTCTCAGTTTTATTGTTACCAACATTGTTACGTTTTGTTACTAAAGTGTAACACAGTTGTACGAAAATTGTACACTTTTTAAACAAAATGCAGTGATTGCTTTTTACGTTTTAGAGTTTGGAGTGAGATAAATGAATTGAGTCGATATAACTTTTATTTTTATTACAGTTTTTAAGTATGTTTTTGGGAATTTATTTGCGCGTAGCATTTAAAATTGTGATTGTGTTACCGATGAATAGTTTTGACTACTCCGTAACGTAGTAGTCATAATCAGGGAAAGGCGCAATTTTAATTACCGCTCAACTTTGAATACGATTTATTTTTTATTTTATTAAATTGCGCTTAATAAAATTCGACCACCGGCAGGATTCAAATCTTAGGTTAAGCCCCTAATGCCTTAACCAATTAGGCTACGGTGGTTCCTGCCGGGTCGAATATTTTTAATCTCAATTTGGAAATGTAGTATTAGGTAAACTTTACCATAAAGTATTCAAAGCATATTAAAAAATATTTATTTTGTGACAACCTCCGTGGTCTAGGTAACCTATAAGTCAGATTTCGTAAATTTTGGCGATTTATTAAATAAACAAGCGTATTTATTTGATTACATTTAATTTGCTACTGAGTTACAATGTGTGAGTGAACTGTGGTTGGTGGGTATAGTATGTTAGATTAATGAATGTGTGTGATGTGATTCTTTTATATAGTCAGCCATGAGACTTTAACTACATCACCGGGCATAAAGGCGAGCAGGGTTCTAGCTTTTTAATTATTTTCTAAACTACAAACTAAGCATCCTGCACAAGGGAGCGCCTCCTGTGAGATTAGGACCTCGGCTGAGGTCGGACGATGACGGAGGGATTTTGTCCGTATGTATAATATACTAGCTGCGCCCCGCGGTTTTACCCGCGTCACTCTGCTCCAGTGGGTCGGAGCGTGATGTTTTGTAGCCTATATTACTATGTTAATCTAGCTTATAAACTATCCGCGTGCAAACTTTTAGCCAAATCCAGTCGGTAGTGTTTACGTGAAAGAGTAACAAACATCCATCCATCCATACTTGCAAACTTGCGCGTTTATAATATTAGTAGGATTGTTAGTAATTTCCAAAATCATTAAATAATCAAAAGTTTTAAATATAAATTGTATTTATTGGAATATAATCGTCTTCATCAGCAGCCCGTATAACGTCCACTACTGAACATGGGCCTGCTCGCGGGGGAGGGTATTTGCCATAGTCACCACGCTTGACAGGCGGGTTGGTGACCGCAGTATTATATTGTACCACACAAGGAAACGCTGCTGCCCGTTCCTTGATATACGATTTTTATAGATGATATTTTAATAATCGGGACTAACGGCTTAACGTGCTTTCCGAGGCACGGAGGGTAGTCCCTCAACCAACCAGACCCGGATATAAATCTTAGAATTTACACAAAGATTTCTTGTCCGGTGTGGGGATCTCCGAGATTGAAAGCGAGCCAAATACTGCTACGATATGGCGGTTATCCTAAAAGTCACAATACCAATATTGACAGTAATGTCCAAAAGTATGAAATAATCAAAGTTTTAAATATAAATTGTATTTATTGGAATTCAATGCTAAGTAGGTACTTATTTGTATTCCAAAGCTTAGTGCTATATTAAATTTGGACTTAAGTTGCTCAATCTAGTTTCACTGAAAGCTGTTTAGCATAATTGTATTATATTAGGTACTTTACTAGAGACGCGCGAGCGGTTTCACCCGCGTATCTCCCGTTTCAGTGGGAATGTCATAATTAAATACAACCTATTTTTGTTAAAAAAGGCCAGGTTAAAAGTACTAACTAACTACAGTAGTTAACTAAAGGACGTGTATGAGAAGATTTGTGAATGTGGAAGTGGCGAAAGTGGTATGTCAAATCCTACTAATACATATATAATATGTATTAGTAGGATTTGACAAACGCGAAAGTTTGTAAGTATGTAAGGATGGATGGATGTTTGTTACTCTTTCACGTAAAAACTACTAAATGGATTTGGCTGAAACTTTGCACGGGGATAGTTAATCAGCTCGATTAACTATAGGCCAAGGCCGTGTGGTTTCCGGCTTAGAATAGACCACACCATGTCCTCCCATGGGTGTTGTAAAAGGCGACTACGGGACACCTGGCTGATGGATGGGCAGCAGCAACTATTAGCTCAAGGTTTACGTAAGTGCCAGTTTATGATAAAGGCACATACGACGAATGTTTCTGACGTATAAAGGCACATCCGACCTTATGCTTCTCAGCTCTACATAATATCCATAGTGATTCAAGAGAAAGGTTTAGGTATATGTATTAGCATTGATGTATAATACATATAAACGTGGGTTCTGTCCATTTGTAATAGGTTGACGTAAATAAAAATGATTTTATTTTATTTTTATTGAACCTGTGCGAATCCGGGGCGCTAGTCTATGCTTAAGTAAAATTTAATTCCAATTCTTTATTTCTATTAAGTATTCGTCGTTCAATTCTAAGTGCTACTTTAAATTCACAAGAATGTTAGTGAACTTACTTTCATTATAAGATATTCAGTTAATATTAAATTATTTCTACAATTGTAAGTAATACAAAATAATTGCATACTTTATTTATTAAAGCTTTGTACCACAAGAATAAATTAGGGCCCTAATTCTGCTAATTCAAAAATGTTTTAAAAGTAATAGAAATGAATTTCTAAAATCGTTTACCGACAGAAGGTTTTCGGGAATTTTATATTCTGGTACGTTGTGAATTAGGTGTAGTATATTTTTTGTGTTATTCTGTAGTAACCGTTGCGTAGCGATATAAGTCTCAGAGATCGTGGGTTCGATCCCCACGCCAGACAAGCAATCTTTGTGTAAATTCTAAGATTTATTTCTAGGTCTGGTTGGTTGACCCTCCGTGCCTCGGAAAGCACGTAAAGCCGTTTGTCCCGATTGTTATAATTTTATCTTTAATAATTGTATATCAAGGAACGGGCAGCAGTAACAGCGTTACCTGGTGTGGTACAACATAATACTGCGGTCACCAACCCGCCTGCCAAGCGTGGTGACTATGCCAATACCCTCCCCGGAAAGAGGGCCATGTTCAGCAGTGGGCGGGTTGATGATGATGATGATTCTGTAAGGTAGTTCCCCAGTCAAGCAGCTAATAGCGAGTACGATCTCTTTGCTCATATACACAATAGGCATGAGGCAAGATTTTGAAATCCTCTTGCGCAACGTGGGTAGTCATTTTCTAAGTACGAAAAACACAATATTTCGGTAATAAATTTAAATTTAACGAAGTTTAAGCCATATTTCTATTAAATTTTAAATAGCGCGCGAAAAAAGGCCTGAAGTGTCATGGTGTCGGCTATGACGTCACGCCATTGTAAAAAATGTCATTGAGACCGCCAAACCTAACGTAGTGGTTAAGTCTCTTTGATGGTTACAATATCGTGACGTCATGCGCCGTGATCGGTGTTTCAGTCAAAATGGCCGATTGCAGTATTTTAATCTTTTATTTTATTAAAATCACATTAATCTCAAGGTTATATATAAAAATAAATTAGTGTAATAATTTCTTTTTATATGTACTTTCTCCTAAAAACATTAAATCTTAAATTTTTTGATACTGTCGTCACGCCTATTCTGGAGGCAAATTACTATTTAATATCATTTAATAATTTCAGAAACACACAATACAAAATATGTTACAATCATAATGGATTTAAATGGAAATTCGCCAAATTGTCAATTGTATGTCATTTTACTAAAATTATCAGAATTGCGCCACAGGCATTGTGTATTTATTCAAAACTGATTACGCATTTGAAATGAATTAAAATGAACTGCAATTTGGTAACAAGTAATAAAAGCCACTGAATAGTCCAAGCCAAAATACACTTTAAGCCAAGGAGTTAAGATTTATAATCATTTACCGTTGTTTCATTTATTACCTTCTTGAAATTTGTAGTTGAAATGTTTTCGTAGTAAGAAGTTTGTACAAAGTTTACTCACAAACTCGAATAAATTTGCATTTAGAAAATTGAATCCCAATTAATCTGATAATCAAATAAAAGTATTTTAAGTAAGTAATCGTTAAATCTGCGTTTTAAGCTGAGCTAAATAGAGATGTGTTGTATTTTATTTCATTTTAATTCAAAAACAAAACTAAAAACAATGTTTTTTTTTTACTTTTTTTCTGGACTGACATTGTGTATTTAGCCAGGATTCTTATCGGCTTATCGTAATTTCCGAGGCAATTTAATTTGTTAATTAATATTTGTAATGTGATAACCTTATCGCTAATCGGTATCGCTATAATTATATTAGCATAACTAAAATGAACATAAAGGCTTGGTGCTACAATGTTTTTAATTAATAATGTGCTAATGAAATGTATTCCTTTGTGATATTTTAATTGATACACGCATACGTTTAATTTATTATCAAACAAATAGTTCGAATACCATGACTTTCATTCTTTTAGTTAAAAGCTAATTTAGGAACCTCAGTTGCATGCGAACAATAAAGCTGTAGTAGCCCAATGGCTAAGGCGTCGGACTGGTGATCTTGTGGTTCGATCGTCACCCATTGCACTACCGACGTGAACCCACTCGTAACATAAGCATTTTAGCTTAGCACGGAGGGTTAACAAGAATATTAGTAGATTGTAAAACTCTGCTAGTCATCTTAAGAAAACTGGCCAAGTACGCGTCGGACTCGCGCACGAAGGGTTCCGTACCATTTTCAAGTGCCCAGGTAGGCACTTGAAAATGGTAGGCCGTTATTGATATCGCAAAAAGGGCCTTCATATTTATTTTATTTTATTTTTAGTATTTGTTGTTATAGCGGCAGCAGTAATGCATCATATGTGAAAATGTCACCTGTCTAGCTATCGCGGTTTATTTATTTTAAATTTATATTAGCCAACATTGAAATTCGTTTATATTGTTACATAGGTAATAATATAAACGAATTCTACTTATATAAAAATGAATTAAATGTTACGAATAATTATAGGTAAATACAGCATATGTCTTTAGGCACTGCATCAATTTGCATAACTAAAACTAAGATTTAAAACTATATAAAAGTAAACTAAAAATTAATTACACAGGAAAAAAAACTAGAATATATATAATTTATTCATTTTGGTTTGCATCTATAATATTTTATCAGTGTAGATCGAAACTTGCCAACGGTTCTTCTGATAAAGCCTGGTGACAAGCTAGTAATAGGGTCCCGATTTTACCCTTTGGGTACGAAACTCTAAAAAGCTGATGCGTAAGTATACAGTGGATGACGGCTATCAACAGCGTCGACCTAGGAAACGGCTTCATACATTGTCATACTCTGACTGTTAGCCAGGAGGTTTATGATACTGTACCGGACATAAAGGCGCCCTTGAAAAAGGTTTTAAAAATTACAAACTGCGGCATCCTGAGCAAGAGAGAGCCGATGGGACAAGTACGACTCAAGTTGTTTGCGGGATTGACTTAAGTAAAGTTTTATGCAACTGTCAATTCGTTTGGAAGTTTGAATCCTTCCGGATTTTGTGTCTTTGAGGGAACAGAATGTAATTTGAATTATCAACAAACCACGGTGACACGTCAATTGAATTTACTTAGAAAAAAATGTAAGCGGTAGTAATATAATTAAGGTATCAAATAGTATCAAAAAGGTACTGAAATTAGATAGTTTCCAAACATAAAATATCACACTTGGTGCAGGGGTTCTGACGATAACGTAACTTCTAGACGCGGTTTATAGGAGGTTTGAAGTATATAGGTATTCTTAGTTTTAATTGTGTATAACAATTATCTACGTTTTTAGTGGTAGCTTTATAAACTCAAATTTAAAATAAACCATTGTTTATATATCTGGAACTGCAATGAACCACAATTCAATATATAGGTACACTCGGTTCCAAAAATAACGGGTCAGTCACATAAACCCGAATATCTCCCGAACTACGTATGCCATCCTAATGAAACGAAGACTGTTCAATTGAGAATTTAATTATACAGATAAAAAATAAAATAAAACTTAGTTGCACCCACAATATTAATCTCTAAATTAAAAAAAAACTAATTTAGTCATATTTTTCTTAAGATTACATTTTTTTTATGATTGTTTTTTTGCTGTTTTTCAACACTTTCTTCATTTAATACTTTATTGTTGTTGCCTCCACGAGCTCTTCTGACAGCTTCCAGGCGATTAGGCATGCTGTACACCAAATTTCGGAGCCGGTGCTGAGGAATACCTTCCCATTCCTCCACCAGTGCTTGTTTGAGCTCGGGAAGCGTGATTGGTGGGGGGTTTCGACCTTTCACGCATCTCTGAAGCTCGTCCCAGGCTAGCTCGATGGGGTTTAAGTCCGGGCTTCGCGCTGGCCACTGCATGAGTTCGATACCGACCTCTTCAAGGTAGTCATGTACAATTCTGGCGGTATGGGGACGCGCATTATCATGCATTAATATGCCATGCCGGTCCATCCTGGCCATGAAAGGACCTACATGTTCATTGAGGATCTCTTTCACGTACCTGTCTGCATTTAGTGTTCCATTTTAAATGAGTACCAGCTCGGTGCGGGCCTCAGCTGAAATCCCAGCCCAAACTTGTACGGAGCCTCCACCGTACGCCACTTTTTCCTCCACACACGCTTGATGGAAGCGCTCCCCTGGTCTTCTGTACACCAACTTTCTACCATCATGCTTATAAAGCATGAATTTAGACTCGTCCGTGAACATTACCCTAGACCAATCGTCTAGTGTCCAGTTTAGGTGCTCGCGCACGTATCTCTGTCTTGCAATTCGATGTCCGCGTTCCAGTTTGGGGCCATTTGCGGGCCTCAATGGTTTCAAATTTGCTTCAGCAAGACGTCTTCTTACTGTTTGAGCGCTTAAATTGCCACCTCCAAAGCGAATAAAGTGAGTTTTTAGACCAACAGCAGTTTGAAAACGATTTCGGAGCATTGTAGCCACCAGTTGTCTGTCTTCCCTGGCCGTTGTGCATCTTGGTCTGCCATTTCCTGGTCTTCTAAGGTGTGATCCGGTCTCGTGGTACCGCTGGACTACCCGCTGAACAGTCGACAAAGATACACCAATGTTTCTGGCTGTTTCACGCTGGCTCCGCCCAAGTTCCAAAAAAGTTGGGATTCTGGTACATTCCTCTAGCGTGACTGCCATGCTTCACCTCACAGAATAATAATTATGCACGTGGAAGACGTTCACGATATTTTTTTTGTGACAGAATAGAAATGGAAAGCATCCATAATGACATGAAACAAAAATATTGTTTTTAAAAATAGTCATTTTTTTAAATGTTGTTTTTCTAATGAAGTTTTTTTCATCAACCAGTTTAAATAATATGCTATTAGAAGCGCAACTAAAAAGTATTTATTCTGTTTTTTATTTCATTGATCTAACTTTTACAGTTCTGGATGTATTTCAATTTTTGTGACTGACCCGTTATTTTTGGAACCGAGTGTAGGTACTGTAGTGATTGTCATTTTTGAGCTCTTTCGCACATTCGGCAAGACAAGAACACATTTGTATTCTTAGCTGAAAACAACATAAATGTAAAAAAAACCTAAACAATTTTAATTCTCGCTAACAACATGTCCTAAAAAACTATAATAGGAACTAGTTTATTTTGATTACTTATTTAATATTATATTATGTATGGAAGAAAAATAAATTAATGACTCCTTTCTTATATACAATGGATATTTAAAATAATAAACATAATTAAAACTATAATAAAATAAAAAGGGGAGGACATAAAAAAATAAAAAATCGCTCCGCATCGATGTCCATCGGAGAAGGCTGGCAGCATTGCCACGTTGAATCGCAATGCTAATTCGTTGTGCCCAATACAAGCCCTCTGGCCTCTGGTCACGGGTGGCGGCGACCAAGCGTTTTGAGAGTTCTTTAAAACGTGGAACTAGTTTGTTTTTCAATTTTTTTATTTAATTACGATATTAGTGTACTAACTCCATGAAAAAATCTCTATAGTGACTTTTAGCATAATTGATAAGCGCTATCTAGTTAAAACTTAGTGAACTAAATGTTAATTACACTTTACGGTTCGACAACTGTTACATGTTTTTTAAAGTGCTTTGTAAGGTTTTACTCCAATAGTAATTGAGTAATAATTTTTCCCGTAAAAAATTGTTATTTCCCTGCGGTAAAAAATAGTATTTATGTGTAGTAGTAAAAACATGACGTGTATAGTACCCATTGGCCATTAGTCGAAGTAAAGAAGTTTAATGATTATTGAAATAAGTTTTCCAGTGATAGTATAGTAGTAATTGTTTTTAGACATTGATTTTCGATTGAATTATCGAGAAGTGTCAAGGTTTGTCTATGATAATATTATTTGATAATAGCTGCGCCCCGCGGTTTTTCACGCGTTACTCTGCTCCAGTGGGTTGGAGCGTGATGTTTTGTAGCCTATATATGTTTTGTATAGGTTCCCAGTGCAAAATTTCAGTTCAATTACAATTCTGTTCAGTAGCTTTGGCGTTAAGGAGTAACAAACATCCATCCATCCATCCATCCATCCATACTTATAAACTTTTGCGTTTATAATATTAGTAGGGTTCATTTTAGACAAGATTACTGCGCACGGTTTCACCTGCGTAGCTCCAGTTACCGTGGGATCTTCAAAATTAAGTAAATAGTCTGCCTCGATAAATGAGCTATCCAGTGCCGGTTAACCTAAAAAACCTCCTGCGAGAGACCTCTGTTCAGCAGCGGACATTATACCGGGATTCAAACCTGGCACATTACCATTTCAAAAAAGTACTACACCAACACGCATACAAATCACTCAAGCAGACTACTAATAATTAATGCAACTCCCCTCCCTAACCCCTTACCAGTCGACATAACCACTAAACCAACGAGGCAAATAAGTGAATTGGTATCGATTCCATGTGTGTAACCTCACCACTCAATCAGCTAACTACATCAGGTCAACCAGCTTGCTAATTAATGAACCAACATGCTGTTAAATCTGTTAAACTGTTAGAATAACGTTAGTTGATTTGAGACTAGTTCCACGCGTGCGGTTTCACTCGTGTAGCTGTTTCCATGGGAATTGCATTTAAGCGACGTACAAATACGTGTCACAGACGCACAAAGTTAGTGTTTGTCGTATAATAGATATCAGAAAAAATCCCTATCTATCATTACATTGATTGATTCTTAAACGAATCGTGATTTCACGTTATGTTTACCATTATGATCAATCGCAAACAATAAACAGTCGATCTTCGGTCTTATTAAGTTGGCCACCCCTGGTCTAAACGCTGCTTGTACAAACGTGTGCCTACAGGTATAACATTTAGTATTTTGGCAAACTTATCTGTAAAGTATTCAATTTGTTTTACATTGCACTACCATTGTACTACTTGTGATCTTGTGGTCGCTGGTTTGATCCCCACCCATTGCACTACCGAAGTGAAACCACTCATAACACAAGCATTATAGCTTAGCTCGAGGGGTTAACAAGAATACTAGTAGACAGAAAAATTCTATTAGTAATCTTAAAAAAAAATACACACGACCAAATACATATTTGCACTTATAAAATACTAGCTTCCTGCGCGGTTTTACCCGTGTAGCTCCCGTTCCCGTGGGATCTTCATAATTAAATATAGCCTATGTCATCCGGGGATAGTGTAGCTTTCCAACAGTCAAAGAATTTTTCAAAACGGTCGAGTAGTTTTGAAGCCTACTCAATACAAACAAACAATTAGTCATTATAGATGATTTGACAACCTCCCTAACGTAGCGGTATTTGACGCGCTTTAAATCTCGGAGTTCGTGGGTTCGATTCCCACGCCTTACAGGAAATCTTTGTGTCAATTCTAAAATTTCTTTCCGGGTCTGGTTGGTTGAGATACTACCCTCCGTGTCTAGGAAAGCACGTTAAGCCATTCGTCGCGATATTTATAATATCATCTATAATAATCGTATAGCAAGGAATGGGCAGCAGCGTTTCCTTGTGTGGCACAACATAATACTGCAGTCACCAATCCGCCTGCCAAGCGTGGTCACTATGGCAAATACCCTCCCCGGGAAGATGCCTATGTTCAGCAGTGGACGTTATAGATGATTAAAGCACAATTAAAATGCTCATAAATAGGAACGCAGATCATTCGAAATGTAAGTTCACTGGTTTGTCACCGACTTGATGGGTTAATTAGTTACATGGGATTTGATACACCACATGCGTTAAAAATTAATCAGGCGAGATAATGATATCATTTACTTTGAAGTGCGGTGAAGATGATATTGACCATACATACGTACATTCACGCCTCTTTCCTATAGGTGTGGTAGGTACCACTTCCTTCCACTTGCTACCTGACATACCACTTTCGCCTCTTCTTCATCCATTAATCTCCTCAAGCATGTCCTTCGGTTTAGGGTACTTTTAACCTGGCCTTTCTTAAGAACGTTCTCGATTTTACTTTCCGATGCCCTCGTAGACCCGAAGTCCGAGAGTCCCGCGAACTGTAAAGTAGAGCGACAGTTGCAATCCCTCAATATCTCCGTCAGCGACCGCCCTGAGCCGAGGTCCAAGTCCCACAGGGGACGCCCTCTTGCGCAGGTTGCTTAGTTTGTAGTGTTTAGTTTGTAGTTTGTAGTGTTAGGTGGATTTTTCTGGGCTGCCATCATCAAACACTGATTTCCTTATCATGGGACCACCTCTAAAATATCTTCTTTCCAACAAAAAAAGAATAATCAAAATCTGATAATAAACAACGAAGTTATCCGCGAACAAATATAAAAAAATATATACGGTCGAATTGAGAAACCTCCTTCTATTTTGAAGTTGGTTAAAAAATACAAAAATGGTTTACTCAAAACATAAAACCTACCTCTGCCTCCGAAGCCCGTGTAAAAACTAAAGATAAAAAGTATCAAATGAGTAAACGGTGTAAAATGTTCAGTGGGCTGTCGATTAATTAATTGTGTCCATTGACTAGTTAGCTAGCTGCAGTCGTCGGCACGTGAGAGGGGAGGCGGCAATGTATTGGAAAATATATTTGTTTTGTTTTAGTACTGAGTTTTAGGGGTCTGAACGTGGTGAGAGGAATCTTCGTAAATTTTAAACTTCTTTGGAGACTCGAGATGCAGGTTACAAAATAACTACTAGGCCGATTTTAAAATTATTTCAATTTTAGACCTTATGAAATTCCTACGAGATCGGAGACAAAGCATGTGAAACCGCGAACTTAATGTTTTTTTTCTTTTTTTTGTTTTAAAAGATTCTTAACAGCGTTCTGCAGTCTACTAGAATTCTTGTTAACACCTCATGCTGAGAGTGTGTTCACATCGGTAGTGCAATGGGTAGGGATCAAATCGACTCCCCTAGCCATTAGGCTACGGCCACTTACAATGAATTTATATACCTGTAATAATATAGTCCATTTTCATCGTTCGCATCCCCAGTTCTATTCATCATTATCAGCCCGTATGAAATCCACTGCTGAACATGGGCCTCCTCCCGAGCGGACCGATACGGCGGGTTGGTGACAGTATAATGTTGTAACACACAAGGAAACGCTGCTGCCCGTTCCTTGATATACGATTATTATAGACGATGTTAACACAATCGATATCACGGCTTAACGTGCTTACCGAGGCACGGAGGGCCACCTCAACCAACCGGACCCGTAAAGAACTCTTTAGAATATAAACTTTTAAACTATCGCGTATCATATTAATAATTTATAGCACACACGTATTAACGCGATAAGCAAACGTCGGGTAATATAAAAAGGTATTTTTTATCGCGTTAATACCTGTATAAATTATAATAATTATTATATTCATGTCATTATAATTATAAGTTACACAAAGATTTTCTTTCCGGCGCGGCGTGGGTATCGAACCCACGACCTCCGACGTTTAAGGCGAGCCAGATACCGCTACGCTGCGGAAGTTCTACTCCCGCGCCGAGATTTATGGTATTTACAATCAATTACTTAAATTTCCCATCCTATTACCATATATTTTAGTAAGGTTTGGTCGAAATAAGGGGAAAATAAATCCTACACAGACGAATGAAGCTTGTTAGTACAAAATAGAAATGTATTACCTAACCTGGACGTTGGAAACTGTCTACCTGGCAGAGTTCCAGATTCGATGCCGGTGCTAGCAACTTTTGGATAGAAAGTTTGACGGCGTAAAATTAAATAACTGGACGTATTGGGAAAGCAATAACGTCTTGCACAACATTTATTTTAACTTATTATGAGAATGAATGACACACGGCCAGACGTAGTACATTGTCTGTAATGACCTACAATTAGCAGCACTCACAGGTTGCACTTGCTAGTTATAGTTACCTAAGTAGTTTTATTCATAGAATAAGAATAATAACCTATTAATTAAATTTCTTTTTAATTGTGATTTTGACAAGTACAAGTGTATGTAAATACCTAAGTGCTGAATAAGTTCATTATTTTTCATTATTATTTCATTACTTCTTTTATAAAAAGGTGTATAAATCGATGAATGGAAATTAGTAAAAAGGATAATTGGACGGTCTAGCATTTTTGTATGAGCCACGAAAAAGGTCATGGGGTCGGATCGGACGTACGAGTAAATCTTTTAGGGTTCCGTATCCGAAGGGTAAAAACGGGACCCTAAGACTTTTCTGTCTGTATGTCTGTCTGGGACCAGGCTGTATCTGTTTAAGGGTGGCTCCCATACAACAAGCTCTTTTTTTGAAATTTTTTGCTAGTTTTCAATAATGGCAGCAGGCAGGCTTAAAAATGGTACGGAACCTTTCGTGCGCGAGTCCGACTCGCATTTGGCCAGTTTTTCTTTTTATCTGTATATAAAGAAGAAGAGTTTGTTTGTCTTTTACTAGTACGTGACAATCTCAAAAATTACTGGTCTGATTTAGAAAAATATTTTAGTGTTAGCTAGCCCATTTAACGACGTGGGCTTTAGGCTAACGGGAGTTATGCGGGTAAAACCTTACGCGGAAACTAGTAAAACTGTAATTAGGACAAATTGACCAACTCGTATCGAATTATTTTTTATAGATATTTCAAATTTTGTGCTGGATGGTTTTCTTAAATCTTTTTTAGTGTTAAATACTTAGCTTCTAGCGTGGTTTCACCCGCGTAACTGCCCTTTCTGTAAACACTTGATTATTAAATATATCCTTGCTCGATAAATGGACTATCTAATACTGAAATAATATTTCAAATCAGACCAGTATTTCCTCTCTTTCCTTTCAAGCAAACTCTTCATCTCTCTCTTTATAAAGATATTAGTCAACATGTCTTAATGTCATCTCATATCATATCAAAGCACCCCTTACGGAATCGTCCGTTGATAATTAACACGACAGCCTTCCGTCGCACGCATCTGTCGCACCCTTTTGAAAACAAAAATATCTATGGATAAACGCAGTAGAGGAATTATAGGGAGTTAAAGTAACATAAGGAAATAAACGCAGCTAAGGAATTATAGGGAGAGGCTTTAGAAAATCTAGAGAAGTAGGTACCTAAATTTTTTTCGTTCGGACTTTATGTTGTTCATCAACAGCCCTTTGACGTCCACTGCTGAACATGGGCCACCTCTTAACAGACCTTGGCAAGCCAGGATCGTAGAGGGATATTGCCATAATCACCACGCTTGGCAGACGGATTGGTGATCGCAGTAAGATGCAAATGTTGAGCTAATAGATGCTGCTGCCCATCCATCAGCCATATGTCCCTTAGTCGCCTTTTACGACACCCATGGGAAGACATGGGGTGGTCTATTCTAAGCTGGAAACCACACGGCACCGTTGTTGTTAGGGGTAATTAATGTTTTATTTTACTACTAGCTTTCTGTGCTCGATTTAACCCGCGTAACTCTTATTCCTGTGGGAATAATAAATATATGTGATAAATGGGCTATGTGATGCTGAAAGAATGATTTAAATCGGACTAGTAGTTCCAGAGAATAGCGCGTTCATGCTAACAAACAAACTCTCCAGTTTTATATATATTATTAGTATAAAATTATACATAATCAGGAGGACTAGTGCTATTTTAAGCCGGAAACCGGCAGGCTTATTAAATAAAAAATCTTACAGCGATAAATTTTCCAATAAATAGTAAAACTTCAGATATCTTTCATTTTTACACTAAGATCCCGTCACGAGAATCGAACCCCCCTATATCTTAAACTCAATTGAAGAATTTATGGCAGAAAACGAGACCTAATTTCATCAGGTTGTGAAGTGATTGGTCTCTGCCTACCTCTTTACGAAAGAGGCGTGAATGTATGTATGTATTTTAGTAGGTTAAGCCGAAGTTCAAAAGAAGAACATACTAATTTTTATACTTAAATAAAAATCTAAAATGTTATTCTAAAACTGAAAATCAAGTCCTAATTCCAGTAATCTCAGCAGTTTGTCTTGAACGTGATCTTGTAAAAAAATATCTAAAAGTTAAATCCTAACAATTGCGATGGCGACAAAAAACTTTAATAATTAAATACTTGGACGTCGATCTGTAATCTAGTTTAATGAGAGAAAAACGACTTCTTCAATATCAAAAATCGTTTTAAGAGCATTTTTATTTTTTGGGATCTTTGTACTTTTGCAAAGTTGTTTTTTTCTATGTCGTTGTTTTGTTAACTTCTTTTTTTTAATTGTAATTAATTTGAGTCACTTTTTAAGAATTTTGTATTAGTAACTTATTTATTATT
The DNA here is from genome assembly GCA_947037095.2 of Nycteola revayana. Taxonomy (NCBI): domain Eukaryota; kingdom Metazoa; phylum Arthropoda; class Insecta; order Lepidoptera; family Nolidae; genus Nycteola; species Nycteola revayana. The sequence goes on along the minus strand of OX344851.2, from coordinate 13,649,286 downwards.
TCCATGCAATTAGTAAGTTTTTGTTATCCTACTAATATTATAAACGAGAAAGTTTGTAACTATGGATGGATGGATGGTTGTTTGTCTTAACTCTTTCACGCCAAAATTAGAGAACGGAATGGGCTGAAATTTTGCACCGGGATAGGCTATACGCTGGATTAACATAAAGGCTACAAAACATCACGCTCCGACCCACTGGAGCAGAAGGTAGGCACTTAAAACCGGTACGACCAGTCAGACAGTGAAGTAGTGACTCTCCTTTCTTTTATATCTCTGCTAACAAAATCCATATATCCATTTTTTGGCATCCATCTTCTTCTCTATTTGTCTACATTCATATTCATTAGGTACTGTTTTAGCGACTTCATATGCGACTCATCTTTCCTCTTCACATGGCCATATAAAGGCTTCCAATTCCCTTTTCTTTTAAATACTTATATATATATATATATATATATATATATATATATATATATATATATATATATAGCTTTATAGTTAGAAATACAAATACTACGCATCTTCACGATTTCCGCAAACAATCTAACATAACTATGTGTTTATAAAACCACGTATTATTATCGCCATTCTATTCCGCAAGGCCAATTTACTAACTATAATATTATCATTGTTGCAGGCTCAAGTCACCCGTAATCAGCCACGTCACCGAATGATTTGATTACAATGCCGACAATGATTAATCACTAGACAGTCACGCCAACCGCCTCGATATGACCGCAATGTAGAAAACATGAACCAAGTAAAAAATAAAATGTTCCACATAAAAAACCGCTTCTGGGACCGCAGAAAGAACAAAATTTCACGATGACGTCATAATATACAAAACACAAAACTAAAACTAAATAATTATACGTAATTTGAGTTTTCACTACAAGCTTTTAGTGTTGTATAACTGCTTTTTTGAGTGTGCGCGATATACCGTACTATTATTTGCTAGTTATTTTTTTTAAAGCAGTGTTATTTATTCAAGCAATAATAGTTAAGGCCTTTGTGTATAAATAATTAATTTTAACAATATAAAATAAAACAACAAATGTTCGGATAAAACGGGTATTTAAGTAATTACTATAAAATCAAAAAATAATAGTCTAACATTTCCGTTCCTATAGGCAATACATTTTTTTAAATATTACTTATAATATTAAATAAAATCAATTAACACTTATTTTGTCGGGGCCAATTCAATTGTCAGTCAAATAAAAGTTAGCTAGATGAATTTCACAACGGGTTTTGCGTTTACGATGGCGCCAAATACGACGATGGCGAGTACGATGATGGCGAAAACGACTATGGCGACAGTGACGAATATGACAACTATGACGGCGCACTTCAATACGACGGTCGGGTCGAACGCGACATTCCTAGTACCCACATATATAAGCCAGGAAGAGTTCTTCGCGTTGCAAATGGCGAACGGAACGGATGGCAACGCGACATTGGCTAACGATACAGTGGTGTTAAAAACATGGTATCCCAGTGGTTATTCACCAGCACACATAATAATAGCATCTGTGGTTGTGACAGTATTAATGATAATGGTAGTAGTGGGGAATATGCTGGTGATAATTGCAATAGTGACCGAAAAAGCACTGAAAAATATACAGAATTGGTTCATAGCGTCGTTAGCGGTTTCGGACTTTTTTCTGGGGCTGGTCATTATGCCGTTTTCGTTGGCGAATGAGTTGATGGGGTACTGGATTTTTGGATTTTGGTGGTGCGAAATACATTCGGCGATGGATGTGCTGTTGTGTACGGCGTCTATAATGAATCTGTGTCTCATATCGCTGGACCGCTACTGGAGTATAACTCAGGTGAGTAATAGATTTTAAATTTATAAATAAATAATACACCGTGATTTTTTGTCGTTGCTAGTGAAATCATTTATTTTTGAAAGTACAATGGATCTTTATCTTGATACATCATTTTCAATAGCATTTAAATTATAGAGTCAAATAACTATGAACTTATATTAAGGGCTCATTATGCTATGTTTCCATCAAGGCAATAAATGCATTATTGCCTTGATGGAAACTTTTTTTTGTAAAAAATATATTTCTGTTTTAACATTTTTGTGTTACGTTTCGATTGTAATAAGTACTGATGGACAATCGTCATGACGATTATTGTTAGTAGCGATACAAAATCACTGTGTAGATAAATATATTTATAGTATGTAAGACATTTTGATTTTGTGTTTAATTCCAACTGCCACCAGTGGAGTCGCTTGGTAATTTTAGTCATGCGATCGTTATTACGTCCAGTTAAACTAAAATATATTTTATACAGGAAAAATTGGATTCTTAGATAGGCCCTGAAACTAATGGATAGATTTTAAAGAGTGACTTTATCCAAGAGTAACTTAGGCAACTTAGGGATCGTCTCGCTGGGTCTTTTCAGTTGGGGCGTATTGGATCCGGTGGTAACATAAAATTGCGTCCGACGATATACTTATGGTCCATCTAAATAATAACATACTCAAAGGACAGAACTTTAGCCTATTAAATTATACATAAAAATAGTAATTTCGTACGTGACAGTTTTTACGCTAAAGCTATAAATAAATATAAAATACAAACTATTTATTATTATTATAACTATAATTAATGGGCCATTTTTTTTTGATTATTTGCAAATTCCTGTATGTTTACGTAAATAAAAATCTTTTTTTATTTTAATTTAATTTTAACATGATCTACACGATTGAAACCGCACGCGGGTTACTAATAATTTGATTTATTTTACCCAAAACATAAAATTGATCAATTTATAATGAATTGGAAAATTAGCTAATTATAAAAGTAAATTATTAATAACTAGCAACCCGCCTCGGCTTCGCACGAGTGCAATGCTTAAGTATTGTACATATACACTTTCTTCTTGTCATTTTCACATCTATTAAAATCCGTTGCGTACTTTTAAAGATCTAGCATACATAGGGACAGACAGCAGGAAGCGACTTTGTTTTATACTATGTATGTAGTGATTATTAAAAATTGATAAACTAATTTGAGCCAAAACACTTTTTTCCTTTTCTGAACGTAACTTTCTAATGGCATAAGATATAATTTTTAAATCGTTTTAGTAGTTTCCATACCTATTCAATGTAAACAATCAAATGTTTCATCTACATAATATAAGTATAGACATACAAGGTCTTCTAGAATCAAGTATTCTTTTAGTGCGATTGATCATCAATCAGCCTGTTAAGACAATAGATCTTACACTGGAATGGGGACAGATTCATACATATATGCATACCATTAAGTTAGATTAAACTTTCGATTACATAAAGAAATTAATTACATTTGCCATTTATATGATGTCTTTATACTTGTCGTGTGGTTTCAGCATCATCATCAGCCCGTATAACGTCCACTGCTGAACATGGGCCTCCTCCCGAGGCAGGGTATTTTCCATAGTCACCACGCTTGGCCGACGGGTTTGTGACCGCAGTATTATGTTGTACCACACAAGGAAACGCTGCTTACCGTTCCTTGCTATACGATTATTATAGATGATGTTATAATAATCGGGACCAACGGCTTAACGTGCTTTTCGAGGCACGGAGGGTAGTCCCTCAACCAACCAGACCCGGAAAAAAATTCGTTTATTTCGTTTGTCCGGCGTGGGGATCGAACTCACTACCTCCGAGATTTAAAGCGAGCCAAATACAGCTACGCTACGGAGAGTGACGTGCCGTGTGTTTTACGGCTTCGTATAGGCCACACCATGTTTTCCCATGGGCGTCGTAACAGGCAACTAAAGGATATTCAGCTGATGGATGGGCAGCAGCGTCTATCAGGCCAAGGTTCGTTACCATCTTACGTTCCCACGTTCAACAGTGGACGTTATGTGGACTAATGATGAACATATTTCAATAATTAAACTAACTTTATAAGTCAGAAATCGATCATCGAGACTGTCTTTTTAATGGAAATCTACCGATTTATTCAGTCCTTTGAGACAAACAAGATCACTACAAGGTGTCAACTCCCATTTGTTTGTAGTTTCTTATTTCTTTATAAAAAAGTGACATAAATAGTTTTTTTTTCATTGCAGAATCGTCACTCAATAATGACACGTAATTATGACCAAGGAAAAAATTAATACCCCAGCCTATTAAAAACAAGTTGAATGAGTTCTCAACGATTACACCGCTGTGAATCGATTCTTAATTAGAAATCGATTAATTGTGACTCGATTTTGTATTGATGGTTCCGTACCTACTGTTGTTTTTTTTTCTTCGCGGGTGAAAACATCGGGATTTTCTACTTGTTGCTCACACTTAGCTAAATGATTTGTTTTTGCTAGTACTCTCTATTAGGGGTAATTAAATAACCAAGATTATCTTGTATGGAAAACAAGATAATCGGCAATTGCATGCAGCTGAGATGAGAATGCTGAGAAGGATGTGTGGTGTTACACGAATGGATAGAATAAGAAATTACTATATAAGAGGACAACCTCAGAGATTTCGCTGAGTCGCTGAGGGGGTACCCTCCGTGCCTACGAAATCGCGATAAGCTGTTGGTCCCGATTTTTATAACATCATCTATAATAATTGTATATCAAGGAACGGGCAGCAGCGTTTCCTTGTGTGGTACAACATAATGCTGCGGTCTCCAACCCGCCTGCCAACCGTGGTGACTATGGCAAATACCCTCCCTCGGGAGGAGACCCTTGTTCAGCAGTGGACGTAATACGGGCTGATGATGATGATGATGATATGAGAGGAAGTATAAAAGTGACACCGGTAACTGAAAAGTTGTTTGGAAACCGGTTGTCAAGGTATGGGCATGTGTTAAGGAGAAATGGGGAAAATATCGTGAGGAATGATGATCTTGTATTGGAAAGTACTAGTAGTAGGAGAGCTGGCACCAATTTTTGGGTAGGTATTTGACTTAACAGGCAAGCGCTGAAAACTTGTCACCCACCTCTCGTACTATACCCCAACACGGAACTGCAGACCTGGCCGATGAGTAACGGGGCTAAGACCCCAATTTTTTTTAAAAAACATTCGTTTCAAACCATATGATTTTTTTATCCGTTGTAGTTTAATGTTTATTAAATAAAAAAATATATAAGTCAGACGAATTAGTCGGGGTTTTAACATTGCCAGTCGCGTGCGTAAATATTTTGCAAACAATATAAAATGTATTACTTATAGGCAACTTCAAATTTATAGAGGATATTATTTACAACAAAAAAATTAAGATTGTCACAAAGAAAATGCCTTATATTTTTGGAAAAAATATGAAAAAAGATAGGGGTCGAGTTAGCCCCTCTACACACCAGCCGGTCTACAGTTCCGAGTTAGGGTATATTATAGTAAGACAGGTATGTGACAAGATTTCAGCTTTTCTAAAATACCTACCCAAAAATTGGTACCAGCTCTCTGACTATAAAGCTTACTTATGATTATTGTCTTCTTAAGGGAAACCAAACCTTTTATTAAAAAAAAACCGGGAAACTTATTGTATTTTTCTAATGATATAGTTATGCCGATTTTAAAAATTTAATAATAATAAATATTGCTATACTTAATTCGTATATTTAATAAATAGTTTGCGTGCAGCAGCAGTATTAGTCTGGCTTTCAGTCTTAAGGGTTATAGGTTCTACGCTTCGCCGGAGATTATTTGTGTAATATCATAAATTACTTTCAAGTTTATGTTAGTTAAAGGACTTCCCTCCATAACGCGGAAAGCGCGGTAAACCGTTAGTCACGATTGTTATAACATCATCTATAACAATCGTATACCAGAGAACAGGCAGCAGAATTTTCATGTAAAATAATACTGTGGCCCGCCTGCTAAGCGTAGTGGCAAGACCCTACCTTAGTAGAAAGCTCAATGTTCAGCATTGGACGTTATACGGGCTGATGATGATGTAGTATTACTGTTATGGACCAGGTGATTATTGCGGGCATGAATTTACCGGCATTATGAATAATGCCTAGCTCTATCGGGCTAAGTGACTAATACTATCTTAACTTCATTATTTATCACATTCCACGGTCATTATTATATACATTGTGTTACCGCCACCGTGTCGGTTAGGTTAGTAATATAATAATTGTGCGTTTTTATATAAGTAGCTCAAAAGGTTTTTGGGTGGTAAAAAAAAAATAACCTAAACCTAAACCAATGGTGTTCCATAGAACTTAGTAGTGTCAGTGCATTTCTCATAATGACCGAGCATTATATATAATGCCCAATTTCTCACTTGGTCCATAACATTACGAACACACAAATAGTGGGTAATGCAAATTATACTAAAAACCGAGTGTATAACTAAACACATTTAACCACGTAACCCTAAAATCGGGACCATTCATTTTTTACTGATTTATAACATCTTAATTTATGTGGCTATTAAAATAGAAGCAAATAATTACGACATTGATGTACTTTTATGTTATTTGATTTGTTATTGAGTGATAATTGCCTACCTCAGTACATGGGAGTTCGAATTCCACGCAAAAAAAAAAACGGTTTCTCGAAATTGATAATTATTTTCAACCATAAAGCTGGAGCTCTGTTCAAATATAAGTCCGGTGAATTACGTTAAAGCCTACTAGCTAATTATTAAATATGTGAATCCAAACAGAAGGAACAATACCAGTTTTAACAACTATCTTTTTATCATCAGCCGTAATAACCTCCCGTATAGCTCGAGAAAGGGTTTTTGCCATAGTTACCACGCTTGGCTGACGGGTGGGTGACCGCAGCATGATGTAATGAAGCAAACAGGGTAACGCTACTGCCTATTCTGTGGTATTTACCTGTGGTACCAACGGCTCGACGAGACATTAGGGGGACCTTAACCAACCAGACCCGAAAATTTTACTCAAAGATTTGTTGTCTGGCGAAGTGATCAAACCCACGACCTCCTATACCTAAAGCGAGACTCATACCGCTTCGCCACAAAGGTTGTCAATGATCTATCACATCTACTTGATACTATACACTATCCGAGTTCACCCAACGTTACAATTACAACAGAAACGTCGAGCTATTCATCTAAATTTTGGCCCACCATTCTTCATTTTTTCCAAGCGATTCTCAAATCAATATAGCTCGTCTTGTTGCTCAATGAATATTTGAAACCGCCTATGGACAAAATTTGGCGACAAACTCCGAACTCCGACCATGAGTTTTGTAAAATTTATATCAGCAACATCAGCTATTACAATGTTTAATTCTCTAAAATGTAGCTTAAGAAATTGAAGAGTAATATAAAAAAAAACATGAGATTAGTACATTTATTTGGGTTTGTTCTGTTTCTATTATCATCAGCCCGTATAACGTCCACAGCTGAACATGGGCTAACTCCTGAGAGACGGGTTTGCTATAGTTACCACGCTTGGCAGCATATATTTTTTTTTTATTTAACCTAAAAGACAAAAACCCTCTATTTATTTTTATACATTCTTGAAAAATCATACATGAATTTACGATTTTATTGTTTTTCCTAGCTTTCCGCGCCCCTGGAAGAACTACATAATTAAATATAGCCTAAAGCCTACCTCTATAAATTGGCTAACACTAAAATAAATTTATAAATCAGAACAATATTTCCTATGATTAGCGCGGTCAAGGAAACAAACAAATAAACGAACTCTTTAGCTTTATATATTAGTATACTCGTAGATATATTTATGCCCGGTGAAGTAGCAAAAGACCTCGTGGATACCTACGTATGTAAATCAGAAAAAAAAATCGAGATTCAGTCAACTAGTCAGTTACAAGCCAGTTACAACTGTAACAAATGTCATGGTTGTGATACTAGTTGTAGGTTGTTTGCACATCAACTGATACGGTATGAAACAAGGTTATGGCACGATGCTATAGATCGGATGGATTGTCATGTTACTAGATTCGATTTCCAACCAAATTCACATGCTACTATGTTGAATTTGTACGCTCAACTAGTTGTTTGAATTATGCGGCAGCTAAATTCGAAGCGGCCGTAGCCCAATGGCTAGCGGTTTTGGACTTGTGATCTTGTGGTCGCCGGAACGATACCGACATGAACCCACTACGTAATGCAAGAATTTTAGCTTAGCAAGAGGGGTTAACAAGAATACTAGTAGAATGCAATAAGTTGGCATGTAGTCAAATGTAGTTCATTGATTTATATCTCTTATGCCTGGAAAAGAAGCAAAAGCTTCGTGGCTAATTGTTGCATGTTACAAATCGAGAAAATCTATACTAATATTATAAAGCTGGATAGCTTGTTTGCTTTCACACGCTAACTTCAGGAACTACGGGTACGATTTGAATAATGCTTTCACCATTAGAAATCTTCGTTATCCAAAAGTAACATACATACAAACCTACATTCACGCCTCTTTCCTATAGGGGTAGGCAGAGACTACTTTCTACTACTTGCTACGATCTTGACATACCACTTTCGCCTCTTCTGCATTCATTAATCTCCTCATGCATGTCCTTCGGTTTAGGGTACTTTTAGCCTCGTCTTTCTTAAGAACGTCCTCGATTTGATTATGGAACGTCCGCCTCAGTCTTCCCCTTCCTACACTTCTGTTGACATTTGCGCTATAAATTCTACTTGTTAGTAACATAGGCTACATTTAACCCTAAGCCAGGCCGTGGGTATGTTTAGAGTTAAATGGTTTTGATCTTTACTGCAAGTACATAAAGTTCAAAATATGGTGGGTTTTATATTCCTTCTGTCCGTTAAAGTTAGTTAATCTATAAGCTATTTAGGGTACATTTTCTGTCGAAAAGTTCACTGTGTGTATTTAAAATCGTTACATTTTACCTAAAAACATTTCTTTATCACAATAACACTGGCTCTGAATTTCAATCTGGTTTCCATTAAGGCTTATGCTTACAAGTTCACGGCCTAATACACATACACTAGAGCAGGTCACAACTGAATAATCCGATTTTCTAGGGACGAGTTAGTCTATACCGGTTATAAACCTGTATTAAGGACTTTAATACATAAAAATTCCGAATGGAATTGGTCCTTCGTATTAGATGATATTTCTTTTATTGTTTCGCGATTATATTCACATTGAATTGCTGCTATGTTTCTATACTTAGGTGGTCACAAATAATGACAGAATGGAGGGGGCCAGATGGCAAAAGAAAGAAAGGACGAAAGCGCACAGGTAGTCCAAACTGGATGCAGACAGCACAGTCCAGAAAAAACTGGCTCAATTTGGAGGAGGCCTTTACCTGAAGAAGGGTTCTTACAGAATAAGCACAAACCTTCTTTTTCATTTCATAATAATAAAAACATTTACGTACTTACAAAACTACTACTAACACAAATAAATAACTTTGTAAACAATTTAATTGTTCTGTTAGAAATAAAAGGCTTTTTTATTTATCTTATTGTGTTCCAATGGCTTATGAGAAATCTACTTGTCAATTATAAACTGCGACAAAAATCACGGTGTATAAAACTTCATGGCATATTTTCTATAGAAACCTATAAAAACCATGTCCCAGTGAACTTTTATACCAAAATCACTCATTACAATCGCCAAAACATCCTACCGCCTAAAAAACTACCGATAAAATATTTATTAAAGTCACTCCATTTAACACTTGCGAAAACGAAAGCGGAATATCGCGAGAAAAACGCCTCGGGCACAAAGCCGCCACTTTTTCTATTTTCCTCTACTTTTTTTCACCCCGGGGGAATTTCATGTCGCTGTACAATGATATACGGGGCTTTGAATTAAACATGGACCTCACTTTACACAGAAACTATGGCGGAGGTAGAAAATATGGAATAGATACTACTATAGTACCATAGATTTAACCAAAGAGAGAGGTTTACACTGTCAATATCAAATCATGATTTTTTTTATCTTGCGTAGCTCAGCAATCTGTTTTTCACATTTAGCTGCTATTTCACTGATTAACTATATATAAATCTATAAATTGATTAAGAATAGTGCATTGACCTCACTCATTAAAGTTTGGGGAATCGGCCATTAACGCGGCTTCTTAGTCGTGAGTACCCACTCGTAATACAAAAGTTTAATTTAGCAAGAGGGGTTAACAAGAATACTAGTAGACTGCAAAAACTTTGCTTGCGATGTTTAAAAAAAATAAAAAATAGGCATGTAGTTGAATAGTGCTGGTAGTTCGTTGATTTACATGTCTTATGCCTGGAAAAGCAGCAAAAAAAAAATGTAATATTTTCTTACACATGTGACGTAATCAATGTGTGAATGCTATAATTTTGTATCTCTCATTCAATTTTCTATGGCCAAATTCTAATTGTCCGAGGGTATATAATATCCGGGTATATAATAGCTTGTCGTATCCAGTATTTTGTATCAATGTCAGTGTGATGCGAGATATATAGTTGATTTTTAAGAGATTACGATGGTTTTTACTCAGTAGGCTTTGAACATGTTTTATTTAGTTCGTCAGATTGTTAGTAGAGAACTCCTTAACATGAAGGGTGCAAAGAACCGGGAATGTCCTAATAAATAGATTTTTAAGGAATTCAATGAAAGGTTTAGAAATCTTAATACTGATATTATAAAGGACCGATATGATTGTTTTTTGTATTGAAAAAGTTCAGGTAATTATTTCTATTACAAAAAATCTTCTATTCTGTAATACAAATATAGGTAATTTATTTTTCCAAATAATAAAATTGGTTTATGTTACTCAGGGACAATGTAGAGTTCTAATGGCTAAAGAAATTAAATTAAATTATTGAAATCCGTCGAGTAGCTTTTGAGTTTATTCGTAAATAAACATTCATACAAAACTACGAATCTTTTCTGTGAAATAGTCTTTACTGAAGTAGTCACTTCATATTATAGAATAGAATAGAATAAAACTTTATTCGAAAGATATGGTTGATACAAATATGTTGGTATACAAATTATTATACCTATATATTATATTATACTAAGTCCTCTTAAACGAATCCTACTTATATTATAAATGCGAAAGTTTGTATGTGTGGATGTATGTTTACTACTATTCAAGCGACCGTAGCCCAATGGCTAGGGCGTTGGACTTGTGATCTTGTGGTCGCCGGTTCGATTCCCACCCATAGCTCTACCGACGTGAATCCGCTCGTAATACAAGCATTTTAGCTTAGCACGAGGGGCAAAACTCTGCTAGTAATCTTTTTATAAATAAAAAGTATGTTTGTTACTCTTTCACGCAAAAAAATCTAATAATGGATTTGGCTGAAAGTTTCCACGCGGATATTAAAGTTTAGGAAAATAATACGCTCCGACCTACTGGAGCAGAGTGACGCGGGTTAAACCGCGGGGCGCATCTTGAGGCATTAATTTTGCAAGCAACTCATTTTTACAGTCAGAAATTTTACATACTGAAAATGTATGTACGTACTGTGTCACCCTCATCTCATCCCGCCGTATCCTAAACCCTTCTTGTCCTCGATAAACCTTTAAAATGACAATAGAAATCTGTAAAATGTGTGCCGAAAATATCGAGTGTACCGACCGACTTATCGATCGTGTCGATATTAATATAGGTTACAGTTAATGTGTGTAACTTTCTCGCAGATGTTGAAAAAGTAGACGACTCAACATAAGTTTGTGGGTGAAACAGTATTATGATTTTTGAATCATAACGTTTGGATCCGTTTTTATTAAGATTACTAGCAGTGATTTTGCACTCTACTAGCATTCTTATTAGCCCCTCGTGCTAAGCTAAAATACTTATGCTATGGTGGGTTCACGTGGCGCGTCGATAGTGCAATGGGTGGGGATCGAAATGGCGACCACATGATCACAAGTCTAACGCCCTAGCCCAATGGCTACGGCCGCTTTAGTAGGAACAGTTGAAAATTCAGAACATCATTTGTCAAGTTTATAATCATCATCATCATCATCATCAGCCCCTATAACGTCCACTGCTGAACATGGGCCTTTCTGTCTGTATAATATTATCAGGTAGCATTTTATAGGAGACTAGCTGTTGCCACCGACTTTGCAGATTTTAATTTCTTCATAGAAACTTTGCCATATTTTTTCATCATCGTAATAAATATTTTTTTCTAATGAAACCTATGTTTTGATTAAAAAAATATTCTTATGGTTTAATAAGAAACATTATAAACCAGCTTAGGTTATAGAGAAGTTAGTTATTCAAGACAGAGCGTTTTATTAATTAATGATATGTTATTGTTGGTATTTTACTTGGATGAAGTATTTCCAAGATTATTTTTTAAATCCAAAGTCTTTATGACATAATCCGTTCATAACATATTTAGATTAGACAATTTCAAAAATGTATGTAATCAACTTGCATCGTCTTCTTCCCCACATATCTGTGCCAAAAGAAATTATTATGTTAATAAGTGGAGGGAATTGATTTTATGGTGAATTTCTTCAAGTAATCGAACGACGTACATATTATACGAGAGGCTTCTGATCATATGAGGAGCATAATGAAATAATGAATTTATTCAGCACTTAGGTATTTACATACACTTGTACTTGTCAAAATCACAATGAAAAAGAACTGTAATTAATAGGTTATTTATTCTAATTCTATGAATAAAACTACTTCGGTAACTATAACTAGCAAGTGCAACCTGTGAGTGCTGCTAATTGTAGGACATTACAGACAATGTACTCCGTCTGCATACAGTATATGGTTGCGTTATACTGGGTAACTTTTTTTACCGTCTTGTTAACAATATGGTGTGCTGTGTAGGTGGAATAGAATATATAGACCATAGTATATTTGTACTAGTATTTCGGTAATTTGAGTTACGAATATATCATAAATGATTTGAAAGAAATACACCCTACATAGCCCGTGCATGATAAAAAAATGTGCCTATAATATCTGGGCCGCAATCACACATGAATGTAAAGAGGGAGCGAAATAGCGTAACTATCTACTTAGGTACGTATTTCTACCGTTACGATTTCCACTCTGCCAGTAAAAAAAAAAAAAAGATGAAATAACTATGCATTAGACATCTATTTCGTATACATATCACGCCCTATTATTTTCAAGACGGTAAAAAAGTCACCCAGTATAAGTCACCGGAAAATAATAATCTTACTAGTTAGTTGATCAACTTTCTAGTTATTTGATAAACTAACGAGTTTTCGGGTGGTTTAAAAAAACCGAAACGATTTCTAAAGCGATTCAACAGGTCTTATTGTAGCTGAAGTTTTTTTGTTTTGTTACCACAGTAGAATAGTCAGTTAAGACGTGGTTCCCACGGTAGCGGGACTTAAAAGAGAAAAACTGCGCGGGACAGATAGTTTAAAATAAATAACACACATTCCTCTCCCAATTAATTATTCTCATTTTTAAAAGTAAATAATAACCTCAAATATTCGAACCAGAGTCATTTCGTGTGGACATTTTCATACAGAGAGAGAAAATATGCGGTATATTTGTAGGATTATTTTAAGCCGTACCTACTTCGGAATGCTTTTGTGTGACATATTCATTATTCGTAATCCGGTGGTAGCATTAAAGCGCGTCCGTCGTTATATACTCATGGTCCACCTAAATTAAAGCGACCGTAGCCCAATTGCTAGGGCGACTTGTGATCCTGAGGTCGCCGGTTCGAACCCCACCCATTGCACTACCGACGTGAACCCACTCGTACCACAAGCATTTTAGCTAAGCACGAGGGGTTAACAAGAATACTAGTTGACATAAAAACTCAGTTAGAAATGTTTAAAAAAAAATGCCAATTGTTCTTACCTAATATAGTCAGAACAAGCTTTTTGACACAATATAGTTAAATAATAAACTAAGACTTAAAATAATTAAAATAATAACTTAAATACATGTTTAATTTGAAAATTTATAAAATGTGACCGTTATAGATAATGACAATGAATATTAATTATTGTTTTGACTATTCGCAAGTGACTGTAATAGGTTTACGTTAATAAAAATGATTTTTATTTATTTACTATTTACGTTTGGCACACAAAACAAATAATTTATCCGCATATCAAATTATTTTCCTTGTATATTAAACAGAATGTTGAAAATTGGTTGGGTTTGTCTGTACTTCTATAGTTATTTTAACACTAACTTCCCGCGCGCGGCTTCATCCGCGTGGTCCGTTCCCCTAATTACTTTATGATTAAATTTAATATGTAGCGTTTCTCGATAGATGGGCAATATGACACTGAAATGATTTTTCAAATCAGAGTAGTAGTTTCTGAGCTTAGCGCATTCAAGCAAACAAAATAACTCTTCAGTTTATGTATCACTACATAGTATAAAACAAAGTCGCTTTCCGCTGTCTGTCTGTACATATATATACTTAGATCTTTCAAACTACGCAACGGATTTTGATGCGGTTTTTTTAATAGATCGAGTAATTCAAGAGGAAGGTTTATATGTATGATACATCAGCATTGCACCCGTGCGAAGCCGAGGCGGGTCGCTAGTATTAGTATTAATTAATATAGTGTAGCTGTTGTTGAACATGGCATGAAAGCCCCGTCTAAATTAGTACTACCGTTTTGAAGATTATACGGGATACACGCACAAACAAAAAGACAAAATAAAATGTAGCCTATGTTACAAAATAAGCTATCTAATAGGCCTGTCAAAATCGGTCCAGACATTATGGAGATTAGTCGGAATAAATTAACACATAGAAAGACAAATTTTTAAATTGTGTTCTTGTTTTCGGTGCCCGATATACATTCATATGCATTGAGCAAAATCCTATTATGTTTTTATTTACGAACAGATACTTCAATTTTATAGATTTGCATATATTTATTATTGTGACGAATATAAAACCGCTGATTATGTAAAAGATAAAACGAAGGGGGGGTGACTTGATTTGATGAAATAATGCCTTATTGTAATACCAAGAAAGAAACTCAGAAAAAACCTTTGTTTGAAAGTATTGTTAGGAGCGACACCAATACAGTTAAATTGCTTAAGCCTTTTTTTTGTCCGGGTGGAAATGCATTTACTGGCGGTGGGATATGTGGGACTCGCCCTCCGGTAATAATAGCGGTGGTATGCTAACTTATACCACCAGGAGAGGACCCTACACCACTAAAACCCCCCGGACACTCCTTCGATCCGTCATTGGCGGGGGCCGGGTACGGACGCAGCAATCCGGTCCAAATTGCCTAAGCCTGCGTTCAAGGCTGCGTGTGGTAGCACTATAGGTACATCTACTAATTGTTTATCTTCGTGCACCTATAGCTATCGTATTTAATCGTTTTCTCCGACAAATATTATGACAGATACCTGCATTAAATTTCTATAGGATTTTTCCTTTATAAATATTATCGTGCGCATTTGCTGTACGTACATAATAGTAATTATTAATAACTAGTATGGGTTATTAAATTGTGTATGATTTACAATAATTATAAGCATATATCTAGTTTTATAACTCTCATAAGATGTTATTAAAGACTATTAATAACTACTATTAAGAATATTGTATTTATATAATCAACCTATTAGTGCGGCACGTTCTCCGAGTGTAATGTTGCCATAATTCTGGGAACCTTGCCAAGTAGAAAAATTTAGAATAGTAGTATTTTATAAGTAAGTTTTATTTTAAATTAGCTTCTTTTAGTTGTGTATTATATATTTTATTCATGTTATATAATGATTAAAGAAGTGATATTTTTTTAGTTGATCAACCTATTACCTGTACACAAGCAGCCGTAGCCCAATGGCTAAGGGCGACGGATTTGTGATCTTGGGGTCGCCGGTTCGATCGCTACCCATTTTACTACCGACGTGAACCTATTCGTAACATAAGCATTTTAGCTTAGCACGAGGGGTTAACAAGAATAATAAGATTGCAAAACTCTGCTGAGCACATGGATTTAGGAACGGACCATCAGATTGACTTGGCCAAATTAAGTCCTCTACGATGTACGCTGAACAATATTATACATAGACTGTAGGCATTGTCAAACGTTATGTGTCTGTTTTAGCAATAAAATTTTGTATCAATAAAACCGTTGAAGAGATTTATCGTCTTCTCATCTACCATTCATCATTTAACAAACAACAATTTACTGTTAGAAATATCCGGCTCCCATTTTTGGTCCTTTGAGCCGGATTTTTCTACCGAATGTCACTATTTCTTTTGATTAGCTTATTAATCAAGCGGTTGAAAGGAAGTGGTTGAAATAAAAAACATTAAAACAAAAGCGACAACAGATCACGTTTTTTGAATGGGGGCCCTCCTTAAATGTTTATTTTATTTTGTTTGTAGTATTTGTTAATATAACGGCAACAGAAATACATATAGGGTTCCGTTTTTACCCTTCGAGTACGCAACCCTAAAAAGGCTGATCAACGCGTTGGTGGGCCACTTTGACGCCCGCGGGCCTGGGTTTGATACCGCCCCTGCCTCTGAGCTTGCCTTAACTAGCCGGCCGCGAATGTCGAACTTAAGATAGAAACACGCCTGTATTATACCACTATAAACAGAAACCAAAGTAAATAGAAATCGACATAAAAAAAGGAACACAGCAAAAGAGAAAAAAAGTGAGTCTCATTCTTCCTTTTTCTCCGGGTCCTCCACTTATGTAGCTAGTGAAAGGTTGCAGGTTAGCTAGGGTAGGATCCTCGACGGTATGACCGAGGACCGCGTTTTTGCTCATTCCCCGAACTCTAATCTCGTGCCAACGATTATCACCACTGTTCATAAATCTACTCTTTACTCCAGTGGCACCCCGAGCGTTGGTCCTAACCCCTTAAGGGTGCCCTCAGGTGGATATCGCTTAGACTTTGGCCGGATTCTTGGAAGTTAATTTTAGACCTGTCACCTTTAAGGCATCATGTGTATATTTGTCATTTATCGCTCGACAGACAGACAGACTGATTAAAAATTCTGTAAGATCATATAATTTTAATGTTTTTAGCTACTTAAGTGATACTTTTGTTAGATTTAGTCTTTAGTGTAGTTATACATTATTATTTTGACAATTACAAGTGTATGTAAATTCCTAAGTACTGAATAGATTTCATTATATTTTCTCTATTTGTATTTTGATATTAAACATTGTTCGTAGATATCACGGTCCATAGAAAGCACTGTGGAATGAACTCTCTGTTCATAGATAAAAATTCTCGCCGTAAACTTGATTCATAGAAACCACAGATCCCAGATATGTTGGTTCAAGTGAAGTAGCGGTTTTACTTGCGATATAGACATACTAACATCCCATAACTAAAGCCATAAAAATCCTATAACCAAATAAGCCACATGTCGTCAGTAACATATAACATTTTATTGGTAATATACCCACCAGTAAACCGCCATAACTGTTGTTTAATTGTTATGTGGAACGTAAACTTTATTACTGGTATCTACCTATGTTAAGGTGAAACGTTCGCACTAAAGATAATTATTTATTACTAGCTTTAAGTGCCCGGCTAAAACTTTGAAAGGGCTTGTAAATATCACCGGTTTAAATTAACTTTGTAATTAAATTTATTGTTTTAGTACTAAAATCAAATTTAAAAACTTAATAAACATAGACGCGTTGTTGTCTTTAATAATGCCACAAAAACTGCAGTTTTCCTTCGAATTCTCCGTTGTATGCCCAAAGTGCGAACATTGCACCTTAAGCTTTTATATTTCTGGTTTAGATATCTATGGTAATGTTAATAGGTTTACTGAATATATTATTTCACTTATATATATATATATATACCTACTAATATATAAATCTGAAGAGTTTGTTTGTTCGTTTGCTTATACGTGCTAACCTCCAGAACTGCAAGGCCGATTCGCAAAAATATTTCAGTGTAAGCTAGGCCATTTATCGAGATAGGCTATAGGCTATATTTTATTATGAAGTTTCTTCGAGACCGAGAGCTACGCGGGTGAAACCGCGCGCGGGTAACTAGTTATATATAATGCTACTAGCTGCGCCCCGCGGTTTTACCCACGTTACTCTGCTCCAGGGGGTCGGATCGTGATATTTTGCAGCCTATATGTTAATCCAGCGCATAACTTATGCCGGTGCAAAATTTCAGACAATATCGTTTAGTAGTTTTTACGTGAAAGAGTAGGTACAAGTTGGTAGCGGGCGACATGAGGCAGCAGCAGACGACGTGTCGCAGCGACACTACTGGTTTGTATGTATTTCTATGAAATTACCTTCGTAACTTCGCTAGCTTCATGTCGCTAACTACGAAGCGAATTCCATAGAAATACATAGAAACCAGTAGTGTCGCTGCGACACGTCGTTTGCTGCAGCTTCAACTTGTACCTTAACAAACCATACTTACATACTGTCGCGTTTAATATAAGAAGGATGTAGTTCTTAAGGAACAGGAGTTACGCTGGTGAAACCGTGCCTCGGAATGGAGTATCAGTATACATGGAGACAAAACCACACAATATAGCTAGTTACCTATAAACAAATCATTGAATTTAATTCAATTTCCATTTTGCGACGTAATTTCACTCACTCGTGTCGACATTACGTCGTAATTGCGCGTCGAAAGAAATATAAAACCTCACACGAAAAATCGCTGCTATTCATTCAAGCAAATCAGAGCAAAAAAAAATTAAGATTCTAAAATCGTGCGTTAGACAATTTATTAATGCACCCCCTCGGGGGGTGAGCCTCGCAACGATTTATTATGCCTACAACCTTATCTGAAATTAATCACAAAATCTTTGGGGGTATAATTTTTTCACGAAGTAGCTACTTTTGGTAATTTTTCACGGCAACAGAAGGAAGAATTAAATAATTAGTCAGTTGATTTTTGTTTTCGTGGTGGAATAAGCTGTAATTTGTATTTACTAATATTATAAAGAAGAAAGATTTTGATATTGGAATAGGCTCCGAAACTACAAGACCGATTTCAAAAAAAATTTCACCTTTGGAAAGCTACACTATCCCCGGATGACATAGACTATTATTATGAAGCTAATTATGAAGTTTCCTCGGGAACGGGAGTTACGCGGACAAATCCACGCGCGGGAAGCAAGTCTCTTACTGCAGTTATTCTTATGGCTCTCGTTGTTTTTGAGTCCTGGTGTTCTGAGTTCGATTCTCAGACAATCATTCAAAGTCAAAGTCAAAAATTCGTTTTTCATATAGACACATTTAAAATATTTTAAATCATGTTCTTATGATGCATCCCATTCTTTTACTTCCACCAGTTCTGGACATGGCAACTCTGAGACGAACTGGCAAGAAACTCAGAGGAATCCTTTTTTTTAAATAAATTTTATTTTACAATGATTAATAAAGCAGTATTGTTTCAGAGCAACTCACTCCCAAGCAGTTTTGTGATTAACATAATCAGAAATTTTATAATAAGCCTTTTTACATAATTTATCTTTTACATATCATATTAGTGTAAATATCAACATATCTAAATTAGTGTAAAAATCGAATAATAATTCTGAGTCTGGGGGTGCTTTTCCTCCGGCGAGCGACTGTCCTGAGCCGAGATTCAAGTCCCACAGTTTGCTTGCGTAGGTTGCTTAGTTTGTAGTTTTTCAATTTTTCAATTTATCACTGTAGCTCTGCTCCCCTTTATGGACAAAAAGGAAGCAGAGCTCCAAAATTTGGCGAAGTAGCTAAAGCCTCCCGGCTAAATACCATACTGGGAGTGGTTTGTGTCCATAAATAAAGTTTCTGTAAAGTCCTCTGTGATGCAGTGATTCATTTCCCTAGCTCCTTGTTTTCTTAAAAACATCTCCTATTAATTTTCTTAAAAAGTATCGCAAGTGAAACCGCAAGATGCAATTGTATTCTAAGGCTGACCCCACATTGAGCTTGTGCTTTCTTCGATATTTGGGCCTCATAGATGACGGCGGAGGGAGCAGGGGTGGTGAAGTTTGTGAGCCGGATGCTCGCGTTGTTCGAGTCGTTTACACGAAGAAATGTACACGCAAAATGTAAAGTCAACCTTAATCTATAAGCGTCTACTTAAATTGACATAAAATAAAGTGTCGAAAGCTAAAGGTAGGCAATATAAATCCTTAGTTATCCAATCAATTTAATTTATTTTGCAAACTTTTTATTCTTTTTTATGGCTATTGGAAACAAGAGTTGGGTTTCTTTCGTGTTAATGTGACTTCTTTTGAAGTGTTTCACTGAAGTTTAATTATGACGAAATGTTAAGAAATACGGGGGAAATATATTACCCGTGTGGGGGATGAAATAAACTGTAATAAAATAGTTTGAAATTAAATGAAATAGTTTATTAGTAACGTAGACGAATATTCACGCTTGTTATACGTCATTTACAATGCATTAACAACATCTAAGTACATCATCATCATCATCATCATCAGCCCGTAAAACGTCCACTGCTGAACATGGGCCTCCTCCCAAGGGAGGGTATTTGCCATAGTCACCACGCTTGGCAGGCGGGTTGGTGACCGCAGTATTATGTTTTACCACACAAGCAAACGCTGCTGCCCGTTCCCTTGTATACGATTGATATAGATTATGTTATAACAATCGGGACCAACGGCTTAACGTGCTTTCCGAGGCACGGAGGGTAGTCCCTCAGCCAACCAGACCCGGAAAGAAAATCTTAGAATTTACACAAAGATTTCTTGTCCGTTCTTGATGTAAAGCGAGCCAAATACCGCTACGCTACGGAGGTTGTCATTAATCAGTTGATATTTTGATATTAACCAGTGAGTATGTAACATTCAAATGGTGAAAGAATTTTTAAAATCAGTCCAGTACTTTTTGAGCCAATTCGTTACAAATATACTTACATACAAATCTTTCTTCTTTATAATTTTATAAAGTATATATATATACAGGGTGTCCCAAAAGGTTAAGTAGCTGGGAAAGGGGGTGACAGGGGTGGACACAATGGTCACTAGAAAAATAAAAAAAAGATCCGCTCTGGGTATTTAAAAAAAATGGCATTTTTTTAAAAACTTAAAATTTTACACCTTGTTATTTTTGATGTTGATGTTGATGACCTTGTTGTTATTGAAGATTACATAACAGCATTTTTTTTAAATACAGCCATATTTGTAGGTACAGTTAGCACAAGGTGTAAAATTTTTAGTCTTTTAAAAAATGCCATTTATTTTTTTAAATACCCAGAGGGAATTTTTTATATTTTTCTGGTGACCCTTGTGACCATCCCTATCACCCCCCTTCCCAGCTACGTAATCTTTTGGGACACCCTGTATATAGATGTATACAGGGTTACAGGAAAAGTCGACCTAGATCCGTTAAGGGCGTGTAGTACACATCATTTCTGAATGATTTCACTATGGAACCCCCCATCCTAAACTTAACCGTTTTCGAGATTTTCGAGTTTTAATTTTTTTTATGAAATAGCCCAATTTTTCGGCTATTGAATTGAATATTTTGAATTTTTTTGACTCTTATGATTATTTTTTTGATTTTTTACATGAAGAATGAGATGCTTAATGACCTCAATGACTAAAATTGCACGTAAGTTAACTAAATAGGTCGTTGTAGACGATCGAAACCTAAGAAAATAAGTACAAATTATAAAAAAATATTTTTCTTTTCTGTATATCGCAAAAAAATATTATGGCACTTGCTCTGCAGATGTGCTTAAAAACATCTACATTTTATCAGCTATCCAACGAGGTATAACAACCTAGGGTTGTATTTAAACTCATAGAAAAAAACATAGTTAAAAAGGTTCAGGTAGTAGGTCTAACGGGTACCTCGGCTATTGTCCTTCACGTTAATCCGGTGCGTGTGAGCGAGACAACTTACGATTTATGCAGGTGAGAGTGAGAAAAATAATGTGCAAAAACAAGTTTGGGGATACAACATGCCCATTGTTTTGTATTTGGTCGTTTGTTTGCTTGCCATCCATTTTAGTCTGCTCATGCGACTCGTCCATGGTAGATGCGAATTATTGTGCTTCCGGATTCCCACTCGACTTGGCTTTGTTTCTGGACTGATTTTTCTAACTGTGACTACTGTGCTTGTTTACTGGACTCTGATTTGTGCTTGTGATACTGGACTGTTGAAAATGGCAACATACTCGAACGAGGAATATGCGGATATGCTTATCTGCTACGGATACTGCAATTGCGTGTCCGCACAAGCTCGGACTGAGTACATACGACGCTATCCCGACCGTCGAGTACCTGATGTGAGCGTTTTCGACGGAGTTTACCGACGACTTCGTGAAACTGGCTCTGTTTCGCGACGACGTACGGACTTGGGAAGACCACGTGTCATTGATGACGACGAGGAACAAGACAACGAAATCGTAGAACGGTTCAGAAGAGACCCAACCACTTCGACCAATATTGTTGCCCGTGAACTGGGCCTAACTCAGTGGAAAGTGTGGTTTACGATTCATACGGCAGGCCTGTATCCATACCACTACACGCCGGTACATGTAATTGAAGAAGGAGATCCCGCGAGACGCATGGACTTCTGCAGATTCATGCTCCATGCAGATATCGAGGACCCGAATTTCCTAAAATTAATATTGTGGACAGATGAATCCAAATTCGATCAGGACGGGATTACTAATTACCATAACGCACACTATTGGGCTCCTAAAGAACTAGGCAATCCAAATAAGAAAAGAGTAAAGGGGTCACAACGACGATTTAGTGTAAATGTGTGGATGGGCATCATTTCCAACCATTTGATTGGGCCTTACTTTCTTCCAGACAATCTGAATGGTGAAACTTATGAAAATTTCTTAAGAGGTGACTTAGGTGATCTACTAGATGATCTCCCATCACAATTACTGCGGGACATGTGGTTTCAACATGATGGCTGCCCTGCTCATTTCAGAGGAAGCGTTAGGGAATGGTTGGACACTAACTATCCTAACAAATGGATTGGACGAGGTGGGCCTTTACCCTGGCCAGCCAGAAGTCCCGACCTGACCCCCATGGATTTTTATGTATGGGGGCACATGAAGAGCCTCGTTTACAGTGAGCCCAACCCCATATCGTCAGTGGAAGTTCTCAAAGAAAGGATAATTAATGCTGCTAACGAAATAAGAAGAACATTAACCACTGGTGTAGTGAAAAGTGGACTACGTGAAAGAATGAGAAAATGTGTGCGAAATAGAGGTGGACACGTAGAACATGAACTATAAAAAATTATTCAAAAACATTAGGTGAATAAATGTTATTTTGAACTGATGTATTGTTTCATTTAGCTTACTACAATCATTGACGATCTGTACGCCAACTATGAGTTGAGCGTGAGTGACTTTGTATGCGAATTAGCGTTAACAACGCACCGATTACGTTATTTTCCAAACAAAAGCCAGTAACTAGTCACTTACGCTCAACTAATGGTTGGCGTACGGTCATTATTTGTACGATCGACGATCTGAACAAAAAAAAAAGCTATAAAAACTGAATGATCTCCTAGGTCAGGATAGCGGGACATCGATGGATGCATGAAGGTTGTACCCAGCCGAGGGAGGCCTATGTTCAGTAGTGGAAGCCAGGAGGCTGAAATGATGATGCTGAACTTAAGTCAAATTAATTAGATTAAATAAGCGCTATTTATTCTGACTGCCATGTAGCCTTAGAAACTAAGTTTCACCTTTGAGGTTAATAAATACCCTAGAGTGTTATACCTCGTTGGATAGCTAATAAAATGTAGATGTTTTTAAGCACATCTGCAGAGCAAATGCCGTAATATTTTTTTGCGATATACAGAAAAGAAAAATATTTTTTTATAATTTGTACTTATTTTCTTAGGTTTCGATCGTCTACAACGACCTATTTAGTTAACTTACGTGCAATTTTAGTCATTGAGGTCATTAAGCATCTCATTCTTCATGTAAAAAACCAAAAAAATAATCATAAGAGGCAAAAAAATTCAAAATATTCAATTCAATAGCCGAAAAATTGGGCTATTTCATAAAAAAAATTAAAACTCGAAAAACTCGAAAACGGTTAAGTTTAGGATGGGGGGTTCCATAGTGAAATCATTCAGAAATGATGTGTACTACACGCCCTTAACGGATCTAGGTCGACTTTTCCTGTAACCCTGTATATACCACTTTTACATAATCCTCACACACTATTAAGGCTTACCTTTATACAAATTAATTTTACCCACATTGTTTTTGTTCACTTATCCTACTTAGTGTTGAGTTTGATGTGGGTACTACATCTATCATATTTAGTTAGTGACCAATCATTTATTAAAGGATTATTATTAAGCTAAAGCTCTGCTTAATAAACTTCGGTTTGTTTGCTTGTCTTTGGTTTTGCTAAAGTTTAAGTACGCTTGACAACCTCCGTAGCGTAGCGGTATTTGGCTCGCTTTAAATCTCGGAAGAAGTGGGCTCGATCCCCACGCCGGACAGGAAATCTTTCTGTAAATTCTGAGATTTCTTTCCGGGTCTGGTTGTTTGAGGGATTACTCTCCGTGCTTTGGAAAGCACGTTAAGTCGTTGGTTCCGATTGTAATAACATCATCTATAATAATCGTATATCAAGGAACGGGCAGCAGCGTTTCCTTGTGTGGTACAAGATAATACTGCGGTCACCAACCCGCCTGCCAAGTGTGATGAGTAATGGCAAATACCCTCCCTCGGGAGGAGGCCCATGTTCTGAAGTGGACGTTGTACGGGCTGATGATGGTGCCGAAGTATGATTAAATCCTTTATTGTGAAAGTCAAAGTGTAGTATTCTTAACTTAATTTCTTTAACTGCCACTGCTTAACGTGGACATTCTCTTAACAAAAGTTCGCAAGCTAGGGTTGTTGGGATATATTGCTATAATTCCCACACTTGGCAAGCAGATAAATGGTCGCAGTAAGACGGTGGCGTTATCTATCCTTGTACTGATAGATGCTGCTGCTCATCTGCCATCCATCAGTATTGGCTGTAGCCCAATGGCTTGGGGCGTCGGACTTCGATTCCCACTTATTGCACTACCGATGTAAACCCACTCGTACGTAACATAAGTATTTTAGCTTAGCACGAGCGTTTAACAAGAATACTAGTAGACTACAAAACTCTGCTAGTAATCTATTAAACAACATAATACTGCGGTCACCAATCCGCCTGCCAAGCGTGCTGACTATGGCTAATACTATAATCCTTTGGGAGGAGGACCATGTTCAGCAGTGGACGTTATACGGGCAGATGATGATGATGATGATGATGAATCTTTTAAAAAGGAGGATAATATCAGTTCTATGATGACACCGACGGGAAGATATGAGTGGTCTATTTTAAGCCACACGGCTCCTTTACCTTATCTATATCTATACTAATAGTATAAAGGGAAAATATTTGTATTTTTGTGTGTGTGTACCTATGTTTGTAATGAATAAACTCAAAAACTACTGTGCGGATTTCAAAAATTCTTTCACCATTGGAAAGCTACATTCACCCTGAGTTACATAGGCTATATTTAATTATGAAGTTCCCACGGGAACGGGAGTTACGCAGGTGAAACTGCGTGCGAGAAGCTAGTTTAAAATAAATTGAACGCATCTGCGCTTCTCATGCGGAAACAAATTTTCATAAAAAAAACTTTCTTATACTCAATATTCATAAAGTTAGTACACGCATCGATGACGGCGATACATCAAGAACCCTACTAAAACAACCGTTCTTGACTATTCACCATACATTCGTCGTAAAATCAAATTTAAATTCTAAAGCAAAGAAGATAAGACTCATTTTTGATCGAGTTAGGAGTGCACGGTATCTGAAATACTGTTAGAAACTTTGAGGCGGTAAAGAAACTTTGTTGCTTATTATTTTATTCAGCTTTTGGCAGTTTTGGATCAGGGAGCGTTCAAGTATTACGTAACGCAATTTGGGGGGGGGGGAGGGGGTCTCGTAAAACGTTACGATGCGTTACAGGGGCGGGAGGGGGTCTTACTTACGTTACGTAAAATTGTTTTCAAAAAAATTAGGAAATTAAAACCCCCAAACCAAAACAAAAAAAAAATGCAGGTGTTGAGAATAAAAATTCTCTTGTTTTATTTAGTAGATTAAAACTATACCAAGTGTAAAAACTATAACATAACTTTTTACGACTTAAGGGTAAAAATTATCACTTGAGTGTTACGTAACGTTTAGAGAGGGGGAGGGGGGTCCAGAAAAACGTTACGGTGCGTTACAAGGGGGGGGGGGGGTCAAAAATCCCTCAACCAACCAGACCCGGAAAGAAATCTTAGAATTTACACAGAGATTTCATGTCCGGCGTGGGGATCGAACCCACGACCTCCGAGATTTAAAGCGAGCCATATACCGCTACGCTACGGAGGTTGTCACTACTGATCCGATTTGAAAAATTATTTCAGTAGGTACTAGACAGCCCATTTATCAAGGCAGGCTATAGGCTAATTGCCGTCGAGGGACCGGATCGAAGGAGTGTCCGGGAGGTTTTAGTGGTGTAGGGTCCTCTCCTCGTGGTATGAGTTTAGCATACCACGCTATGGAGAGGGGGAGTCCCACATATCCCACCGCCAGCGCGCGAATACGCTGCAGCAGCGGTGGGAATATGTAAACGCATTTCCGTTTACATATTCCGTTCGCGGAGAGACTACACTCCGTGCCTCGGATAGCACGTTAAGCCGTTGGTCCCGATTGTTGTAACGTTGTAACTGTCATATACCAGGTAACGGACAGCAGCGACTATGGCAAAAAGCCTCCCTTGGGAGGAGGCCCATGTCCAGCAGTGGACGCTGTACGGGCTGATACTAATGCTGGACCGGTAGTTCCGGAGATTAGCGCCTTAAAGCAAAATGACAAACTAACTCTCCAGCTTTATATTTTATACGACATCACCTTTATTACGAAAACCCATACATCAAGCAGATTTTAATAAGCCTTCAAAACTACGCTTCTATTACAAAAATCCCGATAAAATCTCAAAATAAATAAAAGCCGAGAGCAATGTATTTTTGGCAATAAAGTACAACGAGACAGTATTTGATTTATTTACCATATAAAATATAGCTGGGAATGACGTGCAGTGGAATAAAATTTAGTCCAAATGTATTGTCATATTGCTTTGTATATTTTTGTGACATGAATTAAACGATATTTATTTAGAAATTATGTATTTACATACACTTTGTTTAAAAGTTGAGATTAACTTAATTTGACCATCGACAGGACTCGAACCTGCATTTAAGGTTAAGCCAGCCAATGCCATAACCAATTTTGCCTTAACGTCCCCCATAGATACGTGTTATAAAAAAGAGATTGATAAATTACGATGACTGGTACGGGTCCACCGTAGCCTAATTGGTTACCTCATTAGGGGCTTAACTTATGATGCAGGTTCGAGTCCTATCGGTGGTCGAATTTAGTTAATCTCAATTTTGAAACATAGTATATGGTAAACTTTTCCATAAAGTATTCAAAACATTTAAAATGTTACATACACTTGTCAGTTATATACTATGAAAATAATATTAATATAATTTAATACAAAAAGTCAACTAAAATCTATTGCGGATTAGCTAACCACCAGTCTAGTATGAGGTATAGTAATAACAATAATAAATTTTATAATTTAAATCTTAATATAATTTAGCTCTATAAAAAGGCACATTTTTAAACAACATTTTTACGTATGAGCGACACATGCCTGAGGGCACCCTTAATGGGCCCTTGCCCATTTTACATAATCCTGAAACCTTAGCCATGGACTCTTCCACGGGTCAGATTATCACGAATTTTCATTCTCAAATTCGTATTGGTATTCGTAACTCAGAATGTAGATTTTCAAATGATGTCTTACAATGATCTTGTCCAGCAGTGGACGTTATACGGGCTCATGATAATGACCATATGACTAGCTGCATATAGCCTGCTTTACACGATTAAACCATTGTGTCATTTCCGTGGATTGTCCTAAAAAAATATTTTACTAAGACGCTGAGTTGTCCTTATAATCACGAACACATAACGTTCTACAAAGATAATTTACTTTTGTATCATAATGCTGTGGCCCGTTTCTTACTACCAACAGTCAAACATGGCTAAAACAAGTGCGTAAAAAAAACCGGCCAAGTGCGAGTCGGAATCGCGCATGAAGGGTTCCGTACCATTTGCAAGTGCCCATTTGGTGATATCGAACAAACTTACAAAAAAAAAACTTGTTGTATGGGACCCTCCCTAAATATTTATTTTATTTTTAGTATTTGTTGTTATAGCGGCAACAGAAATATATCACTTGTGAAAATTTCACTTGTCAAGCTATCGCGGTTCTTGAGATACGCCTACGCTGTCTGTCTGTCTGTATGCCTGATGACTAACAGACAGACAGACAGCGAAGTCGTAGTAATAGGGTCCCGTTTTTATCCTTCAGATGCGGAACCCTAAAAAGGCGATGACGGAAGTAATTAATCGCAAAACGTCAAAAACATTAGTTTGCTAGCGTTTATTTTATGTTGGTAGTTATTTCCCAATCATAGATACAATTTCTCTTGTTCTGATCTGATATTTTACAGGGAGTCAGTGGTTGCAGGCCGCTAGCGTTCGTTCCCACTGGAAATCGATGGGGGAGGCCTATGTTCAGCACTGGACTACAACAGGCTGATGATGAAATAATTGATCACGCCTTTTTATGTCATTTTATTTTTGAAATAATTGAACAGTTACACCAAGAAATTCAACCACTGAGCCAGTCCTTTTAGGATTGATTTCCTGAGCACAAATATAACAAAAACAATGCTCCTTAGAGCCCAAAAGCTAACACTAAACGTGACTCAAATAATGATAGAATCATAATGAACTAAAAGTAAAAGAAAATATAACTTTTGAGAAAAAATTCTAAATATTTAAGATTATGGCCCCGGACGTGACTTCCGCCGAAGTGTCTTGCGGCCTGCGGCGCCGTTAAAGCCGATTGCCTTACGACTGCGACTTAAATGTTTGATGAGCAAAATTTATAAAATAAAGTTTCAAATAGTTGGAACAAAATTATTGCATCATTTCACACGTTTGAGCAGGTCAGACGTGACCACGGTTAATGTAACTTGGTCGAATGTTGGGAAAATATGACATTTTGTTTATTTACGTTAATATTTGTTCAAAGATTACATGTAGTGGAGATGATTAAGATCAAAGATGATTAAGATCAAAGATGACTAAGAAAGATAAGGATGTATGGAGTGACAAAAATGGCCAAAGTTACGTTTTTTATACGAGCCAGGAGGCATTTGCTTCTTCACCGGGCATAAAGGCGAGCAGAGCTCTAGCTTGGATGGATAGATTGTGTAAGAGTCTTGTTATAGTCAAGTACTTGAGATACAGACTGATACAGACAAACAGAGAGACAGCGAAGTCTTAGTAATAGGGTCCCGTTTTACCCTTCGGGTAAGCAGCTCTCAAAATTGAAGTACATATAAAAAAGTGGTATTCTTTTATTGACAGCACCCTGAAAATATTAAAATCTATTATTCAATCCAACACCATTACGAACCGACAGCGTAGAGAGTCAAAGCGAGTGAAAACGTAAAACAAAACCTGCATTTGACGCGACTACAATTCTTCGTACAACGGTTACACTCGTTGATTGACATTTGACATCGCTTTGTGTGAAATCTGGTGTTTATTAGCCGAGCTTTGTGATCATCAGTCCGTATGACGTCCACTGCTAAACATGGACCTCGTCCTGAGGGATGATTTTTCCATAGTTACCACGCTTGGCAGGTGGGTTGGTAACCGCAGCGTTATGTGCTCTGCTACCTGTTTACTGGTGCACAATTTATACAGATGGTTGAAAATTATGATTCGGGATCGGGATGAATCGGGATCAAATCGTCCTAAGGTACTTTCCGAAGCACGGGTGGTAGTCCCTCAACCAACCAGAATTCAATTCAAATTCAAAATATTTTATTAGCTTCAACTGTTTCACAAATACAATTTAGTGTTTGAAGCCTCCTTTGAAGCAAATAATGTCTGTGTTAGGAGGCTCCGCTCTTCTATTCGTTTGCAAGTATTGTCAGTTAACAATATATTTGTAGGTAATAAATACAATGACACAATTAAAAAATACATAAAAGAAAAAACAAATAACCTAAAAACTAAGAACTAAAATAATTTTTACTTTCACTGCTGAACATGGGCCTCCTCCTGAGGGAGGGTATTTGCCATAGTCACCACGCTTGGCAGGCGGATTGGTGACCGCAGTATAATGTCGTAACACACAAGGAAACGCTGCTGCCCGCTCCTTGATATACGATTACTACAGATGATATTATAACAATCGGGACCAATGGGTTAACGTGCTTTCCAAGGCACGGAGGGTAGTCACTCAACGAACCAGACCTGGAAAGAAATCTTAGAATTTACTTAAAGATTTCTTGTCCGGCGTGGGGATCGAACCCACGACCTCCGAGATTTAAAGCGAGCCAAATACCGCGAGGTTGTCAAATTATCTTACATGTAAAGATTACTTTATGTTCTATAAACATAAAAAAATACAAATAGTTCAATTCATCTGTGCTCGCGGTACAGATGAAATAGGCGGTGTATAGTTAATATTATGGTTACCTACCATGTACACTTCCATAGCGCTGCATATAGATGAGTTGAACTATCTATACCAGTGGTTCTTAACCTTTTCAATATTGTTATTGCAGGTAAACCGATCAGGTAAACCGATTTTACCCTGCCTTTAATAGAATTAATATAAACAATACGAGCAAATACAAATTATTAGGTTTTTCGTTACCCCTACAATAATGCTGAATTACCCCTGGGAGGGTAATTACCCCCAGGTTGGGAACCAAGAATCTATAGCTAATTCAAAACAATTTTGCTGCATAAAAAAACACTAAATTTCATATGTATAATTGTGTTTCATCGACATTCATATGAGGTAATAAAGTCAAATTATATCGACTATACAATTTGTGAGGCAGAGATTACATTTGACCACATATAAATGATTAAATTCGGCTATTTGCGCACTCGGTACGTGTATTGATAAATTTATTACTTTCGGTGGTTTTCACTGTATTAGGTATTACATAATAATAGCTGTGTTTCGATGTTTCAGAGGAAATTTTGTTCGTATATATAATAATTATATAATATATATTTATACCATTAAAATAATAAAGCTATATAAGCTCACAACTGTTTCCCAGCGGGGTAGGCAGAGATAATGGACCTCCACTTGCTACGATCCCTATTACACACATCTTTCGCTTCATTCACTCTCATAACATTCTTCATACAAGCACGTCGGTTTAGGGTGGACCTTATTTGACCTTTTGCGAGGATGTCTCCGATTTGGTCAGAGAACGTTCGTCGAGGTCTTCCCCTTCCGATTGTGCCAGTCACACTTGCCGAATGGAATATTAAATGCTCCGCAATGAACCACTTTTAAACCATTCAAGCTAGCACCTATCACCTGCAATCGTATATTATATTACCTGTATATTCCTGCAAATAAATGATTAGCTCGTGTGTTCCGGCTTACAAATAGACCACCCCATACCTTCCTAAGGCTGTCGTAAGCGGCGGCGAAGAGCCATACACCTAATGAATAGGCAGCAGCATCGATCAGCTCAAAGATTCTGCCATCTTACTGCGATCACGGCAATATCTCTCAACGGTTTGTTAAAGAAGAGACCTATGTTCATCTGTGGACGTAAGTGGGCTAAAAAAAGTTATTATTATTATAAAATCTTACTAAGATTTTTGCAACACAAAACTGCAACGATACCAGATTTTCTTTCTAACTGAACCAAGAATATATTTTTCTAAGTAAAAACTTAACAAACAACAGTTCAATTTCATACAAAATCCAATGTAGATCCTTTAGAAACGAGCCGGATTAGCCCACCGGGTCAAAGATTGCGACTTGACTCAAAAGATAAGCAGTTGATACCGGATTTCAAACTCCGGAATCCTAATTAATTTCGGGATTATATCCCGAGACGGTACAACCCTAACGTTCTGTGTTGTACCTAAGTAGCATGCAGTTGGATTACCTAGGGGTGTGTTGGGGTAAGGTGATACGTAGCTTACCCGACCGGCAAAGCTAAGGGGAAAGGTTATGATTTACATACATTGTAGGGACGGCAACGTGTCATATTCCTTGATATTACAGAGAGGTAGAACATAGCTGGGCTGAGTTTTTTTAGGGCGCCCATATTTCTCTCCAAATTTGAACATGTTTCCGTTACTGTGTATGTATGTTATATGTATGTTATTTATTGAAAACCTCCGTAGCGTAGCGATATTGGGCTCGCTTTAAATCTCGGTCGTGGGTTCGATCACCACGCCTGGTCTGGTTGGTTGAGGAACTACCCTCCGTGCCTCGGAAAGCACGTTAAGCCGGTGTTCCCGATTGTTATAACAATATTTAAAATTATCGTATATCATGGAACGGGCAGCAGCGTTTACTTGTCTGGTACAACATAATACTGCTATCACCAACCTGCCTGCCAGGCGTGGTGACCATGGCAAATATCCTCCCCGTGAGGATACCCATGCTCAGCAGTGGACGTTACGGGTGGATGATGATGATGATGATGTAATACTGAGCCCTTTAAGCCTACACCTACATGATTTTTTTCATTTGCTTAGTAATAAAAAAGTGGGAACATTTCAACTCCTCCAAATCTCTTTCTGATTAAATTCCTTGTCAGTTTAGTTTTTTTCTGAAATTTGTTGTGCAACGGTGCTTTTTGCGATTTCCAATGTGTACCACTGTTTATCCTGGCTTCGATGAGTTATAGAAGTTGGGTAAATTGAACCCATAAAAATGGATAAAAACACTACTCTTTTATAAAAAGGGATTTTCGGTTCACAGCTAAAATTAACTTATTATATTTTCGCTTTGCTGTTTTTTTTTCCTGAACAGGTAGATGACACATGATCGTAAGTGGCATAGGGGTTAAAGTCTAAGGGCAGTATAGTGCCAGTACGCTCAGCTCACAGCTCTGATTAGCTTAATCACGCACATGAACTCAACATTAATCAATAATGTAATTTAGCCGTGATATTCTGCAAGGTACTTTTTCAATCGAGCAATTCATAGAGCGTTCTAACTTTTTTACTTTACTTACCTATTTCAAATAGTGTTTTATTTAGTGCCAGTAACGGGTAACTCCTTATACTTCAAACGTAAAAACTATAAGAAGAGAAGTATACTCAACTTAAAGTTTTTTATAGCACAGTGTGACCTAAGCCCGCATTTTAAAAACGCTTTTCCGTGACCTAAGGTGCCTATTTCGGCACGGTGCGTAAATTAATCGACTAACTTCATATATGTATGAAAAATGAAAGCAAACGTCATTTTAAATGTCATTTGAAGTTTGAAAATTGACAGCGAACAAATGACAGAGAAAAAGTATGAAGAAATGAATAATAAAATTTGAATCAAATCAAATTCACCCAGACAAAACCCTCTGGGTGAATTTATTAATTTAAAAGTTACATTCAAATCATTGCAATTTTTAATGTCATCATTTTATTATTCATTTCTTCATACTTTTTCTCCGTCATTAGTTCGCTGTCAAATTTCAAACTTCGAATTTGTATCACTGCGTATCACTGATTAATATAAGCTACATTTAATTGTAAAGTTCCCACGGAAACGGGAGTTACGCGGGTGAAACCGCGCGCGGGAAGCTAGTATTCTATAACCATCTTCGAAAAATAAATGAATGAATGTCTAACACTCAAAGAATTTTTCAATTACCGCGTTCAAGCAAACAAACTCTTCAGCTCTATATATTATATAGCTCCATATATATTTTAGTATAGATACTCGTATATAAAACAGAACTGAAATTGTAACGTGTCAATACAGAATCACATACACAACGTACAGAAATGCTGATTCCCTGCTACCTATATGTAACGAAAAATCAAATTGTCAGTTGAGCAATGAAACAGAATACCTCTAACAATTGTTCGCTGCAAATGTTTCACATTTCGGCCACGAGGGAAGGTAGCGGGGCGCTGCTGACTCGAGTTTTGAATTTAGAACATCCACTACTATGGATATCGAGAAATTTGAATTTCGAAGCCTACTTGATTCAACCAATCAATTGAATCATATTTCGTGGTGTATGTCATTTTATAGAAGAGCCACGTTTTTTTCATCTAATAAGCTTTGATTGCCTTTGCGATGTGTGGATAAGTATTTCAAATTTGCTGAATATTTTTCATCGCTAAATGTGGTACCCATGTTGGTTGAACAATGAAACAAAATGTCTCATACAATTGTTCGTTGCAAATGATATTTCGGCCATGAGGGAAGTTAGCGGGGCGCTGCTGACTCGAATTTTGAATTTAGAACATCCACTACTATGGATAGCGAGAAATTTGAATGATTAAGAAATTATCTTCATTTTCTCAATCAATTGAAACGTTTGTTGCATGGTAATTGAATGTTGTTTGAATCGACATTTTTTAATTGTGCAATAATTTCTTATAAAACAAACTTCTTTTGTGTGAGCTTTTAGTACATTTTCCTTTATTCCAAAGAAAAATTTTAAAGTAGTTTTAGTACCAGTTCTGAAAATATTGTATAATAAGATAGGTATAAGACAATTACGAGTAGGTCAAGCAAACAAAATAAAACCTTGACAAATTTCAGCAAAAGGAATATTTTAATTTCTTGTGTATTCAAGTAAAATATAGTTATTTTTACATATTTTTAATAATTTCAACGTCGGTGAAATCGACTCAAAACTCGATCGAGTTTCACAACAATACTCTTAAACAATCACAAGACGTCAAACAAGTTTCGAGAACTTGTAGTACCACATCCTGCCCATGACACTAGTACTCTCGTTGTCACATTGATTTCTGCGAAACAGCCAACACATCCGGGGAAAATTAACATTACTAATTGTGCATACAATTGTAACACTTATGCTACTAGGGATAAGTACCAGAATTGTGTGCAAACAATTTGGTACATTGCGGTTTGTACGAATCGTACATTATGAAGAGATACACAGTAAGCATTAAGTGGGGTCTGGGTTTAATTTGTTCTGAAATGTTAGAATTCAACGTTTCGGTCTGGTTTTACCCAATAGTGTGACTAATTTAGGCTATGACAGTATATAGGTACCTATATGTCATATGTTTACCAACTAATTAGAAAGTTGATCAACTTAAGATTCGTATTACTTTTCGGTGAAGATTCCAAGACGTTGGTAGCAGAAGGTAATAAAAAAAAATCTCGTCTTTGTTTTTACTTTTTATTTATTTACTAGCGACCCGCATCGCACGGGTGTAATGTAATAAAAAACCGGCCAAGTGCGAGTCGGACTCTCGCACGAAGGGTTCCGTACTAGTTGCAAGTGCCTACCTATTTTTGATATCAAGAATACAACAAGGAACATAGTATAAAAGTTCTTGTAGTTCGTTGTAACTTTGATCGATGTTAATAATAGTTGATTGAATGAAAGGTAAATTGCGGTTTACGGTTTATGACGTATTAAAAAAAAACTACTGACTTGATCTCGTTCAAACCAATTTTCGGTGGTAGTTTGCATGGTTATGTACATCATATATTTTTTTTAGTTTTATCATTCTCTTATTTTAGAAGTTACAGGGGGGGGGACACACATTTTACCACTTTGGAAGTGTCTCTCGCGCAAACTATTCAGTTTAGAAAAAAATGACATTAGAAACCTCTACATCATTTTTGAAGACCTATTCATAGACACCACACAAGTATGGGTGTGATGAAAAAAATGTTTTTGAATTTCAGTTCTATGTATGGGGAACCCCAAAATGTATAGTTTTTTTTCTATTTATGTGTAAAAATCTTAATGCGGTTCACAAAATACATCTACTTACCAAGTTTCACCATTATAGTTCTTATAGTTTCGGAAAAAAGTGGCTGTGACATACGGACGGACAGACAGACAGACAGACAGACAGACAGACAGACAGACAGACAGACATGACGAATCTATAAGGGTTCCGTTTTTTGCCATTTGGCTACGGAACCCTAAAAATTCCTAAGATAAAATGTTTTAGTTCCAATTATTTTACCCGACCTGGGATTTGAACCCTAGCTAGTTAGGGTCAAATATACCGCTAGACCAACGGGACACTTATTAGATACATAAAAAATCTATTAACATAAAATAAAAACAGAAAATAGGATGTTATTACAGTTGGATTTAGGGTACACGTATTTTTTGTTTTTACAGATAAAATCCTGGCTAGTTAGTTAGTACGGTCAACAAGAAAATTATAACTAAGTAAGCTATTAAATTTAAATGTTAGATAGCAACCATTTTACTATAAAATTTTAATTTAGAAGAACCCACGACCTTTAAAATTTTAATGAAATAGTTAAAGAGAAACCATTTAATTAATAAATTATAATTGAATAAACTCTCAAGGAGTAGACGACTCAACGGCGCGGCGCCGGGCGATTACTCCTTGAGAATGGACCTCGGGATGGTCTCGTAACTAGTCGGACATATCCGATGATTAAAAACCCTGAGTACAACCGGTTAAATAATATAAATATGTGTACCACTCACGAAAGTTTTTATTCTAAAATTGATTAAACTAATTCGGATCCGTAATAATTTAAACCAGGGGTCTTCAAACTTTGAAGCCTTAGCCTTAATGCTTTTTTCCGAATGTTCTAAGGGCCAAAACAGGTAATTTTTTCTGCCCTTAATTTACTCGTATTTATAGACTAGTCGCTAAGTGCGCGATCGAGTTAGTTACTTTGTGTTTTCTTCTTAACTTAACAAAGGAAATTGGCAGTCGCGGACCAGATTGAGACACTAGTCTTAAGGTCTCGTGGGCCATATTAATGGCACTGGCGGGCCGGATTTGGCCGTAGTTTGGAGACCCCTTTTTTAAAATATCTCTATTAATTAGAGACTTAATTTGGTTTCTATTTCCCAAAGGACTGTGTAAAAGTTTATTTAAATGTTATACTGATACAGTTTTGAATACGGACTAAGTGAAAAACGTAGGCTCACCACGCAGTTTCACTGGCGTGGGATCGTCGGCTACAATTAGTCATGAAGATTGGTTTTTTTATGGTAAACGGTAGACAAACAAGCATCTTCAACAAAAAGTCTTTAATGGGGCTGTCCATTGTGATACAAGAGGTATCACTCGCGCATCCTTAAAATAATAATAACTCGTAACTACAGTTCCTGTAAGAATTTCATAATTAAATATAGTATATATTTATATCCTTCCTTCATAATTATATTCTTCTTCGATAAATGGGCTAAGTAACATTAAAAAAAAAAAACATATCTCACCAAATTTCTTGAGATTAGCGCTTCCAAAGAAACAATCAAACTTTCACTTTCTTCTCCGATCTACCTCAATATTCTCAGTTTCAATTTGGCTGTGGTATTCTGCAACTTATTATACGTACTGAAACTCTATCCAACCTCGTTCAAAGCTTACTCAGCTGCATCAGTTATAGAATTGTCTTGCTAACGGTACCTATTTTGTATAAAATATGCTTATTAGCAGAATGTGACCTAGATCTTTTGAATCAGAGCGTTGGTTTTTTAAACTTTAATCTTTCGTTCATATTTGTATGCTTTCTATTTATAAAATGTACTTGCTTTTTTAACAAATTCTCATTTACTTCATTTGTTATTATTAAACTGTGTTTTATGGACTGTGTCAGGTTTTTTTTTGTTCAAACTTAATACAGCACTTAAATTAAAATATATAAAACTAACTTAACTGTGTCAATTAATTCTTACTTCGACGCTGCCATTAGATCTTTTGGATGCCCTCGTAGACCTGCAGTCCGACAGGTCCGAGAAATGTTATGGAGAGCGCCAGTTGCATAAAAATCCCCTAAAAAAAATAGAGTCAATGTCAATCCGTTCGTCAGCGACCGCCCTGAGCCGAGGTCCTAGTACCACGGGGGCGGCCTTTTTGCGCAGGTTGCTTGTTTTCTAGTTATGAACCATTTAATAAGGCTGGAGCATGCTCGTCTTTTTGCCCGGTCAAGCAACAAAAACGTGGCTGACATATACATAAAAATCAGCCCCCCAAAAAAAAAAAATATATATATATATATGCTTGAACAGCCTTTTGTCTGGCCAATTTCGATGGTGGTGGCCAAACTTAAAGGAAATTTTATAAATTTAATCAATTTGAGACTAAAGTGGCTAAATGTACAGAACTTATTTAAAGAAAATTAAAGTGCCTGTGTTATTTGTAATGTTATCAATTTCATAACTTCACGCTGCTATTAAGGTTTTTATTCAAAGATATGTAGGTACTTGAGTTGGTTTATATATTGACATTTTTATAATAGATTTTTTTTTTATCCGGGGGAAATGCATTTACGCATTCCCACCGCCGCTGCAGCGTATTCGCGCGCTGGCGATGAGATATGTGGGACTCGCCCTCTCTATAGCGTGGTATGCTTACTCATACCACGAGGAGAGGACCCTACACCACTAAAACCCCCCGGACACTCCTTTGATCCGCCGTTGGCAGGGGCCGGGTTCGACTATGGCAACTACCCTCTCTCGGGAGGAGGCCTATTTTCCGCAGTGGACGTTTTACGGGCTGATGATAAAAGAAAACATTCGGCTATATAAACTATTACTGTGCGAAATTTCATACTCCTCCGTCCCGAAAGTTTTTGTTTCAAGCAAACATATAGATAAAATAACTTAACAATACTTTTACTCTAGATTTTAAACCAAGATGGGTTTATATCTCTATTATACGTTAATTTGTTCCGACTTCACGTAAAATGTTTTAATGTTAGATGCAGTTTTGTTTATCGAGTTGGACTTATAAAATGCGGGTGAGCTATATGCAAATTTTGATGTTTGAACTTTGCAATGTAGCCCGTACAATACTAACGGTATATTTTATAACGTATTGTATAAGTAAAATACTAAAATGTTTCATTTTAGTAAAGTGGAACGTAAGGTACACTATAGGCATAAAGAATAAAAAAATCTATTTAGTCCGTCAGTTACCAAAAAATATTGGTCACGTATTTTTTTTTCGTTGCTCCTATAAAAAATGACGAGCATACAGCGCGTTAAAATTTCGTGTTACGTCACTTCTAGGTTCAATTTTACCTAGCAGTGAGGTCACAAGCCCTCCTCTCCTGAACTTTATATGTAGTATGTTGTTGCTCTGTATCTTTGTAAATTTTTATTGAATTAATAAATAAAAAACATACATGTCTAATATTATTTTGTTATCTAACTGACGGACTAATATTTTTTTTTTTAATCTTCACGCCTATTCAATATTATCAGTTCCTATTATGTCCACTGCCATACATGGACTTCTCTCGGAGCAGATGTTGCCATAGTCACCACACATAGCTGGCGGATTGGTGAACCGCAATATTGTTACTAGCCTAATCTTAATATGAGTGATGAAATAGGGATCTGAGACGTGGTCTCTCGCTGTGTACCTCTTAAGAAAGCTCAAAGTCGCTAAGGAAAGAGCTATGCTCGACATTACCCTGCGTGATCGAATCAGAAATGAAGAGATCCGTAGGAGAACGTAGGTCGTCGACATAGCTCAACGGATTAGCAAGCTGAAATGGCAATGGGCAGGACACATAGCTGTCAAGAACTGACAGCTGATGGAGCAGAAAGGTTCTCGAGTGGAGACCACGAACTGGCAAGCGCAGCGTGGGACGACCGCCTGATGTACCGACGACCTATTAAAGATCGCAGTGGATGTAGGACGCTAGCAATTGATCCCGCTGGAAATCGATGGTGGAGGCCTATGTTCAGCAGTGGACCTCTTGAGTTATCCCTTAACCCGCCTGCGAAGCGTGGTGACTAAACCAAAAAAAAATCCTCCCTTGAGGAGGCTTATATTCAGCAGTGGACGATGTATGTGCTGGTGGCGATGATGATGATGATGATCTCTAAAAGCTTAAAAACAACAGCAACAAACAATGTAGGCATACAATTTATTGATTTCAATACAAATCAGATTAAATATTTTCGTCTAGAGACACAAAATGGCTACGATAAACAAGCGACGGCATTACTGAATTGTTTATGATGCGATTTCTATATATTGACAGCTTTCTCGAGGGGAATCAACCTGATGTGTTTTCGGTTTTATTTCTTCTGACTGTCCCTGTAAGAGACTTTAGTGTTATGCTGACTGTATATGGAGAGTCATAAGTATGGTTTATTTTCTTTGTAATATTTGATTTTGTTTGCAATGTTCATCATCATCACAAGCCCGTATAATGTCCACTGCTGAACATGGGCCTCCTCTCAGGGGTAAGTAACAAACAAACATCCATACATTTATACATTCTTACAAACTTTCGTGTTTATAATACTATATATATATATATATATATACTTTAGGCTCCCGGCTTCGTAAACTAATTTATTTGTTTAAAGAGCTCATATCAGACATGCTGCCGACATTTAAACAGCATCACTAGTATACCGTTCACTATGCGAGTCGATAATTACTGCATCCCGGTATGGGGCGGTACTTTCAAAACAGTTATGCTTATGGTGGAACGATCTCAGCGGGCTGTTCTCAAAATGATGTTTTTCCGTAAAAGGGACTACCCCACAGCTCAATTGTACTCAGAAGCCCAAGTAATAACGGTGAGAAAATTATACGTCCTCCGCTCTATCTTGCGTCGACATTCCACGATGTCACTAGACGGCAAGCTACGTAATCGGCGGATTGGCTTTCCTATCTGTGAGTCTGTCCAACATCGTACTGCTCTTCCGCGACGACACTATCGTGCCCAAAGCGCACTAATGTATAATAAAATAAACAAAAAACTCTTAATTTATAAACTTACCCTACATAAAGTCAAGCAAACTCTTAAGCCATGGCTACTGTCGCTGAACTATGAGATTCTGCACTATCTCCAACTGGGAGAAGGCACTGGGACTTGTAACACAGGTCTATCACCTAGCACAGGAGTCAGGGGCTTCATACTATTTTGTTACTACTCTCTTGTGTAATAAAGATTATTATTATCTATTATTATAAAATATATTAGTAGGATTTTACATTTGTAATAAGTAGTTGTAATATTGTTACCATCCAATGATTGGGATTTAATAAACTTGTATTTTCAAGAAAAAGACGCCTTGGCGCTTTAATGCCCCCATAAGTTTAACTTTTTTTTGTCCGGGTGGAAATGCATTTACTCATCCTCTCCGCCGCCGCAGCGTTTCCGCGCCGGTGAAGTGGTACGTGAGACTCGATCTCTCCATAGCGTGGTATGCTAGTCATACCACAAGGAGAGGACCCTACACCACTTCAACCCCCAGGACACTCCTCTGTGCCGCCGTCGCTGAGGACCGGGCAGACGAGGCAATCCGGCTCATCCGCAGCCCTGCGTAGCGCGTTTCCCGAGACTTGAGATATATGTATATACTTATATAGATAAAGTATTTATAGTAACCTTACTGTCAATTACGACCGAGCGGACAACGAACAAAGAAAAATGTGATTCGTTAATACGTAGTTGCGAGCGCCCGCAAACCACTACCGATTGCGGGCCGATCAAAGTTTTTATGTTTTGTCATTCTGATTTGTAGAGCTGTAATAAACGAACGTCTTGAAGAAATAAACGAAGAATTTAATTTCTACACCTCATACAGTCCACACCCTACATTTACACTACATGTTTTATAATGGCCCTGGCAGGAGTCTTATAGCATGACTTATCAAAGTAACATAACATGGGTACCGTGCGTGCTAACGTCATTAACTTGCGCAATCTAGCACACATATTTTGATTGACATGTTTAATTATATCGCTGCTAGCTGCGCCCCGCATTACCCGCGTTACTCTGCTCCAGTGGGTCAGAGCGTTATGTTTTGTAGCCTATATGTTAATCCAGCGTATAAACTATCTTGGTGCAAATTATCAGCAAATTCCGTTTAGTAGTTTTTACGTGAAAGAGTAACAAACAACCATCCATACTTACAAACTGCCGCTGACGTCCACTGCTGAACATGGGCCTCTTTTTTAACAGACCTTGGCAGGGTGTTGTTGAAGGGTATAACTAGCATACCACGCTATAGAGAGGGCGAGTCCTACACACCCCTTCGCCGGCGCGGGAACGCTGCAGCGGTGGAGGGGATGCGTAAATGCATTTGCCCCCGGACAAAAAAAATGGTGTTGCTGAGGTTGATATTACCTTTATCACCATGCTTGGTAGGCGGTTGGTTTTCTTTCTTAGTGCACAATAGAAAATTACTTTATTTTGCTAGAAATCTAAAAAACTTTACCTAAAATATATTCCGTATTCCAATGCAATAAATATTGATGTATACGTGTTACGCTTCTAGTCAATAAACTGCATACATTTTATATGATATTTTTGATACATTTCTGATGCTCTTTTGATATACAATGTTTTAGTTAGGCATGCATACTGGCTGAAATGTTGATGGTTAGTTTTCGGTGAAAAAGCAATTTCAACTTACTAGTACTTTGAAACAACTTCACTTCTTCAATTCAACAGCCCGTTTACGTCCACTGCTGAACATGAACCACTTTTCCCTAAAATAGCGAAAAAAAAATCTGTTCCGTACGTTTTGTAAAAGTAGGTAAGGGAACATTAATGTACCTATGGAACAGCCGAATTTTTTAAACGATTTCAGGGCTGCTCCCAAAGTAAAAGTTACTTATAATCATCAGTACTTTCACCCCCCAAAAGTTGTTAATGTTTTGAAAATAATCCTGTATAATTATTATGTATAGGTAGGTACACTAGCTGACCCGGCAGACTTCGTACTGCCTTAATCGATAAATAAAATACCTAAATTTTGTATAAAATAAACTGGCCCGGCGAGACTTCGTTTACGCGGTGTCCTACATCTACCCTTCCCCTACCCTACTCCTACCCTACCTAGGGATAGTGGCCCTACCCTACCCCAATCCAACCCCTACCCTACCCTTACCCTACCCCTACCCTACACCTACCCAACACCTACCCTACCCTACGTTTATTTTATCTCTCGACACTCGCCGTTTCGCACCGACAATGATCAGCGCCCTCGCGGACCTGGAGTTTGATTCGGCGCGACTCATTCTCACCGGTGAAATTAATTTCGCTGGCCTCGTCCCTGCGTTCATTGCCGCGCGGGGTCACTGCGCTCTCGTTTGCGCTCTGCTCAAGGAGACAACGGCAATCCAGGACTCTCTCGCCGCCAGCATAGCCGAAACTAATGACTGCGGCGAGGGGTCCGTTTCGACCCTTAGAGTCATGACTCGGCATTCGGAGGCCCACGCCGGGCACTCCTCCAAGGTGTGCTGAGCCGAGTCCGTGGCCGGCACACAGTGGTGGGATTGTGCCGCCGGCTCACCTCCTATTCGACTCAGATACTCACCGAAACACCATGTTGTGTCCGGTGAGTATCTCAGTCAACCTGAAGGTGACACGGGCGAATGGTTGCTCCATCCATGCCTCGAAGCTGGGCAGGACGGCACCGACGGCGCATTGGTCCGATTTGAAAAATTCTTATAGTGTTAGTTAACCCATTTTGCGGAATATCAGCTATATTTAACTACATAAAAAAGTTCTTACGGGGATCGAAGGTTTGCGGGTCAAACTACGTGCAGCTAGTTATGAATAACACATATAACATAATGTGTGCATAACGGTTGTGTAAAAATAATATGTCTGAATTAAATTAAATGTAACGCCGATTAACTGGATAGCAATTGTAAACGTGTTTTATTTTGCGAACTGAATATTTTAATTCCGCTGTCGCAGTGAGCCTACGGATCTAGTTAACATTTCACGGTATCATAATATTTGGAGATGGCGTGTTGGAATGTTTTCACAAATAAATTCATGTGGGTGCTACACTTTTTGTTTGAAAAGACATTAAACAAACAAAAAATGTTGCATGTAAATAATAATGTAGCGCATAATTTTAAATACAAGCTGAAAATTTGTAATGCAATTTTTGTAAATGTAGGTATGTTATACACTCCGTGCGTCCCTATAATTGAGCAAATGGGCCATTGAAAGTGAGGCCCAGGAGATCCCGCGGAGCCATATTGGCCGCGGGTACCGCCGTGGCGCCGGATTGCTTATGCGTACCCGGCCCCCGCCAACGGCGGATCGAAGGAGTGTCCGGGAGGTTTTAGTGGTGTAGGGTCCACTCCTCGCGGTTTGAGTTAGCATACCACGCTATGGAGAGGACGAGTCCCACATATCCCACCGCCAGCGCGCGAATACGATGTAGCTTGAGCGGTGGGAATGCGTTAATGTATTTCGTCCCGGACAAAAAAAAGAAGTATATTTTAATAGTGGAAATATAAATATTATATTGTCTTAAAGTGTGGTAAAAAAGATGTTCTCATAAAATTATATGATCCAATACACTTTGTCAATATCATGACGTGAAATACAGCAGTTAGTTAAATTGAATAACATTGTCTAAACATTATTATTATCATTACT
The DNA here is from genome assembly GCA_947037095.2 of Nycteola revayana. Lineage (NCBI taxonomy): Eukaryota > Metazoa > Arthropoda > Insecta > Lepidoptera > Nolidae > Nycteola > Nycteola revayana. The sequence goes on along the minus strand of OX344851.2, from coordinate 13,604,939 downwards.
TATTTAAAATTGTATTAACATTTATGAATATTTTATTTAAAAACCATTTTCGTAATTCACGATTAAATCGTTGAATTGTTTTATATCATTCGGAATTCTATTGTAAATTTTCACACACATTGCTTAAAGTATTGCTTAAATTTTGTGTCAAATAATACCTCTTTTTCAGGTTATAAATAATCGAGAAAGTTTAATAGCTTTACAAAAGTTTTTAAGAAAATATAGATAATGACTTCAAGTTTTTTGTTTATCGCCTCAACAATCTGGCCCGAAGGACCAAAATGATCGATGTAAAACTACTCTAGTAACCAATAAAACTCAGAAGTAGAACTTCAGAAACAATTTGCTTACTTCAATATCTACATTCCTCGGCTGTCTCTGACCAACTTCCACCATTATCTGGCGACACTAAATTATGACAAATAACAAACTTCCCACCCGGCCGCCATTTGTATGCCAATTAATCCACTTAACACAAATGTAATTCGTTAACTTGGCAACAAATACCCTCGTCTCGGCCATATTGTAGAATTTCTTTGTTCGTGTAGTGCGGTGTGATGCCACTATGTAGATGAATGGAGAAGGTTAAAAAGAACGTATTTTTTTATTTTTTGTACAATTGTATAAATAAATATCATGATGGCGAATTTTATTGGCATTGTGTTGAAAATCTATTTTGTATACTGTTTCATCACATGAAGTACTTAACATTTCATTACGCCATCTTAGCAATAATGATAATTAATTCACGATCATCCAAAGCCTACGATTATTTATTTTATTTTTATTTATTTATTTATTTATGTACAAACACACAAAAGAAACAAAAAGAAAAAAATTATACATAAGGAAAGAAATTGTACAAAGGTACTGCTTATTTCAAAAGAAATCTCTTCCAGCAGACCCGCAAGAGGAAATGTGAAAAAGAAAAGACGAATAGTGTGCGTAGGTCTCAAATAAACATACATACTAATAATTACATATATACTTAGATACATACATATAAATATAAACCACATAATATGCTACGTTATATATTATATAAACTTAGGATGAGATAGAGAGATAGTACTCCTTGACTCGTTTTTTAAAGGAAACACTTGAGTTACAACTTTTTATTTCGATTGGTAGGTCGTTCCATAGCCTGACCGCTTGAACAGTGAAGGATCGGGAATAGAAAATGGTTTTATGGGGAGGAATGGAGAGGTTGTAGCGGAGATGTGATCTGCAGGAGGAGCCAGGTGGATGAGTGTAGGAAAAGCGCACTCGCAGATAAGAAGGGTAGGAAGGATTGTTAAGGATATTATATAGCAAACATACGATGCGAGCATTCCTTCGGAAACGGATAGGGAGCCACTTGAGATCTTTGCGAAACTTTGAAACATGATCATACTTTTTAAGATTATAAACAAATCAAAGGCAAACATTTTGCAAACGCTCAAGTTTGTCTAATAGCTCCTCGGTGGCATCCAAATAGCAACTATCGGCGTAATCAAGAATAGGTTGTAGGAGCGTTTGGCAGAGAGAAATTTTCGTATTCAAGGGCAAGAAATATTGCAGGCATTTTAGCGAGTGGAATGTGTAATGAACCTTTTTGCTCACATCAGCAACCTGGGCTACCCAAGACAAGTGTCGGTCCATTGTGATACCAAGGTTTTTGACCTTTTCGGTAAAATTTGTGGGTACACCATCAAGGACTAATGGTGGAACATCCAAGTTATCCAAACCACTACACATATATTTACTGCCTAACATTATAGCCTGCGATTTAACCGGATTAACAAGAAGGCCGTAAGCTTTTGCCCAGCGGTTTACTGCGTCAAGATCCCGATTCAAAGCAGTAATCGCGCAAACAGCATCAGATACAGGAAAAGATCGATACAATTGCAAGTCGTCTGCGTAGAGATGGAAACTGGAAGTGATAACTCTAGTGACAGAGTTTATGAAGATAGAAAATATTAATGGAGAGAGAACGCCACCTTGGGGAACGCCCGCTGTTAGACAACACCAATCAGAGTAAGACTCCTCATGATGAATTCGCTGCGAGCGACCCCGAAGATATGAGTCAAACCAAGATAAAGTGGGAAGAGAGAAGTTAAGAGATGAGAGAATACCGAGCAGAATGTCGAAATCCACAGAGTTAAATGCACTGCTAAAGTCAAGAAGGACTAGAGCGGTGAGAGATTTGTTGTCCATGGCCCAGCGTATGTCATCGGAAACTTTAAGGAGAGCTGTTACAGTGCTATGACCAGGACGGAAGCCGGATTGAAAACAGTTTAGCAGGCTGTTGCTGGTAAGATACACTGAAAGTTGGCGATGAACAATATGCTCGATAACCTTTGAAAGGAAAGGTAAGATGGAAATGGGACGGAACTCGGATAGGGATGACGGATTTTGTACTTTGGGTAAAGGAATTATGTGAGCTTGTTTCCATGCCAAAGGAAAGCTTGAAGAAAATAGTGAGAAGTTGAAGATGTGGGTTAAGATAGGTAATAGGAGGTTAAGGATTGGAGTGATCATTCTCGAGCATATCATATCATTACCAGCAGCAGTGGAGGAGATTGACATTAGAGATGTTTTGACATCTGACTCGGATACGGGATTTAAACTAAAAGGAGAACTTAGTGGTACCGGTAAGAGCGAAAGTTCATGTAATGTGCTGGACTTAGTGTCTGTGTCCATAGATAGACAGGTCGAAGAGAAATGTCTATTTAGAGCACCAAGGTCCATGTCCTTACATGTAATGGAGGGAGATTTACCGATACCATTGGATTTAAGGAATTTCCAGACAGCGGAGGAATCACGATTACTGAGAGAAAGAGAAAAGTGACGTTTTTTAGCATCTCTGCACAGACGATTGCAATAGTTGCGCAATTTTTTAAATCGGGCAAAGTTGCTATCCGTAGGATTCCGTTTACACCTTCGCTTAGCCTTATCTCTGCGAGCCATTGCATCTTTAATGGTGTCAGTGATCCATGGTGCAGGATTATTTTTTATTTTTACTCTGCGTTTAGGGGCATGGATGTCATACAATGCAATAATTTTGTCGTTGAACAGGTTCACCTTATCATCGATAGAGCCAGCATCAAACACATCGGTCCAGTTAATACTAGCAGCATCTTGCTGCAATGCCAACAAATTGATGCCCCTGAAATTACGAAGAAGTGCGAATTGAGTCGTGCGCTTTGGGGGACGCAATTTATACGAGAGATAAACCAAGTCATGGTAAGAAAAGGAGGCTGATATTTGGCCATGCGTTGCAATACGATCGAGAGAAGAGACAATCATCAGGTCTAAAGAGGACGGGGTGCAGTTTGGAGCATGGTGGGTAGCAGAAAGCGGAAGAATATATAGATTAATAGAGGAGAGCACTGACAGAAGTTTCGATGATCGCTGATCATTTTTCATTAGGCAGGTGTTAAAGTCACCCATTATTATAACATGGTCATATGCAGGGCACAAATCATTTAATGTGTTGTCAAGAGCTTGGAAATAGTCTACTCGTAGATTGGGGCTGTAAAAAACTCCGAGTAGTAATTTTGTATGGTGGAAAATAATCTCGAGGAAAAGATATTCGGCTTGTCCAGTGTATTGCGATGGAGACGTACTGATAATCTTGTAGGGAATAGAGGCACGCAAATAAATTGCCACACCACCGCAACCCTTACCAATACGATCATTACGCACTAAAACAAAGCCAGGAAGAGAGAAATGAGGGGAAAGAAGTGATGGCTTAAGAAAGCTCTCTGAAATTAATATTGCATCGAGGTCTGTGTCACTAAAGGATGCCAGAAGTTCAGAATAGTGACCAGGAATACTTTGTGCATTAATGTGAGCTATATTTAAATTACTACGGAAATTGGTCAGGAGAGAGGATAACCTTTCATGCAAAGTCAAGGCAACGGAACTGTCGCTACTCGCACTTACGAAACTGTCTGAAATCGAGGAGCAGGAGAAAAAACTATCATCAAGATTGCACATTATGTCATCCATAATATAAGCAAATATATATATATAAATATAAATACTAATAAATACGGCAAAATGATGTAAATTTAAATAAAATATAATATAAACTTAAAATATATAGCTATAATAACAGCTACACATTGCTAAACTCACCTACTCGCTGGTAAGATAAAAGAGATAACTTTACAAGGGTTAACAAGAGGAAGTAATAACAGAAAAACAGAAAAAGAATAAAAACTAATATTACGACTATAAAACAAAACAATATAAAATAAATTTTAATATGCCGGTGAACCTAGCCTTCACACGCGAGGCAAAAAGACTCAATTAAATTGGCACATTTGTCATAACCTACAAGTGGAAAAAAAAAAAAAAAGTATGGGTTGACAAGCTGACAGATATAACAATAAGGAAAATACACAACAAGACGATACAATTTTATTCTAAATGTGCCCTCTATTTGGAAACTAATATTAATTGAAAAAGTTAAAATTAAAGGGTAATGTTAAAGCGATCGTGTGAAACTTAAAGACACCGTCACTTCAATACAATCGTTAAGCAATGCACAAAAAAAGAAAACTTCATGGTCAAGAGTTAGCGACGAGCTCGGCGTGTCCTAGCTGGACCCTTACTAGTTGCAGGCTGCTCAGGAACATTAGAAGCGGGCGCAGTAGGGAATTGTGCGGTCAAGGCTTCTAGATCTTCCATCGTCTCGATCTTGCGACGAGTTTTATCAGGGGTTAAGATAATGATCCGACCCTCATTAGACCACACATTTTTTATTCCGAAGAATTGGCGAGCACTAGTGAAGGCACGGTGCCTAACTTTCGTCAGGAACTCTGACAGAGTGAAACCACTACCTTTAAGGGATGTTTTACTATCCCAAACAAGATGTTTATGTTCCATGTTGTGGAAACGTATTAAGATAGGCCGAGGGGTATTGGAGCTAGACCCAAGGCGATGACATGTGTCAATATTTCTGGCTGTAACATCCATTAGCTGCATCTTTCCTGCCAAAACCTGAACAACTGCGTCTACCGGCTTTTCATTGGGTTTTTCAGGGACCCCATGGATAAGCAGAATTTTCCTCCTCATAGAAGTTTCATGGCGATCCAGACCAAGTGATAGTAGATGGATTTGTGATTTAAAATGTGAAAAAGCCTCGAGCACAAGTGACTTGAACTCAATGAACTCACGTGATAAGGTGGCTATGTCCGTATGTGAAGGGGAAGGACCTGCCATAGCCCTCTGGAGCTTGTCCTCATGTTCTGCCATACGAGATGTCATCAGTCTTTCGAATGCTGCAAAGCTCTTGTCAAAACGACTGTCCATGGTGATTATGTGGAGACAATGAAGTGAAACCCAGTAGAAAATGTTGTGGGAGCGAGTAAAGGTGGGTTATGCAATAGTTTAGAACATAAATAACTTTGTAAGTTATCAAAAACTATTTTAAATTCTAAAACTAAACAACAGCTGTTATTTTTACGTAGTGATGTATTGCCTACCCACACACGAAAAAAAAATACAGTGCGGACGTTGTACCTACTCTAATTTCTATTAGCCTTTGTTAGGAACAGTATTCCGTGATCCTAATACCTTATCATATATATCATAGCATTTACTTCTTAACTGTAATTATAACTACTGAGAACTATTTTTACATTCCATTAAGGTGAAGTTAACCCCGTTACATCGGGGTTTATATTCACCCTTTATTTATAAACGGTGCGTCGCCCCTCCGAGCCGCCGATTCCTACACGTGGTGTCGTTGACGTACCGAGCTGCCCTCGCATCATCAAGTTACCGTACAGCGTGCCGCCGCCGCCGTGCCGCCTGCACCAGTTCGAGAGTTACGTAAATATTCTGTGCCGTGGTGTCAGTGCAATACAGACTTTTAGGGTAAAGACCCACTACCCTGTGTTAATTTAATAAATGTTTTTTATTTATAACATTTTTATTATTATTTTTATTGTTTCTTTCATCTTAGATTAGAATCCATTTTTAGTAATGCTTAGATGTAACAATTGGATGTATTAATTTAGACCACAAAAAAAACTATTGTGAAATCTACTCAAAACTATGCCTCTTGTCCGTAAAAAAATTACCACAACATTAAAAAACGATTTAAGTAGTGGAATTATTGTTAATGTATTGCTTATTATTTTCTATAATATGTTTAAACCAAAACACTTGTGTAATTCTCATTTTGTAATGATTTATGAGCGAGTCTGCTGGAAGAAAATTCATGAGAAATTAGCATTTTATTTGAACTATCTTTCTTTTTTGTTACGTTTTTAAAACTTATGTATGTAACGTCCGTGTGGTTTTTGGTTAAGAATAGAGCACTCCATATCGTCCCATGTGTGTCATAAAAGGCGACTAAGGGATATACACCATACACCTAATAGATGGGCAGCAGCATCTATCAGCTCATGGATACTCTACATCTTACTGCAATACTAATCCGGATGCCAAGTGTATTCATCATCATCATCAGCCCGTCTATCGTCCACTGCTGAACATGGGCCTCTTCCCGAGGGAGGGTTTTTGCCATAGTCACCACGCTTGGCAGGCGGGTGGGTGACCGCAGTATTATGTTGTACCACACAAGGAAACGCTGCTGCCCGTTCTCTGGTTCGTTTTTTATAGATGATGTTATAACAATCGGGACCAACGGCTTAACGTGCTTTCCGAGGCACGGAGGGTAGTCCCTCCACTAACCAGACAACCAGACACGGAAAGAAATCTTAGAATTTACACAAAGATTTCTTGTCCGGTGTGGGGATCGAACCCACGACCTCAAGATTTAAAGCGAGCCAATTACCGCTACGCTACGGAGATTGTGTATTGCCATGACAATATTCCCCGATCGATTCCAGCTTACCAAGGCCCATATTCAGGAGTGAACGTAAACATACTTGGTATTCTGCGGTATATCTGTACATTGTCACAGTGGTTAGTGTATTGTTATTAGAAAGTGTCTTTTAATTAATTCCCTTCCCTCGTTCTTTTGCTTTTACCTTACTGTTACTCTTTGTGAAGCCTTTAAACTTAAATGTTATATTTAATTTTATTGGCTTGTTTAATTAGAAATGATGCCGATGGTTTATCTTAATCTTAACGCTTTTACATTTATCTAAACTTTTTTGTAAACCATAAAGTTTTGGGTTGATACGTAACTTATAATTATATTCATTCATATTTCTAAAAATTAAAATGGATATAAAGTATTTTTCCTGAAAATGAATTCACTATCATAACATCATCATCATCAGCCCGTATAACGTCCACTGCTGAACATGGGCCTCCTCTCGAGGGCCATAGTCACCACGCTGTGGCAAATGTTTTGGTTACCGCTTTTTCCCGTTCCCTAAATTTTACCTGTGATACTAAGACGTCCGGCACGTAAAGTAAACCCATGATTCCAGAATTAAAGCAAGAGCCTTTATGCCACACCTTTATTACGTTTAGGCTGTCTGGTCAACTTGCCTTCTTCTTCCTGCTCTTATCCCATATATTTTGGGGTCGGCGCAACACGTTTGTTTCTTCCATTCTGTCCTGTTACCCGTCACATTATCACTAACTCCTTTTTCTGTCACTCAACCCATCCATCTTTTCTTTGGACTTCCTCGCCATCTCCATCCATCTACATGTATACTTAAAACTCTTTTAGTAACATGCATTTCATCCATCCCTGTCTGGACAACGGAGAAATAAAAATTTTAAATCAATGTTTATTCACAATTTTTTTACTTTATTGCAAAGTATGCTAAAGTTTGTATTGAATTTCCAAAACTAAACTTCACAATATCGAAAAACAATTTCAATTTAATTTGGCATCACAGTTGGAAACTAAAACACTAGTAATTAAATTATACAGCAACAAAATGCAATATCAAGTTGTTGAAAACACGAAATACTGGAAATACTAATATTATCAAATGTATTCATCGTTTTTTGTATACCAACTTTTAAATATAGCCATTTAACGGGACCACGTTGCCAGTATTCTGAGAACATTGCCAAGTAGCATACTTTTATAATAGTTGACGTGGCACGCCGAACAGGAAATCTTTGTGTAAATTCTAAGATTTCTTTCCAGGTCTGGTTGATTGAGGGACTACCCTCCGTGCCTCGGAAAGCACGTGAAGCCGTTGGTCCGTTATAACATCATCTATAACAATTATATACCAGGGATTGGGCAGCAGCGTTTCCTTGTGTGTTGCTTTATAATACTGCGGTCACCAACTCGCCTGCCAATTGTGGTAATTACCCTCCCTTGGGAGGATGCCCATGTTCTGCAGTGGTCGTTGTACGGGCTGATGATGATGAGTATAAATAACTTAAAAACCATGGTGTATAAGTGACTTGTAAAAAAGAGTCGCTTCCCGAATTCTTTTTTTAAAAACAAATTAGAATTTAATCCCCATTGTTATTCCGAACAAAACTTAATGTACAACTTTTTGATGTAAAATGTTCGTGTTTTTGTTGTCTAATGCTGAGAGGTTTAGAAATAGGTATGTACTTGGAAGTATCAGTAGAATACTAATGAAGGGAGAAAGATAATACGTAGTAAAAAAATACTGACTTGTTGATAATGTAATCTTAGATTCGATGCTGAACTAAACTTTACATTTTTTTAGTAGAAATCTCTTCCGTTAGCGCATGGAATGTGTGACTTCAGAAGACTTCTCAAGTCTTCAGGTATGAAAGAAAAGAAAATAAAATAAAATAAATTCATTAGATTCAGCACAACACACAAGATAATTAAAAGATTTTTTGAAATCTGATCCGTAATTCCTCCAGATCAGCGGTTTGAGTAAACAAACAAATACTTCTGCTTTATATTATGTATAATAATATGTATACATAACATCAAAAATTGCAAACAAGAGGAAAATATATTTTATTTATTCTTGTTAATAAAATAAAATGTTAAAAATATACACCTAAAACTGTTCACGTTACTAGCACAAAACGCAAATGGCATGTTCTAGATTTTTCCAATGCTATCCAATTTGCGTAAACACAAAAACAGCAGTTGCATGTTCAATTTAATTTACTTTAAAATTCAATCGCAGTATTACAAAACCCCACGAGATATAACAGTCTGTTTGGGAATAAAAGCAATCCAAAAAAGGGTTCTAAATTAAAACCTGCCTTTCCAAATCAACAAGTGACATTTCCAGTTTTCATTCACTCACTCATCATTCGTTCGCTGTCAGCTGTGTTGACAGTATGAATTGAAAATCTATCTAGCTATTTGTTGCAGTAAAAGTGAGAATTGAGAGCTATGCGAGTAAAAAATATTTTCTCATTAAATGTTAGAAAATATTTCTGATTTTAAATAAAATATAATCAACAACAGATAGATCTGCACAAAGAATTATTAATATAAACTTTTCTTTACCCACATATCTCCTGTTCCCGTAAAAACTTCATAAATAAATATAGCCTATATCCTTCCTCGATAACACTGACATATTTTTTATTGGAGAGTTACGGAGATTAGCGCGTTTAAGCATACAAACAATCAAACTCTTCAGTTTTATATATTAGTTAGTTAGTATAGATGAAATTTCTGTTATAATAAAATGTATTTATTATTATGGTATGTTTCTGTTACTGGTTTAATTTGTAGGTACTCTTATATTAACTTATATAATACCATAAATTCGTAAATATAATTAGAATCTAATTTCATTGATGTTACATTGACATTAAGTTTAAATTAAAAATATCAATTGGGGAGGAGAATAGTGAACTAGTGCTGTGCATATCTACCGTTCTTATATTTGAACCTCTTTGCCATTAACATGAGGGGTAATTTTTTTAATTCCCGAAAAGCAAGTGTGGAATTAAAAAAGATTTTGGTTACGAAAATGTTATAAAAGGGTAATGTGATAATGCGGTTAAACCAAGACGGTTTTCAGTACTAATTTAATTTTAATTTTTTCCTTTTCCCACTTACTTTGCACTTTGCACTCGTTTTGTGGTTCATACTTTATATCTTGAACACTGCCTGCTTCGTTAGTCCAGTAGTGATTATGTTCGAGGTTACGAACTAGCGAGGTGCCGGGCTTGAAGCCAGAGTCAGGCAAAAAATTGTAATACAAGAATCGGCCCAAAGACAGAAGGTTAGTGGCTAAAGGCTAGGCTTGTGTAAGTAGAATCAACCCAAAGTCAAACAGTTGGTGGAATTCAGGATCAGACAAAAAAATGCATTACTAGAACCAGACCTAAGTAAGAATGTTGGTGGTGTTTCACCTTTGCCTCGAGTGAAACACTACAACACAGTATGCTGCTGATTCTGCGCCTGATCTCTCAAAGGTCGAGTCGGTAAAGTGACTTTTTTTTTCGGAATGTCTTACGTAGTTAACCAAGAGGCTTTTGCTACTACAGCGAGCATAAAAGCGAGCAGAGCTCCAGCCTTAATAAATGGTTCAAAAACTACAAACTAAGCAACCTGCGCAAGAGGGCGCCCCATCTGGGGCTTGGACCTCGGCTCAGGGCGGTCGCTGGCGATGAGATTGAGGGATTATGACTTTTAGTATTAGTAGAGGGTTTTGTGCACCTGTCGCTCTACTTTACAGTTCGCGGGCCTTTCGGACTTTGGGTCTACGAGGGCATCGGATGGTTCTTTGCTAACTATGGGTTCGGAGGAGGTAAAGCGTCTGACCAGATTTTAATAGTGGACTTCTAGGTATAAAAAAAATTAAATCATTTACTTGCTCACAAAGTCTATTTTAGGCATACTGGCACACTACATGTTTAAAGTGCTTTCAAACATATGCCGATCCATTAACGGAAGTTATTGTCGCATATAGTGATAACGTTAGGGAATAAAGAGAAATAAAAATGGGATTTTCCTTAAAAACATTTCATTTTTTTTATTTTTTTTTATTTATAATTCACAAAACCCATGTACATTGAAGCAAATTTACATAATAAACAATTTACGATAGCCGACTCGATGTGAATAAAGCATACATTCATGTTTCTTGTTTCATGTTTCTTTTGAATAATTCCCTTGCCCCCATAGAAACTGAGCTGGTCGCAACTCTGGTGTATCTTCGCGCTTGTATTTTATTTTAATATCATATTGTATTTGGTAAAAAACTAAAATACAATATAATATTTACAGAAATTTCTTTACACATTCTGCTGTTAAAACGATGGTATTTATTATGGAAGCCTGTTATATGTTATCTTTCAATTTATTTTTTGTAAACTAAATACAACAGCAATATTTATACGCCAATATAACAATATTTTATTTAGTTTTATATTTATTTATGTACACACACACGATACAAAAAAAGAAACCACAAAAGATAACTATGTACTAAGGTACTTCTTATTTCTAAAGAAATCTCTTCCAGTACACCTGCAAGAGGAGAAGTCGAAGGATAGAAGAATTTAGAAGTGTTTAGGTAGATATACGTACATACATACAATTACTTAACAAAACATAAAATAAGTATAAACTACATACTAAATATAAATACATACGTGTTAGTATATTATAATAATTGCGTTAATAAATAAGTAATATATTGCGTTAAGAATGAGTGAGTAATTTTTTGTGACGTTAGTAGTAGATTCCATTCAGAACGATCGATCATCGTTCAGTTCAATTACCTACTCCTTCACTCAATTACTTAACAAAGATTTATTTTTTCTTTCGTTTGCAAAGTTCTTTTTCATTAAACGTTTAAGTTTTTGCTCAAATGATTCATTCTTCATCGTCAATTTAGTTAATGTGAAGTTTCTAGTCCAATGATTAATTTACTTATATTTTGAAAACGATGAAGCTTCAAGCTTAATTAGTTATCTGAAGAACAATAAATAACAATTTGGTCATAATAAAACTATATTTGTCTGATGTATATGTTACTGATGAATATATATTTATTATAAACGACCACACCACAAAAAACAAACATACTGAAATCAATTCTATTTTAACGAACATAAAACATCATTTTAATCAACACTAACCACGCTTAGCAAGCAAATTGGTGATCGCCGTCCATCAGCTTTATGTCATTTTAAGACGTAAGTTGGTCTATTGTAAGCCGGAATCCACATGGCAATTTTCTTCTCATAAACGTCTATTTATTTAACGATTATTTAGATCATCCCATAGCTTTAGGTCAGCAAATCATTCGTGTGAACGCACAAGCTTTCCGGTTAGTAGCTGAGTGATTAAATGAGTGAACTGGAATGAACGGATTGAGTAAAACCGTACATTTGTTGGCTAAATTTGATTTAAAATTTCGCATGTTTAAATTTAGATCGTAATTGAAGCTTAATACTGTAATGTTATTAAGTACTAGCTGACCCGACCGACGCTGTCCTGTCTTAACTAAAACTCTAAATTAAATTTAGTTTTTAATATTAGGCGTGATAGCACTGAACTAAACGTGATGTGCACTAAGAGCGCCACGCATTCTGTCAATGTTATGTCAAACGCCATAATATTAAAATTACAATAAAAAAGTTTAATTGCCGTTGAAAACCAAAATTATTCTCGCTCAGTCTCTTATACAACCCATTCTGGACTACGCTGATATCTGCTATTTGGATGCCACTGAGGAGCTATTAAATAAGCTTGAGCGCTTGCAAAATCTTTGTATTCGGTTTATATTCAACCTTCGAAAATTTGATCATGTCTCACAGTTTCGCAAGGATCTCAAGTGGCTCCCTATCCGCCTTCGCAGAAATACTCGGATATTATGTCTCCTTTTCAACATCCTGCACAATCCTACTTATCCCTCCTACCTACGTGACCGTTTCTCCTTTCTACATACTCCTGACGCTCAATGTAGGTCTCATCTTAAGTCTATCCTCAGATTTCCCTCCCACAAATCCAATTTTTATTCCTACTCCTTTACAGTACATGCGGTCAGATTGTGGAATTCGCTGCCCGCTTATATCCGTAGTTGCAATACTGTTTCATCATTCAAAATTAAATTAAAAGAATACTATCTCTCCTCTTCGTAACATCATATATATGAATATATGTATGTATTCATATACCTATAGTATGTAGTTTATGATTATATTGTATGTATGTATCTATGTATATATGTAGTTATTATATGTATGTGTATCTACCTACACGCTTTTAAATTTTTCTACTTCTGACTTCTCCTCTCTACTGGAAGAGATTTCTTAAGAAATAAGTAGTACCTTTGTACATTGCTGTTTGTCTGTCTTGTTGTATCTATATCTTCTGTGTGTATGTGTACATAAATAAATAAATAAATTTAAATTGTCAAACACGCTAAGGTTACGTTAGCAAGAATACTAAAAGTTTCTGTAGCTATTTCAAGAAAAAAATTCAATCACCATTATTTTTTACGTTATTAACTCTATTGTAGAGCTACTAACTCTACCTAGATTAGTATTTGCTTGGAAATATGGAATAGCTACTGTCTCTGTGCTGTTGTGTTCATAGAAAGGAGTTAATCGTTCGGAACTAAACGCCTCAGTTGGTAGAGACGGACTCGATAATAACGTAGAGTAAATGTAGAGACTGTATATTAATATGTTAGTTGAATATGTAGATTTTATCGATTGCTGTGGACGATGTCCTTTTTCATACTACTATATTGACTAATAGTTGCTTAATGCACTAATCTCAGAAACTACTGGTCCGATAAGAATCATTTCAGTGTTACATAGCCCATTTATCAAGGAAAACGAAAATGGAAAACGTTTTGAAGCTTTTTGAACCTTACGTCATCATTTTTATGTATAAATCATGCTTTAAAGTAAGGTTTTTGCCACTAGGAGTCTAATTATTTAAATTATATTATTTACTAAACAATTTATAACATTTTATAAGGTGCTTTCAAAATATAGAATATATTGAATAATAGATAGTGTTACTTATAGTGATAACGTTCATCATTATCATATTATCATCAGCCTGTTGTAGTCCACTGCTGAACATAGACCTCCCCATCGATTTCCAGCGGGAACGTTTGCTAGCGGCCTGCATACACTGACTCCCTGCGACCTTTATGAGGTCGTCGGTCCATCGTGCAGGCGGTCGTCCCACGCTGCGTTTACCAGTTCGTGGTCTCCACTCGAGTACCTTTCTGCTCCATCGGCCGTCAGTTCTTCGAGCTACGTGTCCTGCCCATTGCCACTTCAACTTGCTATTCCGTTGAGCTACGTAAGTGTCCTTCGTTCTCCTGCGGAGCTCTTCATTTCTCATTTGGTCACGCAGGGAAACGCCGAGCAATGCTCTTTTTATGGCTCACTGATCGTGATAACGTTAGTTAAAACATTTATATGTCAAACTAGGGTAAAAGGATGATAATTATATATATTATGATGATTTATGACACATACACTCTTATTTTTAACTGGCTTTGGTGATAAAATCCATTTTTTCTTCAGATTATCTCGTATAGCAGAGCACTAGACCTCATTTTGCTACAAAAGTCATAATCCCTGAATCTCATCGCCAGCGACTGCCTTGAACCGAGATCCAAGCCCCACAGGGGGCGCCCTCTTGCGCAGGTTGCTTAGTTTGTAGTTTTTAAAACATTTATTAAGGCTGGAGTTCTGCTCGCCTTTATGCCCGGTGAAGTAGCAAAAGCCTCATGGCTACCTACGTATGTCCATCAGAAAAAAAACCTCATTTTGCTATGCACATTTATCATTATTGCCATCTTTTGGGGGGAAACTTTTTTTGGACAAAACATATTATGTTTATTTTAATATTATGTTCGCATTCTACAGTGTGCAAGGCCACACACAAACAGCTAATAATAAGGTATCTGTGACTATAGCTCCAAGACGTATTCATAGATAAATCGATTTGCCTTTAAGTTCCTTATCTCCGATGGTTTAGCAATTTAGCTTGAAGGCTACAGAGGCAGCACTATTTGAATGGACTCCATAGTAAGATCAGCTCGATATTGCATTCCGACTATCTTGAAATCGCTGTATTTAGGGGTTGGCGCAATTCACAAGCCTACATAGCATACAAATATTTAGTATGATATTTGTATGAAAATCAAACAAATACTCGACGACCACTTCAAATTAATGCAAAAATAAAGTTAACTAGAAGCTAAATTTTATGGCTAAATTCCATGGAAATGGTATTTGGGTGCGCAATTTATACTTCTTTGTCTATTCAAAATCTAGTTAATGAATTTTATTGATAAATAAATGTTTAAGAACCAATTAATAGGAATCCGCAGGAGAACGAAGGTCGCTGACATAGCTCAACGAATTAGCAAGCTGAAGTGGCAATGGGCAGGACACATAGCTCGAAGAACTGACGGCCGATGGAGCAGAAAGGTTCTCGAGTGGAGACCACGAACTAGCAAGCGCAGCGTAGGACGACCGCCTGCACGATGGACCGACCTCATAAAGGTCGCGGGGAGTCGGTGGATGCAGGCCGCTAGCGATCGTTCCCGCTGGAAATCGATGGTCGAGGCCTATGTTCAGCAGTGGACTACAACAGGCTGATGATGATGATGATGATTTCTGGAAAACATCTATTCTAATATTATATTCTTTTTCTTTCTTGTCGCTGTTTCAACTTATTCGTTTTTATACTAATATAGTAGTTAATATAGTGTTTGTTTGCTTGAGCGCGCTAATCTCAGAAACTAGCCACTGATTTGATTTGAAAAATTTTTCAGTGCTAGATAGCCCATTTAGTGAGGCTTTAGGCTATATTTAATTATGAACTTCCTACGGTAACGAGAGTTAGCCGAGAGAAACCCCGCGCGGTTATTAGCTGCCACGCGTGGTTTCAACCGCGTAATTCTCGTTCGACAACCTCCGTAGCGTAGCGGTATTTGGCTTGCTTTAAATCTCGGTGGTCGTGGGTTCGATCCCTACGCCGTACAGAAAATCTTTGTGTAAATTCTAAGATTTCTTACCGGGTCTGGTTGGTTGAAGGACTACCGTCCCTGCCTAGGAAAGCACGATAAGCCGTTAGTCCCGATTGTTATAACATCATCTATAGTAGTCATATATCAAGGAAAGGCAGCAGCGTTTCCTTGTGTGGTACAACATAATACTGCGGTCACCAATCCGCCTGCCAAGCGTGGTGACTATGGCAAATACCCTCCTCGGGAGGAGGCCCATGTTCAGCAGTGGACGTTATACGGGCTGATGATGATGATGATGAATTCTCGTTCCCGTGGGAATATATATTAAACTAGCGGACCCGACAGACGTTGTCTTGCATTATAATACATATTAATACATCTACACTAATATTATAAAGAGGAAAGATTTGTACCTATTTTTGTATGTTTGTATGTTTGTAATGAATAGGCTCAAAAAGTACAGGGCCGATTTAAAAAATTCTTTCACCATTCGAAAGCTACATTATCCACGAGTAACATAGGCTAAATTTTATTTTGGAAAAAGATAGGGTTCCGTAAGATATTTGGGTTTTTCTGACACAAGGTGTAAAAAATCAACCTGAAAAGTTACTTATTTTGCGTACGCTGCCTAAACTATAAAAGATAGAACCATAAAATGTTCTAATTAATTGTAGATCTTATAAATATCTACAAAAAAGTCCGCGACACACTATACCTATCTATGTCGAGTGAGGCACAACGACCATTTTTTTATTTAGAAATCTTGAATTTTTTTTGGACTACATTTAAACGCGTTTATTTTACTCATGCTATTAATCCTTATCAAAATAAATTATTTCATCACTAAGTACAGTTTATGTAGATAATATTTGGTCTGTGAATGATTAAAATTGGACGTTTGGTTTTGAAGTTATGGCGAAATTAAAATATTACGATTTCTGCTGCACGGCCCGTTGCGAAGTCTAATAATTTTCGTGCGATTTTTTTTAGATTTCGTTCTTAAAACTACACCTACGCAAAAGTTCTTCTCAGAGCTAATCAACAGTTCTTCTCAGAGCTAAACAACAGTTCTTTTCAGAGCTTTGAAAATGCCTAAAATGCCTAATCCCTAAAATGCCTATTAATTACATCATTAATTATATTTTCATCATTAACAACTTTAACATCCACAGAAAGACAATCTGTGCAGCCTGCGGATAATGACTGCGTTGTCGATGTTTATGTCGGTGTCTGTGAATTGACCTGGGAATCATTTTGCTGACCGTGTCTTTCCTGGGTAGGCTTTTTGCAGCGGTAACCGACATCCGCACGGAGTCGCGGGCGACCGCTATCACTACATCACTACATATTATAAACAAAGTCCCCTCGCCGCGTCTGTCTGTCTGTTCGCGATAAACTCAAAAACTACTACATCGATTTTCATGCGAATGTTACCAATCGATAGAACGATTCTTCCGGAAGGTTTACTTATATGATTTGTTTAGTTTATGTGTACATTTGACTAATATATATTGATATTTGTCAGAGGTGTCGGAAAAAATTAAGCCATTTGGGAGCTTTCAACGAAAACGCTGCCTAAACCCTATGAGATATAACAAAACAATGTATGGTGGCAAATATTCTTCTCTTTTAGATCTACAAAAAAGTCTGCGATAGCATATGTTTATCTTTCAAGGTTAACTTGCTATATCCATTATATCTTAGAAAAATGATAATTTCTAATGCGGTAATTGTAAAGCTAATCAGACGGATTCAGTATTTATCCATATCATTTTAAATGAGTTAATATTCTTAAGCATTTCATGCAGATTATTTTACCCCTACACTATATACTTTTAATGAATAACTTAGAAGTTATCGCAAAATAACAGCGCGTGTTTTAGGTAGGCCTAATGCGATTATGCGCGCTCGATCCTTAAGAATTATAGGGCAAATTTTTTGTTTTGTGTTCGTTGTAACTATGATGGATAGATACTTGAATACCTATTTATTTAGTGTTTGTTGTATTGTTAGTCCTGAAGAGTATAGGTATTTCATACGATAAAAGTATACCCACCTACTTATTTCACTGAGTTTTAGTAGGTCATCATCATCATCAGCACGTATATCGTCCACTGCTGAACATGGGCCTCCTCCCGAGGGAGGGAATTGCCATAGTCACCACGTTTGGCAGGCGGGTTGGTGACCGCAGAATTATGTTGTAACACACAAGGAAACGCTGCTGCCCCTTCCTTGATATACGATTATAATAGATGATGTTATAACAATCGGGACCAACGGCTTAACGTGCTTTCCGAGGCACGGAGGGTAGTCCCTCAACCAACCAGACCCGGAAAGAAATCTTAGAATTTACACAAAGATTTTATGTCCGGTGTGGGGATCAAACCCACGACCTCCGAGATTTAAAGCGAGCCAATTACCGCTACGCTACGGAGGTAGGCCGAATGCGATTATGCGCGCTCGATCCTTAAGAATTATAGGGCAAATTTTTTGTTTTGTGTTCGTTGTAACTATGATGGATAGATACTTGAATACCTATTTATTTAGTGTTTGTTGTATTGTTAGTCCTGAAGAGTATAGGTATTTCATACGATAAAAGTATACCCACCTACTTATTTCACTGAGTTTTAGTAGGTACCTATATTAATTTGTTTCTGTTTGTTTTGACCAAATTTCGCCCGTTTGCTAGAGGTTTAAAGACATTATGTAGTATAATTATCAGTATTGTACCCGTGCGAAGCCGGGGCGGGTCGCTAGTATATTATATAATAATATGATTTGTGAATCTAAACCATCCAGCGCGCCACCCAAACGCAAAAAAAACAACATTCAAATCGGTCCAGCCGTTTAGGAGAAGTTCAGTGAAATACACACGTACAGTAGAATTATATATATAAAGATTTCGTGGTGAATGTAATCGCTCTCGCTTGTATCTTGCATCCAATAAAGCTCAAAGGTCGATGAAAGGTCTTTGTGAATTCATCGGTACATAGGTGTTAATACATTTGTGAGCCAATTAATTCAAGTAAATAACAATTCTATGTTACATGTATTTACATCTCAAAATAAATTAAGTTCGTAATCTAGATTACACTAGCTGCGCCCCGCAGTTGAACCCGCGTAATTCTGCTCCAGTGGGTCGGAGCGTGATTTTTTGTAGCCTATATGCTAATCGAGCTTATAAACTCTCCCCGTGCAAAGTTTCAGCCAAATCCATTCAGTAGTTTTTACAAACTTACAAACTTTCGCGCATATAATATTAGTAGGATGTATTTACGTGTTAATAAATTATATATAAATTAAGTTCTTGTTGTAGTTTTAACGTTAGTAGATAAAAGCATATTATTATAGTAATAGATTTTTTTGTCAAATGAAGATTCAGTGGCGCTTGTTACTTTGTTACATCCGTGAATAGGGATAAAGACTAAAACAATCCATTAGTCAGTTAGATTACTAAAAGATATTGGACACGTATTTTTATTTAACAAATCAATAAAAAAAAATTAACGTAATAAATTTATTAAATCAATAAAAAAAATTAGGTAATTAGATTTATTAAATCAGTAAAAATATATAAGGAAACAGAGCAACAACCAACTATAAAGTTCAGTTGAGGGAGGCTTGTGACGTCACTCCTACCTAGAAGTGACGTCACATGAAATTTCAACGCGCTGTATCTCCGTGATTTTTTGGTAAAGAAACGTAAAAAAAATACGTGTCCAATATTTTTCGACAATCTAACTGACGGACTAAATTGACTTTTAGGCGTCATTCCTATTCACGTTTGATGACACGACGATATTGTGTCCTCTTCTATCGTATACGGTTGGTGTCGAACAGGAATAGGTGAATGATAATAGGGTTATTTTTAGAAACATTAACAACCTTTCAGGGGTTGAAAGTACTGATGATTATAAGCAACACTGAAATCGCGAAAAAAATATCAGCTGTTTCATACATTTTAAGTGAACATAAATGTATAGAACAGCTGATTGTTTTTTTGGATTTCAGGGTTGGTTTTTCTAGTCCCAGCGACTTTGGCAGTATGCAAAAAGTTGATCGTTAAATGTATCCAGTATCAGCACGATTTATGAAAATATGAGGAAGTGATCGCTGGCACGGCCTACAGGCGCTGGATCACAGGGCAGGGGTATGGGCGCAACGCAGTCTTCGCCGGCGAGAATCCTACCCTAGCTAACCTGCAACCTTTCACTAGCTACCTAGGTGGACGAACCCGAGAAGAAAAGACGAAAGAAACTCCGGGCTTTTTATTTTTCGTCATCTTTTGTTCCACAGTTCATGTATCATTTTTTTATAAAAACTTTCGTTAAAGGTACAACCTCCGTAATGTAGCGGTAGTTGACTCGCTTTAAACCTCGGAGGTCGTAGGTCGTAGGTTCGATCCCCACGCCGTACAAGAAATCTTTGTGTAAATTCTAAGATTTTCTTTCCGGGTCTGGTTAGTTGAGGGACTACCCTCCGTGCCTTGGAAAGCACGTTAAGCCGTTGGTCCCGATTGTTATAACATCATCTATGAAAATCGTATATCAAGGAACGGGCAGCAGCGTTTCCTTGTGTGGTACAACATAATATGGCAAATATCCTCCCCGGGAGGTTGTTCAGCAGTGGACGTTATACGGGCTGATGATGATGATGATGATGACATACGACGTTTCTGACGTATAATGGCACATCCGACCTTAAGTTTCTGAGCTTTAGATTATATTCACTCTATAAATAAGACAGCATGAGTTTTTCTTTTTACCAATGTTGAAGTATTTGAGTTAAGAGCCCGATAAGAGGTCTCGAGATCTTTTGACGCAAGAAAATGCGAAATGGAGTGAAATTAAACATCTCAGTTCTTACGTTTTTGCCGTCTTATTTTTCATGTTACGGCTATTTTAAGGGTTTTGACCAACATTGTATTAATCTGAGCTTCTTCACTTTACTTTGACAGTTCGTATATACATATATATATTTATATATATATTTATTTTTTCTGACGGACTTAATTTTGTAGTTAACCCTGAGTATTTTGCTACTTCACCGGGCATAAAAGCGAGCAGTGATTCAGCCTAGATAAATGGTTTAAACACTACAAACTAAACAACCCGCTCAAGAGGGCGTAGGGACCTCGGCTCAGGGCGGTCGCTGACGGGGAGATTGAGGGATTATGGCTTTTAGTTTTTTTAAGGGAGTTTTGTGCAACTGTCGCTCTACTTTACAGATTGCGGGCCGCTCGGACTTCGGGTCTTTGAGGGGATCTGAAGGTTCTTAGCAAACTAAGGGTCGGGAGGGCGAAGGGGGACACGTCGCGTTTGAGTCGCGGGCGCACTCTTCTTCGGCGGATGGGATAGAGTGGTCTTTGTGTAGTGGTGCTAGTTTCTTGAGTCCGTATATATCCACTGCTGAATTTATGGCTTTCTGTTTACGGACCTTGGCAAGCCTGGGTTTTTCGGGGATATTGGTATAATCACCACGCTTGGCCGGTGGAATGGTGATCGCAGTAAGATGGAGAGTATCCTTGAGCTGATAGATGCTGCCCATACATCCCTTAGTCGCCTTTTACGACATCCATGGGAAGATACGGGTGATCTATTTTAAGCCCATTATTAAATTCAATTTTAATAACAATCGCTACTTTTATTCAATTAATGCTTCCCGCATGCGATTCACTCGTGTAATTCCGGTTCCCGTAGGAATTTCATAATTAAATATAGCCTTTTTCAATGAGCTATCTAACACAGAGATGTTTTCACATCGGACAAGTAGTTCCTGATATTAGCGCGTTCAAGCAAACAAAATATTTAGCTTTAAATATATACAAGCTGCGCCCCGCGGTTTTACCCGCAGGACTCTGCTTCAGTGGGTCGGAGCGTGATGTTATGTAGCCTATATGTTAATCCAGCGTATGACTTATCCCGGCGCAAAATTCCAGTCAATTCCGTTCTGTAGTTTTGGCGTGAAAGCGTACCAACATTGATTCATCCATCCATCCATCCATACTTACAAACCTTCGCGTTTATAATATAAGTAAGATATGTACATATCAAATCAAGTATTTTTTCTATTTCTACAAAAAAAGAAAAGAACTTTGACTAACTTTTCTAAGCAACCGAAAGAGAACAAACCAAAAATTATGGAATATTCAATTAATCTTCAAGTGTACCACGAAGTTTCGTTAACAATTTGTTTCTCTTAAGTTGTGACAAACAGACCGACGGAATATATAATTGTTTCGCGAGGTTTTCATATTGATGAGGCAGCATCGAATAATATTTAAAGAGCAACGTCCATATTTTAGTCATGTAACGGACATTTTGACGAAAATTTTAATTTTATATATTCGCTTCGCACGGGTGCAATGCTGATGTATCATACATATAAACCTTTCTCTTGAATCACTCTATCTATTAAAAAGAACCGCATCAAAATCTGTCGCTTAGTTTTAAAGATCTAAGCATACATAGGGACGGACAGACAGCGGCAACCGACTTTGTTTTATACTATGTAGTGATAAAATTAATAGATTGTTTATTTCATCATCAGCCCGTTTAACGTACACTGCTAAACATGGGCCTCCTCCCGAAGGAGGGTTTTGCCATAGTCACCACGCTTGGCAGGCGGGTTGGTGACCGCTGTATTTTGTTGTAACACGCAAGGAAACGCTTCTGCCCTTTCTTTGGATTTATAATTATACTAGATGATGTTATAACAATGGGGACCAACGGCTTAACGTGCTTTCCAAGGCCAAACCATACCCGGAAATAATTTTTAGATTTACACAAAGATGTTTTTGCCCGGCGTGGGGTTCGAACCCACGATTTCCGAGATTTAAAACAAGACTTATACAGCAACGTCACGTAGGTTGTTGTAGCACCTTACTAGGTTTAATTTTCAAAACATGACAAGAGTAATATTTTTCGAGGACGTTCTTAAGTAGGGCCTGGTTAATATAGTACCCTAAACCGAAAGACATGCATGAAGAAATTAATGTGGAAGAGGCGAAAGTGGTATGTCAAGATCGTAGCAAGTGGAAGGAAGTGGTCTCTGCCTACCCTTTTGGGAAAGGGGCGTGAATGTGTGTATGTAGGTAATATGTTTCCAAAAGCATCCAGCATCGAAAATTGTGCGAAAACCAAAAAAAAAAAGACTGAATACAAATACAAGTAGAACATAAGTTGGTTACGACTGTAAGCGTCTGTGAGTACTTTGAAATGTGAAATGAAAGCGCACCTGGACCTCAATTCCGCTACATTAAGCAATATGACGTACATACAATTTAAGTTCCAGGAACACTCAGTACTGACTATTACTGACTCCACTAATAGCTGCGCCTCGCGGTCTAACCCGCGTTATTCTGTTCCAGTGGGTCGGAGCGTGATGTTAATCGAGCGTATAACCTATCCCGGTGAAAAATTTCAGCCAATTCCGTTTATTAGTTTTAGCGTGAAAGAGTAACAAACATCCATCCATCCATCAATCCATACTTACAAACTTTCGCGTTTATAATATTAGTATTAGTAGGCTTCTGCTAAAATTTTGCTCAAACCATATAAAATCGTTAGGGAGGATTCCAAACGCTTTTGGGTACAGCGGTCAATATCTAAAGAGTTTAGCCATTTGCGCAGGACATTTTAGTGTACAAGTACAAATTGGTATTAGGATGGTTTTATCGATACAACTGGACCAGTCGTGTTGGTGAAACCACCCTTATCCCAATTTTGAAACAAAGATATAGGAAAAGAAAAATCATTTATTGAATATACAACAGTAAAAAACATAAAAATAATAATACATAAGATAATAGTAACAAAATTAGAATATTAAAAGATGAATTAATTAGTAAAAATAATATAATAAAGGTACACACGGACGCCACTCATATGAAACAACAAACATTAAAAATAAGTAAAAATTTAAAAAAGTACAAAAAACGTCATAGTGACAAACAATCATCATTACAGCAGGCAGAGAGGCGCAGGGCGGCCCGCGACATGGCTTGTTAGATATTAAATAAAAGAAGAGATCATTTGTCCAAGAAACTGCCTAACGCTGCCACCACGAACCGTCTACATCGTCAACGTCAGACCAGCGCTTAATTTCACCTCGTCAGATAAGGCTGGCTAGCTTATCGTGCTAAGGCACAGGTATTTTACCTATATAAATTACTTCTAAATATAATTTTTTAACTATCTAACAAGTCCCATCTAAATCGGTACAACCGTTTTGTAAAATGTAGCCTATATCTTACCTTATATAATTAGCTGTGTAAGTAAATCAAAATCAAAATCGGGCTACTGAAATTAGCTGACACAAACAATTAGAAAAAGATGCTTAACTTGTTTTTTTTGTTGTAAGTATATACATTGAGTAAAAATCTGTTATTTTTTCATTACACCAAGACAGTTCCATTTGGTTTATTTTTATAGATATAGATTAGAATCGTGTGTCATTAGATTGACTAAGTACCAATTAACTAAGTATCAGAATATCAAATGCACACAAAAACATTTTAAAATTAGTAGAATTCGGGCCGCGGCCGAGCCGCCAACGCTAAAATGTGGTAAACAGTTTAATGAAGAGCGCATAAAGCTAACAAAATTACAGCAAGTAACAAGTGAAACAAACTTATACATGATATACGCGAAACATGAGACAAAAGATCATGGAGTGACAATACAGAAAACATTAATAAGTTTTTGTTTTTAACTGACTTCGAAAAAGATCAGAAACCTCCTTGGTTTCTCAATTCGACCGTATATAATATATTGTTTTTATGTTTGTTCGCGGATAACTTCGTTGCTTTTGATTATTCTTTTTTTGTTAGAAAGAAGATATTTCAAAGGTTTGATGATGGCAAACCAGAGAAATTGAAGGGAACTTTCAAAAATCGTAGCGGTGACTAGTGCGTTTGTTAAGTTTTTTTTTTTCATTATTAATATTGATAAGAACTTTACACCTAGATGGGTTTTGACTGTCATTAGGGGTCTGATGATGAAGACGAAGGACTCTTAGTTAACTGTTTGAAGATGGTTTTCTTTTTTTGTTAAAAAATATGTTGTATAAATACAAAACGTAAGATGGGCAGAAAAATCCTTTAAGTCATGCCTTGATTCATGGACAGAGTTAAATGACGAAAGTTTTTTTAAGTTTTTGAGACAAATCCCGCATTAGGGAAATAAATCCCTGTGCCGCGGGGAATATACATACAACTTATTCACGAACAGTCTAAGGAACAACAATTCGTGGTTCACACAATATATATGTTGCAGTCAAAACCCTTAACCAGTCAAAAGTACTTCGAACTAGCAAAATCAGTCAAAAGTAGTTTTAGGTTAGTTTTGACTGATTTTGCTAGTTAAGCGTAGAAGAAAAGAAAAAAGAAAAGATTACTAGCAGAGTCTTTGCACTCTACTATTATTCTTGTTAACACATCGTGCTAAGCTAAAATGCTTGTGTGACGAGTGGGTGCACGTCGGTAGTGCAATGGATGTGGATCGAACTGGCGACCACATGATCGCGAGTCCGATGATTTAGCCATTAAGCTACGGCCGCGATTTGAACCCAGAGCACCAGGTCTCAGTACACCGTAACCATTGACCCACTGGTGCAGTAAATTATATAATTTTCCACTCCAATATCTTCAAATCAGAATCATTCTACCAAAGAATTATTACAGTAAATCAGAACCCAAAAGAATTATTATATCAATGCATCTAATATATTTTTATCTCCAAAATGGCTTCAATTCTACCGAATTGAGACAGTATTTTATCAAAATTAGTACTTTCGTTACTCAGAATGTTATAATGAAAATAATCTAAGACAAATGGCGGGAGAACTGCCGACATTTCTCAATATCAGAAGTTGTTCAAACCTGGATTAAGGGCGGGGAGTAAAATGTAAGAGATAGCGGAAATATTTTGTACCACAGTTTCAAGATTTCGAAGAAAAAAACATTTCTGATTATGATAGATATCTAAAGTATCTCAGTCACTCGTGCTTGTTTATTCATTAGAAAGACTTGGCAATACTAACTTATTGTATAAGTGATATGATTTTTTTAATATCCAAATCATATTACTTAATTTTAAATATCTACTGACTTAAAAATATGAATTAATGAACAATAAAATATATTAAGATTACGTAAATAAAGTTCATTTTGTTTTTAAGGGACAAAAACAAGGGTAAAAAAAAACATAACAAAACTAAGTTCTTGTTGAGAAATCATTTAAATAATATAATTCTGTAAAAGAAATACTCCACTTTGTTTACTTCAAAGTTTAATCGCTGTCGCCTATAAGTTAGTGCACGCAATATCCCAAGCTTACTTTGAAAGGAGTTATTGGGCCGGAAACATTCGGACGGATAGAACAATTTATTATATAGTTAACAATATTAAACTGTTCGATTATGTAGGTACTATTTACTAATATTTTTGTAAAAAATATATAGTTTTCAAATACTTTTTCTGATGTAAGATCTAAATCTATATCTTTAAAAAGGCCTCCCTCTTCCATTTCCACACAATTCTGTCTTTTGCGAGTGCCGGCCAGTCCCTACGGTAGGAGTCAAGCTCGTCCCGCCATCTTCGTCTCAGCCGGTAGTTCTTTTAGCCCAATTGTCATCTGACATGCGGCAGACATGCCCAGCCCAGTCCCACATAAGTTTAGCGGCTATCTGGGTAACGTCTGATCTAAGGTAGGTTTTAAATTAATGAGTGATGTAAATTAGTTTGGTATTCATACGCGTCAGATTTGGTCGCGTTTGACTGCACCGGTGGCTCAGTGGTTACAGTAGTTGCTTCTGAGACCAGATGTTCTGGGTTTGATTCCCACCCGGGGCAATTATTTGTGTGAACCACAAATACTTGTTCTGAGTCTGGGTGTTCTTTGTGTCCGTGAAATGAATGTTTGTAAAGTCCCCCGCTACACAGGGATTTATTTCCCTAGTGCGGGAGTCGTCTTTTTTAAAAAGAAAAATGAACGATGCATGCTTAACTTTTCATATTCTATACAAACAATACAATAGTCAGAGGGTGGTAATATCGCTCTCGCGTCTGTCGCAGACCTCGGAAACGGCTTCATACGTTCTCATACTCTGACTATTGTCGCGCATCAGCCGCGTCAACCGCACAGGAGGATTCAACGCGGCTAGGATCGGCCGCGGTTCACGGAAACAAACTTAAAAAAAAAACCGAAAAGTGCGAGTCGGACTTGCGCACGAAAGGGCTCCCTACCCTATTATAACTTTTTTTGTATGGGAGTCCCCCTTAATTATTAATTTTGTTTTGTTTTAGTATTTGTTATTATAGCGGCAACAGAAATACATCATTTGTGAAAATTTCAACTGTCTAGCCATCGCATTTCTTGAGATACAGCTTAGTGACAGACAAACAGACAGAAAGACAGCGAAGTCTTAGTAATAGTGTCCCGTTTTTACCCTTCAACTACGGAACCCTAAAACTGACGATAATAACTTAGTAATGTTTACTTCCAAAGCTATCAAAAACTAAAATACGATAAGTTCGAAAGAGATTGTTTAGATTCATTTGAAAATATTTAAAAAGCCACTTGTCTAGGCCCTTGGGCAATGGAGACTGTCACTGTTCTACTTTTCATCATGTGGTGAAGCAGTCGCCAGGCATACACTGACTGCTCGAGCTGTCAATTGCTCTCGCGCAGTTACCTCCGCCCGCGCTCTTCATTCCACGTCGCGCACGCTTCCCGCCCTGATTCAAAATGGCCAACTGCTCGAGCAGTTATCAATGGCAGCCTCAACCTGTTGACTCTTTACTGCAAGAGCGGTCCGTGTATGTTGATCAATGGCAAATTGCTCGAGTGTATGGCCGGCCTTAGTCGTCAACTAGTTCAAATATAGATACATACCTACTTTACTTTAGTAGCCCTTTTAAGTCTACTACTGAACATAGTCCCCTGATCAGACCTTGGCAAGCCAGGGTCGTTGAGGGATATTGCGGTAATCACCACGCTTGGCAAGCAAATTTGTGATCGCAGTAAGATGGCGTATTTTTTTGTTGATAGATGCTGCTGCCCATCCATCAGCTGTGTATCGTTAATCGCTTCTTACGACACCCATGGGATGACTTTAAGTGGTCTTTCCTAAGCCCGAAGCCACACGGCTTTTAGGTATTCATTGAAAATTGTAAACTGGATAAGCACGTGCCCTATCTTCGACATCTTAAAGAATGTTTTATGAAATTCCTTTTTCATTTCAAAATGAAAATATAATTTTACGGTTTAATAGATTTTTATCGAGTCGCCCGAATATTTTAAATCACTTTTTATTTCGCTTATAAATTATGAAATAGGTAACTTCAAATGAATAAATTGAAATTGTTTATTGGTAGACGTGTTGTTCCTAGGGAATGCAATCCCGCAACAAAATTTCAATTGCTGGATCCCGCGGGATTGAGCGGTTCGATCCCGCGGGATCCAGGTATTTGCGGGATCCCGCATGTTTTTTGAAAGTCATTGAAAAAAGAGAGGAATCCTGTTTCATAAACGAGTTTATAGAACTTAAAATGAAACTAAAAATATTTTTGACACTATTTATTAAGTAATCAAATAATTAATCAGAAATAACAGTTTCAAACAAAGGTCAAAAACTATTATTACAAACAAACAAAAAACAATTATCCATTATTTAGGAAGGAGCTGCGCAAATGTACATAAAACATAGCGTCTCAATCGTTTTGTGAAAGTGAAACTATTTATAAGTAATCAAATCAATCACTAATTAGAAATAAGAATAACTATTACAAATAAACAAAAAACAATTATCCATTATTGTGGAAGTAGCTGCGCATGAAACATAGCGTCAGCTAAACGGTTTCTTACTTTGCATGCTTGGTATCCGGCAGCAGAAAATGCCCTTTCCGCTTCCACGCTGGTGGGCACAACTGTTAATAACGCATTGTAGACGAATTGAAGATTTTCACACATGCCGTATGTCGCTGCGCAGTCCCGTAAATCCCGCGGGATCCCGCACGATTTAGGCGCGGGACTGGTCCCGCAAAAATGGTGCGGGATCCCGGTATTTCGGGATCCCGGTATCCCGGTATTGCATTCCCTAGTTGTTCCTAATCCAGATCTTATATTATGATTGATTTTATGATTTCTAAACCACAACACAAAACTTTGTTGTGTTGAAATTTTTTTTTAAACTTTACTAGACTAGCATAGTTATGTCAAACGCTATAAGGTTACATTAAAAAACTTTAAATTGTCAAAAGCGCTAAGGTTACATTAAAAAAAAATAGTATGGTGGTTAAGTATTCTCAAAATTTTCTACACATTTTTCCCACTCTTTTTTTCGCGAAAATTCGCGTCATCATTCTGGCCATTCACGTATGATGCCGTGACTAAGGGAAATAGGTATTCATTATTCAAAATTATAGATTATAATTTTGCGTAAAATTTGTGATATAAAAATATATATAAAAATATATAATAGATATATTTTTTTTGTATCTTTTCAGGTATGTTCGTTACACTGTAAACACTGGAGTACACCATAAACGTATTTATTTTGTGTAAGTATTTACATTTTAAGCGTTCCTCGAGCATGAATGACGAGGTGATGTGGATTAAGATATAGAACACATAGGTACATCACCTTACGACTCACTGGAGCAGTCGCAATCCAACGCGGGTAAACCCGCGGGTTGCAGCTAGTTATGAATAAAAGGTGTATAAAAAATTACCCATTTCTTACACCAGCCACTAAATCTATTAATTATCTCATAAAAGTGTATTCAAATAGTTCAACATGAAAAACAATTTGGCAATCCCAGAATTGGCGCAAAGTCAAACTTTGATCAATGGCTACGGCGTAGCGTCGAAGTCGTTACGAGCGCTACGAAATTATGACGTAGCAAGAAAAAAGTGTTTAAACTAATATTTAACTTTTAAATTAATGACTAGTCTTAATAGTAGTTTTATCTTCTAACTGCTGTACCTGTAGAAATCTTGTTATAAAATAGAACTAATGTAACTTTTTAAACAGCGTAGTTTTAGGCTTCGGACTTACGATTATGCGGTCGCCGGTTTGATTGCAATACCGAAGTGAACCCACTCGGAACACAGCCTTTTTAACTTAGCACGAGGGCTTAACATGCATACTAGTAGT
This sequence comes from Nycteola revayana, assembly GCA_947037095.2. NCBI lineage: Eukaryota > Metazoa > Arthropoda > Insecta > Lepidoptera > Nolidae > Nycteola > Nycteola revayana. The sequence goes on along the minus strand of OX344851.2, from coordinate 13,574,946 downwards.
TTAGTAATCTTAAAAAAAACATTTTTGTTTGTATGTATTAACTTAAAACCTACTGAACCAATTACAAAAGTCCTTCAACCATCTAAACGTAAAATAACCAAATTTTATGAAAAAAAAATCGACGGGAATACAACTAAATACGATTGTAACTGAACTTACGTGGGTGAACCCACTCGATAATGATAGTGATGAAAACAATGATATTTCAAATTGTACGAGATCATATTTATTATCTTGCTGACTCATTATAATTTAGACATTAAATAATGATTTATTGGTTTATAATTAATTTATTTGTACAATACTAGGATTATTTTAGTGTCTAACAAAAGTAACTGATCATGTTTTGGAAGACGGTACCTATACATATGATTGACATTAATTTCAGGTTATTTAAAAATCCAATGAATTAGAACTTCTGTATTAGGCATTGGAATATGAAAATTTGCAGAAATTACTTTAAACAACGTTTAAATTAATTAAAATCAAAGTATTAACAGTGTTTTTTTGCATTTTTTTATTTTGATTTTGGTTTTCCTTTTGACTACAACATTTTTTCATCGTTTTCTTAACAATTGTATTACATTTTTCAAAAGTTAAATAGCAAAATACCAAATAAAATTTAAAGTTTTTAATATACAACACAACAACTTTTGTATGTTCTTTGTCGTATTTATATTATTTTATTGTCATTTCTTGCATATGTTATTTTTTATATGTTCATCACACCATCATCATCAGCCAGTATTCCGTTCGCTGTCGGGTTTCCTCCCGAAGGTGGGTTTGCCTTAGAACGCTTGGCAAGCAAGTTGGTGACTGCAGTATTATTTCGTAACACATATAAAAACCCTGCTGCCTCAGTATACGATTTTTGCAACGGAAATAACAACATCAAAATCAATTTCTTTCCTCAAAATGTACAGAACAGTGTAAACAATAAACAGTTAATTTTGTTAGACCTTGTATAATTATATTTACTATCAAGAGCTTTCAACCAATGCTCGGTGTCGGCATAGCTGGGCGTTGGGGACCTTTGATTCAATTTGTGGACTATTTAATTGACCCCATGATATCACTAGTACTTGACTTGTATCAAGATATCGGATTATTTATTTACTGGCTTCCGACGTGTAATTTTACCTACGAGTACATAACTCCCGTTCCCGTAGAAACCTCGTCTTTACTAATATATAAAGCTAAAGAGTTTGTTTGTTTGGACGCACTAATCTCAGGATCAGGGTCTCATAACTACTGGTCCAATTTGAAAAATTCATTCAGTGTGTTTTAATTAATAAACAGGGGGTTCTGTGGGTACGAAAATCGAAAATTCGAAGTAAATAATTTAATGAATACCCTATATTAATAAAATTTACACAGGAATTGATTATTATCTTTATATATACTAGTTTGTGCCTGCGACTTCGTTTGCGTGGAATAGTTACTTTGGGCTAACCCGATTTTGAAATATACTTCATTGGTGCTCTGCTTCTAATGGTCTTACCGTGATAATATATAACCTGTCCTGATTAATGGGCTATCTAACACTAAAATGCATTTTCAAATCGCACCAGTACTTCCTGAGATTAGCGCGTCCAAGCAAACAAACAAACTCTTCAGCTTTATAATATTAGTATAGGTAAGTTATGAAACATCACGCTATAACACACGTGAGCAGAGTAGCATTCCCACACAAGCACAGCAAATTATTCCATCTATTTATCAAAATTCACCTCAAACCTTCAACATTTACACAAATTCCATCAAATGCTTATCTATACATACACATTCAGACATACAAACCCAGAAATCCGGATCTGAATCCTCATTATACGTTACATCCGAGTTATCCAGAACCGGATTGCATTTAAATCCGCTCCACAGGTTGTACGGAAGATCATACAGCCGCAGCCGGTGAAGATTAAGTTCGTATGCATTATGTATTGTGCCGGTACATTGTGACATACGGACAGACAGTATAGCGAACATTGTTTGACTACACTTTAAGCTCATGAGTGCTTCTTTGGTTTAGCAGTATGTTTAACTGTAACAGATAACGAACTAGCTGCGCCCCGCGGTTTTACCCGCGTAACTCTGCTCCAGTGGGTCGGAACGTGATGTTATGTAGCCTATATGTTAATCCAGCGTATAACCTATCCCGGTGCAAAATTTTAGTCAATTCCGTTCAGTAATTTTGGCATGAAAGAGTAACAAACATCCGTCCATCCGTACTTACAAACTGTCGCGTTTATAATATTAGTAGAAGTGTCAGGAGAAGGTTTGTACAAAAGAAAAAAAACGAGAAAATTGTGCGGAAAATTTAAGAATACCTAACCACCATATTAACGCTTTTGTTTATATAAGCTTTTTTAATGTAATCTTATGGCGTTTGACATACCATTGTCAGAATGCGTGCTGCTCTTAGTGCACTTCACGGTTAGTTCAGAGCTATCACGCCTAATAAAACCTTTCGCCGCTGCAGCGTACTCGCGCGCTGGCGGTGACTCATTTGCCCAATTATAGGGACGCCCGGAGTGTAAAGGCGTCCCTACTCCTCATGGGTCAGCCTCGAAGGGAGCGGGGCCCATGTGCCCCACTCCTGTCCTGCCACTTATTTATGAAAATCTCTTTGTATAGTTTACTGTATAATACAGTTATCATCATTTAAATAGAAATCTAGTGTTAATTCCGCTAAAAAATGTGTCAAAATGCTGGGATGCGCTTTTTGCACCGCGCAAAAAGGCAATTTCAGAAAAGTATAGATTTCCGCGAAGTAACGCCTGATTCCATTTAATATACAGTTATCATATAAAATATAAATTCTAAAATTTCTTTCTTGGTCTGGTTGGTTGTGGGCCTACCCTCCGGAGTTGGTCCCGATTGCTATAACATTATCTATAATAATCGGATATCAAGGAACGGGCAGCAGCGTTTCCTTGTACCACATAATACTGCGGTCACCAATCCGCCTGCCAAGCGTGGTGACTATGGCAAATACCCTCCATCGGGAGGAGGCCCATGTTCAGCAGTGGACATTATACGGGCTGATGATGATATAAAATATAAATTGTTTACGTTTCAGATAATAACTACTACAGATTGTACAGAAGATCATGCAGCCGAAGTCGGTAAAGTTAAAGTCTGAATGCATTATGTATTGTGCAGGTACATTGTGACATACGGACAGACATTATAGCGAATATTGTTTGACTTAAGTGCCATTTTAGTTTAATGTCTACGGCTGAAAATGGGCCTTTCGAGGGTAGGTTTTTGCCATAGTCACCACCCATGGCAGGCGGGTTGGTGAGCGCAGTATTACGTCGTAATATACAGGGAAACGCTGCTGCCCGTTCCCTGGTATACGGCTGTTCTAGATTATGTTATAACGTTTAAATAGTTCCTGAGATTAGCGCGTTCAAGCAAACAAACTCTTCAGCTTTATATGTTAGTATATACAGATTGTTTAATCATCATCATCAACAGCCCGTTTACGTACACTGCTGAACATGGGCCTCCTCTTAACACCTTGACAAGCAAGGATCGTAGAGGGATATTGCCATAATCACTACGCCTGGCAGACGGATTGGTGATCGCAGTAAGATGTAAACCTTGAGCTAATAGATGCTGCTGCCCATCCATCAGCCATATGTCCCTTAAACACCTTTTACGACACCCATGGGAGGACTTGGGGTGGTCTATTCTAAGCCGGAAACCGCACGGCATGGATTGTTTAATACGGTCATTAAATAAAACATAAATTGTTGAAATAATAACTTATACAGTGTATACAGAGGATCATACAGCCGCAGTCGGCAAAGATTAAGTTCGTATGCATTATGTATTGTGCCGGTACATTGTGACATACGGACAGAAAATGCAGCGAATTATGAAAATTAACTTGGTTTATATAATTGTACTAGCATCTAGCCTTTACGTGTGTTAAAAATGTTATTGAACTTGAGTACTGTATATATGGTGTATATACTGTGTATATATGGTGATAGAATTTTTGAAATTGATCCCTTTGCCCCATTCAATTCAAACAACCAAATCGTTTCTCTTTATAATATTAGTAGAGATATAGCAGTGTCTGTAAAAGTGTGAAAGGGAAGGGCCACCCTAGAACCCTGATCGCTACTTTTATTATCCATACAATAATAAGATCCTGTTTATAACATCCAATTAACCCACGAGTCGAAAGCAGCCAAAAATAACTAATCAATTTCACTTATTTATTTTAAATCAATCAATATTTTATACAATCTTTTAATTATATTAATATACACTCTATAAATATAAGTATAATGAAAGTTGAAATTTCATTACTCAATCATGCAGGAACGGCTGGAGTCGTTCCAGCTATAGCAAACTTGGCACACGTAGCTTATAACCTGTTTGAGTTTAGGCAGTAAACATAACGATACAGCCCATTAGAACAAATTTAGCTTCACATTCTTAATGGTCGTATGTCAGGCGTTGACAGGTAGACTGCATACGGATTTGCTTGGTAGGCATTATGCTTTTCGGCCTCTACAAATTATGACATCTTACATTGCATGTTCCTGCGGGTCAGCGTTTTACGCCACCGCGTGATTTTATTCGCCAATAGTCAGTCGCCCCTACCACGTTAAATTGGCAACAACTTACGCCTTGACGTAAACGCGACCACAAACTAACTTTAACCCATTTATGCAATAGCAAGAACTTTAATAAACCAGCAACTTTACTATTTGGGTTATCATTTCAACTAATACGTTGTAGAGACTGTGTTGTCTCTACAACTTATAAAAAACGGAGATGTAGGGGTGGTTGTGTAACCGCCCCTACACCTCCGTTTTTTTTAATATTTTTTTGCAGCAAGTCATCAAGTCATCCAAAGAAATCTTAAGTTGCTGATCTAGTAGTTTCAGCGTTTTCTGTTCAATGATATCTCGTTCAGTTCTTTGTAAGTGCCAATTTTAACGACCGACGTCCTTTATAAAGGCCAGCTTAAACGTACCCTAAACCGAAGGACATGCAGATAAATGAATGTAGAAGAGGCGAAAGTTGTATGTCAAGATCGTAGCAAGTGGAAGGAAGTGGTCTTTTTCTATTTGCCACCTACACCATCACTCACGAACGCAAAAAAAGAATTGAAAATTGCAATAAAAATACTATCCCTTTGAATATCCGCTGACACTCACATTTATGCTCGAGTTTTCAACTGTCCATATGTCACCTGTTGACAGGTAAATATTAGCCAGCTTTCCGAGAATTATTGCTCGGCACATTATACTTTACATTAGATGGTCAGTACAAAATATGACGTATCATATTACTGACTACTGGACTGCACAAATATAATTTTAAATCTGCACTAATATCACTTTCAAATCTTTACTTTTTATAAAAGCAAAATTTGATGTTTTGTTTTGATTATTTCACTACTAACTAACTACATTATCAAAGAGTAATATAGGTTTTATTTAATTATGAAGTTCCCACGGGAATGGGAGTTAAGCGAGAAAAACAGAGCGCGCGAAGCAAAAAAAAAACAATTTTAGAAGAAATTTGAAAGGTGGAGGCGTTACAAATGTCTTTTAAACTAGATTTTTTTTTAAATTCTGTTGTAATGAAAGGTCAATATTACAATCTTAATGTTGTAAATGGTACGCGCAGTGCCATCTAGTGAAGCTTTGTAGACAACTCTGCGAGTTCTCAATTATCTGTATTTTATTAAAATTATCCGTGGTCAATACTGCTATTCTATAGTTTTGTACTAAAATGAGTTTGCTGTGTGGTTAAAATAGAAAAACAAGTTATCTAAGTAATAATTAGTTTTCATTCAAAGTAAACCCAAATTAACAAATATATATTTTATTATATTTCAGCTCGTCATTCTACCTACTCGTGTGTCATACGTTGACAGGTAGACATTAGCTAGCTCCATGTGACTTATTGCTCGGCGCATTATACTTCACGTTAGAAGGCCAGTCCAGGATATTATGTTTTCCGTTACTATAATAATAATATGTTGCTTAGTTCTCTACTCGAGATAAAAAATAAGACGTGTATTATTTATATGTGGAATTGGATGGTGAAATATAGTATATTACTTCTTTATATTTATAACTAGCGACCCGCCCCGGCTTCGCATGGGTACAATACTGATACTTATACTACGGAATGTCTTTAAACCTTTAACAAACGGGCGAAATTTGGTCAAAACAAACAGAAACAAATTAATATGGGTACCTACTAAAACTCAGTGAAATAAGTAGGTGGGTATACTTTTATCGTATGAAATACCTACCTATACTCTTCAGGACTAACAATACAACAAACACTAAATAAATAGGTATTCAAGTAGATACTTGAATACCTATTTATTTTTTGTTTTGTGTTCGTTGTAACTGTGATGGATAGATATCCCTCATAGTTACAACGAACACAAACCAAAAATTTGCCTTATAATTCTTAAGGATCGAGCACGCATAATCGCATTCGGCCTACCTCACTCGCTGCGCTGCGAAAACACTCGCTGTTATTTTGCGATAACTTCTAACTTATTCATTTCAGTATACTGTGTAGGGGTAAAATAATCTGCATGAAATGCTTAAGAATATTAACTCATTTAAAATGATAAGGATAAATACTGAATCCGTCTGATTAGCTTTACAATTACCGCATTAGAAATTATCATTTTTCTAAAAGATAAAATGGATATAGCAAGTTAACCTTGAAATATAGACATATGCTATGCAGACTTTTTTATAGATCTAAAAGGGAAGAATATTTCCGCCATACATTGTTTTGTTATATCTCATAGGGTTTAGGCAGCGTTTTCGATGAAAGCTCCCAAATCAATATATATTAGTCAAATGTACACATAAACTAAACAAATCATATACGTAAACCTTCCGGAAGAATCGTTCTATAGATTGGTAACAACCGCATGAAAATCCATGTAGTAGTTTTTGAGTTTATCGCGAACAGACAGACAGCCAGGCAGGCGCGGCCGGGGAATTTGTTTTATAATATGTAGTGATGTAGTGATAGCGGTCGCCCGCGGCTCCGTGCGGATGTCGGTTACCGCTGCAAAAAGCCTACCCAAGAAAGACACGGTCAGCAAAATGATTCCCAGGTCAATTCACAGACACCGACACAAACATCGACGACGCAGTCATTATCCGCAGGCTGCTCAGATTGTCTTTCTGTGGATGTTAAAGTTGTTAATTATGAAAATATTTAAATGTAATTAATACTAAGTTTTAACTTCTGCCGGCAGTCCCGGAGTGCAACCCGTTGTTTTAGGATAGATAACTAAAGCGATTATTGTAGAGCTTCTCTATAAACAACATTTGACGTTAAATTATTTTCAGGTAACAAAATATACTGATGGTCGGGAGCCCCGACCCGTGATATGGCAACGTAAAGTTACCCATGCGTAAAATATTCTTTGCGTAAATCAATTCCTACTAATTTGAATGTTTGGCCCTGGGATTTGTTTATCATTAGTGCGAAAGAAATTTTACTGGAAATTGGAGCCTTTTGAAGGGTATAGGCAAATCAGTAGGGATCATGGGTATTCTCGGTATATGAGCTAATTCACCAGCTGAGGGCCGGTGATAATCTTCGCTACTATTAAATTATCTTCTAGCTTCTTTATAAGAAGTCTCGTGCCATGTTGGGGGGGGCTTAAATTTCTGAGAAGCATTATCGGCGTGCCATGCCAACTTTTAACGACAGTTCATGAGGTGGTAGCCCAGTGGGGTTCAGAGAATTTAAAAATTCCTGGGGCTAGTGCACTGCGTCCTCGATGTTAGTGACGGTGTCCATGGATTTATCAGAAATCGTAATATTTTAATTTCGCCATATCTTTAAAACCAAACGTCCAATTTAAATCATTCACGGACCAAATATTATCTACATAAACTGTTCTTAGTGATGAACTTGAATTTATTTTGATAAGGATCAATAGCATGAGTAAAATAAACGCGTTTAAATGTAGTCCAAAAAAAATTCAAGATTTCTAAATAAGAAAATGGTTGTTGTGCCTCTCTCGACATAGATAGGTATAGTGTGTCGCGGACTTTTTTGTAGATATTTATAAGATGTACAATTAATTAGAACATTTTATGGTTCTATCTTTTATAGTTTAGGCAGCGTACGCAAAATAAGTAACTTTTCTGGTTGATCTTCTACACCTTGTGTCCGAAAAACCCAAATATCTTACGGAACCCTATTTTTTTCCAAAATAAAATTTAGCCTTTGTTACTCGTGGCGTAATGTAGCTTTCGAATGGTGAAAGAATTTTTGCAATCGGTCCAGTACTTTTTGAGCCTATTCATTACAACCAAACAAACAAACAAACAAAGTTTTCCTCTTTATAATATTAGTATAGATATACAACTTAAAGTAGCTAATTTAAAATAAAACTAACTTATAAAATACTACTATTCTAAATCTATTCTACTTGGCAAGGTTTCCAGAATTCTGGCAGCATTACTCCGTTATATTTATTAATTTTCATACGAACTTTTTGATATCTAAAAACCGTAAAAAGTAAAATTACAATAAAGTACTTCCATCGGCATATAAATTAACTTAACTCTTTTGACAGCTAAAAATTTATAACAATTTTTTTTTACTAAGTATTTTGACATCTATTTTTTTTTTTTTATTTGAATCTTTCTAATATTATAAACGCGAAAGTTTGTAAGTATAGATGGATCGATGAATGTTTGTTACTCTTTTACGCCAAAACTACTGAACGGAATTGGCTGAATTTGTTATACGCTGGATTAACATATACAAAACATCACGCTCCGAACCACTGGATAAACAATAATTAATTACAAAAAAAGCACTTCCATACATATATTACATTTGGGTTTTGTACGCGACAGTTAAATTAAAAGAATGGTCTTGGAGATATTTATCTCCAAGACCATTCTTTACTTGAACATTCTTTACATGAACATTGGTTTATTATTGCAAATTTTCACAAATGTACAAAAAAAGACAATAAAAGAAAAGAGAATTCGCATATGCTTGCGCACATCAACACCTTGTATTAATTATATTCAACTACATTGTATACTATGTCCTGTTTCACCAAGTAATTTCCATCCAACACGAACCGTTGCATGTTCAAATTCCCCAATAATATATTATAATATTATAAGCTCATCGATACAACGGGTACATTTCACATCTTCGACACATATATACATACATAAATGCATCCTCTTAGTGTATGTTGCGATGTAAATCGGGAAGATCCTGCTTCTACAAGACATGTCTGCAATGCATACAAAATTTACTAGTTTCGCTGCAGATAATATGCAACACAGAGAGATTCGATTAAAATGTATAGGTAATGTAACGCCTTTGGGTGCTGGTGCGTAGCTCAGCAGGGCTCACTGCTTCTAGTCCTCGAAGAGGGTGTGTGAGGGGTACGATCACTATCACTAGCACTCTTTTACAAATGAAAGATGGTAAACTTTATAACTGTATATTATTGAAACAAAAAAGCACATGAACACTTCTTCTTAAAAATAAATTAACAACGGGTTCACGCCCCAACTTCTCGACAGCACAAATCTCTCAGTAAAATATAATGATATTGACATTTGACATTTTTAAGTTTAAATTCAATTGTGGATTAGACTTTAAATCGAATAATAAATTATTTTAGTTGCCAGAACGTCATTCCGGTCAATCAATGTAGTGAGGGACCTTAACTTCACTACAGTAACATACTACATATAATGACAAAATTATCTAATTCATTGAATTGATTGTTGTTACAAAATTTTATTTGAAATTCATTTTCTCTAATCGAAATCTGTCACTTACTTTTTACTTTGTTTAAAAAAAAAGTCCTCGCGTGCGGTTTTACTCGTAGGATTTATAAAGCTAACACTAACACCAAAAGTATTTTTTCTAATCCAAGAAAAATATTTTTATATTTTTTCATTAATATAATATAACTTATATTAGAATTCAAATTAAAATAATAAATGGGTCAAAAAATGCGCTAGCTATTTACAACATTAATTTAAAAACATTTCTCTGTTTTAAACTATATTTACTATCTATGCGATAGCAGATCGGTATTTGGCAGCGCGACCCAGCAAAGAATTTGATCAATTTTTATTGTCTTGAAGACACTTGAGTGCGAAGGAAATCGGATGTTGTACATAGCTGTGACATTGCCTTAGATCTTTAATACCTACTTTTGAATAATCGTATGGAAAATATTCTATTTGCGTTGATGATTTAAAATTCTATTTCTTTCGTCTGCTTTTTGATAAAATCAATTAGAATATTGTGTCAATTACTCAAATTCTTTAGGCACATCACTCGCAACGACTCAATGGAACGTTTGGTGGTGCAAGGGAAAGTTGAGGGCAAAAGATCTCGTGGCCGCTCCCCAACACGATGAACAGACGTCATTAAGTCCGTCACATGGAATACTCTCTGACGGACTTAATGAGGTCTGTTCATCATTCGATCAACGATTGTTCCCACTCCACCAGAAACAGAGACACATGGCGACGGGTCAAAAGAGCTGCTGTGTCGTCAAGAGTGTACGACTAAGAAGATGAATCAATTAGTAGACAACATCCGCAGCGTAGCGGTATTTGGCTCCCTTTAAATTTCGGAAGTCGTGGGTTCGATCCCTACGTCGGACAGGAAATCTTTGTCTAAATTCTAACATTTCTTTCCGGGTCTGGTTGGTTGAGGGACTAACCATCGTGCCTCGGAAAGCACGTTAAGCCGTTGGTCCCGATTGCCATTAAATCTTGCCATTAAATCCATAACTGCAACTTAGGAAATCATACATTTACAAAAAATCACTAAGCTGCACAAGTTATTTTTATTAAATAGGTAATAATTTAAAATACCTAAATGACACTAAAATACCGTTTTTCTTAGAATATTGAATATGTCACATAATGACTTCTTGCAATAAGCCGATAGCATATCAAAGTAATTTCCAGTGTAGGATTGATTTGTTTGAGTCAATAAGTCAATTGAGTCGCTCTATTGAGGCCTACAGATTATTTGGTAATAGAGTTAGTCCGTTAAACAGGTTTCATTGCATATATCAACACAAGCATTCGTGTGTTAACCCACACCGAGCTAGTTTTGAGTAATCAGCCGTTAAAGTGTTAAACTAAATACAAACATTCATATCCTATTAATATTATAAACGCGAAAGTTTGTAAGTACGGATGGATGGATGGATGTTTGTTACTCTGAATTGGCTGAAATTTTGCACCGGGATAGATTATACACTGGATTAACATATAGGCTACAAAAAATCACGCTCCGACCCACTGCAGCCGAGTAACGCTGTTAAAACCGCAGCGCAGCTAATAGGAAATAAGCAATAACCATTTTTGTACTCTAAAATACTCTGCAATTATTTTTCAATTAAATTGATTGCACCATCGCAGACCCTCTGATTTAAAGCGTCAGACTGCATTCATAACTCAATATCCGATTTTTTGTGGGTTAACACACGAACGCTTAACAGCGTCCATATGGCTGTGTAACTTAATATAGCATTGCTGAAATTGATTTATACTAGCTGAAGTAGCAAAAGCTTCGTGGCTAACGACATGATATGTCGGCCTAAAAAAAACTGCTGTTATATAAATTTATACTAATATATAAAGCTGAAGAGTTTGTTTGCTTGAACGGGCTAATCTCAGGAACTACTGGTCTGATCTGAAAAATTCTTAGTGCAGAGTGAAGACGTTCACACTTCACACTATATATAAGGGTAAAGTATAGTTACCACAGTAGCATAGTATGTTTGGTTAGGTTAGGCCAAGTATCATAATAACATAATAATTAAGTAAATAACATAATAATTAAGTAAATAACATAATACTAATGCGCGTTCACTGAAGGTGGTAACTAAATTTAACAATATGATTGGCACGAAAGTTGATCAACTTACGATTCGTATTATTTTCCGGTGACATATATTTTTGCAGCACCTTATGTAATACTCTATGTCTTCAATCAATGTGTGTTACCAGTGATGACATATGGATCTGAGTCGTCGTCTCTTACTGTGTGCCTCATAAGAAAGCTCAAAGTCGCTCAGCGAGCTATGCTCGGCGTTTCTCTACGTGATCGAATCAGAAATGAAGAGATCCGCAGGAGAACGAAGGTCACTGACATAGCTCAACGGATCAGCAAGCTGAAGTGGCAATGGGCAGGACACATAGCTCGAAGAACTGACGGCCGATGATGTAGAAAGGTTCTCGAGTGGAGACCACGAAGCGCAGCGAAGGACGACCGCCTGCACGATGGACCGACGACCTCATAAAGGTCGTGGGGAGTCGGTGGATGCAGGCCGCTAGCGATCGTTCCCGCTGGAAATCGATGGGGGAGGCCTATGTTCAGCAGTGGACTGCAACAGGCTGATGATGATGATGATGCTGTGTAATACTAGGTTCACGCGCGCGTTTTCCCCCGCTTAGTTCCCGATCCCGTGGGAATCTAATTCTTCGATCATCTACAGTTGACGAATCTTTAATTTAAAACCATTGTCTAATGCAATTTCATTGGCTTAAGCCCGGTTTAACTCACGTACGTGGGTATTCTACTTTACCTCATAGCTATGAATGAATCAATTAATTCAATCAATCGGATGGTACATGTCTGCTTATAGTTCTGGCTAGTCCGGAGGCTCCCAAACTTGTAGACCCCTTTAAAATTTTACTTAAATTTAACAAATGCTTGTTAAATTTCTATTATCATATTAATAAAAAACATAAAAAGGCATCGAAAATAAATTGGTAATTATTACATATACAAATAAATTATTTCATCATCATCATTATACATTGCTATTAATATAAAATAATAAATTAATTTTACAAATGTATCATTAATATTTGTTATTTTAATAAACTAAAATTATACCTTTTTTTTATAAAGATTAATAGCAGAGTTTTGTATTCTTGTTAACCCCTCGTGCTAACCTAAAATGCTTGTGTTACGAGTGGGTTCACGTTGGGAGAGGTTCTAACCGGCATTCTCAAGATCACAAGTCTGACGCACTAGCTATTAGGCTGCGGCCGCTTAAATGATGCTTTATGAACTTTGCATGAACCCCATATTTCCATCGCTTACAACTTGGGAACTTGATTATTTTTACGCCTTCGTAGACCCCCATCGAGTCCCACGTAGACCCCTGGGGGCCTACGTGATCCACTTTGGGAATCACTGGACTAGTCACTACCGACAAACATCGGAATGAAACGCTATTGGGTTACTGAATTAATTCAATGATTCCTTTTACCTGTGTTTCATATTTAATCAACTGTGAATATACGGAAATATATATGCTTCACTAGCTGCTGTCTGTGACTTTTCGAATAATAAAAGGATTTAAAAAGCTATCTAACAATCGAGTTATCGGATATAAAGTGGTTTCTTTTGAAAAAAAAATGACTAGCAGATGCTTGTACACTACTAGTATTGTGAACCTTTCACTGGTAAATAGCTCCTCCCGACCCTTAATTTGCAAAGAACCATCCGATGCCCTAGTAGACCCGAAGTCCGAGAGGCCCGCGAACTGTAAAGTAGAGCGACAGTTGCACAAAACCCCCTAAAATACTAAAAGTCATAATCCCTCAATCTCATCGCCGGCGGCCGCCCTGAGCCGAGGCCAAAGCGCCACAGGGGGCGCCCTCTTGCGCAGTTTGCTTAGTTTGTAGTTTTTTATACCATTTATTAAGGCTAGAGCTCTGCTCGCCCGGTGAAGTAGCAAGAGCCTCGTGGCTAAATAAAGATACGTCCGTCCGAAAAAAAAACTGGCAAATAGCTATTTTTATAACGTAAAATACATGCTACTTTTTATACCTGTCTGTTTGTTTGTCCATATATTCCGCCTTGTGCCTAAAACGGTTGTACCAATTTGGACGAAAGTATAATTTTTTTTAAACAAATCTCGCAATTGTTTAATTAATAGACACAAAGCACACCCATACTCAAAACCACTATCTGTTGTTCACACAAAAAAATATCCCAGCTGGGGATTGAACCCAGAACTCCAGTACTCAGAATCAATAACCGTGACCGGCCGTAGCATGGCTAGGGCGTCAGACTTGGGTTCATGTGGTCGCCAGTTAGATCCCCACCCATTGTACTGCCGATGTGAACCCACTCGTAACACAAGCATTTTAGCTTATCACGAGAGGTTAACAATACTAGTAATGTGCGAAAACTCTGCTAGTAATTTTGGACGATTCGAGCATCGAATCCAAGGCTTTACTTACTAGTTAGTTCTTAGTTAGTAGTTTAGTATGACAGACATAATATGTAGCTATCCACGAGGTTTTTTCTTCACCGGACATAAGGGCGAGCTGAGCTAACCTAATCTAACCTAACCTTATTCATTATTTCAACCGTAGAACGTCAACTGCTGGACATAGGCAGTAAGTAACTAGTAAAAAAAACCAAGATTTTGTAAATTTATAAGCACACAGTATAAATAATACACAGTAATACATCTTTAATACAATTGTATCAATACTATTGTGTGCGTTGCTAGCACTAACTTTATCGCGGCTTTACTGTTGTTGTCCTAGTTTATGACTGGGCCCTTAGTATAAAGTGTGATGAGAAGTACCGTTTTCTAACATACATTTACTAGTTTATGAATTGCTGTCCGTACGTTTTAGCCCATAGCTCCCGGTCACGTGGGAATTTCATGGTTGAATATATCTTATTACTTGATAATATAGCTTTGTATGTTTGGAAATTTGTTTTTATTTTGTGTTGTAATTTAATTTCTTATGAAATTAATAAAATACAAATATTCTCTCTGAATATATATGATACGGGCAACGCCCGTATTAATAATGCCCGATGGCCCGTGGTCCATGTAATAAGTCAGTGTTTGTGATAGCTAGAATTTATCACTTTGACCGGGCAGTATGAATAATTCCCTACTTGTAGGCGGGCAATGTGATAAATTGGTTTAGGTTTAGGTTATTTTTTTCCACCTAAAAACCTTTTGCGCTTCTCATAAATTGTGTAAGTTTAATTTCATTTAATAAAACAAAAACACTTCATTTCACCTATTTTATTACTTTGCCCAAGATAGGGTGGGCATTATTCATAATGGCCGGGGAAAAGTGATTAATCATGCTGTTTTAATCACATTGCCCAATTGTGTCGGGCATTATTAATACAGACCGGCCATTATTAATAATGCCTGGACTTATCAAATTAACAAAAATAATAATAAAAATGTTTTATTCATCATTGCCCGTAACATTTATACAAGCTGGTGCCCACGACTTCCTTCACCTTAAATAAGATTTATTTTACAAGTAATACTATTACAACATCGCATAACCCCATTCAAAAAACTAACTAAACGGCGAAAAGACAAAATATGCACCCTCCCGTGCACACGATCTAGCTATTCAAAAATATTTTTTCACTACCAAGGGCCGGCTCTTTATAATAAAATAAATAAATACATTTCAGTATATTGCCTATCATATTTTAAATGCAAGAAGTCCGTTTTTGCATTTTTGCAAGGTAAGGTAAGAGTTAAGATGAAACAGAAAACTTCGTAGCTGTTACCTAACAACGAATATGCATGACAACCCACAATAACCACTAATAACTCATCACTTCGCACATAAATTCACACACCCAACATAACTCACAAACACATGCACACAACCCATTTTTTTTTTTCTCTTTCTAATATAATAATATGTACTTTCTAGTTATAAGCCAAAACTATAATCATAATGGTTCAATTTCCAATTAAATCATTAAAGCAGTCTGTAGTGGAGACAACTGATGTACTTATATTTAGCACGTCGATTGAACATCTAGTGAACATCTTTAGGGAATGGCACTGTACTCCTTAACACAGGTTATTTTATAACCTAGCTAGGATACAGGACCTCACCTATTGCCTTAATTGTAGTGTTGTATATTAATGAAAGTGATGTATATATATATTTTTTTTTGTTCTACTACAATGTTTTGGAAATAAAGATTATTATTATTATTATTATAAGTAATAAGGATTTTATAATAATAAATAAAATTATTTTATAAGAAAGTCGTGTTTAAATCTTTGATTTATTTCGTTTAATACAATGTATTTATCTATGTATATCATTTTTTAATAACGGGTAATATGAAATAGTTTAATTGTCATACTGTGTTCTCTACTCTGTGTCACTGTGACGTCTATATCCGAAATTCATCTGCATATAGTTTGACAGTGCCTATTCAATAGACATGACTAGGCCCGCGCAAAGTGTATCATTTTTGCGATTGGAACATTTGCATCTGAATCACTAAACTGTTCCGGAACACTGATATGTTTCATTTGGAACATTTGGAACACCGGCACCGGCTCAAAAGATGCAATTGAATAAACATGCAATTATTATTCAAACAATATCATAAAACAACTGGATCGTGTTTGTTTAAATTTGCGCAAACATAAACAATTCAAAAAGCTTTGTCAAAGTAATGATACCTAGTCTTCTATTTCATACAAGAAACAACCTAATAGTATTTGATATGTTAGCACCATAATGGTTATTATTACGTGCATTGAATCAAGAGCCGCTGTCCGAGAGCTAGCGAGCGAGCGTAGGGATATGTATCCCGCTCACCGCTCAGCATTTTGTGTCTCACTCAAATCTCTCACTCGCAACTCGCAAGCGACGTCGTTCACGGTCCGGTCGGTCCGCAAAGTAGTGTTTCAGATTCAGTGTTCCAAATGATGCATTTAAAACATTACTGACGTTCCAATCTTTCGAAACACTAAAATGTTTCGGAACAGTGAGTCGGTTCAGTAAAGAGTTACACACCTCTAGACATGACATGACTTGATTATTATGTGAAACGTCAGATAACGGGTATGACGTCAGTTAATTTACTAGGTAGTGCTTCAAGCTTTTAGTTCAGCAAGTTCTTGTGGTAGTAAGAATAGAGAGGGGCAGCGAAAGGTGTTTTTATTTTTTCAGACAGACATATGTTTATTAGTTAGCCACAAGGCGTTTGCTACTACATCGGCATAAAGGCGAACAGAGTCCAGCCTAAATAAATGGTTTAAAAACTACAAACTAAGCAACCTGCGCAAGAGGGCGCCCTCTGTGGGGTTTGGACCTCGGCTAAGGGCGGTCGCTGGCGATGAGATTGAGGGATTATGACTTTTAGTATTTTAGGAGAGTATTGTGCAACTGTCGCTCTACTTTACAGTATGCAGGCATCTCGGACTTCGGGTGTACAGGAGCAGGATGGCATCGGATGGTTCTTTGCAAACTAAGGGTCGGGAGCACCTTGACTAGGAGTTGAGGTGGGAAATTAATGGGGTTCTTCTTCAGTGAATGATACATTTCCCAGAAGTAGTAGAAAGAGCACAGCGTTGGTATGCTTATTTTTTTATTCGGGGCAAATAACAGTAACATGCCAAACTAACTAGAGATAATAAAAACATTTACTGTTCTGGCACTAGCAGTCTTTGTATTCGTGTCAATGCCATTTAATATAAGCACAGAGGTCATTTGACTTCGATAAAAATGTCTTAATTACTATAGTGATCGAACCTACTGACATAAACAGATTTATGTACATTAGTTGATAAATAATACGTGAAGTCTTTGGTCGACTGGACCCACTCTTTATTGGACAACCGGGTCCATTTGTCCACATGATTTATATTCTGTATTTTCTTTGGTCAACTGGACCCACAATCAAAGTAAACAAAAACTCTATTAAAACTGCTAAGTCATATTATAAGTTACGTGTGCCTTTTTAACTTTAAAAATAATATGTACATGTAAATTAGTCATATTGATAAAGCTAAAATCAGCCAACACTCAGCACCTCAGTACTATTCTTTGGTCACCTTTACACCTAAATCGTTTCCTTATTCACTAACTCTTTAAAAATAATTAATAAACGTTTCACTTTCATATACTAATTTGATTTAGAAACGCTCGTGCACTTGCAATAGTTTATTACAGTAGAATATAGTTTATTAATGACTTTGGTATGTCTACCATAGACATTAACAAATATTAAAACTATTTGTTTTATGCGTAAGATTAAATACCAAAAAAAAAATTGACTGGATTGATTGATACCGCGGGTCCATTTCGAGCGGGTCCGGTTGACCAAAGACTCGTGAATCTGTCTCCTTGGTCGCCTGTAGGTACAATAGAAGTATTGCTAATAAACAATATGTTTTAAAATAGCAAATAATACTATCTATATCGTCGAAGTCAATGCCATTTCAGCAGTCGCGTCGTCTGTCCTCAGCTGTGCTATTTTCATTGACCTTTGTTGAATCAAATTTTTAACTTCCCTAAATTTTAAAATGATTCTGCTGAGATATATTTTGGTATATTATATAATAGCGAATACCTACCCAGCATAGGCTAATAAGTTAATACCTCAGAGGTGTTGCCATAGTCACCGCGCCTGGTAGGCGGATTGGTGACCGCAGCATTATGTACGGTATAAACGCAGGTAAAAGCTGCTGGACCTTACCGTTATGTGATTGCGATTTGTCATTACCGGTATATGATTGTCTTAGATTAAGTAATAAAAATCGGGACCGACAGCTTTACATGCTTTCCGAGGCATGGAGGGTAGTCTCTCAACCAACCATACCCAGAAAGCAATCTTTCGATCAATCGATTTTACACAAAAATCCGGAATGGTAATCAAACCCACGACTTTCGGTTATTAAGGTGAACCTTATACTGCTCTGCCATCTGCCATCATCATTATCATTTCAGTCCAAGGTGTCCACTGCTAGAAATAGCCCTCCCTCATAGATCTCCAGTTGTTACGGTTAGAAGCGGCCTGCATCCACCGTGATCCCGCGGCCTTAACTAGATTTCATTTATTTCTATCGAATTATTTATTAGCTACAATACCAAATACAAATAAATATAAAAACAAGAGTATGATTCTTTTGGGTCCGATATCAATATGAGGTCACTTGTCCATAAATTTGCTATAACAATATTGACTTTTATAGCAAAACTTTTATGGTTCGGTATGGAATGAGTGGAGTTTGTATATATAATAATGTTGATATCAATATCAAAGATATAACTCAGATATGATATAAAATAATTTACTTACTGTTGCTTATTATATTTGCACCACAAATGTTTATATTGGGAATTACTTCAAGAGGTACATTATTTTTCTATATGACGTAATCGAATCAGAAATGAAGAGATCCGCAGCAGAATAAAGATCGCTGACATAGCTAAACGGATTAGCAGGCTGAAATGGCTATGGGTAAGACGCATAGCTCGAATAACTGACGGCTGATGGAGCAGAAAGATTATTGAGTGGAGACCACGAACTGACAAGTGCGGCGTGGGACGACCGCCTGCACGATGGACTGACTACCTCATAAAGGTCGAAGGGAGTCTGCGGACGCAAGCAATTGTTCCTGCTGGAAATTGACTGGGGCGGCTTATCTTTATCAGTGTTGATTATGTTTAAGCCTGTTTATGTACCTACTAAATGTTTTTAAACTTTCGCGATTTGTACTCATAATTTTTAGTAGACGCGTCTACTAAAAATTATCTGTTTTTGTACGTTATAATTTTGTCATTACCGACGCCATCTTTAAAACAAAGATAATTAATAGAAGTTACTATTCACAACATTGCTGTACAGATTCAATTATTTCGAAAATGTTATTTCTTATTATCATTGCGCGAATAATAACTCCTAGGATTACCTTTGTTTTAAAAATATAGATAGACATTTTTCCCAAAACACACATATCACAGCGACTGGGATTTAACATAATCCTAAAAAGTCTATATCCCTAATACCTTTCCAAATATAATATATACAATTACCAGATCTACAATCCCAAAAAACAATTTATCTTTTTTGATAACAAATCAGCTTCACAAAAGGTTTGATAAGGGAAAATTATTCTTTGCCAAGATTTCCTCCGCCATACGTACAAATGATGGATGTGCTACAAATGTGGCCTGTATATAATGCTCATGATAATACCGATTCTGCTTATGTAAGGCCAAATTGAGCTATGTCTGCTTTGATAAAATCTTGCCTTGCGTTTTTGTTGAAATGGCAAATTTGGGCGGTTATAAATGATTGTTAAATTGCGCAGGCTATTTGTATAAATCGTATGGTTTCAGAGTTCGTGGATTCGGTTCTTGTTTTGGTATGTTTTATATAAATGGAGGTAAGGAACTTGGTGAGTTGTAAGACAACTTTTTAATCCTTGAAAAGCACGAAGTATTTTTGATCTCAGTTGTCATAACACAGAATAGACTTGGGAACTGCTAGAGCGATTACAGCAGTGGACGTAACCGGGTCGTTGATGAAACGTTCCTGCACTTTTGTAGTAACCAATTGCCTCAATCGGGACCAACGGCTTAACGTACTTTTATAAGCATATAAGGAATAAAAAATGACTTTAGAACACTAATGTAATAAAGAAAGAAGATGAGTTTGAGTTTAGTTACAATCGAAAAACGTTTGTAACAAACTCATCCCACCATACAAAAAAAAAACTTAAACCATAAGAAAACTTCATTATTCAGGTATAAACAATTGCTTGATATTCTGAATAGGTCCCCACGGAGACTGGAGTTACAGCTGAAAGAAAATAACTTAATTTACCGCAATAATTCGAATATCATTATTCTCGCGTGAAACGACGCAATGGTATAAATTGATTGAATTATGAAATGAAATCGCACAATTAGAGTTAACTCACAAATTTGTAATATTAAGCTAAGTTACTGCGTAGTTTGTTGGTAACTCGATTTGTATGATTTGCGAGTTGCATGAAAGTTTCTGTCGGCAGATTATATTTTTAAATCATTACTTGTATTATAAAAGGGAAATATGTTATTTTTGCTGTGTTTGTTTGTGGTGTATTAATGCTATGAATATATTTATACTAGTACAGATTATAAATATTATATTTGATTATTTAACACGCCCAACGGACAAAGTATGTCGGATTTATATCACTAAGGGGTCAATTTTAGTATGAAAGGTATTCGTATATACATTTCATATATTAGATATATTTAATTGATATAGGACCATATAATCTTCCATTAACACTATATAACAAACCATGATAGCAGTAAATACAATTTATGAAATAAATGCAAAAAAAAAGCCCAGTGGTAGATTCTTATGGGAACTCGAGTTCCGAATTCGATTCCGGGACAATCATTTGTATAAAACAAATAAAGTTGTTCTAAGTCTGAGTGTGCTTTGTGTCGGTGAATGAAGCATATTTGTAAATTAACAGAAAAGACGAAAATAAATAAGCAACTCATCTGACTGGTGGCTTCGCGTGACGTTTTATTTGCCATTCTACTACTACAATATCAGTGAGTACATTATGGGTTTGTAACCCCGCAACATAGTGAAATCGATTATTTTACACGGGAGTTGTCTCTTAAAGCAAAATAAAACATCTTTTGGACAAGAGAATAAACAATTCTGGACGCGTAAAATCTTTTATAAAACTGTCGCGTGAAAACATTTTTGTTAAATGTTTTATCGTAAATTGAAAAATAACCTCGAGGGCTATCGTAATTTTAAATGTGTTTCAATAAGTTTTTGTACTTCGCTTTATAATCCAAAAACGTGTTCAGGACAAGTAAAAGGTTTTCTATACAAACATTATACAAATATGTTTGTTTACTTGATATTACCTTAATCACCAAGCTTGGCAGGGAAGTTTATGATCACAATAGCTGCACCCCGCGGTTTTACCCGCGTCATTCAGCTCCAGTGGGTCGGAGTGTCATTTTTAGTAGCCTATATGTTAATCGATCCCTAGCCCTGGAAGAGGCCGTTAAATGATGGAGAAGCTGGCACATCTCCAACCAGCATTGGTCAATCGCTCGTCTCCGCTGCTCCTGCACGACAACGCGCGACCTCATACTGCACAGGAGACGGTCTTCAAGTTGCAAGAACTGGGGTTGAAAGCTCTCCGTCATCCAGACTACTACTTTTTCTAGAATTTGGATAACTTCTTGGCGGGAAAAAATTCAATACCCGAGAGGCAGCACAAAATGCCTTTGAAGAATTTGTTGCCTCCCGTCCAGCTGATTTCTTTAAGAAGGCTATCATAAACTGCCACTGCGTTGGCAAAGATTCATTGATTGCACGGGTGATTACTTCGATTAATACAAATAAAAAATACATGAAAAAAAAACCGTTTAAATTTTTGTCATACAAAACGGCAATTTCATAGGTAAAAAGACCTATTATTATGCAGAGGAAATTTTTTATTGCTTATTTATTGTTTCCTTGTTTTTATGTATTTTCCGGCTTAGACGAGACAAACCCATGTCTTCCTATGGGTATCGACGAAGGGATATACAGCTGATAGATGGCAGCATCTATCAGATCAAGGTTACGTACTGCGATCACCAATCCGCCTGCCAAGCGTTGTGCTTATGGCAGTAATCCTCAGAGGATTGTTTACATTAAATAGGCTCCGGAATCAATGGACCGATTTCCCAACTCTTTCACCAGGAGTAACATAGGCTGTATTTAATTATGAAGTTCCCACGGGAACGGGAGCTAAGTAGGTGAAACTGCAAGCGGGAAGCTAGTCATCATCATCATCATCATCATCAGCCCGTATAACGTCCACTGCTGAATATGGGCCTCCTCCCATGGAAGGGTATTTACCATAGTCACCACGCTTGGCAGACGGGTTGCTGACCGCAGTTTTGTATTGTGCCACTCGAGGAAACGCTGCTGCCCGTTCCTTGATATACGATTATTATAGATGATGTTATAATAATCGGGACCAACGGCTTAACGTGCTTTCCGAGGCACGGAGGGTAGTCCCTCCACCAAACAGACCTGGAAAGAAATCTAAGAATTTACACAATGATTTCCTGTCCGGATGGAACCCACGACCTCCGAGATTTAAAGCGAGCCAAATACCTCTACGCTACGGAGGGTGTCAAAGCTAGTATCAAAATAAAACTCATTTGCAGATACGTGGTGCGTTAAACCTCTCATAATATATGTTTCCACGTGCAAAATCCTGAAAATCTAAATTCAACAAACGCTTAATCTAACGGCGTGACAGTTGCTATTTACCGCACTACAGAAACCTTAAGCACCACACTCAATTTTACACCTTAAAATTTACTAAATAAAACACATTATCCAACGATAAAAGTATGATCAACTCTACCTACCATCGAAGATTAGAAATGTCATTCAGGCTGCGAAATTGATGCTTTAGGAGATCTGACGTGTTATGCTATTGCTGTCCTGCTCGTGACTGTGAATTATGTTGTTGTTGTCCTGTTTTTACGCAATGTATTAGCTTCGAATCAGTTTCGCGCTTAATTGGAGTTGAAAAATGAAAAGGTTGTCATAATTGAACAGTTTAATGTAATAGGTTAAGTTCTTAACTAGATAATGCCGTAGCCCAATGGCTAGGAGGTCGGACTTGTGATTTTGAGGTCGCCGGTTCGATCCCCACCCATTGCACTACCGACGTGAACCCATTAGTAACACAAGCATTTTAGCTTAGCACGACGGGTTATAAAGACGGGTTACTAGTAGACTGCAAAAACTCAACTTGGTTTTTTTTTGAAGCAAGTTTTTTAACCGTTGATGTCCGGTTTAGAATAGGCGATTCCATGTCTACCCATGGTTGTCGTAGGAGGCCATGAAGGGACATACAGTTGATAACAGGCAATAGCATCTCTCAACTCCACGGTACTTACCATCTTACTGCGATCACCAATCCGCCCGACAAGCATGGGGATTATGGAAATACGACCTTGACTTGTCACATCCTTCTAATTGAGTAAAAAAAACAAGTTTCTACATTTTTTTTAATAAATATTACCAGCAGAGTTGCAGTCCACTAGTATTCTTATTTACCCCTCGTGTTTGTAGCGGGGTATTGCACAGAACGTAGAATAATAAAATACGGAAAATATAAATAGGAAATGTATATTATAAGAAAACGGTAGTCATGACAGGATTGACAAAAAAAGATCACATGGAAGATTTTTTTTTTTAAATATTACAAACTAATATATTTCTACCAAACCGTTAATAGTCAGCCAGATATAATTTACATTAAATTAAACCTATTTCAACAGTGTTAAGCTAAAATGCTTGTGATACGAGTGGGTTTACGTCGGTAGTGCAATGGGTGGATATCGAACCGGCGACCACAAGGTCACAAGTCCGACGACAAGTCTACTATCCTAAGGCAACAGCTGTTTATAAGAATGTACTTAAAGAAAAGTTAATTAAAAATATTTCTAGAATCTTAGTTCCGCCAGCATTATGAAACAAACTATCTTACTCAAACAGCGTTACTTCCACAACAACTAAAAATGATGCTACTTTAAAATGTTAATTAATTTCGTGCAAGTTCCGGCCAGTTTGAACTTCACGAACAAACAAACTTACAAAATGTTGCACATACTTACTTATTGTTGAGAGTCGCTACAACTATGTTGCGGACCAACTTTGGACCAACTTTCAACCAAATCTGTCTTAAATTGACGCTCTTAATAGTGGTTCTCAAACTATTTAAGTCGTAGACCTTTTTTTCGTATGGACTTACGTAGGTAGCCACGAGGCTTTTGCTACTTCACCGGGCGTGAGCAGAGCTCCAGCCTTCAACCTGCGCAAGAGGGCACCCCCTGTGGGGTTTGGACCTTGGCTCAGGGTGGGCGCTGGCGATGAGATTGAGGGATTATGACTCTTAGTATTTTAGGATAGTTTTGTGCAACTGTCGCTCTACTTAACAGTCGTGGACCGCTAGGCATAATTATTACCGTAGACCCCCATTTTCTATTATATCACTAGTGGATACCTGGCGTATGCATTTCGCATTAGTTTCATTTTAATGAGACGGTTTATGGTGTGCCTAAATATTGGTTTTTCGGATGGACATTTATGTGGCCATGAGGCTTTTGCTAGCCTCATTAAATAGTTGATTCAAGGGGTATTGTATCGTATTGCATGGTTTCAAAGTCTACGATAATATGAGTAGGTATTTTTATACGAGTAGGCCATGGGGTTTCCGGTTTAGAATATACCAACTGTTGTCTTCCAATGGGTGTCTTAAGAGGCATGTAAGGGATATACAGCTGATCGATGGGCAGCAGGATCTATCAGCTTAAGGTTAGTAACCATTTGTCTGCGATCGCACGTCAATCTGCCAAGCGTGGTGATTATAGCAATATCCTTCAACAACACTGGCTTGCTAAGGACTGTTAAGAGCTCCCCGTTTACGTCCACTGCTGAACATGGGCCTCCTCCCGAGGGAGGGTTTTGCCATAGTCACCACGCTTAGCAGGTGGAATGGTGACCGCAGTATTATGTTAATACACAGGAAAACGCTGCTGCCCGTTCCTTGATACGCGCTTGTTATAGATGATGTTATAACAATCGGGACCAATGGCTTAACGTGCTTTCCGAGGCATGTAGGATAGTCCCTCAACCAACCAGACCCGGAAAGAAATCTTAGAATTTACACAAAGATTTTTTGTCCGGTGTAGGGATCGAACCCACGACCTCCGAGACTTAAAGCGAGCCAAGTACCGCTACGCTACGGAGGTTGTCCTATATATGGTCTAAGACCAATTGAATATATCTAATATATTATGAAAAGTATGTACGAATACATTTCATACTAAAATTGACCCCTTAGGGTCTGCACTTTGGGAAACACGGCTCTTAACCCTTGTTCCTGAGATAAGTACAAGTAAGTTCGTGATAACTCTAAATGTGATGTCAAAATATGTATTTGCTTCCATTTGCATAAACAATAGCGAAATGATACTGTGTAAATTTATAGTATTATAAAGCTAGTATATTCATGTAGCGATTTTTTTTACTAAAATAAATAAACACCAAGAACCGGCGACGCGGTAGGCCCAGAGAGAGACGGCGAGTCAAACTGGACCCTTTTCTGAAGGATTGGTGCCAAGTGACTTCTGATAGGGAAACATGAAAACAAGGAAGGGATGCCTTTGCCTTGCAGTGGGACACATCGGACACATAATCAATTAATTGCTGTCCGTACTAGCCTAATGAATTTACTGCCCTCGGTGTCTAAGAATGCACGTTAAGCCATTGGTCTTGAATGTTATAACATCTTCTATAACAAACGTATACCAGGAAACGGAAAGCAGTGTTTACTTGTGTGTTACAAAATACTACTGTAGTCACCAACCCGCCTGCTAAGCGTGGTACCTATAGCCAAACTCACCCTCACTTATGTTCAGCAGTGCACGTTATGCGAACAGTGATGATGATGATGATGATGACGACATTAAAAAAGTGTCCGGTCTATGTGCCAAAATGTGGCTTGAGTTTTGTTTATCATGTATCGGCTTACCTTTGACTATTATCTCGCTTGATGGTAGGCGAAGATAAGGCCTAAGATGATACACGCTTGCCTAGGAAGTGTCTGTTCACTTTAGTTTTAAAGACGTCTAGATTATAGCGTTCCGGAAAAACTGACCCCGGCCGAGAATTCCTCTCTTTAGCCGTCCGCATTATGGAAGAAGAAGCAAATCGCTTCATGCGTATTGAAGGAGTATATCATACAGACGGTACTTTCCACTTAAAACTTATTTGGTACAGTGGAACAAAAGTTAACGTGTTCTCAGTAAATATGTACAGTTTTATTAAAATTTTGCTTTAGTCAAAATAACTTTGTAGAATAACAGTAAATTTTAATGCGTTCGTGATTTGGGGGTCGGTTTTGAATTAAATTTAAAATGTATGAGGTAAACAGTTTTGGGAATACATAGCGGTTGCGTAAATTTTAAATTATTATTTTGGTATTCACTGTTGGTGAATTACCAAAAAAACCATTAAAGTTGTTTTTTCCTTTAAAAAAGAAACATTTACAAATACGTATATATAAATTTGTAAATGCTTTACGGTTTGATCAAAAATATAACTTTAAAATTATTTTTTCTATATGTCAGGTAAGTTAACACTGTTAGATATAAAATGTTATTGTATTATATTAAGGCTAAATATGCAAATTTTTATTATATTAAGGCTATATAATATGTAACAGAAAATATACAACTTTATTTCAGCTTTTAAATTAAACCAGTTTTAATATAATTTACTTAGTACAAAACTCATGTTATACTAAGGTTAAACAGTCTGTATATCAGGTCAAGACCCTCTAGGCTTTGACTACAAGGCTTCAAAATATAACGTCATTAAGCATTTTTTTTATTATTATTTAATTAGTACAGCAGTCACGTCTATACTAAGGTTTTATTGTCTGCTCAACACGTATATACCTTTTCGCCTTTGACTATGTAAGCATAAAAAAGTAACTGTATTATCATTGTTAAAAGTGTGCCAAACGAAGTGACTATAGCATAATCCCTCCCTCTTAAGAAGACCCATGTTCCATGTAGGGAAACTAATTTGTGGCCAGCTCTTCTCCTTTGTTGCCCCGGGGCATCCGGACTTAATCCTGCCCTGCATTGGACCGGCGACCACAACATCACAAGTCCGACGCCCTAGCCATTGGCCTACGGACGCTTTAATATTGCAAATAACTGTGTAATTGTCAAACACAGTAAGGTGTTAACCGTATTATATATGTTACAGTCAAAACTTATAATCGGTAAAAAACACTTTTGACTGCAAAAATCAGGCAAAAGTAGTTTTGAAGGGTCCATTTTGACTCACATAAAGTTCCAGAAACGAGATGATCTTATTTTTGGTCGCAAGTAAAAAAACACCAGGATTCTTACTTCTGTAGGTAAGGTAAGGCTAGAACTGTGACCACAACAGATCCAATTTCCATACAAATTATTAATTAAAGCAGTCAAAAGTGGTTTTGACCGATTATCAGTTTTGATATACAACATTATTGTTCATTACACTTGTGTGACCTAATTTGGCTCATTTTGCATATGTTAACAGAACATATATTAATTTATTTGTTAATAATACAATGAAGTATTGTTTGAGTGTTGTAGTGTAATATTTGACACAACAACACTCAAACAATACTTTATTCTGCATATTCATACCAGCCCCCTTTAATTAATGTACAAAACAATGTAATGAAACAATCGTGTTTTAGACTTTTGGTCCGGAGCGGGAATCGAACTGATGAACTCCAACGTTCGTCACTTAAAGCGAGATGTTTGCCGATGTGTCACGGAGGTTACTAAATAATAAATAAATTATTATAAATAATAATAATTCTTTATTACTCACAGTTTAATACAAAATCAAGGTAACACAAAATAAGAAACAATAATTTTTGGTTTTATATCACAATACGGAACGCAGCTGGCATCTTAGCTAGATTACGTAGTCGGTAATCTGTGTTAAAGATGCCAGGCCCTTTCCCCAGAATGCATACAATAAAAAGATTTTTCAACTAACAAAGATCTTTGGATCTCTGAATATTTAAATATTAACAAAATTCTTTTTCAATTTTTATTTGAGTGAAATCAATATTTTAACTAGCTGACCCGGCAGACTTCGTACTGCCTCAATCGATTAATAAAAGACCTAAACTTTTGTACAAAATAAACTGGCCCGGCAAGACTTCGTTTACGCGGTGTCCTACCCCTACCCTACCCCTTGTAGTTTTTAAACCATTTATTAAGGCTGGAGCTCTGCCCCACCTTTACGCCTGGTAGCAAAAGCTTCGTGGCTAACTACGTAAGTCCGTCTGAAAAAACACAAGTATAAAGTATGGATATTTCATCCAGTGATTTCCATAGGTTGTTAGGCTAATGGTACAATTACTTGGCTACGCCTAATTGTTAACACAAGTTTGCCAAAGTTCCACGGGTGCACAGTAAATCAAAATTTACTTGGTTGCATTGCCCACACACTGCCGCTGACATCCATACTGCACGAACATGAGTTCGCAAAGAGCGTAAGTGACTTTTTAGAAGTATGCTATTAAGAGAAGTGTAACTTTTGTCTTACGACATATATTCGATTGACAACCTCCGCAGCGTAGCGGTATTTGCTCGCTTTAAATTTTTGAGGTCGTGGGTTCGATCCCCACGCCGGACAGGAAATCTTTGTGTAAATCCTAAGATTTCTTTCCGGATCTGGTTGGTTGAGGGACTACCCTCTGTGCCTTGGAAAGCACGTTAAGCCGTTGGTCCCGATTATTATAACATCATCTATAATAATCATATATCAAGGAACGGGCAGCAGCGTTTCCTTATTTAATTAACTTTCGTGCCCGAAAGTTATAATATCATCTTTAACAAGCGTACACCAAAAAACTTTGCAGCGTTTACTTGTGAGTTACAATATAATACTGCGGTCACCAACCCGTTGGCCACGCGTGGTGACTATGGCAATATACTCGTATATCTAAATATTAGATACAATCTAAGACACTTTAAGCTAGACTTGTACCGCTTTAAGGCTGCAGCTCTGCTCGCCTTTATGCCCGGTGAAGTAGCAAAGCCTAGTGGATATATAACTATGCATATACGGAAAAAAAAAACTTGTAACGCTATGCTACGGAGGCTGTCAAATAATATAATATGACAATTGAATGAAAAGACATTGTAATGAACACAAAGTACCTACCTAGTAGGGCAAGGACAAAACAAACAATCATCATCATCAGCCCGTATAACGTCCACTGCTGAACATGGCCGTCCTCCCGCTGGAGGGTATTAGCAATAGTCACCATGCTTGGCAGGCGGGTTGGTGACCGCAGTATTGTGTTGTACCACACAAAGATACGCTGCTGCCCATTCCTTGATGTACAATTATTACAGATGATGTTATAACAATCGGGAGCAATGGCTTAACGTGCTTTCCGAGGCACGGAGTCCCTCAACCAACCAGTTAATTTACACGAAGATTTTTATGCGGAGTGGGCATCGAACCCACGACCTCCGAGATGTAAAGCGACCCAAATACTGCTACGCTACGGAGGTTGTCTATATCTAAATCACAATTTAATGAAAAGGAATTGTAATGAACAGAAAGTAGTAGGAAAAGGACAAAACAAACAATAGACACTAGATAACTTACGAAGTAGTGCCAAAATTAGGTATTCTAGTACAAAACTAGAACGACGGAGCAACTTATTATAATATGTTATGTTAACGACCTGCGCTACAGTGTAAAATTAACTCACTTTGTCAAATTTAATATAACCAAAGTACAGCCCAGAGATCTGGTAGAAACTTGTTATTTACTAAATACAAGATAGAAAACAACGTACATGACCCAGCTATTGTCAACTGGAAAGCGGACCGTTGCCCGATGTGTTTTTAATCGATAATAATAAATAAAAACGCACCGGTCGAGACAATAATAAATTACATATATTTTCAGTTCCATTAAATGTGACAATAATAAAATAAAAAAAGACAAAAATAAACAAATCACTAATACAAAAAATATAAAAAGAAAACTATTCAAACAAAAGAGTAGTTATTTCGGTAACACCAGCTGTGTAAACCTTGCTTAAAGTCTCGGGTTTGGATTCCCGGACATTAATCATTCTATAAAACCTGAAATTTCCTAACAGAACTGGTTGTTTAAGGATCACAAAACAGACTTATTTTCATATTTCTCAACAGTTTATGCTGTAAACTATGGAATTAACTCCAACATATTCAAAAAACATAAAAAGGATTTTCCTTACCTTAAGTATATATTGATGTAGGTATATAAGTATATATCGTAAGTATATTTGTATATGACACAAAAAAAAACATTTTTATTTACGTAAACCAATTACAGATACTTGCAAATTATTATTACTTGCATTACATTTGTTATTTATTTTTATAAACCTATTATAATTATTTATCATGAAATTCATTATTATAATTAATTTATATTGTCGCTAGCGATGCAAAATGCTTGTTCTGTCTATGTTATGCCAAAACAATTGTCATTATTAGGGTGGATATAACGACGGACGCGCTTTAATGCTACCACCGGATCCCCCCATGGATGCACCCCAAATGAGAAGATCCGGCGAAACAAACTCAGTGTGTTACTCTACCACCGGTTTTAACACGGCCCACATGAGACGGTCCGGCACGAATAAGAATCGTAATTTAATCAACGTTCTAGTTAATTGATAAACTAACTATAATAAAATAACTAGGTTTCGGATGGTTAAAAAAAACCTAAACCAATAGAGTTAAATAGGACTTATTGAAGTTGAAGTTTTTTTTTCTTTCTTAGATATTATAGAAGCATAGTTTCGTTTGGTTAGTTTAGGTCAATATAATAATTATGCGCGTTCACTGAAACCGACAACTAAATTTAACATTATGAGTAGCACGAAAGTTGATCATCTTACGGTTCTATCGAAATAAGCTACACCTTTGGTGCCATCGTATCCTCATTTATCTTGCTTGTGTGTACATAAATTATTAAATAAATAGTTAAAATCTTTTTTGAGGAAGTTAAAAGGGTTGATGATGAAGATACAAAACGCCTAATTTTAAACAAAGTTCTTTTAACGTCGCAATACGAAGAGCATGGGTTTTCTGTACGAATACACTGGACAGTGAGCTATTCTCCCCCTTGGTTATATAACGTCAACTTCTTCGATCGTTCATATACCAAAGGCGAAAGTAATATCACCAGCCTATTGATAACTCCGTAGCGGTATTCGGCTCGCTTTAAAATCTTGGAGGTCGTGGGTTCGGTCCCATCGCCGGACAGGAAATCTTTGTGTAAATTCTAAAATTTATTTCCGGGTTTGGTTGGTTGAGGGACTACCCTGCGTGCTTTGGAAAGCACGTTAATACGTCGGTCCCGATTGTTATAACATCATCTATAATAATGGTAGGTATATCATGGAACGGGCAGCAGCGTTTTCTTGTGTGGTGCATCATAATCAGTGGTACCACTGGGTCGTGGTCCAAACCCCTTCAGGGTGCCCCCAGGTGTGTGCCACTTAATTGTATGTTTTTTTTTTCAAATGTTTCTATATTGATCCATTAAAGTCTAAAATAATTAATATGAACTTAAACTTATTATGAGTACAGAAATTAATGACCAGCTGACGGACAGACTACTTTGGCTGTAATATCCTACAATTTGCTACCAGTTAATTAAGTATCTAGTTTAATTCATATAAAAAGAATAATTGTGTAACATTGTGATTCTGTCAAGTACAAGTGTATGTAAATACCTAAGTGCTAAATAAATTCATTATTTCATTAATACTGCGGTCAACAACCGGCCTGCCAAGCGTGGTGACTGTGGAAAATACCCTCCTTCGGGAGGACGCCCATGTTCATCATATTATAAAGTAGCAAATATTTCATCTCAATTTTTCGGACACTTCGATGACACAGTAAACAATAATTCAACTCGATACCAACCACAGTTCAAGTTTAAATACAGGCAGTCTAACTATTCTACCTCAGCTGTGGTTATATTCGAACTTTCTAGAAGTCCGTATAAGTTTAATTCGCTCCCGGCGTGCAATCGTCAGCTCCCTCATATTAGCAATGTCGATCTACCAACGTGCTCTCAAAAGACTTCTAAGGCACAACTTGAACCGTGTGTAATTACCATGATAATAATTTATATGCTCTTGCAAAGTGAAATTAGACATAGGTTAGACTTTCGACAATTACACTGTAGATGTGATGCAGGTGTACTTAGCATTGAAATTGCTATTTCTAAAGTAGTTACAGGTAATGTATGTAATATCCTACAATTTGCTACCGGTTAATTAAGTATCTAGTTTAATTCATAGCATAAGAATAATTGTGTAACATTGTGATTCTGTCAAGTACAAGTGTATGTAAATACCTAAGTGCTGAATACATTTTTTTTTTCATAAAATTAAAAATGCTTTTATCTGAAATGGGTGCAAGCAGAAGGTAAAGTAAAGTTATTGATTTTCAAAATTGAGATCAATAAAATTCGACCACTGGCAGGACTGTAATCTGAATCTTAGGTTAAGCCCCTAATGTCTTTACCAATTAGGCTACATTAGAACCTTACCGGCCATAGAAGTTTATCAATCTCTTTTATAACACGTATCTAGGGGACGGGGGACGTTATAAAAGAGATAGCAAAATTTTCGATAAAAACGGTTCCACCATAGCTTATTGGTAAAGGCATTAGGGGCTTAACCTAAGATGCAGATTTGAGTCCTGCCGGTGGTCGAATTTTATTAATCTTTTTTTTTTGTTTTTTTTTTTGTCCGGGTCGAAATGCATTTACGCATTCCCACCGCCGCTGCAGCGTATTCGCGCGCTGACGATTGGATATGTGGGACTCGCCCTCTCCATAGCGTGGTATGCTAAACTCATACCACGAGGAGAGGACCCTACACCACTAAAACCCCTCGGACACTCCTTCGATCCGCCGTTGGCGGGGGCCGGGTACGAGTGAGCAATCCGGCCCTAGTATGGAGACCTCTGAGCATGCTGATGCCATTAGTCGCCTCTCACGACATCCATAGAAAAACATAGGATGATTTTCTATGTTTCTGTATATCCTTACGACCACACTGTACAAATTACTTGTCTAATTAAAAGTTACTTAATATAAGTTAAACCGGTGTTACGACTGCAACTAAAACTAGTTGCAATAAACAGTTAGTAACTAGCGGGTTAGTATGTAGTTAACTCAACTCAACTATTGTAGTTATTGTTTGGGCTACAACTTACTTATTTGATTTATAAATTACTAGCTTCCCACACGCGGTTTCACCCGCGTAACTCCCGTTCCCGTGGGAACTTCATAATAAAATATAGCCTATATTAATCAGTGATAATGTAGCATTGAAATGGTGAAAGAATTTTTTAAATCAGTCCAGTACTTTTTGAGCAAATTCGTTACAAACATACTTACATACAAATCTTTTCTCTTTATAATATTAGTATAGATTTTATTCTTAATTGTTTTATTGTCTTTGTTTATAGTTCTCCCAAACGTTATTCGGATAAACTTTATGGAAATTGGCCAACACTGCAGAGTATATAAGACGTGCTTTTTTTCTGAAGAACATTTATGTAGCTAGCCACGAGACCTTGGCTGGGGTGGTTGCTGGCGGAGGATTGAGTAATGACTTTTAAATTTTACGACTACCCTCAAATAGTATTTATGCCATTGTAAGGCTGGTTACAAACTAATGTACTATACCATTTTTTTCTTGTCAGTTTAAACTAGTTGTTAGTGCCCGATATTGAGCGTCAACAAATCGGACACTTCCC
This sequence comes from Nycteola revayana, assembly GCA_947037095.2. Classification (NCBI taxonomy): domain Eukaryota; kingdom Metazoa; phylum Arthropoda; class Insecta; order Lepidoptera; family Nolidae; genus Nycteola; species Nycteola revayana. The sequence goes on along the minus strand of OX344851.2, from coordinate 13,540,699 downwards.
AATTTTTTCCTATTTTTTTCACACAAACCTGTTCTTATAATAATGTGTACAATAAAAAATATCAGCTAAATTGGTACGGTAATTCTCAAGTTATGCGCGTACATAATTAATATTTAAGCGATTTATTTGTATTAAAATATAGATAAGTAATTCTATTACGATGATTTTATTAATGGTATTCTTTTATCGTTTCAGGTAATACATATTGTTTGTGATGATTGATTGGAGCGTTTCACAAGACTTAAGTTTTTGATTTACTTTTAAAACAAGTTAAAACCAAACTTCTTGAAAGACACATTAGGTGGGTTTTTAAATGATTCTTATTATGTGTATGTAGTAAGAGAGCTCTAAGAATCATAATCATTAGTCATAATCATTTGTTTGAATAGGCACCGGAGCTACGAAACCTAATTCAAAAAATTATGTCACTATTAGCTGCGCCCCGCGGTTTAACCCATGTCACACTGCTCCAGTGGGTCGGAGCGTGATATTTTGTAGCCTATATGTTAAACCAGCTTATAAACTACGCGCGTGCACTTTCAGTCAAATCCATTCAGTATTTTTTACGTGAAAGAGTAACAAACATCCATCCATCCATCCATTCATACTTACTAATTTTCGCTACGTTATCCAAGAGTAACTTAAGCTCTATTAACTATGAACTATCTCCGCGAGTAAAACCACGTGCAGAAAGCTAGTAGGTAATATATTAAGACGAGCTTCTCACGGGACCGGGACTTGGTAATTTAATCTAAAAGTGGTATAATAAATTTTCATTTTATACTTCTATAGTTCCATAGAAAACCGTAGCGTACCGGTATTTGGCTCGCTTTAAATCTCGGAGCTCGAGGGTTCGATCCTTACACCGGACAGGAAATCTTTGTGTAAATTCTAAGATTTATTTCCGGGTCTGGTTGGTTAAAGGACTACCCTCCGTGCCTCAGAAAGCACGCTAAGCCGTTGGTCCCGATTATTATAATATCATCTATAATCATTGTTTTTCTCAAGGAACGGGCAGCAGCGTTTCCTTGTGTGGTACAACATTATACTGCGGCAAATAGCTCCCACGGGAAGAGGCCCATGTTCAGCAGTAGACGTTATACGGGTTGATGATGATGATGATGATTTTGACTTCCATAGTCGAGCAGCTCATGGAGCGTACTTACCACAGAAAAACATCAGTAAAAACAGTCTGTGAGATGAGAAATGTCTACCATTTCGTAGTTTAAAATCCAAAAAGCATTACCGATGTAGTTTAGTTCTGCAAATCGATTTATAACGATACCTACAGCTTTCAAACTGTGTGGAGAATAAATTTAAGTCAGTAGTAGTTTTGTAATACTGACTATTTACTATACTGTGACTACAGTAAAACCTGGTTAAGTGGGACCTGGATCAGTGAGAAACCTCCATTATTGAGAACTACACTTTTTCATCGAATTACCTATGTTAATTGGACTTTTCGAACCTGATTAAATGAGATTTGATTTCTAGGATTTTTCCGATGTTTACCTGTAAAATTGGGACTGTGGAGCTCAATTCCCTTTATAAGTGAGACAATTTATCAGGTTGAGACAGGTTTGGATTTTAATTTCTTTCGCACATGCTTTGTTCGTCAGTACTATCTCAAATGTTGACCTCTGTAAATGAGACAACTAAATTTTAAACCTGTCTCATTAGACAACTGGATAAATGAAAACCTCTTTAAATATTACAAAATCCTTGGTCCCTTCAGATCCCAAGTAACCAGGTTTCACTGCCATCTGGTTTCCGGCACTATGGTTCCGACGTATGGTTGGCGGTTTAGAATATTATAGACAACCCAATATTTTCCCATGGATGTCGGTAATAGTGTACTATGTGTGTGATGGATGGGGTGCAGCATTTATCAGCTCAAGGTTGCTTACCATCTTACTGCGGTCACTAATTCGCCTGTCAAGCGTGGTGATTATGGCAATAATCTGCAAGGAGGCAAGGAAAGGATCGCCTTGCCAGGGTTTTTAAGAGAACTTGATCAGCAGTAGCTGATATAGTAGAACATTATCTATCATCTATTCATATATTCGTATAATAAACTGGTACTCAAATTCTATAAATTATTTTATTATACAGGGTTCTATTTAAAACACCAACAACCTTTCAGGGGGTGAAAGTACTGATGATTATAAACAACTTTTACTATGGGACACACCAAGAAATCGCGAAAAAAAAAACACATATTCCATACATTTTGTCGAGGTAAGTGAACACAAATGTATGGAACAGTTGATTTTTTTTTCGAGATTTCCAGTTTGGTCCCATAGTAAAAGTTGTTTATAATCATCAGTACTTTCACCCCCTGAAAGGTGGTTGGTGTTTTAAAAATAAACCTGTATATATTATTAATTATAATATATTTTGAATAAAAATTAATGACCTATGACAAGTACAAGTGTTTTTTTTTTAATGTTATTGAATACTTTACGGAAAAGTTTACCATATATTATGTTTTAAAGTTAATACAATACGACCACCGGCAGGACTCGAGCCTTCATCTTAGGTTAAGCCCCTAATGCCTTAACCAATAAGGATCGATGACCGGTAGGGTTCCACCGTAGCCTAATTTTTTTTCTTTAACAGACAATAATAATTTATGAAGTACATTCACAAAAAAAAATATATCAACAAAAAATACTTAAAAAAGGACGAACCCGGACAATCAATTTTCAATATGGCAGTAGTGGGCCGCGCCACCACGTTTTTATCGATAGCGAAGCGGGTCTTTCTTTTTTTAAGTTTGGATCTCAGCATTTTTTTAAAATTATCAACTTCTTCCTCTAGCTTCATAGTATAGGTAACGAAAATGTTCTATAAAAAAATCCTTCATTATACCTCTTGTTATTACTTACAACTTTTATATTGCATACCTCCCGTCATGGAAAGTCACATTACATTAATAACAAGAAGAATATACATATATTATATACTACATAAAAGTATACAGGGTTACTATATCATATAGTGTTTTACCTTAAATTAAGTTATTTAAGATATTAAATTGTAAAAATAAAGAATTTAAGGAGCACTACCAAAATAGTGCTGTAGTTTCTGGCGATATTATAATTTATTTTGACTGTAAAGATTGTTTACTATGACATTATATAGAAATAGCAGGTAATATCATGATGATAATATGTTAATAAGTTTCATATTTTTTCGATCCAAATTATTATTAAAAAAAACCGGCCCAGTGCGAGTCAGACTCGCGCACAAAAGGTTTCGTACAATTATCTAAACAATTATTGTAGTATGGGAGCCTCTCCAAATATTTATTTGATTTTATTTTTATAGCGGCTACAGAAATACATAGTTTCTGAAAATTTCAATTGTCTACCTATAGCGGTTCTTGAGATATAGCCTGGTGTCAGACAGACAGACAACGAAGTCTTAGTAATAGGTACCCGTTTTTACCCTTCTCGCGTACGGACTCTTAAAGAATAGGTTAAGGGCACGACATTATATAACAAAATCTGTAGCATTTTACTTTATCTTTACCATTGTTACAGGAATACACATTTTCAGCAACCCTGTATATGCATATATATACAATCCCCTTCTATTTGTTACTTCCACCCGACAATATTCCGACTCCAACTCATAGAACTGCTTTCAAACGCTCATATTTTACCTTTATGTCAAGAAAATGTCATTTGAAATATGAAATTTTGCCATTTCGACAGCTCTTGATGCTAACTCTCGCATTTTCAGAATGTCTACGGGTGACGTAAGCGTGTTATAATGTGAAGAAAATTGAGGCCATTTTCTTAGGGTTATGTCGGGTAAAGTGCAAGGGTTTTGCGTGGTTGAGTATAAGTTAAATGTAACGTTTCAAGGCGTTTGTATAATACCCATACACCTTGAAACGTTACATTACATACATAAACTAGTAATGTTAAATTACATACATATGTATATTGAAGCGGCCAAAGCCCAATGGCTAGGGCGTCGCACTTGTGATCTTAAGGTCGCCGGTTCGAACACCATCCATTGCACTACCGAATTGAACCCACTCTTAACACTTGCATTTCAGCTTAGCACGAGGGGTTAACAATAATACTAGTAGACTGCAAAAAACTGCTAGTAATCCGTAAAATAAAAAAAAATTCCAAATTCCGTTGGCATAGCGGTATAAAACTCGCTGGATGGACAAGAAATATTTGTGTAAAGTTTAAGATTTATTTCCGGGTCATTTTACTTGAGAGACCAACCTCCGTGCTTCCGACAGCACTAGAAGTCGTATGTCTCGATTGTTTTAACATCGTATAAATTAATCCTACGGAATGGGCAACAGCGTTTTCCTGAATTACAACACTATAGTGCGGTCACCAACCCGCCTACCAAGCGTGGTGTCTATGGCAGAACACCTCCCTCGGGAGTAGTCTCATGGTCCACAGTGGACCTTATACGGGCTGATAATGATAATTGAAAAATTAGTTATAACCCCTCTTGAGGTTTACGTTCGTGAACCCATTAGCTGTACGTCCCTTAGTAGTCTTACAACACCCATAGAAAAATATGCTATCTAATCTCAGCCGGGAATCACACAGCTTAACTTCCCACGGGATCTAAAACTGCGCAAGTAAAACCACACATTAACAACAATTTATATTTTACATAGCTATTCAGAACAACCCCATTTCGAGCTCTACATTTCTAATATCAACCATTATGACAGATATAATCACATTTCTCTACATTTGGGAATACAAACCGAAACGTATTTACTCTACCCTCTACATAATAAAACTTTATGGTAGTATTTTCGCTCTTTCTTATCAATTTCGTGCCCAAGTCCCTAAAGATATAGAGAGCCAATATAGAGTCTACAGGTGCGAAGTACTCTACATAAATAGTAGAGCTTCACTGGTTGAATACGGATAAATTTGAATAATTTTATTAATTTTGTTGAAATACTATGTAAAGATGTACAATTTTAATTAAATTAGATTTAAAGCTTTTCGTTCGATTAAGAAAATAACGTACTTTTTAGACACAAAGGCAATCAAATTAAATAATATTTCACATTTATTGATCATGCAGACGAATCGATCGTAACAATCAAATAAAACAATCTAAAAAACTGTAAGAAAATCAACTTAAATCAAATATACCCGGAAAAAGAAATTTTTGATTGAAGTATTTTGTGTCTGGCGTGAGAATCAAACGTTTTTTTGAGACGACTTACATGGACGTAGAATTTTTTTTTAATTTATTTTATTCCTAGTTAGAAAACAATGCATTCTGTACTCTGTATTTTGTATGTTACCAGTCTTTAATTAAATAATGATGAAATTTATTCATCACTTAGGTATATTTATTCATTACATACACTTGTACTTGTCAAATTTACACTGTATTGATTGTATAAGACTAAATCTAACAAAAGTATCACTGAAGTAGCTAAAAACATTATTAAAATTACTTAATCTTACATAATTTTTTATCAGTCTGTCCGTCTGTTGCGCGATAAATTACTAATATACCTACACATTATAGTAAGATGCCTTAAAGGTGACAGGTCTAAAATTAACTTCCAAGAATCCGGGCAAATCCTAAGCGACATCCACCTAAAGGCACCCTTAAGGGGTTAGGACCAACGCTCTGGGTGCCACTGGAGTAAAGAGTAGATTTATAAACAGTGGTGATGATCGCTGGCCCGAGATCACAGTTCGGGGAATAAGCAACAACGCGATCCTCGGTCATGCTGTCGATGATCCTACCCTAGCTAACCTGCAACCTTTCACAAGCTGCCTTAGTGGATGAGTCTCTCTACTTAGAGTACCAGTAACCATATTAAATTTTGTAATGTTACCTTATGGCACTTTAAAATTGCTTTAACAGTATGCGTGCTACTCTCAGTGCACATCACGGTGAGTTTAGAGCTATCACGACTAAAATAAAAAAGTTCTGGCTAAGACAGGACAACGTCTGATACAATGAGCCACAGTCAGTGTGGCCCAGGAGGTCCCGCGGCGCCATAGTGGCAGCGGGTGCCGTCGGGGGGCCGGATTGCTTCGTGCGTACCCGGCCCCCGCCAACGACGGTACGAAGGAGTGTCCGGGGGGTTTTAGTGGTGTAGGGTCCTGTCCTCGTGGTATGAGTAAAGCAAACCACCGTTATGGAGAGGGCGAGTCCCAGATATCCCGCCGCCAGCGTGCGGATACGCTGCAGCGGCGGTGGAAATGCGTAAATGCATTTCCCCCCGGACAAAAAAAAAGGACAACGTCTGACGGGCTAGCTAGTAAACTATGCACCAAGGTATTGATATACACATACTTATCAAACCAGTGACTCTACGTAGAGCTACATAGAGGGACTTAGATTATTTCACCTTTGACATTTTGCCTTGCTTCCTATACAAGTTAGTGTGTCGTGGTTTACTTGATAATAGTTATATAAGTTAAAGTGATCTAAGCGATAACATCCGTGGCGTAGTGGTAAAAGTCTCGCTTTGAGTATAGGAGGTCGTTAGGTCGATCCCCACACCGGAGAAGAAATCTAAGTGTCAATTCTTAGATTTGTTTCCGGGTATGGTTGGTTGAGGGACTAAACTCCATGCCTCGGAAAGTGCGTTAAACCGTTTGGCCTGATTGTTATAACATCATCGATGATAATCGTATATCAGGGCATAGGCAGCAGCGTTTCCTTGTGTGTTGCAACATAATACTGCGATCACCAACCCGCCTGCAAGGCGTGGTGACTGTGGAAAAAACGTCCCTCGGGAGGAGGTCCATGTCCAGCAGTGGACGTGATACGGGCTAATGATGATTATGATGATGATCAACAACACTGGGTTAAATAAACATCTGGGTACATTTATTCCGGTTGAACTCTAGACCGGTACTTTGAAAGGTTCAATACGAAAACTAGGACACCCATGTTCAGCAGTGGACGTTCACGGACTGATAAAGTAGATTAAACACTATGTTGGTTTTACAAAACGCATGATGCGAACAAATATCTCGTTTTTTATTCACAACTAACGACACACGTTGGCTTCGCTCGGGTGCAATGCTGATGTTTTAAACATTTAAAGCTTCCTCTTGAATCAATCTTTCTATTTAAAAAAAAACGCAACAAAATCCGTTGCGTAGTTTTAATAATCTAAGCATACATAGAGACAAACAGACGGCGGGAAGCGACTTTGTTTTATACTAACTTAGTATTATTAAGAAAGAAATATATTTATTGATTTTCGAAATACACAAGTTATAATTAATTCATAGACAGAATCCATTGTGTGCACCATAAATAGGTACCAACTTCAGTTTTGTTCTACACTAGCTTCCCGCGCGAACGCGCATAATTATTATAATATTTACTTAATTAGCATGAAATTTGACCTCACCAAACTAAACGAGACTATGCTACTCTTGTAACAAAACAAAAAAACTTCAACTTCTAGAAGTTCTGTTGAACTCCATTGGTTTAGGTTTTCTTTATTTTTTTTATCCACTCGAAACCTCGTAAGTTCATCAACTTAATAGAAAATTCTTATTATTATCCCGTGTCATATATATAATAATAATAATTTGGAACAAGATAAATCTATATTGTACCTATAGTCCTATCTACAACCGGTGTAATACCTAAACATATACACCACAGCATTCAGTTATTAGATCTGAGACCATTTATTTACACAATTCTTCAAAAAGCCGCTATCCTTAATACATGCAGAATCGTTAGGAAGTTCATGCAAACAGACGAATCAAAACCACACACCTAGCTTTACACACCACACGCCGCATTTACTTGGTCTTGGACCCGTAAATGTGGTTGAATCCAGCCTAGAGCTAATTTAAATAAACAGACCGAAAATAATAATAATAATCTTTATTTACCCAAAAAACATACAAAGTTTGATATTTGGTTTAGGAATATACTGCATACTATGTAGTGAAATTCATCTTATTTCCCGTAGTCTCGGCACGTAACCTATCATACACCAATGACAGATATTATGTCACTTTTAATAACTGTCACACCTCTTTATGTAGAATGATATTTTACTGTAACTGACAAATATTATATGAAGAAAATGTGACATCGGGATGTCACTTTTATAGGTAACGGGCTCTCAGAGACCCGTTAACATGTGTCGGAAACGTTGGCGGTGGGTTAACGGTACTTCCTTCTGAGGTATGGTGTTGTGGGTTATATTTTCATTTTGGACTGCTATTTCTGCGACTTAGCTTCTAAGGCCTGGTGTTCAGGATTTGATTCCCACGCGGGACTATTATTTGTGTAAACTGCAGATAATTCTGTGCTTTTTGTCCGTGAATTAAGTGCGTTTTGAAAATCATTATTTGAATCTCATAATAGGAGTTTGAGATATGGCGGCGTGAAGCAAAAGCTTTGTTTTGTTGTTGTTGTTTGTTATTACGAAAATTAAGGGGACGGAGGTTTATGAAATTTCGTACACTTATCTATACTAATATTATGAAGAGGTAAAGTTTGTATTTTTATATTTTTGTATGTTTGTTTCGAATAAACTCTTAAACTACTCAACAGATTTCTATAATTCTTTCACCATTAGAATGCTACATTATCCCTGAGTAACATAGGCTTAAAGTCCACCCGTGCGATGCTGGGGCGGGCCGCTATAGTTTTTATAGAGAAGGATTGCACAATGCATTTTTTTAAGTAATGGTGTTTGACATCATTCTCCGTACAGGGGTACGGCGACTAGTTTTCATAAAAAGACATTATACAGGCTGATACAGGGGCGGATTAAACATTAAGAGCGTTGTAGGCAAGCATCTCCTTTTTCATAAATAACTCATAATAAACTTCATTATAAAGAAGCGGCTAGGGCGTCGGACTTGTGCTCTTGAGGTCGACGGTTCAAACCCCAGCCATTGCACTCTACCGACGTGAACCCACTTTTAACACAAGCATTTGAACTTTGCTCGAGGGGTTAATAAGAATACTAGTAGACTGCAAAACTATGATAGTAACCTTAAAAAAAAAAGTACTAGTAAAAATTTGATCACTGTATTTAGCGTTACTGCATGTGTGGTAGAGGTTACTCCAAGAGGAGAGGTTGGAGCTGGCATATCTTAATTCCAACTTGTAGCCTCAACTACAGTTGATGTTCCAACGTCTATTCCGCGCGCACCCCTTTGTACCATCGTGCCCGGCACGTGCCTAGTTATCCTTATCGATAATCCGCCTCTGGGCTAATATAATTATGCACAAGCTTGGCCCCGTGGTTTAACCTTGTAATAAAAGGTGTGATTACTCTAGGGAATATTACATATATAACAAACAAGTGATATAAATACCGCTAGTTGAATATTTAAGTAATAATTACAGTCATTTGTGTATGTTAGGCAAATTAAGTTAAACACTTATTTGGTCACGCGATAGTGACATTAATTATGTATGGAGTAATGTTTATTTTACCTTTTGTGCTATGTTGATTAACGGTTTTGTTTAATGTAAGGCAAAAAAACAAACTTAAATTTCACGGTCGTAATTTTTAGAATTTTAATAGTGAATCTATTTATACAACTAAAAGCAGCTAATTTTAAATTAAAAGTAACTATATAAAAACAATCTTATCTTTTTTGCAACGTTCCCAGAATATTGGCAGCATTATCTCGTTCAATGGCAGTGCTTACATTTTTGTTTTTTTTGTTTTTGTTGTCCGGGGGGAAATGCTTTGACGCATTCCCACCGCCGCTGTAGCGTATTCGCGCGATGGCGGTGGGATATGTGGGGCTCGTCCTTTTCATAGCATTGTATGCTAAACTTATACCACGAGGAGAGGACCCGCAATGCTTACCTGCTGTGCAAAGTAAATACAGCACTCATGAAACTTGCCACATTCCGTCTCAACCAATGTCGACAAAAAGTTGTAATAAGATCATTTTGTATGCATGTGTCACCCCGTTTTCGTCCACTGCTGATTATAGGCGTCCTACTATTAGATCTTGGCAAGCAAAAAGGCCTAAACAACATTTTAAAAAGCCAAATGCCTCCGCAATCGCTGACCGCTAGCAGCAAATTGTTGACGCAAATGTAGTAAATCGCTGACCGCTAGCAGCAAATTGTTGACGCAAATGTAGGGATAACTGACACTTCACAGTCACGTGATTAAGCGGCGCTGGAAAAAATGATGGGCATTTATTCGTTGATTTTTGTTTGTAACGGGCAATTCGATCGTTCGGATTTCGGTTTCATATGTTTTTGTGTTTTTTTTTAAGTGAGATAGCATAACGATTTAAACTATAATAAAATTTGCTTTACTGACACTGTATTAAATGGTTTTAAACTTTCGCGATTTGTACACATAATTTTTAGTAGATGCGGGTCTCAATCGCGGTATAATTTTAAGGCAAATCATTACCTACCTTTTTAATAATCAGACGTTTCAACATAGGTTACACCAGTCGTGTCACGGATAGACTGATGAGTGTGAGCAACGGCGTCTTCGTTCGTGATAATTTTTATTTTAGATTATATAATAATATATTATATTATTAAAATGGTAATGATTTGCCTTAAAATTATACCGCGATATAGACCCGCGTCTACTATAAATTATGACACTGTATTTCTTTTAATATATATTACAAAAACTGGAACAGCTGATTAAGGCGCTGTACTTAGTCAAAATAGGCTTCACAAAACAGTTTTTTAGCCAAATGTTTACATTTAGAGCAGCTAAAAAAATATATGTTAATCTTGATCATATTTATGGGGGGACCATTGTGTTCAAAACACGTTTTCGGTAAATTTTCTCGATAAAAAAAAACCATAAAATAACCATTTAAATTGAAATTGTAGCAATTGTAACTGTATTATTTATAAACAAATCTTGATAATATTAATAACAGTGATGTAATAATATATAATAATAAAGGGAACTGTTGTTTTTATTTATCGATTGGAATAAGATATTTGCAAGGATTAATGTATTTAATAACTCGAACGAGTCGAACGAAACGTTGCGCCATCGCGGCGTCTCTTCGCTTCTCTTTCATTTCTACGTGGAGCAACAGTGACAAAACTAATACGTAAAAGTCGTCTATTCACTGCGCCTTAAGAATAGCTATGCTATCTTCAAGGTTTATGAAACCAAAATCCGAGCGATGAATGCTCGGTTCAAAGAAGAATCAACCAATGAATGCTCGTCGTTTTTCCCGCTTAGACGTGACAAATGTCAAATACCAGACATTTGCGGTTATTTGTTAGCGATCGCTTCGCTCGAGTGTCATTTTGTCTAGGCCTTCAGGGTCGTTGAGTAACATTGCTATATGTATATGCTTGGAGGTCGGATTGTTGATGGCGGTAAAAGGGTGATCCTTGATCTGATAGATGCTACTGTTTTTTTTTATTAAACTTCATGCACAGTTCATGTACAGTCAACAACAGAGATAGGTTTACACCGTCAGTATCAAATAATGTATATAAATATGTTTTTGTCAGTACAACAGCCGGTGAATCTTTTTGGGCGAAGAGTTCGCTGCTAGCTGTTTACAAATATACATAATAGTGAAATCTTCTCATAAACGTGTACATATAAATTGAAAATGCGTTTCACAGGGTGTAAACCTGTTTTTTTTGCCGACTGTACATTGGCGGACTTAATGCCAGAGGCATGTGTCCCTTAGTCGCCTCTTACGAATCCCATAGGAAGACAAAGGGTTATCTATACGAAGCTAGACAGCATAAAGATTGAGATCACGTTATCACATAAAAGTCCTACACAAATATTCATATCAAAATATTCAGTATTAAATTTCTATTCATGCCACAAATCGCACTCGCTTTCAGCTCAAGAGGATAAGCTCTCTGCTTTTTGAAGTATCGACGGATCACGCAGGTGCTCTGGTCACCCGGTATTTGGTATTTCGTTTGATAGTATACTCTTTTTGGTATCTATGTTACTATAAAAGTTCGAACTATGGTAAATCCTAAGATTTATGAGTAAGTTAGTGAAAGTAAGGATTGATGTTAAATGGAACGATATTCTCGGGCTTTTACTATTAGAATTTAGTACACCCTAGGTGCATCATATAATATTATAATTTAGTACAGCAGCGTTTCCTTGTGTGGTACAACATAATACTGCGGTCACCAATCCGCTTGCCAAGCGTGGTGTCTATGAAAAATACCCTCCCCGGGGGGAGGCCCATGTTCAGTAGTGGACGTTATACGGGCTGATGATGATGACATCCTAGGTTAGGTTAAGGCATGTTAAGATGGACGAAAGCGTTTGATTTTTGTCGTCCAATAGATTTGTTGTTGCATTTTTATTAGATCAAGTAGTCGCAAGTTTACAAAAGCAATTAATAAGGCTGGAGCCTTGCTCGCTTAAATAAAGCCTCGTAGCTAATTATAGGACATGTGCAGTCCGATTACAAAAAAAAAAATGGATTTGGCCGTAGCCCAATGACTAGGGCGTCGGACTTGTGATCTTGAGGTCGCCGGTTCCAACTCCACTCATGCCACCACTACTGACGTGAACCCACTCGTAACACAAGCATTATAGCTTCGCACGAGGTGCTAACAAGAATACTAGCAGACTGCAAAACTTTGCTAGTAATCTTAATAAAAATAAAAAAAACATTCACAAAACGAATAAGAAGTGATACTGTGAACGTGCATTACGCTGAAACTACTAAATCTATTCTAATGAAACTCTGTATAATTATCGTTACCTACTACTATGGTGTAGGAGCTTGCAAATACTTTATCTGTACTAATGTTATAAAGTGGTAAAGTTTGTGAGTTTGTGACGTTGTAGGGGGTAATCTCTGGATCTACTGAACCGATTTTAAAAATTCTTTTTCCACAGGAACGGGATTTACGCGGGCTTAAATGTTAACATAATTATAACTTCATTAAACGGATGGTCTAATTTATTAAATTATTAAAAAAAAAATAAGCTTAATTTACAACGGCATTGGTTTTGTACTTTAAAATTTCATAAAATTTTCATCTTTATATGATTGCACTGATATTTGGCACGAAGATATTTATTGTCACAATGGCGAAACACGATTCTTCAACAATCACCCTGTAAAGAGATGAAATGGAGGTTCAAAATAAAATCAAGATATCAAATATTTACGCAGAGAATTACGATAATCTATATTATCTCTCTATACTTATATTATAAAACTAATGGGTTTGTTTGTTTGTTTGAACGCGCTAATCTCAGAAACTACTTGTCCGATTTAAGCTACGTTATCCAAAAGTTAGACTATACTTAATGATGAAGGAAGTTACAACGTAAACGGTGCAAGGGAAACCGCGCGCGGGAAGCTAGTCATCGTCATCATTTCAGCCGTAGGTCGTCCTCTGCTGGAAAGTTGCGGTTAGAAGCTGACTGCATCCACCGTTATCCCGCGGCCTTAACCAGATCGTCCGTCCATCTACTAGGTTGGCGTCCTACGCTACACTTGCCGATCTGCGGTCTCCATTCGAGAACTTTTCGGCCCCAACGGCCATCTGTTCTCCGAACTATATGGCCTGCCCATTGCCACTTCAACAAACCTACAACTGTTAATGTTTATGGCATGAGAACTTTGGAATATAATATGTTGCCCAATAATTTGAATACAGTTCCAAAAACTGTGCAATTTGCCCTAAAAACCATTATATTACTGGTGATATCACATTCCAAGATTTATAGTGTTATGCTTACTTAACCTTATTTTGATGTAACATATTGTGAGTGAGCTTGTTTCCTCCACTAAAATCTTTAAAGGTTCCAGTCAAGTTTTTTGTTGTAAAGAATGTAAAATTAATGTCATCATCATCGGCCCATATATCTACCATTGCTGATCATAGACCGTATTCTCCCGAGGGACGGTATTTGCCATAGTCACCACGCTTGGCAGGCGGGTTGGTGACCGCAGTACTATGTTGTGCCACACAAGGAAACGCTGCTGCCCATGCCTTGATATACGATTATTATAGATGATGTTATAATAATCGGGACCAACGGCTTAACGTACTTTCCGAGGCATAGAGGGAAGTCCCTCAACCAACCAGACCCGAAAAGAAATCTTAGAATTTACACAAAGATTTCCTGTCTGGAGTAGGGATCGAACCGAGATTTGAAGCGAGCCAAATACCGCTACGCTACGAAGCCATGAAAGTCCTCCCTGCTTTGGGAGGAGTCTCGAGGGACTCTCCTCTACGTTCAGCTGACGAAGTAATCTATGGAATTATAAACATCAAGGCGTTCAGTCTCGGGTCAAACCTAGTCTCTACATAAAACAAACAGTCTCTACAAAACCTTAAGTCACGTTCATAATGAATAATTCAGAGCTAAATTTTACATCATAATAAAATACAAAATGTACATTCCTACCTATGTTAATACTTTAAACGTTGAGGCTTACGTGAGCGTAAATGTTTGTTGGCTTTTGTACAGTGTACTTGCTTTATGGACTTTCGTAATATTAATACGTGTTATGAAATACATATGAAGTTGTAAAATTATTTGAATTATTTTTGTTCTTTTTTTGCGAATTAAAATAAAGAAAGGATATATCACTACATAGTATAAAAGAAAGTCGCTTCCCGTTGTCTGTCTGTCCTATGTACGCAACGGATTTTTATGCATTTTTTTCTTTCTAGATAGAGTGATTCAAGAGGAATGATTATATGTATGACATCCTCCGTAGCGTGGCAGTATTTATTTGGCTCGCTTTAATCTCGAGGTCGTGAGTTCAAACCCCACGCACGTAAAATTTCTAAGATTTCTTGCCGGGTCTGTTTGGTTGGACAACCCTCCGTGCCTCGGAAAGCAAGTTAAGCCGTTGGTCCCGATTGTTATAGCATCGTCTATAATAATCGTATATCAAGGAACGGGCAGCAGCGTTTCCTTGTGTGGTACAACATAAAACTGCGGTCACCAATACGCCTGCCAAGCGTAGTGACTATGGCAAATACCCTCCCCGGGACTATACCCGCCCACGTTCAGCAGTGGACGTTATACGGGCTGATGATGATGATGATGACATAGTATAAAATAAAGTCGCTTCTTTTCTTAGAGCTTTAAAACTACGCAACGGATTTTGATCCATTTTTTTCTTACTAGATAGAGTGATTCAAGAGGAAGGTTTATATGTATAAAAGCACCCATGAGAAGTCAGAGTAGGTCACTAGTATTTGAATATAGTACATATACTCGTACTATTTTAAATCTCAAGTCTTGTTTTAAATCTCGGAGGTCGTGGATTCGATCCCAACACCGGACAAGAAATATTTGTGTAAAATCATTGGTCAGTGTCGAGGTCTGGATGGCTGAGGGAGTAACCTCCGTGCCTCGGAATGCATGTGGTCCTGAATCTTATATAATCTATAGCAGAGATGGCCAACTTAGTGAGACCTAAAACCGAGTATGTACTTGTGCGATCGACTATATGGTAAACATAACGTTGAATCGCGATTTGTATAAGCCAGTTCAATGATGAATATGTATTTATTAAGATTCATCATCATCATCATTAGCCCGTATAACGCCCACTGCTGAACATGGGCGGAGGCCCTCTCGTGGTGACTATAGCAAATATCCTCCATAATACCAACCAGTCCCGGAAAGAAATATTAGCATTTACACAAAGATTTCTTGTCCGGTGTGGGGATCGAACCCACGACCTCCGAGATTTAAATAGGCTCCCCGCGGTTTTCCCGCGTTACTGTTCCAGTGGGTCGGAGCGTGATGCTTTGTAGCCTTTATGTTAATCCAGCGTATAACCTATCCCATTGCAAAATTTTAGGAAATTAGTAGTTTTACCGTGAAAGAGTAACAAACAGCCAGCCATCCATCCATCCATCCATCCATCCTTACTTACAAACTTTCGCGTTTATAATATTAGTAGCATATTAGAATGTAAATTGATCGACTGTTATAGATGCCAGGATCGACCAGTTGATCCAGCGACTGGTTGGCCAGCCCTGATCTAAAGTAACTGTGTAGCAGAGAACTGGGAGCAGCGTTTCCCTGTGTGTATTATTTCATAATACTGCGGTCACCAATCCGATTGCCAAGCGTGGTGACTATTGACTACGTTGGGTGGAGTCTAATTTTCAGCAATAGACATTATGTAGGATAATGATGATGATGACTTATTTTATTTTTTCTTCATATGTCTCCTACATACAATTAAATCGGTAAAATGACTTACTTACAGTAAATTTATAATTCAACTAACTTCCCGCGCATGGTTTCGCCCACTTAGCTCCCGTTTCCGTTAGAAAACTATAATTAAATATAGCCTGTATCATCCGGAGATTGTGTAGCTTTCCAACGGTCAAAGAATTTTTCACATCGGCCAAGTAGTTTCGGAGCATTTTTTTTTTTACAACCTTACTAGCACACTTTTGCAGTCTACTAGTATTCTTGTTAACTCCTCGTGCTAAGCAAAAATGCTTGTGTTACGAATGGGTTCACGTCGGTAGTGCAATGGGTCGGGTTCGAACCGGCGAATTCAAGATGACAAGTCCGACGCCCTAGCCATTGGGCTACGGCCGCTTAATACAAACATATTTAATACATACAAACAAAAAATCTAATCTTTCCTCTTTATTGTATTAGTATAGAGTAGCGCAGCTAAACAAAACAGTATTTTTATACCTACACTAGCTTCCCGCGCGCGGTTTCACCCGCGTAGCTCCCGTGCCCGTGGGAACTTCGTAATAAAATATAGCCTATAACCTTCCTCGATAAATGAACTATCCAACACTGAAAGATTTTTTGAAATCGGACCAGAAGTTTCTGAGATTAGCGCGTTAAAACAAACAAACAAAGAAACTCTGCAGCTTTATAATATTAGTAAGTATAGATAACATTCAACTAAAATCTTTGTATTTCTAAAACCCCTGTTTCCTAATCACCCATTAAAGAACAAAAGGTCAATCAAAAGCAAACACTAACCAATAAAAGATAAACAAGATTCAAAGCTTACACAAATCAAAGAAATTGCAAGACAATATTGTTGAGAAAATGTCGAGAAAAAAATATATCGCAACAATGTGACCGACTACGTTAAGGTGCGGTTATGTTAGAGCAAGCGGAGCGGAGCGAAGCTGAGGCAATTTTTTATTTAGTCATTCTTATACTTATTCTAGCGACCCGCTCCGTCTGTGCACGGGTGCAATACTGATGCATTATACATATAAACCTATATCTGCAATCATTATATATATTAAAAAAACCGTTTTAAAATCCGTTGCGTAGTTTAAAAAATCTAAGCGTACAAAGGGACAGACAGACAGCGGGAAGCGACTTTGTTTTTTGATATGTGTGTTGTTTGCTAGTAAATCTCAGGAGTGATATTGGCTATAAATATCTAATGATGAAGTTCCTACTCGAGTTACGCGCGTGCAACCGCACGTGGGAAGCTAGTAATATTATAAACGTTGCGCGTTGTGAGGTCCAAAGCTAGCAAGTATAGGCTAGTTGTATGGTTTATTTGCGCAGTTTTATGGTTATTTCACGTGTTGGATTGTGCTCCAATGGATCATGGCTATGCTTTGCAGAGGAAAATAATATGTGACTGTTAGTTCATAATATGTATCAGCGCCTAATTTGACCAAACGTTATTTAGAAACTTTTCTGGCTACCTACATATTACTATTAAATAGGGATATAAAAATATAATTTTGACTGCACCGGTGGCTCAGTGGTTACGGTAGTTGCTTCTGGGACCTGGTGTTCTGGGTTCGATTCCCACCCGGGACAATTATTTGTGTGAACCACAAATAATTGTTCTGAGTCTGGGTGTACTTTGTGTCCGTGAAATGTATGTTTGTAAAGTCCCCCGCGATACAGGGATTTATTTCCCTAGTGCGGGAGTTGTCTTTTTCAGAAAAAAAAAATATATATAATATCCCAGAAATGTTGTGTGCCTTTTTCAGCATCAAAATGTGACGAGCAGGCCAATTTTAAAAGCGGCCGTAGCCCAATTCTTTTGGCTTTGGACTTGCGATCTTAAAGTCAACGGTTCGAACCTTATCCATTGAACTACCGACGTGAACCCACTCGTAACACAAGGATTTTAGCTTAGCACGAGGGGTTAATAAGAATACTAGTAGAATTAAAAACTCTGCTCGTAATCTTTTAAAAAAATAATTCATTTATGAAATAAGCAATTAACTAGTGTAACATATGAATCCATTTCATTTTTTTTAGTTTTTTTGTTTAACACGTTTTTAAATTTATTGAATAAAATACAAACTAAAAGTAACTAATCAAAAATAAAACTAACTTATATACAACTATTCTAAATCTATTCTACTTGGCAAGGTTCCCAGAATGCTGGCAGCATTACCACGTTGAATGGCAATGCTTACCTGCTGTGCAAAGTAGAAACCAGCACTCGGAGAGCGTGCTACACTTAAGAGGGCCGCTGCGAGGTATTTATAAATTAATTTGGCTCCCGGTCCCCACGGCTCCAATGTTTCGACACCAAAAGGCACAAATACATAACCACTATCAAGGGTACTATATTTGCGCCTCTTGAGATTCTCCGCGGATTCAGCCGCCATGCCAGCCCTACCCTGAGTCCCGGAAAGATGAGACGGCGCGAGGGTGTCGACGCACGTAGCGTCCCACACCAAAGGCCGTCCCATCCTCCAAGGCACCGGAGTCATTCCGTCGGGCCTTTTACCATCGTCGCGCATAAGGCCATTAGGCTCTAAAATGGCTGGCATATTTGCCGAGCTGAAGGCCCGACGGATTATATCATTAATAGTGGCATGACGGGACAGACGTCCAGCACTTTTGTTACAACACAGGCCGTGGTGACCGAGTTGGGTCACATTGGCGCCACACTCGCAGCGGTGGGGAGCACAGCACGGCGCACCCAGGCGCAACGAAACTGCCACACGAAACGTATTTGCATCCATTAAGGTGCCTGTATTTGGTGACGGAAGCGCATGCAGCCACAAGCCTGACTCCCATTCCGCAACGGCTAAGAGACGGGCACGATCTGCAGAGCTGGAACACGTTTGTAATAAATTATTCCGCGTCAGCTCACAGAGCGGCCCATCCCATTGCCGCTGAACAGATGTATTATATGGCAAGGCAGAGTTGGGGCAAGCCAAAAGCCATCCATTTCATATGCAATAAATAATAAATATGATTGAATAATAAATACGCCTTTTATAGAAGTCAACTAAACACTAACCCATTCAAACGGTTTCTACTAAAATTTGAAGAATATTTCAATCTTTTTGATTGGCCATTTCAAATACCGCAATACTTTGCTCTGTTTTACTAAAAACGCACCCTTACCGTCTGCTATTGGAGCTGCGACTTCACCGATATTATTTGTATAGTTTTGTGTAATAAAACAAGAGGCACAAGCTGCTTTGGTATTTTAGCTTTGAGCTTTTTAATTCCTAAAATTTCTTTGATAAGGTGTTATATTCACTTGTTATATTCACACTTCTAACAATATAGAGACTCCATATATATGGATTATAATTCTCGTTTTCTTCCGGGTTCCGGGGTTCCGTAGCCAAATGGCAAAAAACGGAACCCTTATAGATACGTCATGTCTGTCTGTCTGTCCGTCCGTATGTCACAGCCACTTTTTTCCGAAACTATAAGAACTATATTGGTGAAACTTGGTAAGTAGATGCATTTTGTGAACCGCATTAAGATTTTCACACAAAAATAGAAAAAAAAAACAATACATTTTGGGGTTCCCCATACATAGAACTGAAACTCAAATTTTTTTTTTCATCGAACCCATACCTGTGCCTATCTCTGCCGTGATATATCTATAATGCCGTTATCTACCAAAACCGTATTTTTGAATAACGAACAAAAACCGCGGAAAAAATTAAAATTGATGTAACTTTTCAATGACAACACTTATTTGAGAATTGGTGGTACCAAAAAATAGGTCAAGTTTAATACTTTCGAATGACTCCCCTGTCATATCGTAAATATTATTTAATTTCATGAAAAAACGTTTTTTGCATTTTAGTTTATCATCGGTGTTGCCAAAATCTTATCGGTCATCGACTAAAATGCCGTTACGCATAGCGCAGCGGCATTTTAGTGTATCTATTTCATAGCAAACTATTGTCTGATAAAATGCTAAAAAAAATCTCTTTGGTGAACAACTAAAACGTCGCTAAAGCACATAACGTCTATTTAGCTTAATAATAATATGTAATATTGAACTGACTCATGTTAGACTTTAGTGTGTTTAACGGTACTTTACTGCTTTTAAGTCTGGTAACCTATTAATGTATTTAAATTTAAGGGAAAAACTTGAATCATTGTTAAGCTTAATCGTGGTTAAAGTAAAAACCTTATAGTTTAACGGCATTAAAGCGCAACAGAAGGTATACAAAAATAGTGAACCAATAATATTTAACAACATGAAGTTACTAGAAATAAAGACATTTTTTTAATAAAGGTCATTATTTTATCAATCACTTAGTCAATATATTTTTTAAAGCTTTTAAAATAGGGTTTATTTTTGCTAAAAGTTTTAACTTTGACAAAATTTCACTTAAAACTAGGTTTATTAGGAACTTTTTGTTTTCACAAATACAAATATCACATCAGTTATTTATCCATATTAATTAGGTACAACTTGTACTTTCAAAATAATATTATATAAAATAAATTTTCAATCAAATAAAATTTACATACAGAATACTTAATGAAACCTGAGACACTTTATAAACAATCAAGACTAAGTGGACTCTTCTCCTTGAACATCAAACTGTAAATTTCTATTATCAATAAAAAACAATCATCCTATTCCTATACTAAAAACAAAAAAACAATCTGCCTTATTTAAATTTTAGTTTTAACTTTTTATCTACATTTATAGCCTTCTTGATAATATTTACGTATTCTTAAAAATATGGTATTCAAATCTTAACACAGTCACTTTACCAAATAAATTAAAATAATATGAAAATGTTTAAAATTAAAATTATTAGGTATTTAGTTAAAATAGGTAATCAGTCTCAATAAACTTACATCAGTCTATATTATTATTCCTATAATCAGAACTTGTACCGGATTTTTTTAAGTATGTCACCTTTTCTTTTAGATTCGATACATTTCGGTTCAGTCTTAAATTCAAATATAATAATATACAAGTAGTGTTTGGTGAAACTGTAACGATAAGAAAGACATTTAATAGACAACTACATGATTATAACAAACTTAACAATGCACTCTCTAAAGTTGTTCATTGGTTTCATGTTAATAATCTCTGTTTAAATGATAAGAAAACTAAAGTAATCAAGTTTTCAACACCCAATGCTAGACAGGTTTCCACTAATGTAAATGGCTTGGACCCTGTGGAAACTCTCTGTTCTTAGGTATCACCATTGATTCCAAATTACAATGGAGACCAAACATTGAGAAAATGTCAGCAAAATTAAGTTCTGCAGTAAATGCAGTAAAAACAATTAGACGGCTTACGGGTATTTGATGTTGATACGGCTAGAATCGTTTATTTCAGTTACTTTCACAGCATAATTTCGTACGGGATTCTTCTTTAGGGTAACTGCGCGGATATCAATAGCATTATTATATTGAAAAAAAAGAGTCGTAATTTACAAACTGGGTCGCCAAGCAAAGTTTGAGAAATTTATAGAAATAAATATTGTAACCATTGCATCACAATATATAATAATATATGATAATGTGTTATATTTAGATAAAAATATTGACTCATTTTGTAAAAAAAAGCGACACACATAAGTGTATATACTAGATATAAGCATAGGTAATCTTTTTGTTCATGCTAACCGTCTCCGCAAAATAAGTAACTCTTTTATGTTTTATCTACAATGTATACGGTTCTATAACAAACTTCCCAAAAGTATAAGAGAATTTCTCTATAAATAAGTTTAAAATGTCTATTAAAGCCAAATTTCAAAATTTTCCGAATTCTCAGAATAAAATCTGATTATCTTTGTGACAAAAATGCTTGGAAATAAATTAATTTTGAATTTGAATCATACAAACATTGACACCCCTTCTTACTTCCTTAGGGGTTGAATTTAGCAATATCCCGTCTCAGTTAGCACCTATTTCCTAAATGAACCCACAAAATTTGAGACTCCTAGGCCTTTGTAGTTTCTGAGATTTCGAGATGAGTGAATGAATGACCTTTCGCTTTTATATATGAGTTGATAAATATAAAACGTCAGTATGTCCATAATAAGTGAAAAAAAGTAGACCAATATATTTGTTTGCAGATGCATACGACGTTATTTCGTAGATTTTAAGGTTTAATATAGCTTATTTTGACAATGTTTATCCCCGCCTACATAGAAATATAACGAACTACGTTCAAACTTCATCAAAATCGTTAAAACTGGTTTGGACTTATTGGATTTTGGACATATTATGTAAATAGATATATAGATTATGACATAGATGTATCCTACAAATATTATAAATGCGAAAGTTTGTATGTGTGGATGTATGTATGTTTGTTACTCTTTCACGCAAAAGCTCTTGATTGGAGTCCTCGAGTCCTCACCCAAAAAGTGCCTGCTGTGCGATGCTCTAGTCTTACCCCCGACCCCTCTGATCTCGGAACAGGATTGTTACATAGCCGCTAACCCCCGACCCGCGCGAGATCAGTTAACGGCTTTATTGTGTATTAGTGTGAGATAACGTCATTTTAGCCTAATAATGACGGACAATTAATTTTTGTTTAGTTTTGGAAATGCCGCCACTGGCTTATAACATACGTAAAATCAAAATACAAGTATGTCAAATATTAACCTATAATGCCGTTAAACATCCTTAATCACATGAAAGTCTAGCATTTTCAATTAACGGCGTTATAGCTTAACAAAAGTAAACTTCTATAATAAAAAAAGATTAACAATAAAACAGTTAAAGTACCTTTACCGCTTTATAGTGTACAAAAGACTGTTAACGGCAACCAAGAGAAGCAGACATATGAAAAACTTGTCATAAAAATATGAGTTAATGAACTATAGCGGCTGTATAGACTCACAAAGTTACTTAAAGGCATTTTTGCTTATTTCGCAAGAGGAAAATATGTACGTAACGGCTTTCTTAAAATGATTATTTCCAAAACTATTCAAGGTATTGAAAATTCGGAAATACAGATCGGTAGATTTTTCTTTTCTCGTTATAACAGCATTAAAAGTTAAAAATCGACCAGATGTCGGATAACGGCATTTTAGTTATGCCACGGCAGATTCTATGAATAGGTCTTCAAAAATGATGTTGAGGTTTCTAATGTATTTTTTTTCTAAACTTAACAGTTTGCGCGAGAGATACTTCCAAAGTGGTAAAATGTGTCCCCCCCCCTGTAACTTAATAAATAAATAAGAGAATGATAAAACTAAAAAAAATATATGATGTACATAACCATGCAAACTTCCACCGAAAATTGGTTTGAACGAGATCAAGTAAGTCGTTTTTTTTAATACGTCATAAACCGTAAACCGCAATTTACCTTTCATTCAATCACCTATTATTAACATCGATCATAGTTACAACGAACTACAAAAACTGTTATACTATGTTACTTGTTGTATTCTTGATATCAAAAATAGCTAGGCACTTGCAACTAGTACGGAACCCTTCGTGCGAGAGTCCGACTCGCACTTGGCCGGTTTTTTTATCTTTGTTACCACAAGAAACCGTTATTATTCTATTCCACCCGATCACGAACGCGCTTTCCTCGCTCTCCCGACATTCAGGTTGCCTTCCGATACCCTCGTAGACCACAAGTCTAAGAGGACCACAAACTGCAAAGTAGAGCGACAGTTGCATAACACTTCCAATCCTTAGTCATGTTCCAAGTCCTACAGGTGGCGCCCTCTAGTGATACCTATAGTTTCAATTTTTTAAACGTTTAATAAAGCTGAAGATCTGATCACCTTTATGCCCGGTAAAGTAGTAAAAGCCGAATGGCTAACTATATGACCGAGAAAAAGAAACTGCTATGGTATTTGGACTATAACAGTTTTAATTCCTAATGCATGTTGGTAAAGGTGTTTATCGTCTCATGTAAGTTTGATGTGTGTATTACTAAAAAAAAGCATAAATAATCCAAAATAGTTCAAAAGCTGCTCAAAAATTTATTTAAATTGTGAGGAAGCGGTCTTAAAAATTAAAATCAACTATGTTTTTTATATTTGTAATTATTATAGACTATTTCTCATGGTCATGTGAAGAGGAGGGATGAAACGCATGTTACTAAAAGAGTTTTAGGTATACATGTAGATGGATGGAGAAGGAGAGGATGACCAAAGAAAAGATGGATGGATTGTGTGAAGAGTGATATGAAAGAAAAAGGAGTTAGTGATAGTGTGACGGGTGACAGGACAAAATGGAAGAAACAAACGTGTTGCGCCGACCTCAAGTAATATGGAATAAGGACAGGAAGAAGAAGAATTATAGACTAGTTCTCGCACGCATATCTCAGGAACTTCGTCTTTGAAAATTATTTTACCAAATAGCTTTTAACAACATAAATAATTGAGCAGCTTAAGATTTTGTGATAGAAACAAGAATCACTTTATACAATCACTTATAAGTGAATGTTAAAAGTGTGTTTAAAATTGAAAAATTCAAATCTTTAGTAAGAGATCTGAAGATTATTTATGGTCATAAATAACCTTTATATCATATTTCAGTGGAAGTTTAATAAAGTACGTGTGAGAATGAACGACTGAAAGTTGTATAAAAAAATCTAGTTATAAATCAAATCCTAGATTTATTTTCCAGTTTAAACTTTCGTTCGTTCAGCTTATGTTATTTATCATCTTGAGTTGAAGCTGGAATTTATCGATATTTATAGTCGTTGTTTTAATACGACGATGTAAGTATCTAGAAAGTTCGATTCACGTGTTGGAAAAAATGAAGCTTTGTGGCTCAGTTCAGTCAGTTGCTTTAAGGTCTAGTGTTCAGCATAAGTTTTCTCCTCGGGTAAATTATTAAGGGTTATGTGTTTTTAAAACCCTCACGAAATTCTTTTAATTTATTAATGCGGCAGCTGTTTTATAAAGTACTTTGAAATCTTTAATGTTTTACGGCCATTTTATTCTATACTAGCTTCCCGCGCAGGGTTTCACCCGCGTAACTCCCGTTCCCGTGGGAAATTCATAATAAAATATGCCTATGTTCTTTCTCAGGCTCTAGACTATATCTGTACCAAATTTCATTTAAATCGCTTCAGTAGTTAAGGCGTGATTACGTAACAGACAGACAGACAGATAGACAGAGTTACTTTCACATTTATAATATTAGTAAGGATAAGGATACTAAATTGGAGGTATCTGATCTACGTATATTTTAAAGTCATTTAATATTTTGTGTCGGATGAAATACTGCTACTGATGTTATACCAAAACATATAAAAAAAGGCTTCCTCTGAGTTTCGTGCCAGTTTTTCTCAGAGTTGCCACGTTCAGAAATGATGGTAGGAAAAAAACAAAGGACGCGTCATAAGAACATAATTTAAAAATATTTTTATGGAAAAAATTATAATATTTATAAATGTTTGCTGGAAGAAAACTCATTAATGAGTTAAGGTTGCCATTGTACATCGTCTTTAAATGTTATGTTTACCAAAATGATCTGTCATGTGTACAATAAAGAATAAATAAATTAATAAATATGAATATTTTTGTTTAATATTTTATGTTCCGTTTCTAGCAACAAAGCCTGCCAATACGAGTAAAAATGCAGAGTATATTTTGAAACCTTATGCTTCTCCAACCGTGTAGTTTCTTATCCGTAAATCATTATATTCTACCTCTATTCTAGTAAAATATAAAATACATATTGACTTAAACTCATAATACAATTGGCAACTACACAAAACTAACACAAATCATCACCAGAGCACAATATAAGGTGCCCTACTTTTCAAATACAAGCAATACACGAACTAGCTCAAAAGTCTCTTTATAAAATTGAATTGAAACTCGAATTGGTAGGGTGTGCATGTATTTTGAACTGAGTAGGATAGTGGGATATAATCTAAAGGGCAAGTATGAACTGAAGTGTTAGAAACGGAAGACCAAGGCGGATAGGCCTTGGTATACCAGTAATGAATTAAAACATTAAAACATTCTTAATTAATGTAGAATAGAATAAAATAGAATATGTCTTTATTTGCTTAGAATGCAGGTACATACTAAATAGGATGGTAAATAACATAATAAGATCCATGTACATTCTGCCTTGTTGGCATGCAAATACAATAATAATTATACAAAGTAAGTTATAAGGCAAATAGGTTATTGGACTGTATCGTCTAGGAAATCCTGAACAGAATAATAACATTTATCTACGAGTAATTCTGTAAAACATTTTTGAAACATCCAGAAGAGGCAAAAGTGGTATGTCAAGAGAAAAGGTGCTACCTGCTCTGCCTAACGCTATTGGAAAGAGGCATGAATGTATGTTTGTATGTAGGACTTAATATGCATCAATATTTTAGTAATTAATTATTAGAATCAGGCGTTAATTATTGTTAATTCATATTAAATCGTAATATAATAGAAAAATGTCTTTGTTAAAAATGTGGTCAGCGTGGGGCGTTATACGGGCTGATCATGATCATGATAGCGATTTTAAGCTTAGCTGCGATGTTATAAGTCAGGAAATTATTATATACAAAAGATGAAACTGTCTTTTCAACTAGACAAAAATAAATGTTTCGTCTACTTTAAACTTTTTTTTCTTACTGTACCAAGTTAGGTGTATGTATGTGTATGTGTGTGTGTGTGTATTTCTATTTGCTTATAAGTGTGTGGCGCAGTGTGTGTGTATGTAATAGCGCATGCTGACCTGTAAGAGGTTGATACTCTAAATCAGGGGTCTTCAAACTTTGAAGGCCTTATTGCTTTTTCAGAATGTATTATCGGCCAAAACAGCTTAATTTTTTCTGACATTAATATACTCGTATTTCTAGACTAGTTTGGAGACGCGGGCCGTAGTTTGGAGACCCCTGCTTTAGATTATGATAAGTTAGTCATGTATTTTGTGTCTGTATCAGTGTAATCAATTGTTGGGACGCCAATTAATTAATTAATATTAATAAACTTCAGTTAATAGCATGGAGATAAATATCAAATTAACCTCACATTAAATTAAACCGTTGGTCACCCCGGGATTGAGTCGAGAGTTATTGAACGCAACGCCACCTGTTCAGATAAAACCTTAATCGCGTCTGTTTTGTGTTGATTATATTGTATTTGTTAATCCATTTAACTAGAATATATATTAGTATATAATATTTTTAAAATGAATACGGATTTATATACAACGTGGTCATTAAATAACGCAAAACCTCTTGGGTGGTGATTGTGATCATGAATATGAATAACTTTTTCTATTAGTCCAACATTGTAACTCGAAGTAAAAAATCAGCTGTTCCATACAAATGGTCAATACCAACTCGACCAAAATGTATGAAAAAGTTTTTTTTTTCGAGTTACAAAGTTGGTCCAACATTAAAAGTTGTTCATATTCATGAGCACAATCACCACCAAAGAGGTTTTGCGTTATTTAATTAACACGTTGTATAACGAAATTAATCTTAAATACTAATATATAAAGCGTTAATCTCAGGAACTTTTGGTCCGATTTGATTTTTATTTCAGTGTTAGATAGCCAATTTATCGTGAAAGGCTATAGGATATATTTAATTACTAGCTGCGCCTCACGGTTTTACCCACGTTACTCTGCACCAGTGGGTCGGAGCGTAATGCTTTGTAGTCTATATGTTAATCCAGCGTATAACCTATCTCGGTGCAAAATTTCAGCAAATTCCGTTCTGTAGTTTTGGCGTGAAAGAGTAACAAACATCCATCCATCCATACTTATAAACTTTCGCGTTTATAATATTAGTAGGATGAAGTTTCCTCGGGAACGGGAGTTACGCGGGTGAATCCGCGCACGGGAAGCTAGTAAGTTAATAAAGTGGGGTGTGGTTCTTATTTCTCGAGATAGCTTGAAATTTTCCAAGCAGTGTCCCAAATTTTCCGCTTCTTAGCAACAGCCTTGCTTAGTACCTACCCGTAGACACCTAATTTGTGGGGTCCGAGTCAAGGGGTAGTCGGGAAATTAAGGGTGCATACGCTGCGACAGCAAAAAACGGTTACAATTTAATTAGATATCATACAAATATTATAAACGCGTAAGTTTGTATGAATGTTTATTACTCTTTGACGCAACTATTACTGGACTGCGTTGGCCGTTGTTTTATATGTTTGTTCTAGGTTCGATTCCCACCTGCAACCATTATATGTTTGAACCACAGATAGTTATCAACAACCTCCGTAGCGTAGCGGTATTTGGCTCGCTTTAAATGTTGGAGGTCGTGGGCTCGATCCCCACGCCGGACAGGAAATCTTTGTGTAAATTCTAAGATTTCTTTCCGGGTCTGGTTGGTTGAGGGACTACCCTCCGTGCCTCGGAAAGCACGTTAAGCCGTTGGTCCCGATTGTTATAACATCATCTATAATAATGTATACCAAGGAACGGGCAGCAGCGTTTCCTTGTCTGCTACAACATGTGCATCAACCCGCCTGCTAATAATTATTATTGTGACTATGGCAAATACCTTCCCTTGGGAGGAGGACGTTATACGGGCTGATGACAGATAGTTATTCTGAGTTTGGGTGTACTCTGAGTTCTTAAATCATGTGTTTATGAAGTCCTCCGCGACACAAGGCTAGTGCGGGACTCATTAAATAAAAAAATAAACCAGCCATTCTTTTTGTTCTTTGTATTCGTGCTTTTTTATAAATACATATTTTCTTGTTTCCAGGTAAAAATGGATTACTATATCGGAAAATCTGAAATTTGTGGTAATACTATAAAGAGACATCAAACAAACTCTTCACCTTTATATATAATATTTAAAAAAATTTCTTAATTTAACATTTCAATATATAACGCTTCCAATTGGTTTAAGTATTTCAATTTGTCTGTCTAATCTCTTACCTACCTATTTCGATAAAACCAAGCAATTTACTTACAAATCTCCTTTTTAACCTGTTTAGCCGAAATGTTTTACAATTCAGCTGGGTCTATAGATCAAGTTGCCGCAAACTGTAGCCCGATCCAAACAAATTTTATGCATCTCCCGGGAATCGAAGAGAATACGAGATAGGTACAAGCAATGCTCCAAATACCTACCATTAGGAGTTTTTATTTGTTAATACAATAAAAAAGGTTAAAATTTTAGTATTATTTGTAGGTATTAATAATTATAAAACCGGCCAAGTGCGAGTCGGACTCGCGCGCAATCCGTGCCGTACCATTATCTATACAATGCTGTTAAAAAAAACACATTTTTTGAATGGGAGCCCGACTTCAATATTTATTTTATTTTGTTTTTAGTATTTGTTGTTTTAGCGGCAACAGAAATATATCATGTGTGATATTTTCAACTGCCTAGCTATCGCAGTTCATGAGATACAATCTGGTAACAGACATACAGCGAAGTCTTAGTAAAAGGATCCCGTTTTACCCTTCGGGTGCTGAACCCTAAAAACGAACGAAGATACTCATCAAATCGTTTCACTAAACATTTTAGCTTTAAAACAAAATTTATTTGAATATCCATTCTTGTTCGTGTCTTTACAACATTTTCGTGTGCTTAAAATAATTAAAATTCAGCCATTTTAACTACTGCAATATTGTTTAACTGCGTCATAATTTTTGTTGTATAAAATTTGCTATTTCGCGTTAAGAGCGCGCCTAAAGCAACATTGGGTATCTGAAATTAGCTTTAAAATGAATAAAGACAATTTATAGATAAAATGACTTAACTGCACCGGTGGAACACGCTCGATTCCCAGCCAAGAAAATTATTTGAAACATAAAACTGTAACTAATATTACCAGTTTAAAAGCTATATTTCCAAATTGAGATTAATTAAATTCGACCACCGTTACCAATTAGGCTACGGTGGATAGATGGCACTAACGTCCCCCATAGAGACGTGTTATAAAAGAAATTGATAAATTTCGATCACCGGTAGGGTTCCACCGTAACCTAATTGGTTAAGGCATTAGGGGCTTAACCAATTAACTGATGCGGGTTCGAGTCCCGCCGATGGTCGAAATTTATTAATCTCAATTTTGGAACATAGTATATGGTAAACTTTTCCGTATAGTATTCATAAGCAATTTAAAAACTACAAAAAATATGTAAGAATCTACCAAGAGATACATAGTCAAGAACAAAAACTGTCTTGTTTCAAGATAGCGTAATATTTGCTCGACAACATATTTTCTTAATTTTACAAGATGCTTTAACAATGTGACATTGGCAAAATCGCCAAAGGCTATTTATTTAACAACAATAACAGAGTAACTGCAAGATGTTTACAATTGCTTGTCTTGTCTAAAACAGTTACAAATAGAATAAATTTGACTCGAAATAAATAAATGACATATATATATTTATATATTTTTTTTGTTTTATACTCAAAATTTACATATCGTAATGAAAGTTATGATATAGCAATTTAATTTCAAAAACTCTCTCGGTCGTGGGTTCGATCCTCACGCTCCGGACAAGAAATCTTTGTGTAAATTCAAAGATTTCTTTCTGGGTCTGGTTGGTTGAGGGACTACCTTCCGTGCCTCGGAAAGCTAAATAAGCCTTTGGTCCCAATTGTTTAAACGTCATCTATAATAATCGTATATCAAGGAACGGGCAGCAGCGTTTCCTTGTGTGTTACTACATGTTGCTGCGGTCTCGCCCGGGAGGAGGCCCATGTTCAGCAGCGGACGGTATACGGGCTGATGACGATGATGACGACGAACTATCATCATCATCAGACTATATGCATAAATACAAGTATGACGTCCACTGCTGAGCTTTATTTTTTTCGCACAGTCATTTCTGTAGTTAGCCACGAGGCTTTTACCACTTCACCGGGCATAGCCACTGATATACATACTACTACTAATTCATACCTACCTCATCCCTGACTCTGCTCATATTATCATCTTTCATCGTACCTACATTTAGAGAAGACTACGCTTATTATTTTCGGCTTTAAAATATAAAATGTAGCCATCTTTATACGGCTTCTTAAGCATTATAAAATTAACGCATCAAAAACTTATGAACAATTAAAAGTAAGAAGAAGGATTAATTTATTACTAAAACGTAACAACTTTGAACGTTTGTCAGCTTTTATAAAAGTTAAACTTTATTTCGTTTAGAAATGTTGTTTTGAAATTTAACTCAAGGAAAGGTATACTTGATAAAGTTAATTTGTAAAATTATTTGTGATTGGAGAGCTAAATAAGTTAAAAGGAAATACTTTACGTAAAGTTTTAAGAATTAAGAAGCGTTATGTTTTAAGCTGCTATTAGCAGTAAACCGAGTGACCGTATTTTAAGTCCTTGCTAAATTATTTATTTTTGGTATTACAATCGGTCCACTTAGGTAGCTAGTGAAAGGTTGCAGGCTAGCTAAGGTAGGATCCTCGACGGCATGATCGAGGACCGCGTTGTTGCTTATTCCCTGAACTGATCTCGTGCCAGCGATCGTCACCAGTGTTCGTAAAATCTACTCTGTATTCCAGTGGCACCCTGAGCGTTGGTCCTTAAGGGTGCCCTCAGGATATCGCTTAGACTTGGGCCGGATTCTTAGAAGTTAAGTTTAGACCTGTACACATGACATTGTAGACCTTTAAAGCAACTTACTATAATGTGTACATTTGTCATTTATCGCACGACAGACTGGCATACTGATGAAAAATCTGTCAGATCAAATAATTTTAACAATGTTTTTACCCACTTAAATGGTGCTTTGGTTAGATTAAGTTTTATACAGTGCAATTTTGACAAGTACAAGTGTATGTAAATACCTAAGCGCTGAATAAATTTCATTATATTATTTTTTCAATATTATAAAAAGTACACACATTAAGACTTTTTTTTTGTAATTAAATATAGGCTTACGTTTGTCCATAATCTCGCTTGATGGAAGGCGAAGATAAGGCCTAAGATGATACACGCTTGCCTAGAAAGTATCTGTTCACTTTAGTCTTGAAGATGTCCAGATTATAGCGTTCCGAAAAACTGAACATATGCCATAAAATGTCACTTTATGACTTTGCATTAATTACTTCGCTATGTGGCTTCAGGGTCTAAATAGACCACCCCATATCTTTCCATGTGTTTCGTAAAAGGTGACTAAGACATTAAGATACAGCTGATGGTTGGGCAGCAGCATCATCAGCTCAATGTTACTTCCATCTTACTGCGATCACCAACTCAACTTCCAAGCGTGGTGATTATAACAATGTACCTCAACAAACCCTGACTTCCCATGGTCTGTTTAGAGAAGGCCTATGTTCAGCAGTGGCCGTAAATGAACTGATACCGGTTGAATGTTTTTATCTTTTTCAATTGCAATAACAATAACACATTTTCATGACTTTGCTTTAATTACTTCGTTGTGTGATTGTCTTTTCATGGACCTTCCGATGCCCTCGTAGACCCGAAGTCCGAGAGGCCCGCAAACTGTAAAGTAGAGCGACAGTTGCACAACACTCCCCTAAACTAAAAGCCATAATCCCTCAATCTCCCCGTCAGCGACCGCCCTGAGCCGAGTTCAAGTCCCACAGGGGACGCCCTCTTGCGCAGGTTGCTTAGTTTGTAGTGTTTAAACCATTTATCTAGGCTGGAGCTCTGCTCATCTTTATACCCGTTGAAGTAGCAAAAGCCTTAGGGCAAACTTCATATGTCCGTCAGAAAAAAAAAATCATGGGTGTCGTAAAAGGTGACTAAGAGACTAAGATACAGCTAATGCACGGGCAGCAGCATCTATCAGCTCAAGGATACTCTCCATCTTAATGCGATCAATTTACCTGCCAAGTGTAGTCAAAACACCTTTAGGTTCCTTTTTATTGTCTGGGGGGAAATGCATTTACGCATTCCCACCGCCGCTGCAGCGTATTCGCGCGCTGGCGGTGGGATATGTGGGACTCGCCCTCTCCATAGCGTGGTATGCTAACCTCATACCACGAGGAGAGGATCCTACACCACTAAAACCCCCCGGACACTCCTTCGATCTGCCGTTGGCGGAGGCCGGGTTGGTAGCCGGTGGGGCTGGATTGCTTATGCGTATAAGCAATCCAGCCCCACCTCTAGGAGCCTGGCTAGACATAGTTTGTTTAGAGGAGGCCCATGTTCAGCAGTGGACGTTAACGGTCTGACAAAAAAACTTAGTAAGTTTCTTTACTGATTAGCCTTAGAGTCTAAAGCTTTAGTTTACGGAGAGCTGTTTGCTCTTTACTTGTTTTTAGAGAAAAAAACATTTTCTTTTTAGAGTATTTTAAGAAAAAAAAGGGAAAAATTATATTCATGCCATAAATTAGGTATAGTCAAAAACATGGCACTGCTAAAAGCATCTGCTGACTCTACAAAAGTTGAACAGAGTTAAAACTTTTTACTGAGTTAGTAAGTAGAGTCATGGTAGAGTCCTAACATTCGAAGTTTTCTGTAAGTAAAAAAAATATCGAACTCTTTGCATAAAATGCGCTTGTTATTCTTGTTTTAAAAGAAAAAATGGCCGTGTAAAAATCTTTCGAAACAAATGTACAGATAACATGTTGACACCGATAAGAAACATTGTTTAAACATATTTGAGGTAAACTTGTATGTTGATTGCATGAATAATTAAAGTTTAAGGTTTTTGTATACTCCATGTTTTATACAAACAATAGGTATATATATCTTAATCTGCTTAATTTTAATGAAGATACTAAATTAAAAAAAAACGGTAAAAAAAATCTGCTTCAATTCGATATTATTGCTACATTGTTGTGCATTGAACAACAGTGGAGGTACAATTATTTGAATTGAAAATCTAATACAGCTTGTAACACCATTATTTATTGTTAATTTAATTTATTTAATACTAGCTCGCGGTTTTACCCGGGTTTCTTTGCTCCAGTGGGTCGGAGCATGATGTTTTGTAGCCATGTTAATCCAGCGTATAACCTATCCCGGAGCAATTCCGTTCAGTAGTTTGGCGTGAAAGAGTAACAAACATCCATCCATCCATGCATGCTTACAAACTTTCGCGTTTATAGTATTAGAAGAAAATACAAAAAATGTGTACCTAAAACTTTACTAAAAGTTTAGTTGATTAGAATATAGTTTTAAAACCCCGTATGTAAAATATTTAAATAAATGTAAAAGTAACGAAAATATAATTCAACTATATTTAACTTTGAAAAGTTTAAAGTATCTATAAATAAACTTACTGTAAAATTCGAATACTGCATTCGGCTTTTTCTTTAAAACCTTTGTAGAGTCACTCCACGTACCCAGTCCTAGTTACGGCGTCGTCGAAGATAGAGCAAATTGGCGCTACCTTTTTGTCGACTCTACTTGTTAAGTGATAGAGTTCGTTATCGTCGACTCTACTTATTATCTTCCACAAATTCGTACGTGTTGAATTTATTTTTTCTAATAATACTGTGACGCCATATTTTATACCTCTTGTGGTTTAGCTCCGTAAAATAATGCGTTTTAAATGCTGTTTGAAACAATAAAATGATTTGACTGAGATATTTTACTATAATTTATTTAATACTAGCTTAACCCACGGCTTCACTCTCATTGAAGCTAATATCCCTATGTTACTTCCTATATCTCCAAAACTGTGTGTACAAAGTTTCATGATGATCGGTTGAGTAGTTTTCGCGAAACAAACAAACTTACATCTACATTTACGATATTATTAAGTAGAGATTTAGTCTAGTAGAGTTAAAAGTATGTTTGTATTTTTAAACGAATACCGTCGGTTCCTACATTTATACAGCTTTAAAGAATTGGACAACCTCCGAGGCGGTATTTGAGCTTTAATTCTTGGAGGTATTGGCTTCGATCCCCACGCCGAACAACAAATCTTTGTGTAAATTCTAAGATTTCTTTCCGGGTCTGGTTGTTTGAGGGACTACCCTCCGTGCCTCGGAAATAACGTTAAGTCGTTTGTCCCGTTTATTATTATATCATTTATAATAATCGTATATCAAGGAACGGGAGCAGCGTTTCCTTGTGTGGCGTGGCACAACATAATACTACGGTCACCAACCCTTCTGCCAAGCGTGGTGACTATGGGAAATACCCTCCCTTGGGACGAGGCCCATGTTCAGCAGTGGACGTTATACGGGCTGATGATGATCATGATGATACCTATAGTTTTTAACCAATATTAGCATGTAGTCTATAAAACGGTTATTTAGAGTAAAATAAGTTTCCTACATTGTGTATAAAATTTCAGCTAAATATTATTCATAAAACTTTCTCCAGACTCTAGGTAGAGATAGCACTAATATCATAACTTCCATGTCACCAAACTTAGCGCAATAAACTGCTATCTAAACTGCTCTATCGATGTAAAGTTAAGGAGATACCTCCTTATTCTGAATACTTGCATGTAGTTTATGATTGTATTTATTTTATGTTTTTAATATGTATACCTACAGTTTTCACGGACCACCTCCGTGGCTTAGCGGTAAAAGTCTGAATTCAAGTCTCAGAGGTCATGGATTCGATTTCCCCTCTCCTCCTCCTGACCCTTTGTTTGCAAAGAACCATCCAATGCCCTCGTAGATCTGAGAAGCCCGCAAACTGTAAAGTAGAGCGACAGTTGCACAAAACTCCCCTAAAATAATAAAAGCCATAATCCCTCAATCTCATCGCCAGCGACGGCCCTGAGCCGAGGTCCAAGCCTCACAGATAAAAAAAACTTCATGTGTGTTTTTCTTTCCGGGTCTGGTTGGTTAAAGAACTAGGTACCCTACGTGCCTCGGAAAGCACGATAAGATCTCAATAATTATTACATCTATAGCAATTGTATGCTATGGGAATATAACGATATATGGCTGTCCCGTTATATGGGTATATAACGGGAAGATGCGTTTCCAAGAAAGCGTTTCCTTATATGTGTGTGTGTTGCTGTGTAATACTGGTCCGATGTAAAAAAATCTTATTTATCGAGGAAGGCTATAGGATATTATTTTTTTTCGACTTATCCCTCCCACACTCCCGCTATTGTAACTCCTGGAAACAGGAAAGCGACACACACGGAGGTAGCTCTAAGCTAATAGGCGCAGGCTAGTTCCGAGACACCTAAATAAAATAAAAGCGTCTTATTGTTTTGTACATTAATTATTATGTTTGCTGTGCTGTGTTGTATATCTTGAGTGCTGTGCTGAATAAATGTATTTTCTTTCTTTCTTTCTAAATGAAAACACCATCAAATTCGAAGACTTTATTTAATTATAAAGTTCCTACGGGAATAGGAGTTACGAGGTTGAATCTCACGCGTGAAATCTGCAACTTATAGATATAGAATAAGACTACATCAGCCGATATGACACTTAATATGTGCTGCACACTATTTTGCCAGTAGTTTTATGGTACATTGTCATATCACAGTCACTTGTTTAGCTAAAAACTGTTCTGTACCGTCGGTATAAAGAAGCATTTGGCTTGATCAGTATTTTTTACTTAATGCATTTTAAATGTGTATGCTAGAAGTTAATTCAAGAAATAACTTTAGCAAATGAAATGTTCCATTAGAAATACCAAAACTCCGCGGTTTCTTCGTGTTGGACTGTTACCTCGCTTTGGGTTTCATTCCCAACTGGGAAAATAATTTGTTCTGAGTTCGAGTTTGCTTTATTCTATAAATGACCCTTAAATAAAGTCCCTTGCGACTTAGAGATTTTAAACCAAATTAATATGCTCACGTGCCTGCCTTTTCAAGTGTGAAATTGATAAGGCAAAGACGTGTCACAGACGCAGCGTAGAAATGATGTCATTTCAAAACATTTTCATACAAAACACACATACGTAGACATCATGCCTCCGCTGTTTTTTGCCACTTCTTCGCCTTACGGCGGTTCTGTACATTTCTCGTCATAGAGAGGCTGGGACTTTCAAATAACAATCGCCCTAAAAACATTTCTTAGTTAGTTGAAACACTGGTCATCGTAAATCAGCAAATATAATGTGCATTCCCGAGATTTTGAGTATCCCTTATACCTACCTAAAGAAATTTTATACTAAATATAAATCTTTTATACAAATTTTATACTCATTGAACTGAATTATTCATTCTAATATCTACAAAGTGAAACTAGATCAAAAACAAATTGGATAAGCCATTATAAATTAAAAAAAAATAGATATATAAGGTGCTTGAACAAAATATGCCATCTCTTTAACAGTATAATGTCACGCATAGTGATAACATTGGTGAATACATTTTTGTTATTATCAGAATTAGATTTTTCCATAAAATGATTTGTATTTACTTACTTTACTTTATCAGTCTAAGTCTACCTTCGTAGCGTAGCGGTTTTTGGCTCGCTTTAAGTCTAGGAGGTCGTCGGTTCGATCCCCAAACCGGACAAGAAATCTTTGTGTAAATGCTGAGATTTCTTTCCGGGTCTGGTTGGTTGAGGGACTACCATCCATGACTCGGAAAGCACGTTAAGCCGTTGGTCCCGATTGTTATAACATCATCTATAACAAGCGTATATCTGAGAACGAGCAGCAGCGTTTCCCTGTGTATTACAACATAATACTGCGGTTACCAACCCTACTGCCAAGCGTGGTGACTATGGCAAAACCCTCCCTCGGGAGGAGGCCCATGTTCAGCAGTGGACGTTGTACGGGCTGATGATGATGATGATGACTTTATCAGTCTATTTAGGTCCACTGTTGAAAATAGGCCTCCTTTTTTACCTCAATCCAGGGTTGTTGAGAAATATTTGCGTAACCATCACGCTTGGGGGATTGGTCACGTCTGTAAGATGTATCTTTGCTGACAGATGCTGCTGTCCATCCCTCAAGCGTATGCCCTTAGTCACATCTTACGGCAACCATAGGAAAATATAGTGTGATTGTTCTGTGTATTTTAAATACTTTTTAATCAGTTTCGTTTGAATAAAGGAGTTCTCCAATATTAGCTATGATGGTCGCATATCCTATTGTATTATTGAGTGAGAGTAGCCTAACTTTTGACCTGGAATTATGAAATCATCATCAGCCCGTGTAACATCCACTCCCCTGAACAAGGAACTCCCCGTGGGGGGGGGGGGTTTCGACATAGTCACCATTATATATTATAATGTAATTTTAGTTTTAGTTGAAGCGGCCGGAGCCCAATGGCTGCATTCATGTGGTAACCGGTTCGATCCCCATCCATTGCAGTACCGACGTGAACCCACACGTAACACAACCATTTTATCTTAGTACGAGGGGTTAAAAAAAATACTAGTAGTATGCAAAAACCAGAAAGTAGGTAAATTAAAAAAACAAAAAAAAAATGTTTCGTAGCATATTTATGAGATGAGATGAGAAAGTTTAAGCAAACAATCAAATTTATACATTAGTATAGATTTACATAAATTTCTTAATCGTTATCAGAAGGC
Organism: Nycteola revayana; assembly: GCA_947037095.2. Lineage (NCBI taxonomy): Eukaryota > Metazoa > Arthropoda > Insecta > Lepidoptera > Nolidae > Nycteola > Nycteola revayana. Next base: position 13,502,225 of record OX344851.2, on the reverse strand, counting down.
TTATATTTTTGAATCACCTGTAAGTAAAATATACTTGTAAATCGTGTTAAACATGCAGGCAAAATATATCTGGAAAATAAATATTAGCCTGAGGTTACCTTATTAAAGATTTTCTTTTGTAAATAAAGATCTTAAGATTTGAGCAGTATATTTTCAAATCGTAATATTCTTGCTAAGGTTTGCGCTAAGAGAATATTGTTTTTTTAATAAACGATACATGGATACATTGAATCGGTACCTTGTGTAGTAATAAAGTTAACAAAAATAAAAATGTGTAAAAATGTTTCTTTTTTTTGTTTTTCTTTATTAAAATTCAATATAACTAAAAATAAATTGCGTTAAAATAAACAATACAAGCGTGAAATGAACCCATAGCATAGCTGACTTTACTGAAAAGAAACAATAACATTAATTTTAAAATTGGAGTACATTTTATGAAAAAATAAAAAAGTTCTATATCTCTAAGAACATGGAGCGCAAACTTTTTTTAAAACCATTGATTGAATATACAAATTTAGTTTTATTAAGCCATGAAATATTTTAATAATAGGTAAGTTAGTTTAAATAAATTTGCATTTTTATGCCCGCTGCAGAAGATAGCTGCAGACGAAGATGCTAGCAGAGTGTTTGCACACTGCAGCACTGTTAGTATTCTTGTCAACCCCTCGTGCTTGTGTTACGAGTGGGTTCACGCCACTAGGGTAATGGGTGGAGATCGCATCGGCGGCCACATGATCGCAAGTCCGACGACGTAGCCATTCAGCTACGACTGCTTTTAATATTTTCTGCTAAAATCATGGAATATAATTTTAAAAGCACCTTCTATAAAACATCCTCCCCGCTGTAAAAGGCACGAAGTTAATACGTCAAAAACTTTTGTTCACAAGCTACAAATTCTCATCATATCATTAAAACATCTTTTACGACAAATCTCAATTATTTTGAGCCCCGCACCTTTTTATTGCTACTTACATTTTTGAAACAGGCAAACTTTTGCAATAATGTCAAAAAGTTTGCCGTGTTCACAGAATTGATACAAAAGGCATTATATTCCACGTTTACAATATTAATGTTACAATTCCCAACAAAAGCGATAAATTTTATCTGTGTACAATTTATTTGGCACTTGAAAAACTGTTGATCGTAGCCATTTTTTGTATCTAAAAAACATATTGTTTTGTCTACAGACGAATATTTTATCCCTTAGATTATATACATATAAGCAAGATGTAGAACGATGTGCCTGGTAACTTACCAGCAATTGACGATTGATTGATTCAATCAAGGAATAAATATTTCATTGTTTGAACCAATCAATCAATGAAATATTTTATTACATTACATTTTGTAAAATACATAATCACATAAAAAAATATAAATATAGTTCCACCAAAATCTGCCTAAATAGGTGTCGCTTAGATTAGACTGCCCCATGTCCTCTAATGGGTATCGTAAGAGGCGATACACCTGATGGATGGGCAAGCAGCATCTATCAATCAAGACATACTGACATCTTACTGCGAGCACCTATCCGCCTGAAAACCGTTGTGATTACATCAAGATCCTTCAGCTACCCTGTCTTGCCAAGGCCTGTTAAAAGGAGGCCCATGTGCATTAGTGGACATAAACGATATAGAAAAAAAGTGAAGTAAAAGGCATAATAATATGATAACTACATTACAAATAAAGTCCTACTAATATTATAAACGCGAAAGTTTGTAAGTATGGATGGATGGATGTTTGTTACTCGTTCACGCCAAAACTACTGAACGGAATTGACTGAAATTTTGCACCGGGATAGGTTATACGCTGGATTAAAATGTTGGCTACAAAACATCTCGCTCCGACCCACTGGAGCAGAGTAACGCGGGTAAAACCGCGGGACGCAGCAAGTTTTAAATAAGACACAGGCTAATATTGAAAACTACTTATAATAGCTTCTTTTACTTTACAATACTCTTTTATTGCCTTTTGCAAAACAAATAGTCGTCGTAATAATACCAAGAGACCTTATATCTTAGTATTTTTCAAGCAGTAACTAACTTTAGTAGTTTTCCTCGGTTCAACCCTGCGGGGATTGTCGACTTTCTGAATATTATTTTCATAAAAGATACGTGTGATAGTTTTGGACGTATATTTAACATGAACTTTTATAAGTTTAGTTGACTGTAGAAAATTGACCTAGTTTTACCCTAAGAAACTCATTACAATTGAGAGTAGATGGAGAGGTAGGCCTGAAAAAAGATGGATGGATTGTGTAAGAAGTGATATGAAGGAGAAGGAGTCAGGGTCAGTAATAGTGACAACCTCCGTAGGGTAACGGTATTTCTCTTGCTTTAAATCATGGAGGTCGAGGGTTAGATCCCCATGCCGGACAAGAAATCTTTGTAAATTCCAAGATTTCTGTCCGAGTCTGGTTGGTTGGGGGACTGCCCACCGTGCCTCGGAAAGCACGTTAAGCCCCCTGGTCCCGATTGTTATAACACCATCTTTATAATCGTTTAATGATCGTTTATCAAGAACGGGCAAACATAATACTACGGTCGCCAACCCGCCTGCCAAGCGTTGTGACTATGGCAAATACCCGCCCTCGGCAGGAGGCCCATGTTCAGCAGTGGACTTTGTACGGGATGATGATGATGATGATAGCGTGACGGCTGACAGGCAGAATGAGACCACATAAAAATTGGGGTAAGAGCATGGAGATGATGGAACTCGTTGAAATTGAGAGAAAATTGCTTAGCAAGGTATGAGCACGTTATGCGTAAGGATGACACGCATATGACAAAAAGAATGCTGAATATGATGATGGATACATATGTTAGAAAAGGAAAGGCCCAAAAAAAATGGATGGACTGTGTGAAAGATGATAACTCATGTGAGTATGGAAGAGATATAGTAGGGAAAATTGGAAAAGGATGGCCCATTGCGCTGACCCAAATAATGGTAGTAGTGCAGGGGGATGATGAAACATCCTTAAAATCTATTTTAAGGATGGCCCGATGATGATGACGGTGATAAAAATAATAAAAGTCTAGTGGCTATATGGAATTGTCATGAACATTTCTCATTTTGGTCAGTTTATCTACCGGGTAGCCTCTGCTGCCTATCATTTCCATTGATTGAGATTTAATAGCTTTATATATTTTCTTAATACCTTTTTATTAGGGTTCCGTAGCCAAATGGCAAAAATCGGAACCCTTATAGATTTGTCATGTCTGTCTGTCTGTATGTCTGTCCGACCGTATGTCACTTTTTTCCGAAACTATAATGTTGAAACCTGGCAAGTAGATGTATATTGTAAACTGCATTAAGATTTTCACACAAAAATCGAAAAAAAAACAAAAAAAATGGGGTTCCCCATACTTAGAACTGAAACTTAAAAAAATATTTTTTCATCAAATCCATACGTGTCTCGAATCTATGGATAAGCCTTCAAAAACGATATTGAGCTTTCTAATGTCATTTTTTTCTAAATTGAATAGTTTGCGCGAGAGACACTTCCAAAGTGGTAAAATGTGTCCCCCCCCCCCTGTAACTTCTAAAATAAGAGAGTGATAAAACTAAAAATAATATATGATGTACATAACCATGCACACTTCCACAGAAAATTGGTTTGAACGAGATCAAGTAAGCAGTTTTTTTTTAATACGTCATAAACCGTATACCGCAATTTACCTTTCATTCATTCAACTATTATTAACATCGATCAAAGTTACAACGAACTACAAGAAATTTTATACTATGTTACTTGTTGTATTCTTGATATAAAAATAGGTAGGCACTTGCAACTAGTACGGAACCTTTCGTGCGAGAGTCCGACTCGCACTTGGCCGGTTTTTTTTCTACTACTCCACTCCCGCGGGCGGTTTCTATTGCGTAACCCTCGTTTTCGTGCGAACATCATAATTATATATAGCCTATGTTATCCGGGTATAGTGTAGCTTTACAACGGTAAAAGATTTTTTCCAATCAGTCCAGTAGTTCCGGAGTCTATTCAATACAAACAAACAAACAATCAAATCATTCCTCTTTAAAATATTAGTATAGATTGGAACGGTAACGCGGAGATAAACACTCAATTTACGGACACAAAGCAAACCCAGACTCAGTGTGCGCCCTCGCTACAATCGGGCGCTAACTTCACGCCGTGCAATAATAATGGAATAATGAAGTAATGAATTAATTCAGCACTTAGGTATTTACATACACTTGTACTTGTCAAAATCACAATGAAAAAGAATTATAATTAATAGGTTATTATTCTTATTCTTTGAATAACGCACTGATATTCATATTTCAATAAAAGGCGCTGTCTAAGATACACTGCAAACGTCTGTAAAATGTGAAAAATTTAATATGAAAGGTACACTAAAATTTTGAATAAACAAAGCTCCAAATAGGTCTAATTTGTTACAACCGTTAACGTGTATATCATCATCATCAGCTCGTATAACGTCCAATGCTGAACACGGGCCTCTCCCCGAAGGATGGTATGATGGTGACCTGATTTTATTATATTATACACAAGGAAACGCTGCTGCCCGTTCCTTGATATACGGTTATTATAGATGATGTTATAACAATCGGGACCAACAGCTTAACGTGCTTTCCGAGGCACGGAGAGCAGTCCTTCAACAAACCAGACCCGAAAATAAATCTTAGAATTTACACAAAGATTTCTTGTCCGGTATGGGGATCGAACCCACTACCTCCGAGACTCAAAGCGAGATTTATACCGCTACGCCAAGGAGACTGTCACGTTTATATGTTGCAGTCAAAACTTTTAACTAGTAAAATCAGTCAAAACTAACCTAACCTAAAACTACTTATGACTGATTTTGCTAGTTAAAAGTACTTTTGACTGGTTAAGAGTTTTGACTGCAACATATCGACGCTTGAAAGGCAATCATCACTAAGCGACATTAAGTAAACTTTACAGGAGAGTGATTTAAAGTTCAAATATCTCTCGTAAAAATATTTTTTTATAGCTATCCAAAAACACAGCTAGCTAGCATACAAGCTATAAAAAAATGATTTTTACGAGAGATATTTGAACTTAAAATCACTCGCCTGTAAAGTTTACTCCATGTCGCTTAGTGATGATTGCCTTTCAAGCATCGATATATATATGATACTAAAATGCCAAACAAATAGCGCAAGGAATACACAAACAACAATATCTTTCCTCAACCTCAGAATTGACTTAAAGTGGCTACCTATGTTAAAATTGGACCGGACCGTTGTTCCTTCGGCAATATTGCATCGGTCCCGTCAATTGGCGTCTGTCGAACTCTATACTAGCTATAAAGGGACCATTATGTAAATAGAATAGAAAGTGCTACGAAAACCTACTGATATAACATATCTGAATAACAGTAGGTCAACTTGGATCAATATTGTATTTTTATGTAGAAGACAAAATGTATTGTTTTTTTTTTATTTGGACTGTAACAAAATATCACACAAACATCTCTTCTAATATGATTAATGTGAATGTAAGTTTGTTGGTTACGCTTTTACTGGAAAACTAGTAAACCGATCATCATGACACTTTGTACATATTTTTTTGGAGGTTGCCGGTAAAAGCTAGTACATCATAGTACCTACTATAAGAGTGTCATTGCTCTCTCTAACTAGGCTATTGATCAGTCTGTTTTAAGGACAAACTGTAGGAATAAGCTTGTTACATTCTTTAAAAAATTACAAGCCCAATTATTATTAATAATCAAAATGCTTTAAAAGAAAACAGCTTTTAATAGATTTATAAGGTTAACTGTGTGACACATACATGTGATGAACATGCAAGTTATGATTATATTAAACATTAAATTATTTGATTAAGTTCTTACAAAAACTAATTAAATATTACTTTTATGACATCATAAGGTCAAAATTCCACTGGGCACCTACTACTGTTCCTTCGACACGTATTTCAAAATGTTACTTCATTTTTACCAGGTCACGTTAAGAGCCATTGTTAGTAGAAATGTACTTACTTCTAAATAAAATATGTGTTGTGAACCTTCTGAACTTTCTGCTCTGTGTACCCTCTCATCTACGATAGAGCCCTTCTCGTAGCGCCGTAGCGCCGCAGCTACGGCGTAGCATACATAATATATCGCGTAGCAGTTTTTAGTAGTCCTTAGTGGAATGAGAAAACTCCATCTTTTTGTTTACCTTCTTCAATTTTATACAAATATTTTAGTATAAATTTTATTTTTCTGAATTTGGTATTGAAATCGAAGCATCCAAAATGCTAATAATTCGTATCATTTTATCCTCTAAACCCACTGTTAATAGTATATGTGACACAAGCTCCTGTCAAATTAATGGGAAATATCTAAGTAGCAGATTATATACACAGTAATTGTTTGTAATTGCTAATAATCAGCTAAATCATTTATGTTTGGTAGTACGATCGATCTATGTATATAATTATATACTTTTGCAATAGCATTAAAATGATTCAAATGACGCCAAACCCGTGTTAAGGGCTCTCATTTATACAACCTAGTTCATTTCGTATTCCAAGACGCTGGATCTCATTTTGCAATGTGCACTTATCACTGCCATCTCCTTGAGGGAAACTTATTTTGTTCTAAAACATATATTTATTTTAAAATTCTAATGTTAAGTTTCAATAGTAATACTGATATCGTCCTGCCATTTATAAGCAACGCCAAAAAATCACAGAGTATATAAAACGCTTAAAATAATTACCTACTCATAGTTAAAGACTTTGAAACCATCTACCCAATAAGTGGCCGTCGCCCAATGCCTAGGGCGTCGGACTTGTGATCCTGGGGTCGCCGGTTCGATAACCATCCATTGCACTACAGACGTGACCCTTCTCGTAACACATGCACTTAAGCTTACCACGAGGGGTTAACAAGGACTGCAAAACTCTACAAGTAAACTTAAAAAAAACGATACTACAATCAGTTTAGTTTTGGCAAGTCCAATGCCTTCTTTTTTTTGTTGTCTGTGGGGAAATGCATTTACGCATTCCCACCGCCGCTGCAGCGTATTCGCGCGCTAGCGATGGGATATGTGGGACTCGCCCTCTCCATAGCGTGGTATGCTAAACTCGTATCACGAGGAGAGGACCCTACACCACTAAAATCCCCCATTTCTTGCATGGGCAATCCGGCCTCAAGTCTGATGCCCTCCTACGGCCGCTTTCAATTCAGTATCAGTTTTAAAACAATTGAATATATATTAAGATTTCCTTAAACAAAGTTCTACATACCTTGTACTTTCTAGTTTTCTAATATTTTGTTCTAATATTCGTGTCACGTTATCAAAACACGTTGTTTATCCTCTAAGTCTAGTGTAAGTGCCTGAACAAATGTCCCACACTTAATGCGAAATACTACCAAAGTTTAAATTGTAATACAGTAATGCTCCTTAAAATTTAACGTGACTACGACAGACGAATTTAAATGTGGTTTTATAAAGGTAAAAATATTTAGAATTTGAATATTACTCTTTTTAATGGTTATCTAAAGAGATCGAAAACTCCGTGTCATAGCGGTGTTAGTCTCGCTTTAAATCTCGGAGGCCGTGGGTTCTATATCTACGCCGGACGAGAAATCTGTGTGTAACATCTATGACTAGCTTCCCGCGTGAGGTTTTACCCGCGTAGCTCCCGTTCCCGTAGGAACTTTATGATTAAATGTAACCTTAGCCTTTCTCTTTAAATGGGCTAACTTATACTGAAAGAATCTTTCAAATCGGACCAGTAGTTCCAAGTTTAGCGCGTTCAAGCAAACAAATAAACAAAAAACTCAATATTAATTATTAGTTTTTTATTTATTTTTTTCCTTCTTTATATAGATAAGATGTGTTACAAAAAAAAATGCGGCAAATATAGATAATTAATACATTTACTTTATTTTATTTTTTATATAGCCTGAGCAATTAATAACCAAACATAGTTATGTGCAAATAGTACAGTAGGTTTCTAAAAAAATATGGTAATCGCCGCCATTCCATTTACCGACGGTACATTTTAACACGTCCTATCCATAATCCCGAAAGCTTCGGTACCGTCAGCAAAGTAAGTAATTTATTCAATAACCATCAATTCGTTTATTGAATGTCAATATAATGCTTGAATATAAATAGGGCAATCGGCGAGGTAAATATTTGCCAGAACGCTTCTATCTATTTAAAGCTATTGATGATAGTAAAAAGCAGTTAAAGTTCATTACATTTATGTAATGTGCTGTGCTGAGACTTACTACCTCCCGACCCTAAGTTTGCTAAGAACCTTCCGATGCCCTCGTAAACCCAAAGTCCGAGAGGCCCGCGAACTGTAAAGTAGAGCGACAGTTGCACAAAACTCCCCTAAAGAAACTAAAAGCCATAATCCCTCAATCTCCCCGTCAGCGACCGCCCTGAGCTGAGGTCCAAGTCCCACAGGGGACGCCCTCTTGCGCAAGTTGCTTAGTTTGTAGTGTTTAAACCATTTATCAAAGTTGGAGCTCTGCTCGCCTTTATGCCCGGTAAAGCAAAAGCTTAAGGGCTAACTAAATATGTCCATCCGAAAAAAAAAGCTGAGACTTACAGATGCTATTCCACAAATTCCAAGTCGCTCAACAACAACAAGCTATGCTATTGCTAGGAGTTTCTTTGAGAGATAAACTTCGCAATGAGATTATCTATCAGAGAACTAAAGTAACCGACATATCACGCAGAATAAGCAAGATGAAGTGGAATGGACTGGCCATGTCTGCAGAAGGACTGACAGCCATTGGAGCAGACGCGACCTAAAGTGGAGACCGCGTCTCGGCGAACGGCATGACGTCAAGCGGCAAGATGGACTGATAACCTGAAAAGTGTAGCCGGAGTACGCTGAATGTGGAAGGCCAGGTGTAATGGCGCAAATAAGGGAGGCTTATGTTCAGCAGTGGACCAGATAGGCTGATTGATTGAAATTTATTTGGAAGACTGCATCCGTCCATTTATAATTATAAAAAATTTCTATGTCACATTTTCAATGACTAATCTCGACATACGGATTTAGAATATTTATGTCCCCCGCACATGAATATTTAAAATTTCGGTTCTAAAACTATTATAACAAAAGGCTTGTTGACACTCTTTGAAATCGCCTTATTAAATTTGGTGTACAAAAAAAATATTTTGGTTACGGGCTGGCATGGCGGCTGAATCCGCGGAGACTATCAAGAGGCGCAAATATTGATTGATATTTGAACCTTAATAGTGGTTAAGTATTTATGCCTTTTGGTGTCGAAAAATTGGGGCCGTGGGGACCGGGAGCCAAATTAATTTGTAAATACCTCGCAGCGGCCCTCTTTAGTGCGATACTTTTGTTTTGAGTCAGTGCTTGTTTTTACTTTGCACAGCAGGTAAGCATTGCCATGGGCCGGATTGCTCATGCGTACCCGACCCCCGCCAACGGCGGATCGAAGGAGTGTCCGGGAGGTTTTAGTGGTGTAGGGTCCTCTCCTCGTGGTATGACTTTAGCATACCACGCTATGGAGAGGGCGAGTCCCACATATCCCACCGCCAGCGCGCAAATACGCTGCAACGGTGGTGGGAATGCGTCAATGCATTTCCCCCCGGACAACAAAAAAAAAAAAAAAAAAAAAAAAAAAAAAGGTAAGCATTGCCATTCAACGGAGATATACTGTCAGCATTCTGGGAACCTTACCAAGAAGAATAGATTTAGAATAGTCGTATTTTATAAGTTACTTTTATTTTAAAATAGCTTCTTTTAGTTGTATATTATGTATTATAGGTTATTAATATAAGCTTTCAGCAAGATAAATCAGGCCTTTATCCCAATCGTCACCAATTTATTTTTGGTCATTGTGATAAATTACATACTACTAGATATTATAAGGAATGGTACAGTGTTATCTGGGTACATATTATCAGAATATTTTGTTCGGTAATGCTTGAATAAAAGTGATTTCCATCATAATACACTAGAAATAACAAACGCATTACCATGCTTTAAGGTAAGCGAAATTAATAAAACATTAATGGGAAATTGTATTAGGTATTAAAACTAACTTCGTAGTCTTATTTCATAAACATACTAAATGCGTTCTATTAAAAAAATGATAGTATAGAAATAAGAAAATATAAGGTACAAAGATGGATGGCAATCTTTAGCTTCAAGCACTTCAGGTATAATGATAGCTGATAAAACTTAGCATATTCTGTAAATTATCTTAATATTATAATGAAAGAAAAATCATTGCTAAGATGCACTATGCACTCGGTCACAATATTGACTTATCTCGTATTTTTAAAAATTACAACAGAAGTGCCAAATAATACAAACAGATAAATGATCGTGCAATTATACGGCATATAATATAGCATTAAATATATGGCATAATGTGTAATTGAATAATAAAGCTGCCTTAAACCTCCATATTATAAGTATATGTTAGCCAAAACATACTCACAAAGGTGTTAGCATGTTTTGGATTAAAAATATTTGAAACAGGTTTACACAAGTGAATAAAAATAGATTAATTGATTTTTTATTTTCTTGTTAAAAATCGGTGTGTTGGTATTTGCGCACAATATAAAATCGTCATCATTAAGAGCAGTCGGTCAGGATGACTTTCATCACCGTATGACAATCTTAGATAATCTCGAAATAACACAAATTATCAGTTTTTATTTCATACTAATAATACTACCAGAGCGGCTGTAGTCACCGGTTCGATCCCCACCCATTACACTACCAACGTGAACCCACTCGTAACACAAGCATTTTAGCTTAACACGAGGGGTTAACAAGGATACTAGAAGTGTGCAAAAACACTGCTAGATTTTTTTTTATTCTCCCCATTTTAGAGGCAGCTTTATTCTTCCAGTCCCCCCTATTTACCATCGTTTCAACTTATCTTTCCACCAGTTTGTGAGGACAAACCCTTTTATTTCACTTTACGTTGAAGTAGCAACTTTAACGAATTGTAAACACAGCAGTTTAACTGGACTTTTTGTATTTATTTTTTAAGTTCACAATTAGCGTATGAGCTATTGTCGTGACCTAAAAACTTGAGAGAACTAGACCGATATAAAAAGAGTAAAGGGTTTGTTGTTTTTGTAGTTTTTGTAAAACGACTTTGTCTGTGAAAACTACTAATAATAAGAGGCTTTTGTTTCAAGCGTAGCGGTATTTGGCACGCTTTAAATCTCGGAGGTTGTGGGCGATCCCCACGCCGCCCATCTTTGGGTAAATTCTAAGATTTTTCTGGTCTGGTTGGTTGAGGGACTACCCTCCGTGTCTATTAAAACGTAACGTGAAAGCACATTCAGCCCTTGGTCCCGATTGTTATAACATCATCTGTAATAATCGTATATTAAGTAACGTGCAGCAGCTTAGTACCCTCTATCTGGAGGAGGCCTTTGTTCAGCAGTGGACGTTATACCGGCTGATAATGATGCCATAGCAACTAACAACAGAAAATGTAGCTTGAGTAGACAATTGAACATTAATCACGAACATTATGCAATTTGACATTTTAGAGATTTGGCAATTCATCATCATCATCATCAGCCCAGATAACGTCCACTGCTGAACATGGGCCTCCTCCCGCGGGTGGGTATTTGCCATAGTCACCCCGCTTGGCAGGCGGGTTGGTGACCGTTACATGTTGTACTACACAAGGAAACGCTGCTGCCCGTTTCTTGATATACGATTATTATAGATGATGTTATAATAATCGGGACCAACGGCTTAACGTGCTTTCCAAGGCACGGAGGGTAGTCCCTCAACCAACCAGACCCAGAAAGAAATCTTAGAATTGACACAAAGATTTCCTGTTCGGCATGGGGATCGAACCGACGACCTCTGATATATAAGGCGAGCCAAATACCGCTACGCTACGGAGGATTATGTTTGCAATTTCCTTTTTAACATTATCTCACTGCTGGTGTTATATGTCTAGACTACGGAGCATTCGGAACGCTTAAGCGTACCCGGCCCCCGCCAACGGCGGATCGAAGAAGTGTCCGGCAGATTTTAGTGGTGTAGGGTCCTCTCCTCGTGGTATGAGTTTAGCATACCACGCTATGGAGAGGGCGAGTCCCACACATCCCACCGCCAGCGCGCGAATACGCTGCAGCGGCGCACTATGGGCCAGAACGGTGCATACCGTCTCAAAAATCTGTAACTTTTTTGTTGATTGAAGTAAATAGCTGAAATTTGGCACGTAGTATCTCCAGAGTATATAGAATCCAATAGTGACACATTTATTGTCAAAACTTTAATTATTAATATTTAAAAAATAAAACAAAAATAAAAATGTATTTTTTTAATATTAAACCATAGTTTGTTTAACTTATTGAATTATAATTTTACAGTTTTATGATATTAAACCTATTTTCTTTTATTTTATAGGTATTACATATAAATCTTACATTTAAATAAATGACAAATATGATATAAATCCACTCTAAAAATATATTTTACAATTAATGTAGGTACGTAATTACTTCTATTTAAATAGCTAAGAGGCTCTTAGCTTCGTCTAACAATTCCTTGAAAATAGTGACTGATGGTTTTCTGATACTTGATATATAAGGATCTGACGTAAATAGAAGACCATGAAATACGTCTTGATTCGTTGCGGACCTAGAGCATTTTCTAGCGTGATGCAATCTGAATTTTTTGTAATCTTTATTACGAGATTCTTGGGCATCCTCAGATAAATTACCAATGGGCAGAACAGCAAAATGTCTTATTATACTTTCCCCATGTATTAAGATTTTATGTACTGAAGAAGGCATATTATACCACATATATTTTGTTACGTATAGTTGTGCGGTTGCGCGAGTATATTCACCAAATTTTTCTGGATTTACAGCAATACCGGATGCCAAAGTTTGAAGAATAACATAGAACCTTTTAATAAGTTCCTCGTCAATTCCTGTAATTTCACACACACGCAGCACACAGCACACTAAAGTACTGGTAAATGACAACGTAAATAAATAACTTTTATACTGAAATTTCGTGTGAAAAAATATTATTGTCTAGTGCATTATCACGTTCCTAACCACTATCTACGAAGGTGGTTAGTAGTACTGATATAATGTACAATAACAACTTAAGCTACCATTTCCTCCCTTTTCCTTCACCGCGATAGAGAAATACATAAACTACATGATAAACATGTAATTCACACAGTGATAACAAAACATTAACCACATCTGACCGAACGATAAAAAAAAATACATTACCCAATCTCCCACCTTACCTAAAGATTAAGTAAATAGATAATTTTAAGAAAAAAGTAATCTAAATATCCAAAAATCTCATCGATCACAACTAAAATCATTTTTGGTATATTTTGTATATTCCCCTCATCAGACATTTTCCGTTTCATTTCAAGGGGGGCAGATTCGGGCAATTTTTTTTTTTTGCCCTAACTTCTTTATTAGCTGCTCTATGTGATGCTATCAAAATTACGACATGGGCAGACATTGCTAACTGCCAAAAGTCTATGTAAAGTTTCTAATAAGGATAAAATATTAGGTTCTGAAAAATAATTTATATACCTCCCCAGTTTTCACATAATGGTCCACTTAAATTATTTTTAAATAGAATACTTCATAACCATTCTAACCATATATCATACTTAAAAATTTGCTGTGAAAATAATGAAAATATGACCATGTAAACTGGTGAAATTGTGTTCTACATAATTGACATAACTTTGAGCGTCAACTTGCAAGCCTTAGTCTAATAGTAAAAATGAGAAATAGTATATTTTAACTGCTATATAATATGCATTGGACATTCAGTTAGACATGTGCATTAACACAATATTCAATATAGAACATTACGAAAACCTATTTTTGAGACGGTACGCACGGTTCTGGCCCATAGTGCGGCGGTTGGATTGCGTAAATGCATTTCCCCCCGGAAAATAAAAAACAAAAAAAAGGCTACTGAAGATTCGGCACGCTTAAGCGTTCCCGGCCCCCACCAACGGCGGATCGAGAGACCGAGGTTTTAGTGGTGTTGGGTCCCACATATCCCACCAGCGCGCGAATACGCTTCAGCGGCTGTGGGAATGCGTAAATGCATTTCTCCTCAAAAAAAAATAACTACCGAAGATCCTTTGTGTCTGTAAATATTGTATTGTATCTAGCTTCCTTTAACCACAGGGAGACCTCGACGTCATCCCGATCCCTTATCAAGTTAAATTAATTAGAAAAGGTTGTGAAATCCGAATGACTTAAAATTATTCTATTTAGTTGAGAATTTTCTGAAGGTTGATGGAGGTATATTGGGTGTAGGAAAATAGCAATTTTAATGGCTATAGATAGGTAATATTGAATGTGAGAAATGTAAGTATTGGTCCATCGACAATATGTATTGTATATATAGAAGGAATTCGTCCCTCGTGGTTTTTATTCGGTAAGGTAAGGGTTTTACGACACCCTTAGGATCACCTAACGGTTTGAGAAATACTTTAAACATCCATGTCGTAGCGGTATAAGTCTCGGAGGTCGTGGATTCGATCCCCATGCTGGTTCAGTGACTTTGTTTTATGCTATGTAGTGATATTGGTATTCTAATTATTGATGGGAGATGGCAAGAAAATATAACTCTTTCCTAAAGGATTGGACCTAGGTGGATTGCGATAGGGAAAAATAAAAAGAAGGAAGGGAGGCTTTTGCCCTAAAGTAAATAACATAGGGCTCATAATAATAGTAATCGAATAATAGCTATGACTCAAAATCTAGTTTTACCAGAATTTTTACTTTTCACCGTTTTCATTACCTTCGGTGATATTTTACTTGCTTAATACAATATGAAGGCAACATTATCAAAATAAAAATCATAATCTTATTAAAAAAAGTATTCAATTCTTTTCACTCTTTCATATTGTTTTGTTCCTAAAATTATTCACTAAGGCTTTTTTCATTGCCGGCTTCTTCGGGTTTAACCTGAATCAGGCAAAGGTAATGTTACCACAACATTTTCAACTCTATTGCCTTGTAAGAAAGTTTAAAATCAATTTTAACTTAACCACTTCCAGTTTAAGGGTTAAATTTGAATAGGCAGTAGAATTTTTTTCAGTCTATTAATTCAAATCCTTCAAATCAACAATGTATGGATGTATGTTTGTTACTCTGTCACGCAAAAACTACCAAATTAATTTGGCTGAAAGCTTGCACGGGGATATTTAATGCGCTTGATTAACATATAGGCGACAACCTCTGTAGCGTAGCGGTATTTGGCTCCCTTCAAAATCCCTGAGGTCGTGGGTTCGATCCCTACGACAGGATTTTTTTATGTAAATTCTAAGATTTACACTTGGTTGGTTTAGGGACTACCCTCCGTGCCTTGGAAAGTACGGTAAGTCGTTGGTCCCGATTGTTATAACATCATCTATAATAATCACATATCAATGGACAGGCAGCAGTGTTTCCTTGTGTGGTACAACATAATACTGCGGTCACCAACCCGTCTGCCAAGCGTGGTGCCTATGGCAAATACCTCCCCGGGAGGAGGCCCATGGTCAGCAGTGGACGTTATACGGGCTGATGATGATATACATACCAATGCAAGTAAAACAGTATAATGTTGCTAGTTTTAGCAATATACACTTCCACTGCAATAAATTATACTATAGTGTGTTCCATAGCTTTTATGATACTCGAGTAATTTACGACTTCAGGACTTCAAATTCACTATTGAGGTCATATGCATACCTCATAAAATACATTGTAACAGTCCACGATTAAATGTATCAGGGAGATGCAACGAATCAAACGCTCTCGGGGCTCTGCGATTGGCCGTTATGCTATTAGGATGGATTTGCATTTCAGGGATTTGGTTGGCGCAATACATAAGCTTTTTACAACAATGGAAGAAATATTTATATTATTCAACCGGTTGTACTCACGGTTTGTAATCATCGGATATATCCGACTAGTTTGAGACCATCCCGAGGTCCATCCTCAAGGAGTAGTCGACTCGACGGCGCGGCGCCGAGCGACTAACTGAGGTCGCGCGCCGCGCGTTATCCATCGCAAACATTTCTTCTATACGAGCCGAAGATGGACCCCCGACACAACAGTGACACTGCGGTCCGAAGATGCACCTCCCCTGCAAATTGCCAACTACCCTCCGGATAACATCTCGGATCGTGCCCAACGACATGCAGCGCGGTTGGCGGGACCTCAGTTAGTCGCCCGGCGCCTCGCCGTCGAGTCGACTACTCCTTGAGAATGGACCTCGAGATGGTCTCGAAACTAGTCGGACATATCCGATGATTAATAAACCGCGAGTACAACCGGTTGAATAATATAAATATGGGTACCACTCACGAAAGTTTTAATTCTAAAATGTAAGAAATGTTTATATAAGCGGCGATGGCCCAATGCTCCGGTCCGATCTTCACCCATTGGAATATCGACGTGAACCCACTCGTAACAAAAGCTAACAAGAAAAACGTAAAAAAAAAGTTTGTATTTTATTATGCATTTTTTTCGAATAAACTCTAAAACGAATAGATGGGTTTCGATAATTCTTTCGATGTTCCCTGGGTACCAAAGGCTATAATTTTTAGTAGAAATATCCACAAATAGGTAAATAAATAGTTTTAAATTCAGAAGACCAATTAAGGCTGAAACAGGATTCAGAATCCTGTTTCAGCCTTATTTGGTCAATCACCATCATTATCTGATGATGACCTGATCGTTAACACGTCATGTTTTTTAAAAGTCCCACCTTATTTTGAAAGCAATAGCACGTGAAAATCCCAGGTGGCTTATCTCTTTTGGGCTTAGCCTTCATGGCTATAATTTGTCTAATAAAAAAAAAAAAAAATATTTACGTAAACTAATTACAGGCACTTGTAAATCGTCAAACATTATTTTGAAAATCAGTTTATCAGTTTTAAATTACATATTTTGTTATTTATTTATAAACCTATTATAATTATTTATGATGAAATTAATTATTATAATTAACTTATATTGTCGCTAGCGACGCAAAATGCTTGTTCTGTCTATGTTATACACCTCATGCAGTCTCACAAGTATGTTTAGGAGCATTCCAAATTTTATATCCATCTCATAATTGATACGTCATCTTAAATATTCAATAGCTATCATGAGCTTCTGTAATCTATAACGGACATCGAAATAGCTCATAAAGCAGAGAAAATGTGCAAGATGTAAACGATCAAACGATCAACACGTAAACGAAATCGTTACGGGTTAGTGTGGATCACAACTCTTGGTATACACACCGATTTAAGTTATGAGATGTAGCGGGGATAGAATAGTGAACTGGACCCGATTCTGTTAATTTAAAAGACGGTTTTTTGGTATTTGGTGTTAGGTAAAGTGTATTTCCGATCATTCACTATTTTGCTGTTAGTTAACTATGGCTTATGTTTAACTTACCATCAGATATAGTAAAAATGATCACCAAAATTAAACCCGCATTTTAATGTAAAATTGTAACCAAAGTTTTAACATTTCGCTATCGTATTTAAGCAAAATGACTCCAAATAAATCATTGTTAACCCAAAAGTAGTAAATGATCACCAAAAGTACCTAAATGTTTTACTAATTTACTATTCGGTTCTGGCACTCGCCGGCCGCTGCCGCGGCACCACTCGCTCCGCTCGCTCGGCTCGTGCGTTGTATGGCCGCAACTCTAACCTAACCTAACCGATTGTCATTTTTCATTGATTTTATTAAGGTAGAAATAGCGCAATAATTTGCTCGCTAAGATTTGGTGATCATTTACTACATTTGGTGTTCGAATACAATTTGAAGTGCAGTCGTGACTAAAATAGCTAGTACTATTATAATTTTAGACTTTATTTTTCTGGTGTCAAGTATATATTTTTGGTGGTCATTATATTTTATCCCGTTAACTATTGGCATGTTATTTGATTCTATATGTTATTTCTTTGCTCGCGGCTCTATTACCTTGTAACACAGCTAGTGTTGCGAACCCATTTTGGATATGTAGAGTCCTCGACATGAGCCCACCGCATCGCCAGCTGATCGGGTCTAACTGGCTGCGCAGGTCAACGACCTTAGAATACTAGACATGTCATAATCGCATGGGAATCACTAAAGTTTCGCTAGTTCCAGTACAGTAGATATGTACCTACAAAAATAACCACCTTTACCCTGCAAATCCCTTACATTTTCTCCCCGTGAGCTCTAACGCTAAGAAAACAACATTAAACAATAATATTATTTGGCTGTGTCATTCTTCAGTGAAGGTATTTCTACAGTCATAATGTTAATAACCGCAAAATCTTTTAAATTGGACCATGATTTAAATCGTACCACACCATAAATCGCCATCTAAATTCATCATGTAATACGCTTGATAGTAAAGCAACGCATCCATCCTAGTGAATTACCGCGATATCTATAATGCCTTCAACAGTATTATATTTAATGCCTTGATGGTTTAAATCTAGGTATACTATCACTTGCTTCCCGCACGCGGTTTTACCCGCTCCCGTTCCGGTTGTGACTTTATAATTAAATTATTAAGACAGAAAACATCAATTTTTGCAGCTTTGATTGTCTTTACTAATATTTATTATGACAACCTCCGTAGCGTAGCGGTATTTGGCTCGCTTTAAATCTCGGAGGTCGTGGGTTCGATCCCCACGCTGGATAGAAAATCTTTGTGTAAATTCTAAGATTTTGTTCCGGGTCTGGTTGGTTGAGGGAAAGCTCGGAAAGCCCTATAAGCCGTTGGTCCCGATTGCTATAACATCATCTAAAATAATCGTATATCAAGGAAAGGGCAGTAGCGTTTCCTTGTGTGGTACAACATAATAGTGCGATCACCAACCCGCCTGCCAAGCGTGGTGACTATGGCAACTACCCTCTTTCGGGAGGAGGCCCATTTTCAGCAGTGGACGTTATACGGGCTGATGATGATGATGATGAATATTTATTATATAGAAGAAATATTTGATTGTTTGTTGACATTGAAATGGCTCCGGAACTGCTGAACCGATTTCAAGTTTTTTTATTGGCATTTGTAAGCTATGTTAGCCAGAAGTAGTATAGGCTGTATTATACGGTGAAGTTTCCACAGGAATAGGAGTTTGACTTTGAAAAAAAAACCTATCTTCTATATATATAAAAGAAAGTTGTGTTTGTTACAACACTTATAACTCGAGAACGGCTGGACCGATTTGGCTGAAAATTGGTAGGGAGGTAGCTAAGAACTGGGAGAAGGACATAGGATACTTTTGGGTAAGGGTAGGGTAGGATAGGATAGGGTAGGGTAGGGTAGGGTAGGGTAGGGTAGGGTAGGGTAGTGTAGGGTAGGGTAGGGATAGGGTAGGGGTAGGGTAGGGGTATGGTGGGGTAGGGATAGGGTAGGGGTATGGTAGGGGTAGGGTAGGGTAGGGGTAGGGAAGGGTAGGGGTAGGGTAGGGTAGGTGTAGGGTAGGGGTAGGGTAGGGGTAGGGGTAGGGTAGGGGTAGGGTAGGGGTAGGGTAGGGGTAGGGTAGGGGTAGGGTAGGGTAGGGGTAGGGTAGGGTAGGGTAGGGGTAGGGTAGGGGTAGGGTTAGTGTAGGGGTAGGGTAGGGCAGGGGTAGGGTATAGGGTATATAAAGGGTATATATAGGGTATATAAAAGTCCACCCGTGCGAAGCCGGGGCGGGCCGCTAGTATATAATATAACTCAATCTAGGAATCGAACATAAAACCTCAAGGGCCACAATCATCCGCCACTCAAAAACAGTTATTGAAAAGCTATGCTAAAATAATGATAACATATAATTGCAATAAACGTTTTAATTATTCCTATAAAATAACTTAATCCCCTCAAAATAAGTTTTAATTACCGCATATGTGGTACAAAAACGATACTGCGGTTCATTTTATAGCACATAGTTTTTACTGGCAATATTCAATAGCGTTAATTATCGGTTAAAACTGGAATAAACTGACGAAATCCAGTTTTATCTAAATTAATTTGGGTTTCATGTGCATTTTTGAGGTTTTTACGCGGTGTAATGATAGTTTGTTATCATTAATTGTTATATTAATGGGATATTATTATTATTTATGTTATGTCGATACTGATATTATAAAGAAGAAAGATTTTATTGTTGATCCAAATCGTCGGTAGCGCTAATGGCTAGGGGTGTCGAATTTATGATCTTGTGGTCGGTGGTTCGATCTCCACCCATTGCACTATCGACGTGAACCCATTCGTAACACAAGCATTTTAGCTCAGCACGAGGGGTTAACAAGAATACCAGTAGACTGCAAACAATTGCTGGTTATCTTAAAAAATAGTACCTATAACAGGCGAGCGTGCATAAAGACACTGATGAATGTGGAAGAAACAAGAGAGGTATGCCAGGATCGAGACAGGTGGCGTTCCTTTGTCTCTGCCCACCCTCATTGGCAGAAAGGCGTGATGATATGTATTTGATAGTTGTTTTATTTGCATTGAGGTAGAAAAGATAAGGACTGATTTTAAAAATGTTTTCACCTTTAGAAAGTTACCTTACCCAGCTATTTATTAAGGCCAGAGCTCTGCTCGCCTTTATGCCCGGTGAAGAAGCAAAACGGTTAAGAAGCCTCGTGGCTAAATAAGAATGTCCGTCCAAAAAAAAACCTAAAACCTTTCTGATAGACCTTTAATATTATTATTACAAAATTCTAAATTTAAAAGTACCAATAGAAATAAATGTACCTTTTCATATGATTTAGTACCTACCAGTATCACATTCAAGGGTCATAAACATTGTAAAACCTCAATAATAACTCGCCTGAAGCTTACAGAGTAGGTATACCTAACCCTTTTCAGCCCAGATTTTGCACCATAATGTATATTTTATAACTTAACATACGGCCATGGCAGTAATAAAATGTTGATAGTCCATGACGAATGATCGCTGAGAATTCGCGTATCGTAAACTTTACGATTTTGTAACCTCTGCAACGGTTTCACTGGACATGGGAATATGAGATATTTTTATTGCTTTATACTGCTATATTATAAAGAGAAAAGATTTGTATTTTTGTATGTATGTTTGTTAGGAATAAACTCAAAAACAACGACATACTTTTTACTTTATCATATAACATTACTTTACAATGATGATACCTATAATTGTAAAACTGGGTCATTAACTATTTAATTTTATTAGAAACTAGCTTCCCGCTCGCGGTTTCACCCGCGTAACTCCCATTCCCGTGGGAACTTCATAATTAAATATAGCCTATGACACTCAGGGTACCTAAGTGTAGCTAACCAATCTTGTTTTTTTTTTTAAATCGGCTCTGTAGTTTTTGATTTTATTAATTACAAACATACACACAAATAAAAGTACAAATTTTTGTATAGATTAACTTTCGCTGCTGAACATGGGCCTCCTCTTAACATACCAGCTAGCCAGTGTTGTTGAGAGATATTATCATAATCATAAGCCAGTTTATCGCAGTAAACCATTAGGAGTAGGGACGCCTCTACACGCCGGGCATCCCTATAATTGGGGAAATGGGTCACTGTAAGTGTGGCCCGGGAGATCCCACGGTACCATATTGGCCGCGGGTGCCGTCGGGGGGCCGGATTGCTCATGCGTACCCGGCCCCCACCAACGACGGAACGAAAGAGTGTCCGGGAGGTTTAAGTGGTGTAGGGTCCTCTCCTCGTGGTATGAGTTTAGCATACCACGCTATGGAGAGGGCGAGCCCCACATATCCCACCGCCAGCGCGCGAATACGCTGCAGCGGCGGTGGGAATGCGTAAGGACAAAAAAAAGGGTTATCGCAGTAAGATGGTGAGTATCCATGAACTGGTAGATACTGCTGCCCATACAACGGTATGTCCCTATGTCGCCTCATACCCATGGGAAGATATGGGATGATCTATTCTAAGCCGGAAACCACACGTCACTGAGTAACAGAGGCTATATTTGTAGACCTCATAAAAATAAAATAAAATAAAATTTATTCACTTAAACCTATTACAGGTAAATAGTCGAAACATATTTCGATTTTTAAATTCACTATGTTAAATTACTTAATTTTATTTGATTATAATAGTTTTTATAGCTTTAGCCTAAAAGCTGTCAGGTATAAAAATACAATATTATTTTATTATTTTTATAACTATAAGTCTAAGTTCTGTCCTTTGAGTATGTTATTATTAAGACCCGGACTGGGAAGACCCGGTGAAACAAACTCAGTGGGGTTATTCTACTGCCGGTTTCAGCGCGACCTCACCGGTATAGATATATATAGAATGTATGGGGATCACTAATCTAGATACTAAAAATGTTTAAAAATATATACTATTATTGATCAAAGACTTTAAAAGATGACAAAAAGAATGATCTCGGGGTTTCTTATAGTCTTTCTTCTCCGAGTGTCACACCGTAGGTAGATAGAGAAAGACTCGTAGGAAGCTAGGATATGGGTCGGCAAGGCGAGGCTCGCGACGCGTTCTATGCTTCAGACCCGATCCCAGACCGCGCTGGTTGATCTTAATTATATTTTATAATAAGCGATTAATTACGAACATGCCATAACAATATTAATAAATTTTATTTAATAACATTATTGTTGTTATGTAACCTAATTTATTAGTTTAGTTTTCAGAAGCATAAGGTTGGATGTACTATATACTTCAGAAGCATTTGGTCGTAAGTGCCAGTTTACGATAAAGGCGCATACGACAAATGTTTCTGATGTATAGTGGCACTTCCGACCTTATGCTTCTAGATTTATTTGTGAAATAAATGGTAATGAGAACTACACTTAGATATATAATAAGATAAAACCCCGACCTAAAAATCGTAGCATATCAAAAAACATATTTTTCGAGTTAATAGATTTAATTTCGTTAGTTATAATACACCCGTCAGTATAGAATACTTTATTCTACTATTCAAGACCTTTCATTTGATATCCATATTGAGGTAGTTGTTAAGAAATATATATTCCGCCATTTTGTAGCGGCGGCCATCTTGAACCGATTGTCATCAAACATAGTTAGGAACACTCCCAACTAATTCACCTTTCAAACAAAATCGAAATCGGTTCATCCTATCGGGAGCTACGATGCCACAGACAGAGACACACAGACACGCCAAACTTATAACACCCCATCGTTTTTGCGTCGGGGGTTAAAATCACGCGCAGGAAGCTCCTGAATGATAACATTATACTTCCATATTAATTTAATTTACGGTATTGTGACTGACTGACTAATTGATACCTTAACCATTAGATTTCAAAACCGAAAGCTGCAGTCCTTCTCAGAGCTGCAACGCTCTGAACTGATGATTTAAAATATTTGAATTTTTCATTTCAAAAATAATATTTAAAAAAAAGTGGTTATTAATATAAGGTGTAACACAAACTAATTCGAATTTTAAACGTGTCTATATGAATAAAGAATATTGTGATTTGAAATGTAATTTGTTATATGAACTAAATAGAATCCATGTCGGTTTTTAAAACATGATACTAATTCTGCTTCCTCCCCGTCTTTATATTCACTGCATCATATAATTTATTACTGCGCATATATCATAAAACATCGCATAAAGGTGAGTATAGATTGGATCATTTACTTGTACCAGAACATCGGACATTCGCTATTTGTGACGTAGGTAAGATAGGTTCTTGTATAGAAATGGCGAATATTTGATGTCTTGTTTTTTGCTGATAAATTCTATGATCCAGTCCCTGGAACTTTTCGTAGGAGGAGGGGTAGCAGTTTTAAAGTACCCTTTTGCATTTGTTTCAAATATATTTATACTAGCTGCGCCCCGCGGTTTTACCCGCGTTACTCTGCTGCAGGGGGTCGGTGCGTGATTTTGTGTAGCCTATATGTAAATCGAGCTGATTAACTATCCCCGTGCAAAGTTTCAGCCAAATCCATTCAGTAGTTTTTACGTGAAAGAGTAACAAACATCCATTCATCCATACTTACAAACTTTCGCGTTTATAATATTAGTAGGATTACAAACACTGATTGTGAACGTTGTCTTAGAAAAATGTTTTACACAATTTGGTTTAATATTTTTAAATAACTAATACCTACTTAGGTACGCATATTTACAGTTACGATTTTCAATTTATGCCAGTAAAAAAAATGATAAAATAACTATGCCTTACACATCAATTTTATATTATACATATCACGCCCTATTATTTTCAAGACGGTAAAAAAAGTCATCCAGTATATTCTTTGGTGAGAAAAACTACAACATTGTTTTAGCGAAACTGAATAACGCGCAATAGAGCACGCGTTCTTTACGGTCGCTGATAATGTTGATTTGTTGTTGCTTGTTCGCTAAATGGGTTCACACTGGCCATGACTTTGTTTTTGTCAAATTAGTTAGTAAGACATAATTATGAATGTTAAGTCTACTCTAACGAATTTGGCAACTGTAATGTTAGTGTATGTCGTATGAATAAATATAAATAAATAAATATTTTCATTATTAACCTGTTGTTGTTATTGGTGAAAAACTTGAGTGTACTAAATTAGTAAAAATTCAAATAGTAAAGTCGTGATTCAAATTGATTAAATACAGACATATAAAATACTATTGCGCCCCGCGGTTTACTCTGCTCCAGTGGGTCGGAATGTGATGTTTTGTAGCTTATATGTTAATCCAGCGTATAATCTATCCCGGTGCAAAATTTCAGCTAATTCCATTCCGTAGTTTCGGCGTGAAAGAGTAACAAATATCCATCCATCCATCCATACTTACAAACTTTCGCGTTCATAATATTAGTAGGATTTGGCATAAAGTAACTATTATGAAAAGGGGGCGGGGGTGATAGTCCATCAACGGTTAGAAACTTCTCCCCTAGTCTATACGCACCTTTACAAAAATGGCGTATTTCCACAGAATAAACCAGCTATTTCCTAAAGCCGCTAAGTACTTTGTGAGAAAGAATATTACGTGAACATAAATATTTTCCTAATATGAGATAAAGATACTATCGTGTGTTATACGGGTAAAGTAAAATATATTTGGTTTTTAGATCTTAAGCGCTTATGTGCGTGACTGTATCGTATGTTGTAAGATCTAAACTAAAATATTTTTGTTTTTTATATTTTAAGCACTTATGTACGTGACTGTAATATTGAACTTGTTTTTCAAAATTGAGATTAACAAAATTCGACCACCAGCAGGATTCGAACCTGCATCTTAGGTAAAGCCCCTAATGCCTTAACCAATTAGGCTACGGTGGAACCACACAGGTTGTCGAAATTTATCAATCCCAATATAACACGTCTCTAAGGGGGACCTAAGATGCAGGTTCAAATCAGCCGGTGGTCGAATTTTAATAATCTCAATTTTAAAACATAGTATACGGTACAGTTTTCCGTAAAGTATTCAAAAACATTTAAAAATTGATTTTGTTATTTATTTTCAGGTGTAGTCAATTATGCATTGAGCCTATCTATATCCACTGCTGGACGTAGGCTCCCCCTAATTTGCGCCATAATACATGATCACCTTCAGCATTCAGTCTACTCTTGCTGACTATTTCAAGTCATCAGTCCATTTTGCCGGGGGGTATCTTATCAGACCTTTTTCAAGGCATTATAAAAACATTTTAAAGAAAATTCAGAACACTTGAAACATAATGATTGAATTTCCCCTCCAGGCTGCAGAAGTGTCAACATAATAAAGTGATTCTGCAACCGTTCTCCGACAGTCGTTTCTCCTTTGGACTGATCACCGACAGGACGTTTTGTTTTTGAGAGATTGGTCGATAGAACGTTTCACCTATGGATGTTTCGCCGACAGAATCTCCCTTATGGACTTTTCAAGTATGGAATATTCGCCGTCAGATCGTTTTGTCTACGATTGTTTTGACATGGCTTTTTCACTTTTCAACTACAAAGCCACCAAAAAGCTACACTAGTTTAGTATGTGATATATTGATGATGTTATTTTTAAGAAACAGATTAACATTAATTATTAGTCGATTAAACATTTTATCATATATAGCTATATAGCTTAGCTTCCCGCGCGCATTTTACCCGCGTATCTCCGGTCCCTGTGGGAACATCATTATTGAATACAGTCTATGTTACTCTTAGATAACTTATCTTTCTATTGGAGAAAGAATTTTTTAAATCGGTCTATTCGTTCCGGAGACAATTTAATGCAAACATTCAAATCTTACCTTTTATAATATTACTATACTTTTGGTCCACCCTGTATAATTAGGTAATAAAAAAAGTATCAAAGACATTATATTGCGTAATTAGCACCCAGAATTATCCGTGCCTCAGAGAGGATGTAAAATAGATGGTAGGTTGTTACCTATTGTTATACAACGCGCAGCATAGGCAAGAATCATGATTGATTGCTGTTGTGAGTGCGTGAAAATTGAGCTTGCGTAGATTGGAAGTGAACTGATGGTATACATCTTCCGTACTGGCATCACAAAAACACGATAAACCTTTTACTTTATTTTTAGAAAGATGGTTTTCTGCGTGGTTTTACTGGCGTACTAGTCGCGTATCGTGGCAAGGGTGCCTCCAGGTGTGTGTTATTTAATTATATGATTTTACCAATTTTTCTATATTGATCCACTAGATCGTATAAAAATTAATGTGAATATAAACTTATTATGAGTAGAGTAATTAATGAGAATCGGATGGACTGGATGGATGGAATTCGCTGCTATCTGTGATTCATCTTTTTCAGACTTTTGTCTTCAGGCACTGAGGTATTTTGCACGAGAAGATCTCCCGAATCTCCCGAAGTTTCCCAATCGCTGCTGCTTATAATTACTTTTTTATTTCTAAAACTATCTATGTTACGAACTGAACTGACTGTGTGAAGCCAATGATTTAGCCAATTCGTATCCGGTTGGTTGGACATAATGTATCATTCTGTTTGTGTCTAACACGTGTCCTCGCCTGCCCTGTGACATCTACCGGTTCAACTTAGCAATTATTCAACAAATATGTCTAAAGTTGCATTGGGAAGTGACTATGTTACGTACTGAACTGACTGTGTGTCCAAATTGCGGAATATTTATGAAATCGGTACGCAGTTTCTGGTGTTTTCCACTACTAAACTATAGCGTACGTCTATTGCGTAGTGGTTATAAGTCTCGTTTTAAGACTCGTCATGGGTTCTAAATCGTCGTCAAATTGATCAAAAAATTGTCTTAAATCACTCTATCTATTAAAAAAAACTGTTTTTAAATCCGTTGCGTAATTTTAAAGATCTAACCATACATAGGAACATGGTCATCTTCTCGGGGGAAAGTTATGCAATAATCTCAACACTCACAGTTTTATATTGTAACAGGAAAACGTTGCTGCCCGTTCCATGGTATACGATTGTTATAGATTATGTAATAGCAATCGGGACCAACGGCTTAACGTACTTTCCGAGACACGGAGTGTCAACCATCCAGACCCGGAAAGAAACTAACGTCACTAACGTCCCTCTTAGAGAAATGTTCCAAAGAGATTAATAAACTTAGATAACCGGCTGTGGTTCCACCGTAGCCTAATTGGTTAAGGCATTGGGGTCTTTACCTAAGATGCAGTTTCGAGTCCTGCCGGTAGTCGAATTTTAATAATCTCAATTTTGAAATAAATCTTAGATCTACAAACATATTATTATTATTATATCTTTCTGGCTTAGCGATTGAACCCACGTCCTCTCAGTCTTAAAGGAAGACTTGTAGGGCTGTGCCACGTAGGTTGTACCACTTTATAATACTTGTGCTAAAAAAATAAATATGGCGACGTATAAATTATTTACATTGCGTTAATATCACGATATATTTGTTGGTAGCCCATTTGCGGAATGTCGAATAGTTTCATATGATTTATTGTGGCAACGATATGAGGGCTGTCACACACATGCCGCTTGCTCAACTAGAAACAACTGGATGTAACCAGTGTGAACTGGTTTTAGGCGGTTTATTGCGGATTCGGATGTTAACAGTTGTTTATGTTGATACTAGCTTTGGGCGCGTGGTTTCACCCGAGTATTTCTTGTTTTTTTTTTTTCGGACGGATTAATGTAGTCACAAGGCTTTTGTTACTTCACCGCGCATAAAGGCCAGCCACTCCAACCTTATTAAATCCTACTAATATAAAAACGCGAAAGTTTGTAAGAATGGATGGATGGATGTTTGTTACTCTTTCACGCAAAAAATACTGAATGAATTGGGCTGAAACTTTGCACGGGGATAGTTAATAAGCTCGATTAACATATAGGCTACAACAAATAATGCTCCGACCCACTAGAGCAGAGTAGCGAGTGTAAAACCACGGGTCGCAGCTCGTGGTTTATAAACAAAGCAATCTGCGCAAGAGGGCGCCCCCTTTAGGACTTGAACCTCGTCTCAGGGCGGACACTGTCAGAGGGATTGTGACTTTAGATGTTTAGGGGAGTTTTGTGCAACTATCGTTTTACGTTACAGTTTGCGGGCCTCTCGGACTTCGGGACTATAAGGGCATCGGAACGTTCTTTGCAAACTAAGGATCGGGAGGGCCGTTCTCGTGGGAATTTCAAATATAGGTACTGGGTGGGTTTTTTTACCGTCTTGAAAATAATAGGTCGTGATATGAATAAGAAATAGATGTCTAAGGATGTTATTTTATCTTTTTTTTAGCTTTTTTTTTACTTACTCATAATCATAACGATAAAAATACGTACACAATTAGGTAGTTACATTAGTTAAAATAGGGGATAATAATACAAAAAAAAAAAAACTGAGCAAAAGGTACGAAAAAATTATCTCGGAGATCTTTCTTCCTTTCTGCTCCGGGTCGTCCACTTAGGTTGCAGGTTAGATTGGGTAGGATCCTCGACGGCATGACCGAGGACCGCGTTGTTGCTTATTCCCCGAACTGTGATCTCGTGCCAGCGATCATCACCACTGTTCGTAAATCTACTCTACTCCAGTGGCACCCTGAGCGTTCGTCCTAACCCCTTAAGGGTGCCCTCAGGTGGATGTCGCTTAGACTTTGGCCGGATTCTTGGAAGTTAATTTCAGACCGGTCACCTTTAAGGCATCTTACAATAATGTGTACATTTGTCATTTATCGCAGGACAGACGGACAGACTGATTAAAAATTCTGTAAGATCAAATAACTTTAAGAATGTTATTAGCTACTTAAGTGATATTTTTGTTAGATTTAGTCTTATACAGTATTATTTTGACAAGTACAAGTGTATGTAAATACCTAAGTGCTGAATAAAGTTCATTATTTCATTACTAGGCCACAATCAAATATGAATGAAAAGAGTGAGCGAAAAAGCGTAACTACCTATTTAGGTACGCATTTTTACGGTTACGATTTTCACTCTATGCCAGTAAAAACAAGGAAAAACAACAATGCCTAAGGCATCTATTTCATATACATATCACGCCGTATTATTTTCAAGAAGGTAAAAAACTCATCCAGTTTATTAGTCGCCTATTATGACACCCATGGGAAGATATGGTCTATGCTAAGTTGGAAACCACACGGTGACATCGATTCTATTTGGTATAAAAGTTTCAATTAGCCACTTGCATTACTTAGTCGCCAATGGGTATGAAGACTAAAAAAATCTATTTAGTCCGTCAGTTAGATTACTAAAAAATAATGGACACGTATTTTTTTATTTATCAAATCAATAAAAATTGACAAAGATACAGAGCAAAAACAAACTATAAAGTTCAGGAGAGGGGGGGCTTGTGACGTCACTATTAGGTAAAATTGTAACTAATAGTGATATCACACGAAATTTCAACGCGCTGTTTCTTCGTAATTTTTTGTTTGAGGAGCGAAAAAATAAATACGTTTCCAATATTTTTTGGTAATTTAACTGACGGACTAAATAATTTTTTTTAGTCTTCTTGCCCATTGAGTCAGACGTTTTGTCGACTAAACTAAAATATAAATTACTTTTTAAAACAAAAGACTGTATAGCGCCATTTCTACAAAACCTCTACTTAGCCTAAAATTATTTGTTCTTTTATGTGTAACGTTGCAGTTTTTTAAACTTGGCACCATACACGGTTTTATAAATGCATAGCGAGTCACACTGCGACAAAATAATAGAATTACATTCTCAATTTCCATAAAAGCGTTGTGAAATTATTTTTTTAAGGTTTTAATTTAGTTATCTGTCCGTAACATTTAACGTAGAATTTTATATAAACTGGGTTGAAACAATAGGGATTAGGATTTAACAACCAATCCTACAAATTACTTTTTCCTATTTTATGCATATTTTAAAAAGATAATGAAGGAAATTAATGCCTTATGAGATTTTTTGTGTGCTTTGTGTTTTTCAAATACTTATTTCAAGGACATAAAACACACCCAGACTTATATTATCCTATTTTTAGTTAATACTAATTATTGTCCTAAATTGCACTGAGAACCGAACCCAGTACACCATTTCTCAGAAGCAACTACCGTAACCATTGAGCCGTAGGTCAATCCGATCATAAATACATAGAAGCAAACAAAAACCACCCCCTGTGTTCCCATGGATGTAGTAAGAAATTACTAAGGGATATACACCTGGTGGATGGGCAGCATCATCTATCAGCTCAAAGTTACTAACCATCTTACTGCAAATACCAATCCGTCTGCCAAGCGTTGTGTCATTATCCCAAGCTATGCGCAACCTCCATAGCGTAGCGGTATTTGGCTCTCGTTAAATTTCGGAGGTCATAAGTTCGATTCCCATACCGGACAAGAAATCTTTGAGTAATTTCTAAGATTTCTTGCCGGGTCTGGTTGGTTGAGGGACTAACCTCCGTGCCTCGGAAAGCACGTTGTGGCGTTGGTCCCTATTGTTATAACATCATCTATAACAAGGAAAAGCGGCAGCGTTTCCTTGTATGTTAAAACATAATACTGCGGTCACCAACCTACCTGCCGAGCGTGGTGACTATAGCAAAACCCTCCCTCGGGAGGTGGCCCATGTTCAGCAGTGGACGTTATACGGGCTGATGATGATGATGTAAAAAAGGGTAGGGGCCTAATCAGCAGTCAGTTAAGAAATATGTAGTTATCCCCGAGGCTTTTGCTACTTTACCGGGCACAAAAGCCCGAGAACTCTAGCCTTGATAAATGGTTTTAAAACTACAAACTAAGCAACCTGCACAAAAGGGCATCTACTGTGGGACTTGGACCTTGGCTCAGGGCGGTCGCTGACGGGGAGGTTGAAGGATTATGGCTTTCAGTTTTTTAGTGGAGTTTTGTGCAACTGTCGCTCTACTTTACAGTTCGCGGGCCTCTCGGACTAGGGTCTACGAGGGTCGGGAGGGCAAGGGGGGAGGATACGGGCCTATTCAGTACTGATCGTAAACGGGCTTAGAAGAAACACGCAACGTATACAAAGTAATACAATGTTTACCTCAAGTAGGTTATGACGTCAACTAAGTATTCAAACTATGCAGGTATTCATAGAGGAACCCTCATTCTATTTGGAGACACATACACAAACAACAAAGTAATACATTACAGTGTTGCTGAGATGTCACTACTAAAATTAGCCCGAGACGAAGGGTATATTCCTAATACTAAATTTAAAAGAGTGGTAGTGCGATTGCTTAATATACGCAATAGCAATTAGTGAACAACTAACGAGCGATTAATCGCAAAATGTCAAAACAACTGTTACCGTAAGAATAGCACGTAACTATGGCAACGTGATAATAGAATATCAGTTTGATCATATTTTTAAATTATATTTTGAAGTTTATTTTGAAAGATATATATTTCGTTATTCGTTTCTCGTTTCTCTTCAATCGTTTAGCTTTGAAATATTAATACAACCTACAATACATTTCTAAACTATAAAGCATCTGTTTTCTTGCTATTTGCTGAAAACGAAACAATCTTTTAGCTCTTTTCGTATATTTCGCAAACATTTTAAAATCTTTCTTGGAAGGAATTTTGAATGGCAATTTTTATTTCATCAAATATTTATAAAGGAAATGAGAAAGAATATCTTATTCACAGTAAATACTAAAGGATTTTTAATAGCAAGTCGGTGGAAACCTGCTTTTTGATTTTTATTTTAAGAAAAAAATTAATTGTAGCACCGCAGCAGCATAAGTGTGCATCCAACCACAATGACTATTGTGGTTGCACACTCTACCAAAACTACAATTACCCTAAATTATTCCTCAAACACTACAATCCCTTGTTCCAGGCTGTGGACTATCTTAAGAAGCGTACTCCAGCGCGAGCAGCAGTAATGATTGCCGCTGTGTGGCTGATGTCAGCGCTGGTGTGCATACCACCTCTCCTCGGGTGGAGAGTCAGCAGGCCGACGGAGCAGTTCCCGCAATGCAAGGTAGGCAATCTTCAAAAACCTTGAAAAGAAGACCTGGATTTATGTATAAATTTTATATCTATAAATTTCAAGTTGAGATGCGTAGGTAGGTATTTACATTGTTGCACCGTTGAGATCTGCGAGATCTTCTCAAATTATATCGCTAAAAGCGGGTTCCGACGAAAATTTTCCAAACGACATCCCCTTGCATCGGGTCGAAACAAAAACCTTGGATTCTTTTTAACACATATTGGAAACATGAAATATTTTATTAATAATATAATATGGGAAGTGAATAATACAGAATACAGAAAATACGGCTAAGTGTGTTCCGGTGGCAATACCATTGCGTAAAAAAGCGTAAACGACTACAAAGCTAATCGCATAACGTAAAAGATGTCAGCATAAATTAAAGCTTTAATTGAGAACTAGCCATAAAGAATGACCACCAATGCCGCGTTGCTATCGCAACTAAATAGAAAATGCTAAGGCAAAGCGACATATTTTTAAATTGTGCGATTAATCTCCTCCTTTGTAATCGTTGTAGTTTTTTTTACGTACCTAATTCTATTGCCAGTACAGCAATTTTTTTAAGTATTTGATTCTGGCTTTAAATAATGAAGACTGCACCAGTGGCACAGTAGTTACAGTAATTTCTTCTGAGATTGAAACTATCGAGACTTTTATTTGTGTGAACCACAGATTATATATTGGTCCCGCTAAGTCCAATAGCTTGTACTGTCTATATTAGGTAAGAACAATTGTCATTATTAGGGCGGACCATGACTATATAACAACGAACACGCTTTAATGCTAACCACGGATCCAATACTCCCCAACTGAGCAGACCCGGCGAAACAAACTCAGTAGGTATATAACGACTAACATGCTCTAACGCTAACACTTGATCCAATGCGCCCCAACTGAGTAGACCCGGCGAAACATACTCAAGAAATGTTATCATAACATTACTTAACGAAGCAACAAATTAATATCTTCTCTTTTTTTGTGTCAGTTTACGACATAAAAAACGTAGCTGAAATACGATCTACACAGAAAGTAATAAATAAGTTATCCTAACTATCATTTTTTATTTCAAAATGAAATAAAGAAGCTCATTTTATTTTATTAGACACCTTTATAAAATCATCCATCAAAAGCTGTGTGAATAAGTTATTGTTATTCCAAATGAGAATAAAACTTAGATGCTTTGAATAGCAATTCGTAATAATATATATTTAGATTTGAATACTTGATTGATGAGTTTTGTTAATTTTAAGTTTGTATGACAGATGGATTTACTTACTAAATTATGGATAGATTAAATACTAGCTGTTGAGCCTAATGTATTAAATAATTTAATTTATTCTTTAAATAAAAATAATAAATAAAAAATAAGCGTAACGAGCTCTTCAGCCTTATAATATCAGTATAGATTGGACATATGGATCGATTTCATCCACGGCAGCCAACCTCTAAGGAAATTAACCATCTTAACGCAAGATATATTATAGTGCAGAAGTATGTGAGCAAACACAGGTCCACTCTCTACTCCTCTTCCTTCTAAATCTGATGGAGGGTTCTACCAAGCAGAGCGCACCTTACAGAGTCTGAACTATAAGCACGGGTATGAACACGTGCTTACAGTGTATTTGCGCCTCATGAGATTCTCCGAGGATTTAGCCGCCATGTCAATGGACGTAGCGTCTTACACCTAAGGC
Source organism: Nycteola revayana (assembly GCA_947037095.2). NCBI lineage: Eukaryota > Metazoa > Arthropoda > Insecta > Lepidoptera > Nolidae > Nycteola > Nycteola revayana. The sequence continues at coordinate 13,468,195 of OX344851.2, read as the reverse complement.
CTTCCCATCCTGCAGGGCTCCAGAATCATACTACCGGGAAAAAAATCTGTGTGTATTTGTTCCTACTTTTTTTACCTTACTTAATCATCTCTTACCTTTGCTAACCATGGGCCGTTCATTTGACAGACCTTGGCAAGCAGGTAGATTGGTAATCGCAGTAAGATGGAAGTAACTTTGAACTGATAGAAGCTGCTCCCGATCCATCAGGTGTATGTCTCTCAGTACCTTCATACGACATCCAAAGGAAGATATGGAATGATGTATTCTAAAATTTTCTTTCCAAAAAGCATATTAAGGTAACATGTTGAAAATTTGAAGAATTCATAAAGTTAAAAGCGGCAAAATACGTCAAAACTAAACTCACCGATGTTCAACATGTACTCTTATTAAAGTGGAGATGGACCAGACACATTTCACGATACCCAGACAGAAGACGGATCATAGAACACCAAACAATGGAAAACCAATAATTTAACTTTTGAGGTACATTTTCACATGCTAATAAAATGGCATGCTTACTAGCAGGCTTAAAACGAGCTTCCAGGAGATCCGCGGTACCATATTGGCTGCGGCTGCTGTCGGGGGGCCGGATTGCTTATGCGTACCCGGCCCCCGCCCGGATCGAAGGAGTTTCCGGGGGGTTTTAGTGGTGTTGGGTCCTCTCCTCGTGGTATGAGTTTAGCATGGAGAGGGCGAGTCCTACATATCCCATCGCCAGCGCGAGAATACGCTGCAGCGGCGCGCGGCGGTGGGAATGCGTAAAATCATTTCCCCCCCGACATAAAAAAAGGCTTAAAACGAGTATGCTCTCTAAACTGACACTTTTACATATGTTTAGCATGCTTTTTTTAGCATAGGTACTTTTAAATAAGCTGTACGATACTAGCATGCTAAAAAAGCAAACCTGTTCAGACGCGCTAAAGGCACACCCCCTGCCACCCGCGCGGCAGGAAGCTTGCCCAAAAATCGATTTTTGAGCATGATTATTATTAGCAATGGTTCGACACACATGCTACTAAGTAGCGATTGCTCAATAGTAGCATGCTTTCATGCTGGCAATGATCATGTGCTGTAGCTTCAGTTTTTTGTGGAGTTTTGTGCAACTGTCGCTCGTCATTACATTTCGTACGCCTCTTCGGGGTCTACAAAGGCATCGGAAGGTTCTTTGCAATCTAAGGGTCGGACTGAAATCAACTCGGCTACTTTATCTGTTCTAAAAACCTTTATTTACTCCAAATTCTCATTTTTACGATAGTTTTCCAACCATTTTATAAGAATATATCCTGTCTGAATATTAAGCGTTTTATTGAATCGCTTTTATGGAGCGTCGTCGTCGCGACGGAAGGAAATCTCTAGCTCAATGCGGTAATAAGATTGTTTCTGAAGTAAAATAAAACTGATAATATTAGTTCAAAAATAAGGGAAAATATTTTTTTTTTCATTTAAAAAATATAACTAGCAGAGTTTAGCAGTCTACTAGTATTCTTGTTATCCCCTCGTGCTAAGCTAAATTGCTTGTGTTACCCACTCGTAACACAAGCATTTTTCACATCGGTAGTGCAATGGTGGGGATCGAACAGGCGACCACAAGATCACAACTCCGACGCCCCTAGCCATTGGGCTGCAGCCGGAAAAGTATTGAGGTGTCAACCACCGTGAAGAAGGTGTATAAGTCATGCTTTAAGTCGCGAATGTCGGTTCTAGGATCTTACCTTGACCTTCAACACTGAATCGCCTAACAGGAAAGCTTTCTGTAAAATTTAAGATTTTTGGGTCTGATTGGTTTAGGACTAAACTCTGTGCTTCGGAAAGTACGTTAAGCCGTTGTTCTCGATTGTTATTACATCATCTTTACCAAGCGTATAAGCAAATGGCAGCAAGGGAATAAGTAACATCGAGTCGGAAGATTGCGCCCGTATTCTTAAACAAGCTTCTTTAGAATCATAAATATAATAAAAAAAAGTATCAGCCAAATCGGTCAAGTTGTTCTCGAGTGATGCGCGTACTTACTTTTTAGCTATCCATTTTTATTTTTATACTAGCTGCCCGCGCGCGTTTTCACCCGCGTAACTCCGGTTCCCGTAGTAACTTCATAATTCAATATAATAACCTATAGCTTTCCTCAATAAATGAGATATCTAACACTAAAATAAATAACTAAAATAAACGGACCAGTAGTTCCTATTAGTATCGCGTTCAAGCAAACAAACTCTTTAGCTTTATATAATAATATTAGTATCATCTCTCTGAGATTTAACAAATCCAAATACCGCTACGCTACGGAGGTTGTCGTTATATATTAGTATAAGATAGATTTTATTTAACGAAATAATTTATTGTTCCGTGAGATATAATATTATCTTTGAGGATTACAAAATTACGTTATCATAGAGGGACAGGCCAAATTTTATAAAAGGTAGATTTACTTGAATAAAACCACATGCGATAAGTACAGCATAAACTGGAATAAAACTCGCATGGTTGCAATAGAATAAGAAGACCACAATTCAAACATTCACTGGATTCTATCCATTCCACAAATTATTCCAGAAATGCTACTGGAATAACGTGAAACGGCCTTCAATACAGCTTGTTCTTAATCCATTCAGCATTTGGAGTAATTAAGACCTATTGTTAACTCAAACAATATGTATGGTTTGAATCAAACTCAGCAATTCAATAATAGTACACGACATTATACAAGTCTAATGGTATTAGCTATGACTTTACATTTATTATCAGTAGGTTTATTGTGTATTTGTAGAATTAATTATTTAATGGTTTAATATTAGTATTCAAACTCCGTAGCGGTATTTGGCTCGCTTTAAATCTCGGAGGTCGGGTTCGATCCCCACGCCGGACAGGATTTTTTTGTGTAGATTCTAGGATTTCTTTCCGGATCTGGATGGTTGAGAGACTACCCTCCGTGCCTAGGAAAGCACGTCAGCCGTAGGTCCCGATTGTTATAACATAATTAATAGAAAGCGTATACCAGGGAACGGGCAGCAGCGTTTCTTTGTGTGTTACAACATAATACGTGTTAGGTACTCTTTCACGCATAAACTACTGAATGGATTAGGATGAAACTGATAATTTTATGAACTCAATTAACGTATCGATATGAAGCTCCGACCCTATAAAGCAGAGTAAAAGCGGAAATATATTGTTAAAATGCGACGCGTTCACACTACGAACACGTCGCGTCGGGTGTTCATAGTGTGATTCTGGTCTATAGAAAACAAAACATTTGATTCGACTCAAAAAAAGCGTCGCGTTTCATCAGGTCGCGTCGCAATAACAATATGTTTCCGCCTTAACGCGGGTGTAACCGAGGGACGCAGCTAGAATATAATAAAATAAGATAATTGTCATCTCAAAATCATCTTTTTCCTTGATACTAGTAATAGTTACTGTTTTGTGTCCGGCGCTGTTTCACACGCGTAGCTATATTTTCAGGGCCCCGTGGGAACCTGAAAATATAGCCTGAGACACTCACAAATAATATGGCTTTCTGTGAATCGTTGACAGTTATTTCAAACAACTGACAGTTATAATCAATTTCATTAGAATAATTCAAGTTTTCTTAAATGTTTTTGTTCTTCTATAAAACCTTCTACTGACAGTAATAAATAAAACAAAAATAGAATTAAATTGAAATTAAACTTCATTTATTTGTTTTTAACTGTGGTGTATATGTTACAGTCAAAACTCTTAACAAGTCAAAAGTACTTTTAACTAGCAAAATCAGTCAAGCTAACCTTAAACTACTTTTGACTGATTTTGCTATATACATATCATTTGCCGTCTCACATATTATCCACCTCTAGACAATGACATAAATATTTACTTAAAACTAACAATTTAGCCATGCATCTAAATCTATTTAAGGTTAACAATATAAAAATATGTAATGAATGAAATATTCTTCTATAAAATAGAAACATTTTTCTTCCGGCCATTTGCGCAGTGGCAAACAAAATTCGCTAAATTTAGCAGACAGCTTAACGAAATTGGTCCATCGATTTACGCGTGATGCGATGACCAAAGGAAATTACGATTCATTTTTATATATAAAGATTATAAATCTATTGAATTGCGGCACAAAACTAGACCTCCTATAATGGCCACAATACATCTCAATTCCATAAAATTTATTTCCCGATTTCAATACAGAAACTCGAAAATAAATTACGTATAATGCTTATACAGCGCTTATTGAAAGGACTTCCTATATAAAAAACATTTATTCCAATAATATATTGGTAGTTCGTAAAATAAATATTGACAGCTATTTACAAAGTGAACAAAAGACTTGGATACGTAAATATAGCAGTATTTACACCATGATCTTCTTTCTGCCGTACTGCCATTATTTGGGGTTGGCGTAATATGCCATCATCTTCATTTTTTCTCTATTAGACGTCTCTTCCATACACACTTTTCTTACACATGTCATCCTTAATACAGCCCATCCATCGTTTTTTACGAAGGAGGGTTATGTTTTTCGAGAGTATGTATGTAGGTATAATTGTTTGGCACGCTCTGCAGCCTGAACGGCTTAATGGATTTTAGCTTGAGAGGTGTCGTTAGATTCGCGTTTACTGTAAAAGTGACACTGGGTATATCAAAATTAAAAAACAAAATGGCGGATTTTTGGCGCTAAATTAAAATTTAAGTAATAAAAAAAAGGTTACACCAAAGCGCATTCGGGTTTTTTAGTTTTTTATTGGTCTTCTTCTTCCAACATATCCATCCATTATCATCGTAAATATTGTTAATAATAATTGTATATTTATTTTGTAGTAGAAAAACTCCGTGGCGTAGCGGAATAAGCCTCGATTTAAGTCTCGGAGATCGTGGGATCAATTCTAACGCTGGACAAGAAATCTTTGTTTAAATTCTATGATTTCTTTCCGGATTTGGTTGGTTGAGATATAACTCTCCGTGCCACGAAAATTTAAACAACTTGTGACCGACTAAAATCACTACGGTAACCAGCCTTGAATGCTTGGAGCAGTGGCATCAGTAAAACTTGCATAGCCTTTCTTTAAGTGTCAATATATAGTAGGTATCATAGAGCACCCAAATAGTCTTGCAAAGACCCTCGCATGACAACCCAAAGAAACGGAGACTGAAACGTAAATTACCTAAGGATTCACTGAAGACTTAAAGTGAAAAAAGAAGCCTTCTCTAATTTATTTAACTAGCTTTCCGCGCGCAGTTCCTCCCGTATAGCTATTGTTTCCGTGGGAATTTTATTATAAATCCTATACCCTTTCTCGATAAAAAGGCTATTTAACACATGAATATTTTTCTAATCGGACCAATAGTTTCTAAGTTTAACGCGTAAACAAACAAACTCTTCAGTTTTATTTTTAGTATAGATTATACGATTGAGTCAATGGATTCAAGTCGCAAGCGACGTTAATAATTATTAATAATTATATGAAACCTATTTCGAATCCTCCCTTGGAGAAAACAGATTGAAGTAAAAGAAATGTAATTTTAATCAAAATGCCACAATATTCCCATATAATGACAATCTAGAACGATGATAAAGTCACAATGAAAAAGTATGAAGCAGTATTTCATAGATCTATTATTAATATCAAATATGACGTCATATTGCCTAGCCTGGGAAAGGAACTAGTTAACGGGTGCAACACCCTATTTCACGTACAGAATTAGAGGTCGCGCAAATACTCGAGGCACGCGGCGTCTTTTATTTAAACGGTTGATATTCAAGTTGTGAGCAGAAGCGGGATGGAAATTCCGATTGCCGACAACCAAATCCTCAGGTTGTTGCGGCATATATAGGGAAAAGATGGGCTGATGATATTAAAAACATTGCAGGCGATAGATAGATGCAAGAAGCGAAAGACAGAAAGAAATGGAAAGGAATGGAGAAGGCCCATTTTACCCATAGAGGGGCCACATAACAAAACACTTTACTAAACATATAATACTTAAAATTGTTAAGTTAAATTAAGAAGAATATTAAGTGGAATAAAAAGCTAATATAATAATATAGGCGTTTGTGCATTAAGCATAATATAAAGCTTTCTTACCAACGAGCGCCTTGAGTGAAACTCCACACTTTACGCATGTTGCTTAGTTTGTAGTTTTTCAATCATTTATAATTTTTGTAATAATTTTATTTTAAAAAATTTTTTTGGATTGTTTATACATTTTCTTAAAAATATTATTAGCAGAGTTGCAATCTACTAGTATTCTTTTTAATCCCTCGTGCTAAGTTAAACTGCTAAACTGAACTTACTAATGGGTTCACGTCGGTAGCGCAATGGGTGGGGTTCGAACCGATGACCTCAAGATCACAAGTCCGCCCTAGCCATTAGGCTACGGCCGCTTTTTATGTATAAGGGCTAGTACTTTTGTACATTGCTGTTGTTCTGTCTTATTGCATTTCTAGCTTAGAAGCATAAAGTCGGATGTGCCACTATACGTCAGAAACATTCGTCGTACCAGGCACATAGCCTTATCGTAAACTGGCACTTACGACCATATCGTTCTGAAGTATAATAGTAAAGTGCTACTGTGGTCTGGATTTAATATCTTCTGTGTTTATGAGTCCATAAATAAATAAATAAGAAGAAGTGGATTTCTACTTGTCTTTATCGCCTGGTGAAGAAGCTAAAGCATCTTGCCTATGGGAGGAAGATAAGGTTGAGTGATATCCCTTGTATTACAAACGTTCACACCGCTACATCTTATACCTTAAATCGCTCGTAATAAAATGGGGCACGCGAAGTATGTCTTTCATAGTCTCGGGCTCAAAGTTCTGCGAAAGAATTAATTCTTTCGTTATTTCTAATCCAACTTATTATAGCTCCAGCTCAAGGTAAATTGCACCAGTTTGACCTCCATTCTGAAAGACTATACTAGACATTCTTGACTTATTCTCATTTCCATATTTTACTGTAACTTAACGCCCTTTTTGCCAACTATAATCCCATATAACGTTCACTGTTGGTATAGGCTATGCTTTAAAGAAGGTTTTTGATATAGTCACAACGCTTGGAGGGTTTACCATCGCATTATAATGTTTTTACCAGACCGTAGTATAATGCGTTGGTAAAATGCATTGGTTTGACCTCCATTATGAAAGACTATACTAGACATTCTTGACTTATTCTCATTTCCATATTTTACTGCAACTTTACGTCCTTTTCGCCAACTGTTATCCCATATAATGTTCACTGCTGGCCATGGCCTACGCCTTAAAGGAGGTTTTCGACATAGTCACAACGCTTGGAGGCTTTACCAACGCATTATAATGTGGTTACCAGACAGCAGTATAATGCGTTGGTAAAATTAATTAGTTTGACCTCTATTATGACAGAGACTTCATTCTTCAGTTATTCTCATTTCCATATCTCACAATTACTATAGTTTCATCAGAAGGCCAAATAACGTTCACAGCTGGTCATAGGCCGCATCTTGAAAAAAGTTTTTGCCATAGTCACAACGCTTGGCGGATTGGTGACCACATGTACCTAACAGTATAATACTTTAGTAAAATGCATTGGTATGACCTTCTTTCCGATAGAGTATTCTACATTCTTGAATGATTCTCATGTCTATATCTCACTTTAAGACTTTAACTATAGTTTCATCATCAGCCCTTATAACGTTCGCTGCTGGTCCATGGGTAATGCCTTAAAGGAGGTTTTTGCCATGGTCACACAGACTACCATACCACAGTATAATACTTTGGTAATGCATTGGTTTGACCTCTACTTCGAAAGAGTATAATAATATAGGTACTACATTCTTGAGATATGCCCATTTCCATATCTCACTCGAACTATTGTTTCATCGTCAGTCCATATAACGTTCACTGCTGGTCACGCCTTTAATGGGACGGATGTTTTTGGCATAGTCACGACACTTGGCGGGTTGGAGACTACAGTATAATGCCATACAAGTATAGCGACAGACGGGCGGCATACGTCGGATGACGTTACGAATCCTGTATCGGGTAATAAAAGTCCGCACACCGCTTTACATACAATTTCCGGACTAAAATGGCCGTCAGCCGCTGTGCACACCACCTCGCCGGGCAAAGGTTTATTTTCTTTGCAGGACTTACCGTTCTTTCTACACCATTTTAATCCAATAATGTTAATGATGGCTACGAAGCGAGTGTCGGGTTGGTACGAATGTCAGTAATGGGTACACTGGAAATTGTAGATACATGTTGTCCGATGGCGCATATAGTTATTATAAATAATCACAGATGATGTATTTTTGTTGCCGGTATAGAAACAAAAATATATCAAATAATAATAATATGTTACAGGAAATAAACAAGTTGGTGTCTTCGCTGCTGCATTGGGATTTATCTTGTAATAGTAGATGTAAGGTTGGTTATATATAAATATCATCTGTGAAAATTTTAGCTCGTCTAGCCGTTGTCGTTTTATGAGATACAGCCTGGCGACAGACCGACAGACAACGGAATTTCAGTAATAATCATCTTCTTGCCCTGCTCCCATTATTTTTGGCGGGCGCAATTTGTCATCCTCTTTCATTTTTCATCCCTATTAGACGTCTCTTCCATACCCACACCTTTCTTATCTTTCACATAGTCTATCCATCTTTTTTTTGTCTTCCTCTTTCAATATATCCCTCCATGTTCATAATCAGCATTCTTTTCGTCACATGCATGTCATCCCTAAAGACAGGAACCCTAAAAAAAAATATTAGCATATGTACATATATAATATTTTGGATTCAAAATGTTGCTTTCCTTCACGGATATTGATAAAACGAAATCTAAACTGAAATATTCATTCTTCATCTTGAATTTTTCATGGTTCCCAAGTTCCTGTTTAAATATTAAAGATAGTAAAACACTGGATAAGAAAGCGGATTTCAAGAAACCTGCGTCGAGTTACGACCATGGACGTTACTAAAGGGACCAATTTAGGGCTAGACTTTACTTTAAAATACTAATGACTGTATTAATTGTTTGTAATAATGGTCTGGGTTCGATTCTCACGCGGGACAATTATTTTTGTGAACTACGTATAGTTGTTTTGAGTCTGGGTGTACTTTGTGTCCAAGAATTGTGTGTTTGTAAAGTCCCCCGCGATACAAGTATTTATTTCCTAGCATTTTGGGTACCCTGCTTGCGGGTGGCGGCCTTACAGATGTTTTTTTTATATATATTTAGAATACTTTAATTTTTGAATTTATTGATATTTAAAATGCGGGAGTTGTCTTTATTTAAATACCTTACAAATAAATAATAATAAAATAACTAATATCACACAGAAATTACATGAAGCAGTTCTTTACTTACAAAAATTATAATCTTACTTTTTAATACTAAAATATTCATTCAATCACTTTTGTACAGACTTTTGTTGAATTAATCCTAACTCCGAATAAATATTTTTATAAACTACATCTCAAACAGAGCTGTGTTTCAAAGACAAATATCATTTGTACTGAAAAAATATTTATATTTACTAAAAACATCTTTAAAAGAATAGAATGTTCCGGACCAATTGGTGCTTTATATTGGTCAGTCATTTATTAAGTATTTCGTGACACAGGGATACCTAATGTGGCGAGGAGAAGGGATATCCAAAAATTTGTTTTTTATATGCAAATCTGCTTTTTAAGTTAACTGTTTCAATGTACAACGCTGCCTGCTATGTACCCGTATTATTTTTAATAAATACAAATAAAAGGCTCTGGTTTATGAGGAACTCTTATGATGTGTATATTTTAGATACCTAGTAAAAAAAACTGACATATAAAAAAATACGAACAAAAATAAAAAAAAGATCTTCAAAAAGAGGTTAGATTCTTTACTTCCCTTGCCCTTTAACTGAACTCTAGCTACGACCTTGCAAGTAGAGCGTTAATGAAAAGGAAACAGAAAATGCTTATGATAGTTAGTTTAATCTGAGTGGGTGGATGCTCAACTAAGTTATTTTCTTGTAGTTGTTGGAGACAGCTGAAGTAGCTGATACGAATTTATAAGTTCTGGAACAGTTGTGCTAGTTTTAATTAGGTGTTGAATTATAAAATATAGAAGTAAAGAGTTTTGCAGCCGAGACCACACATTAAAGTTGACTGCGACACGATTGCGATTTCGTGGAAACAAACTCATATAAATATATGACGGCGGCCTCACTTCCAGCGAATTTTTTTTAAAGTCAATGTATAGAGAAATTTATGAATTAATGAAAAATTGACCGACGAAGTACATTGTCTGTAATATACTAAAATTAGTAGCACTTAATTAGCATCTGTTAGTTACCTAGCTAAGTTTATAGAATATGAATGCATGCACCATGCACCTATTAACCAAAGTTTTTTTTTTAATTTTGATTTTGATATCTACAAGTGTATGTAAATCCCTAAGTGCTGAATAAATTTATTATTATTTCAATGCTGTCGCCATATCTAGGCGGCTTGCTTTTTAAATTAAATTATTTTTTTAAATCGGATCTGTAGTTCCTACGATTAGCGCGTTCAAACTAACAAACTTTTCAGCTTTATAGATTAGTTTAAGATAGATATTCTTTTGAATAAATATCAATTATTTTAATACACTTGAAAAGTTAGAATTAAAGGAAATGAGTTAATTAATTGAAAATGTAAGTCACTGATCAATTTGATTATATAAAGACAAACTATTGATCATTAAGGCTGTAGTCACAAGAGTCAACAATACACAGAGAACTAACACTAGATTTTCGGTGTTGCCTGAAATAACTCAATCGTGGCAACACCGAAAGTGAGGTGGGTAAATCAAAACTGAGTTTGTAGTTAATGTAGGTATTTGCTGCACGATATTTTTGCGCGAATTACTAAAAACATTTTTCCGGATCCGGGTCCGGTAACGTCCAGATTATCCATACTAAGATATTAAAAATATCCGATCACTGGTTATAATCTAAATTTCACTACATAGTATAAAACAAAGTCACTTCCCGCTGTCTGTCTGTCCCTATGTATGCTTAGATCTTTAAAACTACACAACGGATTTCGATGAGATTTTTTTATTAGGTACATAGATTAATTCAAGAGGACGGTTTATAATTATGCATTAGCATTGCACTGGTCAGTTGTGTTGGGTTGCTAGTAATATATAAGACAGAGGCATTTGTTCAATTACTTGAACGCACTAAAGGTCCTTTTTTTTTTGTCCGGGGGGAAATGCATTTTCGTATTCCTACTGCCGGTGCAGCGTATTCGCGCGCTGGCGGTGGTCCTCTCCATAACGTGGTATGCTAAACTCATACCACAAGGAGAGGACCCTACACCACTAAAACCCCCCGGACACTCCTTCGATCTGCGATTGGCAGGGGCCCGGTTCGTATAAGCAATCCAACCCCCCACGCACTAAAGGTCCTAACTTTCAATATGACAATGAAAACATTTATTATAATTTTAAGAAATATTTCAAGTCTTTTTCAGAACTTCCTCTCTTTAATATTATATCAGCTATACCCCCAATCCAAGTCACTGGCGTTTAAATTTATTTCGTTCATTAATTTTACGTTTCGCGTTATAATTTACTGCTTCTCCAATTGAAATAATTTAAAGGAAAAGTGAAATTTCGTTCGTTTGTTTACAAAATAATGTTTACTCCGAATGGCTAACGATTAGCCAAGAGTTTTGGTAAATAAATAATTGGGGCTGTATTAAAATCAAAGGTTTGATTGGCACGAGAATAATGTTAGTTAAGGGCACCTAATTGCCCTGTTTTAGAAATTAGATTTGGACGTTTTAACAGTCTGTATTTGGTAAAAAGGTAGTTTTTTTTTTAAGATTACTAGCAGAGTTTTGCAGTCTACTAGTATTCTTGTTAACCCCTCGTGCTAAGCTAAAATGCTTGTGTTACGAGTGGGTTCACGTCGGTAGTGCAATGGGTGGGGTTCGAACCGGTGACCTCAAGATCACAAGTCCGACGCCCTAGCCATTGGGCTACGGCCAGTTGATTATAACCTGTGTATTTATATAAAACTAACCTCCCGCACGCGGTTGCACCTGTACTTCCGTTTTCATAGGAACTTCATAGTAAAGTATGGCCTAAAAGCTTTCCTTAATAAATGGGCTACTGGGCCGATTTGATTTGATTTCTAAATGCTTTCAGTTAGCCCATTTATCAACGAAGGCTATAGGCTATATTTCATTATGAAGTTCCCTTTTTTTTCTTTTTTTTTGTCCGGGGGGAATGCATTGACGCATTCCTACCGCCGCTGCAGGGCATTCGCGCGCTGGCAGTGGGATATGTGGGACTCGCCCTCTCCATAGCGTGGTATGCTAAACTAATACCACGAGGAGAGAACCCTACACCATTTAAACCCCCCGGACACTCCTTCGATCCGCCGTTGGCGGGGGCCGGGTACGCATAAGCAATCCGGCCCCCCGACGGCACCCGCGGCCAGTATGGCTCAGAACCGATCCTGGCCCGCACTGTTTGAGTTTAATATCTTTATAACACGCGACTATCACATGCCATAACAACATTGGTAAATTTAATTTAATAACATTATCGTCGTAATTTATTAGTCAAGATTTTTTTATAAGTATCAATGTATTTGACTTATAATAAGTACGATCGATGCGTCTACATTATCAATAAAGGTTTTCATTTTTCAGAGCCGCTGCGAATTTAAATATATTGTCCTTTATAATTTCTGCCTGCACTTATTAAAATGCTCTCTGAAATTATTCATGTGCCCGAGATAGCATCGGCTGAACATTTATCATCGTATTCACGTACTGTAAGGCAATACGATTCATTTAAATTGTCGTTGTTACAATGATATTAATAACTTAATTATACTTTTTGTAGTCGGTTTTAATTCACAAATTGAGTTTTTGTGTGGATGTGTGGAGTGACAAGAATATGTGATCTTCATGCATCATCATCATCAGCCCGTATGAACATGTTCCTCCTTCCGAGGGATGGTTTTCGCCATAGTCCCACGCTTGGCAAATGGGTTGGTGACCGATATTAAGTTGTAACACGAAAGGAAACGGTGTTGCCCGTACCTTTGTATACAATTATTATAGATTATGTTATAATAATCGGGACCAACGGCTTAAGGTGCTTTTCGAGACACGGAGAGTAGTCCGTCAATCATCCAGGCCCGGAAAAAAATTCTTATTCTTATTCTTTATTGTACACACAGAAAAACAAGTAACAATACGTTTTAGACAAAGAAACAACATGTACAAAGGCGAGCTTAATTCAATTATGAATTATCTTCCAGCAAACCTTCGAAGGACAGATATATAATAAAAAGGTAGCTAGTGTACAACAAATCTAGTTTACCGATCTGGTAAACATCTATTAGCTCATATACTTACATGCTAATATTTACATACAATACTTATACAAAATACATACCATATATGTATGTATATAATATACTACTTAAACATAATAATATCTATTAATATAATGTTATAGAGACAGAAAATATTCTTTAGTTCTTCGCTTAAAAATGTGTGGAGATGGACTAGTCCGAATGAAATGTGGAAGTGAATTCCATAAACGCACCGCCTGCACAGTGAAAGAACCATCATATCTACTGGAAACATGTGGTGGATTTTTTAGCAGAAGAGAAGTGGCGGTGCGACATGGTTTGCCTCTAGGTATCAAATACTCAAAGCGCTCACGGAGATAGGAGGGAGCATTGGAGTCATGAAGGATAGAGTAGAGGACAGATAGAATATGACATTCCCGACGCCGTCGAATTGGCAGCCACTTCAATTGCAACCGAAATTGCGACACATGGTCATACTTTCGGAGGCCAAAAATGAAGCGGATACATAAATTCTGCAGGCGTTCGAGCTTATCGAGAAGTTCTTCTGTCGCATCTAGAAAACAAACATCAGCGTAGTCTAAAAGAGGAAGAAGAAGCGATTGAGCGAGAGTGACTTTGGTCTGAAACGGTAAGAACTTCTGGAGACGCTTAAGGGACTGAAATGAACAGTACACTCTCCTGCTTACCTCCGCAACATGATTGCACCAGGATAAATTTGTATCAATGAGAACACCCAGATTTTTAGCATACGGTTCAAAAGCAATTGGTTCATTATTAAAAATAACTGGAGGTACAGCATTGAGGGTAACTAAATTTACCATGTATCTGCTACCAATAATGAGAGCTTGTGATTTAGATGGGTTGACCAGAAGGCCAAAAGATTTCGCCCAATTGCTAACGTTTCCAAGATCACTATTGATAGCAGCGATAGCTTCCGTTGCATCTTCAACCTTAAAGTGCCTATACAGTTGCAAGTCGTCCGCGTAGAGATGGTAATTAGAAGATAATATATTAGTGATAGCGTTAATAAAAACGGAGAAAAGAAGAGGAGAGAGGACGCCACCCTGAGGAACACCCGCAGTTAAATCACACCACTGAGAAAAAGTCTCATTGACATGAACAGCCTGCGAGCGCCCTCTTAGATAAGAATTAAACCAAGCAATCACTGGTCCAGAGACATTCAAAGATGAAAGGATGCCAATTAGTATGTCGAAGTCCACTGAATTAAAGGCACTGCTAAAATCCAGCAAAACTAAGACAGTGAGCAGTCTATTTTCCATTGCCAGGCGAATATCGTCTGTAATTTTGATGAGTGCAGTGACAGTGCTATGGCCAGGACGGAAACCGGATTGGAAAGGGCTTAAGAGGTTATTAGAGGAAAGGAAGTGCATAAATTGCGTGTGTACAACACTCTCAGGACCTTAGATAGGATTGGAAGGATGGAAATTGGCCGGTATTGAGATAGTGACGAAGGATTTGAGGTTTTGGGAAGCGGTAGGACGTGAGCTTTTTTCCAAGATGCTGGGAAGGAACATGACTCAAGAGAAAAATTAATCATATGAGTGATAATGGGCGTCAGTTCCTCCAGTAACAATTTGAACATCTGGAGCTGTAATCCGTCACTACCTACCGCTTTAGTGGAAATGGAATTAAGGGATTTCGAAATGTCTCTTTCAGTAACGGCTGAGAATGAGAAAGAATTACACAATGGCTTAGAAAGATTTAAAAGATAATTAAGAGTAGAAGTTTTGGTATCGACATCTAAGCTAAGTGGTGGCGTTGAAAAGTGGGTATTAAGCGTGTTGGTATCCATTATTACTTCCCCATCAGTAGTGCTCTTGCCAATACCAAGAGATTTCAGGAATCGCCATACTTGTGCAGTATTGAGGTGACTGATAGAATGGTGAATGTGGCGTCTTTTGGCATCTCTACACATACGACTACAACGATTGCGCAGCTTTTTATATAGCACCCAGTTTTCTTCCGTAGATGACTTTTTAAATTTTCTTTTTGCCTTATCTCTTTGTGACATGTGATGTTTAATTTCTTCCGTTATCCACGGAGCCGGGGCACGTTTTATTCGGACCTTTTTGAGTGGGGCATGGTTGTCGTAAAGTTTTATAATTATTTTATTAAACAAGGCCACTTTTGAGTCAATGTCGTTGCAGTTGTAAACAGGAGACCAATCAATACTGGCCGCTTCCGCCCTCAAAAGATCCAGAGAAATATTTTTAAAGCTTCGAAGGAAAGTAATTTTGGACTTACGCCGAGGGCAACAGATTTTATAAGAGATAAAAATAAGGTCGTGGTAAGAAAAGGAAGCGGGTAGCTGCCCGTGAGTTATAACTTTAGAGGAATCGGAGACAATAATTAGGTCTAGAGGGTTTACAATGAGGGGCATGGTGAGTAGAACCGAGAGTAAGAATATGCATGTTGACGGAAGAAACAAGGGATATGAGGCGTCGGCTTCGTGCGTCATCTTTAAGCAAACAAGTGTTAAAGTCTCCAAGGATTATTAAATGTTCATAGATTGAGGCTAAGTCTTCAAGTTGTTTTTCAAAGGAAGAGAAATAATCAATCTGATTTGAAGGACTGTAGAACACACCCAAGATCATTTTAGTGTGGTTAATAGACACTTCTATAAAAAGATGTTCTGCAGATTTAGAATAAACACTTGGAGAGCGATCGAGTATTTTGTGTTTCAAATCCGCACGGAGATATATGGCAACGCCACCACCACCTTTTTTCGGTTCTATCATTACGCAGTAATTTATAGCCAGGTAAAACGTACTGCGCAGAAGGAAGTGTAGGTTTGAGAAATGACTCAGAGATGAGAATAGCATAGATGAGATCAGGGTCAAAAGAAGAAACTATGTCGGGGTAATGAGCGTGAACACTTTGAGCATTAATATGGGCTACGTTAAAACCTCTGCGAGAAGAAAAAGAAAAGTGAGAATATAGAAGATCACGCAGCTGGAGAGATTCCTCGTCCCCAGACTCACTAACAAATGAAATATTAGAATTATTAGTCGAAGAACATGAAAAGAATAAATCATCATCACTATCATCAAACATGTAAAAAAATAGAAATGAAATAATATAAATACAGATTTCAAAATAATAACTAAATTTAAATGAAGGTTAATATTAAAAGTTAACCCCCAGTACACTCAGATAATAATTCGTAACACCGAATAAAACTATTACACGAACGCCAAAAGACTAAAAGACTATGGCTTCAATGAGTATTATAGTGGCATTACATTATCCTTGAGTGTCAGATGAAATGACAGTATACAGTAACCTACAAAGATAACATAATCCACTAATACACAATCACCTACAATTTTAATTATAAAAATTTAGACATGCAAAGGTGTTACGATACTAAGTATGGAAGGTCAAAACATCACTTGGCTTGTCTACGAGACCTTTTGTCCGAGGTTAAGGCTGACGTTCCCGGCTTGTCGGCAGTTTGAGAAGTTCCACCGGTGCAAGTTTGTTTCCGACCGGCAACGCTGGATGTCTGACTTGCGGGATACTGCGAAATGAGACGATCCAGCTCAGCTGTCGACTCCAACTTCGTCCTCGACTTATCAGGAAGCAATACCACTATTTTTCCTTCCGACGTCCAAGAGTTTCGTTCACCAAAGTGTTTTCGACATCTCACAAAAACATCATGACGCGGCTTAGTGAGAAATTCCGAGAGCGTGTATCCAGTACCCTTGAGACAAGTCTTGGCTTTCCACACCTCGCTCCGTATGGTGTACTGTTTAAAACGGTTCAGAAGAGGTAACGGCTTACTTCTATTTGCTCCTAAACGGTGACAAACAGCAATATCAGTAGAGGAAATGTCCGACATCTTCATTTGGTCGTGTAATATGCTGATGACTGACGCTACCGGATCCTCTTCACCTTTAACCCCATGGAGAAGCAACACCTTTCTACGTGATACCATCTCATGCCGGTCCATCCCCAGCACCAAGAGCTCAATTTGTGTTTTTAGGGTGGCCAGTGTACTGAACACAAAACTTCTGAACTCAGTGAACTCCTTTTCTCTCAGTGAAAAATTCTCAGAGTTAAAATCAAGATTTCTTGACCGGCGTTGGGATCGAACCCACGACCTCCGAGATTTAAAGCGAGCCAAATACCGCTACGCTACGGAGGTTGATATTAGAGTATTCTACATTATAAACCTCATTTGAATCACTCTATCTATAACCGCATCAAAATCAGTTGCGTAGTTTTAAAGATCTAAGCATACATAGGACAGACAGCGAGAAACGCGACTTTGTTTTATACTATGTAGTGAAAATTGTACTTAATTTGCCTGATAATTTTTATAGCACAATATTATAATAAAAAAAACTAATCCACGTACAAAAGAATATTAAAAAATAATTGTTAAAACATTGTATTGTCTTCAACAAGTATGTTTCTTAAACAAAATCGTATAATGTAATTTCTAAAATCTGATACATTGTACAAATTCAATTTACAAAGATACTTAGATGTTGCATGCTATGCCAATATTGTGGGCACAGATATGATGCATTATAGACGGCGCAAATAACTAATTGACTTTGTGAGCTAACAGGAATGTTCCCACAAAAATATTGTAACCAACTCCAATAATAATACATCGACTTCTAAACTGAAAAATTATGAAGGGATTAATCTTAGGCATTATTTTGAAGCAGCCGTAGCCCAATAGCTTAGCCAAAGGCTAGGGCGTTTGACTTGCGGTCATGTGGTTCGGTCGATCCCCACACATTATACTACCGACGTGAACCTACTTGTAACACAAGCATTTTAGCTTAGGATTAGGGTTCAACAAATTCCCTAGCCATTGCTGGGCCGCATCTATAGTATTAGTATGAGATTTATATTTTCTGTATACTATTTAGTCAAAAAAATTGCGATCTCGCACGTTCTCCTTGTCTGTGGCAGCTCACTCCACTTACAATTCCCCTGAATTAAATATACCTTGACAATTTGTATCAAAAAGCATTGTTTATTACCGGAATACATCGGAATATCATTCACTCTGAGATATAGGAGTCTGATCTTTTGTGTTTCTACGACAATCGTGGATGATGAATACGAAATTACTCTGTTTTTGTGTAAATTGATATGAACTTTATATACCTGGATATAAGGTTTAATTCGTTTTAATTTGAATTGTTATTTTGACGGTAGAATAAGTTTATTCCAAAGTATAGTGTTGGCGACTGACTGCGTAACAGGCCTTGATAAGACATTTAGTTTTGAAAACTTATTCTTTTTGAACATCGTATTGTCATGTCATGTCTTTATTGTTTATTACTGTGTGTAACATTACGTGTTGATTTAATATTTAAAATATATACAACCATCTCTTCATTTTAATATTACTATTCAAATATTCAAATCTTTGGCGTCAAACTGAGAACTACGAGGGCACCATGATATTCCTACCGATTTTGTTAGCCAGCTTGTCAATATTGGAGAATAATTATTTTTGGTTACCCACCTGCTTAAATCAAATGCGAAACTTCTTTGTTATTTTTATAATTGGTATTTATTGTTTAATTTATTTCAATACAAAACATATTGTTAACGGATGCTTCGTCTTACAACCATATACATTAATTAATTTTAAATATCTCTCATGTAAGTAAACGTGTTATATGTTCTTATGAGAATAAAGATTCTTTAAACCTAATACAGTCCACTCGCTCGCTCACATATAGTTTTAAATAAAAAAGCTGTTTCTGTCTACTTATAATATAATCATTATAATCTCTTCTCTCGCGGAACTGCGAAGAGTTTTCTTAAATATAAGTGATACCCACTAAGGTAGAGAGAGAGGTGCTGCATAAGCTATGCCGCTCTTTGTATCTAAACTGAATATTATAAAGCTGAAAAGTTTGTTTGTTTGCTTGTACGCGCTAATCTCAGGAACTTCAAGTCAGATTTGAAAAATTCTTTTGAAGTACGATAGCTCATTTATCGATCCTTTATGTATATCATCATAATAAAACTGAACATTATAATTTTATTGATCATACATTTTTCATTAAAGAATTTCATTCCAACGCGGACTACGACGCGGTCACATATCTTTATACTTAAATACGTTATTTCGTATGAACATCATTAAAAAAATCATCATCATCATAAACCCGTATGACGTCCACTGCTGAACATGGGCCTCCTCCCGAGGGAGGGTATTTGCCATAGTCACCACGCTTGGCACGCGGGTTGGTGCCAGCAGTATTATGTTGTACCACACAAGAAAACGCTGCTGCCCGTTCCTTGATATACGATTGTTATAGATGATGTTATAACAACCGGGACCAACGGCTTAAGATGCTTTCCGAGGCACGGAGGGTAGTCCCTCAACCAACCAAACCCGGAAAGAAATCTAAGAATATACCCAACGATTTCCTGTCCGGCGTGGGGATCGAACCCACTACCTCCGAGATTTAAAGCGTGCCAAATACCGCTACGGCACGGAGGTAGTCTTATATTTAAAAAAATTAAAAAATTAAAAATTAAAAAAATATATGTTTAAAATGTAATATGCCTTTGAATACCCTACCCCAAAAGTAAAAGCGTGATGGTATCCTTAAGTTTCTTTAAACAGGGAGAATTCCAGTAAAATCAACAACCTTTTAGTATTAAAAGCTTAACTATTCAAATGATTCAACTGTTTGGTTAAGCTACTGAATATTTATACGGATACTCTCAATGGAGCTTTATGCGATAGAGGGAGAAAGCTATTTTTAGATCAACTGAATTTTTACCCTAAATTAATGATTTTAAAGTTGAATTTTGTATTGAAACTATTTACATTTTAAAAAACTATTAGAAAGAAATATATCATCGCAATGGAACCTTTAAGAACGAAATACAATGTTTTTTTAGGAGTATTGAGCACCTGTCGTTCTCCATTACAGCAACTAAAAATTCGCGAAATCGTAAAAAAAGTGTACACTCATTTAATAAAAATAAAAAAAAATGATAGATCTGGATCTTAATCTGTACATAAAATATTATTGTTATGTATAAGGTGCTTTTAAAACGTGTCATCCCTTAAACGGTAGATATTGTTATGAAATGTAATGGTATTTAATTTGCCCAAAAATAAGTAAAATATATTTTTTCGCACCTCCAATCACTTTTAGGTTTAAACTCTCACATATAAATATAATATTTTTTGCATAATCTATACTAATATATAAAGCCAAGGAGTTTTTTTTTAAACGATAATATCAAGAACTACTTGTCCAATTTGAAAAATCTGTCAGTGCTATAATGGGCTATTCATTGAGGAAGGTTATAGGCTATATTTAATTACGAAGTTCTAGCGGGCAGGGGAGTAAAGAGAGTGAAATCGCGCGCGTGAATCTAGTTTTATTATAAGCTTAAATAGTTTGACAAAATGAAATATGATACTTAAGAAATTACATACGTACATAAGCTCACGCCTGTTTCTCAGCGGGGTAGGCAGAGACAATGGACCTTGCTACGATCCCTACACACATCTTTCGCTTCTTCCACTCTCATAACATTCTTCATACAAGCACGTCGGTTTAGGGTGGATAACCATGCTTAAGGAATTAAGTATGGTAGATTTTTATAAAATGCTTTGCAAATATATTTGTCACCAGAAAATAATACGAATCGTAAGTTGTTCAAATTCCGTGTTACTCCTATTGTAAAATTTTGTTGCAAGTTTCAGTAAACGTGCATCATTATTATATTGTTTACCTTATTGTTATGACACTTTATCTAACCGAATGGCGAACCAAACGAGACTATACTACTGTTGAAACAAAACAAAAAAACTTCAACTTCAATAAGTCTTATTGAAAACCATTGGTTTTGGTTTCTGTTATTTTTTTATTAACCACTCGAAACCTCGTTAGTTTATCAACTAACTAGACGAAAGTTAATCAACCAACTAGTAAATTGATCAACTAACAATTCTTATTATTTTTTAGTGACATATACAATGCCGTATTATCTACCTACTGTTAAGTGGAAGGTATATATTTTCAAAGCACCTTTTATAGATAGAAACATAATTGTAACTCCAATTACTTCCACCCTTAATTTCTCGACTACCATCTAACACAATAAACGCGGGAAAATCAGTAAATTACACAATAGCTCGATAAAGGTCTTGTTTCAGTGAGGTGTTGGTAACACAATTATCCGACAGTAATTACCTCTTCGAACCGTACCTTATTAGTAGGATAACCCCTTTTTGATGTTAATTTCGGGATAAATTTGGGAATATTTCATGAGTTTGATTTAATTAGAGTAATTTTTGAACATACCATAACAACATTTTGTTCGCTCTTGTTAAAACTAAAATGAATTCTTTCTTCGAATAATACCTATTTCGTCGTTCTTGTAAGAATTTCATGATTTAATATGGCCTATGTTACTCCTGGATAAAGTGGCTTTCTAACGGTGAAAGAGTCTTTAAAGTTTGAAATACGATTTTTTTTTGTAATCCGGAGCCTATTCAGTGCAAACAAACAAACAAACAATCAAATCTTTCCTACTCATAATATTAGGATAGACTACTTACTAGTGTTGGTGTTTTACTTAAATGCAGTTTATTTATTTACAAATCTACCACAAAAAATTTCCTACGTAGGCTGACTTAATGTCAAAGGCATTACTGATACTTTATTTTTACTTAGTTGGCCTATCCACCAGTAGTACCTAACTTGACTGATTAGACCGGTAGAAATCTGCATAATTTCTCGAAGGCAGATTGCCATTGTCAGCACGTTGGCCATACGGGTGGTAACTGTTGTATCATGGATGATAAATGACAATTGGGACCGTTATGGACGTTAAGCTTAGCCTGTACTAAGCTTGACGTGCTTTCCAGGTCACGAAGAGTTGATAGTCTCTAAATTTTTTTTTGATTTTATACCAAAAAAAAAATGTTGCCCGGGAATGAAATCTACGACCTCCATTTGACACGCAAGGGGAGACTTATTTCGCTAAGCTTCGGCGGTTCATGTATGTTTCTCTGCTAAATTTAATTTCAGTTTATTCCTGTCTTAAGATGAAGCAAAAACTATCCTAACGAAACATCATAACGTTTATGCACCCTACTTATTAGACAGCTTCCATAAAGGTCGAGGCAACTTTTTTATTAGTTACGCGCGGTCGAATTGAGGGCAGTTACGTGTTGATTTTAGGGTTAAGTAAAAAGGGATTTAGGGTTAAGTAATGTTGGGATGTAATTTATCCAAATTATACTCTAATTAATCACGTATAGCAGTCATTTTTCATCCATTTGAATGGACTCGGTTTGGATATTTATTTCATTGCTTTGTTCTTTTGAAAACGTATGTGATTAAATTTTAATGGTGGCTTTTTATATTTGTTTCGTGTAAAACCTAGTATTGCAAAACTAAAATTTCGGTTTCACTGGAGCTAAATAAAAAAATGGTTGAAGTCAAAATCCCGGCAACCTGCGTATCGTCGCTTTTAAATCTCGGAGGTCGTGCGTTCGATCTTTACGCGGTACAGGAAATCTTTGTGTAAATTCTTAGATTTCTTTCAGGGTCTGGTTGGTTGAGGGACTACCCTCCATGCCTCGGAAAGCACATTAAGCCGCAGGCCCTGATTGTTATTGCCGTCGGGTGGCCGGATTGCTCATGCGTACCCGGCCCCCGCCAACGGCGGATCGAAGTAGTGTTCGGGAGGTTTTAGTGGTGTAGGGTCCTCGCTTCTTGGTATGAGTTTAGCATACCATGCTATGGAGAGGGCGAGTCCCACATATCCCATCGCCAGCGCGCGGATTCGCTGCAGCGGCGGTGAGAATGCGTAAATGCATTTCATATTTATTTACAGTTTTTAAAAGACAACTCCCGCACTAGGGAAATAAATCCCTGTGTCGCGGGGGACTTTACAAACATTCATTTCACGGACACAAAGAACATCCAGACTCAGAACAACTATTTGTGGTTCACACAAATAATTATCCCGGGCGGGAATCAAACCCAGAACACCAGGTCTCAGAAGCAACTTCCGTAACCACTGAGCCACCGGTGCAGTCAGCAAATATAAATGCAAAAAAAAAAAGTTTGTAATTGTATACCAAGGAACGGGCAGCAGCCTTTCTATGTGTGGTACAACATAATACTGCGGTCACCAACCTGCCTGCCAAGCGTGGTGGCTATGGCAAATATCCTCCCTCGGGAGGAGTCCTATATATGTTCAGCAGTGGACGCTGTACGGGCTGTTGTTGATGATGATGATGATGATGAAGTCAAAATAAGTTTTGTGTTAATAGATATTTAAAATTAAAATGTAATTGCTCTTTAGCTAGTCTTCTTCTTCTGGAGTCGTATTTCGTGAAAGGACAGGAAAGGATCAGCTATCTGTGTTACCCCAAGTTAATTAATGCATTAAATGACATCTGTGCGAAATTTCATCCAAACTGTAACGGTATCTACGTCAAGCAACAGTCGAGATGAGGTTGAGTTTAGCAGGCCGGCCCCCGCCAACTGCGGATCGAAGGAGTGTCCGGGGGGTTTTAGTGGTGTAGGCTCCCTCCTCGGGGTATGAGTTTAGCATACCACGCTTTGGAGAGGGCGAGTCCCACACATCCTACCGTCAGCGCGCGAATACGCTGCAGCGGCGGTGGGAATGCGTAAATGCATGTCCCACGGACAAAATACAAGTTAAGTTTAGCAGGGGACGTTATACGTATTAATGATAATACCTTAACAAAATATCGCAACATATTTTATTAAATCGGCCGTAGCCCAATGGCTAGGTTGTCGGGCTTGTGATCTTGTGGTCGCCGGTTCGATTCCTACCCATTGCACTACCAACGTGAACCCACTCGTAATATATTGTATTAGTAAAAATGTTTTATTTTACACAAATTTATTCCCTACCGTTATCACTATAGATGATACTATTTGTCGTTAAAAGGATGGCATATACCTTAGTAGCACCTTATTATACTGAGTAAAATATAATATAATATTGCTTCAAGATAAACAGGTTAGTGGGTTAAGTGAACGTCAGTCAGCGGGTTGAGGAGAAAATTGAGATGCGAATTTTAGGTATTAAGGTTACAGGTACAGTCAGACATATATTACTTTGCAAATATCTCATTGCCATATCTACCGCCGTATGGTATGGTCAGTTCCATACGTCCCATTTTATAGAATTTCTCCACCGGACATATATAGGCACCGGACACATTAGATGTTTGATGCAATGTCTAGGATTACAATAGATTTATAAGAGCTAAGCCATAATACTGACAAGTGTACAACATTGTTTTTCTATAAACAAGGAATATCACTTTTTTTTAATACCACTCCCGGTCTAGTAATATATGATTTATTACTAGACCGGGAGTGGACCTAAGAAATATACTTAGTCCGTAATTAATGAAATTTGAATAAGTTACTCGAGTTTTTTTTTTTTGCCTAGGACATTATATCATAATGCATTGGTATATTTTACAATATATAATAATATACCCATTTATAATTAATCTGTCTCATACAGTTTACATACATACATTAATTCACGCCTTTTTCCAATAGGGATAGACAGACACCACTTCCTTCTACTTGCAACGCTCTAGACATACCAATTTCGCCTCTTCTACATTAATTAATTTCGGCTTAGGGGACTTTAAACCTGGCCTTTCTTAAGAAAATATAGAAGGTAGGTACCTAGTTCTGTATTTAGTATTGTATTAGGAATTCATCTTTATGATGAACACATTATAATACCTAAAATAGTGATAGCAGTTAGTTTCCTTGGCTGACTTTGCCTGCCTTAGTTAAAAAATATTTATGTAGGTATTCTCCGTAACCGTATTCATCGGAGACTAGGTAGGTATTTTTGATTAAAAAGTTAAAAAAAAAAAAAAAATTAACATTCGATTTGAACGTTACACGAATACAGTTCATAAAATAAGAAATAAAAGAAATAATAATATGTCGAATTAGTATTTTATTTCGCCGACTGTACAACATATTTGGTACACTTAAGAATGTTTAACTAACGTCAAGGAGTGATAATATTTAATATGTTATACCTTTATAATGACATACATATACTATACTCCTAGCTGACTCCTAATTCCATCGGAATCTTACAGAGGGCGCCTTCCTGCACAGGTTGCTTATTTTGTACTTTATAAACCATTTAATAAGGCTGAAGCCTTTTTTTACGCCTCCCCTCCCCCTCAGCAGCGTACCTGCGCCGGCGAAGGGATATGTGGGACTCGCCCTCTCCATAGCGTGGCATGCTATTCATACCACTAGGAAAGGACCTCACTCCACTAAAACCCCCCGGATCCTTCTCCACCGCCGTTGGTGAGGGCCGGGTACGCTGGGCAATCCGGAAAGCTAGGCACTGCTCGCCTTTATGGCCGGTGAAGTAGCAAAAGCCTCGTGGCAGACTACATAAATAGCCGTCCGAGAACAAAACCTCATTGGGTTAGGGTAGGCCAAAAGAATTTCCAGACTACATTGGTGGCTCTTTTGGAGGGAACTCCCGCTATAGGAAAATTAACAACTGTGTTGCGGGCAGCGTTGCCAGACGTACGGATTTTGCCGGGACGTCCCAATTTTTATATCAGTATTAAATCCCGCGCGGGACGGGCTCAGTCCCGCTTTTCTGGCTTACTTTGACCATTATGGCTACTTATATGAATTTAAATCAGACAGTTATTGTTTAATTAGTAATATACTCATAAGGATACATTAATAACGGTTATTATATAAATTATCATGTAAACATAAATAAATATGACAAAAAAATAAGCTCAAATAATAAGATAAGTATATAAAAACTTCTGATAACATAGGTAATGTAGCACACAAGGAAACGCTGCTGCCCGTTGATATACGATTATTATAGATGATGTTATAAATATTCGGGACCAACGGCTTAACGTGCATTCAGAGGCACGGAGGGTAGTCCCTCAACCAACCAGACCCGGTAAGAAATCCTAGAATTTACACAAACATTTCCTGTCCAGTGTGGGGATCGAACCCACGACCTCTAAGATTTAAAGCGAGCCAAATACAGCTACGCTACAGAGCTTGTCCCTAATACACAATTCATGGACACAAAATACACCCATACATAGGGTTTCTATCCATACATCACAAAAACTGTTGTGATGAATGGGAATCGAATCCAGAATACCAGGCCTCAGGACCAACTACCATAAGCAAATTGTGTAACATTCTTCATTGGTGCTCCGCTCCTATGAGTATTAGAACGATAATACATAGCCTATATATATGTATAGCCTTTCTTGATAAATGGGCTATCTGACACTGAAAGAATTGTTAAATTCGGACCAGTAGTTCCTGAATTTAGCGTGTTCAAGCAAACAGACAAACACTTCAGCTCTTTAATATTGGGTAGTAGATATTCATTGGAATAAACTAACCCATCATCATCAACAACAGCCCGTTTACATCCACTGCTGAACATGGGCCTCCTCTTATCAGATCTTGGCAAGCCAGGATCTTTGAGGTATATTGGCATAGTTACTACGCTTGGCAGACGGATTGGTAATCGCAGTAAGATGTAAGACTTAAGGTAATAGATGCTGCTGCCCATCCATCAGCCATAAATGTCCCTTTTACGACACCCATGGGAGCACATGGGGTGGTCTATTCTAAGCCGGAAACCACACATGTTGGCACGACACCAAACTAACACAAAATAGTTTTATTTCCCTACAACACATTTAGTCTATTAGTGAAGGCTGTCACGCATGTAAATTATAGAACAAATCGATTCTCGATTTCCTCGTTTATACAAATAGTGGTAGAGGAATTTCGTAGAATACATTTTGTGTGAGTTTATTTTTGTGTTCGAACATAAATGGTAATAGTTCTAGAGCGCAAAAGCAAAACGTCAGATGTGCCATTATACGTTAGAATCATTAGTCGTATGTGCCTTTGTCGTAAACTGGCACTTACAACCAAATGCTTTGAAGTATAACAGTAGACTAGAGTTATTTTCTTGTAGGAGAACGATTTTATTGTTGTTTTTGCTTAAACAGTAATATTATACTTACCTGAAACTTCTGTGGTGCTGTGGTATAAGTCTCGGTTTAAGTCTAAGTCATCAGAACTTCATAATGAAATATAAGTACTACCTTCCATGCCTCAAAAAGTACGATAAGCCCGTGTTCCCGATTGTCATAGCATGAACTATAACAAGCGTATACGAGGAAACGGGCCGTTGCGTTTTCTTGTGTGTTACAACATAATACTGCGGTCAGCAGCTCACCTGCTAAACGTGGTGACTATGGCGAAAACCTCCCCGTAGCCCGTATTTCGGAATATGTTAAATCAATCGATAGCATCGGCTTATCGTGCTTTTCGTGGTACAGAGGGTCAGTCCCTCCTCCAACTAGACCCAAAAACGTATTTTATAATTTACACAAGATTTTTATCCAGGGGCGCCTTTACAAATAATATTATTGATGGTCACAAAGCACACACAGACTCTGAATTATTATTCGTGGCTCATACAAATCATTATCACTAATAGGAATAGAACGTAAACAACAAGGGCTACGATGTCTTAAAGGTTCTTAGCAAGCTAAGGGACTGCACGATACCGCGCCAGCAATACAATCGGCCTTTAGGAAATTAAATCTCCTCCAAGCTTCCCCGAGACTTTACATTTTAATGTGGAGACCCTGTCACACCGTGCTGTACTGTAATTATAAAGTAAGTTGTAGTAATAATCTTTATACTTTATAATATAAAAAAGAAAAATCAATCATCACAAAATCTCAATTTTTATATAAAATTTGTCGTAAAGTCCTATTTTAGGACATACGACTATAGTTTTAGTAGTGTGGGTGTCCAAAATACTAGAAAATTCAAATTATTGCACGGGGATGTAAGTATGGGATGTAGGGCTACATTAGGTACCGTACTGTAGGTAAGGGTCTTGCAACTGAAATTCAACATCCTTACGTAGATGAAACCGCGCGGGTCAGCGAGTTTAGCATAAAGAATCATAAAGCTTTTTTGCACAGATTTGCGAAATAGAGTGCTACTCGTAAACACCGGCCTGATGATCCGTAAAGGGAAGAATCACATGTCGGTTCTTCGACTTGTTATTGTATTTAGGAATCTTTGTAATGTCCATCATACATATTTTTCATATTTTTAGCGTGTAGAAGTAGTAGGGAAGATAGACGTAAGAAGAGAGAGAGAAAGACCAAGAAGAAAGTTTACTGACCAACTTAAAGAAAAAATACAGGTGGACAGTTATAAAGAAGTAAAAGAGATGGCTCTATAACGGGATAGATGGAGAATGCTACACAGACTAAATTTTGGATGGATAGCATGTAGAAGGATGGAGCAAAAAGTGCATCCTAGCAGTAAGACACATTAGTGAGTGTATGTTTCGAAATTGGAATAATACATGCCAATACCATAATTCGTCAAAATAAAAGTATACTTTTTCTTCAATTTAATCTTTATGCGTAATAGATAGACTACCGATTTTGCGAAATCAAACTTAACTTATCATTAATTATATCTTTGTTTAAATTAATTTTGGAGTTTGAAGATTCTTAAATTACCTGAAAACATCGTATGCTTAATAAACCCAGTCTTACATTTTCACGGTATAAAATTGAACAGCCGATCCAAGGTCTTCAAATCAATGTTTATTTGGTACTTGTTTTTATCGAATTCGAATAAAAAATAAATTTGCAATACATTACGGTGTAACATACGGCCGTATTTAATGTATTTTCGTGAAAACCCGCGTTGAACGGCTCGTATTAAATGATGTGAGAAAAATTATCCCTCTTTCACTCTTCCGTGTTTGTCTCTCTTTCTATTGTTAGGGTTGATACATATTGATGTATTATAAGCTACTGTCAAGCTTAGTTTTACTTGAAATTGAAAGTGGGAATGGGATGGTTTAGTCGTGTAGATAGTATTTAAGAGGAAAGTAGAGTAAACTTTAATGCACCAAACTTACTGTAAATATATCAAAGATTAAACATTAGTATGAAGTTGTATGTGTATATATTAGTGTGTATGTGTATTGATATGTATCTACCAATTTGGTAGAAAATATTATAAGATTCATTTTATTGTACACTAGCTATGCACTTTTAATCAAATGCTTCTTTCATAAGGTTTGCTAGAAGAAAATTCAGTATTGAATTAAGCTTTCCTTTGTACATGTTGTTTCATTAGATTAAAAATGTATAAGCCCCCAACGAAATGAACGAATATTTTTCAAGTTTTAAAATTTCATCTCGTTAGTTAATACACCTTATTCCTTTTCAGTATAGTGTACATTATTCTACTATTCAGGACCTTTCATTTGATATCCATATTGAGTGAGTTGTTAAAAAATATATATTCCGCCATTTTGTGGCAGTGGCCATCTTGGACCGATTTTAATCAAACATAGCTAAGAACACTACCGACTAATTCACCTAGTAAACAAAATCAAAATCGGTTCATCCGTTCGGGAGCTACGAAGCCACATACATACACACACATGCAGACAGACACGTCAAACTTATAAAACCCCGTCATTTTTGCGTGGGGGTTAACTAATCGATATATAATGATTACATTATTGTGCGAAATAACGTTTTCAAAAATGAAAATTAACTTGTACTATTGATTGTTTTTAATCAAGCTAGCACCCTCGCACGGGTGCAGTGCTGATATATTTTTCATATAAACATTCCTCTTGAATCGATTTACCTATCTTAAAAATCCGTTGCGTAGTTTTAAAGATCTTAACATACATAGGGATAGACAGATAGCGGAAAGCGACTTTGTTAAAAGTATGTAGTGATGTAGTAATAGCGTCCCGTTTACCTAATCCCTTAGTAATATACTATCCTCCAGTCAGTACCTGCATAAATATGCCTTTTTTTTCCGTGGGAAATGCATTTACGCATTCCCACCGCCGCGCCGCCGCTTTAGCGTTTCCGCGCGGGCGGTAGAATATATGTGGGACTCGCACTCTCCATAGCGTGGTATGCTACTCATACCACGAGGAGTGGACCCTACACCACTAAAACCCCCCGGACACTCCGTCGATCCGCCGTTGGCGGGGGCCGGGTACGCAGAGCAATCCGGCCCCCGGCGGTACCCGCGGCCAATATGCCGCGGGATCTCCTGCAATAATATATTATATGCCTGCCAGAAAAATAAAACTTCAATGTTAACCTAACTTTACACGAGTAACATTGGCAACCCAACGTTAAACATAACGTGAGAAATGGTTACAAAATGTTTTAGCCATTTTACTCCATACTTGTTTGTGAGTTTGACTGATTGTAAGGTGTTATTGCAGGTGACGTGTATAAATATATGCTGTAATAATGTGAAAGGAACGAAATCTACATGTTAGGATGGTATTTTTCAAACTCATATATACAGACAACCTCCGTATTGTAGCGGTATTTGGCTCGCTTTAAATCTCGGAGGTCGTGGTTTCGATCCCCACGCCAGACAGATATATAGATAATTTGAATCGCGAGTCGGACACGCTCACGAATATTTCCGTACCATCATTCATTAAATATTGCCTATTATATTATTTTTGATTTTGAGATACGTACCCGTTTTTTGCCTGCAACCCTTAAAACTAAGTATTTATTTTAAGCTACCATATACTTGTGCGACTACCCAGAACGTACGTACATACGGAATACATTTCTATTTTAACAACAAAGTCAGTCCAAATATCTTGGATCTATAAACAAATTTAATCAGAAAGTTTGTAGCGCGAGTTCGGAGGCGGGCTCTACTTCCTTTCGTTGTAAGTCGGGACACAAATTGTACATACTTTACAGTTTAACTATCCGAATCTACATATACTAACTAGCTTCCTGCACTCGCATCACTCCTGTTCTCGTGGAAACTTCATTTTAAAATATAGCCTGTAGCCTTCCTCGAAAAAAGGGCTATCTAACACTGCTTTTTTTTTTTCAAATCCGACCAAGTTCGAAGTTCACGTAGTTGCTT
This sequence comes from Nycteola revayana, assembly GCA_947037095.2. Classification (NCBI taxonomy): domain Eukaryota; kingdom Metazoa; phylum Arthropoda; class Insecta; order Lepidoptera; family Nolidae; genus Nycteola; species Nycteola revayana. Next base: position 13,436,841 of record OX344851.2, on the reverse strand, counting down.
GAACATTTTAAACTCACGAATATAGCCTCTAGCCTTAATCGGACCACTAGGGTCCGATTAAGGCTAGAGGCTATAAGGCCTGGAAGGGTATAAGGCTTTATTTAATCATGAAGTACTTTGCGTGAGTTCATGAAGACTTACTTGAGTAAATTTTGTTGAAAGTAGTAAAACAAAATCGGATTTAACGTGTTATCAATTGCCAGAAGTAATGAAAAAATAAACCGGCCAAGTGCGAGGTCGTCGGTCCATCGTACAGGCGGTAGTCCTACGCTGCACTTACCAATTCGTGGTCTTTACTCGAGAACCTTTCGAGAAAATTGGTAACACGTCAAGTACAAAGATTTTTTTCCTGTCGTAGGGATCGAACCCACGACCTCCAAGACTTAAACCAAGGCTTATCCCGGTACGCTACGGAGTAGTCCATGGTTTGTAAATTTTAAAAAGATGTGAGTTGATTATCGCTCCTTGTAAGTAAAACAAAAAATATTTTGAAATAGATAATTAAATTCGGAAATGTCTCAAAATAACTACGTATTTAAAGACATTGAATCTTGCCCATCCCTACAAAGAATGTATACAATAATATCTAATCACCTATCTCCCTCAGATACTGGGTAAAACTATTTAGGGTTGTCAGCAGTGGCGTAACTATACCTACTAAGGCCCTTAACAAATTTATTTTATGTGCGTTGTACAGTAATAATAGTTTTATTGTAATGTATATGTCTTAAATCAGCCACATTGTTAGAAAAACTATTATTAATGTTGTATATATTTTAGTGACATATAATAAGTATTAATTTATTGGAGCACAACACCCAACATAATACAACAATATAATATGGACCATTTAATATGTATTTAGATAGAAAGTAAGAAAGAAAAAAGGGAGAGGTTTATGGAACTAATCCCACCCCTTTAACTCCTGCAAGCCAGGATTAACAGTGGCACACACTGGTAATGGCAATGATCGAAGCTCACCAAGTCCCGGGAAAGAATTAAACTGCTTTATTTATTTCAGTATATAAATAAATATATGCAGTAAATAATATTACCGAAATTTAATCTCAACAATTTAATTGTCCGTGAATTGAATGCTTGTAAAGTCCCCTAGGCAAAAGGATTTAATAAACACTAGTTAAAAGCAAGAATTTACGGAAAAAAAGTACAAAGACCATTCCAAATAATAATGTATACAGGATATCCTAATTACTACATAGTATAAAACAAAGTCACTTCTCGCTCTCTGTCCCTATGTACGCTTAGATCTTTAAAACTACGCAACAGATTTTGATGCGGTTTTTTTTAATAGATAGAATGATTCAAAAGGAAGGTGTATATGTATGATACTTCAGCATTGCACCCGTGCGAAGGACCCGGGGCGGGTCGCTAGTAATATTATAAACGCGAAAGTTTGTAAGAATTTGTGTTTGTTTGTTACTCTTTCAAGCATAAACTACTAAATAAATTTAGCTGAAATACTGTTTATAAACTCGATTAACATAAAAGCTACAAAAAATCACGCTTCGACCCACTGGAGCAGAGTAACGCGGGTAAAACCACGCAGCTAGTTTATCTATAAAAGTGCCGGGGCTCTCTGATCGTGGCATTTCCAGCAAACGACTTAACTAAGATACCCCTAAAAGAACCCTATAGTAACGCCACTGGTAACCATACCCAAAAAAACACATTTTCTACCGAGAACATCTTTCGGAATACGCGGATAGACGCGAGTGGAATAAATTTAACGCATCATTAGCAAGTAACCGCATTACGGGTTTCCATTGATTTCCCATGGAAGGGATTCCATTCAGGATATTAGAGGTAGTATCAGTAAGCACAATCAGTAAATGGTTAAACAGATTCAGTATTAAGGTAACTTAGTGAAAACGTGGAGTCGAAATATTAGTACGGACGGATATAATCTATATCTGTACTCATATATACAGCTGAATAGTTGGTTTGTTTGAATCACAGGGATTACAGATCCGATAAAAAAAAACAGTGTTATATAGCCAATTTATTGAGGAAGGCTATAGGTTATATTTAATTTTGAAGTTCTAATGGAAATTTGAGTTACGCAGATGAAACCGCGCGCGGAAAGCTAGTTATTTACCAAGTTTTAGTTAGTCACCAAGCTTGGCAGGCAGGTTGGTGACCGCAGTATCACCAAATCCATTCAGTAGCTTTTGCGTGAAAGAGTAACACACATACATACATCCACACATACAAACTTTCGCATTGAAAGGATATTTGTTCCTCATTGTTTTTGAAAGAATAAAAAAAATATTCATTTTATACATTTTTTTTTAAACCGCTGATTGCCGTTGTATAAAACTAGTCAGCGTCCATACTGGATTTGTCAAGCCCTCAGGCAAGCTCAACTGGTACAAATAAAGTAAATACACACTACATGGAAAGTTCAACGTTAATTAACAATGCACATGTTATGCAGAGCTATTAAAGTGCTTAGTCTTAACTCATTATCTCGGCTAATTCGTGTACATTGTTCTTGCAGTAATTATACGAGCTGAGCATCTAATATTACTGCTATGCAATATTACTGTAGTGCAGTAATGCTAGTTACTTTTAATCTGACAACTTAGTAATCAAGGCGCAATGAAAAAATGAAATTTATTCAGCACTTAGGTATTTACATACACTTGTACTTGTCAAAATTACACTGTATAACACTATATCTAACAAAAGTATCACTTGAGTAGCTAAAACATTGTTAAAATTTTTTGATCTTACAGAATTTTTTATCAGTCTGTCCGTCTGTCGGGCGATAAATGACAAATGTACACATTCTAGTAAGATGCCTTTAAGGTGACAGGTCTAAAATTAACGTTCAAGTATATAGCCAAAGTCTAAGCGACATCCACCTGAGGGCACCCTTAAGGGGTTAGGACCAACGCTCAGGGTGCCACTGGAGTAAAGAGTAGATCTAGGAACAGTGGTGATGATCGCTGGCACGAAATCACAGTTCGAGGAATAAGCAACAACGCGGTCCTCGGTCATGCCGTCGAGGATCCTACCCTAGCTAACCTGCAACCTTTCACTAGCTACCTAAGTGGACGGCGTATATCAGACTCTGATATGGCATGTTCAATTCCGAACCATCACATTTAACAGTATTGAAAATCTGTCGTATACAAACTGCACCGGTGACTCAGTGATTACGGCAGTTCCTTCTAAGACCTGGTGTTCTGGATTCGATTCCCAGGTGGGACAATTATTTGTGTGAACCACAGATAGTGGCAATCCAGGATCGTAGAGGGACATAGCCATAACCACCACCGTAAGTATCTTAGTCACCTTTTACGACACCCATAGAGTGGTTTATACTAAGCCGGAAACCACACGGCTTTAAAATGAAAAAGAGAATACTGTGTATTAATATTTTTGGTCCTTCAACGTTATTTGAAGAATTTTAAAACATTACATTTTTAAATGTTTTGAATAGGTACTTTACAGAAAAGTGTACCATATAGGTACTATGTTTCAAAATTGAGATTAATAAAATCGACGACCACCGGCAGGATTTGAACCTGCATCTCAGTGATTATGGCAAAAACCCTTGGGATTGGACGTTAAACGGGCTGATGATAACTACATTTACAGCTTTAATAAAATAAAACAAAACATTTTAAAAAAACAATATCCGCCATGATAAAAAAACTTACTGAAAAGGACTATAGATGTAAACAAAAAAAAGGTAACAAGAATATTGAGAAAATTAAAAAAAGAGCAGAGTTAGAAGTACCCTTAAACCCTATTGGGGCAGGTAATTTAATAACAACCCTCCGATAAGGGGTATCGATTATAATAACTGCTTAGTGAGGAAGTATCGGGTTGGGGTAATTTCACTTTGATAGTTTCAAATACAGGAATATCTATACTAATATAATATAAAGCTGAAGAGTGTGTTTGTTTGCATTTTAGGTATCTCAGCAACTCCGATTTGAAAAGTTCTTTCAGTGTTCGATAGCCCACTAATCATGGAAGGATAGAGGCTACATTTTATTGTGAAGTTCCCACGGGTACGGGTGTTACACGGGTGCAACCGCGCGCGGGAATCTGGAATATATGTTACGGGCTACGTGATTAACTAGGCATTATTAATACGGACCGGCCATTATTAATAATGCTCAAGAGCGATGGGCAATGTGATTAATTTTTTCACTTTGACCGGCCAATATAAATAATGCCCGACGGCCCGTGGTCTATGTTATAAGTCAGTGTTTGAGATAGCTTGAATTTATCACTTGGACCGGGCAGTTTTGAATAATTCCCTACTTGAAAATGAAAATGAAAACGTTTATTGATAATGTAGACGAATCGATCGTACTTATTATAAGTCAAATACAATGATAATGAAAAAAAAATAAAAAAAAATCTTAACTAATAAATTAGTTTACATTTCAACAATAATGTTATTAAATTTATTAATATTGTTATGGCATGTCCGTAATTAATCGCTTATTATAAAATATAATTAAGATCAACCAGCGCGGGCTGGGATCGGGTCTGAAGCATAGAACGCGTCGCGAGCCTCGCCTTGCGAGGACGACCGGATCCTATCCTAGCTTCCTACGAGTCTTTCTCTATCTACCTACGGTGTGACACTCGGAGAAGAAAGACAATAAGAAACTCCGAGATCATTCTTTTTGTCATCTTTTAAAGTCTTTGATTAATAATTTTATACATTGTTTAAACATTTTTAGTATCTAGGTTAGTGATCCCCATACATCGATATGTAGGCACTCATACCAGGAAAGTGTGAAAAAAAAAACAATGATAATTTCAAGTAGGTATCGAGTACAGGGAGCGCTCCCCCAGATTTACATATATAGAAACATGCCTACAATCTGATCAGTTGTCTTGCGTATATTTTAAGAATTCGAAATTTATAAAGTACATAGCATTGACTTAATTTGATTGCCAATTCGGTGTGATAGCTAAAGGATGCCAGTCTGCCGCAATGAGACCGATGGATTCATCCGCCAAACATCTCCATCATCCATAATATTCTTTAATATTATAGTAGCCACGAGTCATAAGGACCTTTTTCACATACTTTTTGAATCTATGGTCTGGCAAAGCTGTCACAATTAAAGGAAGTTTATTATAGAATCTAATACAATTTCCAAGAAATGATTTACTTGTCTTATTTACTCTATAAAAAGGTGTAATGATCTTATCTTTGTTCCTAGTGTTAAAATTATGTACGTCCTTCTTTTTGCTGAATTTATTTATGTTTTTACGGGCGTAAACTATATTTTGATATATGTATTCGGAAGGCACGGTAGGTATATTAACTTCTTTAAATAGACTACGAAGAGAATCACGGCTTCTTTTTTTATAAATAGCACGGATTGCTCTCTTTTGTAGTATGAAAATACTTTGGATATCTGCGGCCGATCCCCATAATAGGATCCCGTATGACATTACACTATGAAAGTAAGCAAAGTAAACTAATCTAGCTGTTTCTATATCAGTCATTTGTCGGATTTTCCAGACCGCATAAGATGCAGAGCTTAGTTTTTCAGATAGTCTTTCTATATGTGGTCCCCATTGCAACTTGGAGTCAAGAGTAATTCCTAAAAAAATTGTTGATGGAATTAAGCTTAATGGCTCCCCATTTAATTCTACATTAGGAATGTTATTCGACACATTTGGTAATGAAAATCTAATACATTTCGTTTTACTTGCATTAAGAAGGAGATTATTGGCGGAGAACCATTCCGAGATTAAAGCGAGTGTGCGATTTAACTCTGTAACACTTTTGTCTTTTCTATTTACATTAAATATAAGGGATGTATCATCTGCAAATAAAACTATATCGCACTCATTTTTGACAACATTTGGAAGATCGTTAATGTAGATTAAGAACAAAAATGGACCTAGGACTGACCCTTGTGGAACTCCTATTTTGACAGTAGAACCTTCGGAAATTACATTGCCAATAGATACTCTTTGTTCTCGACCTGTTAAATAAGATGTTATAAGATCAAGTGCTGCGTCAGTGAATCCGTAGTATTTAAGTTTCATAATAAGCGTGTTATGGTCAACGCAATCAAAAGCTTTCGAAAGGTCGCAGAAAATACCTAATGCATCCTGCGATTTCTCCCAAGCCTTAAATACAGATTCTATTAGATTGGAACCGGCATCTTGAGTAGATTGGCCTTTCGTGAACCCAAATTGTTTATTGTTTAATAAATTATTTAAGTTAAAGTATGCCAGCATTTGATTTAACATTATTTTTTCAAATATTTTACTTAGCGCTGGTAGTATAGAAATTGGCCTATAATTTGAAGCATTGTTTGAGCAGCCTGCTTTAAAAATGGGCACAACCTTGCTAATTTTCATTAGGTCTGGAAATATTCCATCTCTTAAACAAGAATTGAAAATATCTGCTAGGATCGGGGCAATACTGTCAATTATGGAGTTTATTGCTTTGGTTGACAGTCCCCATATGACTTGTAGCCGGGCAATGTGATAAATTGGTTTAGGTTTAGGTTATTATTATTTTTTACCACCCAAAAACCTTTTGCGCTGCTCATATAAAATTATGTAAGTTTAACTTCATTTAATAAATAAAGAACACTACAGTTCACCTATTTTATTACTTTGCCCAATTGAGTCGGGCATTATGAATACAGACCGGCCATTATTAATAGTGCCCGAACTTATCAAATTTCCCGTAACATATACATATATAATAATGGAATTGTTCTGTACTAGTAGGTACTGTTTAGGAATACAGTTGTAATTATGTTAAATATGTACATTAAGTTCATGACAAACGTAAAAATCTTCTTGAGGGAGGGTTTCTGCCATAGCCACCACGCTTTGGAAGTGGATTGGTAACCGCAGTGTTATACAATATTAATTTTATTATGATCTTATTTTTTATTTCTGTTCTTGCTTTGAATCTGTGCTTTTTAATTTGTGTCTGTGATCTTTTTTTATCTTAATGTGGATGAATGTAATCCTGTTTGAACTAAAGTGAAGTCCCGTTATTTTTACTAACCAACTAAGTTGGTATTTTTATTTTCGTCCCAAATATTCTTAACTATCTTATCCACTACCTACATAGAAGACACGTCTTTCAATACCTATTTTTAGGGTTCCCTGTCGATTCATAAAATTCGGATGTAGTCAAAAGTCATAGTCTACACGAGGCCTCCCAAGTAGACGATTGACCTAAATAAAAAGGTTTTTATAAGTAAATGGGGGTCCAGGGTAGGGTTTCCAACCACACTGTTAAATACAGTATTAGGTAGGTATACTTATTTACGTTTGTCAATAAACTTCTGTTGAACCGGGACAACCTCCGTAGCGTAGCGGTATTTGGCTCGCTTTAAATCTCGGGGTTCGATTCTCACTCCGGACGGAAAATCTTTGTGTAAATTCTAAGATTTCTTTTCCGGTCTCATTGGTTGAGGGACGTCCGTGCATCGGAAAGCACGTTAAACCGTTGGTCCCGATTATTATAACATCATCTATAATAATCGTATATCAAGGAACGGGCAGCGTTTCCTTGTGTGGCACAACATAATACTGCGGTCACCAACCGGTCTGCCAAGCGTGGTGACTATGGCAAATACCCTCCCTCGGGAGGAGGCCAATGTTCAGCAGTGGACATTATACGGGCTACCGATGATGATGAATACTCTTCTATTAAAAACACATACAAAATATTGTTTTTAAGTCCGCTGGCATCCGGAACCATTGACAAGTACAAGGCTAATCGAGTTAAGTTATAGATGATATTCAATTATAAAACACTAGCTGCGCCCCGCGGTACTCTGCTCCAGTGGGTCTGAGCATGATGTTTATCCAGTTTATAACCATAATAATAATAATAACCATGGCTTATACGCACGAAGCGATTTGCTTCTTCTGTCATAATGCGGACGGCTAAGGAGTGGAATTCTCTGCCGGGGTCAGTTTTTCCGGAACGCTATAATCTGGACGTCTTCGCAACTTAATAGAACAGACACTTTCTAGGCAAGCGTGTATCATCTTAGGCCTTACGTAAGCCTATAGTAAGTAAAAAAAAAAACTATCAGTGCAAACCTACAGACAAATCCGGTATAAATAGTTGTGTAATGTAAAATATATGTTTTTTTTTGGAACGTCATAAAAAATGAAAAGCGTTTTCTTTTGTAAACAGTTAAGCGCACCTATCAAAAATAATGATAGGTGCGATTTAAGGATACGGACAGGTGCGGTTCACTCAGGTGCGATTCGTACGGGTGCGCTAAGCAGACTACCTATTAATTTTATGTACGAGAAACGAATACTTTGTTTCTCGTACAAAAAGTTGGGTACCCTAGTGTAAGGAGCGGTATCAGGTACTCTTAGAGGTCAATGTGACGATTAATGATGTATGGTGAATAAATGTTTACTAGTGGTTCGAGTGTATGAAATTGGACAGTAACTGTTTATCGAATTTTTATATCTATCAAACGGTTTAGCCTGAAACAAATTGTGGGAAAAGGCAGCTTGTTTTACGATAATTTCTTGCAAAAGTACATTTTTTATCGCGTATTTCTGGCGTTAGATAAAGACAAATATTCGACCACGGAGTTTCACCGTGTGTTGTAGCAGAAATTGGCTTTAATATATCTCAATGCACTGATGAACCTTTGTGTCCTTCAGGGTACTGATTTATTGACTTAATTATGTTCGATAGGCAAACATTTTTTTTTTCGAACGGACATACGTTTTTAACCACGAGGCATTTGCTACTTCACCGGGAATAAAGGCGAGCAGAACACCAGGCTTAATAAATGGTTTAAAAACTACAAATTAAGCAACCTGCGCAAGAGGGCGCCCCCTGTCGGAATTGCACCCCGGCTCAGGGCGGTCGTTGACAATGAGATTGAGGGATTATGACTTTTAGTTTTTTAGGGGGTTTTGTGCAACTGTCGCTCTATTTTACAGTTTGCGGGCCTCTCCGACTTCGGGTTTACGACGGCATCGAGTGGTTCTTTACAAAATAAGAGTCGGGAGTACGAGGGGTCTCTACTAGTGCAAGAGGAGATGTATTGTGATGGATGGATGAATGAGCCTTTTTTTAGGGTTCCGTAGCCAAATGGCAAAAAACGGAACCCTTATAGATTCGTCATGTCTGTCTGTCTGTCTGTCTGTCTGTCTGTCTGTCTGTCTGTCTGTCTGTCTGTCCGTCCGTATGTCACAGCCACTTTTTTCCGAAACTATAAGAACTATAATGTTGAAACTTGGCAAGTAGATGTATGTTGTGAACCGCATTAAGATTTTCACACAAAAATAGAAAAAAAACAATAAATTTTGGGGTTCCCCATACATAGAACTGAAACTCAAAAAAAATTTTTTCATCGAACCCATACGTGTGGGGTATCTATGAATAGGTCTTCAAAAATGATGTTGAGGTTTCTAATGTAATTTTTTTCTAAACTGAATAGTTTGCGCGAGAGACACTTCCAAAGTGGTAAAATGTGTGTCCCCCCCCCTGTAACTTCTAAAATAAGAGAATGATAAATCTAAAAAAAATATATGATGTACATTACCATGCAAACTTCCACCGAAAATTGGTTTGAACGAGATCTTGTAGATAGTTTTTTTTTAATACGTCAAAAATCGTAAACCGCAATTTAGGTTTCATTCAATCAACTCGAATATAAAATAACATTTCATTTCATAAACATACGCTTTTTTATTTATTCTTGATATCAAAAATAGGTACGCACTTGTAACTGAAACGGAACCCTTCGTGCGCGAGTCCGACTCGCACTTGGCCGGTTTTTAAAATGTTGAATAATGACAAATAAATGGTCGGTGCTGTAGAACGCTCTAAATTCGAAGTAGTGTAATGTAATTATTACCATTTTATATCCGGTTTAAAAAATACAATTGCATTTTTCCAATGGGATCTTCCGACTAAGGAACTTGCATCTGATGGATGGGCAGCAGATGTACCGGCTCGAAATTACTTACCATCTAACTGCACTGCACACCAATTCAGGAGGACTGGTGATCGCAGTATGCGTAGTATGTATGGTTAATATCCCTTATTAACCTTAGCTTGCCATGGTATGAAAAAAAGAGGCCCAAGTTCATCCAATACAGTTGCAGTACTTATTATCATGACAAAATCACTTAACTGCCGCAAAATACTACATTAAGGGCTGGTTTATTAAACTGTTTTTTTTCCGAGGATTCATGAATCAGCCCTAAGTAAGACAATACCCTTGAAATACCTACTGTAGGTAAATTAAATAGATATATCTATACACAATTAGGTTTCTGATTACTACAATTAAGCAAAACGAGGGTATGCTACATACCTTAGTGAGGTAATGATTTAAAGGGATTGATATTGTTACTTAACAAAGGGATGGTGATTAAGGGAACGGATCGAGGGCTAAGGGTCTTAAGGGCCGCCCAATGAGTAATTTGATAGCTTAATTCTACTAATTTTATTTAAGGTTACAAATGTTTCATGTGTTTTTACTCGTTGTCTTAAGAAAATGTTGAAAGGGCACAATGTCTTAATTTTATATATAGTATTTATAAAAAATACGTGTATATTCGAAGTACCAAATATTCGAAGTCCAAGAGGCTGATGAACTGTACGGCCGGATTGCTTATGCGTGCCCGGCCCCCGCCAACGGCGGATCGAAGGAGTGTCTGGGGGGTTTTAGTGGTGTTGGGTCCTCTCCTCGTGGTATGAGTAAAGCATACCACCGCTATAGAGAGTGCGAGTCCCACATATCCCTCCGCCAGCGCGCGGATACGCTGCAGCGGTGGTGGGAATGCGTAAAGGCATTTCCCACCGGACATAAAAAAAACGGCTGATGAACTGTAAAGTCGAGCGACACTTGCACGAAAAATCTCCTAAGAATGATAAAAGTCTCCATTCCACAATCTTCACGGCATGCCAGCGACTACCTTGAGCCAAGGTTCAAGCCACGGAGCGCGTCTTCGTAAAGGTGAGTAAGCAATTTTATTATTATTTAAAAATTATTATCGTACTATGATCGTTTTCGCCCCGTCCGTTGGCAGGCGGTTGTCCCGCGCTGCGCTTGCCAGTTCGTGGTCTTCACTCGAGAGCTTTTCTGTTCTATCAGTAGCCATTTCAGCTTGTATAAATATACGATTTCTATTTCTATTTCTATTTGCTAATCCATTGAGCTATGTTTGATTCTATCACACAGGGTAATGCCGAGCATAACTATTGACATAGCTCGCTTAGCGACTTTGAGATTTTTTACCATCCGATGCCCTCGTAGACCCGAAATCCGAGAGGCCCACGAACTGTAAAGTAGAGCGACAGTTGCAAAAAACTCTCCTAAAAAACGAAAAGCAATAATCTCTCAATCTCCCCGTCAGCGACCGCCCTGAGCCGAGGTCCAAGTCCCACAGGGGACACCCTCTTGCGCAGGTTGCTTAGTTAGTAGTGTTTAAACCATTTATCTAGGCTAGAGCTCTGCTTGCCTTTATGCCCGGTGAAGTAGCAAAAGCCTCAGGGCTAACTACACAAGTCCGTCCGAAAAAAAATAAAAATTGAGATTTTTTCATAAAAATTCTCTGCACACAGTGTAGGACCACGTCTCTACTCTCTCACTAAAAATACCCATGTAAATTATGAACCGTATTTTCATTCAACAAGCTTTAATGAATTGGTCATTAATTTATTTCACGCCTACAAGATATTATAAAATTAGCTCTCAAATAAATGCTCTCAAATATGATATATTGATAACTCAGACGATTTAAATTAAATACGTACACTTAATTTAAAATGAATTTTGATAAAATAATTTAAATCGAATGAAATGCTATGTAAGTAACCAATAATTAATTGTGGTTTACTGGTTAATTCGTTCATGAGAACGTTTTATAAAAGTGGTTTAATATTAATATAAAAATATATGTTTGTAAGTTTGTTCAAATCTAAAATATTACATAATGGGCATAAAGATCTATAAAAATCTATTTAGTCAGTCAGTTAGATAACTAAAAAATATTGGGTACGTATTTTTTTAATGATCAAATCAAGAAAAATTGACAAATATGTAGAGCAGAAACAAACTATAAAGTTTAGGAGAAGGGGGCTTGTGACGTCACTATAAGTTAGAATCGTACCTAAAAGTGAGGTTACACGATATTTCAACGCGTTTTATCTCCGTAATTTTTTGTAAGAGGAACGAAAAAAAAATGTCCAATATTTTTTCATAATCTAACTGACGGACTAAATATAATTTTTAGCCTTCATGTCCAATAAAAGTATTTTAAATTTATAAATAATTATCATACGTTAGGCTGCCACCCGCAAGCAGAGTGCCCAAAACGCTGGCTGCCTTAGCCCGCTCGATAGCCAAGCTTATTCGTTGACCGAGGTAAAAACTATCCATTTGGACACCTAAATCCTCTACCAGGCGTCTCGGCAGTTCTTTTTAAAAATATTATTGTATGTACTTTACAAAAACGCCACAATGTTGGTCCGAGTACAGGGCCAATATACGAAGGCTGCTCTGGAGGACGCCTTCGAGCTCCTGGAATGGCAAGGACACGGCATCAACATGAATGGCGAGTACATCACTCACCTTCGATTTGCCGACGACATAGTGATCATGGCAGAATCGTTGGAGGACCTTGGACAGATGCTCAATGACCTCGATGGAGTTTCTCAACAAGTTGGGCTTAGAATGAACATGGGCAAGACGAAAGTGATGCATAACGCCCATGTAGTGCCCAACTCTATAGCCGCTAGGAACTCCATTCTCGAAGTTGTGACCGAATACATATATCTAGGTCAAACGATCCAACTAGGTAGGACCAACTTAGAGAAAGAGGTCAATCGTCGAATCCGACTCGGCTGGGCAGCGTTTGGGAAGCTTCGGGAGATCTTCTCGTCCAAAATACCTCAGTGCCTGAAGACCAAAGTCTTCAATCAATGTGTGTTACCAGTGATGACATATGGATCTGAGACGTGGTCTCTTACTGTGTGCCTCATAAGAAAGCTCAAAGTCGCTCAGCGAGCTATGGAAAGAGCTATGCTCGGCGTTTCCCTGCGTGATCGAATCAGAAATGAAGAGATCCGCAGGAGAACGAAGGTCACTGACATCGCTCAACGGATAAGCAAGCTGAAGTGGCAATGGGCAGGACACATAGCTCGAAGAACTGACGGCCGATGGAGCAAAAAAGTTCTCGAGTGGAGACCACGTACTGGCAAGCGCAGCGTAGGACGACCGCCTGCACGATGGACCGACGACCTCATACAGGTCGCAGGAAGTCGGTGGATGCAGGCCGCTAGCGATCGTTCCCGCTGGAAATCGATGGGGGAGGCCTATGTTCAGCAGTGAACTACAACAGGCTGGTGATGATGATGATGATGATGTATGTACTTTTGAAATTAAGCGAAACACGTGTCGGGTCTTCGGCTGGTGATTGTATTTTTCCATGTTGCTACTATCTCTCCTGCATTTTGGGCATAATTTTAGCGGGTGGTTGGGCGCTGCACAAATAGCATTACAGCATATAGACACATTTTTTTGCGGAATTAACACTCTAGATATTTTGTCTTTTTAATTTAGATTATTGACATAAACTCTACGCTTAGAAGGCAGATTAGTAATCGCAGTAATATAGTGAAACCTTGAGCTGATAGATGATGATGCCCATCCAATGTCTTTATGTACTATTTTAAGTTAAACGCATTGCATATATATAAGACTAGCGTCCCACCCCGGCTTCGCACGCAATGAGGATATATTCTACACATAAACCGTCCTCGTGAATCACTCTATCTTATAAAAAAACTGCATCACAATCCGTTGCGTAGTTTTAAAGATCTAAGCATACATAGGAACAGACAGACGACTGCGGGAAGCGACTTTGTTTTATACTGTGTAGTTATACACAACTAGCTGCGCCCCGCGGTTTTACTCGCGTTACTCTGCTTTACACTACTCGGGTCGGAGCGTGTTGTTTTGTAGCTAAAATGTTAATCAAGCGTATAAGCTATCCCGGTGTTTAAAAATTTCAGCCAATTCCGTTCAGGAGTTTTGGCGTGAAAGAGAAACAATCATCCATCTATCCATACTTACAAACTTTCGCGTTTATAATATTATTAGGATTACTATTCTCAGCAACTTGAGTTCTAAAAACTTTAACCCAAAACAATAGTTAACTTTCTTTTATATTGCTGTCCCACTATTTTTGAAAATAAACTACACATGTACACCAATAATACTTACATTTTTACCGAAATAACAAGAGGACGTATGTGACAAATATTTGCTTCAAGTTACAACCAGGGTCGGATTCGTGCAAAAATCCATAAATTCTTGTTTGATAAAATGTTTCGGTGTTAAATAGCTTATTTATCGAGGAAGTTTATAAACTATACTATGCAGTTTCCCTGGGAGCGGGAACTAGGTGGGTCAAACCGCGCATGGAAAACTATTAACAAATAGTATTTTAGCAAACACAATGTTTTAATCCAAATAAACTTATGCAAAGGTTAGGCCTCTCTCAGTCGGGGCGGATAGACTCGCGTGCCCGGCCTTAACCAACGGTGGATGGAGGAGTGTCAGGGGGGGTTTTAGTGGTGTAGGGTCTTCTTCTTGGGATATGACTATAGCATACCACGCTATGGAGATGGCGAGTCCCACATACCCCTCCGCTGGCGCGGGAACGCTGCAGCGAAGCGTTAACAGCATACGCCCGGACAAAACAAAAAAGGCCTCTCTCACGTCGTGATTAACAAGTGCGGCCAACATTAGTAATATTTGTAAAATGTAGACAAGTAAGGAATGAAATGATAAATATAATAAATTCAAGTGTCTTTTTAATTATAAATGAAAATATAATATATATAACTATTGTTTTTAATTTAATCTTGTCGATATAAGCTATACTAATATTATAAAGAGGAAATAATCATTGTTTGTATTGAATAGGCTCCAAAACTATTTGACCGAATTAAACATTATTTTACCATTAGGAAGTTACACAATCTCCGGATGACATGAAGCTATATTTCATTATGAAGTTCCCACGTACGGGAGCTAAGCGGGTGAAATCGCGCGCGAGAAGCTACTTTAATGTATAGGTAATAGGCGCGTCCACACAGAGCGCGCAGCCTCGCGAGGCATTTGCTGCGCGAAGCAGCTCGGTTAGTGTGGACGTGTGGTGCCAAGATGTCTTATTTGCCAACTGAACGAACGAACAAAATGGCTCGGGCTTGCCGCGCGCAGCCGCCTCGCGATGATTCCGAGGCTGCCGCGCTCGTTCGTGAAGAGTTCCCTCGCGCGAGGCTGCTCGCTCTGTGTAGACGCACCTAATAAGATGGAATTTCATCAATTTTAATCCATCATCATCATCAGCCCGTATAACGTCCTCTGCTGAACATGGGCCTACTATGAGTGGTAGGGTATTTGCCATAGTCACCAAGGAATCGCTGCTGCCCGTTCCTTGATATACGATTATTATAGATGATTTTATAACAATCGGGACCAACGGCCTAACGTGCTTTCGGAGGCACGGAGCGTAGTTGCTCAACCAACTAGACCCGGAAAGAAAATCTTATAATTTACACAAAGATTTCTTGTCCGGCGTGGGGATCGAACCCAATTTTAATTAAACACTAAAAAAGATTCTTCCTTAGTACATCCCTGTTCTCAACCATGTATTTTTCGTGTCGAAATAGGTCAGGGTTTCATTCCAAACTCTTATTGACTGGTCCCAAGTTATAATACCTATGTCACGAGACAGTTGCGATTTATATTTAAACAAGCTTCCCGCGCGCGGTTTCACCTGCGCAGCTCCCGTCATTATACATATCAACCTAATCACAAGAAAACGCATCAAAATACGTTGCGTAGTTTTAAAGATCTAAGCATACATTGGGGCAGACATACAGGTGGAAGCGACTTTGTTTTATACTATGGTAGTGAAGAAAAATTTATTTAATAATGTTTAAAACATTATTGAATAAAATTTTCTTTGGAACTTTTTGAAATGTTTGTCATCATTTTCAGTGAGGTTTGAAAAATTTTCGGGCTCGACTATTATGAGCTGACAGTTTATGAATTGGGTGAATAGCTATATTAGTATAACGTTATGTCCTGTGTGACAACTTCCGTGGCGGACCGGTATTAGGCTTGCTTTACATCTCGGAGGTCGTCGGTTCGATTCCCAGGCCGGACAAGAAATCTTTGTGTAAATTCTAAGATTTATTTCCGAGTCTGCTTGGTTGAGGGACTACCCTCCATGCCTTGCAGAGCACGTTAAGCCGTTGGTCCCAATTGTTATAACATCGTCTAAAATAATCGTATGTCAAGAAACGGGCAGCTGCGTTTCCTTGTGTGTTACATCATAATACAGCAGTCACCAATCCGCCTGCCAAGCGTGGTGACTATGGCAAATACTCAATTGTTATAACAGCATCTATAACAAGTGTATACCAGGGAACGGCAAAATCAAACCTGCTGCTTCAATAATAACCGCAGCCAATTTTAACACCATTACACCACCGTGATTCTGTACTCAACAAATTACCACATCAAAATCAAATGCTAACTAGCCAAAAGATCAAGTTCTAACGTGCGGCAACTATTCACGTCATTTCCGTTGAAAAACGCGAGCGGAAACAGTTACCGCGGCCGTTTCCGGCGGCGACAGGAAGCTTGCGTGTTCGCGATAATGGCGGCTTCCGGTTACAGCCGCAAATCATTAATGGACAGATTGTTCACCATTTTTTGTACGTACTGAAGATTAATGGACAATTATTTAAAGAGTTGGTGGTTGTTTCAGATATTTTTGGGGAAGAGTTAAAGGGGGGTGTTTTTTAAACCATTATCTATTGAAAACACATTTTTTACTTTATCAAACCGTTTATGTCTTATCAGATCTTGGTGAGCCAGGGTCGTTGAGGGATTTGCCCAAGAGATCCCGCGGTTCCATATTGGCCGCGGGTGCCGTCGGGGGACCGGATTGCTCATGCGTACCCGGCCCCCGCCAACGGCGGATCGAAGGAGTGTCCGGGGGGTTTTAGTGTTGTAGGGTCCTCTCCTCGTGGTATGAGTTTAGCATACCACGCTATGGAGAGGACGAATCATAAACCGGACAAAAAAAAGTGTCGTTGAGGGATGGGCAGGTGGATTGGTGATCGCAATAAATTGTTGAGTAACCTTGAGATGATAGATGCTGCTGCTTTTCCATCAGCTGAATGTCCTTTAGTCGCCACTTACAGCACCCATGGAAAAATATGAAGTTGTCAATTCTAAGGCAAAAAACAAATTAAAAAAAATTAAAAATTTCGGCGCCTTTAAAATAAATCACTGATTAATTACATATCACCTAATTCATCAACATCATCATCATCAACAGCCCGTTTACGTCCACTGCTGAACATGGGCCTCCTCTTAAAAGACCTTAGCAAGCCAGGATCGTTGAGGGATATTGCCATAATCACCACGCTTGGCAGACGGATTAGTGATCGCATTAAGATGTAAACCTTGAGCTAATAGATGCTGCTGCCCATCCATCAGCCATATGTCCCTTAGTCGCCTTTTACGACACCCATGGGTAGACACGGGGTGGTCTATTCTAAGACGGAAACCACACGGCCACACGACCACAGGCGGTAATCACCTAATTACTTCTTTCTAATGCCCTCGCAGACCCAAAGTCTAAGAGGTCCGCACTCCAAAGTAGAACGACACGTGAACATAACTCCTCTAAAATTCTGTATGCCCCTCGCCAGCCTTAGCTGAGGTTTAAGTCCCACACGCGGGGCTCTCTTGCGTATGTCGCCTACTTTGTAGTTCATACCATACCAAAAGCGGGAGCCCTATGTGTCTAGCAACCCCATATGTCTAGTAAAGTAACTAAAGCTTCGTGGCTAAATACCTACATATTTATGTCGATGTCATCCGAAGAACTGAATGGCGTAACATCATCATTTTTGTTAATTGTTAATAGAATTTCAACCTAACAGATGTAAAAAGATATCTTTGATTATATGACAACCTCCGTAGCGTAGCGGTAATTGGCGGACAACCTCCGTAGCGTAGCGGTAATTGGCTCGCTTTAAATATCGGAGGTCGTGGGTTCGATCTCCACACCGGACAAGAAATCTTAGTGTAAATTCTAAGATTTCTTTTCGGGTCTGGTTGGTTGAGGTCCTACCCTCCCTGGGGAGGAGGCCCATGTTCAGCAGTGGACGTTATACGGGCTGACGATGATGATTATACACAGAGATTTCTTTTCTGTTGTGGAAATCAAACCTCATGAGATCATGTTATAAAAATTAGGGCCAACAGCTTAACATGCTTTCTAAGATAAAATACTTTGTTCCCGTTGTCCCCGTATGCCATAACCCCATCACGGGGACAGCAGGACTTCATTACATTTATTTCCCGTTGTCCCCATAACGTATATTCGGCTAACTGGGACAACGAGAAGTAAACGTTAAATTTATTTGCCAGTATCAGTGAACGCGCATAATTATTATGTTATTTACTTCACCAAACTTTAATTAGTCAGTTGCACTACATCGGTTTAGGTTTTTTCTTAACCACGCGAAACCTCTTTAGTAAATCAACTAACTAGTAAGATGATCTAGTTAACAGTGTACGGGGACAAAGGGAAGTAAATTTTAAATATTTAATTGAAGTACCACTGTCCCCGTAGGACGGGGACATGGCGTATGGGGACAACGGAAATAAAGTTTTAAATTGCCGGATCCGGCAATCTTAGATTCTACACAACAATTTCTTGTAAAGAGTGGAAGATGAAGCGCTACGCCGCCGTAGAGAATGTCAAAGCAAAATAAACTGTAAAATCAGTGACACAGCATTCCACTTCCCGAGACTCCATAAAAGCTTTGTGCCAGTTCAAAATCATTAGTAATTTATCTTTGGCGCACTCAACTTCTTAGATATATCACAATTTTCCAATATTAAGCGCCAAAGTACGTCACTAAATCGTCTTTATATCGTGTAACAGAATTAACTGCTCACGTTTCTAAAATAGCAATGATCTTTTGAATAATGGTTTGAATTGTCTGATTGGGCTTTTGAATTGTCGTACAAGATTTCTCAAGCAACAAAAATTCTAATTCTTTTAAATAACTAAGAGTGGTGATTAAGTAGGTATATAATATAAAAAGGTTCAGATCCGGCTTAATATAACCAGAAATGAATGGTGATGCGGACTGTAGGTAAAATTGTGATGTATGGGTAGAATGCGGAGCGGGAATGCAAGATTAGCCGTGTTCACACCAATTATATAAACTAACCAAACCAAGGAAGCCTGCACTCACCAGTAAGCCAGTTAATCAGCCTCCAAAGCAGTGCTCAGCAATAGACAGCCTCGTGGTTCAGCGCGGTGATGGCGTGAAGTAGCAGGATCCAAGCACTTAATGTTTATGGGTACACCAGACACCAAGCGTTATCACACACACACGGTTAGAGTCCAAAATGTGAGGATAAAAGTAAAATGCGGTTAGAATGCAGTCGTAAGAACAGCGCGTTCACGACCACACCCTTTAGAGGTTAAATATGAACAGGGCGGGCGTTTGGAAATGCATCGCAACTACTCAAGGTTGGCCAACATAACCGAACTTAAAAAGGTTCGCGCAATGCGTCCTCAGGTGGCGCGATTATACAATTGGTATGATAAAAACGGCGTTAACAAAGAGAACTCGCGCAATTCAATCCATGTATATAACTGTGTATTTTTTTATGCGGAACCTTAATTCTTTTACAATTGTTTCCTTCTAATGTACTAGTTAGTAAAGTTAGTTTATCAGCGATTAGGAATAACAAATTCGAAGTTATTCAAGTCTCAAGGTGTGATGAAGAGTCTCGAATAACTGTCTATCAGCTCATATTTTTCTTCTTGCTAAAACAGTGGTTTTTATTTAACAATTATTATTATGTGGATAACGATGATGGTTGCGTGATTACCTAAGATTTATATAGTTGTAAGATAGTATTAAGCATTATTACGCCACTGCTTGTTATAATGAAGAAATAAAAATAAAATAAAAAAATACAATATAATATTTTCAACAACCTTAAGTGGTATATTGAAATAAAGACCTATAATTTAAAAAAATATATACATTGTTAACACAAGCTTTCGCAAAGGACAAGACGAAGTACTGTATTCAAAAACATACATACAGAAAGTGCCAAATAAAATTCTTCCTCATACCTATTCAAAAAATTACGACAGCTAATTGTGTTACACATTATATATATATTTCGTTACAAAGAGCTTTGAAATTCCTCAGCAAAAATGTTCGGGAGACAAAGAGGAGTTATTAAGCGATTCTATAATTAATGCAATAAATATCGATTTCTGTTTTATTGCAGCTGTGGAACGCTTTGTTAAGTTCTTAATGATTGAAACGCGCCTGGCGTTTAATTTTAAAATATAATACTGAATACAGGCAGTTAAAGAGATTTTCCATATTCATTAATTAACTTATACAGATTGGTTTTATATCGGTCAGTGTGGACAAGTATGCAAATATAAGACATGCAACGATCTGGTGGCAAATCAAGTAACGATATTAATATGCCTTGGTTTAAAATGCTTTCGATACTCACCGCTCAATGTAAATTATAACAAAATTAAGAAACACTTTTTTTGGTGAAGACGAATTACTTAGTAATCTTTGCTACAAAGTAAATACATCAACACATGACAGTGAAAAAATTGTTCAACTATTTTTTGTTCTCAAATAATTTAAATATAAATATGACGGCCCGCCGTCTTAGGCCATCTCGCGACACGAGCCTGTACTACGATGCACCAAATACATCATATTTATTTAAATATCAAGTCATGTCATATAAACAATTCTTAAGTTTTATAAAAGATTCGCTTCGCTCCAAAACCCAAATAGCTGATGTTGGCCTCACAGCTGCAAGATTGAAGTGGAACTGGGCTGGCCATATCTGCCGCATGCCGGAGGAGCACTGGGCTAAATTAACCACTCTATGGAGCCCAACTGGCAGGAAACGTCAACGCGGCAGGCACAGAAGTAGATGGCGAGATGAGCTGGACTCATTTTTAAAGGATTGGCCTACAATCGAATCACATCGTGAGAGATGGAAGGAGGGAAGGGAGGCCTTTGCCCTGCAGTGGGACAACGTAGGCTCATAATAATAATAATATAAATGATGGCGGTGTAAATAAATTCATTAATAAATTAAACCAGTTACCAAATATGTCGCCTACAATAATAAAGGTGCAAGTTGGAAGCAAGCGACGTGAGGCGGCGGCGGGCGACGTGTCGCGGCGACACTACTGGTTTCTATGTATTTCTATGAAACGCGTCGCTAGCTTCATGTCGCTAACTGCGAAGGGAATTTCATAGAATTACATACGAACGAGACGTCGTCTGCTGCTGCCTCATGTCGCCCGCTTCCAACTTGCACCTTAATGAATTTATTTAGCACTTAGGCATTTACATACACTTGTATATGTCAAAATCACAATGTAGAAAAACTATAACTAATAGGTAAGAGTAATATTATCTTAATCTATGAATTAAACTAATTTAGGTAACTAACAGGTGCTCCCTGTGAGTGCTGATAATTGTATAATTTAGGTATTTATAATTTATTTATTAAAACTTTAGCACACAATATAACATGCCACGATGGACTTAATGCCATAGGCATTATCTACCAGTCGACCTAAGGGTAGTGCAGAGACGATGTGGTAGGTGCTTTGCAATAATAAGTAGCCAGAGAGATAACTTCAATACATACCTAAATTATAATATATACACATCTAAATATATATAAATGAACGTACGTGAGCATATAGAAAATTACAGACAATGTACTCTGTCCGTCTCCGTAAGCTGTGTTTGTTTGTATATTTCGCCCGCTTAGAAATATAGTGACCTAATTAAAAACAAGCAAATGTTAGGTAAATGGCGACAAAATATTGTTAGATCCATACATTTTGTAGAAAATATAAAATATTCGGCTGTTTTAAAAATATGTGTAGGTATTTTATTAGTTTCATATTAAACTTATTAATATGGGTCCATGAAAATGTTGAATTTAGGTCATATTCTGAATAAAAGTCACACATACGAATTTTGTATTGGGTCCCTATATTTCTGAGCGTGCGATTTTCTTGAACGCGCTAATCTCAGAAACTACTAGTCTGATTAGAAAAATTCTATTAACTAGTGTTAGATTTATCGATTCGACCAATTTATCGAGGAATGCTATATGCTATATTTAACCCGGCGTCAGCACAGTCAGGACAATTTTGAAATAAGTGTTTTTCTTATATTTTAGAAAAAAAAAAGTTTGTTTTATTTAAGTTTTACAAAATGTACAACCTCTGTCCTAAGTTAGGACGGAGGTTGTATATTTTGTGAATTTTTTGTAATACTTTTATAAAAATTACATTTAACTGACGATTGAAAAATCGGCCCTAAACAGAGAGTTTCATATCCGATTGTTTTAGCTACCCAAAATCTCTTAAAATAGTTAGTCGGTGTATTAATGACTACAACTACAATAATTATGTTACTAAATTTCTCTTAGGTATTGGTACTACTATGGCGAATTTGTATACGGGTCTTCTAGAACGAAGCGTTTTTTTTTTTGTCCTGGGGTATTGCTTTTACGCATTCCCACCGCCCCTGCAGCGCATTCGCGCGCTGGCGGTGGGATATGTGGGACTCACCCTCTCCATAGCGTGGTATGCTAAACTCATACCACGAAGAGAGAACCCTGCACCACTAAAACCTCCCGGACCCTCATTCGAGCCGCCGTTGGCGGGGGCAATGAGCAATGAGCAATCCGGCTACTACTATCATTGTTACATATTTCCACTGTGCTGACCACGGGTTAACTATAAACTTACTAAAAATCAAAACAAACGACCTGTCATCCACAGCTGTTCTCATAACCTAAAAAAAGATAAATATTCTAGAAATTTCGAACCCAAAGAATAATTACAAAGCCTTTTTACCAGTTACCTAAATCTGCCATACCCAATACCCGTTAAACGAAGATAAAGATGTCTGACATTCGCAGCCCTAAAACTAGAGCACCACCAACCCTTAAAACCCCCACCCAATAAATAAAGTGATTCGCAATAAATTTTACTTTACGTCAAATGGGTTTACCGTATCTTTTTATCAAATTTCCAGTACAGTTACTTGAAAAAACTTATTTATTGTCTACTTACTGCGCCCCGCGGTTTTACCCGCCTTACTCTGCTCCAGTAGGTCAGAATGTGATGTTTTGTAGCCTATATGTTAATCCAGCGTATAACCTATCCTGGTGCAAAATGTCAGCCAATTCTGTTCAGTAGTTTTGGCGTGAAAGAGTAAGAGTAACAAACATCTTTCCATCCATCCATCCATATTTACAAACTTTCGCGTTTATAGTATTAGTAGGATACTTATGCAGGAATCCCGCGCGAAGCTGAAGAGTTTGTTTGTTTGAACGCGCTAATCTCAGGAACTACTGGTCCGATTTCAAAGATTCTTTCAGTGTAAGATAGCTTATATATTTAATTACGAAGTTCTTACGGGAACGAGAATTACGCGGTTGAAACCGCGCGCGGGATGCAAGTAATTGATATCGGTGAGTATGACAATGACAAAAATACAAATACATCCTTACTAATATTATAAACGCGAAAGTTTGTGAGCATGGATGGATGCAGCGTTTCCTTGTGTGTTACGACATAATACTGCGGTCACCAACCCGCTAGTCAAGCGTGGTGACTATGGCAAATACCCTCCCGCGGGAGAAAGCCCATGATCAGCAGAGGACGTTATACGGGCTTGATGATTGAATTATACAAAATTATTTGATTTTGTCGTTTAAATATTCTTTAAGTGAATAGTATATAATATGCCTTTTTTGGAGAAACTGACTTAATACATTTTAAAAAATGTCTAAATTCTGATCGCTCTTAATTTCTGCCGGTAATTTATTGTATATTATTAGCGCCATACAGAATACACTAAATCGTAGTTAATGTCAACTGCATCTGCATCGGTAGCTCAGTGGTTACGGTAGTTGCTTCTGAGACCTAGTGTTCTGGGATCGATTCCCAACCGGGACAATTATTTGTGTGAACCACAAATAGTTGTTCTGAGTTTGGTTGATCTTTGTGTCCGTGAAATGAATGTTTGTAAAGTCCCCCGCGACACAGGGATTTATTTCCCTAGTGCGGGAGATGTAATAAAAAATAAAATAAAAACTTGCCTAGTGTCTTTACTGAAAATCAGAATTTATATTATATACCAAATATTTTTATATTCTGGCCACACAATCCATTTCTCATATTCTACTTTCTCTTTTTCTTTGTAATGGGGCTTAATAAGTCCCTCATTTTTAATCTGACACTGTATTTATCAGTCTCAAAAACCCCTCAAATCGGAAATAAGGGCAGAATTGAGACGCCGCCGTAGTCGATCAATAATAATGTTTTCGTTGGTCAATACTACGCTGAAGTCGATCATTACTACGCCGTAGCAACGAAGTTTGGCCATTCTGGACTTATTTGGATATCGATAAGCTACGAACCTTTTACCTTTGAGATCAAGGCATGATACCACGAAGGTTTTACAAAAAACCATTATTTTTCGCTACGACATAAGCACATACATGTGCAGAGACCACTTCCTTCCACTTGCTAAGATCTTGACCTCCTTGATCCTCTTCTACATTCATTAATTTCCTCATGCATATCCTTCGGTTTAAGGTACTTTTAACCTGGCCTTTTTTAAGAACGTCCTCGATTTTAACGTGGAACATCCGCCTTGTTCTTCCCCTTCCAACACATACAGTATGTACAAGTAAAGTTTTATTTTATTTTCTTCTGACATCAGATTGATAAATGTTTTTAAACTTTCGCGATTTGTACACTTAATTTATAGTGGACGCGGGTCTCAATCGCGGTACAATTAAAAGGCAAATCATTACCTTTATATAGATAGACTGGTCCAGCTATACGAGACCACGACAGGTGTAACCCATGTCGAAACGTCGGATTATTAAACAGGTGATTTGCCTTAAAATTTTACCGCGATTGAGACCCGCGTTTTCTATAAATCAGATTGATACTTAAAATTTCACAAGAGCAAATTTCTAATACTACAAATATTGTCAAACCTAATAATCGAACCCATTACCTCAATATTTTCAATCAAACATTAATTAATTTAGCTCGTATATTTTCTTTCCCTCTCTTACATCAAGCTACATCAGTCCCCACTAGTTGAATGTCAGGCAACGCAATTACCCACATTAATGCTAATGGGTAACCACGCTGAGACTGATTACCTGTAATTATTAACTCACTTAGCCTTAGTATTAGAGTCGCAAAATAAAATGTAATCTCCATGATACAGGTATAATTCTTGCTTATATTCCCTGGACCGGGTGCAATGCCAATGTATTATACATATAAATAAACCTTCCTCTTGAATCACCATCATCAGCCCATACAACGTCCACTGCTGAACATGGGCCTCCTCCCGAGGTAGGGTTCTGCCATAGTCACCACGCTTGGCAGGCGGATTGGTAAGAACCATCTGATGCCCTCGTAGACCCGAAGTCCGAGAGGCCCGCGAACTGTAAAGTAGAGCGACAGTTGCACAAAACTCCCCTTAAATACTAAAAGTATATACCATAACCCCTAAATCTCATCGCCAGCGACCGCCCTGAGCCGAGGTCCAAGCCCCACAGGGGGCGCTCTCTTGCGCAGGTTGCTTAGTTTGTAGTTTTTAAAGCATTTATTAAGGCTGGAGCTCTGCTCGCCTTTATGCCCAGTGAAGTAGCAAAAGCCACATGGCAACCCACGTAAGTCAAACCGAAAAAAAATAAAAGGTGGATTGGTGACCGCAGTATTATGTTGTAATACACAGGGAAACGCTGCTGCCCGTTCCCTGGTATACGCTTGATATAGATGATGTTATAACAATCGGGACCAACGGCTTAACGTGTTTTCCGAAGCACGGAGGGTAGTCCCTCAACTAACCAGACCCGGAAAGAAATCTTAAAATTTACACAAAGATTTCTTGTCTGGTGTGGGGATCGAACCCACGACCTCCGAGACTTAAAGCGAGGCAAATACCGCTACTTTACGGAGGTTGTCTCACCCTATCTATTAATAAAACAGCATCGAAATCCGTTGCGTACTTTTAAAGATCTAAGCATACATAGGAATATATATATAGCTTGATTTTTGCAGTCAAAAGTGGTTTTGATCGATTATAAGTTTTGACAGTAAATATACAAAGATTTTTTATCGAACCCACGACCTCCGAGACTTATGCCGTATCGCCATGGAGTACCAGATCAGTTCTTATTACTATGCTGTAATGCTGCTGCTGCTGGCTATGCTGCGCGGATTCTAAATGATACTAAAAATTATTAAAATTCGTTGAATATTTTAAAGGATTGTACAAGACAAACTGACAGGGAAAGCGTGTTTGTATAAAAGTCAGGTACAAGGTCAACACGCAACACAAACTTACTGAATAAATAAATAAATAAAGCAAAACCAATGTTAGTTCTTATTACAAAGAAAATAAGGTTTCTTTCTTTTCGAGCCATTTGTTCTACTAATTCTTCATTAACCACAAATGAATTTAGTTCTTGTTACGAAAAAAATAAGATTATTTCTCCTTGAGGCATTGGTCCTTCTCATTCTTTTTTAACCGCAACTGAATTTAGCTCTTATTGCAATAAAAATAAGATTCTTTACAATTAACCATTGGTATTTCGAATGCTCCTTGAAGTACAACCAAATTTAGTTCTTATTGCTAAAAAAACAAAAAACAACATTTCCATGTGTCATTGGTCCTTCTAATTTTTATTCACGTGCAACTGATTTTAGATCTTATGATGAAAAAAATAAGGCTATTTTTCGATTAGTGGTAATCTGGTATCATGGTACAGTTCGATCGATAAGCAACAAAATCTCGAATGTTTTCGTTCTAAATCCCAAAGTTACGTTTCGCTTGTTACGCAATACGAATGTCACGATAAATTGTTGAAGCTACGACAAGTTCACGGTCCTTGGCGGGTTGCCAGACGGTTGGCATTAAAGGTTGTCATTAGAAATAGTGAGAATAACAGCCTGCCAGTTAATTATAATATAGAAAAAACTTAAGGTCTTAGCAAAAAAGCAAGACTTTTCATATGGCCTAACTAGTTTTGCTTTTCAACGATCTATCAAATTTAAAACTACATAGTCGTTTTTGGCTGCTGTGTGGTGTCCGCCCTCCTGACCCTTAGTTTGCTAAGAACCTTCCGATGCCCTCGTAGACCCAAAGTCCGAGAGGCCCGCGAACTCTAAAGTAGAGCGACAGTTGCACAAAACTCCCCTAAAGAAACTAAAAGCCATAATCCCTCAATCTCCCCGTCAGCGACCGCCCTAAGCTGAGGTCCAAGTCCCACAGGGGACGCCCTCTTGCGCAGGTTGGTTTTTAGTGTTTAAACCATTTACCTAGGCTGGAGCTCTGCTCGCCTTTATGCCCGGTGAAGTAGCAAGAGCCTCAGGGCTAACTAAATATGTCCGTCTTAAAAATTAAAAAAAATGTGTAGTGTCCGATTTAAAATAGACCACCCCATAATCTGGCCATGGGTGTCGTAATAGGTGATAAGGGGTTATGCAGCTGATGGATGGGCAGCAGCATCTATTAGCTCTAGGATACCCGCCATCTTACTGCGATCATCAATCCACCTGCCAGGTGTGGTGATAATGGCAATATTACCTACATTCATTTAGTTTCTTTCATCATTTCTAGAGTTCCGTACCCGAAGGGTAAAAACGGGACCCTATTACTAAGTCTTCGTTGTCTGTCTGTCACCAGGCTGTATCTCAAGAACCGCGATAGCTAGACAAGTGAAATTTTTACAGATGATGTATTTCTGTTGCCGCTATAACAACAAATATTAATATATAATAAAAATAAAATAAATGTTAAGGGGGAGGTCCCATACAACAAACTTTTTCGAAAATAGTACGGTACCCTTCGTGCGCGAGTCCGACTCGCACTAGGGCGGTTTTTATATTAATAGTACCAAGAATAGTTGTCATTTATTTGGGCGGACCATTAGTACGAAACAATGGAAACTTTTTAAAAATAAAGTAAGCAAATCATTCCAATGGCAACCATTAATTACAAATCGAATTAACACCACGAACACTGTCCCACCAAAAACGCCTCACAATAGCGACAAAATTTAATCGACCATCGAACAAAGACTTCCACTTAATTTTCCAATCAAAATCGTTTGACAATATCCAGTTTTCGTCATAGCTTATGGAACCCTATTAAACCGATAGTGCATTCGACCATGGGTTTTCAATCAACGAAAAGTTTATTACGGAGCGTGCGCCGTACTCTGGTGACAGAGGTTGTTTTTAATGAATTTAGGCAGAAAAAGATTGGAATATTGTGTGACATAATATAATGGTTTGGTCACGTGGAAAGAATGGATGAAGAAAGATTGACAAAACAGGTATACATGGTGAGTGGCACAGTCGGAAGGGGAAGACCTCGACGAACGTTCTCTGACCAAATCGGAGACATCCTCGCAAAAGGTCAAATAAGATCCACCCTAAACCGACGTGTTTGAAGAATGTTATGAGAGTGAATGAAGCGAAAGTTGTGTGTAGGGATCGTTGCAAGTGGAGGTCCATTGTCTCTGCCTACCCCGCTGGGAAACAGGCGTGAGCTTATGTATGTATTTTAATATAATATACAAACACATGGCAAACTGATTCACTTCACAAGTTATATATTTATATGAAACCTTATTGCTGATCACTGTCTCTTTAGATACAGGTCACCCTAGTTTAAGAAGCAGGGCTCACCCAATTATTGCTTATGCGTACCCGGCCCCCGCCAACGGCGGATCGAAGGAGTGTCCGGGGGTTTTAGTGGTGTAAGGTTCTCTCCTCGTGGTATGAGTTTAGCATACCACACTATGGAGAGGGCGAGTCCCGCATATCTCACCGCCAGCGCGCGAATACGCTGCAGCGGTGGTGGGAAAGCGTAAAAGCATTCCCACTGGGACAAAAAGAAAACCCCAATTGATGTACCAGACCTTGTGGTTACAGCATGGTTATGTAGTACGTCTTTACTGTTATGCCAATCAATTGTAATTTCATCTTGTACTTAATGTTATCATCATCGACATATGTATCCTCATCTGTACTTTTTTGATATAAATTATTATTATTACTTCTAGCTTCAGCGGCGACTTGGGCCGTGGTCCTTACCCCTTAAGAGTGCCCTTAGGCATTTCAAAGGCTGAGGACTTCTGATCGCGCCTCTTGACCGGTCAATATACTATAATCGTTTCATTGATGTTATTCATTTTAAATTTATAGCATGCTTGATTTCAAAAATACAGCAAATAGTTAGTATTATTCATACTCATCTATTTCGTAAAGCCAATTTAAATGTCAAAATTATATTATTATGTTATAAATCCAAAGTGAAAGTAGAAATTAATTCATTTGCTTACGAATTCAAAAAGTTTGTAGTCAATAATATTTGTGTCAATAATTGTGATACATATGCCCAACAGCAAAATAAATATCATTGATATCCAATAGTCATATCTTTTTTCTTTACGATATTAGTAAAGATAAAGAAGAAATAAAAAAGGTTTATCATTCTACATAATAAAAGAAAACTAGCTACTAGAAATAGGTTTGAATATCAATAAACAATATTTCATAAAACCTAAATAGATTTCAATATTTGCGCTCCCAATTCTATGTTTCTATAATTTAATCAAAATTTATTGAGATCGGTCCAAAGTTATCCATCTTTGTGTAACAAAATTACTAGAAGACTACCAATCACTCTACTATAATATTAGGGTTCCGTATCCGAAGGGTACTAACGGGATCTTATTAGGTACTAAGACTTCGCCGTTTGTCTGTCACCAGGCTGTATCTCAAGAACCGCTATAGCTAGACAGGTGAAATTTTCACAGACGATGTATTTCTATTGCCGCTATAACAACAAGTACTAAGAATAAAATAAAACTCCCATACAAAAAACATTTTTTATTGCTTTTTTTGCTTGATGTCAATCTATGTCGTGTCTACCCATCGTGGGTGAGTCCGACTCGCACTTGACCGGTTTTCTTAACCAGCGGTCGGCAACACGCGGCTCGTGAATGTTTTGTAAATCTATATTATATATAAACGAATAGCGCGGGTTTCTGCAACTACCCTCACTTGGTATTGATATTTTTGGCATCCACGGAACTGTTGGTAGTTCGACAAAATACACTCACGACTTCAGCACTCGTGGGAACATTATGGGTGTCGCAACTATGGTATTTGGTGATTAGAGGTTATTTTTTTTAAGACTAATCCCTCACTATGTATATTAGTTACATATTTCTTAAGTTTTTTTTGTAAAGTCATTCAAAAATCAATAAAAAAACTTTCGTGAAATATCTAAGTGGATTCTTTTATCACTAAACTAAATGATGGGCTCAGTGTCGAGCATCTTATATATGCGCCGATGACAGTATTTGAAAGATTGGCTACATTGTTTAATATCTGTATTGAGCATAGTTACCTACCTGTAAACTTTATGAGAACCATTGTTGTTCCTGTTATAAAAAATAGAACTGGAGATGCGTCGAGCCTGTCTAACTACAGGCCTATATCGCTGGCAACTATATTTTCAAAAATATTCGAAAACATTATAATGAAACATTTAAACGAAAGTAATATTTCATTAAATAATGCTCAGTTCGGGTTCCGAAGGGGCTTGTCCACCGATTTTGCTATATTTACTCTCAAAAACACTGTTCACCATTATGTCAACAGAAAAACTACAATTTATGCATGTTTCTTAGATTTAAGTCGCGCATTTGACACAATTAATTATACTAAGTTATGGAATAAATTAAGAGCCACTAAAGTACCACCAAAAATAATAAACTTGCTAGAATATTGGTATTCTAATCAAGTCAACCAAGT
This sequence comes from Nycteola revayana, assembly GCA_947037095.2. Classification (NCBI taxonomy): domain Eukaryota; kingdom Metazoa; phylum Arthropoda; class Insecta; order Lepidoptera; family Nolidae; genus Nycteola; species Nycteola revayana. The sequence goes on along the minus strand of OX344851.2, from coordinate 13,405,818 downwards.
TAGATGGGACAATTCCTTATCGAACACTTACAAACTGAGCTGTGGGGTAAGACAGGGAGGTCTGACATCTCCAGTTCTGTTTAATTTGTATGTCAACGATTTGATCGAGGAGCTGTGCAGCACCAGAGTTGGATGCCGTATTGACGGAGTCAGTTTAAATAACCTTAGCTACGCAGACGACATGGTGTTGCTGAGCCCCTCGGTTAATGGACTAAGGAAACTTATAGAAATTTGTGAAAAATTTGCAGCCGAACATCAATTGACTTACAACGTAAATAAGACTGAAATTGTAGTTTTTAAGAGTGAAAAAGGTCCAGATAATATACTACCGGTCAATCTCTATGGATCAACTATAAAAATTGTCAATCAATTTAAATATCTAGGTCATATAATTAAACAAAACCTTGATGATGACGAGGACATAGAGAGACAAAGACGTAACATTGCCTGTCGGAGTAATATGCTAGCACGCCGTTTTTACCATTGCTCGAAACAAGTAAAGATTACTTTGTTCAAAGCGTACTGTCAGTCGTTCTACACAAGCCAACTTTGGTATAAGTACACGAAGGGTGCTTATAACACCCTCCGTGTACAATACAACAATGCATTTAGGGTCATGCTTAATCTGCCCTGGCGGTGTAGTGCGACTGATATGTTTGCCGAGAGCAGGGTCACAGACTTCTTTGCCATAATGACAAGACTCAGAAACTCCTTTTACAACCGACTGAGTTCTAGCCACAACACTTTGGTGACCGCGGTATATAATGTAATATATTTACAAAGAAAGTTCGTTAGTAATAATGTCTAATACTCACTCAAATAAGGTCTATATATTTTTAATTTTTTTTTATGTTTTAAATTCTATTATGTTTTTGTTTATTTAAATTTTATAATGCTTATGTTGTTGTTCTGTAGTTTTATTGAAATGTAATGTTTATTATTTTATGTAATTGTGTCTTACTATGGGTGTATACCTGAAATAAAGAATTATTTAATTAATTTAATTTAATTTAAACAATAATACTATTTTACTGTTAATGGAATGGCATATATTAAACAAGAACATTATTTGTGTATATTTTACATTCAGTATTATTTGGTTCGGCGGGTTAAACCAAACCACAATCTACACTCGGAGGCTTTCGTTACAAAACCAAATAAGTCGGAATCGAGAAGTTTTAAACGCAATATTTATTTTTATATTTCGTTGTTTGCTTTTCGGCTTAGAAGATACTCATAGAAAAATATGAGTGTCGAGGTCTTCCACGGCACTCATATTTTTCTATGAGTATCGTAATAGGCAACTAATGGACATACAGCTGGTGGGTGGGCAGCAGCGTCTATCAGCTCAGGCTTATAAAACATGGGAGTATCCCATCTTACTGCGATCGCCAATCTGCTTGCCAAGCGCGGTGATTATGGTAATATCCCTCAACGACCCTGGCTTGCCAAGGTCTCATTAAATGAAGACTGATAAAGTATGTCATTTTGTTCTATCATAGTTCACCGGATTGCAATAAAGGAACATTTGCTTAAATCTTTAATAAAAAAATACAGTTATTAATAACTATCATAAAATAGTTAAGATAGCTAAGACATTTCTCGCTCTCCTGCGGCGGAGTGTGTAGAAATTCATTTCTATAGCGCTAATATGCTGATCATAACATAAGTAGGCGGTCTACCCACTAAAACCCTTCTATTCAAGTATTCTTATAAAACCCTGTAATGAAGGCACCGGGTACTTCAAATGCATGACAACCGTTGCATCCACAATCCCTATATTTTTAACTGTCCCTCTTACAAAACAGTATGCCCGGTGAAGAAGCAAAAGTCTTCTGGTAAGCAACAAAAAGTGCGTCCGAAAAAAAAAATCTTTCGAAGCAACGAGAGTTGTCTTATGTTGTTTTGCGCTGAGGCACCCACTTATGTGTATTGTCAATTCTCATCTGAGATTGAAATCTGAAGAACTGTTTGTATTGTATTAGACTCGGGAAATAAGCTTTAACTCCTGGAATACAACAGCTGTTTATTTTGATTCTCGTTATTTCGATTTGATAAAAGATTTGTAAGTTTATACGTATTTTATATACATAATAGCATTTCCAAGCTCTACCACCTTTATAGGGTTCCGTACCCGAAGGTTAAAAACGATGATTTTTGTTGTACCACACAAGGAAACGCTGCTGCCCGTTCCTTGATATACAATTATTGTAGATGATGTTATAACAATCGGGACCAACGGCTTAACGTGCTTTCCGAGGCACGGAGGATAGTCCCACAACCAACCAGACCCGGAAAAAAATCTTAGAATTTACACAAAGATTTCCTGTCCGGCGTGGGGATCGAACCCACGGGCTTCGAGATATAAAGCGAGCCAAATACCGTTACACTACGGAGGTTATTTTCTTCCTGTGGACATGTAATTTATTAGTTATCTTAGGGGAACCCGTTCGTACAACCTAGATTATCTGGTATGCCAATGCACTAGAGCTCAATTTACTATGTACATTTATCATTGGCGTCTCCTTCAGAATCCAGAGATAACATCTTATACTAATATATAAAGCTGAAGAGTTTGTTTGCTTTAACGCGCTAATCTCAGGAACTACTGGACCGATTTGAATAATTCTTTCAGTATTAAATAGTCCATTTATCGAGGAAGTCTGTAGGCTATTTCATTGTGAAGTTCCCACGGGAACGGGAGTTACACGGATGAAATGCGAGGGACGCAAGTATTCTATAAAATGTCAGCTAAAACGTGTGAAACCACAGGGCGTAGCTAATATAATAAGTACATTTTTTTTTTTTTTTTAAGTCAACTTCCGCCCTTATTATATTTATCCCTGAGTCGCGGGGGACTTTACAAACATTTAATTCACGAACACAAAGCACACCCAGACTCAGAACAGCTACTTAACCGGGCATAGTTATGCCCGGCGAAGTAGCAAAAGCCTCGGGGCCAAATAAAAATGTCTGTCTGAAAACAAAAAAAAACTCAAAATAACTATTTGTGGTTAACACAAATAATTGTCCCGGCTGGGAATCGAACCGACAACACACCTGGTGTTGTGGGTTCAGAAGCAACTACCGTAACCACTGAGCCACAATATTTAAAATACATTAAGTCGGATTAACAGGTGAATTTGCTTTTAGTTTAACTATTATAACAATCCTTTATAACTTAAACTATTACTTAGCTAATTAAGATTTCTAAAGAGATAATAATTAGTTGAAACTTATTCAAAGTTTTATTACACTGCCTTGTAATTTACAAAGTCAAAGTCAAAATTTCTTTATTCATATAGACACATTTAAAATATTTTAAATCATGTTCTTATGATGCGTCCCATTCTTTTACTACCACCAGTTCTGGACGTGGCAACTCTGAGAAGAACTGGCAAGAAACTCAGAGGAATCCTTTTTTAAATAAATTTGATTTTACAATTATTAATAAAGCAGTATTGTTTCAGAGCAACTCACTCCCAACTATTCCCAAGCTGTTTTGTCATTGACATAATCTGAAATTTTGTAATAAGCTTTTTTACATAATTTATCTTTCACATATCGTTTAAACTTGTTTATAGACAGATCTCTAACATTACTAGGAAGTTTGTTGTAGAAGCGTATACATTGCCCCATAAAAGAATTGCTTATTTTGTGGAGACGTGTAGCATGTAAAACAAGATTATGCTTAGTTCTAGTATTAACATTATGAGTGTCGCTTTTTTTTTAAAAACTATCAATATTCTTATGAACATATAAAAGGTTTTCATATACATATTGTGATGCGACTGTAAGAATATTAGTCTCTTTGAATTTCTCCCGTAGGGAAACTCGCGGACCAAGACAGTTGATGGTAACGTAATAGATTTTTTTCAATTAAATACAAGCGTGAGGGTAAGACCTCTGCCACACAGGAAGGGGGGGGGGGGGTTGCGGTCATCATAGCTAGGTAGGAACTTACTAGGTGACCAGTAAACTAGGTAGGAAGGTAGCTTGGAGGTCAGAACCGAAATTATTTTTCAACCAAAACAAAATTTTTTTGATTTTTTAATTAATAAAAAATAAGTTACATAGGCAGATATTCACTAATAATGAACATATTTTATATAAAGTCCGGTTTGACTCACGTGTGTAGTTTTTGGCGATTTCTCGACCACGGTTTCGGCTGTTTGTGCCTCGGTGTCGCGCGGGTCACTGAACTGGTAATGAACATGATTAACTATTTACTGTTACAGGATGGCACATATTTTGGGAGCACCTTACATATGAAAATTATTTCTTATTTCGTTTCAAACCTCGAGTCAGGCTACAAAATTTTCTCTCGAGAAAACTTTAATTTTGAAAGCCTCTCGGATATAGCCTATACGGAATCATAACTTTTTATTCCGGATAATTAAATGGTTCTTGTGGAGTAATAACTCTTTTACCATGCAAAGGTGTTTAAGCCCCATCGTTACATGTACAAAATTCACCTTCGTACATATTGTTTCCAAATTAAAATGTAATTTTCTGTATGCAATAAAGTATAAATAATAAAATACTCCTCAACAACCTCCGTAGCGTAGCGGTATTTGGCTCTTTAAATCTCGGAGGTCGTGGGTTCGACCCCCACGCCGGACAGGAAATCTTTGTGTATTTTCTAAGATTTCTTTTCGGATCTGGTTGGTTGGGTCTACGAAGAACTGGACGGGGGTCTACGTTGGTGTAAAATAAAAACGAGTTCACAAGTTTTAAGTATGTAATACTAGTTGCGCCCCGCGGTTTAACCCGCGTCACTCTGCTCCAGTAGGTTGGAGCGTGATATTTTGAAGCCTATAATGATAATATAGCTTATAAACTACCCGCGTGCAAACTTTCAACCAAACCCATTCTGTAGTTTTTACGTAAAAGAGTAGCAAATATCCACCCATCCATCCATATTTACAAACTTTCGCGTTTATAATATTAGTAGGATGATAGGAATGCAGCAACAGACAAAGGGGGTAGCTCAAAATGGGGTCAACGGAAAGCAGTTTAGTATTTAAAGGGGTCTACAAGAAAAAAAGTTTGGGGACCTGTGCTTTAGTTAATTAAATTATAATACATAATTAACTAATTCTCTTTATTTCATTTACAGGTAAGTCCAACTAAAACGATTCAACAAACCGCTGTCGTTGCCACGGTAAGTATACTTGTAAAGACGTATAAAAGTTTAGTTTAAGCATTGGCAAACAAAGGTATATATTTATATATGAAGATTGAAAAGAGACAAAGCATAGCGTTAGTAAGTTCATTGAGCTGCTCGACTGGGGAAGTTCATTACAGAATTTAGCCCTGCCGCAGGAAAAAATATACAGAAATGACAATAAAAATAAAAATTCTGACAAATAAAAAAAAATGTGAAGTCTATTTTACGTAATTAAGTTATGTGTGTAATCTGACATAAATTTCTTAAATGATTTTATTTCAATTGTATAAGAAGTCTATGGTAATTATGCCAATTTAATTTTCTTGTGTTGTAAACGATACCTATGACATTTTAATGTTATATTTAATAATAATAATTTTCACATGCCTAAGCAGGCTAAATTGATTATAAGGATATGAATGTAATACAACCTGAACTGTATGAATATTCTATTAAGGATGAATAAATGAATTCAATCATTAAAAAAAACTCCGTAGCGTAGCGGTATTTGGATAGCTTTAAATCTAGGAGGTCGTGGGTTCGATCCCCGAGCCGGACAAGAAATCTTTGTGTTAATTCTAAGATTTCTTTTCGGATCTGGATGGTTGAGGGACTACCCTCCGTGCCTCGGAAAGCATGTTAAGGCATTGGTCCCGATAGTTATAACATCATCTGTAACAAACGTATACCAGAAAACGGACAGCAGCGTATCCTTGTGTGTTAACTATCTAATACTGCGGTCACCAACCCGACTGCCAAGCGTGTTGACTATGGCAAATACCCTCCCCCGGGAGGAGGTCCATGTTCCCTATGAAACCACATGATAAAACCGCAAATTACGTCGCATTCTAATTGTCATAAACAACGAAAAAAATCACGTTGTATTTTTTTTATGACAGTAGCACCGCTTATCTATCATCATCATCATCAACAGCCCGTTTACGTCCACTGCTGAACATGGGCCTCCTCTTAACAGACCTTGGCAAGCCAGGATCGTAGAGGGATATTGCCATAATCACCACGCTTGGCAGACGGATTGGTGATCGCAGTAAGATGTAAACCTTGAGCTAATAGATGCTGCTGCCCATCCATCAGCCATATGTCCCTTAGTCGCCTTTTACGACACCCATGGGAGGACATGGGGTGGTCTATTCTAGTCCGGAAACCACACGGCAACTATACTAATATTATACACGCTTATCTATACTAATATTATAAAGAGGAAAGATTTGTATGTAAGTATGTTTGTAACGAATTGGCTCAAAAAGTACCAGAGCTATTTTAAAAATTCTTTCACGATTTGAATGCTACATAATCACTGATTAATATAGGCTATATTTAATTTTGAAGTTCCCACGGGATCGGGAGTTACGCGGGTGAAACCCCGCGCGGGAAGCTAGTATGAAATAAAACACACTTCACGCTCAATTTTTGTCACAAACTAATATAAACTGTAAACAATTTCCACTGAAATGTTAAGCACTCACTAAACTAGCCAGTTTAATTGTGAAGGATTGTGTAAGTTGCTGCACTCATTACACAACACAAACGGACTCGGGGAGCGTGCTAAGTGCATTTTAGTGTTTAGAACACACAGCGGTGGTGCCCCGGGCTGATTCGAACGAGCTAAGTCATAAGATGTAGCGAGTAATTAAGATATATCATTAGCTGATCTTATTTTACATAGAGGAAAGATTTGATTATTTTGACTTGACATCTTGTGGTCGCTGGTTTGATCCCCACCCATTACACTACCGACGTGAACCCACTCGTAACACAAACTCGTAAACATTTTCAGCTTAGCACGAGGGGCTAATAATAGACTGCAAAAATTGTGCTAGTAATGTTTATAAAAAAATAAAAATAAATATACGCTTGGCAGGTGGCAAGCTGGAATAGCAGATAAGTGACCTTGAACTGAAAGATGCTGTTGCCCACCTATCAGCTGTAACTTTTTGCCGCTAACAACACCCACGAGAAAATGTTTAGTAGATAAACAGTTATTTCAGTTTAAGTTAAAATTCAAATGTATACGATACGACAAACGTATTTTATGATATTATAATCAAAACTAATAAATATAAAACAAAGTAAAATAGCAACATCTATGAATTTAGTATAACAAGTTTGGTACAAAATACCTATTAAACTTATAAACAATTCAATTCCCGCTCACTCTTCCAACTTGTACCAAACCGGGAAAATAATATTAGAGAAACTTAGTACAGAAACGACTTGCGATTGTCTTGTTCATTTCGGGCGGTCGGTCGAGTGAAGCATGGAGTATAATTTAGTTTATTGTTAACAGGACATAAGGGGTACAAAGGGACCCAAGAGTATGTTAAGTTGTAGTTTCGATGCTAACTAGGTTAGTAGTTTCCAAAAACGATCGTATTGGATGTTACAGATATATGGGTCGTGGGGTTTAGTTGAGAGTTGCTTAACTTGTATTGTACTGAAGTTAGAAATGTGTAAGTTTAAATCTTTGGGTGATTAGATGTTAGTGAACACTATTATCAGTGTGCGTTAATGAGTGTGTTGCCAATGAGACCTATGGATCCGAAACGCAGTGCTTCACAATAGACCTAATAAACAAACTGATAGTCGCTCAACGAGCTATAAAAAGGGCTTTTTTTCCGATGGACCTACGTAGGTAGCCTTGAGGCTTTTGCTACTTCACCGGACATAAAGGCGAGCAGAGCTCCAGCTTTAATACATGGCTTAAAAACTACAAACAAAGCAACCTGCGCAAGAGGGCGCCCAAGAGACTTTTAGTATTTTAGGGGAGTTTTGTGCAACTGTCGCTCTACTTTACAGTTAACGGGCCTCTCGGAATTCGGGTCTACGAGGGCATCGGATGGTTCTATGCAAACTAAGGGTAAGGAGGACGAGGGGGGAAGCATCGCGTTCGCGACGCACTCTTCTCCAGCGGGTCGGATAGAGTGGTCTCTGTGTAGTGGTGCCAGTTTCTTGCAGTCTTTTTACTGCTAGTTGGTAAATTGTTATCGTGTCGTGTTTACGACACTTTGTGGGCCGTCGGATGTTGCATATAAAAAGGGCTATGCAAGAAGTTCCTTTACGAGATCGAATCAGTAATGAAGAGATACGTAGAAGAAGGTGGGTTACCATTAGTTCGTTGCAAGTGGCGATAGGCAGGCCATTTAGCACGGAGCACAGATAGCCGCTAGATCTGAAAAGTGGTCGAATGGAGACCGTGGATCGGCAAGCGTTGCGTAGAACGTCCACCAACTAGATGGGCGGATGATCTAGTTAAAGCAGCGGGACGAGGCTGAATGAAGACCGCAATAACTTGAGATTTTTCATTATGTGGGAGGCCTATGACGATATGACGTTCTATGGCTGAAATTATGATCCAATGAGCACCATTAAAAAGTTTGCGTATAGATTCCGGCTTAGAATGGATGGCCATAAATTCAGTGTGTTCAGACATTATCCATACTAAACTAACCCAAGTCCACATATAATCTATCAGTGCTTTAATGATACCATCAACAATCAGCAATATGTTTCCTCTATACGTATAATTAGCATGATGGATGACGCCCATATATCGATATGTCAGATATCGAAATACTATCCAACTATACACCACTCTACCATACAAATTTTGACCCTATATATTCGTTATACAGTTCAAATTCACTTGACAAGTTTTTGTAGTAAGTGAGTGCTGAAATTTGAATGGTATGTGTGTTAGATAAAGTTTAGAATTGCTTACTTATGTGATGTTAGTTACGATGTTTGTGTTGATTGTGAATATTTATAGAGGATTGAGATGAATGATGATTTTACTGACCTGCGAATGTATATCGATACGTTTATTTGTTTGGAAGATAAGTAATCGATTTATAATCTTATTGTGAACGAGTTACAATTGTTAGCACACTAGCCTTCCCTGTTTTGTGTGGCTCACAAGTGTTGACAAGCTTTTATAAGGTTTCATTATACTTTAAAGCATTTGGTCGAATGTGCCTTATATCTGTAGTATTAATAAAAAGCTTGTTCTAAATGACTGATTGACGGATTAACGCACAAAATAGCCACCAGTCGTAGATATCCGATATCTATCTTTATATGAGGTAGGGATATAATTAGAAGAAAAAAAAACAGAAAATGGGTGGTAAAGATTATATGGAGAAGTTGAAAGTTATGCGGACTAAGGCGTGGGGAACAGCTAGCATGTAAATATTTTTTTTTTAATTTCAAACAACCAGCTGGAAGTAAAATATTGTAATAATGATGACGTTTATTTGAACATTTAATACGTCACATATAAAAATTCTTAGTTAACTAATTACTAAGTTTTATTCGGAAAATCACTATTAATTATATATGTTACCGGATATGTATGAAATCTAGGAATTGTACACAATTCCTAGGAAATATATACCCTTCCGAGCCAGGAAATGTGTAAAATAATGTTTCAAAGATTCCTTAATACACACATTTCCTGTGAAATGTATGTATTTCCTAGGAATTGTATATAATTCCAATATCGTATCAGGAAATGTATAAAAAGAATGCTTTCTGTAATAAAACATGTTGCTTCAACGAGAATAATATTTTTTATTAATACAAATAGGTAACAATCATACCGTATAATATGATTAATGTTATCTTACCAATTAAAGCTTCAAAAATCAACTAGGTATCTATTAACTTTTAAGGTGCATTTATCGGAAAATCACTGTTACCAGAAATTAATAAGAATCATATGTTGATCAACCTAGTTAGTTGATAAACGAGGTTTCGGGTGGTTATAAAAAAAAATAACTTAAACCTACCCATTGATATTTCCGATTGCTATTTAGGAAATGTATAGATTTCCTAGGAAATATGTCTAATATAATTTATTTCACACATTTCCAGGCGATTTTAGGAATTACATACATTTCCTAGGAATTGTATACAATGACGGATTACATACATTTCCGTTAACATATATATATTAATACAATAAGCAAATTCTTTGTACCCTTTTTAAGAACATTGCGCGGACGGAAGAGTATAAAACTTCGCACACTTACCTATAGCTAAAGTAAGAGAAAGAATGCATGTTTTTTTTTAGTAACAATTCGGTCACGCAGTTCTCGAAAAACAAAATGGCGCCTCCACGTGTTCGGTATTAATGTAATGCCTGCTCAATTGTATGGGCACGAAATTGTTGGCATTTTTCCAAATCTCTAGTTATGTGATACGAATATATTATTATTTCAGAATACACAGGAATTGAGAACATGCGTCACTGTTACTTACAGTCGTATATCTATGAACAACATGGCTCTTAAGGTTTACTTGGGAATGCCTCATGTCATTTTCGTGGTCTCTAGTGCTACAAAATAAAGAACTACTATTTTGATACTTCAAGTCATTTATACATACAAAGATTTACGCCTCTTTCCCATAGGAGTAGGCAGAGCCCTCTTCCTTCCACTTGCTGCAATCTTGACATTATGCTTGTCCTTCGATTAAGGGTACTTTTAACCTAGTCTTTCTTAAGAACGTTCTTGTTTTGAAAGTGAAATGTTATAGTTTTTCCCTTCCAACACTTCACATTCATTCATGTGTTAGACTGAAGCATGTAATACACAGTACCTACTTTCTTCCATTTTTTTTAAAGCTTTTTGAATTTCACGTTGTAAGAAGGCAATCAAGGCTCTAGCCATTTTATATAAACTACAAACTACTCAACCTTCGTCAAAAACTTAGACATATTATTGCTTTGTTGTATATAAGCGGCAGCTATGAGCTTGCCATAATAAACATCATATAAAAATTGCGCCAAGTTAAATTATTTTTTAAAGTTGCTAATTTAAAATAAAACTAACTTATAAATCTTTTCTACTTGGGAAGGTTTCCAGAATGCTCGCAACATTACCCCGTTGAATGGCAATACTTACCTGCTGTGCAAAGTAAAAGCCAGCACTCGGAGAACGTGTCGCACTAAAGACGGCCACTTCTTTAAAGTTAAAAAGAGCTGACTTTTTTCAACTTTTAACGATACCGAATTTAACAATAGCATAATTAGCATTAAGCTATAGGGCCAACGCAACAACGGCTTAAAGAGTTTTCTAAGGTACGCATACTGCGGCAAAAAACTAAAACAATTGTGCCAGGTCAATATGGAATCTGCAACGGCGATTACCTTCCCAAATGGGCCAAAAACCACTCTCAACCTTTAACTATCTAAGGCGTGATTTTACGATCCCTGGTCCAGTACATTTTATTACTTTCTGGGTAGTAGATAGCGTAGTTATCTTGTAAAAGTTAATTTCAACGGACTGCTTGCTTAGGCAAGGTGCCAACGTCGGAGGTTTATCTTTTTGTGCTAAGGCTTTTTGAGACTTACTCGTTAGTCTGACAAAATAAATTAGATGGTTGGGACTTAAAAGGAATTATTGAATCTATTTGTGGCTAATTTCATAATTAATTGTAGTTAAGCAAAAGCCGGTGTGGTTTCTGGCTTAGAATAGACCACCAGCTTTTTATTTAGGTTGTCGTAAGAGTCGAATAAGGGACGTAAACCTGATCTGGCAGCACTATCTATGAGCTCGAAGATACTTCCATCTTACTGTGATCATCAATGAGTCTGCCAAGCATGTTGGTTATGGCAATATTTTCAAAAAAAGAGGAGGCCCATATTCAGCAGCGGACATAATCCGGCTGATAAAGTAAACTACCCCATAACTTCCTGTGGGCTTCGTACAAAGCGACTGAAAGACATAAATCTGATGGATGCGCAGCAGAAATAATCATCTCAAGGTGCCGGCCCTCAACGACCCTAGCTTAGCAAGGTCTGCAGACCAAGACGAGTTTACCAGAGGTTTTTTTTTCGGACGGACATATTTTGTTATCCACAATCATTTTGCTATATACTACCGGGCATAAAGGCGAGCAGAGCTCCAGCCTTAATAAATCATTTAAAAAACTACAAACTAAGCAACCTGCGCAAGAGAAGGCGCCCCCTGTGGTGCTTGGACCTCGTCTCAAGGCGGTCGGCGATGTCTGGCAATGAGATTGAGGGATTATGACTTTTATTATTTTAGGGGGTTTTGTGCAACTTTTAGCTGAGGACGAAAATGGATTGTTGAAGTGAAGTGTAGCTATGTGTACTCAAGTTTCAGTTAATACCTAAAACCAGCACAGCATATTTCACAAATCCGGTCCATAATTTAACTAGGAGGAAACCACATAAATCTTCACTTGTAGCACAGAGCCTGGCACATAAAGGATAAATCAAAACATTCAATGACCCACGCCGGATCGTATTCGAGATTTTCAGTTCAGCCATTTCATTTACGGTCGCTTGTTTTAAAAAGTAAAAACAAAGTCTCACTAGTCTTACTCTAATAGCTTCCATTTTCGTTGAAACCGCATCATGAAATACAACTTCTGTAACTCCTAAATATCTTAACTCTTTGATAACTTCCTAGATAGCCTGCTTATCTGACAAAAAAATCCTTTCGTTTTTTATTTTAGTCTACAATTCTACTTTCTTCGTAATATAAGTATGGATACAAATCTCTCAGTGCATATTACAAATCCGGTCCATAATTTAACTAGCAGGAAACTATAAATCTTCACTTGTAGCACAAAGCTTGGCATATAAAGGATAAATCATAACATTCAATGACCCACACCGGATCGTATTCGAGATTTTCAGTTCAACCATTTCAGTTTTTTCAACTAGTTCTCTTATTTTGCTGCAGATAATACTAGTAGCAATTATTACGTTTGTGTTTATTTAGATTTTAAGAATATGGTGTTTTATTAGATTGTCGGCCTTATGGGCAACAGGTATAGGTCTCGCCATAAGTCAAAGGTCATAGTTGTAGGTACTTAAGCTTATGCATCTTTGACTAAAATCAAATATTTATTTCAGTCTTGTTGAGTTGATGACGGTGAATATTATGTTTTGTGGTGCATTATATAATTAAGTATTGTATACTAAGAAATTAAGCTAATAACAACAAATACAAAAAAATAGCGTAGTTGGACTCGCGCACGAAGGGTTCCGTACCATTTTGAAGTGCCTAGTGACTGTTGACGTAATTGATATCGAGCAAAAAAGGGCAAAAAAAAGGTCAAAATTATAAAAACTCAATATTTGAAATTCAGTAAATTTAACGTATTAAAAAAAACAAATGGTGCAACGGACTGTTTTTGTATTATTAATGAAACGAAAGAACGTATAAACATTTACCCGGCCACGATCATAGAAGTCGGATCACGTTGGGCTAAAGCCGGACACCCGACAAGCCTCTGCTATTCCGGTATTCCATTTGGTCATATTTGAAACCGGACAGTTCGACGAATGTATTTAAAGAATTTGAATATTCAAATCGATGTTGGTGACGTATGAACGTAGTCACTTACTACGGAACTCAATATTTAGTGTTTTTAGGGTTCTGTAAAAAAAGGGTGTCAATAGGACGCTATATATCACCTTATATAATCGAGGTACTAATATCATTACATAGTATAAAACAAGGTCTTTTTCCGCTGTCTGTCTGTACCTGTATATGCTTAGATCTTTAAAACTACGCAACAGATTTTGATGCAGTTTTTAGTAGATAGAGTGATTTACGAGGAAGGTTTATATGTATAATACATAGCATTACATCCGTGCGAAGCAAGGGCAGGTCGCTAGTTTATATATATAAAGCTAAAGACTTTTTGTCAAATACTAATTGGCTTCCACAATAAATGGCTTATCTAGCACTGAAATTATGTTTGAAATCCGACCCGTAGTTCCTGAGTTTGGCGCTTTCAAGCAAACGAACTCTTTAGCTTTATAATATTAGTATAGATTGTGTCTGTTTTATGGTAGGGACCGAGGATAGTTACAATAATATTTCAATATTTAAACAAAAATAGTTAATTTACTTACATTTCTCTAAAAGCAAGTGCTTTTTGTTAAATTTTACGTGCTAGTGAATTATTTGTGTTGAAATCCGATTTGCACTTCGCTGTTTATTTTATTTACATATTCTAGTTTAGTTCCGCTTGTGTAGCTACGTACGGCGGTGTAATGAAATTATAAACGTCAGGCTATTTTTAAACGATTTTATAGAAATCGCTGGCTTTTGACCCACGATGCATTTTACTGAATCAAGGTAGAAATTTATTTATTATGCAATGAAAAAAAAATCAATGATGTTTATTCATTTATGATATTAAATAATAATGTAGCATAGTAATGTAGTGATATCTACACGACGATAACCTCCGTAGCGTAGCGGTATTCGGCTCGCTTTAAATCTCGGAGATCGTGGGTTCGATCCCCACGCCGGACAGAAAATCTTTGTGTAAATTCTAAGATTTCTTTCGGGGTCTGGTTGGTTGAGGGACTACCCTCCGTGCCTCGGAAATCACGTTAAGCCGTTGGTCCCGGTTGTTATAACATCATCTATAATAATCGTATATCAAGGAACGGGCAGCAGCGTTTTCTTGTTTTTTCTTTTTTTTTTCTTTTTTTTTTTAACTTTACTAGCAGATTTTTGCAATCTACTAGTATTCTTGATAACCCCTCGTACTAAAAATAAATATAATGCTAAAATGCTTGTGTTACGAGTGGGATCACGTCGGTAGTGCAATGGGTGGGGTTCGAACCGGCGACCACACGATGACAAGTCCGACGTTCTAGCCATTGGGCTACGGCCGCTTGGGTCGTGGTCTAGGAGATAGACTGAGCACGAATGTTATGGTAAAAAATCAGTCTATCCGTGGCCACGACTGGTGTAAGCAGAGCAGTTAAGGTAGTTGCTTCTAAGACCAGGTCTCAGAAGCGACTACCGTTACCACTAAACAATTGGTTCAAATATCATCCCCTCAAACCAATCCCATTAAATATTCACAACTGAAAACCAAAATGAAAATTTATAAAGATATTTATGTTTATCATCTTAACTGCGACTTAAAAATAATCGACCCACATAATATAATATTACCTCTCAAAGCTACTTACTTAAGAGCAAATTCTCGTAAGAAATTCTTATAAAATGATTACTTCGAATCGTTTCATAACATCATATTATTTAATATTAGATGAAAAAATATATTCTGCGTACGGTTGTCCAATTGAAATTGAAAGACTCGGGGTTAAGGTATTAACCCACTAGGGCGCGTTGCGCCGCGTAGCGTGGCGACGTTCTGCGTCAATTTATTTAAGAGATAAATAATGTAACGTTGCCGACTCGATTGGGTAGCAATAGAATGTTTTATTTTATATTTTTTAACATTTATTAAGTTTACATATATAAAACTAACGTATGTACAAGTTTATTTAAAAATAGGAAGGTCAGCATTGGTAGCTGTACAAACTGTATTATAACTATTAGAAAGTATCTCCACCTTATAGAATACTGTCACCAAATAATATTTCTGACTTTGTTCTTCATACTTCAAACTCCAGATTCCCCCTCACTCCTCCAGTTTACAACTCTCGCACTTTTTTCTATGTTACTAAAGATTACGGACACAAAGCGCACCCAGATTAAGAAGAATTATTCGTGGTTTACGCAAATATTTTTTTCGGTTGGGAATCAAACCCAGGACATCATGTCTCAGAAGCCATTGTCGTAATCACTAATCCACCGGTTCAGTCAAAGAAGAGCTTACTCGGGAAAGTTTTTAGTTGCATTGTGACCAACATTATTTACCAAGTTGCTGTCTTGTCACTATGATACGACAATTTCTAAGACAAGCCGCGTCGGTTTATCTAAGGTTTATTCAAAAGACTGTCAATCAATAAAGTGAAGTATAAAATCTTTAGTTTACTTCACAAGCTGAGTCTGCAACTTTGGTTATCTGATAAATAACTTCATTATAAAGTTTATTCTTCAAACAAACTCCATAACTCGCTTGATTGTTTGTTAAACGACTTTATTTAGTACACAAAAAGATAAACATTTCAGCAAGATTTGAATTTAAAACACCCTGCGGCGTAGGCCTTGCTAGCTCATTGATGCAGTGTAATAGACCGCTAAGCTAGTAAATTCGATAATTCTCATTGTCATAACAAGCGCGTGAACTAACGCTTATCAAGGTAAGTCACCGTAACCAGTTTAAAAACCTTCGGAAAATTGGAATTGAAAACTCATCAAATATTAGGGCTGTTCAAGGGAGCCGTCAATTTTTATTATTACAAAATGAGTTGCAGGACTGATGCAGGAAATCTACTAGTTCCTTTAATTTAAAAAAAACCTAAATATCTGTTTCGGGACAATTAACGATTAACCAGAATTCACGGATACAAACCTACTCTTTACGGATACTCCCCCTTTTTTTTCTTTTCACAGAATGCTGGTAGCATTAACCTATTGAAAGTTAATGCCAACATAAGAGAACCGTGGCAAAAATGAAAAGTTACACGAATTAACAAAATCTCAGTCGTATATTTTAAAGTCTGAATGTGTATTAATGTCGAAATGTTACGTACAATTGGTCATTATTTTCACGTCGCGTCGCATCGCGCATTGTTGTGTTCTTACCTTTATTGTATCACGAAGTGACAATTTTGGAAACGAAAGGGTCACAGATGTCGGCTGTACATAATATATAATAATACAATATTGTAGGGAGAATAATGTACAGAAATCATTTTATGGCGTTTGAGTAAAGCGTATAAAGTAATTTTGTTTTATTGCAGAAGGGAAGTAATGTACTGTAAATGCTCTTTATACTATATTGAATGACTTTTTTTACCGTCTTGAAAAGTGTAAGGCAAAGTTATTTTAGTATTATTTTTACTGGCATAGAGTGAAAATCGTTACCGTAATAATGCGTACATAAGTAGGTAAGTAGGATTAACCGCCGTGGCTGAAGTCGGTGTACAAAATTCCCCTTAAAATACAAGTCATCATTCCTCAATCTACTCTAATCTTATTCTAAGATTTCTCTCCGGGTCTGGTTGGTTTAGGGACTTCCCTCCGGAAAGCACGTTAAGCCGTTGTTATGTCGTCATATCAGAGAACGGGCAGCAGCGTTTCCCTGTGTTTTACAACATAATACTGCGGTCACCAATCCGCCTGCCAAACGTGGTGACTATGGCATGCACTCCTACGGGAGGAGGCCCATGTTTGGCAGTAGACGTCGTACGAGCTGATGACGATGATGATCATTCCTCCATCTCCCCGTCAGCGAAGCGACTGCCCTGAGTCGAGGTCCAAATCCCACAGGGGCGCCTTCTTGCACAGGTTGCTAAATACTAAGCAACCTGCTCACATTTACGCCCGATGAAGTAGCAAAAGCTTCGTGGCTAGATAGCTCGAGGCAAGATATGTCCGTCCGAAAAAAATAACAAATCGGTCGAGGGGGATTATTTTATTGTATAGAGATTCCCACGGGAATATAAGTGAACCAGGAGAAAGCGCAAGTAAACGCTGCTGCCCTGGTATACGAATTAACTTATAATTGACCTGAACATAAGGCCTTTTATCCCAACTTGGAACGATCCCAATAAATTTTGATTAAATTATGCAGATTTTGTATATTGGAAGAAGCTGATCAATTTATCTCTTCAGGTTTTATAAAAAAATGGATTTAAAGTCTAGCGACTGTTGCTAAAAAACTTGAAGGTTAGATTAGTGATTCAGACAAAAAAAAAATGATGAAGTTATACCCCATATTTCGTCGAATATGTGAGCGCTACCCCCGCTGTGTTCCGCATGTAACACATGCCTGAGGACACTACTCAGATTAAGAAAGAAAGATCTAGTAACACAATTTGTTGCTCGACCCGGTTATCAAACTCAAGATCTCGCTAGTGACGGGCAAACATACAATAACGAAGTAAACCTACTAAGCCAGGCCAAGAATTGAACTCAGATCACCAGGTCACAAAAGCATCTTACGTAACTCGGAATTTAGATTCATAAAGTGTAGTTTTGGTACAGTTTATTAATCCCCTTTCGAAATAATAACATGATATCATCAACATCCACCTGTATAACGCCGACTGCTAAACCTATGAAGGAGGCATCCTCCTCCAGAGGGACGGGTGTTTCCGTAGTCACCAGGCTTGCCAGGAGAGTTGGTGACAGCATTATTATTTTGTGAGTTTGTAACACGCAAGTTACCTGCTTGTTATAGATGATGATGTAAAATCAGGCAGAGAGATGATGATGATGTAAAATCAGGCAGAATCCGGGTCTGTTTGGCTAGGGGACTACCGTCCCCTAGCCAAACAGTCCCGGAAAAACATCATAGATGATTTTTTTTTTTAAAGATTACTAGCATAATTTTGCGGTCTACTAGTATTCTTGTTAACCCCTCGTGCTAAGCTAAAATGCTTGTGTTACGAGTAGGTTCACGTCGGTAGTGCAATGGGTTCGAACCGGCGACCCCTACTTAGAATTGATACAAAGATTTCTTGTTCGGCTAAGGATCGAACCCACGAGCCTGCATACTTATACCGCTACGTCAAAGAGGTTGTTAATTAATATCTACTGACATTATTTAGAAATGCTCCGTAGCGTAGCGGTAATTGGCTCGGTTTTAATCTTGCAGGTCATGAGTTCGATCCGTTGGACAATAAATCTTTGTGTTAATTCTATGATTTTTCTTTCCGGGTCTGGAAGGATGAGGCTCTACCCTCCGTGCCTCGGAAAGCATGTTAAGTCGTTGGTTCCGATTGTTATAACATCATCTATAACAATGCTTTACCAGGGAACGGGCAGCAGCGTTTCCTTGTGTGTACATCATTATCTGCGGTCACCAACCCGCCTGCCAAGCGTGAAGGGGGAGGCTCATGTTCGGCAGTGGACGTTATATGTTTTAGGGGCTGATGATGATTATTCAGAAAACCTCTATAAATATAACAAAACTTTTCACGAAATTACCGATCAAAGCGAAAAATCTTCAAAAAAACCTTCCACAATAAGGGTAATAAATCACTTTTTTTATTGTAATAACACAAAGAATTATACCTTTTATTAACACGCAGAATGTGTTGAAAGGTTTTAAAAGTTATACAATAGGGTTGTTATATAGCTATATTGAAAGCTATGAAAGCGCTGTAGCGGAGTCAATTTTATTGAATTTATATTTTACATTTATGTATTGTGCACAAGTAGGATCGGTGTGATGTGAAACGAAAATAGGACTTTCTTTGTTTTGTTGGGACAGAGTAATTTTCTTGTACGTTAGGTTGTTTCTCTTAACTTGCATTATAGGGTAGCTGCGCCCCGCGGTTTACCCGTGTTACTCTGCTCCAGTGGGTCGGAGTGTGATGTTTGTAGCCTATATATTAATTTAGCTTATAAACTATCCGCTTGCAAACTTTCAGCCATATCCGTTCAGTAGTTTTGCGTGAAATAAAGCCTTCCTCAATAAATTGGCTATGTAACGCTGAATTTTTTTTTATCGAACTACTAGCTCTTTAGATTATTGCGTTCAAACAAAAAAACAAACTCTTCAGCTTTATACTGGGTGACATTTTTACCGTCTTGAAAATAATAGATCGTGATATGTATATAAAATAGATGTCTAAGGCATAGTTATTTTAACTTTTTTTTTATTGACTTAGAGTGAAAATCATAACGATAAAAATACGTAGTTACGTTACGTTAGTTAAAATAGTTGCCTATAATACCTAGGCCGCAATCAAATATGAATGAAAAGAGTGAGCGAAATGGCATAATTACCTACTTAGGTACGCATTTTTACGGTTACGATTTTCACTCTATGCCAGTAAAAAAAGAAATAAAATAAGCCTTAGACATCTATTTCATATACATATCACGCCGTATTATTTTCAAGACGGTAAAAAAGTCACCCAGTATATTAGTATACTTAGATAAAATAAGACTTTTTTTTTGGGAAGGACATCTGTAGTTAGCCCTGAGGCTTTTGCTACTTCACCGGGCATAAAAGCGAGCAGAGCTCCAGCCTAGACAAATGGTTTAAACACTACAAAATAAGCAACCTGCGCAAAAGGGCGTCCCCTGTGGGACTTGGGACCTCGGCTCAGGGCGGCCGCTGACGGGTAGATTGAGGGATTATGGCTTTTAGTTTCCTTAGGGGAGTTTTTTGCAACTGTCGCTCTGCTTTACAGTTCGCGAGCCTCTCGGACTTCGGGTCTACGAGGGCATCGGAAAAATAAAATAAGACTGTCCTGAAATATTTAGCCCGTTTATACATGTAATAGCAAGTCGATTTGTTAAATATGCGTTACTATTCAACATACACTCCATTGTTACTGACTTTGTCCGTGTTTTGTGTATATTATGTAAATACTTATTGTATTCTTAATTGTTCGACATACCTATTGTTGAGATAATCGATGCCAATGAATAATGAGATGATGAATAATGAATATATTGCGCGCTAAAAGAATTCATTGTTCAGCTTTTAAAAACCTTTTGATATTAAAAATACACATGAAAAATCTGTGATTTATTTAGTACTTGCTGTCTCGCTCAGTTTCCGATCCGTAGATGCCGTTCCCGTGGGAACTTCATTTTAAAATACAGCCTATAATAATAATAACTTTTATTACAGACCATGGTGTCCATTTTGTTAGTAACAATTAACTGTCTTATGGACATGTTACTCCAGACTACTCAAAATCAAACATATAAAAAGACAGTACACTCCACCATTCGCTGCTTCCCGTACGCAACATCATCTAGAATAATAATAATTGATATACGATTATTATGGATGATGTTATAACAATCAGGATCAACGGTTTAACGTGCTTTCCGAGGCACGGAGGGAAGTCCCTCAACCAGGGTCTGTTTGGTTGAGGGACTTCCCTCCGTGCCTCGGATTTCGTGCCGATTAATATCACGTACGCTTCTTGTGGTACGCATATATTTTCAGACCGCCTTATATATTATTTAACTACTAAGAGTCAGCGCACACCAAGAGCAGAGTAGAGCAGAAGATTTTCTGAGATTATTTAAAAAAATATCTTATGATTATCATCATACATCACAAAATTGAATATACTCGACCATGCTCGAGCACGCCGACTGCGTGTTCGAGCAGTCAAAATTTTGGTCGACCATCCGCGATCATTTTGCAGTTCGGTCTGCGCTGACCCTTAAAAGTTTATAACCCACAGTGTAATTATAAAGACATAACATTGTATTCTAACTCTATGGAGTCCCCTAAGAACATATTTTACTAGGCCATCAGTCAAAACGTCCGAGCTGAGCTCCCCGGCTAATTTCGTTGCAACATGCAAGAAAATTAATCACATAGAAAACTGGCTGCTCCATTCGTTTCCTGTCTTATTAATTTTGATAGAGAAATGCGAACATCTTGGCTGACTAGAAAATCGTAATGATATTATTAATGTGGACGCTTCTGATGATTGATGATTACGCCCATATATTTATTTAACGCAAAGAACATAACCTCAGTAGCATAGCGTTATTTGGCTCGCTTTAAGTCTTTGGGTGGCTGGGTTCGATCACCACACCGGACAAGAAATCTTTGTGAAAATTCAAAGATTTCTTTCCCGGTCTGGTTGGTTAAGGGACTACCCTCTGTGCCTCGGAAAGCACGTTAAGCCCGATTGTTCTAACATCATCTATAACGGTTGAACTAACATTACTGTTGAACTTCCTACGAGTCATTCTCTATCTACCTACGTTGTGACAACCAGAGAAGAGAGACTATAAGAAACTCCGAGATCATTTATTTTGTCATCTTTTAAAGTCTATCAAAAGTAATTATAACCACTAAGCCACCAATGCAGTTTTTTTTCTATATACCTAAATAACAAACGTTTCGCTTTAATTACAACAATCCCAAATGAATCCATAGATTTTTATTCTAGTCGAAATAATCTTTCGTTTACTTCTCAAACCTTTAAAAAAAAATCTGTCGAAGGCTTTACACTCGAGTAATTTTTAATCTGTACCAAACTAAATCGAAATATAGCCTCGGTCTTTCTTTGTAATCACGAAGAAAAAGATGTTTTTTTGAGTTTTTAATGTTGGCAGGATAAGAATTAGGAAGATGGGTGTGAACCACTTTATTGACTGATTTAAAAATTCAAAATTAATATTAAACTATTATTTAATTATGTGTATAACGTTGTTGCTTATTTATAGAGGACCATTTGTCAGAATTACTATAAAAACCTTACATTTGGCGAAAGACATGTGTTTATTACAAAAAAAATCCGACAAAAAGACTACATTGATCTCTATTGTCTTGCAATACAAGATAATCTAGGTCTACGAGCACATAGGTTTTAAATCATTTTAATCTGTAATGTTTGCAAAAGTATATAGGTACTGGGTGACTTTTTTTACCATCTTGAAAATAATAGGGCGTATATGGAATAGATTTCTAAGGCTTAGTTAATATATCTTTTTTTAAAAATACGTATCTAATTAGGTAATAGGTAGTTACATTACGTTACTTAAGATAGGTGCCTATATTACAAGGCCGCAACCAAATACGAATGAAAAGAGTGAGCGAAATAGCGTAACTTCGATGCGTACAATCAATCTATATATATTGGATGACTTTTTTTGACGTCTTGAAAATAATAGGGCGTGATATGTGTATGGCATAGTTATTTCATTCCGTCAACCGTAAAAATGCGTACCTAAGTAGGTACTTATGTACGCCTAATTCCGTCAACCGTAAAAATATTTATGTATTTAGCGTAATTTCGCTGAATACAAGCAACGTAAAAAATAGTAAGTTAAAGATCGCATAGTAACAAGCCACGGGATTATTTATAAATGTATCACAAACATAATATAACGGTGTAGGTAACGACATTTTTATGGGTTTTGTAGTCAATCGTATCAATTTGATTACACTATAAAGGCGCCCCTAACATAAGTTGGGGTAAAGATTACGAACATGTCCTACATATCCACATAAAGATTTTAGGGAAAAAAACATTAAAATATATAAAAGAGTTGGTATCATAAAAAATATAA
Organism: Nycteola revayana; assembly: GCA_947037095.2. Classification (NCBI taxonomy): domain Eukaryota; kingdom Metazoa; phylum Arthropoda; class Insecta; order Lepidoptera; family Nolidae; genus Nycteola; species Nycteola revayana. Next base: position 13,382,715 of record OX344851.2, on the reverse strand, counting down.
AGGAGCTTCTAAAATAAGTGCCATAACTTTAATAGCAGGTATTACCCTATAAATTGATTATGTTAGTGTAAGGGGAAAACCTCGACGAACGTTCTCTGACCAAATCGGAGACATCCTCGCAAAAGGTCAAATAAGATGTACCCTAAACCGACGTGCTTGTATGAAGAATGTTATGTGACCGAATGAAGCGAAAGATGTGTGTAGGGATCGTAGCAAGTTGAGGTCCTACCCCGCTGGGAAACAGGCGTGAGCTTATGTATGTATGGTTATGTTAGTAAAGAAGTTCTGTTTTTTTTTGACAAATCTATATCCTATTAAATAATTAGCTTCCCTCGCGCGGTTTCACTCGCCTTTCTCTCGTTCCCGAAGGCACTTCGTGATGAAATATAGCTTATAGCCTTCCTCTAAAAATGGGCTATCTAACAATGAAATATTTTTTCAAAACGTATCAGTAATTCCTGAGATTAGGGTGTTCTAGATACCAAATAATAATTGATTAAATTTAATTTCTTACTTTGAAATTCTTCTTAGACTTTACAAGTTTGCTCTCGGTTCCCAAAACAATTTTGTTTTTTTTTGTGGCACTCGTTTGATTAAGGGATTCCGTGATTTTAATTAAACCACATTTATTTGATTTGGATTGCCATTTTAGGAGGAAATAAAATTGTTTTAATGGTTTGCTTTTATAATCTAACAGTTAGACAAAATACTGGAGAATAACAAGTCAAGTGTATGTCGGGTCGGGATATAAATACACTGTGTGGTTTCCGGCTAAGAATAGACCAGATGTCTTCCAATGTAAGTCATAATCCCTTAATCCCCCCTTTAGCCACCGCCCTGATCCGAGGTTCAAATCCCACGGGTCCGGATTGCTTATGTGTACCCGGCCCCCGCCAACGGCGGATGGAAGGAGTGTCCGGGGGGATTTAGTGGTGAAGGGCACTCTCTTCGTAGTATGCGTTTAGGATTCCACGCTATGGAGAGGGCGAGTCCCACTTATCCCACCGCCAGCGCGCGAATATGCTGCAGCGGCGCGGCGGTGGGAATGCTTAAATGCAATTCCAAACGGAAAAATTTTAATCCCACAGGGTACGCCCTCTTGCGCACGTTGCTTAGTTTGTAGCTTTTAAGCTATTTATTTAGGATGGAGCTCTGCTCGCCTTTATGCCCGGTGAAATAGTAAAAGCCTTTAGGCTAACTACATAATGTCCGTCCGAAAAAAAACAGATAAGCTAGTTCAAAATAGATCCATTATAAAAAAAATATTACAAAGGATTTTATTTACGTAAACCGCTATTTAATGTAATAGTAATTTTATGTAAATAGATAAAACATATTTTGGATTATTAATTAAATATATTTGGCTTATTTATAAATTAATTTAGTTTAGGTATAATAATAGTTTGTACTTATAGTTTTAATGTAAAAGCTGTCAGGTATCAAAAATCAATTTTATGTTTTTATCTTTGAAACAATGAAAACATTTAATGAAATAATGAATTTGTTCAGCACTTAGGTATTTACATACACTTGTACTTGTCAAAATCACAATGAAAAAGAACTGTAATTAATAGGTTATTATTCTTATTCTATGAATAAAACTACTTGGGTAACTATAACTAGCAAGTGCAACCTGGGAGTGCTGCTAATTGTAGGACATTACAGACAATGTACTACGTCTGGCCGTGTGTCATTAATTCCTCTACTTATAAAAAGTTTATATTTGCATTAATTATTTAATTTTATTTTTATTATTTATAAAAGCATACAATTAAGTGACACCTGGAGGCACTGTTAAGGGGTTAGGACCACAACCCAGAGGTGCCACTGATTTAATTAACACGCTTTTATTAGCTTGGGTTGTATGTATGTAACGGAATCTTTGAACTTAATTTTCACCAGTTTCCAGAAGTCTGATTAATTTGAAACTTTGTATGCGTATCAACGACCGCGATGACAATGCAATAATTTGAAAGCAGTTTCCCATTATTCTGAAAAAATAAAAAATAAATAATAGTTTTAAAATACTAAAAAAACACGCTTTTATAGCTAACCGAACTAAAAAATAGAAAATAATTTTCACCTCAAAATAAAATTATAATAAAGTTTAAGTTATTAACAGAATAATTCAATTCAGAGTGAAAAGCGTGGGGTGCTTGATAAAGTAAATGTCACAATCATTCTGTTGGCAACTATCTATGAGAGGAGAGAGTTATTAAAAGTGGTAAAATGCACCCCACGCTTTTTACTCTGAATTGTATTATTCTGTTAATAACTAAAACTTTATTATAATTTTATTTTGAGGTGAAACTTATTTTCTATTTTTTAGTTCGGTTAGCTATAAAAGCGTGTTTTTTTAAACTATTATTTATTCAAATATACTGGTTCTTGTGGCAGGTTAAAAAAAAACAAGTTTAAAAATGCTCGGTCACACTTAAACGAAGTCCTGACGTAAAATGTAGTTAAAACATTGTAAGCCTCAAGGTCTCAATGATGCACAACTTCCGTATTTTTTAAAATTAAACCGCCATCTGTTTTCGCTACATTTCGTATTTCAGACGTTATTTATTGGTCCATTAAAAATTAATTAAGGATTTTTCATTTTACTTATGTATAGATGTGGTGTGATATAAGTAGGTACGACTTTTGTTTTTAAAAGGTTTCTTTGAGAGAAATTTCCAGTTACTTAAGGCACGAATACGAATAGTAAGTTTGCGCCAAACGATAGAAATCTTACACCTCTACGGAGGCCGATCAATCACATTGCAGAAAGTGTCACGTGACAGTGCGTTTCAGCAATGTGATTGGTCGGCATCCGTAGAGTAGACTCGAGTCGCGCTGCCTATGCTAGGCGGGCTGCGCACCGTTCATTCCGACAGCCTCTGTAGCGTAGCGGTATTTGACTCGCTTTAAATCTCGGAGGTCGTAGGTTCGATCCCCACACCACCGGACAAGAAATCTTTGTGTAAATTCTAAGATTTCTTTCCGGGTCTGGTTGGTTGAGGGATACCCCTCGGAAAGCACGTTAAGCCGTTGGTCCCGATTGTTATAACATCATCTATAATAAGCATATATCAGAGAACAGGCAGCCGCGTTTCCCTATGTATTACAACATAATACTGCGGTCACCAACGCGCCTGCCAAGCGTGGTGACTATGGCAAAACCCTCTCCCGGGAAGTGGCCCATGACGACGATGATGAACCGTTCATCAAGTTTTTTAGGTTTTTTTTTTAAGATTACAAGCAGGAATTTGCAGCCTACTAGTATTCTTGTTAACCCCTCGTGCTAAGCTAAAATGCTTGTGTTGAAACGAAATGGTTCACGTCGGTTGTGTAATGGGTGGTGTAAATGGGCTTCGAACCGGCGACCTCAAGATCACAAGTCCGACGCCCTAGGCATGGGGCTGCGCCCCCTTCATTCACTTATTATTATTATTTAATCTTTATGCACGTTAAAACTAAGCGTACAGAGGCGGACTTAATGCCAAAGGCATTTTCTACCAGTCAACCTTAGGGTGGTGCAGAGAAAAGAACAGTAGGTGCACATTTATTTATGACAAGGAGAATTTTGGATTAACTAACAAATAATATAGACAGATATACATACTATACAAAACTAATAAATATATTAGCCTATTAAACTTATCACGAAATTTCAGAAACCACAAATGACTCCTAGGAGTCTTAAATTTTGCATGGGTCCTTTAAGGACATAGATGCTCGCTTAGACGGGATTTTGTTAAATTCAGCGTGTCAATGTTTGTATGAAACGTCTATAGTTTTAATAGGAGGGTTTTGCAAATTACTAGAAAATACTTCTTATTTCAATAAATTAAAATGTAGTTCATTATTTTTCTGAACATCCCTTACAAAATAATGGGTGAGGTAAGTCTGTATGGAAAATCCTTTCTTTTTAAATCTATAGACTCTTAACTCACATAATATAGTAATTACTAAAATTTATGAAAGATTATTTGTAATATTTAGAAACTACCTTTATTAAGTGGGAAAATAGGGGTTGCAAGTTCATGTGAAACTTTGTCATTTCTAGTCCAAGCGATTCCAAAATTACGGTTAATTGGGCCCGCAACAACTAGATTGCCACGGGACCGGCAGCTAGTCTATACTACCTATACTAATATTATAAAGAGGAAAGATTTGTATTTTTGTGTCTGTGTGTGTGTTTGTAATGAATAAACTCAAAAACTACTGTGCTGATTTCAAAACTTCTTTCACCATTCGATAGCTTACCCTATAAATATGTATGAATGGTACCTTTACTGTTATACTGTTTAAGTGTACCATCCCTTGTCCGTGGGTCACTACTCGAGTTGCCAACTGAAAGCCAGCGCTATGTATCGCCTAGCCTATGCTGAGGGTGGCGACTTTTTCGGCAGAACATGCAAGGCGTCTGATTGTTTTGTACATTTATATGTTATATGTAATATCTTGTGTGTTGTGCTGAATCAAATGTATTTTCTTTCTTTCTTTCTTTCTGAGTGATATAGGCTATATTTAATTATGAAGTTCCCACAGGAACGGGAGTTTCGCGACTGAAACCGCGCGCGGGTAGCCAGTTACTAATATAACTATTGGAGCTTACAACGCAATGAACAACGTCCAACTGACACTGCCATTCTACGTGGCCTTTCGTACTTCGGGTCTTTAAGGGCATCATAAAGTTTAATAATAAAATAATTGATTTTATTCAGCCCTTAGGTATTTTCATACACTTGTACTTGTCAGAATTACAATGTAAGAAGATATTTTAATAAAAAAACTATGACTAACAGATAATTCTTACTCTATAAAATATCCGACGCGGTAACTAACAGTAGTAGGTAGGCAATAGCAAATCATACAAATTTACAGACTACATAGTCTGTCCATCTGTCCTGTGACATTTATTGCAATTAACAAGAAACGCTGGTATACCTAAAAAATAAAAATCATTATTATTTACGTAAACCTATTACAGGCACTTGCAAATGCATGCATAATCACACACTATATTATTAAATTCCCAACTTAAAACATAAAAGACTCACCTGAGTCCACAGACAAACTGTTTAGAACAGTTTTGTGGACCTATATATTACACTAAGGTTAACCACTATTATGTAATAATAATAAATAAATAATAATAAATAGTCAAAACAATGATTTAGTATTGTTATCTATAATTATCATATTTTATAAATTAAACTAGTATTTAAGTTATTATTTTAATTATGTTTTAGTCTTAACGTCTTAGTTTATTATTTAACTATATTGTGTCAAATAGCTTGTTCTGTCTATATTAGGTTAGAACAATTGTCTTTATTTAGGTGGACCATGAGTATATAACGACGGACGCGCTTTAATGCTACCACCGGATCCAATACGCCCCAACTGAGAAGATCCGGCGAAATAAACTCAGTGGGTTATTCTACTGCCGGTTTTAACACGACCCACATGAGACGGTCCGACGAAAAATACTCAAATGGGCAGAACGTAGGTTTTGGTCCAGTTACTTTAACTATTTATTGGCATACACATTATTTGCCCAAACGGTTGTCTTTGTACCTATAGTCTATGTTACATGTTATATAGTATATGCTATTCCGCTACACTAAACCCCTTTTAGGTTACCACTTAAGATTCCTCTCATACTATATATATTAGACTTACTCATTACCCTTGTTTATCCTTCACAGAAGATTTTATATCGCAGAGAATAAGCGCCACAAACTTACGTAGTGGTATCTACATCATCAGCAGCGGGAAGAGGCCTACGTTCAGCACTGGACGCTATACGGCGTCCATTTCTGAATATGTACATTCCCGAGGGAGGGTATTGCCATAGTCACCACGCTTGGCAGGCGGGTTGGTGACCGCAGTATTATATTGTAACACACAAGGAAACGCTGCTGCCTGTCTTTGGTATACATGATGCTAGAACAATTGGGGCCAACGGCTTAACGTGCTTTCCGAGGCATGGTGGGTAGTACTCATCCAACCAGACCTGAAGAGAAATCTTAGATTTTTACGCAACCTAGTTCGGTCATATCTAGACATTCAATGGTGCATAAAATAACAACAAGCTGAAAATTAGTAAAATTGATCAAAACATAATTTACAAATATATTTTTTAAGTTCCCCATATTTCCCGGGTATGGAAAAAAAATTACTCGAGGTGAAAGATAAAAAAAAAGTGTTTTTGCGATTTTCAGCAAAACGGTAAGTTTTATCATAAAAATAGCCAAACCAAAATTTTTGACCATAAAATTATCTATAATAAGTTATCAATACTTTTTCCTATGAGCCACCGTTTCTGAGATATAACGATTAAAAAAGTTGTAAAAGTTGAGCATTGTCGCATAATGTTTTTTTTTTTTTTGTACAAGTATTTAAATTTTAATTATCTCGTACAATTTCCTTTCTGATAGCCCTTTGATTCTGCGCCCTCAATCTGAGATTCGTAACAAGTACACGGGTAACTGTAGTATGTAACTAATTCATCAGTAAAGCAAATAAGAATTCACCGCCATGTTTGAGAATCGTTTGAATATCGTGCGATGCTAATATTTTATTACCATTGTTGTAAATTCTAAGCTTATAATCTGTACTAATATTATGAAGAGAAAAGATTTGATCGTTAGTATGCATTGAAAAGGCTTCGGAAGTACTGAACCGATTTAAAAAAATATTTTGCCATTACAAAGATTTTTATTTATATTTTTTTTGTCAGGAGGGAAATGCTTTTACCCATTCCCACCGCCGCTGCAGCGTATTCGCGCGCTGGCGGTGGGATATGTGGGACTTGCCCTCTCCATAGCGTGGTATGCTAACTCATACCACGAGGAGAGGACCGTACACCACAAACACCCCCGGACACTCCTTCGATCTGCCGTTTGCGGGGGCCGGGTACGCATGAGCAATCCGGCCCCCTGACGGTACCCGCGGCCAATATGGCACCGCGGGATCTCCTAGGCCATACTTACAGTGGCCCATTTGCCCAATTATAGGGACGCCCGGAGTGTATAGGCGTCCCTACTCCTCATGGGTCAGCCTCGAAAAGCGGGAGCCTTAAGCCTCGGGAGCGGGGCCCATATACACCCCGAGGCCGAGCCTAGGGCAGTAGGTGGCGGGTTTCGGCCCACCGCCGACGGCCAACACGCCGTCTGCGGAGCTCGTGGGCGGAGGGATCTTCTTCCCTCTCCCGCTCCACGGCCTCCTTCTGTGACATGACTTGTCTACAAAAGGAGGCAACCGCCTCCCTGTCATTACAAAGCTATATTATTCAGAAGTAACATACGCTACATTTAATAATGAATTTGCCACGGAAATGGAAGCTACGCAGGTGACACCTTTTTTTTATCGGACGGACATACTTAGTTAGCCACGAGGCTTTTGCTACTTCACCGGACATAAGGCGAACAGAGCTCCAGCCTGGATAAATGGATTAAAAACAACTAACTAAGCTAAGCTTAGCTTGCAAAGAACCATTCGATGCCCTCGTAGACCCGAAGTCCGAGAGCTCCCCTAAAATACTAAAAGCCATAATCCAATCGCATCACCAGCGACCGCCCTGAGCCGAGGTCCAAGCCCCACAGGGGGCGCCCTCTTACGCAGGTTGCTTAGTTTGTAGTTTATTAAGGCTGGAGCTCTGCTCGCCTTTATGCCCGGTGAAGTAGCAAAAGCCTCGTGGCTAACTACGTAAGTCCATCCGAAAACATATAAAGCACATTCGACCTTATGTTGTAGTAATAATAAACAATTTCCAACGTAACTTTTGTTGTTAATATTGTTTCATTTTTTCGCATTGATATAGTTCGAAGCGCGGCAGGAATACCGCACTATACAGGGTGTTAACTAAGGTGATATGATTAAAAGGCTGAATGGAAGTGACACCGTTCGTTCGGACACAGTTAATCTAGTTATGGAGCACCATGTAGGTGACCAAATGTTTGACACTATATTCTGGTGCGCTTTTATTGAAAACATTTGATTATTCATTCTTTAGTTGAATGCTTTTATAGACAAATATTTTTTTAGGTATCCGTAGTCCACAAGGAACCCTTATAGTATCGCCATGTATATGGCTCGGATAAATATGTGCTATAAATCCCAAAATTTGTCGACCGCAATATGAAATTTAACTTTTTTAATTTAAAAATAGGCATTTTAGATATGCATGGCTGTTTCATGTGCGTGCCCAACACGCTTTTGGCCTATTTTATTATTTTTAACTTTTTACTAGCTACCCACGCACCGTTTTACCCGCATAACTCCGTCAGGATTTTACGACAAAACTACTGAACCGATTTAAATGAAAATTGACACACAGATAGTTTAGAACCTGCGAAAGGATATAGGTTACTATTTTATGTGAAAAAAGGGTTGTAGGGGGTTGAAAGGGTGGGATAAGAAACTACACAACGGATTTTGATGCAGTTTTTTTTAATCGATAGAGTGATTTAAGAGGAAGGTTTATATGTATAATTCATTAGCATTGTACCCGTGCAAAGCCGAGGCGGGACGTATTTATATAAATAAACTTAATTTCCTGTATCACCAAGACCCACCAACTCAAATTAACGATCAAATGTAACTATTAAACGATATCTAACATATGAAATGTAACAAATTAATGGAATCGCTATCGGAAAGCGATTAGCAACTGATCGAACACCGATTAACGCTAATGGCTTAAATTATAATCCGAGTAGTACACGTGTGACTTTACCGATGATTCGACATGTATTTAGGACTGACATCGTTATAGAACTATCGATTTTAGTAAAGTTGACAATTTTTATCGACGTTAATAATAATCGACGTAAAAATATTTTTTATTTACTTACATCTATTACAGGCACTTGCAAATAGTCAAATCAATAATTTTGTATTTATCTATGTATAATTTTAACATTTAATAAATTAGCATATTAAGTAGTTTGTACATATTGTTTCTGTAGTTTAATCTTAATGTTAAGTATTTATTGTGTGCAATAAAGAATAAATAAAATAAAATAAAAATCATTTTTATTTACGTAAACCAATAACAGGCACTTGTAAATCGTCAAACATTATTTGAAAATTAAATATAATTTATCTTAAATAATTACATTTGTTGTTTATTTATAAACCTATTATAATTACTTATTTATAATGAAATTAATTATTATAATTAATTTATAGTCGCTAGAGACGCAAAATGCTTGTTATGTCTATTTTATGCTAAAACAATTGTCATTATTTGGGTGGACCATGAGCATATAACGACGGACGCGCTTTAATGCTACCACCGGATCCAATACGCCCCAACTGAGAAGATCCGGCGAAATAAATAAAAGTACTTGTCTCTTTTAATAAAGTTGTCCTTACTATAGTTCTTACTTACATCGTTATAGAACTATCGATTTCAGTAAATTTGACAAATTTTATCGACATTTCCCTGAATAGGCATGAAGAATAAATTATATTTAGTCCATCAGTTCGATTACTAAAAATATTGGACACGTATTTTTTTATTTATCAATTCAATAAAAATTGACAAAGATACAGAGCAACAACAAACTATAAAGTTCAGGAGAGGGTGGCTTGTGACGTCACTATTATGTCAAGGAACGTCACACAAAATTTCAACGCGCTGTATCTACGTCATTTTTTGTTTGAGGAACTAAAAAAAACTTATCAAATAGTTTTTGGTAATCTAACTGACCCATGACGGACTAAATAGAACTTTATAGTCTACATGCCAATTATGCATGCTGTATTCAAATCGATTAGATGTCAATCGTAAATTGTTTATTACGTAAGTTTACTTGAATCTAAGATCTAAGATTGAACATTGGTCTCGTGAATTATAAGTTTAAAAAATAAATTTTAGAAACTACCAACCAAACGCTTTATGAATAGGTTTTTGCTTTTTTATTATAATAAAATACATAATAATATATGCAACTAAAAGTTAGCTAATCACTACATAGTACCTATAAAACAAATTCGGTTTTTGCTGTCTGTCTATCCCTATATATGCTTAGATATTTAAAACTACTGAAGTATTCTAAAAAATTCAAATGTAAATACGGGCGGTGTCCTCGTTATTTAATTCCAAATGCAACTTTGGTGATATTTGTCGAAGTAATGTTGATCATTACATTATGTGTTATAAAAGAGATTGATGAATTTCGATGATCGGTTGGGATTCCATCGTAGCCTAATTGGTTAAGGCATTAGGGGCTAAACTTAAGATGCAGGTTCGAGTCCTTGCGGTGGTCTAAATTAATAAATCTCAATTTTGTAATTTAGTAGGCGGTAAACTTTACCTTTAGATATTCAAAAAATTACAACCTCAAAATTACAAGTATTTGGATCGCTTTAAATCTCGAAGGTCGTGGGTTCGATCCCCGCGCCGCCGGACAGAAAATCTTTGTGTGAATCCTAAGATTTCTTTCCGGGTCTGGTTGGTTGTGGGACTACCCTCCGTGCCTCGGAAAGCACTTTAAGCTGTTGGTCTTGATTGTTATAACATCATCTATAATAATCTTATATAAAGGAAAGGGCAGCAGCGTTTCCTTGTGTGGTACAACATTATACTGCGGTTACCCGCCTGCCAAGCGTGGTGACTATGGCAACTACCCTCTTTCGGGAGGAGGCCCATGTTCAATAGTGGACGTCATACGGGCTGATGATGATGACGATTGAAAAGATTTAAAAGTTTTTATTTAACTTGAAATGTTCGTACGTAACTTCGAAAATATGTAAGTAAATTGTCCTTTCAAAATTTGTTACTACGTAGGTAGTGAAGCTAAAGCAATCAACATTATTTTACAGTTAAAATTTAGGGGTCATATTTGAGAGTTGGAAACACTGGAAGAGAACACTTCCGTTAGAAACTCGTGTTAAATTGATTAATGATGCGTGTAAAACGATGTTACGTAATCGAGATTTGAGTTAAATCAAAATTGTAAGCGTCGATAGATTATTACTTTGATTAAATTATTAGATAAGATTAGATTAAAGCTACTTTTCTTTAACAGGAAATAGTGTCTTGTATTAATTACATTTGTTAAATATATAAGTTATCATATTTCAATTTAATTATAAAAAAAAGTATTTTTTAATAGTTACTTGTCTGTCCTAAAGGTTTGGAAGAAAATTCATTATTGAATTAAGCTCGACTTCGACCAACTGTAGTAGAGTAATGTAGGTAAAACCGAATCGCACAGCTAGTACATACAATTGCTTCTTTATATTGTAAGTTATATTATTATATTCAATGGTTAATCACGTGTATTCAGTGTTAACTTTTGTTCCTAACTACGCTTTCACAGAACATTAGATTCCATATTTGATGCTTACGTTATTCAATAGTTTTGTATAGCTGTCTAATAACACTATCAAAACTATAACTAATGGAAAAGCTTACTGACTAAAATACATATTTGTCATTCACTTAAATCATTGAGTCCAAAAGTGGTTTAGATAGATTATCGGAATTATCAAAGCTGTCAATAGATGGCGTTGTATAGTTTGACTACTTCTCACAATGGCACGGAAAACGAGGTAATAAAAATTTAAGGGGAGCTCCCATACAACAAACTTTTTGTTTTACTTTTTTTGCACGATCTCAATAACGTAACGTCAACAGGTAGGCACTTGAAAATGGTACGGAAAATGTTACGGTCACTACGAGAGATTAGGAGACCAGCAAATACGACGGAGAGCGAGGGGGGACGCCCCTTCTCTCCCGACCCTTAGTTTGCAAAGAACCTTCCGATGCCCCCGTAGACCCCAAAATCCAAGAAGCCTGCAAATTGTAGAGCGAAAGTTGCACAAAACTACCTTAAAAATCTGAGTCATAATTCCTCAATCCCCGCCAGCGACCGCCTAGAGCCGAAGTATAAATCCCACGGGGCGTATAGTTCGTAGTTTGCTTATTTTATAGTTGTTTAATCATTTATCAAGACTGGACACCACTCGCTTTTATACCCGTCTTTATCACGTTGGAGAGGAGTACTGTAGCGACATCTACAGAAGCCGCACAAGAACTACAAATGGACGAGTGGCACCATCTAGCACCTAGCATCTCAACTAACCTGTATCGCGCTATACAAGTTCACAAGCCAATTCGAACATACGCGTTCCGAACAGTAACAAATGGCAGTCGGTCGTCGGGCATACCACCTCGCCCGGCAAAGAAGATCTTCATTTTCTGTGGAGGAAAACCACTAATCGTTCCTCTACAGGAGCAAAAGCTTCGTAGCTAAATACGTAATGTTTGTCTTAAAAAAACTGTAAAAACAAGAGGTCTCTTTTGACGGTCAATTTTCCCAATTTTCTAACTAGTCACGATATATTTTTAGTTTGCGTGAGAAACAAAAAACAAGTTTGGACGGTAGCCATTTGTGTTGATGAGTTCCTTTATGTACCCTCAGGAGGTACAGTCAGCGAAAATAAAGATTAGCTCCAAGGTTAATTACATATTAAGAAATAAAATAAATAAAGGGCAATGTAAATTAATTTTAGTGTGAGCAATAAATATAAAGCTTGATGATGATATATGGCGTATTACCTAGGTATCTCAATTTATTTCACGTGACAAAATCGGAATGTTAACTATTGAAATAAATGCAAAACTTGCTGATAAAAATTTCTAATGTAATTTTTACTTACACCTACTTGTTAACTGTTGAAATAAATGCATGGAAAAATATATAATAAGACTTTTAGTATAATAGTTTAATCATACCTACTATAACACACAAACTAGCGACCCACTTCTACTTTACACAAGTGCTAAAGCATAATTTACACCAAACCTAGAAAAAGTGCCTATAGCGTAATTTAGAACTTTTTAATAAATAATAAATAAAAAAAGATTTTATTCACGTAGGTTTACGTTTCATTCGGGTATTTGAAAATAGTCAAAACACATTTTGGCTTATCAATTTACTATTTTAAATTAATTAAGTTTATTTGATTATTGCTACTTATTAAAAACGTTTATAGCTTTAGCTTAAGCTTTAGCTGAAAAGGTATGAAAATATAATATTACTTTTATATCTATGATTGAATAGTTTCATGAACCATTCTATTAATATTGAAAACTGCATGAAAATCCTTTCAGTTGTTTTGAGTTTATTTCAAACAGATTATATCGTAGCAGAGGATTTTATTTTATAATACGAGAAGTGATGAAAGAGAAAAAAGACAGATCTCGCTCGGCTTCAATCACTTATCGCTTGTTTCTATAGGGATCTCTTTGATTTAGTTATTTTTTGCACTTTTGTGTACCAAATTGATATTTTATATACTTCCTTTGTATTTATATTTGTTTCCAAAACAATCAATTTCACTACTTATTTCGCATGCATAAAATTATAGAGAGGCAGTTTTTATGCCAAAGGATTTTCGGATGGACATTAGTAGTTAACCACGAGGCTTTTGCTACTTCACCGGGCATAAAGGCGAGCAGAGTTCCAGCCTAGATAAATGATTAAAAAACTACTAACTAGCAACCTGCGGAAGAGGGCGGACCCTGTGGGACTTAGACCTCGGCTCAGGGCGGTCGCCGGCGGGAAGATTGAGGGATTATGGCTTTTATTCTTTTAAGGGGAGTTCGTTCAACTGTCACTCGCCAAAACAAAATGTTCGAAAAATCCTGAACGACACTCTTCACTAATATACCTCGGTGACTGTACCACTAGCTACTCCCGGCCCACAATGACAGATGACCTGTTATATTAATGGTGTCTTCACATCTAGATATTAATACTGCGGGTGACAAGTGTTCGTAATTACACAAGTGAATCGACCGTAGTATTAAGAATTATTTTTTTTGCCGTGTGGCTATGGGGTATTTTAGGTACCTACACAGAACCCACTTCTACCCCACCGACCAACTAGCATGCACAACTAGTTGTGCGGTCGAGAATGCTAGTCTGACATCCTTCCCCACGGAATAACCAGTTGTGCAGTTTTAAAAAAATGTTTTATTTAGTACTCCTTCGACCAACTACTCAATGAAATGTACCACGTATACTTTTTCTTTATTTTTCGGATGTAACATTTTTCCCTTCGTCCACAGTCATAACTAAGTTTTCATAACTGGTTATGAATGTGAGTGAAGGGACATTTTTATTCTATAACTAGCTGTCCCGGCAGACTTCGTACTGCCTCAATCAATACATAAAAGACCTAAACATTTGTTTAAAATAAACTGGGCCGTAGAGACTTCGTTTATGCGGTACTCCTACCCCTACCCTACACTACCCCTACCCTACACTACCCCTACCCTACACTACCCCTACCCTACACTACCCCTACCCTACACTACCCCTACCCTACACTACCCCTACCCTACACTACCCCTACCCTACACTACCCCTACCCTACACTACCCTAAAAAATCTTGGCAAAAAAATTCAAGTTTTTAATTAACTAAATAAAGCTCAAATTGACTCTACATTTTAGTTAGAAAACGTTTGTATGGGAAAAAGAAAAAGGCTGTTTTAAGGGGTTTTCAGGCAATTATTCGAATTTTTCTCGCCGTAAAAACCATCCTTGAACTTCCACAAACATTAAAAAAAAAGAATTGGCCAAATTGGTCCAGGCTTTGTAGAGTTATGCGCTTACCAACACATTTTGCGATTCATTTTTATATTATAGATTTTGTAACACTAACCTTATTTTATCTTAACTTTTCAATCTTACTGTGTGTGGAAGGAATTTGTCATCACACGACAATAACTATGATTTTTTAATAGTTGGCTTTCAAAGGAGCATGGCCTTCCATGGTCCACCCACCTTACTACGTTATTGGTGCGGTGACGTTGACCGAACACGCTCTGTTGGTGTAATTTTTTTTTTGAGCAATTAATTTATATAATTCGTAAATTTCGGCATTTCCAGGTTAGCTTCTTCACGTCCATTATTGATAAAAAAAAATAAAGAAAAAGTATACGTGGTACATTTATTTTCATTGAGTAGTTGGTCGAAGGAGTACTAAGTAAAACATTTTTTTTAAACTGCACAACTGCTTATGCCGTGGGGAAGGATGTCAGATTAGCATTCTCGACCGCACAACTAGTTGTGCATGCTATTTGGTCGGTGGGGTAGAAGTGGAACCAACTTAGTCAATTAGCCAACTTATTCGCGCCGGGTTCGAAAATTGGGTTATTAAAAATTTTCTATTCAGTATCTGCCCGATGTCTAGACGTTGGTGATGTTCCATCCTTTCGAATTCATCTACATTGGCCAATCTCTAAAGAGATTAGCCATCCTTGCAGGACATATTATAGACCACTACCTGTACTCTGCGGTTTACCCGCGTTACTCTCCACTGGGTCGGAGCTTAATGTTTTGTAACCTATATGTTAATCCAGCGTATAACGTATCCTGGTACAACATTTCAGCCAATTCCGTTAAGTAATTTTGGCGTGAAAGAGTTACAAACATCCGTCCATACTTACAAACTTTCACGTTTATAATATTAGTACGATAATTGTGTGCGCAAACACTGGTGCACACTCTATTCTTTACTCTCAAAATCGATTGTGACGGTTCTACCGACACGAACGGTGAAAGACCAGGCGCAGGACCAACAGCTTAACGTTCTCTCCTAGGTACGGATGTAATATACGCAAATTTCAAACGTCGGAATGCTCCTTAGGTTTTTCTTACTAATACCATTTCTAGTAACAATTTTTTTTTCTCGACCTCGGGGCCTCGTTTAGTTACGGTAGAACATATTACCGCTAAACTAAGGAGAGTCTTATACCAATGCATAAAGTTTATTTGTTTGCTTTAACGCGCTAATCTCAGGAACAACGGTACCGATTTGAAAAATGTTATGTTAGATAGCCCATTTATCAAGAAAGGTTATGAGCTATATTTATTATGAAATTCCCACGAGTTACGCGTGTTAAACCGCACGCGGAATCTAGTTATTAATACACAAGGTGTAAAGATATACCTAACGTTCTATGAAGGTACATCTTAAGACAATTGTCACTTTCAAAGCAATCGGCTTTAGGGTCGAGAGCCCTTGAGTCCTGAGCTGCCCTTAGAACAAATCGATCGCAATGCAAAGTCAACAGATGGTAAGGGTCAAATGTTCAATCTTTGACGCTTATAGCCCTGAATACGACCTTATTAATTAATAGTGACTTGAATTTTAAGGTACCTACATTGCGAAGGACTTACACTGGCAGGGCTATTACGTATCTTATAAGTAGTTACTTGAATTTAAAGGTACCTAAATTGCGAAGGACTTATACTCGAAGGATAATTACGTAAAATATGCGACAGCGTTAACTTAGCATATTAATTGCAAAACGTCAAACCGGATGCATGAACAGCGTAAGCAAATCTCATTGCATCGTGCCAATTGTCTACGTTGCCATAGTTACCTACAACATCATCATCATCATCAGCCCGTATAACGTCCGCTGCTGAACATGGGCCTCCTCCCGGGGGAAGGTATTTGCCATAGTCACCACGCTTGGCAGGCGAGTTGGTGACCGCAGTATTATATTGTACCAGACAAGAAACCCTGTACCAGACAAGGAAACGCTGACCAACAACATAAATCGTACCTATCTATTCTAAATTAAAAAACCAAACATCTAGTGTAAATTCCGCCTAAAAATGTAACTAAATGCTGAGAAGCCTTTTTGTCCTCCCGCCCGCAAAAATTACGTTTTTCAGGAAGGAAAATAAAAAACATGCAAAAATGAAGCCAAAGACTCATAGCTAAAGTTGACAATTATCCACCAATTGTTGAGGTAACGCGACATTTTTTTACAGGTTAATCGGCTAAATGATTTAATTTAGTAATATCTCCTCTTGCGTTGCTATGGCAAGTTACGTTATTCAAAAATTATAACCAACAGGCTTTATAAATGCACAATCATTAAAAATAATTGTCAACTGAACAGTTTCTGTGTAATATAAATAATATTAAAGTGAAAAAGGTTTAATAATAATGAAAAAATGAATTTATTAAGAAGATAAATTAATAAAAAACACTATAACTAACAGATAATTCTTTCTCTATAAAATTTTCGACTAGCTAACTAACAGTAGTAGGTAGGCATAGCAAATCATACAAATCTAGTCCGTCCGTCTGTCCTGTGGCATTTATTTATTATTATAAGAAGAAATTAAAAGCGCATCCAAATTGCAATTAGTCACATTATACTTAAGTTTTATGCAACTGTCACTCTACTTTACTGTACTTTAAGGTCAAATGTCTTTCTTCCTTAAAATTTGTGGTTTAATTTATGATATAGAGATCGCAAAATTTTACTACCCCTCCTAAAATATAGATACGACACTACCAATATACATTCGAACAATTCAGCATCCATTGCGCTGTAGCTACACGACATTTATATTTACTGCTTCATATAAACGGCGATGCACTTTACATTACTGGCTTGCAGTGCAAAAACGTAGCATGTAAATATCAAAATTTATCGACCAAATCGGAACACCAAAACGTTTTATTCGAACAATGGCGACATATAAAATGAGTGTGTTCTTTAATTGCGTTTATTGTTCGTGATATAGTAATGTTCTCGCTATTAAATATGTAATGATGTAAATTAATTGATTTGGTCGTTGTATTGTTTTAATTGTAGTATTATTTGGTAGTAGTTCGCTAAGCGGCAAAGTATTGAATTCTGTACAATGTACTTTTTTAATTATAATATAATTTCTTCTCCGCGTCGTGCACTTAGGTAGCTAGCGAAAATTTGTAGGCTAGGGAAGAGTTCTGGCTGGCGAGGACCGCCTGCCACTGCCCTGTGACTGAGCGACTGTAGTCAGTGCCAGTGATCACATACTCTTTATATGTCTGCCTCTTTACTTCAGTAGCACCCTGGGTCGTGGTCCTAAACCCTATAAAGGTGTCACTTAGATATAGTGATATACTTGCAATTGCAATTTTTTCAGACGATGCAGTCTGTAGATTTGTATGATTTGTTATTTGCATACCACTGTTATTTATATTTTTTTTATTTAAAATAATATGCTCGGTGATGTATCAAAAGCCTCATGGCGGACAACACAAATGTCTGTCCGAAAAAGTCCTTCAATCTGAACGGACACTAAAATAAAGGACCTAGGCCTCAACAGTATGGCATTCATCATTATACCAGCCTGTTTTCGTCCACTGCTGAACATAGGCCTCCCCCATCGATTTCCAGCGGGAACGATTGCTAGTGGCCTGCATCCACTAACTCCCTGCGACATTTATGAGGTCGGCGGTCCATCGTGTGTATGTCATTGTGTCTGAGTATCAAGCTCCAGTTGTATGGCTGGGGGTATTGACTATCAAAACACTTGATATATTCTTGGTGACTGTATTTAAAATAGGTAACTGATACATAGAACTGAAGTGTGGCAGTCAGGTGAATCCAATATGAATGCCGGGGGTCCGTAGGTGGCAGGTGGGGTCGTTGAAACCGGTCGGCGCGGCGGCCCGGCGCAATGAGACGCAGAAACACATTGGAATCACAAGAATATCTATAGTAATAACTAGCTGACCCGGCAGACTTCGTACTGCCTCAATCGATACATACCCTACACTACCCCTACCCTACACTACCCCTACGCTACACTACCCCTACCCTACACTACCCCTACCCTACACTACCCCTACCCTACACTACCCCTATCCTACACTACTCCTACCCCTACACTACCCCTATCCTACACTACCCCTACCCTACACTACCCCTACCCTACACTACCCCTACCCTACACTACCCCTACCCTACCTCTACCCTACCCCTACCCTACACCTACCTCTAATCTACCCCTAACTTTGTCTGAAAAATAAAAATAAAAATTTAGGGGTGGACTACCCCTAACATTTAGGGGGATGAAAAATAGATGTTGGCCGATTCTCATAGATACCGGATAAGCACAAAAAATTTCATCAAAATCGGTTAAGCCGTTTCGGAGGAGTATGGCAACGAAAACTGTGACACGAGAATTTTATATATTAGAGATAGGTAATTAATTGTATCATTCTTGTACATTTCAGAGTTTAATAGTACCTAACTTAAAAAAGGTTTATAGTACAATAAACACTTAAAAACCAGTGTAAAAATAATTTCATATTTTTTATTATATTCTTTCATAGTTTAAGCTCGTAATTTAAATATTAAAAACACTTACATTGTGTGTTTTAATTAAAATATATTTCTTGAAAGTCTTGTTATGCCGTGGTAAATATTTCGTTGTTTCAACAGACTGAATATTTTATTTTACTTAAATTTTCAGTTACATCATCGTCGCTATTTAGCTAGCTTAATAATGTTAAGAGAAAATACTATTTAGGTTTAATTAAGATAATAATTATGCTTCCAAAGTTGAACAAAAATGTAAGTATTAGTGAGGTCTGTGGGCCTAAACAAAATACTACTTTTGTGGAGAGATCGCTAACGATTTTTCGGAAAGAAATACGTATTTAGCCACGAGGCTTTGGCTACTTCACCGGGCAAAAATGCGAGCAGAGCTCCAGCCTTGATAAATGGTTTAAAAACTACAAACTGAGCAACCTGCGCAAGAGGGCGCCGCGCTGGCGATGAGATTGAGGCATTATGACTTTTAATATTTTAGGGGGTTTTGTGCAACTGTCGCTCTACTTTACAGTTAGTGGGCCTGGATCCAGATCCCTGGAGATTAATGAATCTGGAGGAGCCGAAAAATTTATGTCAAGTAGCAAGTGATCTCTACACCTATGAGAATGAGGTGCGAATGTATGCATGGGTATAAATATAAATAGAACCTAACCTTATTCGACTTCGTATTAGCTTATGGTCTAAAAACTAATGTTATAACTAAAACACAACGATTTCTATGAATCGATACCATATTATATACGTATATTAAACTCTCAATTTTCCGGAGTTCAACACTTACCGACTATATTTGCATAACCAATATACTGAGGTGCCGCCCCTGTTACGAACTACCCTAGTAGCTACCCTATTATAATAATTAAATATACTACTCTTTAGTTAGAATCGATATCAATGTAATTTTTTCAGTAATATTAGGTATAAACTGGCTGCCGCGCGCGCTTTCTTCCACGTAACTCCCGTTCCGGTAAAAACTTTACAATTAAATATAGCCTTCCTCAATAAATGGGCTATATAACACTGAAAGATTTTTTATATCGGATCGGTAGTAGTAGATTTTTTAGTTTTTTAAATGGGTGTCGTAAAAGGCGACTAAGGGACATATAGCTGATGGATGGGCAGCAGCATCTATTAGCTTAGGGTTTACATCTTACTGCGATCACCAATCCGTCTGCCAAGCGTGGTGATTATATCCCTCTACGATCCTGGCCAAGGTCAGTTAAGAGGATGCCCATGTTCAGCAGGGGACGTAAACGGGCTGTTGATGATGATGATGAACGTTTATATGCAGAAAGCTACGCCGACAAATAAGCGGACAACGCTAATCCTACTAATATTATACACGCGAAAGTTTGTAAGTATGGATGGATGGATGTTTGTTACTCTTTTACGCCAAAACTTCTGAACGGAATTGGCTAAAATTTTGCACCAGGATAGGTTATACGCTGGATTAACATATAGGCTACAAAACATCACGCTCCGACCCACTGGAGCAGAATAACGCGGGTAAAACAGCGGGAAACAGGTAGTAATAAATAAAATAAAAATTAACACTTCTGTATGCGCGCCACTTTTACTTAGCCATAAGTTATCGACACACAGATAAGTTGAACTATCTGTATCAATATTGTTTTTTCAAGGTACAGTGGTCTAAACTAAACCTGTGTTCATATAAATTAATTATATAGAACCTACTTGAACAGATTGTCACCGCACCATCGGCACCTCTATGGAAATTATATTGTCTTTGCTGGTTTCGGCGGGAAATACGATCATCATCATCATCATCAGCCTGTATAACGTCCACTGCTGAACATGGCCCATGTTCAGCCTCCTACCGAGGGAGGGTATTGTCATAGTCTCCACGCTTGGCAGGCGGGTTGGTGACCGCAGTTTTATGTTGTAACACACAAGGAAACGCTGCTGCCCGTTCCTTGATATATTATTACTAAAGATGATGTTATAACAATCGGGACCAACGGCTTAACGTGCTTTCCGAGGCACGGAGGGTAGTCCCTCAACCAACCAGACCCGGAAAGAAATCTTGGAATTTACACAAAGATTTATTGTCCCGTGTGGGGATCGAACCCACGACCTCCGAGATTTAAAGCGAGCTTATTACCGCTACGCACACTACTACATACGCTACATACGCTACTATGGATGGAAATACGATCGTCTGTTGTTATTTTTCTTCTACATTATTTACAAAAACTCTGTCAATATTACCTGCTTGAAATACACAATTGTCGCAAGATTTATTGAAGTAATCATCTAATAATCCCCATCATACAGCATTATTGTATATATAGTATATTTGACTATAATTAAAAAAATATATAATTAATATTCTTTTTTACAGGTATGTACGTGAACATAATTTTCTTCAAGCAATCGCTATGTAAGTCGTTCATTATCTAATTCTTGTTTCTTATTGATTATTGATTAAACAATGAATAAATACAGACACCATTTTAACCTATCAGAATTAGGTAACTAATTGAGATTTTTATAGACCTGTAATATAAAAATAAGAAAACATATAGAAATAATATACTCAGAGCCGGATTTAGAAGACCGGAGGCCCCGGGGCAACTAAGGTAAAGAGGCCCCATGGCAAAAAATTAGTTTCTCTCTAAATGTGTAGAAAATAAGAAATACCTATCTATCTACTTTTTAGGACTATTTGAATTCTGATAGTTTACTGATTGTCTAAGCAAGTAGGTATATATGAATAACCGTTATTACATATTTAAAAACTATTAAATTAATCCTGATTCTACAAAGTTGGTACTTACTGTATGTAACACCTAAAAAATATATAAAAGAAAAGTTGTAGAGTTTACAAGTCAGAATTTAAAAGATTTTACATCACTATTGTGGGGTCCCTCTATTGTGGAGGCCCCGGGACATTTGCCCTGGATGCCCCAATATACTAAGACTCTTTTTGTCGTTACTTTAAATTGGCAGGATAACTTGCCATCACTATTTTTATCGAAACGTAACGTTAACATATTAATATAGACATATGTTTTTTACCAGCCCATTTAGTTCTACTGCTGAACATGGCTACTCTTTAACAGACCTTGGCTAGCCATCGTCGTTTAGGAATGTTGCCGTAATCACAAAATTTTAAATAAAATTTATCAAAAAAAAGGATTCCTCTGAGTTTCTTGCCAGTTCTTTTCAGAGTCGCCACGTCCAGAACTGGTGGTAGAAAAATAAAGGGACGCATCATAAAAACATGATTTAAAATATTTTAAATGTGTATATATTAATAAAGAATTTTTGACTTTGACTTTGACAACGCTGCAGGTGGATTTGAGATCGCAGTAAGATGAGAGTATCTTTGAGATGGTAAAAAATAAGAAAAGTAA
Organism: Nycteola revayana; assembly: GCA_947037095.2. NCBI lineage: Eukaryota > Metazoa > Arthropoda > Insecta > Lepidoptera > Nolidae > Nycteola > Nycteola revayana. Next base: position 13,360,196 of record OX344851.2, on the reverse strand, counting down.
GACTGCTATCAACGTACAAAGGCTCACTCAAGAGGCCAAGTGCGGAAATCCTTCAGCCCAACTAACTAACTAAGCGGCCGTTAGAGACGTGTTACAAAGCGGCCGTAGCCAGGGCAAGGGCGTCGGACTTGTGATCTTGTAGTCGCCGGTTCGATCCTATTGCATTACCGACGTAAGCCCACTCGTAACACAAGAAGGTAAAAAGTCTGCTAGAAATACTAAAAAAAAGCAAAATTATGACGACTGGTTTGGTTCTACCGTGGCCGAATGTTAAAAGCATTCGAGGCTATATATTATTAAAGAGGCAGGTTCGAATCGTTCCTGTGGTTTAAATTTTGAAATCGAATCTTTGTAGACTCCAATAACAATAACAAACAAAACAAATATTAAATTAGTTTTTACAAACGCAAAAGCAATCAATATTAATGTTCATTTGAAATGCATCAAACCACTAATTAAACAATCAAACAAATTCAGTACCTAACTAAGTGACTCTTTATTGCTTTGTCAATTATAACAACAGAGTTATTGATGTTTAAGTCTGTGTATTTCAATTTCTTTGGATAATTGAAAATAATTGGCAAATTTATTGATTTCGATAATTTCTTGGTTTATCACGAAAATTGTATTAAGATTAATAGAGGATTGTTGGGTAATTATATAAATATAATACTTTATTTTGAGCTGCTAATAAATATAGGGTATACTAATATATAAAGCTCAAGAGTTTGTTTGCTTGAACGCGCATATCTCAGAAATTACTAGGCCGATTTGTAAAAAAACTTTCAGTGTTAGATAGCCCATTTGTCAGCAAAGCTTATAGGCTATATTTATTATGAAGTTCCCGTGGGAACGTTAGCTACGCGTGTAAAACCGCATGCGGGAAGCTAGTCTAAACTAATATATAAAGCTGAAGAGTTTGTTTGCTTCAACGCGCTTATCTCACTGTTCGGATATGTAAAAATCTTCAGTCTTAGAGTGCTCATTTATCTAGGCTATATTATATTCTGAAGTTTCTTCGGATATTAGGCGTGTAAAATCGCGCAGGGGGAACTAATAAAATGTAAAAGGAAACGGCATATATTTTAAAGGCCCCTTATATTAAAAGAAATGATAGGGACGGAAGTTCGTTGCATTGCTGAACGCTCACACCTAATGTGGGGTCAGCCTTAGCAGTCAGAAGAATTTCAACCTTAAAGTACCTATTACTACGTGCCTTAATATACCCATTACACAACACGCAACACATAAACAACTCATAGTACCGTATACAAATAATAAATCAACAATATTATTAAGTTATGATATCTTATTTACCAAAGTTTTTTTTTGTGACGGTACTATGAGGGGTTGTTTCGCAATTATATGCCTTAAGCTCTTAACGTAATGGTCGGTAATGTCTTGGGTAATGAAAATTTAGAGGCTTCGTGTTATGGGTAGAGTTTCGCGAAAACAATTGCTTTGCTTAGTGTGGGGAATTTTCGGTGCGATTTTTCCTATAGGTATACGTACCTATATGTGCTTTTACGCTATTGGTTTACAGTAAATATTAGATAGAATAAGAATATAGATAAAAATAGCAAAAAACCGATTCAGGAGGATGTTAGAACTAAAATAGATTACATCCAGATTTTGATTTTGATTTGTTTCTCTTTCTATTTGTCTGCTTGTTCGGCTTTATCTTCGAAACTGTACACAAAGTATTTAAAATGTTGACATTTTAAATACTTTTAATCTTAGAAAATTAATAAGTTCCCGTGGGATAGTTAAAAAACCAAAGGAATAACAAACACCACGCGGTCAAAGTCGCGGGCATCAGCGAGTTAGTGTACAACTAGTTGATGCCTGCACACACAACTTTAAACACAGAAACAGACAGAAACTTTAAAACTAAACGTTATATACCATTACAATTATATTACTCAAGCTGACTCGACAGACGTTGTCCTGTCTTAACTAAAACTTTATATTAAATAAACTTTAAATAAATAAAAAATAAATAAAATAAAAATCATTTTTATTTACGTAAACCAATTACAGGCACTTGTAAATAGTCAAACATTAATTAGATTTTTTTTCATTATATTTGTTATTTATTTATATGTATAAAATTAATTATTTTTATATTATCATATATTTATATGTTATTATTATATTATAATTTATTTATTTATATTGTTCTTAGCGACGCAAAATGCTTGTTCTGTCTATATTATGTCAAAACAATTGTCATTATTTGGGTGGACCATGAGCATATAACGACGGACGCGCTTAAATGCTACCACCGGATCCAATGCGCCCCAACTGAGAAGATCCGGCGAAACAAACTCAGTGGGCTACTTTACTACCGGTTTCAACACGGCCCACATGAGACGGTCCGGCGAGACGTACTCAAATGGACAAATACGCGGGATTTTTGTCCAATTATTACCATTTATTTTTAGTAGGCATACACATTTATTGCCCAAACGGTTGTCTTGTTATAATTTATTTTAGTTTAATATAAGCGTGATAGCTCTAAACTAACCGTGATGTGCAATAAGAGCAGCACGCCTTTGTCAACCTACCGTACCCGTGGGAAATTCATAATAAAATATAGGTAGTCTAAAGTCTCTTCGATAAATGGGCTATCCTAACATTGACATTTTTCAAATCGGTCATTTAGTTCATGAGATTAGCACCTTCAAGCTAAAAGTGGTGACTATGGCAAAAAAAACCCACGCTTCGGAGGTGGTCCATGTTCAGCAATGGACGTTATGCGGACTGATGATGATGATGAAGCTAACAAACAATCAAACAAACTTTTCAGTTTCTGCTTTATATTACTATAGGTAATCATAAAGAGAAGCTAAAATACCACAAATTGCCTGAAATGGTGATCGAATTCAAACTAGAGCCAAAATACAGTTGAAAGTTCTAAAGCAATTTGCTTTCTAAATTGAACATGTTTTACGTCATCCACGCTAGCCAATCATATAACAAAACTTGCTTAACCACCGATAAAAGTTTACCTAATTTTATTTCATAATCTGCATTTTGGCCACTGTCCAAAATTGTATTTTAACAGAGATAGTTTAAAGTTAACGTTAGTTCTTAAACTTGGGGACACTTTTGGCCCAAAACTGGGGCCAACTTTTTTTCTTCTTTTTTAGTTGAATAACGAATGAGGAACGGGGTTAAGCGACACAAAACGTCGGCTTCTTTTGAATGTTAAGTTTTAATTTTTGAGATAAAACTTGATAAAACTTTTGATGGAAAACTTCTTTTGGCTTCGATACATTTTGGAACTTGAATTGAATATAAACAACATTGAATACTTACTGCAAAATATTGTTTAAGTCTAGTTGAGCAAATTAATAGAGGTACGCTATTTCATGAATAAGATCTTCAATCAATTTATGTAGTGATGACATATGAATCTGAGATGTGGTCTCTTACTGTGTGCTATATAAGATAGCTTAAAGTCGCTCAGCGAGCTATGGAAAGAGCTATGCTCGACATTCTGCTCGGCCTGTGTGATTGCATCAGAAATGAAGGGATTCTACAGAACAATGAATTTCGCTATCATAGCTAACGGATTAGCAAGCTGAAGTAGCAATGGGCAAGACACATAGCTCGAAGAACTGACGGCCGATGGAGATGAAAGGTTCTCGAGTGGAGACCAGGAAATGGCAAGAGCAACTTGGGACGATCATAGGGAGTCAGTGAATACAGGCTGCTACCAATCGTTCCCGCTGGAAACCGATGGATGAGGCCTATGTTTAGCAGTCGACGACAACATGCTGATATGATGAAAATGATGTTATGTCAGTATTGAGTATAAAAACAAAAAGCTGCGTCAATAAATTATCAAAATTAAATTACTTCAAGTTAATTCAAGCGATTGCCTGTCAATCGTACTAAACCTTTTTACATTGAAGCAAGTTCAAACGAAGCAGCGTTTACGACGAAGTCCATTCGACTGAGAATGGCCTATCAGGCAACACTGTCGGAATATATACGACATTATTTATTTAAATATCGAACTTGACAAATTGGATGCCAAAGTTAACAATTTGACAGTATTGCAATTTTATGAGGAACTATTTACGTTAGTTACTCGGTAGCGTAGCGGTATTTGGCTCGCTTTCAATCTCGGAGGTTGTGGGTTCGATCCCCACGCCGGACAGGAAATCTTTGTGTTAATTCTAAGATTTCTTTCCGGGTCTGGTTGGTTGAGGGGCCACCACCCATTGACCATTGTTATAACGGCATCTATAATAATCGTATATCAAGGAACGGGCAGCAGCGTTTCCTTGTGTGGTACAACATTATACTGCGGTCACTAACCCGCCTGCCAAGCGTGGTGACTATGGCAAATACCCTCCCCTGGGAGGAGGCCCGTGTGTGCAGTGGACGTTATACGGGCTGATGATGATAATGATGATGATTTATGTTGGATTGTTGATGGAAGTAAGTAAACATTAGTTCGAGGATTGTTTTTTTATCAACATTTTTATTTATATATTACAAAATGTTTATCATATTACAATATAATACTCCGATCATAGTTGTACAAAATTTCCCAAAAATTTCCGACGTGAGGATCGAACCCATGACCACCATGATGACTTAAGCTGATATAGACCCAAAATATCTCGTAGCATATTCATAAGCTTTCAATGTGACCTCACCACGAAACAGTCATTACTTAAACATTTATATTCTTGGTTACCATTAGTACTGCTCAATTTAGTTAGGACAACGATAAAGCTCAGTTAAAATGCTTTGGCCATTGAAATCTGCATTGAAATGAATGCTTTTAGACCGTACATTAAGTTTCTGAAACATTAATTTTCTTAAATTATTTTACATGTTTTGCAATTCGTTCGTTTTAAGCGTATTATACAGCTTTGAACTTCGTCTATTCGACATTTTTGAGCCTTTTTAGGAGGACACTATCTTCCCGCACCCGGTTACACTCGCGTAACTTTCGTATCAACTTCTTTATTAAATGAAGCGCTGGCGGTGGGATATTAGGGACTCGCCCTCTCCATAGCGTGGTATGCTAAACTCATACCGCGAGGAGAGGACCCTACACCACTAAAACCCCCCGGACAGTCCTTCGATCCGCCGTTGGCGGGGGCTGGGTACGCATAAGTAATCCGACCCCCCGACGGCACCCACGGCCAATGTGGCACCGCGGGATCTCCTGGGCCGACAGTGGCCCATTCGCGCAATTATAGGGAGGCCCGGAGTGTAGAGATGGCTCTACTCCTCATGGGGCGCGGTTATACTCGCGTAACTTTCGTATGAACTTCTTCATTAAATGAAGCTTATGTAACTCCTGACTCCTGGATGAAGTAGCTTCCAAATAAAGTTTTTTTTCGGATGAGTAGTTCCTGACTTTAGCGCGTTAAAGTCTGCAAACAAACACACTATTTAGCTTTATCTATACAAAACTTCAGCAAAAATTTAATTTATCTAACCACTTGTTTTTTTTTTCATGAAGTATAAATTTGTTTTTTTTTGTGTCATCAATTGTTTATGTTAAGCTATCTGGGGATATTGTTTATAGACTGGGCTTAACCTTTATTTGGTTACTAGATTCCTGCGCGCGGTTTTGCTCGTGTTACTCCCGCTTCCATGGGAGTTTCATAATAAAATATTTTTAATTGTTATATTATATAATTATTATATTATTTCATGCCTTCCTCAATGGGCTATCTAACAATGAAAGATTTTTTCAAATCGGACCTGCAGTTCCTGCGATTAAAGCGTTCAAACAAACAAACTCTTCAGCTTTTTATATTAGTATACATTCATGTTTATGAAATAATGAATTTATGCTGAACTTAGGTATTTACATACACTTGTACTTGTCAAATCACAATGAAAAATAACTGCAATTAATAGGTATTATTTTAAGAATTAAACTACTTAGGTAACTATAACTAGCAAGTGCAACCTGTGAGTGCTGCTAATTGTAGGACATTACAGACAATGTACTCCGTCTGTCCATACGTCATTAATTCCTCTATTTATAATAAGTTTATATTTACATTAAATATTATAGGTATATATATATATATATATATATATTTATAAAAGCATACAATTAAGTGACATACACCTGGCACCCTTAAGAGGGTAGGACCACAACCCAGAGGTTCTGTGTGTTGTAATATAATATATCTGTTAGTTTCCCAAATAATAAATAAAATGCTTTTACGTTTAATATCAGAATACCAACACAAACATGAGCAGGTGGTCTATAAGGAGAGCCCAATCACTAGGTTTCAGTTACTAGTAGTCGACTATCCATTATTGTGTGCTACCTCGTTAGGATCACATCTCTATGAACCCATATCGCCGTAAAAATCGATACCTGCTACACGAAATTTCGACTCAATTTCTTTAACTATAGAGTCGTGTTTTGTATGGCTGAGTGTGGTTGTTAAGACGTTTAGTGATTGGGTTCTAGGTATGTGACTAGCACGTTTTCCTAAGCTCTTCAATCTGTTACTTAGTACGAGACGTGTTGAGATGCTTCTTGGGTTATTGTAGCTTTTAGGTTGTTAGTTATTTACTTTATATCTAAACTTAACTATACAAACAAATAAAAATGAAGTGTCTGGTTGTAATGGAGAAATATTAGGTTTCTAAATATATATCTATACCTACTTATATAAAAAGATAAACAGTTTTATTTTGTTAGCTAGAAATTTGAAAAATTCTTTTAGTGTTAGATAGCTCAATAGACTAGTTGACCCATATGAAATTATGTTACAATAATTACTAGCAGTGTTTTGCAGTCTACTAGTATTCTTGTTACCCCCTCGTTCTAAGCTCAAATGCTTGTGTTACGAGTGGGTTCACGTCTGTAGTGCAATGGGTGGGGTTCGAGCCGGCAACCTCAAGATCATAAGTCCGATACCCATTGGGATACGGCCGCTTTTTATATTAGTTTATGTCATTAATTTCCGAAAACGCGATCAGCCATTTTGAGACGTTATAGATCTCGTTAAAAAAACAAGAACGCAAACTTTTACTATTACATTTTCTGAGTCATGACGTCATCGATCTAGGATTGACGTCAAGACACAAAACCAAAATGACTGACATCGTTTTCATCCCTAAATGCTAAGTCAATTTTAAAATATTTATTTTACCACTTTATTGACCTCAAAATAATACGATATTTTCTTCTTGGTCTAGTAAAACTATTCTTAACCATAAGGTTAAGAATATTTTTATAAAAAAATAATTTCTAAAAAGTGTCAACTAGCCTATTATTGATAAAGGTTTTATTATAAGTTCATATTTAATTTTGAATTTCCCACGGGAACGGGAGTTACGCGGGTGAATACGCGGGAGGGCGCGGGATGCTAGTAATATGTAAAGCTGAAGAGTTTGTTCGCTTGAACGCGCTAAACTCAGGAACTACTATTCGGTCCGATTTGAAAAATTCTTTCACTGTTAGATAGCCCATTTATCGAGGAAGGCGCTTATATTTAATTATGAGGTTCCTGCGCGATCAGGAGCTAATCGGGTGAATATATTAAGGTTCAAACCGTCACCCAATTATTTCTTAATACGACATTTCACTGAAAATTTTATTTTATGTCATAAACAAGTAGTTTCTTATAAACTTTTAAACTTTCGCGTATCATAATTATAATATATAATACTAGCTGACCCGATACATACCCTACACTACCCCTACCCTACACTACCCCCACCCTACACTACCCCTACCCTACACTACCCCTACCCTACACTACCCCTACGCTACACTACCCCTACCCTACACTACCCCTACCCTACACTACCCCTACCCTACACTACCCCTATCCTACACTACCCCTACCCTACACTACCCCTACCCTACACTACCCCTACCCTACACTACCCCTACCCTACACTACCCCTACCCTACACTACCCCTACCCTACACTACCCCTACCCTACACTACCCCTACCCTACACTACCCCTACCCTACACTACCCCTACCCTACACTACCCCTACCCTACCTCTACCCTACCCCTACCCTACACCTACCCCTACCCTACACCTACCTCTAATCTACCCCTAACTTTGCCTGAAAAATAAAAATAAAAATTTAGGGGTGGAGTACCCCTAACATTTAGGGGGATGAAAAATAGATGTTGGCCGATTCTCATAGATACCGGATAAGCACAAAAAATTTCATCAAAATCGGTTAAGCCGTTTCGGAGGAGTATGGCAACGAAAACTGTGACACGAGAATTTTATATATTAGAAGATATTTGTGAAGTCGGTTAAAATAAAAAAAAAAATGAACTCAGTGAGTGAAGTGTGCAACCGGCCTAACGATACAAAATAAATTAAAACTGAGGGTAGTTGGTAACTCGACGCCCTCAACTACGGAGCGACACCGCCGAGCCAGTCTGCCCGCGACCACGATCAATGTAACTTGATCGAAACGTCGGGTAATATAAACAGGTAATATATCGCGTTAATACCTGTGTGCTATATATTATAAGTAGTTTCTTATTTTAAATAATGGATTCACCATTGTTATCCATTATCCTTCGTTCGTCTTTAGTAGATTGCATATTTAGTTTACACCAGTGTTTTTTAATCTGTGGGTCGCGACCCCCTGGGGGATCGTGAAGCCAAACTCGAGGGGTCGTCAGTAAAAGGCTGTGTCAACTTTCATCGTGCTTATTTAAAAAAATACTAGCCAAGTGCAATTTCACTCGCGCACGAAGGGTTCCCTACCATTTTCAAGCCCTGTTGCCGTTTGTTGTATGGGAGCCACTCTTAAATAGGGTCCCGTTTTTACCCTTCGGGCACGAAACCCTTTAAAATCGTAAAAAAACAATTTTCGTAGTCTTTTAAATTATCTATGTGTTTGTCTATGGCGCAAGGCGGTCGCAAGAATCATTCAACCCGTAATGCCGCGTCCTGGACGCCAGCGGTCGGAGCGGGCGGCGCGGGCGACGGCACGCGCGTCTTTATCAAAGTTCATAGATTAGTGTAAAGCTGTTCTCGACGACAGCGGTGCGGGCGGCAGGTTTTCCTTAGGCACCGCCCGCGCCGCCCGCTCCGCCCGCTCCGCCCGCTGGCGTCCAGGACGCAGCCTTAAGAGGACACGTAATCAAAAAGATGGAAAAACACTGTTTACACAATAGTCCATTAGTGCATTGTTCCTTATTGTCATGACATAAAACACCCTATTGAATTCTTATCTCAGAAAATCATTCTGTAATATACATATCAAGTTTCTGTACTTAGTTTATGACAGCACTCTTTTTTTTTAAAGGGACTTTTCTCTCCCACTCTCCACTTCTCCACTTCTTCTGTTAAAAAACTAATAAGTTGAAACAACGACACAAAAGATGTGTCGTTGTTTCAACTTATTAGTTTTTAAACTTTATTTAAAAAGACATTTTGACCAGTAAGTCGCCACTCCAATGGCCTCTGTGGTTCCCGCTATCGGCTTCTCCATCGTGCACCTGCTGTGGTGTGCGAAATAGACTGTGGTTGGGTGCCACAGTGACATTGTATATCGTTGTCGTCAATCATGCCCCACTTGTGCAGATTGCAACTCCTGTAAGCCACGTTCAACAGCGGCACACACGTAAGGCCCCTCGCCCACGGCGACTTTTTGCAGCGATGCAGTAGCGATGATGTCGCGCGTTTGCATCGATACAGTCGCGATGCGGTCATTAGCTGTGTGCTATCGCCCACATAACCACGATTCAGTCGCGACGCTGTAGCGCGTTTACGAAACGCGCGATTGCATCGCTGTAAAAAGTCGCCGTGGGCGAGGGGCCTAAGAGACTCTAAACTGTTAGGTTCAGGCTGGTCCCGGAACACCTAAATGTCTTGAATACCACATCGAATATAATCAGTTAGTTTATAGGAGGAGTTGGAAAGTAAATTCCACTTCCCTCCAGCGCAACGCGGGAGACATAAATGAACGAATGAGCACTCTATTGTTGAAAACCTAAATTCTTTTAAATGTTACATATACAAGCATTTAGCTTCAATTTATATCAACGAGACAAGCAAATAAGAGTTCCCCGAGCTGTAATTTACTTTGCACAGAAAACAGTCTTTGTGGCGTAGTATAAGTCTCGGAGGTCGTGGGTTCGATTTCCACGCCGGACAAGAAATCTTTGTGTAAATTTTAAAGCGGCCGTAGCCCAATGGCTAGGGCGTCGGACTTGTGATCTTGAGGTCGCAGGTTCGAACCCCACCCTATTGCACTACCGACGTGAACCCACTCGTAACACAAGCGGTTTAGCTTAGCACGAGGGGTTAACAAGAATACTAGTAGACAGCAAGCCACGGCCAGTAATCATTAAAAAAAAAAACTAAGATTTATTTCCGGGTTCAATTACCAACCAACCAGTGGATGGTAGTTGAACGCGAGAATAAATTTTATTATAAAACATTTTTCAAGTTATCGCTGCCTCATGCTACCATGAAAAAAAATTGTAAATGAACAGAATGTATACAAAAACAGTACACACGCCACAACAATAACGAGCGAATAAGCCCAAATAGGTCTTTTTATGCCTCGGTAATGAGCTGACTACATTTACATGTCGATGCCAATGTAACAATCAGATGCAGCTTTAGCTGTTACTCAGCAGTGCGGTAAATGTATGCTTTCATTTCGATGTTCGATGTTAGACTGTTTTGGATACCAACCAAATTTTAACTTAAACACTATTAGCAAAGAGTTGCATTTTGATTGCACATTATTGACTGTCGAATTGAGATTTTCGGTATAAGATATTTTCGAAAATAGGATGATTTGAATTTAATCGTTTATTCAATATTTATAGAGATACGAATCTAAATGTGCTCTACGATAAAGAGTTTTAATCACATGAAATTACAGAATAATTCTCGTTAAATCAAAACATTACTTTGTGACACTATTATTTGTATTTAGCCACGAGCTAGCTTTTGCTACTTCACCGGGAATATATTCGAGCAAGATTCCAGTAGAATTAAATAGTTTTAAAACTACAACTTTCGGTCTATGTTAATGTCATGGGCAACTAGGACTTCGAGTCTACGAGGGCATAGAAAGGTTTTAAATCTAAGGGTTGGGAGTGCGCGTCTGGCCAAAGCGTTACAAGAGACAAATATGAGTAATATAATATGAAATATGATTCCTATCAGTCTTTAATTGAACTGCTATAATGGCAAGACATTACCATAATCATAATAAAATAACGGCGTAACAAATATCGTCAATCTTTTATAATAGCACAACAATTAAATTCTCAACTTTACCATTCAAATAAATTCATCCCATTTAAAAACACAATGAGAATAAATGTAAACGAATCTAGCGAAATGCATTAGTTGTTAAGCTAAGTTCTTCGCGTTACTTAAATCTATGAACTTATACAAACAATAGTTAGATAAATTACCGATAGATGTCGCTTCAAAGTAAAGTTTTGGTGCTAGTTATAGCGGGAAGCGATTTTATTAGCGGATTTTGGTCTCAGGTTCAACAGATGATGAGCAATGTACAAGCGGCCGTAACCCAATGGCTAGGGCGTCGGACTTGTGATCCCATTGCACTACCGACGTGAACCACCTCCGTAGCGTAGCGGTAATTGGCTTGCTTTAAATCTCGGAGGTCGTGGGTTCAATCCCCACACCGGACAATAAATCTTTGTGTTAATTCTAAGATTTCTTTCTGGGTCTGGTTAGTTAAGGGACTACCCTCCATCCTCGGAAAGCACGTTAAGCCGTTGGTCCCGATTGCTATAACATCATTTATAATAATCGTATATCAAGGAACGGGCAGCAGCGTTTCTTTGTGTGTTACAACATAATACTGCGGTCACCAACCCGCCTGCCAAGCGTGGTGACTACGGCAATACCCTCTCTCGGAAGGAGGCCCATGTTCAGCAGTGGACGTTATACGGGCTGATGATGATGATGAATCATTATTATAATAGGATAAATAATTCTAAAGACTAAACATACCTACGAAATAAAATAGCCTACAATTAAAACTACAAAAAATAAAAACTAACACATAACTAAAATTTGTTCTACTAAGTAATAATTACGTACGGGATAAAAGTTAATTAATGTACGAGATAAAAATTAAGGATATAGTTAAAGCTTATAATGCAAATTTCATCTTCGTCTTTCTCATTATGACAACCTTCGTAGCGAAGCGGTATTTGGCTCGCTTTAAATCTCAGAGGTCGTGGGTTTGATCCCCACGCCGGACAGGAAATCTTTGTGTAATTTCTAATATTTCTTTCTGGTTCTGGATGATTGAGGGACTACCCTCCGTGCCTCGGTAAGCACGGAGGGAAGTAAGTTAAGCCGTTGGTCCCGATTGTTATAACATCATCTATAATAATCGATTATCAAGGCATGGGCAGCAGCTTTTCCTTGTGTGGTACAACATAATACTGGGGTCACCAATCTGCCTGCCAAGCGTGGTGACTATGGAAAATACCCTCCTCGGGACGCGGCCCATGTTCTTCGTGGATGTTATAATGAAGGATGATATTATTATTGATAATAATATCATCAAAATAAATCACTCCCATATCCCACCGCTTACACTCTGACCGCACCTTAATTCTCCCAGATTAATCTGATACAATTTATATGTGCATAAGTTTGTGTTAAGTTTGCAAAGTTAAAATGTTTACCGTTGCTGTTTCAAGTTCAAAGTTGAATAAATTATTATAAAACATGACTGAAGGACTTTAACCATCTTAGAATTTGGGAACAAATTAATTTAGATTTCATCCATACTAATTTTATTAAATTCGTAGGGAAGTAGCTTTTAACTTCGATTTCTCCAAGAAACAGAACATATATAACCATAATTTATGATTTTGAAATGTGTTTTTTTGCATCAAGTTTAACTTGTTAAGGTAGCAGTGCTCCTTAGAAACGCGTAAAGCGGTACTCTAGCCTTAATAAATGGTTTAAAAACTACAAGCTAAGCAACTTGCGTAAGAAGGCGCCCTTTGTAGGACTTGAACTACTGCGCAGAGCAGTTGCTGGCAGGGGATTGAGGAATGATAACTTTCAATTTTGAAGGGAATTTTGTGGAACTGGCGCTCTACGTTTCTTCGGACTTAGAGTCTACGAGGTCATTAGAAGGTTTTCGTTCCTCTAAGTGTGTCTCTATACTGCGCGGTCATCAACCCGCCTGCCAAATGTGGTGACTTTGCCCGGGGTCAGGTCGGTTTCTCTGACCAGAGCCTCGTGGCATTTGCCAACGCTATCTACTTGTAGTTCAGTCACTAGAATCAATATAGATGCGCTTTCAAAATCGACCAGTTCTTTAATAACATTAGCACGTACATCCTCACATTTTTCAGTTCACAGTATAAAAGCTTCCAAATCTTCCATTCCTTAAAACTTTGAGCTTAGAGCCAGGGGACAAAAGTCCCGTCCGTCCCATAAGGTCAGGTGAAGTGGTGGAACGTAGTCGGACTTTGCTTGACATGTCTGGCAACATCGTGCGACATGGGCCATCACTACAAATTTAAGTTGCGCGATGTCGCCAATGTGCCTTAATTATGTTGAGTGAAATCCAGCAACGTCAAAGTTTTAAGTAATTCATAAGATAGGATTCACCGTTTAGTGTCTAGCTCAGAATAGACCACCTCATATCTTCCTAACTTTTAACTAAGGGACATACAGCTCATGGATAGGAAGCAGCTATCGGCTCAAAGATAATGCTTCCTTACTGTGATCACCAATCCGCCTGCCAGGCGTAGTGATTACGGCAATATCCCTGAACTACCCTGGCTTACCACGGTCTGTTAAGCAGAAGGTCCATGTTCAGCAGTGAACGTAAATGAGCTGATAAAGTAAAGGAATAAGATTGGAAAGACGGGGAACAAAAACTGTCCTCCTGAGGGAGGGTACCCACGACCTCCGAGATTTAAAGCGAGCCAAATACCGCTACGCTACGGAGGTTGTTTGTGTTGTGTAAAACTGTCATGCTTCAAAGGTTTTATATTGCTGAACAAAATACCTATTTTTCAAAATTTAGGTTAATAAATTTAGACCACAGGCAGAACTCGAACCTGCATCCTAGGTAAAGCTTAACCACGAATTGGCTTCGGTACCTCAATCGGTCGACGAAATTAATCAATCTCTTTTATAACACGTCTCTAAGGGGAAATTTTAATATATTAAATACTCTGAAATTGGCAATGTCTCCACTGATAACGGTGAAAGCCCGTTCAGTGAAGGAGAAGATTGGAAATCCATTTGTCACAACCGCTTGACATGTCTTTTCACAATTTAACGACACTTATCAGGGGACATTTGTCCCCTAGTGTAACCCTGACTTAAAATTCTACGCGTGAGAATTTCGAGCTTAAAATAGAGGTTGGAACTGGAACTCAGATTTTCCTCATTCCGCGAAATAGATTCGGGCAATCATTCCTTTTTAGCCCGACGTAAGTAACGAGTGTAATTTTCTGTCTGCGAAGTCCATTTTGGTACAATCTTGAAGATAATAGTTTAGATGTTGTCTGTTTTTCAAATGGACTGTGTTAGTGGAGGATAATTCAGGGTTCTTTAGTGGGAGAGAGAAATGAGATTCGTATACTCGAGTTGCCAACTGAAAACCAGCGCTAGGTATCGCCTAGCCTGTGGCGACTTTTTCGGCAGAACATGCAAGGCGTCTTAATGTTTTGAACATTTAGCTGAATGTTATATGTAAAATCTTGTGTGTTGTGCTGAATTAAATGTATTTTCTTTCTATAAAGTACAAACTGTTAGTGTGTCCTAAGGAAGGAAATTTATACTTATACTAGTTTATCCCCAAAAATGTATCCGTCGAATAAGACGAACCTCACTCGCCGTTATGTATAGTGAAGTAGCAATATCCGTTAGCTAACTATAATTGCCGATCAGAAAAAAAAACTACGTTCGACTAAAATAGTTACAACAGGCACGGTTTTTTTCTCGCTGATGCCCGTTCCCTGGTATACGCTAGTTGTATGAATGATAATAATCAGTGCCAACGGCTTAACGTGTTTGTGAGGCACAAACACGTTAAGCCGTTAGTCGGGTAGTCCCGTAACCGGATCCGGAAATCAATTTTATTTTACACAACGATTTGTTTTCCGGCATGGGGGTCGTACCCACGACCTCCGAGAGTTTTACTGTTACGGCACGGAGGTTATCTATAAATTTAGAATACAACACATGGTTTCATTTTTTGCACATAGATATTCCATCATCATCATCACCATCAGCCCGTTAAACGTCCACTACTGAACATGGGCCTCCTCCCGAGGGAGGGTATTTGCCATAGTCGCTTGGCAGGAGGGTTGGTGACCGCAAGATTATGTTGTAACATACGAGGAAACGCAGTTATCCGTTCCCTGGTTTACAATAATTATATGTAGATGTTATAACAATCGGGACCAACGGATTAACGTGCTTTTCGAGGCACAGAGGGTAGACCCGGAAATAAATTTTAGAATCTATACAAAGATTTCTTGTCTGGCGTAGGGATCGAACCCATGACGTCCAAGACAAATACCGCTTTGCTGCAGAGTTTGGCTAGGGTTAATATTACTATTTAAAACATAGTTTAACCAGAGACGGTGGAAATCCTTAAAAACATGTAAAATATAACCTACACTCAAACGCTTACATATTTTATATTAAAATTCGCAAACCCTTTTAAAAGATTAGCACTAATGCTTTCGAGGTTTGCACAAAGATTATCCTTCACTGTGCTATTAAACCACTAGATATTTAATTGAGCATAATAATTTAATATTAAAAAGGTATTGACACGTCCCTTGCTTACTATCCTTATCTTTACTAATATTATGAACTAGCGACCCGCCCCGGCTTCGAACGAGTGTCATGCTTATGTATCATACATATAAACCATCCTCTTGAATCACTCGATCTATCAAAAAAAACCGCATCAAAATCTGTTGCATAGTTTTAAAGATCTAAGCATACATAGGGACGGACAGACGGTTGTTTTATACTATGTAGTGATGCGAAAGTAACTTTGTCTGTCTGTCGGTCGGCCTTTCACGCCAAAAATACTGAACTGAATCTGATTTCAATGAAATTTGGTACACAGATAATGTAGAACCTGCGATAGGTAAGGGTCTTTTTGGGACTTATCCCTCCCACACTCCTGCCACTGTAGGTAACTCACTCACTCCTGTAAGCCAGAATCAACAGCGGCCAGGGCCGTCTTTCACCTATTAGAGGCTCTTGGCACATTTATATATAAAGATAATAGGGCCCCTATTTTTTTTGGCATACTCCTATTACCGATTGTGAAGCAGCAAGATTCGGGGTCCCCAAAAACGTAATCTACACTAAGCATCTACGATTAGTCATAGAGTGGCTATCAGTTATCGTTTGGAGTAGGGACTAGGGGGCCCTAAACCAACGTGGGGCCCTGGGCACGTGCCGAGTGTGCCCAGTGGAATAGAGGGGCCTGACAGCGGCACACATGGAAGAGGCTCTAAGCTGTTTGGCTCAGGCTGGTTTCGGGACACCTAAATGTCTTGGATCCCGCATCGAATTTATAGGAGGGTCTTATAAAAATAATTTAAACTGCTACTCAAAAACACTATTCCACGCGGATGAAGTCGCGGGAAAGGTAGTATAAATAAAAATAAAAAAAGTTTTTATTCACGTAAACCTATTACAGATAGTAAATAGTCGAAACATATGTTGGTTTATTTTTGAACTGTGTTAAAAACTGTGTTAAATTAATTAATTTTATTTGGTTATTGCTACTTATAATAATAGTTTATATAGCTTTAGCCTTAATGCTATCAGATATGAAAATACAATATTATTTTATTATTTTATATCTATGATTAAATCTAAGTTTATATATATATATATTTAGACGGACCATAAGTATCTCGAAGAACGCGCTTTAGTGCTACCACCGGATCCAATACGCCCCAACTGAGAAGATCCGGCGAAACAAACTCAGTGGGGTTATTCTAGTGCCGGTTTTAGCGCGGCCTCATCGAGACGATCCGACGAAACATACTCAAATGGGCATGTCCAAGAAGTATTGGTCCAGTTACTTTTATTATTTAGTTGGCATTCACAATATTATGCACTAGCTTCCCGCGCGCGGTTTCACCCGCGTAAAAACTTCATAATAACCTTATCTATACTATAGCCTTCCTCGATAAGTGGGATATCGAGCACTGAAATAATTTTTCAAATCGGACCAGTAGTTTCTGAGATGACCGCGTGATTTCATTCACGTTAGGTGGCTACTCCAACAAGTAATGATTATTAAAGCTTACTAGCTGCGCCCGGCGGTATTATCCGCGTTGCTCTGCTCCAGTGGGTCGGAGCGTGATGTAATGCATGTAATGCCTATATTTTAATCCAGCGTATAACCTATGCCGGTGCAAAATTTCAGCCAATTCCGTTCAGTAGTTTTGGCGTGAAAGAGTAAGAAACATCCATCCATCCATCCATACTTACAAACTTTCGTGTTATTATATTAGTAGGATAACTTGTTCCAGACTAAATCCTATCCATGTGCTAAATGCATAATATTATTATGTTGTAAACTTATTATAACTATATATTTACCACAGCGGTATCTATTTTCCATACAAATTTCTACTACCTTGATGCACCTACCACACTGTCTCTACATCACCTAATGGTAGACTGGGAGAAAATGCCTCAGGCATTTAGTCCACCATGTACTATATTAGTGCTTAAGTTATAAATAAAATAAAATCTGAATCTGTTAAGCAGTTTTTCTGCGAAGTATTTCTAAACATCCTTCAAGTATACAGTTTAAGTATTTTT
This sequence comes from Nycteola revayana, assembly GCA_947037095.2. Taxonomy (NCBI): domain Eukaryota; kingdom Metazoa; phylum Arthropoda; class Insecta; order Lepidoptera; family Nolidae; genus Nycteola; species Nycteola revayana. The sequence continues at coordinate 13,342,377 of OX344851.2, read as the reverse complement.
AACATTTGCTCCTAAACATCGGGAACAAATGAAATCGCTTTCTATTGTACACAGTTTCCATTACTGGCATACATCCCAACATAATTCCGACCTCTTATCCGAATGTCGGATAAATTTTATCCGAATATGTCGGATAAATTCCGCGCAGCCCTGAAACGTGTTTACGTTCAGTGATGGATCGGCTCCCGCCACCCGTTGCCTTGTGTACTTTACACAGATGTTGGTTGAATAGATGTGTCTAGTTTTGTGCAAATTAATAGGGATTTAATTGTTTAAGAAATCATGTCCACACGGGACATCACTCTGCTCCAGTGGGTCGGAACGTGATATTTTGTAGCCAATATGTTAATTCAGCTTATAAACTATCTGCGTGAAACTTTCAGCTAAATTAATTCAGTAGTTTATGCATGAAAGAGTTACAAACATACATACATACTTTCGCATTTATAATATGAGTAGGATTAGTAGGATGTAACGGTTTTGTTTATATTTCATCTATACAATAAATATAATAACAATTATTACTTTACTAAATATAATTAAAACTAAAATAAAAGTATCCTTTAAATTAAAATAACATTAAAAAAATAAATTTTACTACTAAATCTTAACTTATTAAAAATGCGCAAGCAAAACCGGCGCATAGATCGCGTCTAGTTGTTTATCTCGTTCACACAAAATTATAAGGAACTGGTTTGTGTTGCGGTCGCGTCGTCTCATTCACTGCTACCTATCGTTAAAATACTTTTAATGTCAACTTATAATAATTAGATCGATCGTTGGGGAGGCTTATGTTCAACGATGGACGACGACGAGGTTGATATTATGTTGATTAACATTACTTTTAATGTCTTCTTATAATAATTAGATAATACAACTAAATGCCACAGGACAGTCGGACAGACTACCTACGTAATCTGTAGATTTGCTGTTGCCTACTACCGTTAGTTACTTAATATTATATTTCATACAGTAAAACTTGTCTGTTACTTATAGATTTTTTGAAATTTAGCTTATTATTTTGCAATGTAATAAGATAAATTAAATAATTATATAAAAATACTGGACAAGTATCGTTTATATCTTCGCTTAGTTCAAATAATAATAATAAAAAAAAATATTTCACATTGCTTGTAGCAGGTTGGTCAGTCTCATCGTAGAATTGGCGGCGCGCGTGAATTGTAATGCCAATATTAAGAAGGCATAATTCCCGCGCAATTTGAACACGGAACGCATTCTTTCCGCGTAGATTCCATTCAAGTCGCGCTCTTCTCTTCGCTAACATCGCTCTTACTGTAAACATTTACCGCTGTTTTTGAGAAACTAACATCAAGTATTTAAATACCTAAATATGCTGAATAAAATTAATTTAATTTAATTTCATTAGTGCTAGGCTTTTGCTACTTCACTGGATATAATAACAAGCTGGGATCCTTACTATTGGTTAAAATCTCTACAATTCTAAGGTTTTTATTTTTATCAACACACATTTACAATGTAGCAAAACAGTATTGTTATCATCATCATTTCGGCCATAGGACGTCCACTGCTGGACATCGGCCTCCCTCATAGATCTCTAGTTGTTACGGTTGGAAGCGGCCTGCATCCACTGCGATCCCACGGCCTTGCCCAGATCATCCGTCCATCTAGTTAGTGGACGTCCTACGCTACGCTTGTCGATACGCGGTCTCCATTCGAGAACTTTTCGGCCCCCACGGCCATCTGTTCTCCGTGCTATATGGCCTGCCCATTGCTACTAGTATTGTCATATCCAGTAACAATTAAGCTACATCTTTGAACACTCGCAAACTGTCAGAGGGCGCGTTTGATAAATGCGTGCGTCACTTTTGGCTAACATTTATTTTTATCAAATTGGAATTTTATTCGACTTCAATTCTTGCCATTGACGAGAGTTCATTTGTGGATCAGCTGAAGGGTTTATTCAATTTGGTATTGATAAATTACGTGCCTCGTAAAGCACGTTAAGGTCCCCATTGGTATAACAACATCTATACTAAGCGTCCATAGCCCAATGGCTAGAGGCGTCGGAGTTGTGATCTTGTGGTCACAGCTGTAGTAGTAATCTTTATAGAAAAAAGGGATGCCTTCTAAAAAAAATTGGTCCATTTGTCCGCCATTTCATCATCATCATTCGTCATTTCAGCCGCAGCACGTCCACTGCTGGACATAAATCTCCAGTTGTTGCGGTTAGAAGCGGCCTGCATCCATCGTGATCCCGCGGCCTTTACCAGATCATCCGTCCATCTTAATAGGTGGACGTGCTTGCCGATCCGCGGTCTCCATTCGAGAACTTTTAGGCATCAACGGCCATCTGTTCTCCGTGCTATATGGCCTGCCCATCCACCAGTTAGATTACCAAAAAATACTGGACACGTATTTGTTATATACCGTAAAACCTTACAAGATTGCCCAACTAATCTGACTTTGCCCAGCATGGTACTTTTCACAAATATTTAAAAAACCGTCAACATTGTTTAGTTACGTTTAATACTTAATCGATGGAAGAAATTTGAATATATTTCTGGCAACACTACGTAACTGATTTTTCCTTACGTCACTTCAGTCGGCTGTTAAACTGTGTTGAAGTTGGTGGTGTATTTTGCGGGCCAAAATTCGTGTAAAAAACTTTTTCGGAAACTCTATTTGTAATAACAGCAGGTAAGTAAGTTTTTAACCACTGTAACATTGTAAAATATACAGATAAATCATCGAATATCTAACGAGAAATCTCGCTTAAATTCGAAAATATGACGGTGGGCAATGTCAAATTAGTTTTTCTAAACCAGTTGTTACGACTTTGCCCACCAATCTTTTATCGTTAGGGTTGTCACTTTAATATTAAAAATGATCTGAGATAAGTAGGTACTTTGTTTGACATTAATTTCGGAACTATGTTAGTAATGCTGATAGAATGAGAGTATACATGTGGTATAAAATAAAATTTTGTTACAAAATAAGATAGTTCGCTTATCGTGAACTTTTAAAAGTAGTGAGTAGTATACTAAGTCCTAAAAATTGTTTTTTTAGGACTTAGTATACGTAGGTACACGTAAGTTACGTGTGAGAAAAAAACGATTTTTATAGTGGTTTCTTAGCAGTTCAATAACCTTATTTTTATTCAATTAAAGTCATTTTTTTGTCATTTATTTCAGGCTGAATAATATTAAACACACAAGAAAAAACAGCAGAATTTTAGGATCAAGAGCATACCGAAATTATTCTAAGGAAATGTTAGAGTTAGCGATTGACATGGTGGAAAATAACAAGATGTCAAGTCGAGAAGCAGAAAAGAGGTTCGGGATCCCTCGACGGACGATATTAAACAAAGTTAAAAAAAAACACATGAAACCGGCTGAAGGACAAAAGAAATTCACTGACGAAGAAGAAGAAAAACTGGTAAACGTGTTGTTAGCTTCAGCAGATTACGGCAGCCCCTTACAAGTCCGGCAGTCTATAAAGTCAATGTTCCTATTACGTTTATTAAGATTTGATATTAATCTTTTTTATATTGTTTGTTTTAAAGCTAGTTAGCATTTGCTTAAATATTGTAAATTTTATAATTGTTGAAATATTTTTATATTAATGTTTAAAAGCGAGCTACGTGATCCTAACGTAACTGCGTACACCGTACTGACTAACAATTAAAAAGTGACAACCCTAGTTCATCATTTTATTTGAATGAAAAATTACAAAAAAATTGTTGCAACTTTGCCCACTCAAATTTGACAGGTAATATAAACGCTTAAACGTTTGCAGTTAAGGTCCGATGATAGAATGACTATTTTTCTAAAATGACCCTTAAAGATTATGTTCTTAAAGTAGAAAATAATGTAGTTACGGAGGTTTTTGCAAAATGGGCAAAATTGGAAAAAGTTCTATATATTTGGCCCGTTCTCCAAATTGAGGTTTTTATCACATAAACATTCATTGTGTTGATGTTATCATAGTATATTCTATGCAAAGAACACTACATATTATATCAATGATGTAGCACAATCATAAATTTATAGAAATATTATTGAAAAAAATATTTAAGGTGGAATAAGAAATCGCAAGAAATCTGGGCAAAGCTGTACGGTTTTACGGTATCAAATCTATAAAAATTGACAAAGATACTGAGCAACATGAGGCAACAAAGTTCAATTGAGGTGGGCTTGTGACGTCGCTATTTGGTAAAATTGTACCTATAAGTGACGTCATATTATGAAATTAGTTACTTAGAAATTAGAAGTTTACGGCAACAATAAAAACAAAGAATTTAATAGTTGTCTCTATTAGCACAGTTAGTATAGACGATGTTACAACAATGGGGATCTTAACGTGCTTTACGAGGCACGTAATTTATCAAATTGGTTGTCGGCCAAGCGTGGTGAGGTTGTGACACTCCACTCCTTCGGGGGGGACCATTATTAAGGTCTACTGGTACCTTGAGCACCAGTAGACCTGAATAATGATGATGATTTTCATTCGAATTAATCATTGATTTTGAACATGATCCAATGGATAAATTTTAATCAAACTATACGCGAATGAAATCGCGGTCTAAAGCTAGTAAATATTCGTATTCCTTTGATTATAATCCGTTACATTTATCTTACTTACCTTATATATAGACTATTTACATAGTTATAGTAAATATTGAAGGGTAATCCCTTTGATGATACAACGTTATGATTTTCAAACAAATCTAAAATAGATTTTGATGTATTATATCAAAGGGAAGCGTAGAACATTATTACTACGAATACGATTTAATACTGTTGAGGCATATTATGTTGGGTTATTTTTTATGTTTTGATTAACCTGATGGAGTGCACAAAGATGATTGAGTATACTTATATATACAATATATTTACTTATACCACTAACTGTCCCGCGCGGTTTCAGCCTTTCACAAATAATTGTTTGTAGTGAGCATGCTTTAAATCTCGGAAGTCGTGGGTTCGATCTCCACGCCGGACAGAAAATCTTTGTTTAAATTCTAAGATTTCTTTCCGGGTCTGGAATTGAGGGACTAACCTCCGTGCCTCGAAAAGCATACCGCCGCTGCAGCGTATTCGCCCGCTGGCGGTGGTATATGTGGGACTCGCCCTCTCGAGAGGACCCTACAACCGCTAAAACCCCCCGGACACTCGTTCGATTCGTCGTCGGCGGGGGCCGGATACGAATTAGCAATCCGGCTCATGTAGGTATACCCCTGACACTGCTCAAGTCCATGAACAGCGGTATCGCTTACCAACAGGTGAGCCGCGAGCTCGTTTGCCACCGTTGGAAATATCAAAAAATCATTCAGTTTGCTTTGTTTCTTTTAGCTTTATCACAAGTAAAATACTGACGAATAAAGTCGAAAAAGGTCGCTCTACATTTACTGTACATAACTCTACATAGAGCTCCTTTGTCCGAAACTCATAAAAATGCAAAAGCGCTATTCCCAAGTTAAGTGTTTAGTGCTAAAACTGAAGTAAATTGTTTAGCCCTGTCATTACTCTTTGTTAATGTAGTTCTTAAGTCAGGTATTATAATACATCGGTGTATTATGCAAATTAGGACTTAAAAACAATGAACTAGAGTTCATTTTACTGTAAATGTTAAGTTGTTTTATTATCTTTTTAAGTGCGAAGGCTAAGTTTGAGTAGTACTTACACCAGTTTGGCCTGTTGGTTTGCAAATGAGATCTTAAATTAAGATTAATTTAAAAGGGTTAGTTTCCAGGAATCGAAACATAAAAGGTGTACACTGTCGTGGAATGTAATACCAATGATCCTGAATTGGTGATTTTATCTCAAATATTCCCAAAAGATTATATTTGCCTAAGGGTAATTTTTCAATGTTGGTAGATTTTCTTTACTGTAAATATGTCCAATTTAAATCATTTAATTTACCCCTCCGATATTTTTTATCTAACGATTAAAAGATCTGCTATCTTATCTAAAATTATCATTACCTGATACTTACTTTGAAGACATTAGTTAAACACTAAGTATAATTATAATCAAAATGAAACTTAAAAAGAAATTCTTTGTTGTCTCAATTTGTATTATGAACTTCCATTGCACAGTTTCCCCGCATAACTGTCATTCCCAAGATAAATTTATAATTAAAATTATTTAACACAGATGTATCTATGTTAGTTAGCCCGAGGCTTTTGCTACTTCACCGGGCATAAAGGCGAGCAGAGCTCCACCCTAGATAAATGGTTTAAACACTACAAACTAAGCAACCTGCGCAAGAGGGCGTCCCCTGTGCGACATGGACCTCGGCTCAGGGCGGTCACTGACGGGGAGATTGAGGGATTATGGCTTTTAGTTTTTTTAGGGGATTTTTGTGCAACTGTCGCTCTACTTTACAGTCCGCGGGTCTCTCGGTCTTCGGGTCTACGTAGGCATCGGAAGGTTCTTAGCAAACTAAGGGTCGGGAGGGCGAGGGAGAATATTACGAATAGATCAAGTAGTTCCGGAGAATTCAAAACAAACAAATAAACAATAAAATATTTCCTCTTCACAATGATATTACAAATAAAAGTAATATATTTAGTTCCAATGATCTGTGGCTCTGTGAATGCTATCGAAAACATTTACGAGAACCCATATTTTCGGGGTCCCCTTTTTGCCAATAAAGTATCACTGAAGAATCAATATTAAAAGTAGGTAATTCATACCAAACCCCATGGATTTATAACCCTATAAAATATTTAATATTCTCTGTCCAGTTATTTGGAATCTCATGACTTATGGAAAATGGAAGTTGTAGTCATTTATAATCATAAAGGCAGGGATAGACTGTTTTTTTTTGTACAATATAACCATTCTATATATTCAGAATCAGAAGAGTTTGTATGTTTGTTGCATATACAAGCTAATCTCAGGAACTACTTGACCGATTTGAAAAATTCCTTCAGTGTTAGATAGCCTATTTATCGAGGAAGGTTATAGGCTATATTTAATTATGAAGTTTCCAAGGGAACGTGAGTTACGCAACCGGACGCGGTAAGCTAGTGGTTGAATAAAGTGATTGAGCGGAACTTCAATGTTTACTTGGACACTGGGGGAAAGAGCTGGACTACTAGATCTAGATTAAAATTCTGTTCAAGACTAAATTAGAAGTTATTTTTTTTAAAACCTTCCTGTTCTTGCTTATCTCAATTTTCTTCTACTAGCTGGTTAGCGTTCTCTACAAAACATTGGAGCTTAATCTTCATTAATGTATCATCATCATCATCAGCCCGCATAACGTCCACTGCTGAAGCCACCTCTTGAGGTAGGGTTTTACCGAATTATAAGTGTCGCCGCACACGAGCCACGGGCCACAGCCACAAAACGCCGCCACCGGCATATTTCCTGTAGTTTACAAGAAGCGAGCAGTGTAGCGTGCGGCGGCCACCGGCATCAACCGTGTGCGGCGAGTCCATATAAAATGTATGAAAACTACAGAAAATATGCCGGTGGCGGCGTTTTGTGGTTGTGGCCGGTGGCCCGTGTGCGGGAGCCCTTATGTTGTAAGACACAAGGAGACGCTGCTGTACCCCTGTGTACGATTGATGATGTTATAACTATTTGGACCAACGGCTTAACGTAATTTCCGAGGCGCGGAAGGTAGTTCCTCAGACAACCAGACCCGGAAAAAATCCTAAAATTTCCACTGACTTCTTTTCCGGCGTGGGAATCGAACCCACGACCGTCGAGATTTAAAGCGACTCAAATAGCGTAACGCCACGATGGTTGTCATAAATCATAAATTTATATTCGTCTACCGGAATCGAGAATTTAATATATAGTTTAATATTAGTGTTTACAAAATAGCAGATTACGGCCGCAAAGTAAATAGTACAAAATGTACTTTGCGGCCGTAATATGCCATTTTGTCTCTAGACACTTGCTTGAAACTTATCAATCTTTACAAAATATAGTTTAGTGGGCAAAATATATTATCAATACTAGTTTCCCGCGCTCAAAACTCCCGTTCCCGTAGGATCTTCATAATTCATCATCATCAGCCCGTACAACGTCCACTGCTGAACACGGGCCTCCTCCTCAGGGAGCGTTTTTGCCATAGTCACCACGCTTGGCAGGCGGGTTGGTGGCCGCAGTATTATGTTGTACCACACAAGGCTGCCCATTCCTTGATATGCGATTATTATAGATGATGTTATAACAATCGGCACCAACAGCTTAACGTGCTTTGCACAGAGGGTAGTCCCTTAAGGCCCTTAACCAACCAGACCCGGAAAGAAATCTTAGAATTTACACAAAGCTTTCCTGTCCGGTATGGAAATCGAACCCACGACATCCGAGATGTAAAGCGAGCCAAATACCGCTACGCTACGGAGGTTGTCTTCATAATTAAACTTAAATAATAGCGTTAAGCCTATCTCGCTGAAATAAGTTACAAATTTGGGCTTTATACAGGGTTATTTTCAAAACATTAACAACCTTTCAGGGGGTGAACATACTGATAATTATACGCAACTTTTACTATGGGACTAAGCCTGAAATCGCAAAAAAACATCAGCTGTTCCATACATTTATGTTCACTTACATCGACAAAATGTATGGAACACCTAATTTTTTTCCGCGATATCAGTGTTAAGTGTATAAATAAGATCGAACAGCGCGGGCTGGGATCGCGACAGAAGCATAGAACGCGTCGCGAGCCTCACCGGGCAAGGACGACCGGACCCTATCCTAGCTTATTACGAGTAAACATTGAAAAGCATGTTATTCAGGAGTCAAATAACCTCTATATTATGATGAAGTCGCCACAAAAACGGAAGCTACGTGAATAAAACCGCGCGCGGGAAGCTAATTTTTTATAAATTCGGAAAATAAAAACTTAAATCTAAATTTTATAAATAATAATTTTACAAAATGAACATTTAGCAACTGAGTTATCAGATAAAACAATAAAATGTATTAAGTGACAAGTGTTTCGTTTATTAATAGAAAAAGGGTCATACCCAAACCGCTTGGGTTAGCGAGGAGCGAAGCGACGAGCGGGTTAGGTTGATATAAGCACAGCGACCCAGAAGCGACTTTAGAGCGTTTCTTCCATTAATAATGATTCATGATGCTGTTGATTCAAAAAAGTACTTTTTATAAAATAACATTTTGTTAAATGATATTTGGACAAATGCTTAATTTGTGAAACATATTATTTGGTGAAATTAAAAAAGTTGATTGACTTTTTAATATTAACACATTTAACAAGTGTAATGTTTGCTAATGGATCATTTGCTAAGTGTGTTTTTGGAAGATGATACTTTTGTCAAATGTCTTGTTTGCCAAAATGAACATTTGGTGAAACGTTGTTTGTCGAATGACCATTTATAAATATTTTTTTGGTTCAGCATAACTTATCCGTTTTTGTGTAGTGTTAGTGTAAACTAACGACCTACCCTGCTTTGAACGGATGCAATGCTGATGCAGATACAAACCTTCCTCTTAAATAACTCCATCTATTAAAAAAATCGCATCAAAATCCGTGTTCGTAGTTTTAAAGATCTAAGAATACAAAGGGACAAACTGGGAGCGACTTTGTTTTATACAATGTAGTGATGTTAAAGAAAATCGCAGTTCTTTTTCAATATTAATCTTGCTTTGTTCTTACTTACAAAGCAACTTAAGTACTAACTAAAGCGCAGGCCACACTGCCAGCGGGCGGGCGAGCGAGCTAGGCGGGCGGGCGAACCGAGAGAAGGAAACTATACAAACTATGCGGAATATTGATGAGCTAAGCTATAGGGTTCCTAACGTGGTGAACGAGTAGCTTCGCTGGAATCGTTGGATATTTCGTTAACTTCGCTCGAATCGCTGACGTAGATTAGTCGGTAGCTCGCGGAGTGAACCGAAGTATGTAAAAGAGGTGAAACGATGTTCGGCCGCCTAGCTCGCTCGCCCGCCCGCTGGCCGTGTGGCCTGCGCTTAAACCTTACTACGAGACGTAAATCTGAATACGTCTTACTGCTTAAGCGAAGCTAGTGTAACAATTAATCACTAATTACCTTGTCATAAATATGATTTATTTAACTGGTAACTAGTATGCCTTAAGACATAAGATCTATACTTCTATACTAATATTATAAAGCGGAAAGGTTTGTATTTTTGTGTGTGTGTGAAACTACTGTGCCGTTTTCAATAAAAATATTTCCTCTTTATAATAAACTAGCTTCCTGCGCGCGGTTTCTCCCGCGTAGCTCCCGTTCCTGTGGGAACTTCATAATAAAATATAGTCGTGAATGTTGCTTCTTATGACACCCATGGGAAGACATGGAAAGGTATATGCGAAGCGTGAACTCTTTTAAAGGCAGTGGCACTGTAAGCTCTACCATATTTTGATATCTATCACCTTGTAATAGAGTTCAAATTCAAATAATTCCAATTATTCTTCCGTTTTTTGTTTCACCCATCACGCTTGGCTTCAATCTATATAAATCTTTGTTCTTTTTTTAATTCATTTTCATAGCAAATCCAGCTGGATTTAAACATGCAACCTCCATCAATCCGTGACAGATGCTTTAGCCATTAAGCTATGGATAAGCCACGCTGGACATCAAATATTTATATGAGCTTGTATTTGATATACATATTCATATTAAACTGATACAATATTTATATAATAAGGCTGTGTTCAAACCAAACTGACTGTCAGCCGCCGAAAGTGAGCGAACGTTACGCAGTTTATTGTATTTCCATACATATTCACTTTTTCGTTCACATCTAACCGGCGATACGTTATTACGCTATTCGTAGACGCTGACATTCGTCGGCCGATCAATATAGCGTGTCACTACGCTGCGCGGACGCTGATTGGACGGACGGACGTAAACTATAGCGTATTGTCAGCATACCGTGAACTAAAAATACCGTTTATTTTCACGTTTACACTGGGGCTCACAGTGAGCCTGCTCACATCCGGCGGCTGACAGTCAGTTTGGTTTGAACACGGCCAAATGATGACTACGTTATTAATCAAATTTAAGCGCCTGATTGTAATGGAAGAATAACAAGTTTTTCCAAAATGCATAATTATCTATTCTAATACTAGCTGTGCCCCGCGGTTTTACATGCGTTACTCTGCTCCAGTGGGTCGGATCGTGATTTTTCGTAGCGTTCATATGTTAATCGAGCTTATTAACTACCCCCGTTCAATGTTTCAGCTAAATCCATTCAGTAGTTTTTGCGTGAAAGAGGGATAAACATCCATCTGTTCATCCATCCATACTTACAAACTTTCGCGTTTATAATATTAGTAAGGATATAAAGCTGAAGAGTTAGTTTGATTGTTTGTTTGAGGGCGCTAATCTCAGAAACTACGAGTCCGATTTTTTTTTAAATTCGAATTAAGCCTGCAGTCCTTAGGTCCCAAAATCAAAATAATAACAATTTATTTTTAAATGTAGAAATAGTATTACGAATAATCTATTTCTACAAAAGCAGCATGTATCGTCTTCTTTAGTTGTCCATTTTTTTCGTTTTGGTATTTTAAGCATCAAAACTGTCGCTTAAAAAGCCAATAAGCTTTAAATGCCTTAAGTGCCTTAAATGCTTTAAGTGCCGTAAAAGGCGACTAAGGGACATATGGCTGATGGATGGGCAGCAGCGTCTATTAGCCCTAGGTCAACATCTTACTGCGATCACCAATCCGTCTGCCAAGCGTGGTGATTATGGCAATATCCCTCAACGATCCTGGCTTTCCAAGATCTGTTAAGAGGAGGCCCATATTCAGTAGTGGACGTAAACGGGCTGTTGATGTTGAAGCTTTAAATGAAAACTGAAATAAAAAATGTTATTGCAACACACTCCTATTATCAAATATTCAAATACTTGTACTAAAATTTCACATTTTATTTTACAGATACATTGAATAATATTGTCAGTATCGTTATATTTGATTTTATTTTAATTATTCATTGTTAGTTGACAACCAAAACTATTGTTTGAGTATTACATTTATCAAAGCAAAAAAAAAATGTTTTTCGCCAACAAATTGATGTTTCGTATTTTATGTTGCATATTTAAAATAAATAATTATTATTAGTGAAACAAATAAATCACGTTATTTGTATTCTAAACAATATATAATAATATGTATTCACTTAGTTTATTAACCCATTTTTTTTTGTCCGGGGGAAATGCGTTTACGCGTTCCCACCGCCGCTGCAGCGTATTCGCGCGCTGGCGGTTGGATATGTGGGACTCGCCCTCTCCATAGCGTTGTATGCTAAACTCATACCACGAGGAGAAGACCCTACACCACTAAAAACCCCCGGACACTCCTTCGATCCGCCGTTGGCGGGGACCGGGTAAGCAATCCGACCCCTGATGGCACCCGCGGCCAATGTTGCTAGTCTTAGTTTATTAACCGTGACGCAAAAACGACGGGGTGTTATAAGTTTGACGTGTCTGTGTGTGTGTGTGTCTGTTACATCGTAGCTCCCGAATGGATAAACCGATTTTAATTTTGTTTTTTTTTTTTGTTTGAAAGTTGAATTAGTCGTGAGTGTTCTTAGCTATGTACGATTAAAATTGGTCCAAGATGGCCGCCGCCACAAAATGGCGGAATATATATTTTTTAACAACTCCCTCAATAACGATATCAAATGAAAGGTCTTGAATAGTAGAATAATGTACACCATACTGAAAGGGAATGAGGTGTTAATTAACAAACAATATTGGACACGTATTCGTTCCGTAAACAAGAACCCGGCCAAGTGAGGCAGACTCGCGCACGAAGGTTCCGTACCATTTTAAAGTGCCTACCTGTTGCTGTAATTGATATCGAGCAAAAAAGGGCAAAAGCAAAGGGCCCTTAAATGTTTATTTTATATTATTTTTAGTACCTATTTGTTGTTATAGCGGCAACAGGGATACACAATTTTTGAAAATTTCAACTTTCTGCTGGGCATCAGCGTTTTCCTGTGTATTACAACATAATACTGCGGTCACCAATCCGCCTGCCAAGCGTGACAACTGTGGCAAAACCCTCCCTCGGAAGGAGGCCCATGTTCAGTAGACGTCGTACGGACTGATAATTATACATCACCCAACAAATATGCTTCTGATAAAACAAAAAAACTCAATTCAAATCATCCATAAAAAAGCAGTCCAATGACACAAAGAGATCACGAGAAAAAGCTACTCTCATACCAACCGGTTTCACAGACAGGCGCGAATCACCATTCAGAGCTCGAAATGCCGCTGTTTTTGTGGCATAATCTTGCAGAAAAACACTACTCAAACTCCTTCATTAAAACCAGCCTACAAAATTTTAATTAACCCACCGCTTCCAACTTAGCCCATAGTACGGGAGCTGTACGCAAAAACATTCCCTTCATCCTCGATATTAACGTTGGCACACGAAGGATAGCGCTATGTAAGAGGAAGCCAAGTAAATAAACCAAATTATACCCGTGGTATTTATAATAATATTTTGGTGTACAAGAGTAAATTATTTGAAGGAAAGAGGTAATTGTTATAGATGAGGCAGGTGTAGATAAGAATGAATCAATGTAATAAAAATAATATCGTTATAAAATTGGTATGGACGTTTTAAGTATGGTTTGGTATGTAAATAATATGGGCTATGCTTTGTGATGTTGTTAATATATTTTTACATTTTTATTCTTAAACTAGCTTAGTCTCGTAGCTTTTGTCTTTCTATGAACTTTATTGTTAAAAAAAATATTATTAATTTTACTAGCTGCGCCCCGCGGTCGTTACTCTGCTCTAGTGGGTCGGAGCGTGATGTTTTGTCTAGCCTATATGTTAATCCAGCGTTTAACCTATCCTGGTGCGTTCAATAGTTTTGGCTTGAAAGAGTAACAAAAATCCATCCATACTTACAAACTTTCACGTTTATAAATAATTATGAAAGAATTTTTGAAATGGGTCCTGTAGGTTCAGAATAATTGCATACAAATAAATTATAATCAAATCTTTCCTTTTTATAATATTAGTTTTTATTTATAAAAATGAAATAATTGTTTTAAAAAAATAATTAAAAAAAATAACATACACCTAAATGACAGGCACATTTTTTAATAACATATTTAAGTGTTATTCTATTTTATTATAACAATGTCAATTTACTAAAACATATATTTATTTAGTTTTATTATTTTAATAACTGGTAGTTTATTGTGTCTGTATTGAACTACAACAATTGTTATTACTTGGACGGGCGGGCGATGAGTACGAAACGACTGAGCTACATCCACTGTTATCCCTTAAGAAACGTACAAGTTAAAGTACAAGTAACTAAATACGTGCACTTAATATAAGTAAGGAACGCTCCAACTTTATGTCTCTTACTCTTAGTAATTCGTCTAACTTTGGACGCCATTTTAATTACAAAATGGAGAGAATACTAAATAGATATTTATAGAGCGACAGTTGCACAAATTTCTCCTAAAAGTCACAATAAATCTATCCCCCCACCAACGACCGCCATGCACCAACTACCACAGGGCTTAAACCATTTCATTTATGGCTTTAAAAAAACTACAACACTAGGATTAGACAAAAAAATAAACATTAGAACATACTTAAAATAGTTCTATAGTTAAAAAACATAGATAAACTTATTATGAGTAGAGGAATTAATGACAAGCTGACGGGCGGACTACTTTGTCTGTAATATTTGCTACCTGTTAGTTAAGTATCTAGTTTAATTCATAGAATAAGAATAATTTAACATTGTGATTCTGATAAGTACAAGTGTATTAGTATACAAGTAAATACCTAAGTGCTGAATAAATTAATTATTTCATTATTTCACCATTTCATTATTTCTCAATAAATAAAATAAAATAAAATAAAAATAATTTTTATTTACGTAAACCAATTACAGGCAATTGTAAATAGTCAAACATTAATTTGAAAAATGTATTAATTATATTTGTTATTTATTTATGTTTATAAAATTAATTATTTTTATATTAGCATTATTATTAGGTTATTATTATAATTTATTTATTTATATTGTTCTTAGCGACGCAAAATGCTTGTTCTGTCTATATTATGTCAAAACAATTGTCATTATTTTGGTGGACCATGAGTATAATCAATATTATATGTATATAGCGGCTTTTTTGGTCTATCGCAGTAATTCTCTCACCCTAAAAACCCTTAACCCAATCCCAAACGATATTAAATCATCATCATCATCCTATATAACGTCCACTGCTGAACTTCAATTTGTCTCCTTCCGAGAGAGGGTATTTGCCCACCATCACGCTTGGCAGGCAGGTTGGTGACCGCAGTATTATGTTGTACCACACAAGGAAACGCTGCTGCTCGTTCCTTGATTTACCATTGTTATAGATGATTTTATAATAATCTGGACCGACGGCTTAACGTGCTCTCCGAGGCACGGAAGGTAGTCCCTCAACCAACCTGACCTGAAAAGAAAATCTTAGAATTGGGTTTTTGAAAAAAAATTTTTTTTGTAATAAATGGAAAGATTATATATAAGTTATATAACAAAACTATTTTTTTTTTTTTTTTTTTCGCTATAATTCAAAAGATACATCAAAATAAAAATTTATTTTTGAATTCAGTACCGAAGATACGCCGACAGCTCCCGAACAAACCCGAGCACTTGTGACGTCATAATGTTAGTTTTCACTCATTGCAGTTTATATGCAGTGATAATATGTAGTGTTTTGATCTATTTATTTTGTTGTCATTGTGAAATACTCGAATATATATTGAAAATGTCGAACCTCAGAAGTTATCGTTCTTGTTTTGTACCATTATGTACGAATACTACAAAAAAAACTCCTGACAAAATGTTTTTAAATGTTCCTCAAGATGAAAAACGTCGAAATAAATGGTTTCAAGCAGTGCGTCGTGAAAACCCCAAAACAAAATCAAATTTTTTTTGTTGTGACGATCATTTTGATGTAAGTACTTCTCAAGATCATTTTTATTAATTATTATTTATCTAAGAGGACAAATAAATAAGTAGAGTTCAGTCAATATTTGTTTTTAACTAGGCTCCAAATCATAACCTTTAAAATCATAACATTAAAGAATTTATTGATAATTCAAAGTGCTTAAATAATAAATTTATGTATCTAATGATTAGGATTCATTTTGATGTTTTTATAATTTTATTACGTTCTAAATTATATATTTGAAGAGATTATAACATTTTTAAGTTTATGTTATTATGGTTTTTCTGTTGTTCTAATAACATTTAAATAATTCTTATGATTTCTCCTTTTTTTCTAGCTAAAAGATGACATGGAAAATTATATTTATTACACAACAATGGGAGGTAAAGCAAAGATTAAAATTGATGTGGTACCACACAAGTTTAACTTTTCATTAATAGTTAAAGTAACTGAATAAGCTTTACTCCGAACTCGATGTTCTGGACATACCCGTCCTTTTACAGTGCAAATATTATTTTTACGACTCAGTTGAACATAACCTATAGCTTTGTCACCGTAACTCTCGCGTGATGATCTATAATTAATAAAATAAATAATTATATTTGATATGATGGAGAATAAATACTTAGATATTTTCTTTTATAATATTATTCTTTAACAAACTTACCTTGATGCCTTGGCACCTCGAACTTCAGCAGAATTGAACCGAACGTCATTTTAAAAAAAAGTCGTTATCATAAATATATCAACGTCAGGAATATTGTCCGACTTTGCTTTTATAAATCCATTATCGCACATAGCTAATATTGGAATTATTAACTAACAATTCGTTTTTTAGCAGGAAATTATTAATATTGTCAAGTCACGTGTAATTGCCGTAAACGCTGTACTGTTATAAAATAGCTTTAACATTATGACGTCACAACCATGGTGACCAATCATGGCGCGTTTATAGTCACGTGATTATTTTTTAAACTTTATCAATTTTTAATTGCTTATAAATAATTAGAAAAATTTTATTTTTCAGTTTTTCGCATTAAATATCAATATTATTAATAATAAAGTTTTAAAATACATAAAAAAAATAAACAATTTTTGTTTTTCAAATTCCCAATTTACACAAAGATTTCCTGTCCGGCGTGGGGATCGAACCCATGACTTAAAGCGAGATTTAAAGCGAGTCAAATAGTAGCGGTATTTTACGGAGGCTAAAACAAATTTTAAATTGGTATAAGTTTAGTATCTTATAAAATTGTCTGGCTTATACACACTGCCAGGCAAGCGTCTGCTAAAAGCGTAGATCGCTTAATATAAGGCAATGAGCTAAATTATAACTTTCCTCCATATTCCTTGGGAGTTATTTTAGCATTATGCTCGGGCTTTTACGCCAAGGTAACGGCACACAAATTAACTAGCGCGCTCATTCTATTTCAGAATGATCTATGACTCTATTTTAGTACGTTTGTTTAATTGAGATGAAAATTTTGTTCGTTGTTAATTTTCCGGCATGTTTTCATTTATAGTGAGAATAATATACCAACCTATATAGGATTTGTACTCGTTATTTACTGAAACTAGTTAACATCGTTATTTTTTAGTAGGTATTTACTGTGAAATTTAAAGCGGCTGTAGCCAAATGGCTAGGGCGTCGGACTTTCTAACATGTGGTCGTCGGTTCAACAACCATTGCACTACCGACGTGAACCTACTCGTAACACAAGCATTTTAGCTTATAACGGGGGGTTAACAAGAATGCTAGTAGTGTGCAAAAACCAATACTAGTAACCATTAAAAAAAAAACCTGGCGGTGGGATATGTGGGACTCGCCCTCCCCATAGCGTTGTATGCTAAACTCATACCACGAGGAGAGGACCCTACACCACTAAAACCCCCCGGACACTCCTTCGATCCGCCGTTGGCCGCCGCCGATCGCCGTTATACCTACTACAATAAAATTTATTATTGTAATTTTATTATCATCTGTCCGTATAAAGTCCACGGCTGAACATAGGCCTCTCCCTAATGAGGTCTCGTAATAGTTACCACGCTTGGCAAGCGGGTTTTTGACCGCAATTGTATCATACTGGGAAACACTGCTGCCCTGGTATAGGATTGTTATAGATCATGTTATAACAACCGAGACCAACGGCTTTCAATGTTACATCCACTTATTAGTATTTCATGTGTTGCAAAGAACCATCCGATGCCCTCGTAGCCCGACAGGCCCGCGAACTGTAAAGAAGAGCGACAGTTGCACAAAAGCCTCTCAAATACTCATATTCCCTCAATCTCATCGCTAGCGACCGCCCTGAGCCGAGGTCCAAGCCACAGGGGGCGCTCTCTTGCGCAGGTTGCTTAGTTTGTAGTTTTTGAACCATTTAGTATGGCTGGAGCTGTGCTCTTCTTTATGCCCGGTGAAGTAGCAAAAGCCTCGTGGCTAATTATGTAAGACCTTCCGAGAAAAAATCACAAAACGGACATTGAATTCATTCATTGGTTACTTAGTGCATAAACCATCCACCGCAATGAAGAGACCAAGATTAATGAAGTGGTTGAATGAATGACAGCGAACGTAAATACAACATTACGCACTAGCGGTTTCTATGATAATCCTAGCCATTTAATCTAAAATATTAGTGGAAGAGGGCAGGATTTGTATAAATATTTTAAAATATATCCTACTAATATGTATTATAAACGCGAAAGTTTGTAAGTATGGATGGATGGATGGATGTTTGTTACTCTTTCACGCCAAAGCTATTGAACGGAATTGACTGATATTTTGCACCGGGATAGGCTATACGTTGGATTAACATATAGGCTACAAAACATCACGCTCCGACTCACTGGAGCAGAGTTATGCGGGTAATCCGCGAGGCCCAACTAGTCCTTAATATTTTAATATGTAAATTGTATGTTTAGTCACTGATACTCCGGGTGGTAGAACCCATAGATGGGGGTGGATAATTGCAAAGTCTTAATATAAAAATTTCATATCTATACATAACTAATTAATGTTTGGTAGATATTTATGTACCTACTTACAACATATAACATTAATGAATAAAATACATTACATGTACACAATGAAAACAGCTAATTTAAACTAAAACTAACTCACTCTAGCTTTCCTGGCTAAATGGGCTATCTAACACTGTAATAGTCGTTTCTGATATTAAGCGTTCAAGCAAACAAACAAATTGGTTATATTTATGTTAAGACCAATTTCTAATACCTGCTGCAAATTTTGGAATTACCCGGTTCAAACCCTGGTCCTTGTACATACTAACGTAACCTAACCTTACCATACCTAATATAATTTATAGCACACAGGTATTAACGCGATAAAAATTACCTTTTTATATTACCGATCAAGTTTCGATCAAGTTACATTGATTATGGTCACGGGTAGACTGGCTCGGCGTCGGCGTATACCTAGTATCACTACCTTGTAGGGTCTAGTGGATTACCACTAGACCCTACAACGTTTTGAAACGGATTGTCCCATCGAAAAATCGATAGTCACCATCGCATATCAGAAATCCTCTTAAACTTTAAGGGAGCTGAACTAATAGAAGCCGTCATTTTGTTTGTATAAGACTAATCTCACTCTGATTGATTCCCTTTGTTATAAGAGGGGAGGCGGTTTACGAGGTGGGGGGGATGATTGTAATTTATTCAAAATTTTGACATACCATTTAAAATCAATACGAATATATAAAGCTAAAGGGTTTGTTTGTTGGCTTGAACGAGCTAATCTCAGGAACTAGTGGTCCAATTTGAAATAATATTTCAGTGTTACATAGCCCATTTATCGAAAAAGGCTTTATCATCATCATCAGCCCGTATAATATCCACTGCTGAACATGGGCCTCCTCCCGAGAAAGGGTATTTGCCATAGTCACCAGCAGCCGCTTGGCAGGCGGTTTGGTGACCGATGTATTATGTTGTACAACACAAGGAAACGCTGCTGCCCGTTCCTTAATATACGATTATTATAGATGATGTTATAACAATCAGGACCAACGGCTTAACGTGCTTTCCGAGGCATGGAGGGTATAGTCCTTTAACCAACCAGACCCGGAAATAAATCTTAGAATTTACACAAAGATTTCTTGTCCGGCGTGAGGATTGAACCCACGACCTCCGAGATTTAAAGCGAGCCAAATACCGCTACGCAACGGAGATAAAGTACACAATGCTAGAACTCCAACGCGAGTAAAACCACGAGGCGTAGCTTGTACAACAGAATCTCTTTGTCATTTTAAAAACACTACAACGTATGAATATTTTACATAAAGCTCTTTCATAATAACAGAATTACTTTGAAGTATGGATATGATAGTGGAGCTTTGTAGAACGCATTCTATGTCACTCAGTATTCATGGAGTGACTCAGTATCGAGATAGTGGTGTTACTATATTAAATCGTGGTGTTTATAGTGTATATTATATGTTTGTAATGGAAAAGAAATTAACATATCTATACTCATATTATAAAGGAGAAAGATTTGTATTTTTGTGTGTATGTTTGTAATGAATAAACTCAAAAACTACTGAACGGATTTCGATAATTCTTTTACCACAATATTACATTATCGTTGAGTGACATACATTACATTATCGTTGAGTGACATAGGTTATATTTAATTATGAAGTTCCCACGGGAACTTGAGCTACCCTAGTGAGACCGCGTACAGGTAGCTAGTAATAATATACATATATAGCTGAAGAGTTTGTTTGTTTAATCGCGCCAATCTCAAGAATAACTAGTCCGCGCTGTGTAATTTTGCCTCATCTGCGGTCACCTATGTTTTATCCCTTTATCCTGTAGATCCAGCAAAGAAATAAAACTTCTGGGAAGAAACCATGTTTTTTTTTTTGTTTAGTTTTAACGTTATTAAAAAAATCGAGAAAACTCCATAGAAACCATAAAAACGCATTATTCATTTCAAGTATATGTTTTTTCAATTATTATAAAATGGGTTCTTAAAAAGGACTGTTATACCTACCGATTTAAAGAAAAATATAATTCAAAATGATCGTTTATAGGAGGAAAAATAATTATTTTTAATCAAAATTAAAAATATTTATTATTGGTTAGTCCCATTGTATCCGCATTTTTTTTCAACATAGATAGATTTGTATTATAATCAGCTATAATTCATGAAAAATCAGGTGTGCATGATGCGGGACTTCAGAGTTATTGAATTTGTATTTTTGTGTTTAGGGCTGTCACTTACTTTACTATAACAATTTTCGGATAACTTAGACTGCCAATTTTCTATTACCATTCTACAGAGAATGAAAATAGTGGCGTAGAAATGCGTGTCATTTTTGATAAATTTGATAACCCTATTTCCATAGAAATTCTATGGAAACTTTAGAAATGCAATATTTTCGAAGTCCCACTGTTTACCTATATGCTTTTTATTTTGTGTTATACCTAACTAAATTATGCAAGCTCAGAATTAAAATAAAATACGGAATCGACAGGAATACGGAGTAAACGACAATTTTGTAAAAATTGAAAAAAATACGATTTATCGTTGTATATAGAAGCTACAATACCTAAACTTTGTATGTAGTTAGATATTAATGGTTACCATTATAAAAACTCTTATTTATGTAAATTATATTATAATTTTGAAATAAACAAATAAAATCAGTTATTTGCTGACGTCAGCATAACTTTGAATAACTTCAAAACTAAACAAAAAAGAAACATGGTTTCTTCGCAGAAGTTTTAGTTCTTTGCTGGATCTACAGGATAAAGGGATAAAACATAGGTGACCGCAGATGAGGCAAAATTACACAGTGTGGTCCGTTGTGAAAAATTCTTTCAATGTTGGATAGCCCATTATCGAGGAAGGCTTTATTTAACAACTAGCTGCGTCCCGCGGGTTTACCCGCGTCACTCGTGATGTGATATTTTGTAGCTTATATGTTAATCCAGCTTATAACATATAGTCTGAAATCTTATCTATACTAATACATAAAGTTGAAGAGTTTGTTTGATTGCACGCATCAATCTCAAGTTATATTTTCAAAACGGACCCTACCGGTATACTGGATAGAACCCTTTCTGGATTACTACTGATTGGATCCCTACTGGGTCCAGTAGGGATCCAATAAGTAGTAATCTGGTACTGGATTTGAAAAAATATTTCATTAACTCATTTACCGAGTTAGCTACGAGGCTTTTGCTACTTCACCGGGCATAAGTATTTTTACTTGATATTAATGCAACGTAGTACAGAATATAATGGTACGTACCCATCGTGTGCGAGTCGGCTCGCACTAAACCGTTTTTTTAAGTACCTAAGCTCAAATCCAAAAAAAATGTAAATACCCTTTTGCATAACTTTTCAAATTTATTTTTAATTAATCCCACAGCTTAAAAAAGATAAATGAACAACATTTTAACTTATACTAAGTCCTTAACAATATTTTCTTTTAATTTGCGCTACGTTAAGGCATTTTTTGCCGACTTTTATAATTAGGCGTTAACTTTTACACTTTTTCTTAAATGAATTTGTTATTATATAATTATACTTCACTTTAGCCTTTATAATTAATTCAAATTAATATAGGGTTTGTTAATTTTGGCTTCGATGTAAATATGTATATTGGCATTTTGATTTCTTCAATACTTGACATACTCACTATATATTCTACTAGCTGCGCCCCGCGGTTTTACCCGCGTCATTCTGCTCCAATGGTTCGGAGCGTGATATTTTAGTAGCCTATATATTAATCCAACCTCCCGGACCCTCCTTCGATGCGCCGTTGGCGGGGGCCGGGTACGCATAAGCAATCCGACCCCCCGACGGCACCCGCGGCCTATGTGGCACCGCGGGAACTCCTGGGCCACAATTACAGTGACCCATTTCAATATGTATGAGATATAAGAGATTGATTATATGAAAATTTTTTATAACTTTGATGGTGACAAAATTACAATATAAAAAGTTTTTTTGGCATCCAATTCAGGCCAAGATCGCGCAAGAAGATAAAATTGTGCCGCGTCCTGAATACAATTCTTGGCACGTTGAAATTTTAAATTTTGTGTCGTGATAAGCTTGGTATAACACAATTATACATAAAACACTTTTAAGTGGCAAGGAAATGATATTTTAATGGAATATTACATTTAATTTCATATATATATTCCATACTTCTACTTATCTAGGCTGGAGCTCTGCTCGCCTTTATGCCCGGTGAAGCAGCAAAAGCCTCAGGGCTAACTATATATGTGCGTACGAAAAAAAAAATCCTTTCTTCGCTCCAAAACCCAAATAGCTGATATGGGCCTCACAGCTGCAAGATTGAAGTGGAACTTGGCTGGCCATATCTGTCGCTTGCCGGAGGAGCACTGGCCTAAAATAACCACTCTATGGAGCCCAACTGGCAGGAAACTTCAACGCGGCAGGCCCAGAAGAAGATGGCGAGATGAGTTGGACTCATTTTTAAAGGATTGGCCTACAATCGCATTACATGGTGAGAGGCGGAAGGAGGGAAGGGAGGCCTTTGCCCTGCAGTGGAACAACGTAGGCTCATAATAATAAATAAATAATATATATTATTAGTATATACATATATAAAGTAACATGTCCTGACTGATTGACTGACCAACCAACGCCGAGGCAAAACTACTGAAGCTAGACACATGATATTTGGACCGTGGTGGCTTCTTTTTGTGACGGTGTAGGTCCACTAAGGAAGGATGTTATAAAATGCATCCCCTAGGCAGGTGAAAAAGGGGGGCATTTAATTTATAAAACTCCTACGGAAACCCGAGTAAAACTATTACTTAAAAAAATATATATTCTTTCATATTTACATTTTACTTATAAATACTTAGCCGAGAAAGAAATGGTCGGTAATCATAATCATGAAACCAAGGTCCTGCGCTCGAAAGAGCTCTCGAACTTACATAATAAGGACTTAAGGTTATCAATGCAGAGGTGGCGAGAGGCGTAGGTGGTGTAGGCCACTGCCTACGGCCTCCCGCCTAAGGGCCTCAAGGCTAAGGGCCTCACGCCTAAGGGCCTCGCGCCTAAGGGCCTCGCGCCTCAAAAGACCACCTTACGAACTAACCACCAGGGGGCCGAGTCTACTATTTTTTAAGTATTGTGCCACCGTAGTGCCATCATGATATCATTATGCCAAAAACGGTAATCTACTAATCTCACTATGGTGTCGGCGCTGGAATGGCAATCGGTGTTCCTACCGCAGAAAAAGGCCGTCAACAGAAGTAGCAGGGGAGATGGTTAGGGAGATTGTAATGTTTATTTAGGCGATTTCAAAACTTATAAATGTATCATTTTTTATTATATTCGACTACGCTAATTTTATCGTGGCGTCAAAGTGACACCATTATGACGCCATTGGGATTAGTAGATTACCAAATGGGAAAAAAACCGACCACTGAACTGTCATAGACAGTTCATGGACACACCAATACGATACTAAACTCGGGACCCTGCAGTCTGACTGCACCGGTGGCTCTGTGGTTACGACTGTGGCTTCTGATACCAGGTGTTCTGGGTTGTTTTCCCACCCGAGACAATTATTTGTGTCGTGGTTCACACATATATTATAATAATAGTGGTTCTGAGTCTGGGTGTACTTTTTATCCGTGAAATTGTGTATTTGTATAGTCCCCGCGACTCAGGGATTTATTTCCCTAGTCCGGAAGTGGTAAAAAAAATAAAGTTTAACCACTTTACACACAGAGAGTACTTGCAATCCGATCTGAATTTCAAAAGCAAAAGAAATATCAAGAGGGGGCATTATAAAATGTGTCTAACCAACATATAAATATCAGCCAAACCCCCGTCAATGGACCCGTGAACAATGCTATTCAATTATAAGATGCATTATTGCCATGACAACAAAAAAAACTTTTCTAATTTCTCTACTAAAAAGTTTTGTAATTATATTGCAAGTTGAAAAGTTGTTATGAGATTAGAGTGATTAATGATTTCTGATTTTAATTTAAAGGGAATTGTTTGGGCTTGGATTATCAGGGGTATGTTCATGGATTTTTTTAAACTAAATAAAATTAAAATCATTTTTATTTAGGTAAACCATTTACAAGCACTTGGAAATAGTCACAACAATAGTGTAGTATTATTAAAACTGTTGATATTGTCAAAAGCGTCATTAGAAAATTTTATATCTAATCTATCTATTTTTTATTTTTTATTCTAAATTGCACACAGTAAAAACATAACATAAAGTTTATACAACAGAAACAACATGTACAAAGGCGAGCTTAATTCAATAATGAATTTTCTTCCAGCAAACCTTTGTTAGAACAATTGTCATTATTTCGGCGGACCATGACCATATAACTGACGATTCGTATGGTCTGTATAAATGACTAGCGGCCCGTCCAGGCTCCGCACGGGTACACATTTCGTGTAAAAATATAGCTTATGTTACTCACTGATAATGTAGCATTCTAATGGTGAAAGAATTATCGAAATCCGTTCAGTAGTTTGTGTTTATTTAAAACAGACATTCAAAAATACAAACTTTTCCTCTTTATAATATTAGTATAGATAAATGCAACTTTGGAGATATTTGACGAGTTATGTTAACCATTATCGGAGTGACAGAGATGTTAAATTTCGACGACCGGTTGGGATCCACCGTAGCCAAATATTCAAGCACAAAATATTATTTTAGGTATAGGCATGAATGGCTATACCTAAATGCTGTCTTGATACTATATCCTGCTAAAAGGAAACATACATTATATTATTATGTTGGTACATAGAACACTTTATTTATTGTCATCGACAAACAAGTATGGCGGCTAGGGTTACCAGATCGAATGACCATACTATCAAGAGAAAATATATTTTTTTTGGGATTTTGGGACTTAAGTCGGGAGATACAAAAATAAAATCAAATTTAATATATTTACTGCCGTGTGGTTTCCGGCTTAGAATAGACCACCCCATGTCTTCCCATGAGTGTCGTAAAAGGCGACTAAGGGACATATGGCTGATGGATGGGCAGCAGCATCTATTAGCTCAAGGTTTACATATTACTGCGAACACCAATCCGTCTGCCAAGCGTGGTGATTATGGCAATATCCCTCTACGATCCTGGTCTGTTAAGAGGAGGCCCATGTTCAGCAGTGGACGTACACGGGCTGTTGATGATGATTGATGAAATATATTGAAAACAGCAACATAAATAAAGCTATTTATTTCTAAGCTTGCCTCATCTATATTTTGTCACAGATTTAACCATATTTTGTCCTTTTTAACTACTATTAGGACTATTTAAGAATCCTTGAAATTCAAACAATTTTCGTCGAAAATTGAGTCGAATCATTAACTGCGTGTGTGTAAAGATTGTTCAGTAAAATTATTAATTCAGTAAAATAGGTATATAAAATAATCGTTTTATAAAATTAAGTTGTTTTTCGTTAGCTTTTGAATTTCATCGGGAGTCACCCTACCGACTCCCAAAAATTCGGTAGAATCCCGCTAAATCCCGACCATCTGGCAACCCATTGGTGGCCCAAGGACAAACCAAAATGTAAATATGTCATGGCCACCATCATTATTTATTATTATTGACATTATAATCTTTATGGATGCCATCAATAAGGATTTTTTCCATGGTTCAGTGGAGTTATGGTAAATCCGCGATGGCATTATAAATTCCTTGTTCACATCTCACTAGTCTTGTGTAGTTCGTGAACGATGAACGAATAGGAGCCGTATCTTCGTACTGTACTAGAAGAAACGTTTCCGAACGCTGATTTGTAATCGGTCTAATAGGTCAAATAGCTCTTTTCGTACTTCGTACATTGTAAACCGCGAGATCGTATAAGTGCGAGCGAGAACGAATAATGAAACTGACTGATTGTTTTTGACAAGTACGTCAATACGAATTCATTCATAATAATGTAGGCGGTTGATCAGAATGACAGTCCTTGAGTCCTAAGCCTGTTCAAGTATGAAGGAAAATCAAATATGTTAAATTATTACAATAGTAACCATAATTTGGTCACCGTGGTGATTTGGTAGCTGCTCTGTGGTCCGCAAATACGCTCTAAATACTTAACAATGTTCCTAGAGAACGTATTTACTCTGTGGTCCGCGCTGTCCTATATTGAAATGCTGACCGAGTGCAAAGACCGAATAGAGCTGTTAGAGCTTATAGAACGAACTAGTTCACTGTCCGAAATGAACTAGTACGGAGCGATCTTGAAAATGACCGAGCAGGCACAAGACTACATCTCACATCTTAGGCGGGTAAAAGGCTATTCATCATCATCAGCTCGTATTAAGTTCACTGCTGGTTATGGACCGTCTCCAAAGGTGGTGTTGACTACGCTTGACTAGTTGGTTGGTGTCCACAGTATTGTTTAATTCATAGGTAAACCCTGCTGCATGTTGCCTGGAGGCTAATCACGATATTACTATGAATTTGAGAAAAATGTCTTTGATATTCAGCATTTACTATGCATGCTAAAAATGAAATATGTTGTACGGTATTTCCTATGTGACATAATGTGATGACAATCTCCGTAGCGTAGCGGTATTTGGCTCGCTTTTAATCTCGGAGAACGTGGGTTCGATCCCACTCTCGATAAGGAAATCTTTGTGTAAATTCTAATATTTCTTTCCGGGTCTCGTTGGTTGAGGGACTGCCCTCCGTGCCGCGGAATGCACGTTAAGCCGTTAGTCCCGATTGTTATGCCATCATCTATAATAATCGTATATCAAGGAACGGGCATCAGCGTTTTCTTGTGTGGCACAACATAATACTACGGTCACCAACCCGTCTGCTAAGCGTGGTGACTATGGCAAATACCCTCCCTCGGGAGGAGGCCCATGCTCAGTTGTGGACGTTGTACGGGCTAATGATGATGATGATATTTTATTAAACTCTGCACAGCTTTAAAGGGTAAAGTAATTTCATGTACGTTAACGATACTGCCACCAGGTAGGACTTAAAGGGCTTCATACCAGTAGTGGTCAGTTATAATA
Organism: Nycteola revayana; assembly: GCA_947037095.2. Lineage (NCBI taxonomy): Eukaryota > Metazoa > Arthropoda > Insecta > Lepidoptera > Nolidae > Nycteola > Nycteola revayana. Next base: position 13,314,445 of record OX344851.2, on the reverse strand, counting down.
TCGCTTCTTAATAACTTAACGCGAATACTTTCAGCTACCTTTAAGCTCCTTCAATCTTGAAGTTATTTTAAACTTATTACATTCGGCACAAACGTTACAAAATCGAGTTAAAATATTTTACTGCAAATCTAACTGTTAAGAGAGTGTTCCGTTTGAAAGAGAGGTTTTGTAGTGAATTCGTACTAGTGCTGCGTATTTTGCTAATATCGATATTTTTTTTAGTCTCATAGTTAATACTTATTACACCTATACAACTTTTACTTACTAGTTTAAGTTAAAACTCTATATCTTTTATTTTATTTATATATTTAAACTCTATCATACATGTATAATTTTATTCGATATGTCTAAAAGAACGTGCAAACTTCGTTTTACCACTTACCATTCAGTATCAAATTGAAAATGAATACGTGTAATACTGGTATAAAACTGCAAAATTTTATATTTTGGTTTCGTAGTATTGAAATTGGATAAACCCGTATCAATTTTCTTATTCGGTTGGTTTCATATATGTATCTATGTTATGCGTATCTCAGAAAGAAATTTGATTATATTTTGATAGTATTACAACTCAAAAATGATCAGTTTATCATTAAATAAGGTTTATCTGTCAGAATAGGTACTTAAGGATAAATTCTTCTATCGTCGGATAAAAGTAATGAAAGGAATATATTTACAATTTGACTGCCAAATTTAAGCTTTACTGCTTTCTGATTCCCTAGATGTCCGAGAGGCTTCTCGAACTGTAAATACGCGCGACAGTTGCACATAACTTTCATAAAAACTTAAATTCACTATATGTATTACTCGCCAACAACCATCCTGAGCCAATATCCAAGTCAGGAAGATGATGGGGGCCGGATTGCTTATGCGTACCCAGCCCCGCAACGGCGGATCGAAGGAGTGTCCGGGGAGTTTTAGTGGTGTAGGGTCCTCTCCTCGTGGCATGAGTTTAGCATACCACGCTATGGAGAGGGCGAGTCCCACAAATCCCATTGCCAGCGCGCGAATACGATGCAGCGGCGGTGGGAATGCGTAAATGGATGTCCCACCGGAAAAAAAAGGGCAAGAAGATGAGTAAAGTTACAAACCGTATTTATTAATGCTACTCCAAAATTCATCTCTTTACCTTTTTTTAAACCTATTTAGCATAAATAAAAGAAATGATGATACAGTCTCATTTACTTCGACCCAACAGTTTAGTTAATTAATCCAGGTATCAAATAAATTAATCGATAGCTTCCAAGCCCTTTCATTCGATTTTAATATCGTTTTAACAGCAGTCGGTTCAAATGCTGATTTTAATTCAGTTTCTTAGGCGAACAACCGTTTACATTGAACGACTAGCCTGTAAAGAAATAAGATATTTAAAAAGGAAAAAGGGAACTAAAACGATCTTTTGTCTGGACTTTTAAACATCATTATTGGGTTCATATTGGCTCACCTAAAGTTCTTTACCCAAAATTGTTCTTCCTAACATTTTGTAATCCGAATGATCACTCTTCCTAAAATTTTTCATCCTAAAGTTTTCATTCATACTATTTGTAGTGCTACCGGCTATGTTCATAACACTAATGTTTCCGAAAATTGTAATTAATAATATCATTAATGTAAATATATTTAAACTCCTACTGTTTTTTATCATAACGCTTTTATCCCTAAACATAATTACCATAATATTTTCACTCATACTCAGAAAGAAACATTTACCAAGTGTAATAAAAAATATATATTTAGAATGATTAAAGGTCGTTTCACAGATGAATGTTTCTTAAATGAATGAAATTCATAAAACACGACTCATTTACGGTTATGTTTATGGCTTGGGAGTTTATACCGCAGTTTTAACCGTACCTTAACCAGTAACTATAAGACCGATTCGGTTATGGCACTTCGCCGGCCGCTGCCGCGGCACGCTCGCTTCGCTCGCTCGGCTCGTGCGTTGTGGTCACAGTTCTAACCTAAACCTAACGAATCGGTCCTATTATAAATAGGACCGATTCGTTTCTGGAACTTGACTGCATGACTGGAGCGAGCGAAGCCAGAGTGGCTTCGCTCACTCGGCTCGTGCTTTATGGTCGCAGTTCCAACTTAACTTAAACCAATGACTATAAATAGTACCGTGGTATATATATGTGAAAATAACTTAACAACTAAAACTGTAGAAGTTACGCAAAATTAATGTATATAATACTGATTATTATGAATAAAAAGAAATCTAAACAAAAAATATATGACTTTGAATAATAGTGTAAAAGATGATTATGTTGATAAAATATAGGAAAACAAATAAAAGTATAATAGATGTTTATTGCTACTGACATTATGAAGTTGAATGCTTCGGAATTATGAACATTAGAGACAGAGTAGTTAGGAATTGTGATTGTTAGGATGAAAAATATTAGGAAGAACATTTTCGGATTTCCAATTATCGGAGTTGAAATTTTAGGTGAACTTTGGCGCACATAGAGTTTTTTGTCTATACTAATATTTTAAAGAGGAAATATTTGATTGTTGGTTTGCATAGAATATGCTCCGGAACTACAGAACCGATTTCAAAAAATCTTTCATCATTGAAAAACTATGTTATCCAGGAGTAAGACAAGCTATATTTAATGATCAAGTTTCGCCGGGAACAAGAGCTATGCGGGTGAACCCCGAGCGGAAAACTAGTTCCGATAAATGATCGGATTCTACTAATCGTAGGATGTAACAAAATTTTGACTAAATGCATTTTAATAAAATTTGATAACGTTTTTAATGATCACGGTTATTCCGGATCGAGTATTCGAATGATTAATGTTATTATGAAAGTTTGTTTGTTTGTAGAAATATTAGACTGTCGTGTACTGAATTAAAGAAGATTAACATTGAATTTAATATCAATATTTTTAAGGGTCACTGACATAGCTCAACGGGTTAAATTAGCAAGCTGAAGTGGCAATGGGCAGGACACAAGGTTCTCGAGTGGAGACCATGAACTGGCTAGCGCAGCGTAGGATGACCGCCTGCACGATGGAGATCTCACAAATATCGCGGAGAGTCGGTGGATGCAGGCCGCTAGCGATCGTTCCCGCTGGAAATCGATGGGGGAGGCCTATGTTCAGCAGTGGACTACAACAGGCTAATAATGATGATGAATTTTAAGGGTGAGAATTGCTTGCACCAGATTTTGAAGGTATCAGGCCGCATAACATCTACTACTGAACATGCGCTGACCAAAGCTGAACATGCGCATCCTCTTTAACCTTCCGATGCCCTCGTAGACCCGAAGTCCGAGAGGCCCGCGGACTGTAACGTAGAGCGACAGTTACACAAAACTCCCTTAACAATACTAAAACTTATAGTCCTTCAATTCTCGCGCAGGCATGTGCTGCTATTTACTACAATAAAACAAACAAAATGTTAAAACCTACTTCTTACAATAGAAATATGTCGTGTTACAATATTCACATACCGCGCATTTTAACGGCTACTTCCGCTATTCAAAGTTGGAATCATAACAGTTTCCGGTCGCCATAATTTAAGGTTTTCGAGACTTTTATAAAGTAAATGGATAGAATTGTGACGGCGGACCGTTTTGTGGAATTTGCGTCGGAATGACGGGAAATGAGATGAATTTGAATATTTTTACATTTGCCGACAAAGGTTTAGTGGGGGAATGGGTTTAATATTTGTGTTTTAGATGTTAAATTACAATTTATTATAATGTTTTTAATTAAACATCTATCATATCTATAAACTAACTTGTTGTTTGACGAGACTTTTGTCTGCGTAAATTTCTATTTCTTAATACAAACTTTGCGGTTAAATATTCAAAAGCCCTTTCTTAGTGCGGACCTACGTCAGTTACAGAATATTTTTGCGAATTTTTCATAATTCTTTTGCTCATTTATGACCCAGTTATTTCACTTGTGCGATAATCAATCAGTCAGTCCGTTTCCAATTTTATATATATTATAAAGATAGATAGTAGATAAAAGCATTGGTAATTACTTGGGTATATAAGATCGTGTTTTTTGATTTAGTAAATACTAGATTACCGCGCACGGTTTTACCCGCGTAGCTCCAGTTTCCATGGGACCTAGATCATTAAATATAGTTAAAGAAATTTTTCAGTTTTTCGAAAAAATCAGTAGTTTCGAAGCATAATCAATGCAAGCAATCAAATCTTTCTTCTTTATACAATTTATTATGTTAGTATAGATATGGATAGTATTGTGATGGCGGCGGACAATTTTTGTGGGATTAGCGTCAGAATGACGGGAACTGAAATGATTTGAATAATTTTACATATTTTGACAAAGGGTTAGTGGGGGAAGGGCGTTTGTAATCATTTGCGTTGATTCATAAAGAAGCAGTTAAAATATAATTCCGGTACTTATAATTCAACGCATTGATATTGTTATCCATTGTAAAATGAAATATTTAAACAAATTTTGTTTTATTTACTTCATTTCGTGTCGGAATTTTTAATTATTTATTTTGCTAAAATTTTTGCAATCATACCTGTTTTTTATTAACATAAAACAATCGGGCCTGCCAATTCGGAGATGACCAGAAACAAATAGACATATGGAAGGATAGATAAAAAAAATTTTTGTTTTTTGTTAACGATTTTCTTTGACAGTTATTTCGTTACCTATATAATCATCATCAACTCGTATAACGTTTACTGCTGAAGCCATGCTTAGCAGGCAGGTTGGTGACCGCATGTTGTAACACAAAAAGAAACGCTACTGCCCATTTTCTAGTATAGGTACGCTTGTAGTAGATATTGATATAATAATTGGACCTAATTGCTTAACGTACTTTCTGAGACTCGTTAAGTGGGCATCTATACTAATATATAAAGCTGAAGAGTTTGTTTGTTTACTTGAACGGGCTAATCTCAAGAACTACTGGTCTGATTTGAAAAAATCTTGCAGTAGATATCGTATTTATCAAGTTATACAGGGTGTCCGGTAATTAATGGATAACCTTAAAATGGGTAATGGTAAAACTAATGACCATTCAGAAAAAAAATACAAATAAAAAAAAAATACAGTTGGTACCAAAGATATGATTTTTTTAATAATAATCGGTGTTTTTTGTTACCTTATTTCACATTTTTATACACCACGGCCACAAATTAAGGAATTCTATCGGTTTTTTTTTGTTATAGTAATTTACGTTAACTGAGCTGATAGATAGGTAATAAATAGTATGACTACTATTACACGGTTTTTTTTTTAAACAACTTGAATGTTTGTTCTGTGGAAAATTTGTGAAAAATATTCAATTTGACAAAGTTTGAGCAACCGTAACTTAAAAAAAAAGTATCCAGACACAAGTGACCAATTATTTTAAAATATTATGTGCTTCAAGCCAATTTCAAAATGGTATCATTCATTATTGTATCTAATGTAAATTCTGAATTATGGCTATTTGTGTAGAAAAGGTGTGAATTTTGGATAAACATCCAAATTTGCAATATTGGAATATTTATTTACATTGAATGTACCTGACCATTGGAGTTTAATAAAAAACAACATTTGACATTAGTAAAACTGTATTCGTTATTAATTACAATAAATGTTCAAATTGTCTGCCACCCACTCTGATACAGGCTCTACATCTACGAATGAATGCTCTCCTGAGCAGTCGCGTATAGCGTCGATCGCTTATTTTCGATGCGGCTGCCCGGACACGGCTACGTAAATCTTCCAAGGAACGGATCGGCTTTGCGTAAACTTCTTCCTTAAGACAGCCCCAGTAAAAAAAATCAAGTGGATTTAGATCTGGTGAACGTGGGGGCCACAAAATTGGCCCCAGGCGGCCAATCCATCTGTTTGGGTATGTTCTATTTAAGTATGCACGAACAGATACAGCATAATGCGCAGGACAGCCGTCATTTTGCAACCAATATGATTCTCTCTCCACCTCGGGCACCTCTTGCAATAAGTTTGGAAGATCATTTTCAAGGAATTCTAAATAACTTTGGCCAGTTAGGTTCCCCGGTAATTCAAATGGGCCTATTATTTTTCCGTTTAATATTCCAGTCCAATAATTTATTTTAAATTGGTACTGTGACCTGTCTTCACGCATAGCACGAGGGTTCGTTAGTTGCCAGCTATGGAGATTGTATAAATTCATGTAGCCATCTCTTTTCAATGTTGATTCATCACTCCATAGAATTTTATTAAAAAACTGCGGGTCTGCTTCCATCTTCCCCAGCATTTTTCGGCAGAAACGCAATCTTGCATTATAATCTCTTGGTTGAAGGGTCTGCACGCGCGTAACGTGGAACGGGTGAAATTTGTTCTTTTTTAAGATATCATGCACAGTCGATTTCCCTATACCCGTGCGTCGAGCTATTGATCGCGTAGAAATTGAAGGATCTTGCGCAATTTCCTCAAGTACCACGTCTTCTACATCAGCACGAGCGCTTCTTCCACCACTAGTACCACCAACACCAGTACCAGGGATTCTTCCTTCTGAGTAACAACCGTGGACTCTTATAAATACGCGGTAATCTGGATGACGCGCATTAGGGTATCTTTCCCTATAAAGAGCTGCGGCTGCGTTTCCATTGCCTCTGCATTCCCCATAAATAAAATGCATGTTTGCATATTCTTGTGGCGTATACTCAACACGTGGCATGTTGATTCACAAAATAAACAATCCAGTTACAAGCCAAGTCGTCGCAAATATCACCACACAAAACAAGTCCAAATCGGTAAACAAAACGAATAGTCCAGTAAAATAGCCAGGTCATTGTTTTAACACTGATTCACAGTAACTAGCAACAATTGCAACCGGAAACGAAATAAACACATGCGAAGTCGAGCAAGTCGAGTGACGCACTAAGTCTAAGTCCCTGTTCCTGTAAGTTCTGTTAGTCCCCTACCGGTTTTTTTACATTTACTATCTCGCTCGCACTCATCCAACTCATATCCTCTTTGTCTAACATGAACAAAAGACGGGTGGTGCAGGGTGCGCGCAGGTAGCTAGTATGGCGGTCACACGACTTACACACACGACATTTATTGCAAAGCCAATTTGTATTTGTTAAAATATTTCTGGTTTTAAAGAGACTTTATTTAATTATTACTATTCATTACTTACGTCTATTAATGTTTTTATTAACCCCGAATGGTCAGGTACATTCAATGTAAATAAATATTCCAATATTGCAAATTTTGTTGTTCATCCAAAATTCACACATTTTCTACACTAATAGCAATAATTCAGAATTTACATTAGATACAATAATGAATGATACCATTTTGAAATTGGCTTGAAGCACATAATATTTTAAAATAATTGGTCACTTGTGTCTGGATACTTTTTTTTTAAGTTACGGTTGCTCAAACTTTGTCAAATTGAATATTTTTCACAAATTTTCCCCAGAACAAACATTCAAGTTGTTTAAAAAAAAAACCGTGTAATAGTAGTCATACTATTTATTACCTATCTATCAGCTCAGTTAACGTAAATTACTATAACAAAAAAAAAACCGATAGAATTCCTTAATTTGTGGCCGTGGTGTATAAAAATGTGAAATAAAGTAACAAAAAACACCGATTATTATTAAAAAAATCATATCTTTGGTACCAACTGTATTTTTTTTTATTTGTATTTTTTTCTGAATGGTCATTAGTTTTACCATTACCCATTTTAAGGTTATCCATTAATTACCGGACACCCTGTATATAAAGCTATATTTTACTATGAAGTTTCCACGTCAACAGGAGCTGCAGTGTCTACGCGGCTTAAAAAATACTTGGAAGCAAGTAATTTGCAACTATTCATAATAACCACTTTCAATTGAAATTCAGTTAGGTACTAAACTCCAATCAAATTAACCAGCTTAATGCCAATTACGATCGTGTGCTAGAGGTCTCATATCCGGCTGGATTAGATTAGGCCGACTCTAACTAGAGTTATTAATTACCCGGGTTAAAAGGTCAGCTTTTGAGTAAGGTTTTATTTAAAGCTGTTAGCTAGAGACTAATATGTTTTAATTAATATTAATAATACATTATGGTAGATTGCGTGCGTAAAAATGTAATGGAGTCGAATATTATGAACGGAGTACATTTTGCTATCTTTATTTCTACACTAATATATAAAACTGAAGCGTTTGTTTGTTTATTTTTTTGGTTAAACGCGCCAATATTATTTCCAATCTCATAAATTCTATCAGTGTTAGCCCATTTATTGAGGAAGGCTATAGCCATATTTAATTATGAAGTTACCACGGGAGCGGAAGTAACGCGGGTGTAACCGCGCGCGAAAACTACATAACCTGATACTCCCTTCACCCTTTCATCACCGGACGACTAGGTGCGGCGAGCTATTTTAGCCTTTTGTTGAAGACATTCCTTCAATACGCACGAAGCTATTTGCTTCTTTTTTCATAATGCGGACGGCTAAGGAGTGGAATTCTATGCGTGTATCATTAGGCTTAGGCCTTATATTCGCCTTCCATCAAGCGAGATTATGGTTAAACGTAAGCGTATATTTAAAAAAAAAAGCTACTTCCTAGAATAAGAATAATAAGGGAAAGACAACTCCCGCACTAGGTAAATTAATTCCTGTGTCACGGGGGACAGAACACCTATCTGTGGTTCACACAAATAATTGTCCTGGTTGGAAATTGAAACCAGGAAACCAGGTCTCAGAAGCAACTGCCGTAACCACTGAGTCACCGAGTAATAATAATTAGAGGGTCAAAATATCACTCCGCATTGATATCAATTAGGCATTTAGTTAACTTTCATATTCATTTATCTAAAATTCAACGTAAAGTAATTTCCAAATGAATATCTAAATGAAATTCTTTGATAAAATAAACGAAAACAAAAATGACTATGAATAAAAACACTTGACCCGTTTTCAATAACACTTTTCGTGCAAAAAATAAAGAAAACAAAATTAGAAATCTGGCCCGCCATCTTAAACAATTCAACGTTACGATTCGAACATTATCAGTTCTTTATTCAAAAATATTTAACTATAAAAAAAGAATTTGGTTTTTTTCTTTTATTCCGTTTACGAATATTATGCCGAAGGAATCTTTTGTGTGAAAAGGCCGAATAGATTTTAATTTGTACTTTTAATAAATGATATTGGTAAGCGAGATAGGTAGGTAGGTATATTATTATATGTTTTGTTCTTCTTTTTCTGAGACCAAATAGAAAGTAAATACCTCCTGTCAAACAATGCATTGAAGGTTTCTTTGTTCAATAGTGTAAATATAGTTATTGCTATGATTTAGTACTCTAATGTTATAAAAATAACGTTGATCTTTGATTTGTACCCTTTCATGACACAATTTGGCAATTTTGATACCAAATAATGATGGAAATTATATTTGAACTGAAGCATACCGCGTGAGTTTTTACCCACGTAACTCTGGTTTCCGTAGCAACCTTCCTTCCTAAGCCTTCCATCCGAAAGCCTTCCATCTAAAACCAAATCGGACTAGTAGGTCCTGAGATAAGCGCGTTCAAGTAAACAAAGAAACAAACATACTCTTCAACATTATATCTAAGTGTAGATTGTTAAGTTAATTAGCTAGTAATTAATTATTAAATAACCAATTTCACAATTTATATCCTACTAAATATTATAAATGCGAATGTTTGTATGCGTAGATGTATGTATGTTTGTTACTCTTTCACGCAAAAACTACTGAATAGATTTGGCTGAAAGTTTGCATGCGGATAGTTTTTAAGCTGGATTAACATATAAGGTACAAAATATCACGCTCCGACACACCGGAGCAAAGTGACGCGGGCAAAACCGCGGGGCGTAGCTAGTATTAAATATATACATTTTGTGATACAACTTATTTTTTACAGATATTCTGTATGAAACAATTTTGCCATTTAACCAGAAATCTAACGCCGCCATTAAATATTAAACGTATTTACAAGAGGAGCTCTTCATTTCTTACGTAATGAATATTCATTGCCACATTAAAACAATTACAGGAGATACATAATAAATCATTTTGGAAAATATATGCTTCGTGACTGAAAGGTACGGTAGTTAGGGGCGTAGCAATGAAATTACAGAGAGGGGCAACTTCTCCCCCCATTTTATCATTAATGCATTAGGTAAAACTACCGCTACGGTTATTTTTTTGTGTTCTCAACCTCCAAAGTTATCGGAGCCTGTTTTTAACTGTACTCTTTCTTTTCAATATCTTTCTTGCATTCGTCTCTGTCTTACTTAATGGGCGGGATTCCCATTTGTTTGCCTATTTTTGTCTCGCTTAAAGTCTCGGAGGTCGTGGGTTCGATCTCCACGCCGGACACGGAATCGTTGTGTGAACGCTAAAATTTCTTTCCGGGTCTGGTTGATTGAGAGACTACTGTTCATGGCTCGGAAAGCACGTGAGGCCGTTGGATATATCTCCCTCAGATCACTGGCCATTTTTAACTGTTCAAAACTGGTATATATGTTCGAATTAGCTTGTGAACTTGTATTTCGCGGTACAGGTTAGTTGAGATGCTAAGGGCTATATGGCGCTGCATCGTCTTCTTCTAGTTTCACATTTTTTAAATGTTTTGTACACTTTATTGAAAAGTTTCATCATCATTATTATCATCATCAGCCCGTTCAACGTCCACTGCTGAACATGGGCCTCCTCCCGAGGGAGGGTATTTGCCATAGTCACCACGCTTGGCAGGCGGATTGGTGATCGCAGTATTATGTTGTAATACACAGGTAAACGCTGCTGCCCGTTCCCTGGTATACGCTTGCTATAGATGATGTTATAACAATCGGGACCAACGGCATAACGTGCTTTCCGAGGCACGGAGGGTAGTCCCTCAACCACCCAGACCCGGAAAGAAATCTTAGAATTTACACAAAGATTTCTTGTCCGGCGTGGGAATCGAACCCACGACCTTCGAGACTTAAAGCGAGCCAATTACCGCTATGCTACGGAGGTTGAAAAGTTTACCTTATACTATATTTCAAAATTGAGATTAATAAAATTCGACCACCGGCTGTGCCATCTAACGTCCCACTTAGAGACGTGTTACAAAGAGATTAATAAATTTCCATGACCGGCTGTGGTTCCACCGTAGCCTCATTGGTTAAGGCATTAGGGGCTTTAGCTAAGATGCAGGTTCGAATCTTGCCGATGGTCGAATTTTATTCTTCTTGTTTGTGCGGATATATAGAGATAGATGGTAGATTAGCGGTATATGTGGCTACACTATTAATACGTATGTATTATTTTATATAAGGCAGCTTGGTATTAAACGTACTAAGTGGGTTACGAAGGGATAGTGTGAAAATTAACGGGGCATGTTGGGGAGACTCTGCCTTAGAGTATATACAAGCAAGATAAAGAGCGCGCCTTAATATGAATTGGTGGCATGGGTATGAACAAAACTGAATGGCTTAGGCCAAAAAAAAAGTTTTATTCATTCAGCGATATTAAGAATGACAACCTCGTTGTCAACATTGATATCGCCTCGCCTGTTCCCTAGTATACGCTTGCTATAAAAGTGCAGTCATTGAAGCGAAAAATAGGTCTAACCTCCGATTTTTTTTACTGTGAACCGATTTGCATGAAATTTTGGAAGATGAGCCTATCATCTTACCCTTAACTTTAAAAGTGAAAATGATCTGAGCTCCGCCTATTATTTTAAAGGGGTGTAAACAACCCCTCAATAGAAAAAATTGACATTGAGCCATTTTATCGCTAGAATACGATTAGTTTTTGGACCATAACTTTTCAATTCTGATGCTATCACAACTTTAAAAAAATATTTTTTAAAGGTTATTAAAAGAGAACTTTAGATTACAATATATAGTGAAAAACCTTTTATTTTAAAACGGTGAAGGGTCGAAAATTATTTTTAAACGTGAAAAATTTGTGAATTTTCAATTGCCAATAACTTGAAAAGTATTGGTTTTTTTAAAAGCTTTATAGAAATTTTTTTCACTTAAAGTTAAGGGTAAGATGAGCCTAATTCCAAAATTTCATGCAAATCGGTTCACAGTAAAAAAAATCGGACCAATAACGCTTCAATGACTGCTCTATAAATTATGTTATAACAATCGGGAGCTTAGCGTGCTTTCCGAGGCACGGAGGGTAGTCCCTCAACCAGACCCGGATACAAATCTTGAAATATACACAAAGATTTTTTGTCCAGCGTGGGGATCGAACCCACTTATAACGCTAGGCTACGGAGGTTTTCCAACCAATAGATTATTAGATTCTTGAGAAAGGTTTAGATATATAATTTGTCAAGGTTTTGTGCTAATTTACCATCCGTGCGAAGCCGGGGTGGGTTGCTAGTCTATACTAATATTAATAGAGAGGAAAGATCTGATTTTTTGTTTGCATTGAATAGGCCACGAAACTACTGGACCGATTTGACAAATTCTTTCACCGTTGGAAAGCTACACTATTCCCAGATGACAAGGCTATAATATATAATTATAAAGTTCCCACGGGGACTGGAGTTAAGTTGGTGAATCTACTATAAAATACATAGTTTAACTTTCCTTGAAATAGTCGCAGCCATCTCAGAGATAACAATGACATGAGAGTCACTAGCTCTGGTTCTAATGAGCCCGCCACTTCACATATGTTTTATTTTTAACTAGCGACCCGCCCCGGCTCCGCACGGGTGCAATGCTGACGTATTATACATATAAACCTTCCTCCTGAATCACTCTATCTATTAAAACTGCATCAAAATCCGTTGCGTAGTTTTAAAGATTTAAGCATACATAGGGATATAGGGACAGAGAAAGCTACTTTGTTTTATACTATGTAGTGATTCAGCTACCTGTTATACTACGGCATAGGTACGGTAGTGAGGTTAAGGTTTTAATCCCTCACTACATTGATTGACCGGTGTGACGTTTCGGCAACTAACATATTCATTGTTCTATTTAAAATGTAAACCAAAATAAATTTTAACTTACTAATTCAAATGTTAATTATATTTATATTTTGATTAGTAGACAACCTCCGTAGCGTAGCGGTATTTGGCTCGCTTTAAATCTCGGAGGTCGTGGGTTCGATCCCCACGCCGGACAAGAAATCTGTGTGAAGATTCTAAAATTTCATTCCGGGTCTGGTTGGTTGAGGGACTACCATCCATGCCTCGGAAAGCACTTTCAGCCAATTCCGTTCAGTAGTTTTTGCGTAAAGAGTAACAAACATTCATCCATCAATCCATACTTACAAACTTTCGCGTTTATAATATTAGTAGGATGGTGATAAAAATATTATTTAAAACATTATAGTATAACACAAAATCGCTTCCCGTGCTTAAATATTTGAAACTACTTCACAACTTTTAATAGATAGAGTGATTCATGAGGAAGTTTTATATGTATAATACATGAGCATTAAACCCGTGCAAAGCCGGGGCGATTCGTATTATATAATATTTATAATATTTTAATCTTTTTCCTCGTAATTTCTCAACAAAAAAGGATTGCGTACAACATTCTAAATTAAATTCAAATCACACTGGACAAAGGCCAAATCCCAAACAATGTCGTTGGGAATACAATATCCCAAAAAAACATACGTCAAGTTAATTTATGTATTCAATCTCATTATTTTATGTATTTATTCATAGGTTTTGAGATAATGTGCTGAGATAAAACGCATATGTTATTTTGTGGTTCGATCGAACGGTGTTGTGCAAATTTGAATAATAAAGGTTTTATGGCATTTTAATTGCATATTTATTGATAACATCATCATATCAGCTGTATATCCTATAGTCCCGCCCGACCCTTAGTTGGCAAAGAACTTTCCGATGCCCTCCTAGACCCGAACTCTAAGTGGCCCGCAAACTGTAACGTAGTGCGACAATTGGACAAAACTCCCCTAAAAGAGTAAAAGTCATAAATCATAATCCCTCAATCCAAGTCCAAGTCCCACAGGGGCGCACTCATGCGCTGGTTGCATAATTTTAGTTTATAAACCATTGCATAAGGCTGGATATCTACTCGCTTGTATGCCCGGTGCAGCATTAAAAGCCTCATGGCTAACTACATTAATGTCATAGTCGCCTTTTACTGCACCCAAAGGAATGGCTCATGACATGGCTCGGTCTATTCTTATCCAGAAACTACACGACACTTAGACTCTTTTTCTCCCACAAATTACATTATGTACGTTGATCAATATGTTACGCCATTTTATTTGCGCGAAACATAATTGTCGCTGTGGGAAGATATTATTATGGGATCGTCTATTCTAGACACCATCCAGAATAGAACGTCCCATATCTTTCCATGGGTAAGAGGCAACTAAAGGTAGGTACTACACATGATAGATGGTCAGCAGCATCTATCAGCTCAAGGCACAAGCAACATCTTACTGTGATCGCTAATCTGCCTGCCCAGTATAATGATTATGACAATACCCCTCAACGATGCTGGCTTGCTATATTCTGATAAGAGGAGACCAAAAAATTGCAGTAGACGTTAACGGGCTGATACATTAAAAATAATCAGATTACGGTTCTCATATACCAGTGAAAAGTGCAATTATGCTCTTTTCCTACCGAAGGTATACTTTGAGGAACTAGGTGCTCAATTTACAAGGCTTGTTTGACTATTGGATACGCGCCTTACAAACATATATTTGCACACCAATTTACGAGTTGTAAACATGAGCAGTCTTTGTGGGCAAAACTTGGCACATGGATGTTGCAGTGAAGTATTTTATTCTGCCTCTAGTTTATAGCTAGCTGAGATAAATGTGGACAAGTAAACGACCTGAACTAGCCCTTTATTTACGTATTCAGCTTAGAATGTAGACTACAGCCAAATGTGCGGGCTGTTTGATTTGTTTATTGATACGAGTGCTTCTAGCACATTCTTTTTATGTCTAGTGATTGAAATTAAATAATGTAGATGATGTGAAGAGGAGGGATGAAACGCATGTTACTAAAAGAGTTTTAAGTATACATGTAGATGGATGGAGAGGGAGAGGAAGGCCAAAGAAAATATGGACAGATTGTGTGAAGAGTATTATGAAAGAAAAAGGAGTTAGTGATAGTGTGACGGGTGACAGGACAGAATGGAAGAAACAAACGTGTTGCGCCGACCTCAAGTAATATGGGATAAGGGCAGGAAGTAGAAGAAAAGAAGATTGAAATTAAATAATGTAAGAGATCTTTCCACAAACAGGTAGAAGCGATACGTCAAAAGTGTATTATTTAAAAAAGCTTATTATAAAATGTTTCATGTCACTGACAAAACTGCTTGGGAGTGAGTTGCTCCGAAAAAATATTGCTTTAATTATGTTTATATTTAATTATTTTTCAAGCCTAGCAACTTTGCTCGATGCAGCCGATCCAGCCTAATCATAAAAAAAACCGGTCAAGTGTGCATCGGACTCGCGCACCGCATCCGCAAGGATTCCGTACCATTTTCAAGTCCTACCTGTAGTCGTTATTGACATGGAGAAAAAAAAATGGTTGCATAGGTTTCTTAAATATTTATATTATTTTATTTTTAGTATGTGTTGTTATAGCGGCAATAAAATACATCATCTGTGAAATGTTCAACTGTCTAGCTATCGTGGTTCTTGAGATACAGCCTGGTGACAGACAGACAGATAGCGAATTCTTAGTAATAGTGTCTCGTTTTTACCCTTCGGGTACGAAGCCCTAAAAATATAGATTTTTCTTGGTGGGGGGATTTGAAATCACGGATGCCGTACTATCCTGACGATAAAGTCGCACATAGTAAAACAATAATCAATTTTGGCGCTCGGTATAGGTTAAACATTTAAGTAAATATGTTAATTTTTGATTCTACTTTCCTAAACTTTTGTAACATTCGCGTACGGCAATGTATTAATTTCAACATGAATATGCGTATGCTACTTTAACTTATAATTTACGCACATAATACACTCGAAACTCTTCCGAACTCGAACCCTAAACTCGAAAGATATAAATTAGTATTTTATTAACGAATTTCCAAATAATTAACACAGATTCTTGAAGTATTAAGAGATTTAGAAGTATAATTATATACTAGCTTCTCGCGCGTGGTTTCACCTGCGTAATTCCCGTTCCCGTTGGATCTTCATAATTACATATAACCTATGTCATCCCGGGATAGTGTAGCATCCCAACAGCGAAAGATTTTTTCAAATCGGTCCTGTAGTTTCGGAGCCTACCTATTCAATACAAATAAACAAACAATCAAATCTTTTCTCTTAATAATATTAGTATAGACTAGATTCCTGCGTGTTCCCGTTACCATGGGAATTTCATAATTCAATATTACTTCGTCAATATCTATCTAAGACTGAAAGAATTTCTCAAATCGGATCAGTAGTTCCAAAATTTAGCGTGTTCTCGCAAACAAACAATCTCTTCAGCTTTTTATATTAGTATTAATACAGAATACACAATAGGATAAATAAGTTTTTTCAGGAGAATGAGAGCTTCGCGAAAAAAAAATCCTTACTAATATTATAAACGCGAAAGTTTGTGAGTATGGATGGATGTCTGTTACTCTTTCACGCAAAAACTACTGAATGGATTTGACTGAAAGTTTGCACGCAGATGGTTTATAAGCTGGATTAATATATAGCCTAAAAAACATCACACTCCAAACCACTGCAGCAGAGTGACGCGGGTGAAAACCGTGGAGCGCATCTGGTAAAATAAATAAATCGCTTTATCAAACCTGTAGTGTAGACCTTCAAACCAGGCAACTAAGCCGAACACTTTTCTTGAAAACAGTTCAACGTGAAAATATGATAGCTATGAATTACTGAAGGCCCCGCATCTCGCTGTAAATCTTCAATTTTGGGTTAAAATTACCCAAAATGAGTACAAAAGTACGTAGATATTCGTATATGACCCATATAAAATTACCGTCATTTATTTGTATAATTCCACTCTCTCCGTTTTGTAAATGGTGCCATGTTATATTAGGGGAACTTTTACTGACGTGGTGTACAATCAGCGGAGAATATATTAACCCGCATTCAAGTGTTAAAATTGAAAAATAATTAATTTATTCTTTATTGTACAAATAAAATTTTAGTAAAAACAACATTTATAGATGATGTACAATGGCGACCTTAACTCACTAATGAGTTTTCTTCCAGCAAACCATTTTCAGAGTGTAAATTAAGGTAAAATTAGATAAAACAATAATAATAAGTAGAGTTAATAAACTAATTAATCCCATTTTTTGTTGCTCAAAAATTTGACGATTTTTTGTTATAATGTTGTGCAAAAAGTTAAATGACTTGCATGTACAATTAACCAAGCGATACATATATCTAACTACAAGAAAACATACAACTAAAAATAATAAATTTAATCAAAATCTAAAATAAAATTTTTGATACATTTTTAAATATAAATGAAGTATAATAATGCGCTAAAAGCAATTATTAGGTATATAGTAGGAACTGGTTATATTTTGAAAACTGTAAAGTTCGTTATATGAAAGTACAAATGACTCAATTACAACCTATGTGTGAACGTATATAATGTTTCCAGTCACCTTTTCATCATTATCATCACCCCGTATAACGGTCCACTGCTGAACATAGACCACCTTCAAAGGGGTATAGCTATGTGATGGTATAGTATTGTAGTGAGGTTAAGGTTTTAATCCCTCACTACATGACGTACTGGCCTTATTCAAATAGTGAATAAATCTATCTTTATATTAAAATTAATAAAAATGAATAAATATTTTAAGCTTGATGTGGTTCTAATTCAGACATGTTAATTATTGTTAATTTTATGAAAGTGAAATAACATTTATATATTTGAAAAGAGTAAGATTTGTGCGGTCGAAGGTGTTAGAGTTGGGGCGTGAGCCCGTTGTTATTTAAAATAAAAGTGTTGGTCTTGTTTATGTGCGTTTGATAATATACAATTATAAATTGTACCTTCATTTTAATAGAGTGCTTAGTCGCATCAATTCACACACCCTCTTCGAGGACTAGGAGCAGTAAGCTCTGCTAATCTACACACCCCCAGCTCAGGCGTTACATTATTTCCATAGTAAAATGTAACATTACATAATTCAAAAATTGCATTACAATAAAAAGTTAAGAGTCATTTTTATATTCAGTTGACTGTACTCATACGCACATGTGCTCAATTCTGACGGGCGTCAATCGTAGCAGGCGTACACTTTTAGGAGTTACATTTGCTAAAACTTTGCTCATTTATAAGGCAAATATTTTACACAACATAGCCTTATTGCTTACAAGCTATGCCTCGTGGGATTTCCTGTATAAAATCAAATTTCGTAACGCACCTGGGTAGGTGAGGTAATATACGTGACAGTCATCCTACTAATCCTACTAATATTATAAACGCGATAGTTTGTAAGTATGGATGGATGGATGGATGGATGTTTGTTACTCTTTCACGCCAAAACTACTGAACGGAATTGGCTGAAATTTTGCAACGGAATAGGTTATACGCTGGATTAGAATATAGGCTACAAAACATCACGCTCCGACCTACTGGAGCAGAGTTAGGCGGGTAAACCCGCGGGGCGCAGTTAGTTTACCATAATTAACTTTGAGTTGATAGAGGCTGCTGCCCATCCATCAGTTGTAGCCCTTAATTGCTTCTTATGACACCGAAGTAGGGGAAAATATGGAGTGGTCTATGCTAAGCCGGAAAATCACTTACCACATAATCAGTCGATCACAATACTAAGAAGAAGAAGAAGTACACTTTATTGCAAAATATAAAACAATGCAGTGAATTTGATCTTCTTTTCCTATAGACCTGGCGTTCAAACTTGAGAAGACCAGTACTCGGCCACTGACACAGCATTATCAGTGGCGTTGCACAGGTCCTCTTGTGTACAGGTGTTTGGGCACGCAGGGCAGAATAGAAGGTGCGCCATTGTCTGGGGGGAGATACCACACGGATTCACAACCTCTGAGCTATACCCATGGCACATTTGATAACACCATATGATAATTATCCTTATTATATTTTGCAATCGGCGGCCTTATCACTCAAAAGCGATCTCTTCCAGGCAACCTTATGCATAGGTTGGACCAAAAAGTAAAAGAAATAGAAATAGGGTAGCTAAACAGAGTATGCCAAAACCTTTTTCAGGGAATTCCTTGTCTTCCTCGTGGTTTCGTAGTAGCTACAAAGGAACATACCCTGATGTATGGGCAGCAGTACCTATCAGCTCAAAGTTACTCACCATCTTACTGCGATCACCAATCCATCAATGATTAGCAATATCCATCATCTTACGTAAAACCCAAAATACCTCAACCATACGGCCACGATGGAACCCAACCCAACTCTTTATAACATGATTTTTAATTATTTGATTGCATTCAATAAACTCCGGAATTTCTGAATCGATTTCAAAAATTCTTTAATCATTAGAAATCCACATTATCCCGAAATAACATAGGCTATATTTAATTATGAAGCTCTCACTAAAATGGGAGCTAGGCGGATGAAACCGCGCATAAAAAGCTAGCCACAAATAAAAAAAAATCCATATAAAATTCGATGTTTGCACGCACGTTACCCTAAAAATCAAAGAACTCAGATCTTTAAAAAAGCAGGTCGGTATCATACAGTTTGTCAATACAGCGTCTTTTCTCTATCGACGTCACGTTTTGAACCGTAAGGGTAGCGGGTTCATTGTTGGAACAAACACGCAAATATTTAGACAGCCCCAGGCTATTTGAACGGGTCTACAGTTGCAGCGTTATAACCGTATTTTCTCTAACAACCTATCAACCTATGAGTCATTTTAATTTTGAACCTTGTTTTAAAGTGGTAAGGTTTAATTTTGTAATGTATGGGAATGGTTGATTGGATGTTTCGTTTGAAATTTTTTGTGATTTAACAAGTTATAATGGCTGAATTATGCTGACGCTTTGTCGATGCTTCTTTTTTTTTTTTTGTTTATGGATTTTGGGTTATAAGGTTAGGTACACCTGCCAATATTATAAAAAGTATCTGTTTTTAAGTATTTTGAACTGACTATAGAATAGAATAATATAAACTTTATTAAAAAGTTATGGTTGATACAATGATCCTACTAAAATTATAATCGCGAAAGTTTATAAGTATAGATGGATGGATGGATGTTTGTTACTCTTTCACACCAAAACTTGGATTTGGCTGAAATTTTGCACTGGGTTAGGTTATACGCTGGATTAACATATAGGCCTATATGTTAATTAAGCTTATTAACTACACCCGTGCAAAGTTTCAGCCAAATCCATTCTAGTTTTTACGCGAAAGAGTAACAAACATCCAAATATCCATCCATCCACCCATACTTTAAAACTTTCACGTTTATAATTTTAGTAAGATTCATGAACTCGCTCTCTGTTTCACAGATAAAACGTTTAATATGTAGATAGTTGGCCGTCCGCAAAAGTAATCAAATTTTGGCGCCATCTTTTCTGTCTTCCGATATACAATACAAAAGCATTATATTATGTAGGTATAATTATATATTTATTTATTTATTATCATCATCAGCCCGTATAACGTCCACTGCTGAACATGGACCTCCTCCCGAAAGGGGTTTTTCCATAGTCACCACGCTTGGCAGGTGGGTTGGTGACCGCAGTATTATGTTGTAACACACAAGAAGACGCTGCTACCCGTTCCCAGGTATACAATTGTAATAGATGATGTTATAACAATTGGGACCAACAGCTTAACATGCTTTCCGAGGCACGAAGGGTAGTCCCTTAGCCAACCAGACCTGGAAAGAAATTTAAGAATCTACACAAAGAATTCTTGTCTGGTGTGGGGATCGAACCTAAATACCGCTACGCCACAAAGGTTGTCTATAATAGACGAAGGTTGTTGATTATTAAAGTCATATTTTATTTTAAAACAGACAGATAACTAATATTAAGAGACTTTAACAGGGGAATGAATGTAACTGCTCCTTAATGCACCAGTTAAGTTAACCTGTAAAATAAACATAGTTTTGATGTTTAAATCATTGAAAATATCATAGATGTTCAATACTTGAGTGTTATCGCGTTCTTAAATCTAAGCTACAACCTGTTAAATGTATATTATGGGTAAGGTTGCCAACTATTTTTACAAGAAAAAAGTATATTTAGGGCTAAGAAGAATATTAAACGGTATTTAAAAAAAAATAAGAGTATGCACATGTCACACTTGATGTCTAGAATATTTGACATAAAATATTTAAAAAATTTGGTCAGCGTCTCATTCCAATATATTGTGTTAAGCATTTTGACGCTCAAAACAGTAGTTTGTATACTTTTTTTTTGTTCAACAGTAAAAAGTATAATGTTGCGAAAAACAGTATGATACTGTTTTTAACAGTATAGTTGGGAACCCTAATTATATGATCCAGTAAATCTGATTTGATTTGCTTCTTATATACACTAACTAGTAGGATTGCCATCCGTACTATATTATATAGTATCGTATATATTTCAGTCCCTTGTACTATATATATAAAGGCATCGTTGACATGCCTACAACTATTATTTTAGACTTTGTTAACAATACCTACTACTACAATAAAAACCGGCCAAGTGCGAGTCGGACTCTCGCACGAAGGGTTCCGTACCTACTAGTTGCAAGTGCCTACCTATTTTTGATATCAAGAATACAACAAGTAACATAGTATAAACGTTCTTGTAGTTCGTTGTAACTCTGATCGATGTTAATAATAGTTGATTGAATGAAAGTTAAATTGCGGTTTACTTAAAAAAAAACTACTTACTTGATCTCGTTTAAACCGATTTTCGGTGGAAGTTTGCATGGTTATGTACATCATATATTTTTTTTAGTTTTATCATTCTCTTATTTTAGAAGATACAGGGGGGGGGACACACATTTTACCACTTTGGAAGTGTCTCTCGCGCAAACTATTCAGTTTAGAAAAAAATGACATAAGAAACCTCAACATCATTTTTGAAGACCTATTCATAGATACCCCACACGTATGGGTTCGATGAAAAAAAAATTGTTGAGTTTCAGTTCTATGTATACCCCCAAAATTTATTGTTTTTTTTTCTATTTTTGTGTGAAAATCTTAATGCGGTTCACAACATACATCTATTTGCCAAGTTTCACCATTATAGTTCATATAGTTTCGGAAAAAAGTGGCTGTGACATACGGACGGACAGACAGACAGACAGACATGACGAATCTATAAGGGTTCCGTTTTTTGCCATTTGGCTACGGAACCCTAAAAATGGTGGCCTATTTTTTTTCTTGAATTTCCCTAATTTACGATATTTTTACTAATGTTTTGAAAAAAATACTATTTTAGCATCAAAAAAAGGTGGTAACTCTACTAACGAGTAACATATTTTAACCGTCACGAAAAATCTACAAATATCAAACTTATAGTTAGCAAAGCATTGAACAATTGCTTATTTTTATTCTATTTATTATAAATCTGTTGAGTTCTGAGAATTGAAAATTCATTTTTCAAATTATAGTAAGTATTAATAAATTTTATAGTTTTTAAAAATCAAATATACGGTTCTTATTTTTTACTTTTATAATATAACTAGCGACCCGCCCGGCTTCGCACGGGTGCAATGCTGATATATCATACATATAAAACTTCCTCTTGAATCACTCTATCTATTATAAAAAACCGCATCAAAATCTGTTGCGTAGTTTTAAAGATCTAAGCATACATAGAGACGGATAGACAACGGCAAGCGACTTTGTTTTACACTATGTAGTGATCTTAAATTATCTAACTAGCCTATGTTGTCCCACTGCAGGGCAAAGGCCTTCCTCTCCCTTTTCGACACAACTCTGTTTTTTGCGAGTGCCGGCCAGTCCCTACGGTAGAAATAAAGCTCGTCCCGCCATCTTCGTCTCGGCCTGCCGCGATGGCTTCGTGCGTTTATTGGGACCCAATCTGACATGCGTCAGACATGTCCAGCCCATTTATAATATAATACATAAATTAAAAAAACTGTGTTAATATTTAAATAATCACAGGTCCAAAGATCTTTGTTAGTTGAAAAATTACTTTACTGTGTGAATTCTGGGAAAAAGGATTATACGTATTGTGATTTAAAACCAAAATAAAATGTTTATTGTTTTTGTAACTTTCTTTGATTTTGTTTTGTTAATAAATAATCATTATTATAATACAAAATATTACTTTAAATTGCTATGAATATCCTAGTTATATTATAAACGTGAAAGTCAGTAAGTATGGATGGATGGATGATTGTTACTCTTTCACGTAAAAACTACTGACTGGATTTTAATGAAACTTTGCACACGGATAGTTTATAAGCTGGATTAACATATATGCTACAAAATATCACTTTCCGACCCACTGGAGCAGAGTTACGCGGGTAAAACCGCAGGACGCAGCTAGTCAAATATAAAATCTGAAATCAGTTGAGTTTAAGAAATTGAAATTACTTTATTTCTGGAATTCGCAACGTGTATACCTACACATTACAGATATACCCATACATAACATACAAACCTTTGCTCTACAACATAATTTGAATTGTTTCAAACTTGTTTATGAAAGTTCCTCATTGTAAACTTTGATGTAGGGCCTCAAACATTGCTTTATAAAAAAGTTATAAATTCTGTTGAAACGTGACATGTCATATTTTTGAGTTAAGCAAGATCATATTTATTTATACTCTTCTCTAGTAGGGACTAATCTATACTAATATTATAAAGAGGAAAGATTTGTATTTTTGTGTGTATGTTTGTAATGAATAAATTCAAAAACTACTTTGCCGATTTCAAAAATACTTTTACCATTGGTGGGTTCTTTCACCTGGGTTCGAATACTATCACGGACAACTATTTTAGTGAATCTTGGATATATCTTCTTTGTTTAGATGTGTTTTGTTAAGTTAATACTAAGTTTTAGACTCAAAGGAATATATTTCGCTAACGTAGGAGTTGGTATTACAAAGCATAATAAAATGAAGTATCGCTTACGTCTTAAAGTTCGTGGATTGAATGAAATTGGAAAACCTTTACGTAAAATAAAAGTATTCGTTGTGTATTAGTATTGCGACTGGTTTCTTCTTAAAAGTAAGTGAAGCTGTTGGTTATAACATGGTGCTTAGACTTTGGCCGGATTCTTGGAAGTTAATTTTAGACCTGTCACCTTTAAGGCATCTTACTATAATGTGTAGATTTGTTATTTATCGCACGACAGACATAAAAAAATCTGTAATATCAAATAACTTTAACAATGTTTTTAGCTAGGTACTTAAGTGATACTTTTGTTAGATTTAGTCTTATACAGTACAGTAGTACAGTACAAGTGTATAAATACCTAAGTGCTGAATACATTTTTTCATTATTTCATTTCGTTACTATCATCATCATCATCACCAGCCGTACAACGTTAACTGCTGATCAAGGGCCTCTTCCCGAGGGAAGTTTTTGCCATAATCACCTGCTTGGCAGGAGAGTTGGTGACCGCAGTATTATGTTGTAACATACAAGGAAACGCAACTTGCCCGTTCCCTGGTCTTCAACTTTCATAGCTGAAGTTATAACAATCAAGGCTTAACATGCTTTCCGAAACACGGAGAGCAGTCCCTCAGCCAAGCAGACCCGGAAAAAATCTTAGAATCTACACAAAGATTTATTGTCCGGCGTGGGGATCGGACCCACGACCTCAGAGTTTGCCACGATGCCACGGAGATTGTGTAGTAGATATTTTTTTAAATGTATTTTCTTTTTGAATGTATTCAATAAATTCTTCTCTTATCTTTCTTTTAAATATTTTGAAAATAGCAGAACCTTATTGGCCCGAGTTGATGATGAAGACATTTGAACTTATCACTTAGTATTGAAAGTCCATTCATAATATAAACTAACCACTTAAATGGTAATATTCTCCTCACAGCCTTCAATTTGAAAGTTACGTGACACCAAACTTGGTAATTTTCATAGACAGTCTCGAAAGTTGTATAAAACCACTTTTAGACTTTTTGCTAACGTTAGAAGGAAGAGTCTAAATTGACACGTCCAAGAATTGAATTGAAGGAGTAAGTGGCACTTAAGAAAACTTACTGTTGAAAGGAATTATAAAACTTAGTAAAGTCATAGTTTTTTTACATTTCTTCTACAATAAATTAATTTGACAACCTCTGTAGCGTAGCGATATTTGGCTCGCTTTAAGTCTCGGAGGTCATGGGTTCAATCCCCACACGGGACAAGAAATCTTTGTGTAAATTCTAAGATTTCTTTCCGGGTCTGGTTGGTTGAGGGACTACCCTCTGTGCCTCTGAAAGCACGTTAAGCCGTTGGTCCCGATTGTTATAACATCATCTATAACAAGCGTATATCAGGGAACGGGCAGCAGCGTTTCCTTATGTGGTACTACACAATACTGCGGTCACCAATCCGCCTGCCAATCGGATGATGATGATGATACATAGTTTTGCTGAGTTTAGGTGAGCTTTGTGTCAGCTAATGACGTAACGCGTTTTTTTTTTTCGGATTCACTTACATATTTAGCCACGAGTCTTTTGCTGCTACACCGGGCTTAAAGGCGAGCAGAACTCCAGCCTTAATAAATGGTTTCAAAACTACAAACTAAGCAACCTGCTGTGGGACTTGGACCTCGGCTCAGGGCGGTCGCTGGCATTGAGATTGAGGGATTATAACTTTTAGTATTTAAGGGGAGTTTTGTGCAACTGTCGCTCTACTTTAACGTGATTGAGAGACGTATCTACAAAAAAGTTCAATCAAAGATTACTTAAATTAGCTTGAACGCCACAAATGCATGTACTTCTACATTTAAATATCCTATGTGTAGATACTACAATCACTATCTATATTGTTTACTAAATAAATATCTCGATAGCACCTCAATTCCAACTATGTTACAATCACTTACCATTGCTAATCAAGTCATAAACCTATCTACTCAAAACCCAACCTTACTTCCACACAACACAGTTGAAATTCATTTGTCTCCATCAGCTGCCAATAGCGAAACCGTTCATTTGAATTTATACTGAAGCATCTTCAGAATATGGTTGAAAATAGAATGGTAATATTTGTTATAGAGACTGATGAAGTATGACTTAGGGACAAACAGGTTGGTGTATGAACATGAATGAATACATTACGGAGGAGTTGTGCAGTAGCAGTCAGGAAGTTGGAACGTTAAGTTAGCTAGATATTCTGAGTCACTCGATAGTTTGAGTTGGGAATAACAATGGCATCTTATATGATGTATGCTTGACGTGTATTGGTTTTTAGTCTGATGTTTTTGCACAATCGATAAATAACAATTAGCTGTGTGGTGTCTTTGAATAGACCATCTCATGTCTACCCATGGGTTTCGTAAGAGGTGACTAAGGAATATAAAGCTGTAAATGGGCAGCAGCATCTATCATCATCATCATCAGCCCGTATAACATCCACTGCTGAACATGGGCCCCCTCCCGAGGGAGCGTATTTGCCACAGTCACCACGCATGGCAGACGGGTTAGTGATCGCAGTATTATGTTGTACCACATTAGGAAACGCTGTTGCCCGCTCCTTGATAACGATTATTATAGATAATGTTATAACAATCCGGACCAACGGCTTAACGTGCTTTCCGAGGCACGGAGGGTAGTCCCTTAACCTACTAGACCCGGAAACAGATCATAGAATTTACACTAAGATTTCCAATCCGGTGTGGGGATCGAACCCACGACCTCCGAGATTTAAAGCAAGTCAAATACCGCTACGCTACGGAGGTTGTCAGCACCTATCAGCTTAAGGTTATTTACCATCTTACTGCGATCACTAATCCGCCTGCCAAGCAACGTGGTGATAATGTCAATATTTATCAAAGACCATGACTTGCTATGGTTTAAAAACTTTAAAACTTTCGCGTATCATTATTAAAATTAATAGCACACAGGTATTAACGCGATAAAAATTTACCTTTTTATATTACCCGACGTTTCGATCAAGTTACATAGTCGCGGGCAGACAGGTGGTTGCTATGGTTTGTTAGGAGGAAACCTATGTTCAGCAGTGGACGTAAATGGGTTAATTCCAGTACAACAATAAGTGGGATTCTAACTATTATCCAATGTAATTGGATGTAGTTATGCAAAAAGGTCTCAAATCACATTAACCAAAATTGTATGCCATCGTACTGATTTAGAATCTGTCACGCAGTGCATACACTAAGTATTTGCTTGCTTCCTTTCCATTCCTTCTACAATGACCCGGTTAGAAATATTATAATACACACAAAGATTTCTTGTTCGGCGTGGGGATCGCACCCACGAGCTCCGAGACTTGAATCGAAAGTTATACCGCTACGCCATAGAGCGACCTCAGTCTACTTGAATTGTTTTTGGGTAATGTATTTATATGAGTATTTTAAACATAATTGGACGTAGTTAAGCGAAAAGGATCCAATCCACAACCAGTTACAATTGAGATGCCTATGCCGAAAAAAAAAAAAAAAAAAAAAAAAAATTAAGCAGCGCTATTTGGACTGGTTCTGAAGTTTAAGTATACAAAAAATAGAGTTATATTTAGCTGGGTTGTTTTTACTGACCCTTAGTATCTATATTTTGGATCAGTTTGGTGCACTTAACTCATTTTTGACCCAGTTGTGGATTGGATCCTTTTTGCTTAACTACGTCCAATTTATAAAAAAAAACTTTGTATTAGAGTAAATGCAGCTTAAACTTTAAACTCCTATAACTCAGAAGCAACTTTGTTTGGATTGAGTTCTTTCTGCTTAACTCCGTCCAATGAAACTATGGCTTGAATTATATTTTTAAGTCGAGTATGTTCTAGGTCTAAGTAAAACAAAGATTTGTGTACGTACCCAAAACATGATTTGAGAAGACGCAGAGTCACCACAATTTCTTATTAATTTTTTTCTGTTACAGGTACGTTACGATATGAGGACAAGTATTGTAAGTACGATGGTCAGAGCAAGGACCGAAAGAAGAAGTCAATTTCAAGCCAATTAAATCACAAAAAAAAAAACAGAAAAAAATGCTATAAAACATCACTACAATAGTATATTCTCTGCTCTATACCGCGAGTTCTTTAAATTTAAATGGTTTCATTTTTGTTGTTTCGTCCAGTGATCAATTTAATGCATGTAACATTGATCACAGAAAATGGTTCCTTTGACTGCCGAAAAATCTAACCTCTAGCAGAACCAGAATCTAGCTTAATAATAGGCACAGTAAGCTCTTTATATAAGGGACCTTAACAAACTCCGTGGCCTTTTTGTTTCTTTATTGAAACCCAATGACATCCATACTCCACACATATTATACACTCACAGTTCTAAAAAAAAAGATGCTCACCCATGATGTTTTTTTAAGACTTAATCCCGCATTAGGGAATCAAATTCCTGTGTCGTAGTAATTTCATACATTAAGATTAATAAATTTAGACCACCGGTAGCTAATAAATAGAATCAAAATGTCATAATCGTCAAAAATCAATTACGTGGTATTACAACTTTAAGTGACAATATATTATGATATATTTATTATGATATAATTTTATTTGTTTCCGGCTTAGAATAGACCAGCCCATATCTTTATGGTTCACGGTATTGCTCCCGAACTTTGTACCTGGATTCAGGATTTCTTGAGGGGGAGGTCGATTCGAGTTGTCATCGATGGCGCCTCGTCCGATCTTCTTGGTACTAATGCCGGTGTCCCTCAGTATTCTGTTCCCCTTGGGACACCGGCATTCCCGTGCCTTCCATCAAGCGAGATTATGGTCAAGCGTAAGCCTTTAGCTAATAAAAATTTAAAAAAAACTTTCTAAGAGTGTCAAGATCAGTCAGATCAAGAATCCGCCTGCCAAGCGTGGTGATTACGGCAATATTCCATAACGACAGGCTTTCCAAGGTATATTAAAAAGGCAGGCCCATGTTCAGTAGTGGACGTAAACAGTAAGTTCATCATCATCATCAGCTCATATAACGTCCGTTACTGTACAAGGGCCTGCTCCCGACGGAGGGTATTTGCCATAGTCACCACGCCTGGTGACCGCAGTATAATATAGTACCACACAAGGAAATGCTGCTGCCCGTTCCTTGATATACGATTATTATAGATGATGCAATAACAATCAGAGCCGTTGCTTTAGGTGCTTTCCGAGACACGGAAGGTAGTATCTCAACCAACCAGACGCGGAAAGAAATTTTTAAATTTACACAAAGATAGAGACGAAGACTACATTTAAAGCGATCCAAATACCGCTACACTACGGAGGTTGTCAGTTGAACAGTAAGTTCATGAAGAAGATAATATTATGCAATTATCTGCAGCTTTAAAGTCAGCTTATATTAAACCGATAGCATTTTCATAGCCGTAAGCAATTTTAAAATACTCCAAGTTGAAATTCTTATTAAGTTAACCGACTTGCATATTATTAACATACTTACCATATTGAAATTCTTATCGCTGTATATAAAATGTTTTGTTGCGATATTGGAGCAAGATAGTAGTCGAGATTGTTAAGTGTCAACGTAATTAAGTTTAAAAAAAATCGACATTGTTAAGTTTCAAAATTGAACTTAATAGCCTAGTTGACACTTTTTTGAAATTATTTTTATATGGTTAAGAATGGTTTTACTAGATCAAGAAAAAATATGGTATTTATTTGAGATCTAGAAAGCACTAAAATAAATATTTTAAAATTGGCTTGACATTTAGAGATGAAAACGATGTCAGCCATGTTGGTCTATATAAATTATCTATGTTCGAGATCGATGACGTCATGACTCAGAGAGTGTAATAGTAAAGAATCGCGTTCATGTTTTTTAACAAGATGTATGACGTCACAAAATGGCTGATAGCGTTTTCGGAAGTTAAAGACATAGACAAAAGAAATAATTTTCATATTGAGTTTATACAACTTGAATATGTTATTCAAGTTTTTTGAACAGAATTTAAATTATATAAAGGCGACATATGACAAATACTTTTAGAGTAGAGGTAGAGGAGTAGAGGGTAGGGGTAGGGTAGGGGTAGGGTAGGGGTAGGGTAGGGGTAGGGTAGGGGTATGGTAGGGGTAGGGTAGGGTAGGGGTAGGGTAGGGTAGGGGTAGGGTATGGGTAGGGGTAGGGGTAGGGTAGGGGTAGGGTAGGGGTAGGGTAGGGCAGGGGTAGGGTATAAAAGTCCACCCGTGCGAAGCCGGGGCGGGCCGCTAGTGTATTATACGTTCACTTAGTTACGAGGCTTTTGCTACTTCACCGGGCGTAATGGCAAGCAGAACTCTAGACTTCTACAAAATACAAACTAAGCAACCTGCGCAAGAGGGTAAAATTATCAGTCAATTCCACTACTAACTATAAAATCTCTCACAAACTGTGTAAAAGATCTAGCATGTATACTGTCTATTCTAATATTATAAAGAATTAAAGTTCAGTTAATTTATCCCCCCACGGTTTTACCCGCGTCACTCTGCTCCAGTGGGTCGGATAGTGAAATTTTGTAGTCTATATATTAATCCAGCTTATAAACAAGAAGAAGAAAGTTTGCACGGAGATACCGTGCAAACTTTCAGTCAAATCCGTTCAGTAGTTTTTGTGTGAAAGAGTAACAAACATCCATACATACAAACAAACTTTCGCTTTTATAATATTAGTAAGGACTATGCTAAAGTACAAACTACTCAGCTACCTGAGCACGATGGCAAACATATCAGTCAATTCCACTACAAAGTGTTCTCTCACAAACAGTATAAATGATCTAGCATATAAAATACGTTCATTTACCATGCAGTTTCTAACAAGTTCCAATTATTCCGCAGTCGCGCTCTACAATGAAAGCCTCCTTTTGCCTAAATGAGCTATCCTTTGACTGCAAAGCTCTATATCTGTTAAGCCTCGCACAAATACTAGAATACAACCTTGAATGCTAGATATGTGTTGCTTTGGAAACGGTCTTAGTTGTAAGAGAGTAGCGGGAAGATAAATAAAATGTCACGCTTTTTATAACGGACATGTAGTATTATTTGTAGCGGTAATTTTTACTAATATTATAAACAAGCTGCGCCCCGCGGTTTTACCTGCGTCACTCTGCTCCAGTGGGTCGGAGCGTGATGTTTTGTAGCCTATATATTATCCAGCGTATAACCTATCCCGGTGCAAAATTTCACCCAATCCCGTTCAGTAGTTTTCACGTGAAAGAGTAACAAACATCCATCCATTCATCCAACCATACTTACAAACTTTCGCGATTATAATATTAGTAGGATAAGCTTCCATGCACGATTTCACCCGCGCAACTCCCGTTCCCGTAGGAAATTCATAATTAAATATTGCTTTTGGCCTTCCGTCCTTTTTATAAATGGGCTATTTGACACTGATTTTTAAATAATCAAATTAAATTAATCGGATTAGGCGTTTTTAAGCCAGGTCGAGTAACAATCATTTGGATTAGCATTGCAGAGTAACGTTTGCTAGGCACAATCTATATTATGCCTCAAGCCAAGTTTAAAAGCTTGAGGCCTTTTAAGTGCTTTTTAGTAGATATACAATTACTATCGCTAAACCCTATCCTTTCCATCCAGTTTTGATTTATCTGATTCATTTTGACGAAAGTGCCAATATCAATCGCAGTGTAGCGTGGGATTAATCCCACTTATAGCCACTGAGCCGTCAGCGATGTCAAACGACTGTCGCCGAGAATGTTCACACCCTTAAGCTGTGCATACATGAATGTACGGCCTTAAATACTAGATATGGTGCCGCTTAAAATGAACCTTAAGTTAAAAACTGACAGCGAGATTTTATAATAATTTTGAATTATGAAAATGTTTTCAAGTTAAATACCATGTTAGTACAGTCAGCATCAAAAGTTGATGACCACATTTAGATTTCCAAAACCGCTGAACACTATATCACCCATAAATCGCTGAACGAAATAGGCGCCAGTATTGATAGAATATCATTAAAGTTCAAAATTAACTGAACACGACTCGTCAAAGGTCACTTCGTTCGATCGTTATAATACCCGAAAATATCATAACATTCAGCTTTACAAAAGTCACTGAACAATAAAAAATGCTTGTTTTAGTTATCTAGTATAATCACGGCAATGTCCAAAAATAACTTAACATAATAAAATAACAAAAGTTACTGAACTTTTTTATTTAACTTGCTTTGTATGTAATTTGTTCGGGTGGAATCTTGCAACAAAATTTTGAAGCACATACCCTCAACCTATTGAGCTGAAATTTTGCAAGCATATGTATATCGCGTGACAATGCAATAGTACCATGGAGCTGATCTGATGATGGAGTCGGAAGGTGGCCATAGGAACTCCTGTACCTACTGAATAAGATAGTCGAGTTTGGGTTTCTCGTTTGTTTTGGGTTTATGAGCACTTTCCATTGCATATGATGACGAGGGTCTGATGAGGAGCAGGAACATTACCACTGGTACGCCCTTAATGCAAGCGCTAAGATGGTCGAGTTTGGGCTCGTTTGTTTTGTGTTAGTGAGTATTTTCCATTGCACATGATGACGGGGGTTTGATGAGGAGCAGGAACATCACCACTGGTACGCCCTTAATGCAAGCGCTAAAATAGTCGAGTTTGGGCTCGTTTGTTTTGTGTTTAGGAGTAGGTACTTTCCATTGCACATGATGACGAGGGTCTGATGAGGAGCAGGAACATTACCACTGGTACACCCTTAATGCAAGCGCTAAGATAGTCGAGTTCAGGATCGTTTGTTTTGTGTTAGTGAGTATTGTCCATTGCACATGATGAGGGGGGGTCTAATGAGGAGCAGGCACTTTACCACTGGTGCTTGCGTACGTCGTAATCGGTCGTACACACGTGGTGTAAATCTTAACCTTGTTATCATGTGAAAGTTTGTTGCGTGAATTCAGAAGACAATGTAGTTGACTGCGCTTAAGTGCTTTACTTAAGCTCAGTCAACTACATTGTCTGTCTGTCTCGTGCACGAACGGTTTCCACATGCGCTCTGAAGTTTCGTTTTCGGTCAAGAATTATACAGAGTAAGATGATTGCCAATAGATATAATGAAAATAGACGCCCTATAATACCATGAAAATCCAGTAAATAGGGTTATAAGCTAAAGACTAAAACGTAAAAAATAAAATAAAAAGTAAAAAAACATTTTTAATTTTTATTTTATTATAAACTAGCTTCTGCCCGCGACTTTGTACGCGGATCCTGTTGCTAATGCCAGCGACAACGGGGTCGTCAAAATTGAAGATCTGAAACGTCTGATGTCGAACTCTAAAGCCCGGGACAGCTGTTCAGAGAATGTTGAAGTCGATCAGAATTCAAACGTTCGTTGTGCTCTTCTTCTGTCTCTTCATGCCGTACTCCAGCAATTCTTTCTCTCTCACTTTCTAACGGATTATGAATATTTTGTTGTGTGTGTGTTCGGGACAATGTATGTTAATCTCGATCAGCAGTTAGTCGCCTGAAGAATAAAGACCTGTTAGTAGATGTGCGAATATGCTGAGAATTAAAGCGTGATTCTGTATCGATAAACGTTTCCGATTCGCGAGACAATGCATGTGGCTCGCGATCAGCGGACAGTTGCGCATCACGTTTTCTCTAGAGACCTAGAAATAGATGCGTTGATACTCTGAGAAGTCAATCGCAATTCTCTATCCGTGAACGTCTCCGATTCGCGAGACAATGCGTGACGTTCACGATCAGCGGATAGTCGCGCATCACGTTCCGCACTTGTCTCTAGAAACCTAGAAGCAGATGCGTAGATACGCTGTGAACTCAAGCGCAATTCTCTATCAGTGAACGTCTCCGACTCGCGAGACAATGCGTGACGTTCACGATCAGCAGTCAGTCGCGGATCATATTCTTCACTGGTCTCTAGAGACCTGGATGAATATGCGTAAATACGCTGAGAACGCAGATGTGATTCGCGATCCGAAAAGGTTTTCACGGAGCGAGTTGCAGCCTGATGTTCTTAAACAGTACAAGTCTCTCCTGACGCTCTTCGGTACATTCTTGGGATCTTATGATTCTCAATCTTTTAGCTCCTTTGGAACATTGGGAAAGATTTGACGTCTTTCTAGGCATGGTAATAGTTTTATTCTGAAGAAGATACCTGATCAATTAAAACCTAAGTGACTGCTAACGCAGGGGGCGTTAGGGTACCGTACCCACACCGGGTAGGCTACCGTGTCACTAAGATAAATGGAAAAGGAAATTAAACACATAAGTCCGAAGGCATATTTATTCGATAAAATAAAAAAAATAATGGGAGTTTTGGCCAGTATAGTTTTCATTGATTCATTTTCATCGAAAATTAGTCCTAAATTGTCACCGCGTGGACGTACACCCAGCTTATGTTATTTTATAATTATATAGTGAAATTAGTGATAGCTTTGATTTCCAAATCAGATGTTTTTGATCTTCGATTTTTATAAGTCAACAGGAAATGCCCATCAGACCGAAAAACTTTTGCTAAGACGTCATTCCTATATGTTTTAAAGTGTATGTGTATATGTATATGAGTAAATGGACTTCCACCGGATAACAAAAAAAAAATGCTGAACAACTTGCGAAGACGTCATTCCTATATATGTTATAGTGTAGCTGGACTCTTGGAGTTCCACATCAGGTGTTCCAGATCTTCAAATTTATTGTCTCAGCAGAAAATGCTCATCACGTGGAACAATTTTTGCTATGTACCATTTTTGTATCTCTTATAGTTTAGCTGGTCAGTTGCGATTCTGCATCAGGTGTTCAAGTGCCAAGATAAATTATAGCCTATATGTTACCCATACAACAAAAAAATCATACAAATCCGTCGAGTAGTTCCGAAGATTAGCGTGTACAAGCAAACAGACAAACAGACAGATTTTTTTTTTGGATTCGTGCCCAATTACTGTTGCTAAACCCCCCTCAATTGTTTATTTTTTTAATATATTCAATGTATAGACACAGTTTTTTACTGTTTTATTATATGTATAGATATATATAAATTATAAAAGCTTGAGGCGTTCATTACTATATTTCAGTGCCTCAAGCTATTACAATTTATATATTTTGATAGTTTAAATTGTACTATGAGTACACATTATTTTTTAATAAAAGCCTGTTTAAAAAAGATTTTTTTACTTTTTATTTAATTTTTGATTTTTTAGACTTAAGCTTGTAACCCTATTTACAGCGGGTCACGCACGGTCGATGCCATCCGGTCATCATATGCAATGGAAAGTAGGTACTCATAAACACAAAACAAACGAGCCCAAACTGGACTATTTTATTCAGTATAGAAGTGAGTTCCTATGACCACCTTCCGACTCCATCATCAGATAAGCTCAAGGTACCATATTATTGCATTGTCACGCAATATACATATACTTGCAAGATTCCACCCGAACCAATTAGATACATACATTGCAAGTTAAATAAAAGCTTGTAAAATACACACACATTTTTTTTTGATTTTGTTCAGAGACTTATGAGATAAACGATGGTATGCTATTTTTGTCAAAAAGTTGTTCAGAGACTTTAGAGACGAAGAATGTTATGCTATTTTTACTATAATTTTGTTTAGCGACTTTTGAAAAGTGATGGTCACCTACTTATGGCCTTTTATGATAATCATTCATTTCTGGCGCTTGTCATGTTGAGTGATTTAGGTATAATACGGTGTTCAGCGGTTTTGGAAATCTAAATGTGGTCATCAACTTTTGATGCTGACTGTACCAACAAAAAGTTCTTCTGTTATAGCCTATTTACGTCCACTGCTGAACATGGGCCTCCTATTACAAGACCTTGGCAAGCTAGGGTCTTAGAAGGACATTGCCATAATCACCACGCATGACAAGCGGATTCATCATTATCATCATCATCAGCCCGTATAACGTCCACTGCTGAACATGGGCCTCCTTCCGAGGGAGGGTTTTTGCCATAGTCACCACGCTTGGCAGGCGGGTTGGTGACCGCAGATTATGTTGTACATACCACACAAGGAAACGCTGCAAAAGATGATGTTATAATAATCGGGACCAACGGCTTAACGTGCTTTCTGAGGCACGGAGGGTAGTCAACTCCTCAACCAACCGAACCGGAAAGAAATTTTAGAATTTACACAAAGATTTCTTATCCGGCGTTGGGATCAAACCTACGACCTCCGAGATTTAAAGCGAGCCAAATACCGCTTCGCCTCGGAGGTTGTCGAGCAGATTAGTTATGGCACATAGTAAGATGGTGAGTATCCTTGAGGAGCTGATAGATGTTGCTGCCCACCCATCAACTGTATGTTCCTTAGTCACCTCTAACGACACCCATAGGAAGAATTGGGGTGGTCTATTCTAAGCTGGAAACTTCACGGCGAAAGTATTTAGTCGATGGAATTATTGTGTAGATTTTTAAATAAATAACTGCAACAGTTATAAAGATAAAAAGATCTATAGAGGAACGGTTATTCCTCCACAGACAATGAAAATCTTCTTCCCCGGCGAAGTATGCCCGGCGGCCGACTTATGTATGTTTAAGTTGGCTTGTGAACTTGAATTTCGTGATACAGGTTAGTTAGAATGATAGGTGCTAGATGGCGCTGCTCGTTTTAAATGTCGTGCGGCTACTGTAGATATCGTTACAGTTCCTTAACCAAAACCCCAAAAAAAATTTTTTATACTTTTAAAGATGTCCCTACACTCAGCGAGACCCCCTGTCCTAAAACGATATGATTATGTCTAGGATTTAGTTCCAAATTATTTCTATCAAACGCAGTCAAAATAAGATTTTGTTTCATCAAAATGGAAGAAGGGCGTTGGTTTTAATTCAGACAAATGGAAGAGATTGATTTAACTTT
This sequence comes from Nycteola revayana, assembly GCA_947037095.2. NCBI lineage: Eukaryota > Metazoa > Arthropoda > Insecta > Lepidoptera > Nolidae > Nycteola > Nycteola revayana. Next base: position 13,277,647 of record OX344851.2, on the reverse strand, counting down.
TAGGTTCCTACACCATCATAGAAAAAAGTTGGCCGCTGGCTGGAGGTTCTTTTGAACCTTGTTTTAATTATTTACGGTAGTACACCGTTTTCACTTAGATCGTAATAAATGAGAGTAGAACTAAAGTTTGACACCCATTTGAAGTTCCTGGGGCCTATAAATGAAAAGTGTCCCGCTGGCTGGAGGTTGAATTAAAACCAACGCCCTTCTTCCATTTTGATGGAACAAAATCTAATTAAAACTGCATTTAATGCATTTGATAGAACTAATTTTGAACTAAATCCTAGGCATACTCATATCGTTTTAGGATAGGGGGTCCCGCTGAGTGTAGGCACATCTTTTAAAGTCTTTCATTAAATTTACTCTCACTCAAATCACCAACAACTGCAACTCCGTATTTTCCCAAATAAACGTCGCTAAACCAACCAAGTTTCCTCTTAATAAACTAAAAAAAACCCCACTCATAACAAGACCAACACTCTTATTGCACACCAAACTTGTGACAAACTAGTTTATTTCATTTTGCAGCGTGACGACGTGACGAAACGACACGACAAAACCTAGAAAAGCAGAAAACTAATAACACCATTACAAAGTTTTGTATTAAAGTTGGGAATAGCTTGTGTAAAACTGTGGTTTGTGGAAATAGAAAATGTTGTGTTCTTAATTATAGCTGGCGAGTTAATATCACTACATAGTATAAAATAAAGTCGCTTCCCGCTCTCTTTCTGTCCCTATGTTTGCTTATCTTTAAAACTACGCAACGGATTTTGATATGTTTTTAAGAATACCCGCGTAGATATATAGAAATATAGCCTATGAAACTTACAAATGACGAGACATATTGGTAAAATAATTTTTAAGATCGGTTAGTAGATCCAGAGATGATCCTCTACAGAGTCACAAACTAACAAACTTTACCTCATTATAATATTAGTAGGTATAGATATAGTGATTCAAGAGGAGGGTTTGTATTTATAATATATTAGCATTGCACCCGTTTGAAGCCGGGGCGGAACGCATAGTCGTCATAAGGGCTTTTTAACAATAAATCAAAATCCTTGGATGGACGTTCGTTACTCTTTCACAAAAAGATACTAAATGTATTTGGCTGAAAATTTGCACGCGGATTGTTTAAAAGCTGGATTCTCCCATCGGATACTTACTTATAATGAACATGGACAAGACGAAAATCATGTCAAATGTCCATATTGTGTCTACCCCTATAATGGTTCGGGATACGGTTCTTAAAGCTGTTAAAGCTTATATGTATACCTAGATGTTTTGTTTTTTGTTATTTACGGACATATGCAGTTAGCCTCTTTGCTTTTGTTACTTACTTCAATGGGCAGCTAAACAACCTGCGCAAGAGGGCGACTTGGACTCCTGTGGGACTTGGACCGCTTCTCAGGGCGGTCGCTGAAGGGGAGATTTAAGTATTATGGCTTTAAGTTTTTTTTTTGGGAGTTTTGTGCATCTGTCGCCCTTCTTTACAATTCTCGGGCCTCTTGGACTTCGGGTCTACGGCATCGGCATCGGCAGTTTCTTTGCAATGTACCTAGATCACTCATGTCATATCGTTAAGGGATTAACCTATAGTCATAGTATGTTTCCAATTTATAAACTCTAACCGTGGTATGAAGATGCGAATGTTGAGATAGATGTGCGGAGTAACAAGAATGGATTGGATTTAATAAGAAGGTATACTCGTATCAGAGGAAGTCTAAAAGTGGCGCCAGTGTCAGAGAAATTGAGAGGAAATCGCTTTGCATGGTATGAGCACGTTATGCGTAGAGATGACATGCATGTGACGAAAATAATGCTGAATATGAAGATGGAAGGATATATTGGAAGAGGAAGGTAAAAAAAGTTGGATGGACGGTGTGGAAGATGATATGTGTAAGAAAGGTGTGAGTATGGAAGAGACGTCTAATAGTGAAAAATGGAAGAGGATGACATATTGCGCTGACCCTAAATAATGGGAGAAGGGCAGGAAGATGATGGACCGGATTGCTCATGCTCACTCGGCCACTGCCAACGGCGGATCGAAGGAGTGTCCGGCGGGTTTTACTGGTGTAGGGTCCTCTCCTCGTGGTATGAGTTTAGCATACCACGCTATGGAGAGGGTGAGCCCTACACATCCCGCCACCAGCGCGCGAATACGCTACAGCGGCGGTGGGAATGGGTAAATGCATTTACCCCCGGACAACAAAAAAAAGGGCAGGAAGATGATGAACCGTGATATGTATTTCAAAATGTTTGCAATTTACTTCAGCAAATTCGATACAAAAACATCGGCGCGCCATTCATTTAGTCATCGCTTAATCGCTCGTTATTTTAGCTTTTTTCGGTAAGCGCTTAAAAGGAATAGTCGGTACGCTCGAGAATCGCTCAGTTGAGCCGAATGCGATTTATTGCCAAATTAGTCTAGCGGTTAACCCTGTTTACTGTTTCTAAGTGGTTTCAACGGGTTGGGGGAGTTTTACTAGAGCGGTTTGCGGAGCGCATTAAAAACTTTTCTTCAACATTATGTTGGTAGTTAGTAATAATGTATTGCTTCCATTACGTTGGCGAATATCTCCGTCAACTTATAAATAATAATAATGCATATTTTTACAAGCAAATTTTTTTTGCTCAATTTTTGTTGCTAACCCCTTGTGCTAAGCTAAAATGCTTGTGTGTAGTGCGTTCACGTTGTCGGTGGTGCAATGGGTGGGGTTTGGCGAGCACATGATTGCAAGTCCGACGCCCTAGCCATTGGGCTACGGCCGATAATACGTTTATTTCATGTAACAAATGACTTATATTTGTTAGTAAAACTTAATTATATATGTATTAGTATGATAATATGATTAGATTTGACATAATATGTTTTATATCTCCGGAAAACGATACGATTCGTAAATTGATCAAGTTCCGTAAATAGGTAGTTAAATTTAGTTGCACAGTTTCAGTGAACGCGCATAATTTCGCTCAGTACAGTTACTTTTTCAAACCACTGTTAGAGATTTCCCTGTAATTTGGCACGCCGTTAGCTAGTTTGACGGAGATATTTGCGTGATGTTCGGCTTAGATTAGACCACATATTTTCCCATTTCACTTCATGGGACTAAGGCACTACAGTACTACAGGGCATACACCTGATGGATGGGCAGTAGCATCTATCAGAACAAGGATTTTCACCATTTTACATGGACTACCAATCCGCCGCCCAAGCGTGGTGATTATGTCACAATTTCTCAACTTACCTAGCTTGCTAAGGTCGGCTCATGTTCAGCAGTGGAGTCTGATAAAGTACTAAGATAGTTTAAAGCCATTAAAAAAATCCTTTGGTAGAATTCTTGACAATCTGCACACTCAACGAATCTCAAATTTGAATTTATTTTCTACAGTACATTCAAACAATAAAACTTATTTAACCACCCAAACTACTAGAGCCACAAAGCTAACAAATTCCCTCTTATATATTCCTCTGTCTTCCGAATACGAAAATCCTTTGTGCAGATTCATTCGCAGTCATAATCTTCTCGTACAAAATTTTGAAGTCACTCACAAAGAAATACTTACTAGAAGTTTCTACTAGTACTAGTTTTCTAGTGGAAAACTTTATAGTGTTTGTGAAAATCTTGCATTGAACTGGGATTCGATTCTGATAATTCGAGTTACGTGACATACAATTCAACAACCTCCGTAGCGTAGCGGTAATTGGCTCGCCTTAAATCTCGGAGGTCGTGGGATCGATCCCCACACCGGACAAGAAATCTTTGTGTAAATTCTAAGATTTCTTTCCGGGTCTGGTTGGTTAAGGGACTACCCTCTGTGCCTCGGAAAGCACGTTAAGCCGTTGGTCCCGATTATTATAACATCATCGATAACAAACGAACCAGGGAACGGGCGGCAGCGTTTCCCCTGTGTATTACAACATAACTCTGAAGTCACCAATCCGCCTGCCAATCGTGGTGACTATGGCAAAATCCCTCCCTCGGGAGGAGGCCCATGTTCAGCAGTGGACGTTATACGGGCTGGTGATGATGATGACGATGATGACATACAATTAGGGTTGCCATTCATAAGCGAAATATATTATTTTATAAAATAAGTTAAAAAAATTAGTTCACAAGTTTCTTATGCGTAGTTTCACTCTTGCAGGACTTCTTCCCGTGGGAACTTCATAATAAAATATATCCTATAGCTTTCTTCGATAAATGGGCTATCAAACTTTTGGGCTATCAAACAATATTGCTGAAAACGGAAATTTTCTGCAAAATTGGTTCTTAGGCTGTTCCCACACTGAGTGTGCGCATTTTTCCAGCAGGTTTCACATGCTGGGGCCGGATTGCTCACGCGTACCCGGCCCCCGCCAACGGCGGATCGCAGGAGTGTCCGGGAGGTTTTAGAGGTTGGTAGGGTCCTCTCCTCGTGGTATGAGCTTAGCATACCACGCTATGGAGAAGGCGAGTCCCACATATCCCACCGCCAGCGCGCGAATACGCTGCAGCGGCGGTGAGAATGCGTAAATGCATTTGAACCCGGACAACAAAAAAAAAAAAAGTTTTCACATGCTGACGATGTCGGAGGTAATGTTTGATGGGGTCAGTAGCTCGTCGTTTGTGTCGTTTGTCGTTCTCAAAGAACGCTTAAGCCCAATCTGGGGTAAGTCTTAAGAAACGCAAAGAAATTATGAAATCACTCAAAATAAATAATAATACAAAATAATAACATTTCGATAATTAACATAATACCAAATACACAAAAATTCTCTAATAAAACCCCTGCTCTTTGTTTATTTGTGTTTTTAAATTAACAGAATAGGGACCCAGAAAATACGTCATGTTGCGAATTTTGCCGAGAACAGAATCGAGTTAGAACAAAACTTTGATTAAAACATGTGTCGTAAGGTTTTGTGTCGTAACGTTTTGAAGACGCGAAATGTTTTGGAATTTTGAAATAGTTGAGGCACCAAAACTATACTATTCTATATATCTTGTGTTGCTTTGTTAACATTTCTTTGTAGTTGTTCTTGAAGTTTATATAAGACTAGCTTCCCGCGCACGGTTTTACCCGCGTAACTCCCGTTCCCGTGAGAACTTCATAATTTAATATAGCCTATGTCACGCAGGGTGAATGTAGTGTTCCAGTGGTGGAAGAATTTTTGAAATCGGCACTGTAATTTTTGAGTTTATTCATTACAAACATACACACACAGATACAAAAAAAAAACAAATCTTTCCTCTTTATAATATTATTATAGATGTACTTAGTTATTCAACAAATGAAAACAGTTTCATTAGTTTCCGGCTTAAAATGGAACACCCTGTAATTTCCCTTGGGTGACGTAAGGTGTCTAAAGGACATGCAGCTAATAGATGGGCTACAGCATCTATCAGCTCAAAGTTACTCACCATCTTAGAGCGATCACCAATCCGCCTGCCAAAGTGGTGATTATGACAATATCTCCCCACGACCTGGCGACTCTGGCTTGTCACAGTCTGTTAGGACAGGCTCATGTACAGCAGTGGACGTAAACGGGCTAATACAATAACACTTTATCATCATCAACCCGTATAACGTCCACTGCTGAATTAGGGCCTCCTCCCGAGGGAGCGTATTTGCCATGCCTGTGCTTTAAGAGGCACGGAGGTTAGTCCCTCAACCTACCAAACCTGGAAAGAAATCTTAGAATTTACACAAAGATTTTCTCTCCGGCGTGGTAATAAAACCCAAGACCTCCGAGATTCAAAGCGAGCCAAATACCGCTACGCTAAGGCGGTAGTCGTTGTTGTGTTATGTTGACAGTAACAGTTTTTTTTAACAGCAACTTTGTAAATCCTTTGCCTTCAATATTGCGTTAAAGAAACATTCAAAACTATGCAGAATAATCATTCAAATTTGTTCAATGTACATTGCTTTCCACAAATACTTAACAAAACCGTTTTCGCTCTAAATTATCAGTCATCAATTTGACCTAAATTACATTGCTGTTTTTCATCGGGCCAGCTTAACGCATCATTTGCCGTTGCAGCTATGGACTTTTGCCTAATTTATTACATTGTTAATTTTAGCGTGCAGTCCAGGCAGAAAGAGGATAGCATCTCAACATTTGTCGTCTGTTTTATGCAGTCCTTCAAGCGACTAAATTAAATCTTATGTATTTTGAAGAGCAACTACCAAAGACTAACCAATCTATTTTGTCCTTTCTTATTCTAACCTTTCTTGTAAAGTTGTACCTTCTCGCTGGAATAACTCCTCCCCATGCATGGAGAGACGTTACCCGTATCATTGTAGAACAAAAACAAGAATCTGATCAAAGACATCTTCTGCACAACACCGTCTCGCCCAGTAGTAGCAGTATTTCAAAGCTGGAAGACCTTTATTCGGTCTACGGCACCTTCAAATGCAGACCTGGGTAACGACTCGACGAGTGAGAGTCAAGCTTGGCAGCAGACTTACATGCGAGAAACTAAAAAGCTACTAATGTTCGTTATTTAAGGAACTTAATACACATAGCTCGTTTCTATTTCATTAAACAGCTTAGACATGAAAGTATTCCGTTTCAACTTGATTTTGGCGACAAATTTTCTCCTCAAAATCACTGAGTTTGCTACGAAGGGGCTAGTGACACGCCAGATAGCGATCCTCACCATCTGGGCACAACCTGCCCCATTCAGTGGGATAAACAATTAACAGTATGAGTGCATAACACCAGTGTAACCCACTACTCATGGGTCGACAACTAAGCGTGAGCACACGTCCCTGAATCGGATTCAAAAACCCTTAGGTCCTCTAATATATGTCAATTACGATTAACCGTAATATCATCCTTCACAACAAGCTAGCTTTAATTCACAGAGGTCGTGGATACGATTCTCACGCTGAACAAGAATTTTTTATGCATAATTTAATACTTCCGGATCTGCTTGGTAGAGGGACCCTTCGTGCCTCAGAAAGCAAGTTAAGCATTTAAAACAATCGTAATGAAACCCGCCTGCCAAGCGTAGTGATTATGGCTAAACCCCACTCGATGGAGGTGAAGTTCAGTCGTAGACGTTATAAGAGCTGATGATGATGATAATAATGTCATATCATCTTACTTCTAGTCTCTAAATAACAAAAAGCAAAGTCGGTTTTTGCTGTTTTATTATTTCAATATTATGAAGCACGCAATGGATTAAATACGGTTTTCATTACCCACAAACAACTTTTCTTTATAAATACGTTTATCGCTCTCTCAACCACAAAAACCCACCCGTACATGTTAATGTTTTCGTTTTTCATTTCGCTTTTACTTACAAATATTTATTCCTGTTAAATATATGCTGGTTCAGATAATTTATGTTAAATGTGAGCGGAGTTTAAACAGTTCAGTTTTAAAGTAATAAATAATTGGTTAGCACTATTATTTTGTTGCGAAAATTGTATGCTGTTTATTCTTTTACTATGACATTTTAATCTATATATATTTTGAAATTTAAGAGTACCTACGGTTCATCATAATCATCATCAGCCCGTATAACGTCCACTGGGCATGGGCCTCCTCCCGAGGGAGGGTATTTGCATAGTCACAACGCTTGTCAGGCGGGCTGGTGACCGCAGTATTATGCTGTGCCACACAAGGAAACGCTTCACGTGCTTTCCGAGCCACTGAGGGTAGTCCGTCAACCAACCAGACCTGGAAAGAAATCTTATAAAATCTTATCTTATTATGAAATTTCTGATTATGTCAATGAGAAAACATCTTGGGAGTGAGTTGCTCTGAAACAATACTGCTTTATTAACAATTTTAACATCAAATTTATTTAAAAATTGATTCCTCTGATTTTCTTGCCAGTTCTTCTCAGAGTTGCACGTTGTTGTTGTTGTTGAACTGAACACAAGTAAAATCTTTCAAATGTTCTAGAGTTCGGTCTTTTAGTTTCATTAGTACACTGAAGTAATCTATCAATGTTTAGTTCTAGACTTTTCCATTCATTTTGTTCAGACTTTGTAAAGTATCGATGTTCTATTTGTAACACACGTAGTTTTAGCAATAATCAAAACTTGAAGCACTGTTCCAAAAAAAAAGCAAAAAAGAATATAGAGCTACAGTAACACATACTCATTACTAGCATGAAAGCATGCTACTATTAAGCAATTGCTATTTAGTAGCATGTGTGTCAAACCATTGCTAATAATGAGCATGCTCAAAAATCGACAGCCGTGCGAATGTTGGGCATGCTACCTGCCACGCGGGTGTAAGGGGGCGTGCCTGAGCGCGTCTGAACAGGTTTACTTATTGAGCATGCTGGTATCAGTCGTACAGCTTATTTGAATGTAACTAAGCTAGAAAAAAGCATGCTAAACAAAATCAAATGTCGTTTTAAGTATACTTATAAGCATGTAATTTTTTGAGCAGTTGTCACTGTAACTTTATTACAGTATATTATACGTAAAGGTACTTTTTCAAATCGCATCAGTAGTTCCTGAGATTGGTTTTTAAGCAAACAAACAAACTTTCCAGCTTTATAAATTAGAATGGATTTAAAGACCAGACTTCCAAAATTTTAATTCGTAACTTTTATTTCTTACTGCTTTCCATACGCAGTCTCCCCTACACAATCCTATAGGTATTTCTCCACAATAACTGCCATGTAAAGGGGAGCCGGGTAGTTATATAAGCACATTACAATAGTATATCAAGACTTGAGTTTTTCAGCGAAGCGCCGACGTAACCCGGCGGTCTTATTGCATTCTACGGGTGCCGACCCATTTCTAACTGTGGGGCCTAGAAAACGGCGTGTGAATTTAGACTGTTTTATTGTTACTGGTGTTATTTTATGTGAAGTAGGTAGTTAACCAATATACTAATGAATGTCCCATGTAAGGCTACAGATTTTAGTAATACAAGAGATAAAATAAAGGTTGTTAAGTGAACGAATTGAATAAGAGACTTGGTGTAAGCTATAAATTTGTTAAAAAATGAAAAAAAAAAAAACGTTTTGCCAATAATAGAATGATATGACATTCTAGTATAAATAAATAGGCATCATAAATTATGAAATCAATTGGAATTTGACTACATATTTGACTGCACCGGTGGCTCAGTGGTTACGGTAGTTGATTCTGACTGCTGGTCTTCTGGGTTTGATATCCACCTGGAACATATATTTGTGTGAACCACAGATTGTACTAAGGGCAGCACGCATTCGGTCAAAAACTATAAGATTACATTAAAAAAGTTTATAATGTCAAAAGCGCCAAGATTAAATTAGAAAATTTATTACGGTAGTTAATAGCGAGCTAGTGAACCCTCTGAGTAACGGTGTTCCTGTAAGGCTTGAAATTTGTAGAATGAAGAGTCATGTCACGCTAAGGGCAATAACCATAACCTAGGAGGCATCAGCCCGGTACGCCATCAGCTCTTTTGTATTTCTAAGTTTAAAATAAATAAACTTGATTTAAAGTATACGCGGATCTCAATCGCGTACGATTTTAAGGCAAATAATTACGGATAGATGGTCACGTATAGACTGGGAGTCTATCCGTGACCAAGACTGGTGTAACCCATGTCGAAATGTCGGATTATTGAAAAGGTAATGATTTGCCTTAAAATCGTACTGCAATTGAGACCCGCGTATACTTTAAATCATGTGTATAAATCACAAAAGTTAAAAAACTTGTTTCTGTTAGCCTGAAAATTTAATATGATTTAGTGTTAATTACAAAAAAACACGTAATTACAGTGGGCATAAGTATCTGCCAGGTGAATCGAAAGATATAAACGTAAAATAAACGTTCTTCTGTTAATTTGAAATTTACATTATGTTTTGAGTAAGAAATAAAGAAAAAATGTGTGTAATGACAGGTGGTTTCGAACAGCATAAGACCATGACAGGCAAGAGGAAAAATTTAAGGACATGCGAGTAAGAGACATATCGAGTGTGCTAAAGCCATGAGGCTTTTAAAAGTATGTATAAGTAAATAAAATCAAATTAATTTAACCTCCAGTTCTCTGGCCCCGTGCTTACGTACGTACACACACATACAAACACGTAGGGGAAGCTGACAGTTTTAATTTACGCATGCGTCGTTGTACTACATGTTTTTCACTAATTGTTGCGTTACTTTTCACTTTTGAGTTAAGATGTAATAGGAAGGATTTAAATTTTAGGGGAGTAAAGAACGCCTTTTTTAAGTTATCTATACTAATATTATTAAGAGGAAAGATTTGTATTTTTGTGTGTAACATACACACAAAAATACAAATCTTTCCTCTTAATGAATAAATTAAAAAACTACTGTTATGATTTCAAAAAATATTTCACCATTGGAAAGCTAAATTCACCCTTAATGACATAGGCTATATTTAATTATAAATTCCTAAGGGAACGGGAGATAAGCGGGTGAAACCACGCGCGGGTAGCTTGTTTATATAATTTTTTTTTAATAAAGATTAATAGCAGAGTTTTTTTAGTCTACTGCTATTTTTGTTAAACCCCTCGTACTAAGCTAAAATGCTTGTGTAACGCTCGCTTTAAATCTCGGAGGTCGTGGGTTCGATCCCCACACCGGACAAGAAATCTTTGTGTAAATTCTAAGATTTCTTTCCGGGTCTGGTTGGTTGAGGGACTACCCTCCGTGCCTCGGAGAGCACCGTTTGTTCGCCGATTGTTATAACATCTATCTATAACAAACAAACCAGGGAACGGGCAGCAGCGTTTCCCCTGTGTATTACAACATAACACTGCGGTCACCAATCCGCCTGCCAAGCGTGGTGACTATGGCAAAGACCCTCCCTCGGGAGGAGACCCATGTTCAGCAGTGGACGTTATACGTAGTGGCTGATGATGATGATGATGATTATATATTATTACTAGCTAAGCTTCTCCTAGCGCGTAGTTTCAACCGCGTAGCTCCCGATTCCGTGACACTGCATAATAAAATATTTCTTATATCCTTCCTCGATAAATGGGTTATATAACTCTGAAATATTTTTTCAAACCAGACCAGTTTTTCCTAAGATTAGCACGTTCAATCAAACAAATAAACTCTTCAGCTTTGTATAAGATAGATTTACCTACTTCCAAACTTATAATTCTTTCTAGATTTCGAGAGATTTACTTATGAAGATATTTTTGTTCTTTTTCTGTACCCTTCATAGGGTATCAACGCTCTGGCGAACAAATCAAATGTTCTTTTGTCTTGATATTGAGTCCATGCCACCTAAGATTAAAAAAAAATCACCACCTTTGGCCGGTCTTGTAGTATGGTAACTATGGCTATCATATTTAATCCCGGTGAAGTAGCAAAAGCCTCAGGGCTAACTACATATTTCCGTCCGAAAAAAATGATATGTCCAGCTGTGTCATGCATATTGGTTGATAATGACTTCCCCAGCGCGTTACCAGCTAAAGCTGTTGGTAGACCATCTGACGGCTAAAGACGAATGGCCAAAAAGGCGTAAGTTAAACGTGTCACGAGTGCGTTCACGTCGGTAGAGCAATAAATAGGTAGGACCGAACCGGCGACGACATGATCACAATTCCGACGCCCTAGCCATTGGACTACGCTTTTTTTTCCGGGTCTAAATGCATTGACGCATTCCCACCACCGCTGCAGCGTATTCGCGCGCTGGCGGTGGGATATGTGGGACTCGCCCTCTCCATAGCGTGGTATGCTAAAGTCATACCACGAGGAGAGGACCCTACACCACTAAAACCTCCCGGACACTCAGCAATCCGGCCCCCCGACGGCACCCGCGGCCAATATGGTACCGCGGGATTTCCAGCATTGGACTACGCCTGCTTAATTATACTTGGAGTGTCTTCTATATCCAACATTGGACTGCATATTGGGTGATAATGATTTCTCCTTGCGCTTCACCAACTTTACCATCTGACGGCTAATGCCGCATAGCTTAAGAAGTGTAGTTTAACCTCATTACAGCTGCTAATATGAACTTATATATATATGCATATGTAAAGGAATAGTAAGTTGCGTGGTCTATATAGCTGAAGTTAAGACTTTTGACCTAGTTAGAAGCAAGACTTGTTATAAATACTTTTATATGAAAATATATAACTGGTTATTATTCCATGCAAGTCGGTACTAAAGTTTCTCATATTTGTCATATCTACTAATTAGACATACGCACTTCTGCAGAAATAAAAGTCATTACGTTTGCCAAGCGGGTTGGCGACCGCAGTATCAAATAAATCGGTTACCGAAAACACACTCATACAACACTAAAAGGCTAGTTAATATTTTTTTAATTATTTTTATATGGTTAAGAACGGTTTTACCAGGTCAAGAAAATATGGCATTTATATGACATCTAAAATTGGCTTTAGAGATAAAAACGATGTCAGCTATGTTGATCTATATACATTTTATGTGTTCAAAATCGATGACTCAGTAAGTGTTATAGTAAAGGATCGCGTTCATGTTTTTTAACAAGATATATGACGTCACAAAATGGCTGATAGCGTTTACGGAAGTTAAAAACATAGACAATAGAAATAATTTTCATATTGAGTTTATACAAACATATTCAAGTTTTATGAACAGAAATTATTATATTTAGGTTCCATATGACAAATACTTTTAGGAATAAACATAACTGTAACATCATTTCATATCATGTTACAGTTCATCTACACTGTATTACAGTGTCATCTAGACTATTGTTTGAACTGGCCTCCTGCGCGCGATTTCTAAAACTTCATAATTATTATTATACAGTCATCCTTAATAAATGGGCTATCTCAGACTGCATGAGTCAAATCGGACAAGTATTTCCTGCCTTCAAGCAAAAAAACTAACTCTTCAGCTTTATATACTAGTGTAGATAGATTTCGTGCGGGCTGCGCCGCCTAACGCCACGCGCAACGCTCTACGTCTCAGTAAACAAAGCCTTACCAAATGTTTTGTGTTATTCTAAATTGATACAGGTGGCGTTGTGCGCATACGTTTACGGAACAGCTATTTTAATTTCATTAAATGCGGGCCGCGACACCTCACACCACGCGTAACGCATCGCCTATTCGCTTGTATACATGGTACTACCGGATAAACGGTGTACCGGGCGTTCTGAGGTAGGTACGAAGAATAGTCTCACACTCTATGTGACCTAGTAATTGATATTTCACAAAGATTTATTCCGGCTTAGGCATTGAACCTACGACCTTTACGCTCGATAGCGAGGTTTCTAAAGTTTGTTGGATCACAAAATGATATTGAACTAGTGCGGGCTTGTATTTTATATTGGTTTCTTCTACAAATCGCTTTTTTTGTATACCTATTAATTATTTTGATGGATACGTTCAATGTCGTACTAGTTGCGCCCTACGGATATACACGCCTTGACGGCTACTCTACTCCAGTGGGTGATAGCGCGATGTTTTAAAGCCTACATGATAATTCAACTTATAAATAATTATCCCCTTGCAAAATTTCAGCAAAATCGCTTTATTAGTTTAAACGTGAAATATTAACAAAGGTTCATCCATCCATAGAAACTTTTGTGTTTATAATATTAGTAAGGTAGGTAATACTGCCTGTTCTCGGCACCCCACCAATTATTGGCATAGCTTCGTAAAATGTAAAAAAGCAAGGACTCACAAGCAGCAACTTTATCTACAAAATCTATAGATTATTCTATGGTTATTCTTTCTAAAATGGCAACACTTGAAGTGATATTTAAAAAGAAATGGTGGCAAGAGTTATCTATGCCAATATTAGGGCAATTATATTATATAAAATTGTATTTTTTTATTTAATAATAATTAATGTTTTCGAACAAAATAAAGTGCTAATAATTGGACATATTTCCCTAGATTTTTTTTTCTGTTTTTTTTTTCAAACTAATTTGAAATTTACTAAAGTTAACTTAAGCTAGATAAACAAAATAATACGTACAGCTTAAAATAATGTTTAGCAAGCAAAAATATACAGTCTCTTCAAAGTTTGTGAAAACATCCATACATCTAAGTTAAGATTAACAGTATGGTGGGTCTCCGTGAGGCACGTTTAAGCAATTAAGTACATCGGATGGCTCACGTTGAAATATACGACGTGTCGTATGACGTATAATACTCGCGTATATCAAATTTATTTTTATGTTTTTTAAACCCATTACTAGTAAAATTTTAACACACTACAAGTATCACATTTTTAAATGTTTTTGAATACTTTACAGATAAGTTTATCATTATTATGTTTCAAAAATTCGATTAATAAAGGGGGACGCCCTTAGAGACGTGTTATAGAAGAGAGAAAAGATTGATGATTTTCGATGACCGGTGTGGTTCCACCGTAGCCTAATTGGTTAATCCCCCCTCGTCCTCCTAAGGGTCAGGAGGACGAGGGGCGGTCATCAGTTTGCAAAGAACCATCCGATGCCGTCGTAGACCCGAAGTCCGAGAGGCTCGCGAACTGTAAAGTAGAGCTTCAGTTGCACAATACTCCCCTAAAATACTAAGTCATAATCTCTCAATCTCATCGCCAGTGACCGCCCTAAGCCGATGTCCAAGCCCCACAGGCGCCCTCTTGCGCAGGTTGCTTAGTTTGTGGTTTTTAAACCATTTATTAAGGCTGGAGATCTGCTCGCCTTTATGCCCGGTGAATTAACAAAAGCCTCATGGCCACAAACGTAAGACATACCGAAAAAAAATGGTTAAGGCCCCTAATGGCTTTACCTAAGATGCAGGTTGGAATACGGCTGGTGGTCGAATTTTATTCATCTTAATTTTGAAACACACTTCTAGTATTCTTGTTAACCCCTCGTGCTAAGCTGAAATGCTTGTGTTAGGAGTGGGTTCACTTCGGTAATAGTAACGCAATCCGGCCTCTTCTTAAGACCCCTGCGAATTTATTAAACTATTGTGGTAGTTGTCTAAAAACCAAATTTCGTAGGTAGTCGACAAGTAGGTCGTGGGACTTATTCCCGCCCCGGACAATTTTTGTTTGTATGAAACCGAGATTTCTTTCCGGGTCTGATTGGAGATTACCTCCATGCCTCGGCAAGCACGTTACTAAGTGCCGATTGGTGAACGTGCATAAGATATGAATAAGATCTTACAAACATTGTTGACAGGATTTCTCCCTTGGGAGAGGAAGACAATAAAAATGTAAAGATAGTTAGATATTATTTCTTAACAAGTAGTTCGATTTCATTATTTTTTTTCTTGTTACAAACTTAATGGTCTACAACGTCGTTGGTTTCGTAGTTTTTTAAATTATATGATTGCGCTAAAATTTGGCACGCAGATAATATTTGCAACGTTGGCCAACGGCTAAATGGTGATCCATGATGAATGAGCTAAGCCAAAGGTCTCCAAATTATGGCCCGCGGGCCAAATCCAGCCCGCCAGTACCAACAATCCGGCCCGCGACAACTTAAAGACTAGTGTCATCGATCTAGCCCGCGCATCTAATGTCTTATTGTTGTTACTATTGCTGTGATAAGTTGAAAAAGACAACACAAAATGATAATTACTCTGTCGCGCACTTTGCCACTAATCTAGAAATAAGAGTATAGTGAGTAGTGACTGTCATACTGAACTTCGATGTTCAAAATACCGATGTACTGTATAGGATAAAAAAATTAAAAAGTTTTGGCCCTTCGAACATATTTAAAAAAAAACGTTATGGCCCTAAGGCGTCAGGAGATCTCTGGTCTAAGCTGTTGAAATGGGGGTTCAAAGTTCAGATGAAGAAATTGAAATTTTCGGACGAAGTTGCGGGCGACAGCTATTTATTAATAAATGTACTTATATAATATAGTAGAGAGTATTCCTATGGAACAATGATATTGTCATGTTTGGAATTAATTCAATCTCACCAGACAACGGACAAAGCTGCAACGACAAGCAATATTGAGTAAATTGGATCAAGAAATAGTATATTTTGTTAGCGAAATGTACAATTTTCCTGTAGCCGTGGAATGAACAGATGTAGTCAGCACTTTCTTTATTATTTTATTTATTTTTCTTTATTATTATTTGATATTATATTTCAACCTGTGTAGCGTAGCGGTATTTAGCTCGCTTTAAATCTCGGAAGTCATGGGTTCGATCCCCGCACCGGACTAGAAATCTTTGTGTAAATACCGGGTCTGGTTGGTTGAGGGCCTACTCTCCGTACCTCGGAAAGCACGTTGAGCTGTTGGTCCAGATTGTTATAACATCATCTATAATATCCGTATATCAAGAAACGTGCAGCAGCGTTTCTTAGGGCCGGGTACGCGAGGCGATCCGGCCTACCCCGACCTACCTACCCTTGGTATTTTACTGATATATTTAACAGGTATTTCAAAATTAAATATAGCCTATGTCACTCAGACCGTCCGGCTAGACCGTGTGGTTTCCGGCTTAGAATAAACCACCCCATGTCCTCCCATGGGTGTCGTAAAAGGCGACTAAGGGACACATGGCTGATGGATGGGCAGCAGCATCTATTAACTCAAGGTTTACATCTTACTGCGATCACCAATCTGTCTGCCAAGCGTGGTGATTATGGCAATATCCCTCTACGATCCTGGCTTGCCAAGGTCTGTTAAAAGGAGGCCCATGTTCAGCAGTGGACGTAAACGGGCTGTTGTAACTTTTCAACGGTGAAAGAATTTTTGAAATCGGTTCAATAGTTTTTGAGTTTATTCATTACAAACAAACACTCAAAAATACAAATCTTTCCTCTTTATAATATTAGTATTGATTGCAATAGCAACAGTTGACACGTTTACCGACAAACCCTCTTCTTATCGATGTCAACTGCTACGTGCTTAGAAAGTCGGCGAACTTTTTATATATAAAAAGTGTCAATTTCAAATATAAATGAAGGTATAATACCATAGTTAAAGTAAATTTAAATCTGGATTATATTAGTGCAATTTTTGTGGTTTTGTGGTTGTATTTTAAGCGGCCGTAGCCCAATGGCTATGGCGTCGGACTTGTGATCTTGAGGTCGCCGGTTCGAACCCCACCCATTACACTACCGACCTGAACGCAAACATATGATGTGTTGGCAACAGCGTCTATCATCTCAAAGATACTCCCATCTTACTTCGATCATCAATTCGCCTGCCAAAAGCGTATTATGGCAATATCCATCAATGACCTTTTTCTTCCGGTGGGCATACTTTAATGTTACGCATCCAGCCCGCCGCTACGACGTTCCGCGCTGGCGAAGGGGTATGTGGGATTCGTCGTCTCCATAGCGTGGTATGATAGTCATACCACGAGGAGAGCACCATTTCATTTTTATTTCTTTTTTTTGTTGTCCAGGGGGATATCCATTTACGCTTTCCCATCGCCGCTGCAGCGTATTCACGCGCTGGCGGTGGGAAATGTGGGACTCGCCCTCTCCATAGCGTGGTATGCTAAACTCATACCACGAGGAGAGGACCATAGCAATCCGCCACCCCAACGACACCCACGGCTTGTATGGCACCGCGAGATCTCCTGAGTCGCACTTACAGTGGCCCATTTGCCCTATTATAGGGACGCCTGTAGTGTAGAGGCATCCCTACTCCTCATGGGTCAGCCTCGAGCGAAGCGGGGCCCATGTAGCCCCGTCCCCGAAGCAGAGCCTAGGGTGGTAGGCGGCGGGACGAAGAGTACCCTACCAACTAAAACATCCCTAAACGACACTGGATAACCAGTGATCATCAGCGGGTTGATAAAGAAATGTCTGTCGACCAGACACTTAACATCGTTATTCCAACAGATAAATCGTTAACCGTGTGGGCCCTTTCCCTATCGATTCCAACTGAAACGTGCTCAGAAATACAGCGTGCCCTCGTTCAGAGATAATGCGTATTCGTTGACATATGTAAGTGTAGTCCCTGGACGGACGTTATTAGTTTACGAGGAAACATTGGATAAGTCACGAAATATAGTAGTACTAGCTCCCCGCGCGTGGTTACACCCACGTATCTCCTGTTCCCGTGGGAACATCCTTATTAAAACAAATAAACCTATAGTATTCTTCGATAAATGCGCTATCTAACGCTGGCAGAATTTCTCAAATCGGACAAGTACTTCCTGAGAATAGCGCGTTAAAACAAACAAACTCTTCAACTTTATATATTACTAGCTTTCCGCACGCGGTGTCACCCGCGTAACTCCCGTTCCCGTGCGGAACTTCATAGTCAGAGTTACTCAGGGTGAATGTAGCTTTCCAAGATGGCGAAAGAATTGAAATCGGCACAGTAGTTTTTGAGTTTATTTATTACAAACATACACACAAAACTACAAATCTTTCCTCTTTATAATATTACTTTAGATATAGATAGTAAAGATTAGATATAGGTAATAAGATTTAAGTAGCTAGTATGTTGTCAGCGTATTTATTGTATTCATCTATAAAGGGTTTGTTTATTTTATTTTGCACGCTTATATCAGGAACAACTGGACGAATTTAAACAATTCTTTAAGTATAAGAAAGCCTATTTATTTATTCAAGAAGGCTACAGCTTATATTTGTCATACTAATATATAAAGCTGAAAAGTTTGTTTGTTTGAACGCTTTAATCTCGGGAATAACTGGTCCGTTTTAAAAAGAAATTACAGTGTAAGATAGCCCATTTATTAAAGAATGCTATAATCTATATTTAATTATGAAATTTCTACGGGGACGTGAGTTACGCGAGTGAAACGCGTGCGGAAGGCTATATGAGCTTTAGTTATATTATACGACTAGCTACGCCCCGCGGCTTTACCCGCGTTACTCTGCTCCATTGGGTCGGAGCGTGGTGTTTTGTACCTATACGTTAATCCAGCATATAACCTATCCCGGTGCAAAATTTCAGCCAATTCTGTTTAGTAGTTTTGGCGTGAAGAGTAACAAACATCCATCCACCCATATTTACAAACTTTCGTGTTTATAATATTAGTAGGATGTGAAACCAAAAAAAGCTGAATTCCGCAATATTACCACGTATTCATATTAAATTATTGATATCGCGGAAAAAAACAACATATTACAAATCAATTTGGTATATTTATATATTCCGGTCACGTTTGCTACAGTCAGTAAGGGGCGTAAACGCCGCGATTTATAGAAAATGGAATTGCCATATACGAAAATTATCCGGAGTCAGTTATTTTTATGGATATTTTTACTGGCAACCCTTGTATTTTAGGTGCGTGAGTGAAAATAATATCTAGTAGGTGTAGATTTTTGAGTGTATTGTTTTAAAAATCTTTACTAATATTATGAAGCTAAAATAGTTTGTTTGTTTGTGTGCTTAAATGCGCTTTCTAATGAAACCTACGTTATTCAGGAGTAACAACCCTACTTTTAATATTATAAATGTGAATGTCCGTTTGTTTGTTACGCTTTCACGCGAAAACTACTTAACCGATCATCATGAAACTTTGTAGGTACACATATTCTTAGAAGTAACATAAGATACTTTTACAAAAAAAAATGTGAGCGAAGCCATATCGATACAGGAGGTACGGGCCGGTAATGATGATGATGATGATGATTTACGAAGTATGGATTTAAGCGAGCGCGGTATCTAGTCCAATGAGCGAGACCAAGCATTTATCTAAGATGGTCACGACCAATAAAAGTTTTATTCCAAAATATATTGTTTTAAAATTTGGTGAATACGCCAATAGATGGCACTAGTCGATATTTTCTGTTTTCCACAGATTTTTTGCACACTGCCTACTATTATTCTTGCTAACCCCTCGTGTTAAGCTAAATTGTGTGTGTTACGAGTGAGTTCACATTGGTAGTGCAGTGAGTAGGGATCGAACCGGCGACCACAGGATCGCCAGTCCGACGCCCTTGCCATTGGCCTATGGCAGCTTCAAAATTTATCTAATATTTCCAGCTTAATATCATTTGAACTTAGCCGCCATTTTTGAAATTGGTCGAATATACTACTGAAAACCTAATCCCATCAAAAACTTAGATGTGAAATGAGTGCCAAGTTCAATATTATTATATGTATATGTTTTGGTTATTGACTTCAACCACAAAAGAAGTGAGATCTAAATGGCTGCAAAGTTCAATGGTCAGTCTTGAAATTTATTTATAACAACATAAAATATAATTTCTTCTTATAACTTAAAGTCTGACTTGGCTCATTTATTAATTATATTATACATAACGGCAAATCACTTGAGAATACCTTAAATGAAATGAAAAGTGCAGATAACAAAGTTATAAGACAACATTAAAACTCCATTAAATAATAACTCCGAGCTAGTTTCAATGTTGTTCTTTTAACAACAGCAGCGTTGCATAAAGAAGTCGATTTCTGACTTAAAGAATACCATACAGATAAGTTTATAATCTATACTAATATTATGAAAGTTAAAACCTGGAGAGTTTCTTTCTTTGTTTGAAAGCGATAATCTCAAGCACTACCGAGAGCTTCCCCTGTGGGACTTGGAGCTCGGCTAAGGGCGGTTCTGGAGATGAGATTGAGGAATTTTGACTTATTGTATTTTAGGGAAGTTTTGTGCAACTGTCGCTCGACTTTACAGTTCACGGGCCTCTCGGACTTCGGGTCTACGAGGGCATCGGAAGGTTAATAGTTAACTAAAATGCGTTTCACTATGTGTAAACCTATCTTTTATGTTGACTGTGCCTACTGTTACGTCGCTATTAACTCACTTATTTTTCAAAATTACTACAACAATAACTAATGAAAGTTAATAAACACATTTGCTTCTATACTAACATAATTATTACCCTCTAGTATTAAATGTATGAATTTAATAATTTTGGCGCCTATGAAAGTCAACATAAATATACTGTATATCAAAATTAACTGCATATATTTTAAGACTACCAACTCATCTTGACAAGACGTCGAGAAATTTGATAAATTACAGAGAATTGGGGTGTCTTATCATCAAAACGTGTATGTGGAAGGTTCCCGTAATAAATTACGACTTAAATCTTCTTTACTCTTTAAATATGTAAATGACTTAAATTATTAATTTGACTACCGCCATATAAGCTGCGAGATCGGGCCGTAGTAATATCGGGATTGTTGCTTTGTAGTTGATTGCTTTGATGTTCTTGAGTCTACTTCTGGCATGTATCGTATCTTATTTATTCATTTAAGAAATGCAACTGCTCAAAACAATTAGTATATAAATGGAAAATAAGCCACAGTAAGCCAATTACAGGTTTCCACGAGTAGTGATAGAAAAAGTTATTACATATTTTACGAACATCAATAACAAATTATTACGGAACTTAAATATATAAACATTATTTCAAGGTTGAAAAAAAGTTTACGTTAAGTATAATTATATTATATTATTAATATTCGTTAGTAATTATTTAAAGTGAAATTGATTGCTATTAAAATATTTTATCATATTAATTTAAATACTCTGAAATTATTTAAGTACAGCTAATTTTACTACACGTACATAATTGTTCACAATTCCTTCGTTCCCCGGTAAACATAAATAACAGTGATTGTACAATATTATTTTAATGCTTGAAACCAAGCTGATATTTTATGAGTTACGTTAATTCATTAGTAGGGAGCCCAGAATTCTAGTAATGTGTTAAGGGAACGTTTAAAGCTTGCTGAATTTCACAGCGACAACCTCCGTAGCATAGCGGTATTTGGCTCGCTTTAAATCTCGGAGGTCGTGGGTTCGATCCCCACGCTGGACAGAAAATCTTTGAGTAAATTCTAAGATTTCTTTCCGGGTGTGGTTGGTTGAGGGACTACCCTCCGTGCCTCGGAAAGCATGTTAAGCCGTTGGTCTCGATTGATATAACATCATCTATAATAATCGTATATCAAGGAAAAACGGGTGTTTCCTTGTGTGGTACAACATAATACTGCGGTCACCAACCCGCTTGCCAAGCGTGGTGACTAGGGCAACTATCCTCTCTTGGGAGGAGGCCCATGTTTAGCAGTGGACGTTAGACGGGCTGATGATGATGAGTTTCACAGTGACACAAACTTATATGTGATGTATTCAATATATATTTTTTCCAAATAAAATTTTTAATGGATAATGTCTTTATCATCATCATTATCAGCCCGTACTACGTCCATTGCTGAAAAGCCTCGTGGCAAACTGCGAAAGGTGAGGTTAATTTCCCAGTCGAACAGCTTATAGAGCATACCAAAGCTATTCTCCACACACTGGTGGTAGTAAAAGAAAGGGACGCATCATAAGAAAATGATTTTAAATATTTTAAATGTGTCTTTATGAATATAGAATGTTTGACTTTGACTTTAATTTAACATACAGAACTCTGCTTTAGTCGCGCTCTTAATGTCTCGTATTTAGGCGAGGAAATAATAGTGTAGCATTGTATTTATGTTTTATGTTAGAAATCCTTTTATAGTTAATTTAGATTTCACCTGTGTAACAGTTAATAAGTAAATTAATATACTTACCAATATTTGATATTGGAGTAATTATATTTGAATTGCAGATATTTTATTTTATTCATTAGGCACAGATACAGATAACAGATTAATATAGTATAACTAATAGTTTTGACAATACACAATAAGTAAACCTGATATCCAGTTACAGCTGTACACAACTTTTATAATAAACAGTGCTTCATTTTAATTAAGTTAAATAATCTAAAATATTAAAGTAATTACTTAAGAATAAACAAAGAAAAATAAATAGAATTTGCTGGCAATATGAATAAGCTTAATTAACAATTTAGCATATCTGTACTGTTATTATGTTGGAGAAGAAAGGATTTAAATACTGTGAAACTATCATGAAATATATCCGTCTGTGTACAAATTTCATTATAGTGTCTACACATTCTGTACAGTGGGTTGTTTTGAGATACATTATTGTTACTGGTAGGTATACTAAATAATTGTGGAATACGCACAGATCGTGTTGGTATCTTGATGTTCAAACTTTCTAGAAGATTACCGTTCATTGAATAATTAACAATATTGTGAAGGGTGCATAAGTCGCTTATCCACCTTCTTTTTTCTAATGTTGTTAATGAGAATTTTTGAAGTCGGTCAACATACTCCGGTATTTTCCGTCTCAACCC
Source organism: Nycteola revayana (assembly GCA_947037095.2). Lineage (NCBI taxonomy): Eukaryota > Metazoa > Arthropoda > Insecta > Lepidoptera > Nolidae > Nycteola > Nycteola revayana. The sequence goes on along the minus strand of OX344851.2, from coordinate 13,254,646 downwards.
ATATTTAGAGCATAGGGCTCTTACAAACCGTCGCTGTACTGCTTCTATGCGGTCTATGTGTGTGTTATAAAACGGAGACCATACCGGCGAGCAATTTTCTAATATACACTTGAGAGCAATAAAATCGCACACCCCTTGTAATTTGGTTTATTACTGATTGTTTTCTAAAATCTAAAGATATTGAGTAAAAATCATTAGACAAAATTGAAGCATACAAGCTTAGCTTTACAAAAACATAAAATTAAAATCATTGACCTTTACGTAACTTACAAAAACCGACCGTACACCGAATTCCCCAAATTCACGCGTTTGCGTTGTCACTACTTGCACCCTTAGCCGCAGGTATAAAAAGGTCGGTTTATTGGAATTTTTAATCAGTTGCATACCGAAGGTCAACGTGATAACATCTCTACTGGAAGCATACGGATTTACTGGAAAAATATGGATACCACGCCCGCAGAAGCCGCTCAAGTTATTGCCTTGCTCGAAGCAGGCCATAACCAAAGTGAAGTTGCTCGACGGCTAAATTTGAGCCGCTACTCTGTTCGTCGTGTATACCAGAGGTTCCAAGAGACCGGTGGCTACATTCGGCGACCAGGATCTGGCCGGCGACGCACAACATCAGAGCGTGATGACCGCTTTCTTGTGACAAGGTCTTTGAGAAATCGGCAACTGAACGCGGTTCAACTGGGACAACAGCTTCGAGAAGTTCGCAATGTCAGTATAAGTCGGTGGTCAGTTCGAAGAAGACTAGGTGAAGCAGGAATGACTTCACATCGCCCAGCAAATGGTCCCAAATTGACCACAGCTCACCGGCAAGCCCGGCTACAATTTGCTAGGGAACATTTAAATTGGACGTATGACCAATGGCGGGCTGTTATGTTCTCTGATGAGTGCAGAATGACTTTACATGGTCATGATGGACGCTCTAGGGTCTACAGAAGGTCATCAGAGCGATTTTCACAATGCTGCATAAGCGAACGTGTGGCTCTTGGAGGTGGATCGTGTATGTTTTGGGGTGGCATAATGTTGGACACTAAAACTTACATTGTATTCATCACTACGGCGAATACCGGCCCGAGATCGAGAAGTTTGACGGCTGCACGATACGTCGAAGAAGTGCTCGAAGAACATGTGAGGCCGCTTGCGTCGCTTATGGGAGAAGATTTTCTCTTAATGCACGACAACGCCAGACCGCATGTCGCTAGAACAGTTTGCGACTACATGGAAGACGTTGGAATCACCACGATGGAGTAGCCAGCTCGTAGTCCTGATCTCAATCCGATTGAGCATGTCTGGGATGAGCTAAAAAGAAGAGTTCGAGCAAGAAGCCCTGCTCCTACGCGCCTCCAAGAGCTTCAACTTGCCATTGAAGAGGAGTGGAACGCCATACCACAAGATTTCATGGTGAAATTATATACGGTCCATGAAAAACCGATTAAGAGCTGTAATCAAGGCTAGGGGAGGGAATACACCTTATTAAAAAACAATTTGATCAAGCATTTTAAGTTTTATTTTTATTCTTTCTTAAGCTAAATTGGGTAATTTTATCCGTATGTTGGGTTTTGTGCCCTAAAACTCCCTATGGGTACTTTTTTTACACTGTATTTGATATCATTAGAAAGGTACTGAAGTAAACATTCAAATAGTGTAAGTTTTATTTTAATATGTATTCACATTCATGAAAAAAACTGCTTTAACAACAAAAAGTCAACGTGTGCGATTTTATTGCTCTCAAGTGTACTTCTGACCAATATATATTGTATAAAACTATCATAGAAGTAGAAGTTTTGAAAGGTCGCGCAGTACGAAGTACAAACGAAAGCAGGCGGTTAGCTCTTGTGCATATGTAATCATAGTGAGCTCGAAACGATAGAGAGGAATCAAACATCACACCTAAGTCGCGAACCTCTGTAACTCGCTCTATAACCGTGTTATTAATGTGGTAATTATATTGCACAACATTATTTTTCTTTTTAGTAAATGTAATTACCTGACACTTGTTAATATTTAAGGACATTAGATTGGTGTTGCGCCAATTTACGATGGTATTAATATCTGTTTGTAATTGTTCACAATCATTATGATCGGCTATTTGTCTAAATATTTTGATATCATCAGCATAAGCTAAGCATTCACTTTTGATTTTATTTAATAAATCATTGACAAATATTAAAAACAAAAGTGGCCCTAAATTGGAATCCTGAGGAACGCCTGACGATGCTAAATATGGAACAGAATCGTAGCCACTGAGTGTGACCAACTGCGAGCGATTAAGTAAGTAGGACGTGAGCCTACGTAGTAGGTTTCCATGTATACCTATGCTTTGTGCCTTCGCAAGTAAAGCCGAATGATCAACGCCATCAAAAGCTTTAGAAAAATCTGTATAAATCGTGTCGACTTGCTTATTGCATTTAAATGCTTCACTTATATAATTTGTATAATAAAGAAGATTAGAATTGGTAGATCGTCCTGTGACAAATCCGTGCTGTTTTGGACTTAACAAGTGTGAAAAATGATTGTATATATATTCATAAACATAACTTTCAAATATTTTGGCAAAGCAGTTAAGGACACAAATAGGCAGGTAATTTGAGACATCGCCTTTATTGCCTGATTTGTGTATCGGGGTAACCTTAGTTATTCTCCAAAGCTCTGGAAATGTGCTCTGGATATACATTGGCATTTAATAAAACTTTTGCCACTAAACAATATTATTTTACTTGATTTTATTCAACAGTCCGTTTACTTTCACTGCTGAACATGGCCTCCCCATGACCCTGGATTTGCTTAGGAAAATTGCCATAATCACCACGCTTGACTTGGTTGGCGATCGTAGTAAGATGTTAAGTAACCTTGAGTAGACGCTGCTGCCCATTCATCAGCTGTATGACCTTAGTCGTCTCTTACGATACCTAGGAAGATATCATTATCAGCCCGTACAACGTCCACTGCTAAACATGGGCCTTCTCCCGAAGGAGGGGTTTTGCCATAGTCACCACATCGCAGGAGGGTTGGTGACCGCAGTATTATGTAGTAACACACAAGGAAACGCTGCTGCCCGTTCCTTGGTATACGATTGTTATAGATGATGTTATAACAATCAAGACCAACGGCTTAACGTGCTTTCCGAGGTACGAAGGGTAGTACCTCAACCATCCAGAACCGGAAAGAAATCTTCGAATTTACACAAAGATTTTTTTTCGGATGTGGGGATTGAACCCACCACCGCCGAGATTTAAAGCGAGCCAAATACCACTACGCACACATGCGTACGAACACTACCAAGACATGGGGTGGTGTATTCTAAACCACACGGCTAAAACACTACAGATATACGCAACATACACTCAACTTCCCACCCCACTCCGATACTACCCATGCTAACTAACTAAAAATTATAAATATAATCAATATAAATAACATAAAAAAACAGTAATGTTACTTTACTACAACTCGCACACTTTTTTCATCCGACGCCCTCGTAGACCCGAAGTCCGAGAGGCCCGCGACCTGTAAAGTAGAGCGACAGTTGCACAAAACTCCCCTAAAATACTAAAAGTCATAATCCCTCAATCTTATCGCCAGAGACCGCCATGAGCCGAGTTCCAAAAGAAAAGCACACTTTTTTGTAGGAGTCCAACTAGATTTGTTAAATTGTAAATGAGGGAGCCCTGGTGAAATACAGGACTCGAGCTTAGTTTAGGCACCAGTCTCCCACAATTTATTGTCCTGTATGCCACCGTAGAATTAAATAAGGCTAGCTATTATGATTAATATAGCAAAGGACAAAAAAAACACAGTACAGACAATTATAATAATCAAAGTATTTTATCAAGAATTTTTTCCCTTTATACCTGGAGACTCCGATAATAAATTCCTAACTAAAAAGTACGCATTACCTATTCTTAGTAAAACGGTTGGCATTCATAAATTGTAACAAGAGAGATAATAAAAAACCGACCAAGTGCGAGTCGGACTCGCGTACGAAGCGTTTCGTACCACATTCGAGTGCCTGGCAAAAAAAAACGTTTGTTGTATGTAAGCCCCCATTAAATATTTATTTTATTTTATGTTTGGTATATTTTTTATAGCGGCAACGGAAATGCATCATTTGTGAAAATTTCAACTGTCTAGCTATCGCGTTTCTTGAGATACAGCCAGCTGACAGACAGAGAGCGAAGTCTTAGTAATAGGGTCCCGCTTTTACCCTTCGGGTACGAAGCCCTAAAAATGGCCGCTTTTTATTTTCCACCCAAATGCCACGTAGATAGAGCCGAGCAAGAATGTCAAGAATTGGTTCTCAAAATCTTGGAGGTCATACTTGGCCTCTGAATCTTTGGAATAACTGTTTTTATTGAACCTATCGATGTTTTATTAGGATATGTATTAATTTGGGCCGGATTGCTCATGCGTACCCGACCCAACGGTGGATCGAAGGAGTGTCCGGGAGGTTTAAGTGGTGTAGGGTCCTCTCCTCGTGGTATGACTTTAGCATACCACGCTATGGAGAGGGCGAGTTCCACATATCCCACCGCCAGCGCGCGAATACACTGCAGCGGTGGTGGGAATGCGTAAATGTATTTACCACCGGACAAAAAAAAAAAAAGTAAGTATATGTATTAATTTAAGGTAGAAGAAAGTCGAATATATATATGTTGCAGACAAAACTCTTAACCAGTCAAAAGTACTTTTAACTAGCCAAATCAGATAAACCTAACCTAACCTAAAACTACATTTGACTGATTTTGCTAGTTAAAAGTAATTTTAACTGGTTACAAATTTTGACTGCAACATATACAAATAAATGGAATTTAAGTGTCTATTTGTAACAGGAAAAATAACAGATTTTTACTTATTGCATGTGCGACTACTAACCAGCAAAACAGAATTTGTGTCTTTCAGATAATCTTAGTAACGACTGGACCAATTTTGATGAGACTTAGTGAAAGTCCTGTCAAACTTAATATTAAAGCTATTAAGTCTGATGGATGACTGGTTCTTACATCGGCCAAGGAATAAGCTTGGCTATCCAGCTGCAGATACCGTAGCGTAGCGGTATTTGGCTCGTTTTAAATCTCGGAGGTCGTGGGTTCGATCCCCACGCCGGACAGGAAATCTTTGTGTAAATTTCAAGTTTGCTTTCCGGGTCTGGTTGGTTGAGGGTCTACCCTCTGTGCCTCGGAAGCCCGTTAAGCCGTTGGTTCCGATTGTAATAACATCATCAGTAATAATCGTATACCAGGGAACGGACAGGAGCGTTTCTTTGTGTGTAACGACATAATCCTGCGGTCACCAACCCGCCTGCCAAGCGTGGTGACTACGGCAGATACCCTCCCTCGGGAGAAGGCCCATGTTTGTTTGACAGTCTATAGAATCGCACAAACTTTTGCATCTTTGCAGTTTTGGGCAAGATAGTTTGGGTACCGGCCTGTAATTTTTAAAGATTTAGAATAGTTTTAATTTTTGTATAGCCCTTAGTTTTAATAGTCTAGAAGAACCTAAAATTACGACCTAAACAACCTATCAAGGGTACTGTATTTTTGCTTCTTGAGATTCCCGCGGATTCCGCCACACTTTCAGTCCCAGTAAGATGATACAAATGTACATAATCTTTAGTGGCCCATCAAGATTATTATTGAAAATACGTTACCAACAGCTTTATCTTTAACTAGCTGCGCCCCACGGTTTTACCCGTATCACTCTGCTCCAGTAAGTCGGAGCGTGATATTTTGTAGCCTATATGTTAATCCAGCTAATAAACTATCCGCGTGCAAACTTTCAGCCTAATCCATTCAGTAGTATTTGCGTGAAAGAGTAACAAACATATATACATCCATACAACCCGGTCACATTATCTCGAGACCTGGCGTCGATGGAGTCACGTCGCGTGGGCAACGAAAGTGCTAACCGTACTGACGCGCCGTGGCGAGCGCGGGGAAGTGAAAGGAGAACGGGGCGGGAGGTTCGCATTCCAGCGATGTCTCGAGATAATGCGACCGGGTTGTACATACAAACTTTCGCATTAATAATATTAGTAGGATGGCTGTCCAAAATCTTAAGATTTACCCAAAATATCCCAAGTTAATTTTCTTACCTTTAATATTATTTTGTTATTATAACTTTAACAGGCATCTTATTATGTCTTAAATTTATGAAATATCTTTTAACTTCCAAATAACCTGCGTTGTCACTTAAAATCATTGAATGATGTTTCATTAACCCTTCCTTCACGTAATTAAGTTTAAGGTTGGTGTCAACTTGAATGGGTCAAAAGTGACGAAGGAGTTTTCGATAAAGGCTTTCCGGTACCACCTCTCCTCAACCCCCCTATTGACGGGGGTTGAAGAAATTATTTATAAAATGCTCTGTTGTTGACAGCTAGCAGAGTTACTTTTGCAAGTCTTGAAGATAAATAATTTAGCAGGTTATTGTTTACGGTTATAATATTGACCGAAACTTGCAATAAGTTTTAATTAACTGTTAACATGTAATCTCCGTCGCGTAGCGGTATTTGGCTCGCTTTAAATCTCAAAGGTCGTGGGTTCGATCCCCACGCCGGAAATGAAACATTTGTTTAAATTCTAAGATTTCTTTCCAGGTTTCATTGGTTGAGGGAGTACCTACCCTCCGTGCCTCGGAAAGCACGTTAAGCTGTTGGTCCCGATTTTTATAACATCATCTATAATAATCGTATATTAAGAAACGGGCAGCAGCGTTTCCTTGTGTGGTACAACATAATACTGCGGTCACCAAACCTGCCTGCCACGTGTGGTGACTATGGCAAATACCCTCCCCGGCGGGAGGAGGCCCATGTTCAGCAGTGGACATTATACGGGCTGATGATGATGATACCTTTATTGTAGATACTGTATCAGCCCGTTAGCGTCCACTGCTGAAGATGGGCATCCTCTTGTCAGACCTTGATAAGCCAAGGTTGTTGAGGGATATAGCTGGTGGTCGCAGTAAGACGATGAGTATCCTTGAGCTGATAGATGCTGCTGCCTAACCGCCAGGTCTCTTAGTCGCTTCTTACGACACCCATGAAGATGGAGTGGTTTATTCTAAGCCGGTAAAAATACATGGTTATATTTATGTATGGTTAGTTTCATCAGCATCACCGTACCGCACGCATCGTTAAATGTCCACTGTTAGATAAAGTCCCAGTGTATAACCTTTGGTGATTATGGCAGAATACTCCTTAAAGTGAGAAAGGGTATTTTTCAATAGTCACCAACAGTTACCCCACTGGAACTAACTAAACTGGACACTGGACTACTAACTGCTTGCTTTAGGAGTCCAGGGTCTTAACTTGCATTCTTCTTCAAACCAAATCCTGAAACAAAACGAAATAAAATATAAGAATCGAATCCATGTCATCAGTAACTAATGGCCAGACTTACACCGCTATTAATACTTCAACCCGTTTAAAACCTTTCCAGATTTTATCTGATTCAATAATCATGATTATTATCATCGGCCCGTATAATGTCCACTGCTAAACACCTCCTACTGAGGGAGGGTTTTTGCCTCAATCACCACTCTTGGCAGGCGGGTTGGTGTCCGCAAAATAATGTTGTGTAACACACAGGGAAATACTGCAGCGTGTTACCTGCTTAACATGCTTTCCGAGGCACGGAGGGTAGTCCTTCAACTAACCAGAGAAAAGAAATCTTAGAATTTACACAAAGATTTCTTGTCCGCTGTGGAGATCGAACCCACGATCTCCTAGACTCAAAGCGAAACTTATACCGCTACGCCACGGCAGTTGACATTAAATACCTAAATAAATTTAACAAACATGTCTTTACACAATCACCCTAAAATCTACGTTTTCGTTAGTATTCATTTTTCAATCTGACATTAAATTGATGACACGTCATCAATTTAATGTCAGATTGAATTTTTAAATTTGAACATTTAATTTTGTTCGTGACTAAGTTGTTAGTTGTTAATATATTACTGCAGAGTGTAAGGTGATGACTGCTATTAATAATGGCGATAGACATAGAGATAATCATACATTTTATGGAACAAAACTCAAAGTTTCGTGCCACAAACTTACACCGTCAAAACTGTCTATATAAAATGCAGCATAAGATTTTTTTATTAATTCGTACCTTTTAGACTTCAACTATTAACAAAATAATGAATGTATTCAGCACTTAGGTATTTACTTGTACTTGTCATAATCACAATGTTACACAATCTTATTTTTTGAATTAAACTAGATACTTAACTAACATGTAACAAATTGTTGGATATTTCAGATAAAGTAGTCCGTCCGTCAGCTTGTCATTAATTCCTTTACTCATAATAAGTTTAAGTTCACTTTAACTATTATAAGTTTTAGTGGATTCATATAGAAGTTTAGTAAAAACATACAATACAGTGACACACACCTGGGGGCACCCTTAAGGGTTTAGAACCACGACCCAGTGGTACCACTGATACATAATTCAGATTTACAGCACAGATTTACAGTTAACTTCTAACCATCGAGATTAAAATCCTGCTATATATAGTAAACCAGAAAGGGAAGGTCTTGAACCATGTCATCATCATGGTAACATCTAATTGCCACAAACAACATTTATTTGTATATGCCCACATATTACACCTAAAATTTGCTTGAAAAGTTACCATTCAAACATAATAGATGAGTAAAACAATTACAATATCTTCAACCATACACATCAAATTACCATCCTTCAGACTCAAGGGAAATCAAACGTTACCTCAATTGAAATTGAGTTCAAATTCCAATGACAACCTGAAGCCAATACTTGGCATTCAGTTCTAGGGCTATCCATTAATCTCCTTTGCACTCTACACAAGGATAAAGATCCTCCCTAAACAAATGAGACGCAACCTAATTTATTAACCAGCCCCACACAAAAACCCCGGCAAAAATATTTCAACACCCGAGAAGTGTTCGTACACTCAAAGACCTCCATTTGCCAAGTTTGATCACAATAAGTACATACCAAACGGGGGAAAATGATAACCTACTGAAAGAGCCAATTCCTTGAAGCTGTTTCAGATTTAACCTTTTCTTTAGGACGGTTATCATGTTCTAAGCTAAAGAGGCTTTTGATACTTCACTAAACATAAAGGCGAGCGAGCTCCAGCCTTATTAAATGGTTTTAAAATGACAAACTAAGCAACCTGCGCAAGTAGGCTCCCCTTTTGAAGCTTAGACCTAGGCTCCAAATTTTACAATATTAGCTCTGGTATGGATTGGATTCTAAAGTAAAATTTCATTTCTCTTATTATTAATTTTGTTTGTAACTAGTGAATTTATTTTCTATATTTATTTTCATTTTTAGCTTAAGTTTTAAGAATTGTTGCATATTCAACATTTAATTTTTTGTTCATATACGTGGCGTCATCATTGGGTCCAACTAGAATACCAGCGCTACATTCATACTTCAACGGGGAAATGCTGCCAGCATTCTGGGAACCTTGCCAAGTAGAATAGATTTAGAATAGTAGTATTTTATAAGTTAGTTTTATTTTAAATTTGCTACTTTTAGTTATATATATTTTACTTAAATGTGTAGATGTAGCATAAAGCTGAAGTTGGTACCTATTGATGGTGCATGCAACAGATCGTGTCTATCTATTAATTATTATAACATGTTTCCTTTCTTTCTTTCTCTGCCTAACAGATTTTACCCACCTTACTCTGATACACAGTCGTGTCGTATTATTTTATAGTATACACCTAACCTACATGAAGTTACCTATTAAAGTCATAGACCATTTTTGTTCTGACTGATAGACCCATTGCATTTGCAAACAGAATAAGCTTGAGTTGGCTTTACTCTGCTGTGCTAACAGAAAAAAATACAAACGCTTAGAAGCATTAAGGCACTAACTCAAAATCTTCTTTTTCCGTTACCATTCCTTCCATAACTTAACTTTTCCCAATTTTAACCCAACAAAAGCCATCACAATTCAACAGGCCGTAACCCACGCACTTTATACTATTGTTCCTGAATATTCCTCATTCAAGCAACCCTCTTCAGCCAGGGGTCACAAGGACCCAAGTGTTCTACAAAAGCGTTTTACACCAACGAACGGGTTAATGAAATATGCTAATCTTCGTAATAGATTTCGTGTCCTATCGAAAGGACGGTGTGTTAAAAAATTCGGTCCTTTCAAAATTTTGCGAAGATAATGTTTGTATAATACTTATGGAAGAGGATCGGCTATTGATATCGCTGGAAACATTGATTTTGTTTGGGGGAAGAAGTGGAGGTACTGCCGATCCCGTTTGAAAATACTTTTGAATTTCAAACTACGGTCTGGATTCTTTTTGGAATCTAAAGCTGCGATCGGAATTTTACGCTTGAAACATAAACTGCACTTGCGATTTTACTTTTGAATCAAAAGTACGAGATTCTACGATTATTTTCATCTAAATTTGCATGTAGTGTGGTTTGGGCTTAGAAAAGACTACCCACATGGGTGTCGTAAGAGTCGACTAAGTCGACCCGCCGGAGAAGAGTGCGCCCGCGAACGCGACGCGTCCCCCCGCGTCCTCCTGACCCTTAGTTTGCAAAGAACCATCCGATGCCCTCGTAGACCCGAAGTCCGAGAGGCCCGCGAATTGTAAAGTAAAGCGACAGTTGCACAAAACTCCACTTAAATACTAAATAATAGTCATAACCCCTAAATCTCATCGCCAGCGACCGCCCTAAGCCGAGGTCCAAGCTCCACAGGGGGCGCCCTCTTGCGCAGGTTGCTTAGTTTGTCGTTTTTAAACCATTTATTAAGGCTGGAGATCTGCTCGCCTTTATGCCCGGTGAAGTAGCAAAAGCCTCATGGCTACCTACGTAAGTCAAACAAAAAAAAAAGAATAAAAAAGTCCACTAAGTACTAAGGGAGATACAGTTGATAGATAGGCAGTATCCATCAGCTCTAGTCTTACCATCTTACTGCGATCTCCAATCCAAATGCCAACGTTATATTGGGACCCTCCCTTCAAATTTCAGGCTCTTGAATTAGCGGTTTAGACTGTGCGCCAATCAGTTATACAGGACAAAGCATTTCTATATAATTATATAAAAATGAATCCCTATTTCCCTTGGTCACGGCATCACGCGTGAACGGGTGGATTTCACAAAGTCTTTTTTGTTGAGTTTGTTATTGTAAGAAAATGGTTCTTGTGCAAAAAAAAGAAAAAGAAAAGTGCGTGAAAAATTAGAAAATTTAAGAATACTTAACCCACCATATTTTGTTTTCTAATGTAACCTTAGCGTTTTTGACAATATAAACGTTTTTAGTGTTATCTTATCGGTTTTGAAATAACATTGACAGAATGCGTGCTGCTCTTAGAACATCACGGTTAATTCATAGCTATCACGTCTTATATTAAAAGTTAAATTTAATATAGAGCTTTTGTAAAGACAGAACAACGTATGTCGGGTCAACTAGTCATTAATATAACATAGCTAAGATAATTATAGTAATTGAACCTCTAGTTACATGGAATACACTAAAGTACTACTGTATTAAATAAAATTTACATTCCTAATGATATCACAATATCCATTTCAGTACTAATCCTCTCTAGAATACAAACATATTTTACGCGACAAATAATTTCTATATAAGTTGATACCGCCATCTCTTAAGCAACAATATAAATATACGCAGAAGTCAAATTGTCACAACAAGCCGACCGCACTGAGAGCCTATAAATATGATAATTTCGTGGAATACGATTGTGCTACTACTGTTTATTATTTTGATTTATTTTTTTCGTAGCTTTTCTAGTGAGTTACTTTCGTATATTGCCTGCCACTTACATGAGAATTATTTTATTGAATGTACTTACGATGGTTGGCTGTCTTTTATTGTCATTGCAAGGGCATAGTAGGGAATTAGGTGCGCTGAAGGTCATCTTTGCTATTTTATTTGTTCCTACGTTTTATTAAATCACATAAATCACCATTTCGTGTTTGGTTTTAATTGTTACTAATCAATTTAATTAACAAATGTTACAAAAACTGTATCACGTTAAAAAACCAGTGCCCTAATGTGGACCACCAAAAAATGTGGTGGCACCTCTTTGCCACATGGGGCACCTATTTCAGTACCGACCACTACTTAACTCTTTCACAGTGCCCTCACTATATGTTTAGTCGACCTGTCAAGTCCTACTTTAACAATGTCGAATTCTTATTTATTCTTAGAATCAGATGTCCCACAATTTTCCTCACATTATAGCCACATATGGGTGGGCACATACAAACAAGTGCAAAATAATAAGGCCTACACATTTTAAAGTTATAAACTCACAATTCCACCACGTACGATACAATTTTGGTGACTAAATCGGGGCCACTGGACTGTTAACTGTCATCATCATCATCAGCCCGTATAACGTCCACTGCTAAACATGAGGACCTACTGAAGGAGGGATTTTGCTACAGACACCTTGCTTGGCTGGCGGGTTGGTGACCGCGACATTATGTTGTAATACAAAGAGAAACGTTGCTGCCCATTCCCTGGTATTCCTCTTTTTTTGATGATGTTATAACAATTAGGACCAACGATTTAACGTGCTTGACGATATACAGAGGGTAGTCTCTTAACCAACCACACCCGGAAAGAAATTTTAGAAGGTACACAAAGATTTCTTGTCCCGCCGGGGCATCAAATTCTCTGAGATTTACACGGATGTTGATAGAGATGAATTATAAACATATATTTAAGTGAAACATACTAAAGATAAGTTTAACCTTCTGAAATTTTCCTGCCGAATGACAAAGTATTCATTTCACAAAGCCCGCATCATTTATATATTTTACGCGACACGACGAGTATTAAGGCTAAGTATACTACTGAACAATGTCACTGTTTGCTGAAGGGAAGGCGGAATAAACTATTGTGCGAAAGCTTTCACAATAGCAAATGTAGCTTATAAGGTGTACGTTTGCACTATAAGATATGTTTGTGAGTGGGCGTTTTATTAACGCATTAAAAGTGAACGCTAATTTCATTAGACTTACCAATATTATGTATTACAGCTATCTGTTTGTGCCTTTTAGTATCGAAATATTGGGGCCATGGGACGGTAAGACAGAATCTATACTAAAATATAAACCTGAAGAGTTTGTTTTTTTTTGTTTGCTTGGACGCGCAAATCTAAGGACATACAGCCTATTTATCGAGGAAGGCGATAGGATTGTTATGAAGTTCCCACGGGAACGGGAACTTTATAGGTAAAACTAGCACGGGAAGCTAGTGTATTCTGTATAGCGAAAATATCTATAATAATCTTAACTCTGCCAGGTCTTCGCAATAGTCATTTGGAGTGTGCCGGATTTTATGCTGATGCAGTTTCCGATACCCTCAAATTTTTTTTCGGTACATTAAATGCATTTGGCACCCCCCTTCAATAAACATATAAGCCACGAGGCTTTAGCCACTTTACCGGGCAGTGGTAAATACTCCAACCCGAGTCCATGGAAACTTCATCGTAAAGTTAAATCTATGTTATTTCACGATAAAGTAGCTTTCGAATGTTGAAAACATTACAGAAATCGGTTTAGTAGTTTCGGAGCTATCCTATGCAAACAAACCATCAAATAATTCTCTTCAAAATGTTAGTATAGATAGATACCTAAGTAAGACCAATTATGTACAAAGCTGCTGAGTTTACGTAGTAACGTAGGCAGGAAATGGCTCTGCTTCCGTGTACAATGGACGGTAATGATAAAGCAAACCCACTGTAGGATTATCAAGCATTTGAATATTGAGTGGCATTAAAGATTAACAAGGCTGATTCAATAATGTATTGTTGTTGAGTACATCTGAAATGAAATGAAATATTTCTCATCGAGAAACTTTTTCAGTTTTTCACACAGACGAATAATTATCTCTTGTTTTACGATATTTACAGTGCATTAACATATTTTAACATTATTCATATTAAATAACCGGTTGTACTCACGATTTGTCATCATCGGATATGTCCGACTAGTTTCGAGACCATCCCGAGGTCCATTCTCACTACGCCGTCGAGTCGACTCGGTTAGTTAATATAAATATGTGTACCACTCACGAAAGTTTTAATTCTAAAATATTTTAACATTATTATAAATATATATCTATATACTAATATACAACTCTGAAGAGTTTGTTTGTTTACTTGAACGCGCTAATATCAGGAAGATAAACCATTTATCGAGGAAGGCTATATAGGCTGTATTTAATTATGAATTTCTTACGGGAACAGGAGTTCGCATGAAACTACGCGCTCGAATCTAGTGCTGATATAAGTGTATTCATCGAAACCGTATATTATCGAGACAATTAGAAAAAAAAAATCTGTTTCTATCCAAAAATGTTCGATGTTATAACAATCAGGACCAACGGCTTAACGTGCTTTCCGAGGCACCGAGGATAGTCCCTCAACCAACCATACCCGGAAAGAAATCTTAGAATTTACTCAAAGATTAGCTGTCCGAAGTGGGGATCGAACCCACGACCTCCGACATTCAAAGCGAGCCAAATACCGCTACGCTACGGAGGTTGTCTATCTTTAACCTTGTACTATTGTGAATTCTGTACCTTAACTTACTACCACAATCCGTTTTGCTAGCTTTGTTAAATACCAAAGTGAATGGGCACGAATCCACATTTCGATCTGTTGCAGGCATTCCTTTGACGGTGGAATCACTTTGCTTCTCCCGGGGGAAGAGCTCAAGCACCTTAGTTGAGTAATACCATTGCACAAGTGGGGCAGTTTACGAAATTGTATCATCTATCTTTCAATTTGTATATATTTAGACAGAGTACATAAGAGTTTTCGTCATCATCATCACCCCGTATACCGTCCACTGATGAACATGGGCATCATCCCGAGGGATGATTTTTGCCATAGTCACCACGCGTAGCAGGTGGATTGGTGACCGCAGTGTTATGTTGTAATACACAGAGGAAACGCTGCTGCCCGTTCCCTGGTTCGTTTGTTATAGATGATGTTATAAGAATCGGGACCAACGGCTTAAAGTGCTTTCCGAGGCACGGAGGGTAGTCCCTCAACCAGCCAGACCCGGAAAGAAATCTTAAAATTTACACAAAGATTTCTTGTCCTGTGTGGGGATCGAACCCACGACCTCCGAGATTGAAAGCGATTCAATTACTGCTACGCTACGGAGGTTGCCGAGTGGGTTGGAGAGTTTAATTGCTACACCCATACTACCCAGCCTTGATTTTTCTTCAACAAGTTCATGCTGAGGTTGTGTGGAAGAGATCGCAGCAGCGATAAGACCGCCATTTGTATCTTTTTATATATTTATTATGTTTTTATGTATTTACACTTACACTTTATTTTTAATTACTAGCAGTAATTTTGTCACTACTAACAGTATTCCAGATAACCCCTCGTGCTAAACTAAAATGCTTGTGTAACGCGTGGGTTCAATTTGGTAATGCAATAGATGGGGATCGAATCGACGACCACATGATCTCAAGTCCGAAGCTCTAGCAATTAGGCTGCGGTCGCTTTTATCTATACATAATAAAACTGGTAATAGTCACATTCTGTACATCTATAGGTACTTCTATACGATAAATAATGCTAATTTTTTTTTTGTTTGCTTGAACGTTCAAATCTCAGGAACTACTAGTCCGATTTGAAAAATTATTTCAAGGTTATCCAGCTATACTGCCGTCATATATCTATAATGCCGTTATCTACCAAAACCGTATTTTTGAATAACGAGCAAAAACCGCGGAAAAAATTAAAATTGATGTAACTTTTCAATGACAACACTTATTTGAGAATTGGTGGTACCAAAAAATAGGTCAAGTTTAATACTTTCGAATGACTCCCCTGTCATATCGTAAATATTATTTAATTTCATGAAAAAACGTTTTTTGCATTTTAGTTTATCATCGGTGTTGCCAAAATCTTATCGGTCATCGGCTAAAACGCCGTTACGCATAGCGCAACGGCGTTTTAGTGTATCTATTTCATAGCAAACTATTGTCTGTTAAAATGCTAAAAAAAATCTCTTTGGTGAATAACTAAAACGTCGCTAAAGCACATAACGTCTATTTAGCTTAATAATATGTAATATTGAACTGACTCATGTTAGACTTTAGTGTGTTTAACGGTACTTTACTGCTTTTAAGTCTGGTAACCTATTAATGTATTTAAATTTAAGGGAAAAACTTGAATCATTGTTAAGCTTAATCGTGGTTAAAGTAAAAACCTTATAGTTTAACGGCATTAAAGCGCAACAGAAGGTATAAAAAAATAGTGAACTATTGGTTCACTATTTTTAACAACATGAAGTTACTAGAAATAAAGACATTTTTTTAATAAAGGTCATTATTTTATCAATCACTTAGTCAATATATTTTTTAAAGCTTTTAAAATAGGGTATATTTTTGCTCAAAGTTTTAACTTTGACAAAATTTCACTTAAAACTAGATTTATTAGGAACTTTTAGTTTTCACAAATACAAATATCACATCATTTATTTATCCATATTAATTAGGTACAACTTGTACTTTCAAAATATATAATATAAAATACATTTTCAATCAAATGAAATTTACATACAGAATACTTAATGAAACCTGAGATACTTTATAAACAATCAAGATCTAAGTGGACTCTTCTCCTTGAACATAAAACTGTAAATTTCTATTATCAATAAAAAACAATCATCCAATACTAAAAAAAAAAACTGCCTTTTATTTAAATTTAAATTTTTGTTTTAACTTTTTATCTCCATTTGTAGCCTTCTTGATAATACTTACGTACTTATACTTAAAAATATGGTATTCAAATCTTAACACAGTCACTTTACCAAATAACGTAAAATAATGTGACAATGTTTAAAATTTAAATTATTAGGTATTTAGTAAAAATAGTTAATCAGTCTCAATAAACTTACATCAGTCTATATTATTATTCCTATAATCAGAACTTGTACCGGTTTTTTTTAAGTTTGTCACCTTTTCTTTTAGATTCGATACATTTCGGTTCAGTCTTAAATTCAAATACAATAATTTACAAGTAGTGTTTGGTGAAACTGTAACGATAAGAAAGACATTTAATAGACAACTACATGATTATAACAAACTTAACAATGCACTCTCTAAAGTTGTTCATTGGTTGCATGTTAATAATCTCTGTTTAAATGATAAGAAAACTGAAGTAATCAAGTTTTCAACACCCAATGTTAGACAGGTTACCACTAATGTAAATGGCTTGGACCCTGTGGAAACTCTGTGTTCTTAGGTATCACCATTAATTCCAAATTACAATGGGGACCATACATTGAGAAAATGTCATCAAAATTAAGTTCTGCAGTAAATGCAGTAAAAACAATTAGACGGCTTACGGGTATTTGATGTTGATACGGCTACAATTGTTTATTTCAGTTACTTTCACAGCATAATTTCGTACGGGATTCTTCTTTGGGGTAACTGCGCGGATATCAATAGTATTATTATATTGAAAAAAAGAGTCGTAAGGGCTATTTACAAACTGGGTCACCAAGCAAAGTTTGAGAAATTTATATGATAATGTGTTATATGTAGATAAAAATATTGACTCATTTTTTTAAAAAAAAGCGACACACATAAGTGTATATACTAGATATAAGCATAGGTAATCTTGTGGTTCATGCTAGCCGTCTCCGCAAAGTAAGTAACTCTTTTATGGGGCAATGTATACGGTTCTATAACAAACTTCCCAAAAGTTTAAGAGAATTTGTCTATAAATAAGTATTAAATGTCTATTAAAAGCAAATTTCAAAATTTTCTGAATTCTCAGAAAAAAATCTGATTATCTTTGTGACAAAAATGCTTGGAATTAAATCGCTCCAATCTCACTGGCAGGTTTTCTCATTAGTTGTCACATCACGCACTGCACGGTAAGGGAAAAATATGACGATTCCAAACAAATATAACCATTTTTACGGAATAAATTAATTTTGAATTTGAATCATAGAAACATTGACACCCCTTCTTACTTCCTTAGGGGTTGAATTTAGCAATATCCCGTCTCAGTTAGCACCTATGTCCTAAATGAACCCACAAAATTTGAGACTCCTAGGCCTTTATAGTTTCTGTGATTTCAAGATGAGTGAATGAATGACCTTTCGCTTTTATATATGAGTTGATAAATATCAAACGTCAGTATGTCCATGATAAGTGAAAAAAAAGTAGACCAATATATTTGTTTGCAGATGCATACGACGTTATATTGTAGATTTTAAGGTTTAATATAGCTTATTTTGACAATGTTTATCCCCGCCTACATAGAAATATAACGAACTACGTTCAAACTTCATCAAAATCGTTAAAACTGGTTTGGACTTATTGGATTTTGGACATAATTATGTAAATAGAAAAATATAGATTATGACATAGATGTATCCTACAAATATTATAAATGCGAAAGTTTGTATGTGTGGATGTATGTATGTTTGTTACTCTTTCACGCAAAAGCTCTTGATTGGAGTCCTCGAGTCCTCACCCAAAAAGTGCCTGCTGTGCGATGCTCTAGTTTCACCCCCGACCCTTCTGATCTCGGAACTGGATCGTTACATAGCCGCTGCCCCCCGACCCGCGCGAGATCAGTTAACGGCTTTATTGTGCATTAGTGTGAGATAACGTCATTTTAGTCTAATAATGACGGACAATTAATTTTTGTTTAGTTTTGGAAATGCCGCCACTGGCTTATAACATACGTAAAGTCAAAATACAAGTATGTCAAATATTAACCTATAATGCCGTTAAACATCCTTAATCACATGAAAGTCTAGCATTTTCAATTAACGGCGTTATAGCTTAACAAAAGTAAACTTCTATAATAAAAAAAGATTAACAATAAAACAGTTAAAGTACCTTTACCGCTTTATAGTGTACAAAAGACTGTTAACGGCAACCAAGAGAAGCAGACATATGAAAAACTTGTCACAAAAATATGAGTTAATGAACTATAGCGGCTGTATAGACTCACAAAGTTACTTAAAGGCATTTTTGCTTATTTCACGAGAGGAAAATATGTACGTAACGGCTTTCTTAAAATGATTATTTCCAAAACTATTCAAGGTATTGAAAATTCGGAAATACAGATCGGTAGATTTTTCTTTTCTCGTTATAATAGCATTAAAAGTTAAAAATCGACCAGATGTCGGATAACGGCATTTTAGTTATGCCACGGCAGTATAATAGCCCATTGATTGAGAAAGGCTTAAAGCTATATTTTATGGGAATATAGAGAATGGGAGCTATGCGAGTAAAACCACACGCGGGGAGCACAATTAAAAATATGTTTCAAAGCAATTGTATTTAAAAAGTCACCCCTTAAGAAAAAAGAAAAGAAGAAGTAAACTTGGTTACCGTGTGGTTTCCGGCTTAGAATAGACCACCCCATGTCTTCCCATGGGTGTCGTAAAAGGCGACTAAGGGATATATGGCTGATGGATGGGCAGCAGCATCTATTAGCTCAAGGTTTACATCTTACTGCGATCACCAATCCGTCTGCCAAGCGTGGTGATGATGGCAATATCCCTCTACGATTCTGGTTTGCCAAGGTCTATTAAGAGGAGGCCCATGTTCAGCAGTGGACGTAAATGGGCTGTTGATGATGATGAAACTTTATTGCAAAATATAAAACAATATAGTAAATTTGATAACATCATATGGAAATTATCCTAATTATATTTTGCAATCGGAGTCCTTATCTCTAAAAGCGATCTCTTCCAGGCAACCTTATGCATAGGTTGGACCAAAAAGTAAAATTAAAAGAAATAGGGTAGCATAGGGTGTACACAGGGAAAGGAAAATATGTAAGGATACTAAATAAGCTCACTTATTACACGCCCCTTAATACTTCACATCTAGATATCCGTAAGAAATTTCCATTGAATAACAATTACATTGTATTTTACACACTTAACAGTCTTTTTTTTATTTCCAGGTACATCCAATTACTAAAACAACTCAACAATCCTTCATTTCCAGGGTAAGTGTGAACTGGCACAAAAAACATCTAAAAGCCGATATTCCACAAGTTCTGGCACAATGCCCAAACACCATTTGCCAATTGCCTTTATTACTGTTTATTAATTTGAGGACAAATGCTTTGAGACTACTGAGAATACTGCTTTAGTGTGCTTAAGTAAGGATTCATAAATTAATTGGTCTTAAGGTAATTAGTCGCTTTACTTGTGTAAGTATGTGAAAACGAAAACGTTTATTGATAATGTAGACTGTTGTAGACGATTCGATCGTGTTTATTATAAATCAAATACAATCATCATCATCATCATCATCAGCCCGTATATCGTCCACTGCTGAGCATGCGCCTCCTCCCGCGATTTGCCATAGTCCCCATGCTTGACATGCGGGTTGGTGACCGCAGAATTATATTGTACCAATAATTGTACGATTATTATAGATGATGTTACCTATAACAATCTGGACCAACGGCTTAGCGTGCTTTCCGAGTCACGGAAGGTAGTCGCTCAACCAACCAGACCCAGAAATAAATCTAATAATTTACAAAAAGATTTGCTGTCTTGAACCCACGACCTCCGAGATTTAAAGCAAGCCAAATACCTCGTCGCTACGGAGGTTGTCGACGGTGTGAAACTTACGATAAACCAATTTTGGTTGACAAGTAATTGCTCCGTTTAATTAAAAGCCCCACATGGTTTTATGTCTCCATACTATTCATTATTTATCGTAAAAAGTTTACTGCCAATTAAAATGACTTCACAAAAACAAGACAAGCGCAGTCATGTTTTTCCATGTATTTTGTGCTGTTCGGTATCGATAGTAGGTATCGATAATTATTATAAAGATTGTTACCGAGAATTATCAAGCGGCTGTAGCTCAATGGCTTGGGCGCCGGACTTGCGATCATGTGGTCGTCGGTGCGTTCCCCGGCCAATGCAAAATTGACGTGAAACCGTAACACAAGCATTTTAGCTTAGCATGAGGAGTTAACAGAAATTCTAGTAGTTGCCAAAACTCTGCTAGCGATCTTTTAAAGAAGGGATATGACATAATCATCACGCTTGGTTGGCGGATTGGTGATCGAAGGAAAAAGGCGAGTGTCCTTGAAATGCTGCTACCCATCCATCAGCCGTTCCTTGATTCTCCGAAAACGGTTGCAGAATCATGTCCCTTACTCGACATTATTGCTACTTTAAAACATTATTAATATAATATTGTCAGTCAAACGACCTATTTAATTCCATTTTGACATCCACGGCCTGATCTCATCATCAATACATTTACGTATAAGCGACACGCCTGAGGGCACCCCTACAGGGCTAGGACCACGGCTTAGGGCATCGCTACGGAGGTTGTCCCGTACGTCATATCATATGATATCGATAAATGTTTCCTGCTAAGTCCATCCCTAAAACTAGTTACGAGGTATCGACGTGTTTGGACCAACTCTTCCGAAGTTACCCACTCCGAAGTTACCATCGCTCCCAAACTTAGCCGTAACTATTCGGTGTTGATACGCACTTTCTGATTGATTGGAGTTTTATCGAATCTTTTATTAAAAGGGAGTCGGCTGTGATGTATCGTGTGGAAGTTTTTTGTTCGTCATTTTAGTTTCAGCGCCGTTTGTAGAGAGTTTTTGTGTGAAATTCGAACTGTAACCGTTTTAGTAAATTGATCACGAATGTCAGGCAGTATGGAGAAGGATTGATAAATGAGCTATGAGATTTGGGTTTCATTTGCAGAAATGTTTCGTTCTCACTTTCATTATAGCTAGCGTTTTATGCACCTTGCATGCCTGTAATGTACCTAACACACATGTAATAATATACCTTACACGGTTAGGTATTAATGTGTATTATATACACATTAGTGTTATATAAATTTGATGGTCTAAGCTTGCAATTAGCTTAATAGAAAAATACAAGCGTACAATACGATTTTAGAGATTATAATTTTTATAAAACAGTACTGCAAGTAACTTACTAATACATGATGGATGACAATCGGTATTTATCAGCTCAATGCCCCACGACCTCCGAGATTGAAGGCAGGCTATAGAAGACAACCGCTCCGACAACCTCCGTGGTGTAGCAGTATAAGCTTTGGAGGTTGTGGGTTCGATCCCCACTCCGGATAAGATATGTTTAAATTCGAAGATTTATTTTCGGGTGTGATTGGTCAAGGGACTACCCACCCTCCGTGACTCGGAAAGACCGTTAAGCCGTTGGTCCCGATAGTTATAACTTCATCTATAACAATCGTACACCAAGAAACTGCGGTCACCAACCTGCCTGCCAAGCGTAGTGATTATGGCAAAAACCTTCCTTGTTCAGCAGTGGATGTTATACGGGCTGATGATAATGATGATGATTTAAAAATTTAAAAAGTCATACAAGTAACCGAAAGTTTTGCATAACGAATATTAAAAAAGGGAAGGATATATTATTATAGAATATGTAAAGTTAACGGCCCTGTCTACTCCCCTGGGATACTAACGTGAATTCTACATTCATAAATCAACTGCTACTTCTATAAAGTTGTTATTACCCCTACACTAAAGTACCTGCATATAACCTAGGTGGTTACCACAGCTCTATATCTCTTAATAACTGAACTGGTTTATAGCCGTACAGCGTCGAGATTTAGCCCCTGAGCTCAAATTATACGGTACGGATTAACCCGATATAGGGTAATCGAAAATAAATAAATGGATGGTTGTAAATTTGCTAATGTTTTGGATTATGGAACTGCAATATGGATATTTGGAATATATGGAGTTGGAATGTGTGCATTGGACCTAGTTATTACAAAACTAGCTGACAGAGGTTTTCTTGTCTTAACTGAACCTCTGTATTAAATTCAACTTATAATATTAGGCGAGGTAGCTCTGAACTAATAAATTCAGTATTTTGGTAAGAGAATTTATCGACTGAAGCATTTTTTCTATACTTATTCATTTTATTAATCATTAATTATTATTATTATTAATTAATAATAATATTTTAAATAAATAAGTTATTATTAATCATTAATAATAATAATTGATGGGTGCAGCAATGATGATGAATTGGAATTCATTTTTCTATCATGCTTGACCTCAGAAGTAAAAGAACGGATGTATTATCTCCAAAAGCTTTTGGTCGTAAGTAACGATAAAGGTACATACGACGAATGTTTCTGACGTATAATGACACATCGGACCTACTGCTCCTGAGCTCTAGTAGATGATGATAATAATCTATTCTAATATATAAAGCTAAAGATTTTGTTTTCTTGAACACGCTAATCCTAGTAACTACTGGTCCATAAAAAAAACATTCAGTATAAGATAGTCCGCTATACCGACGAAGGCTATTGGTTATTTTTTATTATGAAGTTCCCACGAGAACCCGCGTAGCTCCAGGTGAAACCTCACGCTGGAAGCTAGTTTTGTTATAGATTAATTTCTAAAAAAAATCTTGTGGGAAATCGTTCATAATAGTTTTTATTGTAAACGTAAGTACCACAAACACGCAACTTTCTTCCAATTGACGGTCTTAAAAAGACATAAATGATATAACGGTTTAACTAATCCAATTTATTGCTACGCTACTCAAGTCAACGTGACCATAAATACATTATTTAAAAGTCACAAGGGCACAATCTAAAAACAAAAATAAATTATACAAACAATGTTACTTAAAACGATAAATACCACCGAAAAAAATATTTACCGTATGGGCGCGTTCCCACAATGTCGTAACGGTTAATTTATCGTCGGAAGACTATCGTTTCTAGCTGTTCCCATTATAACGGCTGTTTGTCGTCAAAATGTTGTATCGTTTAGCAACTTTCGTATCTAGCTGTGCCCATTGGATCGCGAAGACATTTTATCCATTCACGGCAGTCGCTTTGTCTGTTTACACATCAAGCAAGCTACACTATTTTTATCGTGGCTACGATAGATTTGCCGTCACGATTTAGTCGTAACGATTTTTTATCGCTTTTCGACTGTCATGCTTGCTGTTCCCACTGCCATGACAATCTATCGTCACTGCAAAAAATGTCGTAGACGACAGTTAATCGTGTCGTTTTATATCTGAACACCTCCATATAAACATACAAGCCACGACACTTAAAACTACACGATTATCTGTCGTGACGACATAGTGGGAACGTGTCCTAACATGAAAACTACCAAGGTTACCCCCAAATGAATACAAGGCAGTTTTTCATGCGATACCTTATCTAACTTTGCCTAAGTGTAGTGGCTCCCTGAGGTAAAATAAATACTTGTTTTATTCAAGAATTTTATTCGTTCACCGTTACCTTGTGGTATGGTGGTGTGGCTACATGAAGATGTCGAATGACGTCACGGATTCTGCATCGCGCAATAGAGATTTGTACGCAACTTAGTATACAGGTCCCAAAAGGTTAAGTAGCTGGGAAAGGGGGTGACAGGGGTGGACACAATGGTCACTAGAAAAAAAAAATCCGCTCTGGGTATTTAAAAAAAAAGGCATTTTTTTAAAAACTTAAAATTTTATACCTTGTTATTTTTGATGTTGATGTTGATGACCTTGTTGTTATTGAAGATTACATAACAGCATTTTTTTTTAAATACAGCCATATTTGTAGGTACAGTTAGCACAAGGTGTAAAATTTTTAGTCTTTTAAAAATGCCATTTATTTTTTTAAACACCCAGAGGGAATTTTTTATATTTTTCTGGTGACCCTTGTGACCATCCCTATCACCCCCCTTCCCAGCTACGTAATCTTTTGGGACACCCTGTATATGTGTCGCAGCCATCTAGTTAGATTGGCCATTTAATGGGATGGTTAGCCCGTTAATTGGATACCGGCATACAATAAAATGCCTAAAAGACATCTAGCCGAATAGTTAATTTTGGGTGGTTAAAAAAAATGAAGCTAAATTTAAATCATCTGCCTGATTTATATTGCCAAACTCAAAGGACCTAGCTTAGGTACTTTAAGCAATTAGTGATGTTAGGTCAATCAATGATTTACCTAGGCATTCAATTAAATGTCGGCGTTTAATTAACGGGCTAGCCTTCCAATTAAATGGCTGATTAAACTAGACGGCTGCGATATATGCATCAAGATTGTCGACTAGTACCGATGGGATCGCGGTCACCGGTTTTCAATGACACTGTCGAACACCAAAAAGTCATTGGAATGTATATTAAGGGACCGTAGCTTAATGGCTAGGGCGTCGGACTTGCGGTCATGTAGTCGCCGGTTCGATACCGCGATATAATATACCCATTACACTACCAAAATGAGCCCACTCGTAACACAAGCATTGTAGCTTAGCAAGAGGGGTTTACAATAATGCTAGAAATGTGCAAAAACTCTGCTAGTAATATATATTTAAAAATACTTTGGAGATATTGACACATTAATTTATTTAAAAAACAAAATTGCGATAACATAATATTGTGAAAGATTATAAAAAGTAGTACTTGTTAAATACTAATAAACTAATGTAACTTCGGAATTATTATTAACGTTAGCCTTAAACTCCGCTCTACATTTAAAATAGAACATAGTTTTACAGTCACACGTGCCTAATGTCTAAATATAGTCGTAGTTTCACGCTCGCTTAGCTTTCTGTGTTAGCCGAGCATTTCACCTGGAATTGTGGAGTTCAAATGCTCATTCAGTGTTGGGGTTGGAAATAAATTATAGTATTTTACAGTACATACATATGTTTGTATATTTCGTCTGCCCTACTCTAAAATTATTTGGGCTCTTCCCAAGCTTCTTGGGCTTTATCCCTAAGAGACTACCATACACTTTTCTCACACATGTCATCTTTCACACAGTCCGTCCTTCTTTTTTTTCCTTTCATCTTCATATTCAGAATCTTTTCGCCATATGCATGTTATCCCTACGCATAATCCCCACGCCTGACAAGAAATCTTTGTGTAGATTCTAAAATTTCTTTCCGGGTCTGGTTGACTGAGGGACTGCCCATCTTGCCTCGGGAAGCACGTTAAGCTGATGATGACGATTAAATTCTTTACATTTCAACTTATAGAGCAAAAACTAAAATAAGTATAATTTGTAGGTATTTAATGGAATCAGGCGTTACTTTGCGGAAATCCATAATAATCTAAATTAAAAATCAAATATCTAGAGTTAATTCCGCTGAAGAACTACCGACTTTCTTTAGCGGAATTAACACTAGATATTTGATTTTTAATTTAGATAATTTATTGGGCTAATGTGAACGGAAGTGTTGGTACGAAAATCAAGGCAGACGTTCCAAGTTCTAATCAGAGACGTTCTTAAGAAAGGCCAGGTTAAAAGTACCCTAAACCGAAGGACATCTATGAGGAGAGTAATGAATGTGCAGGAGACGAAATTGGTATGTCAAGATTGTAGCAAGTGGCAGGAAGTGGTCTCTGTCTATTCCTATCGGAAAGAGGTTTATATGTTACAGTCAACTCACTTATAATCGGTCAAAACCACTTTTGACTGCAAAAATCAGGCAAAAGTAGTCCCTCTTATTTTTGGTCGGAGGTTAAAAAAAACACCAGGATTCCAACTACTAGTGTAGTAGTGTAGGTAAGGTTCGGTTAGAACTGTGACCACAACGCACGAGCCGAGCGAGCGAAGCGAGCGTGCCACGGCAGCGGCCGGAAGTGCCAAATCCAAATTCCATACAAATTATTATTTAAAGCAGTCAAAAGTGGTTTTGACCGATTATAAGTTTTGACTGTAACATAAATATGAATGAATTCGTTGTGAGCAAAAACGAAATGCTCTGATTCTGTTACAAATCCCCCGCATGCCCTTCGATTGTTTTTGTCAAGTTATTGATTCGGTATGAAATATTCATTAAACGTGGTCACGACTAATCGAATCACAACTTGGTAACAAAAAGGTGTTGAAATCTAGATATTTTTTGCGCGTCTGAATTATAATTCAGTTTGTGGAATAAGTTTGATGTAAAGTATTATGACTAGGTACCTTTATAACCTATTTTCAACCATAACTAAAGACATTTTTGTGATTTTTTGCTGTTTGTTTGCTTGAACGCGCTAATCTCAGTAAGGTGGTGAGTATCCTTTAGCTGATATATGCTGGTGCCCATCCATCAGCAGTCCCTTAGTCGCCTCCAACGACACCCATCGGAAGACACGGGGTGGTCTATTCTAAGCTGGAAACCACACGGTACTTTTTTACTCTTAATGATTGTTAAACATGGTTTCCAAAACAATAACTTGACAAGAATAATAAAGTTCAAAGTCGTTTATTCCGTACAAATTGCTACATTGGTACCGTGTAGTGGCGACTACTAGTTTTTAAACACTGCCAAAAAAACTCAGTAGAACCGTCTAATGAATTACTACATATAGGATTTATAACAAAACGCTCCAGGCTTTGTACGAATGAAATATATCGTTACATTACTGAGGGCTCGACTCAATTGATTATAGGTTTAGTTCTGAGAATTGGAGGGTGAAGGATGATTGATTCTTGTACGATATCAGTTAGTAATGTTTTATTTTTATCAAGAGTTGTAAGTCTAGGACAGAATCCTACTAATAATATGTATGTATGTTTGTTACTCTTTCACGCAAAAACTACTAGATGTATTTTTCACTGAAAGTTTGCACGCGGATAATTTATAAGCTGGATTAATGCGGATAATTTATAGCATATAGGCTATAAAATATCACGCTCCGACACACTGGAGCAGAGTGATGCGGGTAAAACCGCGGGGCGCAGCTAGTAGGACATACAAATACTGTTTTATTTTTAACCTATATCTACATTTTTTATTAATATTTTCTAAATTATAAATGCAACATGCAACCACGCTCTAAACACAAATATTGGTCCTTCGAGCCGGATAAAAGCCAATGACCTATTTAGAGTAGTAATCCAACCGTTGACTTACCTATTAACGATTATTACGACCCTTAACAGGTTACTTACAAATTCAAGCGCAGCCTTCAGCAGTTACAAATTGAAATCAGATATATTTTCAACATCCCCACGCCATCTGGTTGGTTGAGAGACTAACCTCCGTGCCTCGGAAAGCACGTTAAGCCGTTTGTCCCGATAGTCATAACATCATTTATAATAATCGTATATTAAGGAACGGGCAGCAGCGTTTCCTTGTGTGGTAACATAATACTGTGGTCACCAATCCACCTACTAAGCGTGGTGACTATGGCAAATACCCTCTCCCGGAATAAGGCCCATGTTCAGCAGTGGACGTTATACGGGCCGATGATAATGATGATGATATTTTCAACATAAGGTATTTAGATTCCATAAAGACTGCGCGTTATCTTCATAAATCTTTTGTCATTCTAACTTTTACGAATGACGTGTACAACGCAGCATCTTATTACAAAAATATAATATTTTCAAAATTATAAATACAACATGAGTGATACCAAAGACAATATTTTGTTCACACCACTGTTCACGTTATATGTTCAAATATTGGTCCTTCGAGCCGGATTTCAAGCAGTTACTAGAAAACCCGGCTTGAAGGACCAATAAAAGAACTATGCAGCGTAGCAATCTTACTTTTGACTTACCAAATGTTATAAAAAGAAAAACTAAATCACAATAATAATTAAGTTCATGCAGTCGGGTTATGGAACTCTCTCCCGCCTAACGTTAAAGATTCTAACAATGTTTTCCTCTTCAAAAAACGAGTGAAGGAACATTATTCAAGTATATCGTAATAGTATTGGTTTATATATTTGTATGTATGTCTATGATGCCTTACAGGTATGTATTTATTCATGTATTAGTATGTATGTTTATTTTTTTTGTTCATATATTTTCTATATGTATACACATATTTTCAATCTTCATAGTATATATTACTTCATGTTTCTCCATGTTAATTTCCTAAACCTACACACTCTTCTTGTTCCCTTTTTGTTTTTTCCTATCGCGGGTCTGCTGGAAGACATTTCTTTAGAAATAAGCAGCACCTTTCTTTTATTTCTATAAATTAATTTTTAATGTTATGTGTATAAATAAAATAAAATAATTAAGTTTTACCAATAACAGCATCTTATAAAATTACGATTCTCAACAGGTCTCCTACAAATTCGTGCGCACCCTTCACTAGTTACAAATTGAAATCAGAGATATTTTCGACATGAATTATTCAGATTCATAATAGGATCTTGGATTTTCTCAGATTTTGCGGCTATACGTGATTTGTGAGTTTTCCTCAAATTTAGATTAGCGAAATTGATACCGTGCTGACTTAGTTAGTACGTATGTGGGGAGAAGGGCTAAATTGATTTAGTTACACATTATTTGAATTCATCAAACTGTGGATTTGGTCGTGTAAAATAAGGATTTTTTACGCAATTTAATAAATTAACATAGACATACTCCGTAGCGTAGCGGTATTTGGCTCGCTTTAAATCTCGGAGGTTGTGGGTTCGATCCCCACGGCGGACAGGAAATCTTTGTGTAAATTCTAAGATTTTTTTCCGGGTCTGGTTCGTAGAGGGACTCCCCTCCGTGCCTCGGAAAGCACGTTAAGCCGTTGGTCCCGATTTTTATAACATCATCTATAATAATCGTACATCAAGGAACGGGCTACAAAACATCACGCTCCGAGCCACTGGAGCAGATTAACGCGGGTAAAACCGCGGGGCGCAGCTAGTACTTAAAATTATCGAAACATCACGAAAAAGATAAGTGGTAAAATTAAAAAAAAAGTAAATAATTTTATACCACATGTAGGATTTAAAGCTGCATCTTGATATAGCCGCCATTGCCAAAAAAAAATGATACTAACATTGCCTAGACTTCAATTTAATATACATTGTGTTCAATACCACGTTTCCAATACATTTTTTGTCCAACCGTCCTCTGACCGCACAAAAACGGTAATCCAAATTCAAGTACATTTTAGATTCCAATAAACCCGCTCTACATCTGCTCTGTACAAAAAACTTCAATCGTAACACCATTTTGGTATCTTTTTCCACTACCTGAAAGAAAATACATGATCTATACTTAGTTAAAGGTTGTTTTAGGCAAACTTCTTAATCATATTTTATCATTTAAAGCCATTTTAAATCATATATCATCTATATGTGTATAAATCAATTGATGTTTGTTAGTCACGCTAAAACTCGAGGACGGCTGAAACGATTTAGCTGATTTAGATTTTGAAATGTTTGCTGTAGTCTAGAGAAGGTTTAAACGCAACGAGAAAATATGGAAAAATTGAGAAAGAAATATTTAAAATGGTTATTTAATTTGCCCATACAAATTTTTATACTTATCGAATGTTAAAAAATTTTCCCCGTCATAGATTGATTAAAATCCACAAAAAGTGATCAGACAGGATCAGAAATATATTTCCAGATGAAAGTTGATATGTCACCATTGTAATATATTTATAGGTAGATGGGTTTTATGTTTTTTTTTTATAACTTATTGTATGTAGGTTATACGAAGTTCATCGGGTCATCTAGTTAATAATAATAATAAAGAAAGAACTTAAGATAAAAAATAACAATAAAAAATGACAGCATACATAATTCTAATGACTAAGCATACCTACCAAATAAAAATATCCTGTTTCTAAATATACCAAAAACTTTTGTAAATGAAATAAGTGAAAAAGAAATGAGTCTGAAGCTTGGTCCAATTTGCAAAATTAATTCTTTTAGTGTTGGATGGCCCGAGGAATCAAGAAAGGCATAGGCTTCATGTTCCTGCAGGAACTGGAGTTAAGAGGGTGAAATCGCGCACGGGAATCATCTTCATCATCAGCTCGTATAACGTCCACTGCTTAACATGAGCCTCCTCCCGGGGTAGGGTATTCGCCATAGTCACCACGCTTGGCATGGGTTTGTCACCGCAGTATTATTTTGTATCACACAAGGAAACGCTGCTGCCCGTTCCTTGATATACGATTATTATCGATGATGACCAATGGCTTAACGTGCTTTCCGAGGCACAGAGGGTAGTCTCTCAACCAACCTGACCGGGAAAGAAATCATTCTTAGAAAATTTACACAAAGATTTCCTGTATGGGGATCGAACCCACAACCTCCGATATCTAAAGCGAGCCAAATACCGCTACGCTACGGAAGTTATTTATACCTAGAATAAAAAAGAATTATGATTAGATACTATCTATTTTATTTTGTGCCTAATTTTAAAGACTTCCAGTTAAGGTGTTCGCTTAAACTGACCTCTAGGGTAATATAAAATAGAATTCGTTTGTAATATGCCCAATGCCCAGGTGGTACACAGTTACCTGGCTAGCGTCCAGCTTCAAATTGCTAACTTAGACTTATTTTCTGACTAAAATAACTTTTAGGTCACCTGGAATGTTACTTAGAATTTATGTCAGTATAATATAACCACGAGTTAAATATTTCTTTTCATTATGTAGTTAGCCACGAGGCTTTTGCTACTTCACCGGACATAAAGTCAAAAATTCTTTGTTAATATAGACACATTTAAAATATTTTAAATCATGTTCTTATGATGCGTCCCTTTCTTTTACTACCACCAGTTCTGGACGTGGCAACTCTGAGAAGAACTGGCAAGAAACGCAGAGGAATCAAAAGAAGAAAGGCGAGCAGAGGTCCAGTCTTAATAAATGGTTTAAAAACTACAAACTAAGCAACGTGCGCGAGAGGACGTATCCTGTGGGACTTGGACCTCGACTCAGGGCGGTCGAAGGCGAGGCGATTTAGGGATTACGGCTTATAGTTTTTTACACGAGTTATATATCGCTTGCCACGGGCACCGGCGTAAGAATGATGCCCCCCATCTCCTCCCGTGAGCGCCGTAGGATCCGGCCAAGGGAATTACACCAGAAGATGAGCAGCAGCATAATCTTAGATTAAAACACGTAAAACTGCGCTCGCCAACCCGCCTGTTAAGCGTGGCGAGTATTGGCAAACCCCTTTATGGAAATTTCAAGAGATCTATGAGGGAGGCCTATGTCCAGCAGTGGACGTCCTACGGCTGAAATTATGAATGATGATGATGATGATATATCGCTTCAAAAATCGTCCGATGGGTGTCGTAAGAGGCGACTGAGGGACATACAGCTGATGATGGGCAACAGCGTCTATCAACTCAAAGTTACTCACCATTTTACCTTTTTTACCACCAGATTACCTTCCGCCTGCTAAGCGTGGTGTTTATAGAAATGTCCGTCAAGGACCCTGGCTTGCCATGGTCTGTTAAGAAGAGGCCCATGCTCAGCAGTGGACGTCAACGGGTGGAGTCCCTCAACAAAACATACCCGAAATTTTTGAATTTACGCAAAGATGTGCTCGGAGTGAACATCGAACCCACGACCTTTTGTGTCTTAATGCGAGACTTGTACCGTTACGCCACCATCCAAGATTACAATCATGAACTTAGAAAAGCCATTACAGGGTTTTTTTAATTTTCCCTTCACTTATAAGGAGCAATTATACAACATTAGGTACAATCTACCCAATACAACCTGAATAACTAACTATAAAAAAGCTATTACAATAATATTTTAGTACGGATAATAATAAAATAATTGTTGTTTTGTTTGTGTAATTATGCTGTTGTGTACTATAAAATGCAAAATTAAACACTTATAAACTACTTGTTTTATTAGCTCAATTTAATTGTGCATAATTTTGTTATACGTACACTAAGAATTAAGTTTAGTATTTCGAATATAAATGTTGAATAACCAAACTTATCGATTTCACCAAATGAAAGATATTCGATTCGATCCATATTCTCCTATTGATCTCATAAGACACATACAGCGATGGACATATATATTTAGCCAAGTAGCTTTTGCTACTTCGCAGAGGCGTGCAATGCTTCAGCTTTAATAAATGGTTTAAAAACTATTCATGAAGCAAATTGCGCAAGATTGACTTTTAGAATTTTAGGAGAGTTTTGTGCAACTGCCACTTTTATTTACAGACGTCCCTTGCCCACGTAGACCCTAACTAAGCCAAGCATAGTGACTATTTGAAAAACTCCCTTTAACTACTCTTTTCCATGTTTAGCTGTAGACTTTATCGAGGTGAAATAAATAATAGAGGACAGGCTAACTTAAAAAAACACTAAAAATACACTAATAAATAACAAACCTTCGCATCATCACAAAGCCAGCCCATAAAATCACTTTCCAATGCCCTCGTAGACCTGAAGTCCGAGAGGCCTGCGAACTGTTAAGTAGAGCGACAGTTGCACAAAACCCCCCAGAAAACTAAAAGACATAATTATTTAAACCCGACGGGGGTTTGTGTGACCGCCCTGAGCCGAGTTTCAAGTCCCTTAGGGGGCACCCTTTTGCACAGGTTGCTTAGATCGTAGTTTATTATCACTTGTTTCCGTAAGAACTTCATATTTAATTACAGCCTTCTTCCTTATAGATAAGATTTTTTTAAATTAATAGGATCACTAGTTACTGAGATTTGCGCGTTCAAGCAAAAAAATAGCTTTATATGTTAGTATAGATATGGAATGAATGAATCTAACGCCCTTCTCACCTTTAAGCCCTTTGAAGTAGCAAAAGCCTCGTGGCTAAAAAAAGTGAATAAATATCAGTCCGAAAAAAAGCCATTAAAATGACAATACATCAGCCATTTGTCATCTTAGCGATTCAGCCGTACAACAAATTTATGTTAAAATTGCTTTAGTACATTGTGTTAAAAATCAACACCTGCCTACCAGTTCCCGTAGGCTAAACAGGGAAATCTCATTAAAATTACTCCAGTTATTTTCAGTATAAACATATCTATATTAATGGCGGGGTCTTAGTGAGAGCGTTTGAGTAAGAAAGAAGACAAATCTTTATGGCTTTTATGTCTCTGTAACGCACTAATATATTATTGTTATATACTAGAAATAATAATAAAGTGCTGGTCTTGGTTGCGTTTTCTTTTATTTGCTTTGACAAAACAACATACATATACATACATACATATAATCACGCCTTTCTCCCATGGGGGTAGGCAGAAACTACAGAACGCCACCTGCTACGATCCTAACACACTCCCTTTGCCTCGTCCACGTTCATACATCTGGTCATACACGCACGCCGGTTGCGAGTACTATCTGACCTGATCTGACTACTACCTGACCTTTCTGGAGAACATCATCTATGAGGTCAGTGTATGTCCTTCTAGGGCGTCCTCTCCCGGCGTTTCCACTCACATCTGCCTTGTAAATACCTTTTGTTACTCACCTTTCATTCATCCTTTCCACATGACCAAACCACCTAACCACCTAATCAATACAAAAAAGTTAAAAATATGACAAGCACACTAAAATTTAGGACAGATGTGTTTCTGTTGCCACTATAATAACAAATACTAAAAATAAAATAAAATAATTATTTAGGGGAGGCTCCCATCTATTCCATATACATATCATGCCCTATTATATTCAAGACGGTAAAAAACCTCACCCAGTTTAAGTGTAGATAAGAATTAGGGTTACGAACGCAAAAATCATTACGCGGATAAAAATACGCTGGATTAACTATACGGTTCCGGGCATATTAAATTATTTAATTAAGCTTTACTTTATCAGCTTATTTACGTCCCCTGGTGAACAAAGGTCTCCTCTCAACAAACCTCGGCATGGTCGTTTTGGGATATTGCCGTAATCACCACGCTTGACAGGCAGATTGGTGATCGCAATAAGATTACAAAACCCATAGAAAGATAGGGTATAGTATATATATATTTATTTTTTTATAGATTTCTAGCAGAGTTTTCCAGTCTACTAGTACTCTTGTTAACCCCTTGTGCTAAGCTAAAATGCTTTTGTTACGAGTGGGTCCACGTCGGTAGTGCAATGGGTGGGGATCGAACCGGCGACCACAAGATCACAAGTCCGACGCCCTAGCCATTAGGCTATGGCCGCTTCATATTATTCTAAGCCACACGGCTTCATTAAACCTTATTTATATCCAACAGTTCTTAATGGAACCACACCCTAAACGAACATTTTACCATAAACATTCTCCCTCAATAAAGAGAGCAAATTTTCCTCAAAAAAGTTGGTCATACGACAAATTACGGTGCAAGCGATAATGCTCTTAATTCATTAGATTATAAAGCGCAATTTAACTTGTCTCGTTTTTGTTATGAGCTCATCCAGTTCTTGTGTCAGTCGACATTTTTTAGAGTCGAATTTTTGCTGATATATATTTAAATAAGGTTTTTATGGAGTTAGTGTTTTACTACTGTAGGAAGCGAATTATGTTTAAAGTTGGCTAAGATATATCATGGGAATTTTCATGTTCAGGTATATGGTACTCTTAATGTGTACTCTTATGTGTGTTACCAGTGATGACATATGAATCTGAGACGTGGTCTCTTACTGTGTGCCTCATAAGAAAGCTCAAAGTCGCTCAGCGAGCTATGGAAAGAGCTATGCTCGGCGTTTCCCTACGTGATCGAATCAGAAATGAAGAGATTCGCAGGAGAACGAAAGTCACTGACATAGCTCAACAGATTAGCAAGCTGAAGTGGCAATGGGCAGGACACGTAGCTCGAAGAACTGACGGCCGATGGAGCAAAAAGGTTCTCGAGTGGAGACCACGAACTGGCAAGCGCAGCGTAGGACGACCGCCTGCACGATGGACCGACGATCTCATAAAGGTCGCGGGGAGTCAGGCTGCTAGCGATCGTTCCCGCAAGAAATCGATGAGGGAGGCTTATGTTCAGCAGTGGACTACAACAGGACGATGATGTTGATGACTCTTAGCACCTACATACATACATTCACGCGTCTTTCTCATAAGGCAGAGACCACTTCCTTCCACATGCTACAATCTTCACATACCACTTTCGCCTGTTCTACAATAAATAATATCCTGCATGTCCTTCGGTGTATGCTACTTTTAACCTGGCCTTTATTAAGAACGACGTCGATTTGAATGTGGAACGTCCGCCTTGGTCTTCTCCTTTTCCCCGTTCACATTCGCCATATAATCCTTTTCAGTCTCCTTTCATTCATTTATTTATTTCTGGCAGATATGAATAGATGCCTTGCCTTGTGGTTTCCGGCCTAGAATAGACAACCCCATGTCTTCCCATGGGTGTCGTAGGAGGTGACTAAAGCACACACAGCTGATGGTTTTTTTTTTCGGACGGACCTATGTAGTTATCCCCTAGGCTTTTGCTACTTCACCGGGCATAGCAGCTGATGGACGGCCAGTAGCATCTATCACCTCAAAGGTATTTTCCATGTTAGTCCAATCAGCTATCCGCCTGCCAAGCGTGGTGATTATGGCGTTATCCCTGGCTTACCAAACTCTTTTAAGTAAACGGGCTGCTGGCCTACGAATATATTGACGGAATTTTAAATAAAATATTTGAAAACAGCACTACCTATCGGGTAAAATATACTTTAATATAGGTTCACTCCAAAATTCATCGATATCACATCAGTGGTTTTGTAAAACTTAGTTGACAAAAATGTAGCTACAAATGAAATACGTATACTTTTTAACATACTTTAGCATCTAATTTATATCCACGGCTGGACATCGATCCTTACAATATTTGATATGCCAACATCATTGAGGGATACTGCCATAATCACCACGCTTCGCAGGCAGGATAAAAACCGCATTAAAATCGTAGCTGGTGAGTATCCTTTTCCTAGTAGATGCTGCTACCCATCCATCAGCTGAGAGTACCCGCGAACTGTAAAGTAGAGCGACAGTTGCACTAAACTCCCTAAAATACTTAAAGTCATAATCCCTCAATCTCATCGCAAGCGACCACCCTGAGCCGAGGTCTAAGCCTCACAGGTGCCCTCCTGCGCAGGTTGCTTAGTTTGTAGTTTTTAAACCATTTATTAAGGCTGGAGCTCTGCTCGTCTTTATTCCCGGTAAAGTAGCAAAAGACTCGTGGCTAAATAAAAAAAATACAGCTGTACCTATGTCCCTCAGTCGCCTCTTACGTCATCTATGTAAATAAATCCGGTCTATTCTATGCCAGAAACCACGCCACAGAAACAACTAATAGGTATCTTAAAATAACTTTACTTACCTACCAAGTTAGCGACCTACAAAATATGATCTATTTTATAAGCCCAAGGGATAAGAAAAGGAAGGGGTTTTGTGGATAAACTTGACTTTAGTTCGGCAATATGATACTTTAATAACAAGACCCAAGGGCATCAAGTTGTTCTACACAAGTAATATACTATTAGTTATACCTACATATCGACGGTGGTTCTTCAATATTGCGTAAGTGCCAATCTATACATATATATATAGCTGAAGAGTTTGTTTGTTTGAAAGCGCTAATCCAACTCCTGATCCGATTTGAAAAAATATTTCAGTGTTTTAGATTGCTCAGTTATGGAGGAAGGCTATATTTTATTATGAAGTTGTCAGGGAGTCGGGAGCTACGCAGGTGAAACCGCGTGCGGGTTGCTAGTAACTAATAAGGTTGAAAATCGAATATAGGAAAATAATGTTTTGCTCTATAAAATATATATAAAGAAAATATTTATTGACAGACGAAATTGGACCTTATTAACAAATGTCACTTGCGTGGTTTTGCAGTATCACTAATGTTATATCACTTGTTGATAGTTTATGTTTTTTGAACCCACTATCCCACTGCTGGGCATAGGTCTACTATTCACCGTGATTTGCAGACGTTGCTAAAACTCATAGAAATTATTAATTTTTATTTATTTATTTTTATTTAAAAACTTTTGCACAACACTGTACAGAGGCGGACTTAATGCCAAAGGCATTCTCTACCAGTCAACCTTAGGGTGATGCAGAGAAAACATGGTAGGTGCACTTTGTATATGATAGGTAAGCTTAATATCATGAAAAATATCATACTAAGTAATAATATATTTTACTACGTTAAATATCAATAAATAAAATACACGAATACTTTTATTGACAAACTACTAAATATTGAATATATAAATAAATAAATACTTACATAATAAATACAAATAAGACTAATGAGATTCTGCCGATAATTTAACTAAGTGTTCGCGAACTTTCTTTTTGAAGGATAAGCGACTCTTTGCCATTTTGATTTCGGAGGGAAGAGAGTTCCAGAGGAGAATAGACTGCACGAAAAAAGAGGAGTGAATGAAACCAGTGCGGTGAGAGGAAAATTGGAGAAGGCGGTTATGAGATGATCGAAGATTTTTATTGTGGTTGGTATGGACATATCGAAATTGAGAAGAAAGATATACAGGACAAGAAGGAGAATCAAGAAGCGAAAAAAGAGTGGTCAGTGCTCTTAGGTTTCTGCGCTGGCGTATAGGCAACCACTCTTCGTAGTCTATCTATACTAATATTATAAAGAGGTGAAGTTTGTGAGTTTGTGAGGTTGTAATCTCTGAATCTACTGAACCAATTTAAAAAATTATTTTACCAATAGAAAGCCACATTATTTGGGAGTACCATACTCAGTGTCAGCGACTATATCTTAAGTCGAGGTTTCCACGTGAACGGGATTTACTCGGATAAACAACGGACAGCTATAATCTATTTTATCTATGCTAAGGAAGCAAAATCTTAGAACCTTTTTTTACTTTTTACGAAAATAGCGTCATTATTTCGAAATCTTATGTTACGTTTTGATACTAAGGGCTGAAACTGCGTTAAGCGGGCTCCCGCGCGGTTTCATACAAAAGTGCTCCGTCGCGGGGACCGGCGCGGGTGTCCGTCACGAGGAGACGCGCCCCGCACCCACGCAACGGGGCCCGCCTCCGTGCGATGGAACCGTCGCGGGAGCACGCGCGGTGCCCGCCAGCGGTGATACGGGTTGCACACACGCTCGGAGAAAATCAAGGGCAATGTCTTTCGATACAGAGAGGGTAATTGTGGAAGTGCAGTGTCACCCTGCCATATGGTACCAGGCGAATGAACTGTATAAAGACCGCTTAAAAACGTTGAGGCAGAAGGAAGAGACTGCCAATAAATTATGAGGCACACAGTAAGAGACCACGTCTCAGATCCATATGTCATCACTGGTAACACACATTGATTGAAGACTTTGGTCTTCAGGCACTGAGGTATTTTGGACGAGAAGATCTCTCGAAGCTTCCCAAACGCTGCCCAGCCGAGTCGGATTCGACGATTGACCTCTTTCTCTAAGTTGGTCCTACCTAGTTGGATCGTTTGACCTAGATATATGTATTCGGTCACAACTTTGAGAATGGAGTTTCCAACGGCTATAGAGTTGGGCACTACATGGGCGTTATGCATGACTTTCGTCTTGCCCATTTTCATTCTAAGCCCAACTTGTTGAGAAACTCCATCGAGGTCATTGAGCATCTGTCAAATATTTTAAAGTTTAGGTATAGGTTTACGCTCAATGACGTAAACCTATACCTAAACTTTAAAATATTTGTAAAATGAGTCATCATTTTCTCTTAATTTACTGAACTTTACAACAAATTCCCCGCGCAACAACCTAGATTCTATAAACGGGCTTACTGGCTGTCGTTTTTTTTGCTAGTCGTCGTTTTGCTACGTAATAATATATTAAGTTCTCCATCGACACGACTAAACAAGCACACCGTTAAAATTGAACTAGCGACACTGCGTAAATCGGTCTCCGCGACAGGTCCCCGCGACGGGGACCGTCGCGTACCCACAGAGCCCGCCCGCGTGGCCACGCGCGTTGACACGCGACGGTTGCCCGTCACGGGCGCCCGCTTAACGCAGTTTCAGCCCTAATACTGATGGTTAATCGTCGTATTAACATTAAAAAACAAGGTGTATAAAATGAAATGTAATTATCCCACGTCCGTATTCTATGTTACCGTCTACATAAATCAGGATCCGAGATAGTAATTAATTACCTGCCTGAGAAGGTTTATACGAGATGGCGGTCGCCCAAAGGTCCAAATTTAACCTTAATGGCGGAATAAAAACTTGAAGCTGAATAATTATCCGTATCGTAGCGATATTTGGCTAATCTCAGCAACGACTGGACCGCTTTGAAAAACTCTTTCAGTGTTAGAAAGCGAATTTATCATTTCCATGATAAATGCGCTTTCTAACACTGAAAGAGTTTTTATTTTATTGTGAAAGAGCCTATATTTTATTGTCAAGTTTCCACGAGAACTGGAGCTAGTCTATACTTAATATTATAAAATTGCAGAGTTTGTTTGTTTGAACGCGCTAATCTCAGGAACTACTGGACTGTTTTGAAAAGTTCTTTCAGTGTTAGATAGCCATTTTATGAAAGAAGGCTTTAGGGAAGCTATTCCAACTTTACGTTATAGAACAATTATTATTTTTTATGTCGACATCTACAACCTCCGTACGCCGGTAAATACCGGTACGCTACCGGTATTTGCCTCGCTTTAAATCTCGGAGGTCGTGGGTTCGATCCCCACACCGGACAAAGAAATCTTTGTGTAAATATATATAAGAATTCTTTCCGGGTCTGGTTGGTTGAGGGACTACCCTCCGTGCCTCGGAAAGCACGTTTAGCCATTGGTCCCGATTGTTATAACATAATCTATAACAAGCGTATACCAGGGAACGGGTAGCAGCGTTTCCCTGTGTATTACAACATAATACTGCGGTCACCAATCCACCTGACAAGCGTGGTGACTATGGCAAATACCCTCCCTCGGGAGGTGGCCCATGTTCAGCAGTGGACGTTGTATGGGCTGGTGACGGAACGACGTCGATGTCGAAATCTGCCATCACTATTAGCTGCCGCCCAGGTAGCGGGTGTCTACAAAATTTATATACATACATACATACATCTAATCACGCCTTTCTTCCATGGGGGTAGGCAGAAACTACAGAACGCCACCTGTTACGATCCTTACTCACTCCCTTTGCCTCGTCCACGTTCATACATCTGGCCATACACGCACGCCGGTTGCGAGTACTACGCACCTGACCTTTCTGGAGAACATCACCTATGAGGTCAGTGTATGTCCTTCTAGGTCGTCCTCTCCCGGCGTTTCCACTCACATCTGCCTTGTAAATTAATAATAAACCTTTTGTTACTCGCCTTTCATTCATCCTTTCCACATGACCAAACCACCTAAGCATACTCTTTTAAATTTTTGTCACTACAAAATTTATAAAACTGAAGAGTTTGTTTGCTTGAATGCGCTAATCTGGGACTGAAACAGGAACATCTGGTCCGATTTCAGTGTTGAAAGCCCATTTATCGAGGAAGGTTATAAGGCTATATTTTATTATGAAGTTTTCACAAGAACGGTAGGTGACCGGGTAATGTGGCAGAGGTTGTTTGCTTGCACGAACTTATCTCTAGAAATACTGGTGTCGCAACGTAGGTAGATAGAGAAAGACTCGTAGGAAGCTAGGATAGGGTCCGGTCGTCCTTGCAAGGCGACGCTCGCGACGCTTTCTATGCTTCTGACCTAATCCGAATTATATTTAGAATACCCGACTATCACATACCACATTGGTATACTTAAATTCTATTTAATAACATTACTGTTGAAATGTATACTAATAAATTAGTCATGTTTTTTTTTTCTTTGTATCTTTTTATCATTGTATTTGACTTATTTATAATAAGTACGATTGATTCGTCTACATCAGAGGTCCCCACACTACGGTCCGCGAGCCAAATCCGGCCCGCCAGTGCCAACAATCCCGCCCGCGATAACTTAAAGACTAGTGTCATCGATCTAGCCCGCGCATCTAATGTCTTATTGTTGTTTCTATTGCTGTGATAAGTTGAAAAAGACAACACAATATGATAATTTCTCGGTCGCGCACTTTGCTACTAGTCTAGAAATAAGAGTATAGTTAAGGATAGAAAAATTAAAACAATTGTGGCCCTTCGAACAAATATTATTGAAAAAATCGTTATGGCCCTAAGGCGTCAAAGTTTGGAGACCCCTGGTCTACATTATCAATAAACGTTTTCATTTCATTTCATTTCTCTGGTCTGATTTGAAAAAAAATCCTTTAGATAGCCCATTTAAGCTAGTTTGACATTATGTTATTCAAACATTTTTTTTTTGTCGACATCCGCCATCACTATTGGCTCCCGCCTAGGTAGCATTTCATTTTGCAAATTATAATTTTGATACACAAAACTTTAAAAGTTTATATTGAAAAAATCCTTTAGATAGCCCATTTAAGCTAGTTTAACATTACGTTATACAAATAATAATTATTTTTTATGTCGACATCCGCCATTACTATTGGGTCCCGCCTAGGTAGCATTTCATTTTGCAAATTATAATTTTAATACGCGAAAGTTTAAAAGTTTATATTGAAAAAATCCTTTAGATAGCCCATTTAAGCTAGTTCAACGTTACGTTATACAAACAATAATTATTTTTTGTGTCGACATCCGCCATCACTATTGGCTCCCGCCCAGGTAGCAGGTGTCTACAAAGTTTATTAAACGAGAATTTGCCTCACAATTACGTATTCAGTTAACTCAAAGAACTCAAAGTTAGTTGAAAAATGTATGGCTTGTTGCCAGATTATACTTAGTCAAAACGAGTGTTGTGCATTGACAAAAGTTAGCTTAAGTACCTTGGAAGTCGTTTTGGAGTTGGGCTGTTGTGACGAAAATTAATTTCGCTTGATTGGAAACATTTAGGACGATCTTTGAAGCAACGAATTAGAGTATTTTGAAAGATAGTAACGCATTTTGTCTCCCTAACAATTTATAATCTTCTATATCTACTCGACAACCTCCGTAGCGTAGTGGTATTCGGCTCGTTTTAAATTTTGGAGGTCGTGGGTTCGATCCTCACGCCGGAAAGGATAAGAATCTTTGCGAACGATTTTCCGGTTAGTGCATTTATCATCATCATAACGTCCACTGCTGAACATGGGCCTCCTCTCGAGAGAGGGATTTTGCCATTGTCACCATGCTTGGCAGGGGGGTTGGTGACCGCAGTATAATGTCGTAATACACACAGGGAAATGCTTCTGCCCGCTCCTTGGTATACAATTGCTAAAGATAATGTTATAAGAATCGGGACTATAGGGTTAACGTGCTTTCCGAGGCACGTAGGGTAGTAGGCTCCTCTCTCCTATTATTTTAATTTAGATTATATCTAACTATGTTGCTGTGCCCGACAGGGTTCATAATTGGTAAAACAATAATATTAAAACACCTGTAAACACATTGTGAAACGCAATAAAGTATTGATTGTTGAGGCCCTCAACCATCCAGAACCGGAAAGATATCTTATAATTTACACAAAGATTACTTGTCCGGCGTGGAGAACGAATCCACGACCTCTTAGATTTAATTGGAGCCAAATACCGCTACGCTACGGAGGTTGTCATTCACCGAAGTCCAAACAGTTTGTAAAGACACCTCAGGGACATTTATCGAATGATTAACAAACACGAAAGTATATCAACATCAAGTTATTAAGCTTCCTGTTAACATAGTTAATACTATAAACAAGTGAACTACCGACACACAAACTTATAACTAGTTATTATACCACATAGTTTTGAATCTAACTACTAAACTTCTAACTGTAAACATGATAACTGGCTCGTAGTTTAGTAGAATCATTTCGTTCTCGTTTATAGAAAAGACTAGCTGCGCCCCGCGGTTTTACCTGCGTTACTCTGTTCCAGTGGGTCGGAGCGTGATGTTTTGTAGCTTATATTTAAATCCAGAGTATAACCTATCTCGGTGCAAAATTTCAGCCTGTTCCGTTCAATAGTTTTGGCATGAAAGATTAACAAACATCCATCCATCTATCCATCCTTACTTACAAACTTTCGCGTTTATAATATTAGTAGGATATTAGGGATTCCGACTAAAAAAACTCTTTTTGTTTCCTTTTTTTCGGACGGATTTACTTCGTTAGCCACGAGGCTTTTGCTACTTCACCGGGCATAAAGGCAAGCAGAGCTCCAGCCTTTATAAAACTGTTTGGTCCATCAAACAACATGTGGCCAAAACTATTGGATACGTAAGTATAGTTTGACTGACAACTCCGTAGTGTAGCGGTATTTGCCTCGCTTTAAATCGCGGAGGTCGTGGGTTCGATCCCCGCGCCGGACAAGAAATCTTTATGTAAATTCTAAAATGTAATAAAAGATTTGTATGTAAGTATGTTTGTAACGAATTGGCTCAAAAAGTACAGGACCGATTTTAAAAATTCTTTCACCATTTGAATGCTACATTATCACTTATTAATATAGGCTATATTTACTTATGAAGATCCCACGGGAACGGGAGTTACGCGGGTAAAACCGCGCGCGGGAAACTAGTAATAAATAAAATAAGTATAATAATAAGAAATATACTGTAACGCCTACGGGTCGTAGCGCACAAAGAAATATTCCACATTACCATTAAAATACTCCGTTCTAAACATATGATATTACATACAAGGCAACTATCACCCCCCAGGGTGCTGTAAAGCAAGGAAACCGTTACCCACCTATGATGAATGTGAGCCTCCATCCTATTTGTTCAGTGAATAATTTTGTTCTAATATGTTTCTCTGAAAGGGTTAGGTAATTTGTAAACGAGGGAAATTCTTTGTAATAATGGTATTTTATCTAATATATAAAGCTGTAAAGTTTGTTCGCTTGAACGCGCTAATCTCAGGAATTACTGGTCTAATTTGAAAATATATTTTAGTGTTAGATAGCCCATTTATCGAGGAAGGCTATGCTTTATTGTAAGCTTCTCACGGGGACAAAAATTTTGCAATCGGACCAGTAATTCGGGCA
Source organism: Nycteola revayana (assembly GCA_947037095.2). NCBI lineage: Eukaryota > Metazoa > Arthropoda > Insecta > Lepidoptera > Nolidae > Nycteola > Nycteola revayana. The sequence continues at coordinate 13,209,954 of OX344851.2, read as the reverse complement.
ATTAACGTGTTCAAGCAAACAAAGAAATAAATTCTTAAGCATTCGACCAGGAGATAAATATCACCAGTTGTCTTTTGTTATATAATGTGTGCAGTGGTCACCAAGCGTGGTGACCAAGTTAAGATGTCTACCATTTATCTCAATTAGACGTCTCTTCCATACTCACACCTTTCTTTTCATATGTCATCTTTCAAACAGTCCATCCATCTTTTTTTGGTCATTCTCTTCCAAAATATCCATCCATATTCATATTCAGCACTCTTCCTGTCACATACATGTCATCCATAAAAATAAATTTATTATAATAACAACTAGCGACCCGCCCCGGCTTCGCACGGGTGCCATGCTGATGTATAATACATATAAACCATCCTCTTGAATCACTCTATCTATTAAGAACAGCGTAGTTTTAAAGATCTAAGCATACATAGACGGAAGGACAGACAGCGGGAAGCGACTTTGTTTAATACTATGTAGTGATAAATAGAAACCAGCATAGTTATATCAAATTAAATGCGAAGATGAAATGCCAAGGCCTACTGGAAAATATTCTATAAGAGCTTCACTTACCTCGTAGCGTAATGACGTCAGCAGCTGACGTACTACTGAAATTAGTTTACTGGGTACACAACTAGATGGCGTTAATTTAAATAATTATATAGAAATGAATCTTGGGATATTACGAATGAAAATAAGATTGTTTGTATGAGTCTTTGCATGTATGTAAGTAAAAAAAAACTTGGCACTATAGGTCTATTGTAAAGAACCAATTGTCTGAAGAATTATATTGTTTGTATATGACTTCTTGATGCCAAGAAAAAAAAATAGATCTATCCAGTCCCAATACAATCCCAATGTTACGTAAAACATGACCTCTACAAGTATAAAGTGGATCGCCGAAAGATATTATAATACACAGAACTATATTCATTTATTAAAAAAAAGGTTTAATACTTTATATAATCTGACAACGAATAAATAAAATGTAAGCATTAAAATAATTGGTTGCAATACGCAAATATATCCAACACTTATTTGGCAGTATGTATAAACGCATATGGTTATAAATTTGAAAATAGGTGCATTGTTCTAGAATGGAAGTCAAATACTTTAAACTTTTTCCAGTAAGACAGGCAGGCACGAAGAACTGGTTGACATTTACTCGAGGTTTTAAATTGAGAACCTTCGAAAAATATTCGAAGCATGACAATTTGGTTGACATGTCATTTATCAAAATCAGTAGAATAGCTTACCTAACCGTCAAATATACAAAGATAAGACGTCAAATATACAAAGATAAGGCAAAACTAAGGGTAACATTTATTTGTTTATTTTCCGCTGTAGTTAGCGCGACAAAATAGTTTAAATCTCAGCAATATGAAATCTATTCATAGACTCAAAAAAGAAAAGAAAACGAAGCCTTAACAGAGCAGATAAAAAAATATCATTTATGACAGGTGACGTATCTATCATTTGAAAATAGATTGTTCTAGAATGGAAGTCAAATACGTCAATCCTTTTCCAGTAAAAAAATTGGCACGAAAAACTTGTTGACAGTTACTCGACGTTTTAAATTGAGACGCTTCGAAAAAATCTAACATTTATTACATCTTGGTTGGGATCCTAGTATCAAAATCAGTAAAGTAGTTTTCTTCAACAGCCCGTTTACGTCCACTGCTGAACATGGGCCTCCTCTTAAAATACCTTGGCAAGCCAGGATCGTTGAGGGATATTGCCATAATCACGACGGATTGGCGATCGCAGTAGGATGTAAACCTTGAGCTAATAGATGCTGCTGCCCATCCATCAGCCATGTGAGCCTTAGTCACCTTTTACGACACCCATGGGAGGACATGGGGTGATCTATTCTAAGCCGGAAACCACACGGCATAGTAGTTAAGCCGTTACATATACATAGATTCCAAAACTAAGGGTGTTGGCAACTGGCAGTGAATCGACTTTTTAAAATATTATATATTTTTATTTTTGTAAAAAAAAGACAACTCCCGCACTAGGGAAATAAATCCCTGTGTCGCGGGGGACTTTACAAACATTCGTTTCACGGACACAAAGAACACCCAGACTCAGAACAACTATTTGTGGTTCACACAAATAATTGTCCCGGGTGGGAATCGAACCCACTCAGTCTCAGAGGCAACTATCGTAACCACTGAGCCACCGGTGCAGTCAGTTGTTTTCCGATAACATATTATTAGACGAGAAATCTTCGTGTAAATTTTAAGATTTGTTTTCGGGTCTGGTTGGTTGAGGGACTACCCTCCGTGCCTCGGAAAGCACGAATTTTTCATTTATCATGTTTATACAGTCCACCGCAACATAACAAAGGGTTTAATTAATTTGTTTATTTTTTGTTTTGGTAAGTCGACCAAAAAAAATAAAATCTCAGTTCAATGACTCTTAAAAATAAAAGAAACCGAAGGCATAACGGAACAGATAAAAAATAACTTATTTGACAGTTGACGTATCTGTCATTTGAAAATAGATTGTTCTAGAATGGAAGTCAAATGCTTCAAACCTTTTCCAATAAAAAAGACAGGTACGAAAAGCTTGTTGACATTTCCTCGACGTTTTAAATTGAGATGCGACGATTTAAAAAAAATATCGAGCTTAAAAATCAATTGCTCGTTTTATGGCGGGCTAAGAGCGAATTAATTGGAGGTAGGTATTTGTTAGGTATTTCATGAAAGTTGCTGGGTGATTTTCTTTTGTTTTTGTTTAACTGGAGACTGATTATTAAATAGAATAAATGTACTGCTGTTTTTATTGTTTGTTAAATTGATTAATTAGTATCTATACCTATATCTTTTTTTTTGCTTTTATGGTCTCATATTTAAATCAGCAATGAGTTTCTCATAACACTATCAAATACATTTATAGGTATAGCAAAAGACCAATACAAATTACAGGATAATTCTTGAAAGGTTTTGGCAGTTAAATCGAACTTATTGACAGTAGCCAAGAGGCTTAAACTTATCTACCCATTTTTGAAGTTGACCGATTAGCCGCAGGGCTTTTTCCTCTTCCTATTCTGAAGGAAACGGGTAAAATTAGCAAACTTGGCGCTTATCTTGTGTAACAAAGATTTAATTGAGGGAGATAAGTATATTTTTAACTTTAGAATCAATATCGTTGATGCACCTCTATACTAATATATAAAGCGGAAGAGTTTGTTTGTTCGTTTGCTTGCTTAAACCAGATAATCTCAGGAACTACTGGTCCAATTTGAAAAAAATATTTCAGTGTTATACAAATAGCCCATTTAATTAGGAAGCCTATAGGTTATATTTATTTATGAAGGTCTGAAAGGAACGGGAGTTACGCGGGAGAAACCACGGGCGGAATGTAATACTAGTAATATTAAAAAAAATTAAAAGTACACAGAGAATTATCGATAATGATTTGATGTTACTGAGATTTCAGTTATTTTGTTCCGCTAACTATGGTGAAAATAATTAAATGAATATAACCTTTAGTTCTATAATCTATGTAGGTAGTATGTCTTCGTGCCTTTTTCGCCAGGTAACTAGAAAAGATTTTAAGAATGTGATTCACTATACATGAAAGTAACCACTAAACATTTTAAATAAATCTTGATTTTTTTTTTACCAGCCAAGTCTTTCCTCCATTTTTTATTTTATTTAATCTACAATAATGTATTTACTACTATAGGACTTTTCATATAACTAATTAACCTTTTAAGTAACAATAAAATATAATTTACTACTTTTTGTGCGATATTAAAATAGGTACATAATATCAAACAGCGTAGCTCTACTCTTGCTAATTGACAGTGGTACAGAGCGTTTGATACCGCAGTTTTTGCTTCCATAAGTTTTCACTGAGTCAGTAGAAAAACTTGGCGGTTCATTATTTCTTTGCTAAGAAGTATACAACGGTGTGGAAATGCCATTTGGCATATTTGAAGTTTTGTTTCCACTTTGTACAATTAGCGATGTTAGGCGTTTATTGTTTACCATTGCGTTTTGAAAAACTCTGAAACGGGAGTTGACTTGCGAATTAGTGGCCTTAGCCTGATGACTAGAGCCTCGAGCCTGTGTGAAGTTGTAACTAAGAAATAAGAATTATCTGTTACTTGAAAGAAAATATTAAATAATACTATTTTTATTAATTACTAAAAACCTAAGACTCACCGACCTAAACTGGAAATGAGCTGCCCAAAAATTTATATAAAAATAATTTACTGCGCATTCTTAGTCATCAAAACCGAATCAGATCCTACTAATATTAATATATAAACGTTTGTAAGTATAGATGGATGGATGTTTGTTACTTAAACTTATTATGAGTAGAGGAATTAATGACCACCTGACGGACGGATTACTTTGTCTGTAATATCCTACAATTTGCTACCGATTAATTAAGTTTAATTCATAGAATAAGAATAATTGTGTAACATTGTGATTCTGACAAGTACAAGTGTATGTAAATACCTAAGTGCTGAATAAATTATTTATTTCATTATTATTTATCTTTCACGCAAAAACTACTCAACGGAATTGGTTGAAACTTGAACCGGGTTAGGTTTTACGCTGGATCAACATATTAGCTACAAAATATCACGCTCTGACCCATTGGAGCAGAGTGACGCGGGTAAAACCGTGGGGCGCAGCTAGTTATTAATAATTACTGAAAACTTAAAACTTACCGACCAAAACTCAAAATAAGCTGCCCAAAAATTTATATAAAATTAATTAACTTTGCATTCTTAGTAAACAGAACAGAGATAATAAATAATATAACATTAGACAACAAATGATAACAGCTAGGACATCAGTGGCTGTGACGGCCGGCGGCGGAAAGTTTAACGAATAAAGTTCTGGCCATGTTAAGGAATTAGTTTCTTCCGCTGGCATGGACTTTTTGGTCCAATTTATAAGAAATTGCTGGTAACAATAGGCCTTTTATTTGTCACAGGCCTATGCGTTGTACATGTCCCTATCTCAGACCACTAAAGACTGTGTGCAAAAAAAAAAAGTATTTTGTAAAATTCAACCCCTTTTTCAACCCCTTAGGGGGTGAAAAAGGGGTGAATTTAATTATAAAGCTCTTCAAGAAATTAAGGTAACACTTGCGAAACCAAGCGCGGGCCAGACAGTTGTAAAATAATAGAACAAGACAACAAATGATAACAGCTAAGACATCAGTGGCTGTGACGGCCGGCGGCGGAAAGTTTAACGAATAAAGTTCTGGCCATGTTAAGGAATTAGAGTCTTCCGCTGGCATGGACTTTTTGGTCCAATGTATAAGAAATTGCGGGTACAATAGGCCTTTTTTGTCATACGCCTATACGTTATACATGAGGCTATCTATCCTATCCTATCATAAAATTGCAGCTTGTGTGGAAAAAAAATCTTATATTTTTGTCCAGCGAGGAGTTAAACCTCCAAAACTTGAAGCAAGACCTTTACCGCTACGCCACAGAGGTTGGTATACCAACAGACTAACATAAATCATATACTAATATATAAAGCTAAAAGGTTTGTTTTTTTTTTTACTGATCTCAGAAACTACTGGACCGATTTCATAAATTATTTAAGTGTTAGGTAGCCCATTTATCGAGAAAGGCTATATGCTATATTTCATTTAGAAGTTCCCACTGGCACAGAAGTTTACCGGAATTTATTTTCACTATAATAGCGCCATGCCATACATAACACCTCCTTAAAAGCTTAGTTTTATATATAATTAAAGGCCTCACCTAATTTGCGATACACCCTCCGTCAGCCTTTTTAATAAAAGTAGTTCATTTCAGTGTTATGCACGTCTTAATTTAAATATCGCTTAAGCTCGTGCCTCGCACCATACCCTCACCACCCGTATTGTCCCTGAGTTATACCGGGCCAAGTTATGAGTGCAGACTTTTGTGTCACTTTTCAGATTAACTTTCGGTACTACATACATTGTGTATTGTTCATATTATGTTTTATGTGGAAAACAGAATATGTACTCACTAATGTTATATCTGTTGGTGCTTTTAAGAACTCTGCTCGGTTTCTAGGATTTTTAAGATGCTTTTTTTTATAAGCAGGCATTTTTTTTAGAACGCCACCATAGATAGATGGTTTAAAAACTACCAAATAAGCAACCTGTGCCAGAGGGCGTCTGTGGGACTTAGACCTCGGCTCAGGGCTGCCGCTGGAGGGGAGATTAAGGGATTATGGCTTTTAGTGTTTTATGCAAGTGTCGCTCTACTTTACAGTTCGCGGGCCTTTCAGACTTCGGGTCTACGAGGCCATCGGAAGGTTCTTTGCAAACTAAGGGTCGGAAGGGCGAGGGGGGACGCGTCGCATTCGCGGGTGCACGCGGGTCGGATAGAGTGGTATCTGTGTAGTGGTGCTAGTTTTTTGCAGTCTCTGTACTGATTGAAAGACTACCACCGTGCCTCGGAAATACGTTCAGCCATTGTTTCAGATTATTACAATGTTATTTCCTTGTTATATCTGAAACGACGCGTAGCATGGCATTGAATAAAATCTATTGTTCCCATCTTCAAAATACCCCTTTATTTTTACCCATCCAACCCTTATAAAACAATAAAAACATCTACACCTAAAAAAAACAATACGCAGCAACATAATTTAAAATTCATCGAGTGAATAATTATTTTACGCGACACTTACCAAGGAAACAGCCCTAATAAATATACCCCATATGTGTACCCTCGTCGGTAAATTAACATTAAATACAACAGTAACGGGGGTTTGCTTTTAGACGTTACTATAACAGAAAACACTAAGTATTCAACTGATGCGGCTTAGCTCGCATTGAAGCCAATGTCCCAATAGGAGCAGGGCATGAAGATGATGATGAATAGGTACTCGCAGCGCCAGATTTAGAGATCTGGTGGCCTCAGGGCAGAAACGAGTGGATGCCCCTTGGTTACTGGCCATATTGTCAAGATGAATAGTAAATCGAAGTACTTATCAATACGATTTGGAAGGTCCATGTTCAGCTGTGGACTGAAACGGGCTGTTGAAGAAATAAAGTTAAATCGCTTTTGTCAACAATATAATTAAGTTTCTACAAAATTCTTCAAGTCAGCGAAAAAATAATTAAAGCAGAAGTTGCTTACAACGATTTACTATCCTTGGCGGTATATTAAAGTTGAAGTCTATTGTAGAAGCCCTTTATTCTGGAGTTCCCGTGGTTGTAGCCCCGGATGCCCTCCCTTAAATCCGGACCTGAGAATAAAGTCAAGAGTCAAGTTGCTTCTTTTTTCTCAATAAAAAATGTATAAAACCAACATTACGGATCATCTATCTCTCTTTACTTAACAGTCTACACTCTTCATGCAAAATAATTTTAAATGGATTTTTCATGTTTTTTGTAAAATTTCTTAGCCTTAATACAGAGAAGGGTCAGTAATTAAGAAGGTGTAAGGCAAACGACTAATGGGCATGCTTTACAATTTATATCCCACTCAATGTTGTGTGCGGTAATTTGCGGGAACGAGCGATCTTTTATTCAGACTCGCTTGAGGCTTTCAAACAGCTTGTTTGCATAAGAAAAATAACTGGAAAAAGTTGGTGATAGGTTTTTATTTTAACGAACAAGTCTGTGGGAATTTAACGAACATAATAGAATAAAATTGAATGGTGCTTCAAATAAAAAACTATTCCAAACTAAATTAATAATCACTAAGAAGTAAAAATTCCCATAATCAGAACCTAACACTCTCATTAAACTATCATTGAAGTGCATCCCTTACAGTTAAAAAGAATTATCGAAATCGATTGGCGTACTATTGAGATATTTGTCGCGCGCATATTTACTGAAAATTTAAGACATACATGGTTTTCTCATGGATGCCAGAAATGGACCAAACTGAAACAAGACGGTAAGCTTTCAAATAAAAAAAGAATCATCAAAATTGGTTCACACTGTCGAAAGTTATGAGGTAATAAACAAACAAAAATTACAGTTGAATTGAGAACCTCCTGTTAAGTCTGTTGAAAAGTTTGATAAAAATCATTTTTATATATTTTTATAAATTATAAAGTTTGTATTTTGTATGTTTGTTTCGAATAAACTCAAAAACTACTGAACGGATTTCGATAATTCATTCACTATTAGAATGCTACATTATCCCTGAGTAATATAGGCTAAAAAGTCCATCCGTGCGTAGCCGGAGCTGGCCGCTAATAAAGAATAAATAAAAATAATCATAATTTGGGTCCGTAAATTTTAAAATCTTTAAATAGTTACTGCTTTAAAATAGCTTTCTAACAACACATGAAACTAATAAAAGCATGTCCATAAAAGCTTTTAAACCATTAAATAAGGAAGTTCAACATCTCACATAATCCTTTGTTATCCTTAAGTTGGACCTAACTGTGTGGATGTTGCATAAATAAAGCGACTGAATCGCTCTAATAATTTTCACTGTGGTTCATTAGATGTTTTAGATACGGTAGAGAGAAAGCCAAGTTGCTTGTCGATTATTGTATTGTGTAATGTGAAATAGAAGAGAATATGATCAAGAATATAATGAGGAATTCAAATGATTAAAAGACTTATATTTATGTAGGCCGTGGGGTTTCCTTCTTAGAATTGACAACCCCATGTCCTCCCATGGGTGTCGTAAAAGGCGACTAAGGGACATATGGCTGATGGATTGGCAGCTGCATCTATTAGCTCAAGGTTTACATTTTACTGTGATCACCAATCATGTGAAGCAGTGGACGTTATACGGGCTGATGATGATGATGATGATACCTTTAATTAATTACCATATTAAGTACCATGGTAGGTAAACAAAATCCTCGCAATTTATAAGAATAGGTACCTACTAAGTACACAAATCCTTATTAAGTCTTAAGTCTATAAATCGTAGTTGGGCAATACGACAAAGACAAAGTTCTTCAACTACTTATAGCTCGTAACAATAACAAGTTTCATTATAATCATGACGAAGACAATTTCATAATCCTACTAATATTATAAACGCGAAAGTTTGTAAGGATGGATGGAAGTTTGTTGCTCTTTCACGTAAAAACTATTGAATGGAATTGGCTGATACTTTGCACGGGGATAGTTAATCAGCTCGATTGACATATAGGCCACAAAAAATCAAGCTCTGACCCTATGGTAACGCGGGTAATACCGCGAGGCGCAGCTAGTAATAAATAATTCATGTTTTACTGTAGACACAAAACGGTACTCAATAGAACTGAATAAACTAAAAATCTCTCTTTACGTTTCCCGAACTATTTCATCGGGCCGTTAATTAATGTGAAATCAAATGATTCATTTTGCTTTCATTTTGTCTTTTCATTCCGTCAAAATATAGAAACTGAGATGGAATGGCTGAAAACAGCGTTAACTCGAGTGAATATTCATTTCAGTGGATTGGTTGCATTCACTTTTATGATTTAGTCATTTTTGACAGGTATTGAAAGAAAAATATTAAAATAATATACTTTTTATGACAGTTTTTCGGGGCTAACTACATATGTCGGACGGACTATGTGTATATGTATATGTGGCCCCGAGGCTTTTGCTACTTCACCGGGCATAAAGGCGAGCAGAACTCCAGCCTAAATACATACATACATAAGCTCACGCCTGTTTCCCAGCGGGGTAGGCAGAGACAATGGACCTCCACTTGCTACGCTCCCTACACACATCTTTCGCTTCATTCTCTCTCATAACATTTTTCATACAAGCACGTCGGTTTAGGGTGGATCTTATTTGACCTTTTGCGAGGATGTGTCCGATTTGGTCAGAGAACGTTTGTCGAGGTCTTCCCCTTCGACTGTGCCTCACACTTGCCATGTATACCTGTTTTGTCAATCTTTCTTCATCCATTCTTTCCACGTGACCAAACCATCTCAACATTCCCTTCTCTAACTTCGTAATCAACTAATCACGTCCTCTTTCACTCCAGCCTAGATAAATGGTTTAAAAACTACAAACTAAGCAACCTGAGCAAGAGGGCGTACCCTGTGGGACTTGGACCTCGGCGCAGGGTGGTCGCTGACAGGGAGATTGAGGGATTACCTATCCCGGTGTAAAATTTCAGACAATTCCATTCAGTAGTTTTTAAGTGAAAGAGTAATAAACATTCATCCATCCATAATTACAAACTTTCGCGTTTATTATATAAGTAGGATAGTAGGATTAGATCGCCGTGGCCTAGTGGTATAAGTCTTAGTCTCAGTCTTTTAAGGTCGTGGATTCGATCCCGCGCCGAATAATAAATCTTTATGTAAAGTCTTAACGCCTCGGAAAGCATGTTAAGATGTTGGTCTCGACTGTTATAACATCATCTGCAACAACCGTAGATAAACTAGAGAAAGGACAGCAGCGTTACCTTATATCTTACAACATAAGTACACCGGCCACCAACCAGCTTGCTAAGCTTGGTGATTATGGCAAAAACCATGCTCTTGTCAGAAAGTAGACGTTATTCGAGCTGATGAAGAGACATGGGTATTTGGAAAACCGTTAGTCCTATATAATTGAATTCTTTTGGATAATATAATCATTAATATATAATCGTTAATTGGCGACTGCAGTATTATGTTGCAAATACGAAAATTCTATATCTCAAAATTGAGATTAATAAAATTCGACCACCGGCAGGACTCGAACCTGCATCTAAGGTAAAGCTCCCAATGCCTTAACCAATTAGGCTACGGTGGAACCACAGCCGGTCATCGAAATTTATTAATCTCTTTGTAACACCTCTCTAAGGTGGTCGAATTTTATTAATCTCAATTTTGAAATAAAGTATAAGGTAAACATTTTCATAAAGTGTTTAAAACATTAAATAAATAAGAAAATTCAGCCAAATTTAAAAATGCATTCTTATATTTATATATTTTCTGAGGATTGAACTATCGACCCAAAAACCATGATAAAAATATAGGATAAATAACTAAATACAGTTAGTTAAACAAGTTTATATGTAATACTAAAAAAAAAAAATTTTTTATAACTCAAATACAAATCTCGCCTTCATCCACTAGCACCTAAAAGCCAAAAATAACATTTTTTCAGTAGCGAAGATTACTACTACCCCATACATTATACAACCCCGCCACGGCAAGAAAACCTTATAAAATTTCCCCGAGATGTATTCTCATAACGCTTCGAAATTGTATGTTAATCTTAATTTTCACCTCGAAGCCGCAAAAATTCTGTAAACATATTCAGTGACGCATAAAATCTGTGGCTTTTACCACGGGAAATACCGGTTGGGAAACTGTACATTGTGAAAAAAATATTGTGTCAGTACAGAAATCGTTGCTATACGATACGCCAACCATCACTATGAGTTAAAATTGTACCTATAAGTGACGTAACACGAAGTTCAACCCGCTGTAACTTCGTCATATTTTGTGTAACAAAAAAAAACGCGTCTAATATTTTTACTTCTTCTTCTCTTTCTCCTTCTTTATTTAGTCTTCATGCCCATTGCATTAAGAGTAACTGATGTTAGGAAAAAATATCTTTAGAAATATTTTTTTATACTCATGGCAAATCGTCCTACTCATTATTAGAAACGATTAAAAAATCATAGTGTATTTATTTTGGAAAACCTATACATGAACTGTATACACTTTAATATTATGATCTTATTATTTTCATTTCGAAGAGATGAGTAATATAGATACCGATATTACTAAATAATGAAATCATTAAGGAAAATTTGTTTGACTGCACCGTTGGCTCAGTGGTTACGGTAGTTGCTTCTGGGACCTGGTGTTCTGGGTTCGATTCCCACCCGGGACAATTATTTGTGTGAACCACAAATAATTGTTCTGAGTCTGGGTGTACTTTGTGTCCGTGAAATGTATGTTTGTAAAGTCCCCCGCGACACAGGGATTTATTTCTCTAGTGCAGGAGTGGTCTTAAAAAAAAAAAAAAAAAAAAAAAATCGTTACTTTCGCACATCATGTTTTTCCAATGCAAAAATTATGCCTATCTTCTTCGATACTTAGGACTCATTTGAGTGTCTGTTGTGCTTCAAACGGCTCTAAATTCAAACGTATGGCGTTGTATGAGTGTGTTTACTGGAAGGGATTTCTGATATTATAAGAATATAATTAAGAACTTAATGTTTTAAAAAAAATCTCAAGTTGATGAAATTTGTTTATTTATTTATTTGGTTCTACAATTAAAATTAGAATGGAATATTGAATGGATTTATTTTATTGACATTATTGCCAATTTTTATATTATATATGTTTTTATTTGACGTTTGGCATGCGTGGCGTCAAAACTAGGGCGAATACCAGCGCTGAGCAATGATCTTCTAGATTTTTAATGTAGCTTAATGCTGAAGCCAGTTCCCATTTATGGTGCATATACTTGTAATACTATTAATCTATTTTTATGTTTTATTTCCATGTATGTGTCGTAAATAAATGTATTTTCTTTCTTTCATTTTCTTCTATGTGCCCGCGACATCGTCCGCGTGGGATTTAACAAAAAAGTTAAGTTTAAGTTATCAAAGTCCCGTCAAAATCGATCCAGCCGTTCCAGAGATAAGCCGGAACAAAGACACACAGTATTTTTACCGTATAAACATTTCAATATAAGTAGTAAAAACCGGTTATTTTAATATTAAAAACATACACTCTAATTTTATTTTTTTGTAAGACACAGACACACGCTGAGCGTAATCGCTTTCTTATCGCGACGCTTTGGTGGCCGAATTGTTTTAGGCTAGCCAAAATGTCTTAAAATTATGATAATAACTTAAGGCGCATCGTCCGCACTTCAGGTATTTAACGCAGAAATTGTCGGAAAGTGGTATTTCTTATCTGATATATTAAAATATTATTTATTTTGCAAAAGTAAGTGGCAATAACAGACCTATGTTAAATCATCATTCGGTCAAAAACATAGAAAAAGCATTGTGAATATCTGTAATCTAAATTTTATATTTTTATCATTGTATTGAAATTCCTTGGTCTACTGATGCTATTAACTTTTAAGGCTAATTAACAATAGACCCGTTGTTGGATTTTTATATTCACAAACCTCCTCTAACAAGATCTTGGCAGGCCAGGGCCGTTGAGGAATAACCGTAATCACCACGCTTATTAGGTGGAATGGAAATCGCAGTATATCTTTGAGCTAATCTAAATTAAAAACCTAATATTTAGTCTTAATTCAGTTAAAAATTCAAAATGCTTTTGCATATTAGCGTTCGACGAGGTAACACCACCCTGATGATGCTCCGAAGAGAAGCGAAACACGTGTCGGGTCTTCGGCTGGTGATTGTATTTTTGCACGTTTTATTTTTCCTTCCTGCATGTTGTGCATCATTTTTTCACGCGGGAAATCGGTGAATTAGGGCACACTAGTTATTTGGTTTTTTGATTTAGATTAATATGGATATCTGCAAAGTAACGCATGATTAAATATATATTTGAGCTAATACATGCTGCTGCCTATCCATCAGGAGAACTAAGGGACATACCCTTAGTTGCCTCTTACCCCATCCGTAGAAAGATACACATACATACATACATAAGCTCACGCCTGTTTCCCAGCGGGGTAGGCAGAGACAATGGACCTCCACTTGCTACGATCGAGAACACACATCTTTCGCTTCATTCACTCTCATAACATTCTTCATACAAGCACGTCGGTTTAGGGTGGATCTAATTTGACCTTTTACGAGGATGTCTCCGAGTTAGTCAGAGAACGTTCGTCGAGGTCTTCCCCTTCCGACTATGCCACTCACACTTGCCACTAGGAAGATATGAGGTGCCCTTAAGCCGAAACCCACACGGCACAATAATCAATTCTATTCGGTCAAAAATATTTAAGAAGGCTTTGTCTAAAGCTTCAGTGTTGTCATCAAAAATTTACCTCTACACTCTAGACAACCATTTTACTTGTTAAGTATGTAAGCGACCGCCAGTTTTATGATCATGTCGTGTGTCGGCCGTAAACTGCAGATTTGTTGAGATACACGTCCTTTTGTATCGTACACATTGTGCTACAATGTCAGAGATAATTTACTTCAAGAGTTATCACCAGTTTTGCTAACTTAATAGTAAAGGATATGTTATTAGTAAGACATAAATAAAATAACTCATTAAACGCGGAAGAAGATACAGACTAGGGCATGCAAAAACCGGGTCGTTTAAAAAAACCGTTTTTTTCGGAGTTTTTGTTTACAAAACCGGTGAAACCGGTTAAATCGGTTTTTTCGGGTTTGTTTTTAATTTTTTATTAAATTAATATGTGTGTAAAGAAATGAAAATGCTCATCTGATGAAAATGAATGTCTAATCAAAATATGTATTTTTTTACGGATTGAAATAAGCTACAGCCTACAACTACTAACAAACAATACAAAAAGTTTCTTTTCTTTATACATAAAATAGAATAATAATCATAAAGCTTAATAATTAACTAAGTTTTTGTAGCCAGCATTGTCACTAAAATGCAGTGAAAATAAATTTATATTTATGTATCGCTGGTTTCTGTTAGAAGTCCACTCATCTAAAGTCACGGCGAATCTCACTCCATCTGACTTCAATTCCTCTAATTCTTTTATAAATGATTTTCTTAACTCGTCATTTGCTATTATAACTATATTTTTGATACTATTTGGTGAGCTTGGCAATTTGTATCCATTTTTGATATAAAGTTTTCTAAGCTAACAAAATGTTTTGGAGGGAATGCCATCCAAAGCAGCCATCTTTGATACGACGTATTCAACAGAATGTAATGTTGTTAAAAAATGTGTAATTTTTTGTTTTTTTGGCTTTGAGTTTGAAGGATCTTTTTTAAATCTATTGAGTGTTTACTGCGCAAGTAGGTTTCGTAAGCTTGATGTAAAACTGCCTGCTGATTTTCATATTCTTTTGCAATCTTTGCATTTGACTGTGCTTCCATCCGTGGCACGCAAAAAATAAAATCATCAAAAAATAAATCATCGGTATGGTTTTATTTTTACCATACTGTTGATTTATCACCAGTAGATTTTTTATTTTCCACATATTTTGTCTTCGCTATATGGGCATCATCTACATCTCCAGAAAGAAAAATCATGAAGAGGGCTCTTCATGATTTTTCTTTCTTGAAATATTATGTGCTATTTACGCACAGACTAAAAACACACAGATTAAAAATGACGGCAGCGTGGCATAGTAGTGTGACAAGGATCTAAATTAATGTTGCCGAAATAGGAACTAACGCCGTCTCAACGTCCTGTACACGTTTGGCAGTGATAAATTTAATATTTTGTTTGGGAAAATCAAAGTTTTATTAAATCAGACATAGGAGAAACGTAACCGAAAAAACCGAAAAAGCCGGTTTTGTTATCCTAAAAAACCCGGGTTTCAAATCAGTCGGTTATCCGGTTTTTACGGTTATCCGGGTATCCGGTTTGCATGCCCTAATACAGACTACAGACATAAAGCGGTCGTAGCCCAATGGCTACTGCGTCGGACTTGTGATCTTGAGGTCGCAGGTTCGAACCCCATGCGTGGCACTACTGACGTGAACACAATGGTAACACAATCATTTTAGCTTAGCACGAGGGGTTAACAAGAATACTAGAAGACTGCAAAACTCTGCTAGTAATCTTTCAAAAAAAAGATAGAAACATACAGACAGTCTTCCTGGTAGATTTTTATGTTTCTATACTAACTACCCAGTTAGGGCCATGCTGAACATGGCCCTCGGGAGGAGGCCCATGTTCAGCTGTGGACGTTATACGGGCTGATGATGATGATGATACTAACTACCTTAAACAACGGCTTAATGTGCTTTCCAAGGCACGGACGGTAGACCTTCAACCAACCAGACCGGGAAATAATCTTAGAATCAACACAAAGATGTATTGTCCGGTGTGGAGATTGAGCCCATGACCACCGAAACTTAAAACGAGGCTTTTATCGCTATGCCACAGAGGTTGTCGATAGTAATACTAGTAACTAATCGTCCTGTTGTCCTGTCCAATTATTACCCGCGACTAAAAAATACGGTAAATATGTCGTAGCAATCTAGTTACATCATCTATTCAATAGGACAGCTAGCCTGTTAATTGGACGCCGACATTCAATAAAATGGCTAAAGGACAACTAGCCAAATAGTTGATATTGGGTGGTTATAAAAAAAAACATTAGGCTATTAAAATCACCTGCCTGATTTTAAGTCAGTCTAATTCATAGGGCTACTAGCTTACTATTAGCCAACTAGTTAAACATTTAGTGGTGGCAGTTTGGCAATGAACGATTGGCCTAGGCATTCAATTTAATGTCGGCGTTTGATTTGCGAACTGGTCGTCCCATTCAATGACCGATTTAACTAGATCCGTGCAATATATATATATATATATATATATATTTAATGAAAATAATAATAAACAATGATTTTTTATTCACTTACATAAATTATACTATAAATTAATAATCAAATATATTTACGAAGCATCTATTAAATAAAAGCATCCAAAACATTAAGACAGTCGCCATCAAAAGCTTAATTCCAAGCATTGTTATATCTCCGCCAAATTTCTATCGAAATACAACACAATTACTCTTCAGGCATTCACTTTTGTATTTAATTGTTACATACAAACAAACGGGACAAGAATGTTGATTGCGAGGGGGAAGTGGGGAGTTTTAGGTCACCAGCTGGATAAACAAAAAGTCCTTGAAGGAAGGAAGAAAGTAAATTTGATTATATTATTGCGCACATGTCGGTACCATTTTTAAATACTTTTGGAGTATAGGGATAGAGTTATCCTATAGTCCAATAGAGATTAGGTAGTGCAGAGGTTCAGGTGAAATAATACTCTTGATTGTATAGCGATGTGTAATGAAATGTAAAAAGTGGCTCAAATATATACAATTGAATCATAGTGCAAGTAGTAGTATTTACAATGCGTTCTTAAATCTAGCTAAAATTATAATACAAGAGTTAGTCCGCGAGGTGTCGCAACATTCGCCGTCGACCCGCGCGATCGCTGTTAGCAACGCGCGTATAAA
The DNA here is from genome assembly GCA_947037095.2 of Nycteola revayana. Classification (NCBI taxonomy): domain Eukaryota; kingdom Metazoa; phylum Arthropoda; class Insecta; order Lepidoptera; family Nolidae; genus Nycteola; species Nycteola revayana. Next base: position 13,192,952 of record OX344851.2, on the reverse strand, counting down.
TATACCCGGCCAGTCGTTGACGAACTCTTTCGCTTCCGCGCGTCGCGCCGAGAGGACGTGTCGCCGCGCCGTACGCTTCAGCTGTTCGTGTGACGTCGTGGTACTATTCGTATCAGTCTTTGTTAAGACTGCATACGTTTTTCACTACGTTAGTGGTGGAGTTTCTTTAGACAAAAGTCTTTTTCAAGACTACAAACGCATTTGTCAATGCGATCTTCGTTTCTTGACAGTTGTCCCGTTTCTTAATAGACACGCGTCAACGTACTTGTGGTAACGGTATTGTTATTACGGTGGTAAGGTAAAGGTACATTTGTTGGTCGTTTTGATGGAGGTAAGGTAACAGGTAAGTATTATAGTGGCCTGGTGAGCGGCCGCTATAGTGCTCCCCTCCTAGTGATAACGACTCGGGATTGTGACCTTCCTTCCAGTCCTCGTGGTTTTCTGATGGTTGTGAGGAGTAGCGGGAACTGTCTTTGTAACTTGAAGTGAAGGGGTGTTCGTTGCTTGTGTTGAAGTAGTGTTGCCGTGTGCTGTGCTTGTAGTGTTTATTCTCGTAGTTTCGTATTCATCAGCCACAGTATACGCAGGTTTCAGTCGGTCGATTGAAATATTTGCTTGACGATCTGGTAGCTGTAGTGTGTATACTTTGTTGTTTAGTCGTGCGATTATCTTGAATGGACCTTCGTAAGGTGGCTGAAGTGGCTTCTTGACACTGTCGACTCGAACGAACACATACTTGCAATTTTGTAGGTCGCTGTGTACAAAAATGTTCCTACTGTTATGGTTCTTCTGTGACGTCGGCTTGAGTGCGTTGATGTGATTACGTAAGTTGGTGACGTAATCATAGTTTAGGTTTTCGCTTGTCGACGACGACGAGAAGAAATCGCTGGGTAGTCGTAAGTTGTAACCATATGTTAACTCTGCGGGGCTCACTTCGGTGTCGGTTTTGAGACAGGCACGCAATCCTAACAATACTGTAGGTAATTGTTCCGTCCATGTTGTTTGTTTGGATAGTTTCGTTTTGAGGGCGGCCTTGAGTGTTCGATGAAATCTCTCGATCATACCGTTTGCACTCGGATGATAAGGTGTAGTCCGTGTTTTGTTTATGCCCATTGTTGACATTAGTTTTGCGAACAGCTGACTCTCGAACTGACGACCTTGATCCGTAGTTATAGTTGTAGGACAACCGAAACGTGCGATCCAGTGTTCGTAGATAGTTTTAGCGATGGATTCAGCGGTGATATCTTCGATAGGTATCGCTTCAGTCCACTTGGTAGTACGGTCAATCATTGTTACCAAGTACCGATGACCTTGAGGTGTGATAGGTAGTGGGCCGACAATATCGACGTGCACATGCTGGAATCGGTCGCTCGGCGGAAATGTAGTTAGTTCGCTCTTCGTATGTCGTTGAACTTTGCACTGTTGACATTTAACACATGTTTTCGCCCAGTTTCCGACATCCAAGTTCATTGATGGCCAGAAGAATTTTCGCGCCATTATTTTTCGTGTAGTTCGAATGCCGGGGTGACTTATGTTATGTACAGCGTCGAATGCTTGTCTTCTGAATGGCTCCGGTAGGTACGGTCGAACATATGGTGTTGATGTTTCACAGTACAGTTCAATGTTCGATGTAGGTAACGTCACTTTTTTTATTTCGAGATTACTTTGCGTCTTGAGTTTTACTATGTTGTTGTCCTTCTCTTGAGCTGTTTTAATTGATTCGTAATCGAGTGACGATGGACATGCGATGGTTTCTATGCGGCTTAGGGCGTCGGCGACGATGTTTTGATCTCCATTTACGTGTCGTATATCGGATGTGAACTGACTGATGAATAGAAGTTGTCGAGTGCGGCGTGGGGTTTCGGTAGGTGATGGTGCTTTGCGAAGTACATATGTTAGTGGTTTGTGATCCGTATATATTGTTATATCTTTTCCTTCGAACATTTTTCTAAAGTGTTTGACTGCCATGTGGATTGCTAATAGCTCTCGATCGAAAGTACTGTACTTTTGGTGTGTTTCAGTGAATTTCTTCGAGTAATATCCAAGCGGTTGCCATTTGTTGTTGACAAACTGTTGTAGTACTGCGCCCGCGCTTTTATCCGACGCGTCGCAGAAAATAGCCAGGGGTGCGTCGGGTGATGGGTGTGCAAGTAGGGTAGCGGTACGAATACTCTCTTTGCACGCCTCGAATGATTGGTTTGCGTCTTCATTCCAGTCGATCTCGGTCTTGTCACGTTTTTTTACTTTGTGTAGGTATTTATGTAGTGGCGCTTGTATTGATGCGGCTTTAGGTATACTGTCGCGGTAGTAGTTTATCATCCCGATGAAACGTCGTAACTCTTCTATTGTTTTAGGTTTCGGGTAATCGTTGATGGCCTTGACCTTTTCTAGTGGTGGTTTGATACCGTTTGATGACACGTGGTAGCCGAGGAATGTAACTTCTTTTTGTCCAAACACGCACTTGGCTGGGTTGATAGTGATGCCATATTCCTCTAGTCGGGCTAGCAGCATGCGAAGGTGTTTTTGATGCGTTTCTTCAGTGTCGGAGGCTACCAGCAGGTCATCAATGAACGGGAACACGAAGTCCATGTCTCGTAATACTTCATGGATAAATCGCTGGAATGTTTGTCCACCGTTTTTTAACCCTGGGCATATCCGCTGGAATTCGTATAATCCGAACGGTGTGATTATGGCGGTCTTCTCTATGTCTTCACTGTGTATAGGTACTTGTTGGTAGGCTCGATTAAGGTCAAGTGTAGAAAATATTGTTTTCCCCGCAAGTTGGTAAGTAAAATCTTTGATTCTTGGCACTGGATAGCGGTCGGGTTTGGTGACGGCGTTTAGTCTTCGGTAGTCGCCACACACGCGTAGTTCACCGTTTTTCTTAGGTACAATGTGTAGTGGTGACGACCACGGACTCTTGCTCGGCCGACACAATCCCTGCTCCATCATGTTTTGGAATTCTTTCTTAACCTGTTCATAGCGGTGCGGCGGTATAGGTCTCGCTCGACAGTGAACAGGTGGGCCGGATGTTTCGATGAAATGTTCTACGTTGTGCTTCGGACTGAGCTTCATTGATGTTAGTCGAGTAGTACCGGGATATTCTGCGAGTATGTTGTGGTAAGATTGTTGTATGTCGATGCTGCGTACGGTCGGATGATTTGTAGGTATTATTTTTCCGTTGGTCGTGAGTGAAGTTTTGCCATCGATTAGTCGACGATTCTTCAAGTCCACTATCAGTTGATGGTAATTGAGGAAATCTGCACCCAGTATAGGTTTTGAGACGTCAGCGACGATAAACTTCCACTTGAATGGGCGGCGTAGTGATAGGTCGAGCTCGAGTGATTTCTCACCATATGTAGGTATAACAGTATTGTTCGCGGCGTATAACTTGAATGAAAGTGGTTCTTCTTTACATCCTTTGCTTTTTGGTAGTACCGATATGTTAGCACCGGTATCGACCAGAAATGATAAGTTTGTTTTCTTATCTGTGATGAAAAGGCGGTAAGATTGTAGTGAAACGCTAGTTTCCGCCTCAGCCAGCGTTGCTTCTAGTTTCCCGACTTGTTATAGTTACAGGGGGGTGTACATCTCTCAGCGTTCGGGCCAAAACGTCGGTGATAGTAACATATATCGGAAGCTGGCGAGTTCGAACGGGCCCGTGACGTGCTCCGGGGTCGGTATTGGTATCTCGGCGTTGCTGGGTTGTCGTAGTAGTTTCGGGATCGCCGACATGAACACGCTGACTGTGTATTTTGAGCGGGGAGTTGTCTACTACGCAGCTCGGCGACTTCCACAGATAGTTTTCGGACTTCTTCAATTAAAAATATAATTTCGCTTTGGTTAGATGGAGACGGTGGCGGTGGTGATGTGATTAGTGGGCTTGCGATAGCCGATATAGAGGCTGCAGTTTGTTCGACCATCTTGTCTGCGAGTAGGGCGAGTTCATCCAATGTTGTTTTGTTGCTGAACGATTCGCTGACCGCAATTACTGATCGTACGTGTGCGGGCAGGTGGTTGGTCCACATCATGCGTAGAGTACTTTCTGGTACTTTGTCCCCTGCGAGGTGCTGCATGCGCCGTAACAGTTGTGTCGGCTTTTGGTCACCCAACTCGATTTCCGACAGAAGCTTTTGTAACTGCCGGCTGTCGGATTCTTCATAGGCACTTGTTAGGCGCTCCTTGATCCTGTCGTACAGGTCGTCTGGCGGCTTAAACAGTAGATCTGCGATCTGTTCTATATCTTGCTTTTCTAGGTGGGCGATGACGATCTGCGCTCGCTGCTGCTGTGATCGCTTCCCGTCGCTGGTGGCTGCTTCAAAGGCTATAAACCACAGACGCGGCTTGTCGCGCCAGAACGGTGGTATACGGAGGGCTAGAGATATAGCTCCGACGTCGTGACGCTGTGATGAGTGCTCAGGTGCGGCTTCCATTGCTTGCTTCTCTGTTGCTGATGTGTTCAGGTGCGTTGGGTCCATGCTTGAACGGGGTCACCACTTTGGAGTATAGGGATAGAGTTATCCTATAGTCCAATAGAGATTAGGTAGTGCAGAGGTTCAGGTGAAATAATACTCTTGATTGTATAGCGATGTGTAATGAAATGTAAAAAGTGGCTCAAATATATACAATTGAATCATAGTGCAAGTAGTAGTATTTACAATGCGTTCTTAAATCTAGCTAAAATTATAATACAAGAGTTAGTCCGCGAGGTGTCGCAACATTCGCCGTCGACCCGCGCGATCGCTGTTAGCAACGCGCGTATAAATATACCCGGCCAGTCGTTGACGAACTCTTTCGCTTCCGCGCGTCGCGCCGAGAGGACGTGTCGCCGCGCCGTACGCTTCAGCTGTTCGTGTGACGTCGTGGTACTATTCGTATCAGTCTTTGTTAAGACTGCATACGTTTTTCACTACGTTAGTGGTGGAGTTTCTTTAGACAAAAGTCTTTTTCAAGACTACAAACGCATTTGTCAATGCGATCTTCGTTTCTTGACAGTTGTCCCGTTTCTTAATAGACACGCGTCAACGTACTTGTGGTAACGGTATTGTTATTACGGTGGTAAGGTAAAGGTACATTTGTTGGTCGTTTTGATGGAGGTAAGGTAACAGGTAAGTATTATAGTGGCCTGGTGAGCGGCCGCTATATACTCATTGAAGAATACAACTTTCGTGTAGCGTAGCGGTATTTGGCCCGCTTTAAGTTTCGTCCCCCTTCACCTGAATTTTATAGTTTATTATATTTCAAAATTGAGATTAATAAAATTCGACCACCGGAAGGATTCGAACCTGCATCTTAGGTAAAGCCCCTAATGCCCTAACCAATTATTAAGCTACGGTGGAACCACATCCGGTTATCGAAATTTATCGAAAACACCACCCTAAGGTCGACTGGCAGATAATGCCTACTACGGCATTAAATCCACCTTGTTACAATAGTTTGTGCTTAAGTTTTAAATAAATAAATATTAGTAACGATTAAAAATCTCGATGTATATGCAGTATATGCAGACATCCAGTCAAATCAACCATTCAATGGACCCGCCGAATGACTAGGCCAATCGTTAATTGAACTAATATTACGTAACATTTAGTTGGCTTATAAAAAGCTAGCCCTTAGTTTTTGGCTGACGTAAAATCAGGCAGGTGATTTAAATGTATTTTAAGATTAGGTATCTTATTTTTATAAATTCAACGATTTGGCTAGTTGTCCTTCAGCCATTTTATTGAATGTCGGCGTCCAACGGGCTCGCTGTCCCAACGGCCGATCAAACTATGTAGATGGCTGTGTCATTTTAAAATGCTGATATCTTTTCACATTTCGTTTTGATGCGAGCTCGCCATTTTAGCGACAGTACTCTAGCAATAAGCACTCTTAAAGCTCACTTTGCTCCACATTGCTACCCAAAAAGCTTTCACCTATGAAACCTTTATAGCTTTCTCAGGAAAGCATTGTTATAGGACTTATACGCTAATAGACTAGGAGCCGGCGACGCAAATCTGCACTTCATAAAAGTATTTTAATTTACTTTGTCAGCCAATTTAGGTCCACTGTTGAACTTGGGCTTCCTCTGTAACAGACCTTGGCAAGGAAGGGTTGTTGAGGAATATTACCGTATTTCCCACGCTTAATAGTTGGTGACCGCAGTAAAATAGAAGTATGTTTCAAAATTGAGATTAATTAAATTCGAACCTGCAAATTAGGTTTAGCCCCACCTTAACCAATTAGGCTACGTACGGTAGAACCACAGTATGTCATCGAAATTTATTAATCTCTCTGTAACATGTCTCGAAGGGGGACGAGTATTAAGTCGAATTTTATTAATCTCAATTTTCAAACATAGTATATGGTAAACTTTTCCGTGAAGTATTCAAAACATTTAAAAAAAGATGCTGCATATCGATTAGATGTATTAGGCAGCTCTTATGAAATTCATACGGATGGTCTTATTCTCGGCGTACCTAGAATAAACCATCCGTATGAATATTTATGACGTATCATAAATAATAAGAACAAAAACAGACACAAATATATCAAGTCGAAACTATGACACACTCATATTGCAAATAAACATTTGATTTGATTTGATTTGATGATTACAGCATAAGTATAAACTGAGTCGTGGTTATCAATGCCCCTCTTGAGATAGGAAAAAAAATGTGGTCCCAAAATTATAATAGACTAAATTTCCGAAAAAAACTTAAAAATTTGTATTTGTAGTCTTTGTTACTCCATTTTTATTTTTGAATGATGGAAGTTTTGAAATCGATCCTGTAGTTTCTGAGTCTATTAAATACAAAAACAATCAAATATTTTTCTCTATAATTAAAGTGCTGGCGCGATAACAGCAGATTTATATTGTTCTGATACTAGGTGTTCTTGTATTTGTTCTATGCCACTTAAAATCAGATGAATTAGTCAAAAAGTAAGGAAGTTTCCTTTTGTAAGGAAAATTTTTTTTGGTTGCCAGATCCCAGTCTACACTCAATACTGGGGAACAAATTGCACCTGTATTCTTATAAAAATAAAAAGAATAACTTTCCCAAGGGGTGCCTAAAGCTCAAAGTTCAACACCGTTATACGGTAAAACATAAGGGAAAAGTAAGATAAATCATAACATTATCTATAATTATTAATCTCGCACAGTTTCACCTTAATAATGTTCAAATTTAATTTCATACTCAACTCTTAATTAATTATCTAAAAGAAGTATTATTTATCTAAAGGTAAAAATTATTCCCGTCACATTAATAAAAAGGTGCAGAGCAAGACAGAAACGAGGCAGGCCTGCGTCAAAATGCACGGGACATTCGTTGTTTCGTCCCACGATCCGACCAATGGCATGGGACAAAAAAATGTGGGATTGAATATTAAATGAGTCGATATTTTAAGCTTTACTTTTGTTTTTTTTTTATATATTCGACACAAGACGCAAGCCGTACTTTTTTTTTATCTCATACCTAACAATTGAGGAATAAATACTACTACTACTCTGTTTATTTAAGCTTTTATGTTAATGACCATACAATGACAGCTTAACAGGACCGTATCCAGAAATTAATTGTTTTAAGCTTTAGGGCAAAGTTGTAAATGTACGTAAAGTACAATAAATGCGATAAAATATTTTTTTATACATATATATATTTAATTTTATTTACTTAGGAAAACAAACAGTGATAACAATAACTAAGAAACATCAAAAAAATTACAACTAAATACCATTATATTATATTCTGGTTGAGTAGAATTTAAATTTGTTAAATAATCCTTTTCGTTGTCAATTAAAAATGTTGTGTATATCAACTGGATTTGGAAATTGATAGAGATTATAATTGTGACACTACATAGTTTAAAACAAATTCGCTTCCCGTTGTCTGTCTGTCCAGATGAATGCTTAGATCTTTAAAATTTCGCAACAGATTTTGATGCGGTATATTTTTAATAGATGGAGTGATTGAAGAGGAAGGTTTATATGTATAATACCATCAGCATTGCACCCGCACGAAACCAAGGCGGGTACCTTGTACTTTATATTTTTTGCCATTGATCACACTATCATCATTAGCCCGTATAATGACCGTCACCTGCTGAACTTGAGCCTCTTCCCGAGGAATGGTTTTTCCATAGTTACTCCGCAGGCGGGTTGGTTGCTGCAATATTAGGTCGCAATACTATATATTAAATGGTCTGAGTCGTGTAAACCCATATTCAAAGCACAAGGTCTATTAACTATACCAAGTATTTATATTTACGAAATATCGAAAATTGTGAAATCCAATCCTTTACTTTTCGAACAAAAAAATAATATTAACAAGAGAAAAGTTACTCATTTGTCATTACAAATGCCAGTTCCAAGACTAGAAATATTTCGTCGCAGTTGTGTATATATGGCCCCTCTCATCTTCAACTCTTCAACCTAAACCCATAACTGACCAACCATACCATAAATTTTGCTCTTCCTTGCGGCATTGGTTGATCGTTGAAAATATTTACTCAATTCGCGAATTTCTGAAAAAGTATTCATGTCACTCATATACGGTTAGAAATGCAATGTAAATGCAAACAATAAAAATATTCTTATGACATGTCCTTTTATATTTATTTATTGACATCTAATCTTATCTACTTTAATTCATATAGGTTTAGATTTTAACATACACAATAAGCTGACTATTAGGTTTTAAAATTTATTGATACTTTTAACTTTTTCTACGATTTTTAGTTAATGGATAATTTGTTTAACTGTTAATAACTTGGTGATAAATTGATGTATGGATTTTATGTATAAGGAATGTATATTTGTATTGTGTACTTATTAATCTTCATAACCATCTTATTGTAACCACACTTTATGCAAATAAAAATGAATTGAATACACAGAGAAACCCTGCTGCCCGATCCTTGGTATACAATTTTAATGATAAGATTAGAAGAACATTCTCGATTTTTGTGGCCGTTCAAGAAAGGCCAGGTTAAAAGTACCCTAAACCGAAGGACATGCATGAGGACATTAATGAAGGTAGAATAGGCGAGAATGGCATGTCAAGATGCAAGATGCAAGATGTAAGTGGAAGGAAGTGGTCTCTGCCTATGGGAAAGAGGCGTGAATGTATGTATGTAACACGAATATACAATCGAGACCACCGGCTTAACCCTGTTTTTTGCCAAATCGGGTTTCTTACCGACCTATCCTCAATAAATTAATTTATTTATATCAATTGCTTAGCTACTGATAAGCTTTTACTACTTCACCGGGCATATTAAATGATTCAAAAACTACAAACAAAGGAACCTGCGCAACAATGCGCTACCTGTGGGACTTGGACCTCAGGGTGGTCGTTGTCGGGGGATTGTGGATTTATGACTTATACTTATATTTAGGGTTGTTGTGCAAGTGTCGGTTAATAACTTAATCTGGCGTTTGTACAATAATATCAAAAATCAAGAATACCTAAATCCAACACAATATTTTAAAATATGTCTTTTCGTCAGTAAAAACTACAAAAATGTGCTCAGCAGACTAAACTGATTTGTCCATTTGGTAATTGAATGTACTTATATCCATCTATTGTATAATGTTATGTAAGTACTTAACAAAAGCATCTCAAGGACTTAACCCCTTGAAATGCTTAAACTGTCTCAGTGAATGTTTTTCATCCATTTGATAATTGAATTTACTTATATACTTACTTATGTATAATACTTACTTCCCAAAAATCACTTAACCCCATAAAACGTTTTAACTCCGTCTCTGACAAATAGCTCGCTATTCTGCGAATCTCAGTGTTAAATCCAATGCAAAAATATTTACTAAATATGAATTTCCATTATGGTTGCTTTTAGTAGACACTAATGGTGTGCGATTCTAGTTTTAGCGCCTGTTGGATTTTTAATAGCAAGAATTAACATAACGCCGCGCGCCGGCTTAGTATGAATATTTCAGGCGCTTCTGAAACAACATAGTTTCGCTACTTTAATGACTGTAATTATTATTATTTATGATTACTATATATTATTTTTAATAGTACTTATTGTTTGTTGATGCGACTTTTAAATCTTTTGAGGTTTAAATGTATATCTTATACGCTACGTCAGGGAGAATGCTTTTTAACTGCGTCGTGTAGCGGTAAATGGCTTGTTTTAAAAGTTATACTTTATGGCAATTTTAATGGCAAATGATCCTGCCAATTATCATCATACATACATACATTCTCACCTCTATCCCACAGGGGTAAGCAGAGACCACTTGCTACGATTTCAACATACCACTTTCGCCTCCCCCACATTCCATTTCATGGCCTTCTAACATTCTAACATGGCATTTTTAGCAATTCTAACTACTAATTTGAACATAGAACGTCCGCTTTGGTCTTTTCCCTTCCAACAAATCACGGTACCTACATGTTAAAATCAAGAAATTTCGTATACTCTTGCATTTTAGAACTTTGGTATTTATTTTATTTAGTAAGTTAAAAAATGTCAGTAGTGTTACTGTTTAAATAAAATGGTATAATAATAGGAATATAAATCCTCCATGCCTTCTGTGCTAAACTTATGGCAGGAAGTTATAGCAATAAAACTACTGCCAACCTCATACAGCCACAAAACGTTATAACTTACAGTTAAAATAAGACTTTATGATGTGTAACAAAATTAACTGTAAATACATATTTTTTTAAGTATGAATTCAACGCATTCCATTTGAATTGCAGATGACGACAATATCTGTGACGTAACGGTATAAGACACTTTAAGCCTCAAAGGTCGTTGGGTCGATCCCCACGCCAAACAAGAAATCTTTATGAAAAATGTATTGTCACCGATGATGTTCATGTTTTTTGAGGCACAAAGTGTACATTCACTAAAACACCGGTGCTCTTCCCAAAAAAGATGTCACCAGTAATTGCTACTGCAAGACGTCCGATGTATTACGTAATTGGCTCACCAGTTAATTGTGTTACACAGCATATACGCAAACGTAACGGTTTATTAGGTTCAGCTAACAATCTTGCTACGAAACTTGCTCATATTTCAACACTTTGTAAGTAATGCAGGTTGCATTTAACTTTGCTCCGGTATGCAAAGAGGTAATACTTTATTTGTCTTGTTAATTTCAGTATGCAAGTTGGCATGAAGCTATTAAGAAGGAAGTTAAATTTGCATGAAATTAAATCATTTTTGGAAACTGTGACTACTATTTTAACTCGCAAATTGAAGGATTTGTTGAAAGTTGTAGCATAAATATGGACTGTAAGAAAACTTAAAGTCATAATCTTCCGTCAGCGACCACCCTGCGCCGAGGTACCCTCTTGTGTAGGTTGCTTAGTTTATAAAGCATTTAATAAGGCTAGTACCCTGCTCGCCTTTATGACCGGTGAAGTAGCAAAAGCCTCGTGGCTGACTACATAAAAGTCCGTCTGAAAAAAATATGTCCACTGCTAAACATCGGTTACCGTATTGGTTTGCCATAGTCACCACGCATGGCAAGCGGTTTGGTGACCGCAGTATTATTTTGTGACGCTACTCACCATCCAGATCTGCAATTTCATGTTGGGGTAAAGTAGGAGAGGTGGGTAACAAGTTTTCAGCTTGCCTCAAATACTTCCCAAAAATTGATGCTAGCTCTCGGACTATTAGTGTGGGTAAAATTTTTCACAGTACTGTCAAGGTAAGGCTTAATGTTGTTACCGTGTGTGCACGCCAAAGCAGAGCTATACCAGCCTCAGCGCGTTATACGCAGCTCCATCACTACTTTTTATGTGGTCTGAACATCTGAGCCGTTCCTTAACAAAACAACCAATTATAAATTAACCACAACACTTCGCTTCGTTTAAAAAAAATCACAGAACAACAACTTAAAAGAAAAACTCCAGTGGCATTAATTTTTCCTTGCGAAAATAAATTTACGAGCACAAAATGAATGGGTAAACGTACCATCAAATAACATCATTTATAATGGTAATTTACCATTCATAATTAATGTAATTTTACTAACTAGAATTATGATAAGAGCTTGGGTTCCGGACTTCGTTTCCGTGACTTGGGAATTAAAAAGATGTGAAAAATTTTATGAAATAAGTCGGGTTGGAGTTTAAAATTCTTTAGGTTTTCAAAATTCGTGGTTTACTATATTTTATTAGATTCCTTCCGTCGAAGGGACTTCTTTAGAAAATATAACCACAAACTGCGCCCCGCGGTATTACCCGCGTTACTCTGCTCTAGTGGGCCGGAGCGTGATTTTTTGTAGCCTATATGTTAATCGAGCTTATTGACTATCCCCATGCAAAGTTTCAGCCAAATCCATTCAGTAGTTCTTGCGTGAAAGAGAAACAAACATCCATCTATCCAACACAAACTTTCGCGTTTATAACATTAGTAAGGACTCTTAAATAATAATATTTTTACATTAGTGTCAAATTTTATATTCGGTTTAGTATTTGTTAGACTACCGGCAGTATTCGAACCTGCATCTTAAGTATACCCCTAACACCTTAACTATTCGGCGACGGTGGATACCAACTGGTCGTCTTTATCACACGTCTGTAAGGGGGACGTTGATGCCATATATCGGTAATGATACACATTACTCGCGGATATCTCCAAAGTTGCATTTGAAATTAAATATTACACCGCCAGTATTTACATTTTAAAAGTTTTTGAATACTTTACGGAAAAGATGAGAGACTATAAAAAGTCGAGTTCTCTATAAAATCCGGTTTTAAAGCAGAAAGCTCGAATCATCATCATCATCAGCTGGTATAACGTCCACTGCTGAACATGGGATTCCTCCCGAAGGAGGGCATTTGCAGAATTATGTTGTACCACCAAAGGAAAAGCTGCTGCCCGTTCCATGATATACGATTATTATAGATGATGTTATAACACTCGGGACCAACGGCTTAACGCGCTTTCCGAGGCACGGAGTCCCTCAACCAGCCAGACCCGGAAAGAAATCTTAGAATTTACACAAAGATTTTCTGTCCGGTGTGGGGATCGAACCCACGACCTCCAAGATTTAAAGCGAGCCAATTACCGCTACGCTTTGGAGGTTGTCAGTTACCGATTAGGTACTTAATTAAAATATATATACCTAAATAGAGAACTTGATCGCAAAAAAAAAGACAAAACGCAAACGCAAACTTCGTCGTGATAAAAGTTACCGATAACTAAATTAAAAAATATAGAATTTGTTCGCAAAAAAATCATAAAAGTCGTTTCGTAAACATCGTCGTGATAAAAGTCAAGGTTATAGGAAAATTCATCATAAGGATAATGGCTCCCCATAGAACATAGAAACATACGGGGTGTAAAATGATAGTGTAGTCATGTTGCAACATATAGAATAAATTAAAGATGTAATATATTATAAAATCTGTAAGATGAAATAATGTAAAAATGGTTTTTTGCTACTTAAGTGATACTTTTGTTAGATTTAGTCTTACACATTGTATTTCTTTTTTTTTCGGACGGACCTATGTAGTTAGCCTTGAGGCTTTTGCTACTTCACCGGGCATAAAGGTGAGCAGAGTTCAAGCCTAGACAAATGGTTTAAACACAAACTAAGCAACCTGCGCAAGAGGGCGTCCCCTGTAGGACTTGGATCTCGGCTCAGGGCGGTCGCTGGCGGGGAGATTGAGGGATTATGGCTTTTAGTTTCTTTAGGGTAGTTTTGTGCAACTGTCGCTCTACTTTACAGTTTGCGGGCCTCTCAGACTTCGGGTCTACAAGGGCATCGGAAGACATTGTTATTCTGATAAGTACAAGTACAAGTGTATTGATCAATAAATTTCATTATTTCGTACAACAGTTGCACAAAACTCACCTCAAAAACTCAAACTCATCATTCCTAAATCTTCTCCCCATCGACCACGTTGACTCGAGGTCGATTTCCCACAGGGGACGTGCTCTTACGCAGGCTGCTTAGTTTGTAGTTGTTATGCCATTTAATATGCCCGGTGAAGTAGCGAAAGCCTCGTGGCTAACTACATATGTCTACAGTTTCATATTACACCCTGTATACATTTTCGAAGGAAGTCATAACCATTATAATGTTTGTGAAAACAATATAAAAAATAAATGAGGATGGGACGAAATAACATGGGCGCCTATTATCACCGTAGTACGATCATACTACGCCGTAGGGACCATATACTACGCCGTAGTACTAAGCTAGAATTTTCTTTTGTTTACACTTTAGACGTAGTGGGACCAGATGCTTTGAAAATAAGACCTATATGTTTTCACACACATTTATTAATTCCACACTGTCTTTGCATACAATCATTTTTTTACGTGCCGTACCCAAAATAATATTGTGGTCTTCCCATAGAGGATACAAATCGCAAAAATAAAAAAGTAAAAATTTTATAAAAAATCGATACTCAAAAAATATCTTACGGCTCTTGATTACCCTAGCACAGAAATATTCTACGAGTATAAAGCAAAAACCACTATGAACTTGAATCCTTCCCATCCACATGCACCTCAGCAAACTAACACACACACCATACATGCAGCCACAAACGCCTAACACTCACCCAAACGCAAAACACACGAACACATACACAACACATACACGACTCACACGATTACATACACGAACATAATACACGACACGCACATACACACGTATATTCACACATCTCGATTTACAACTCATATTAGATATGTACTTCCCGGGGGTGGAGGATTGGTAACCTGAGACACAGGATCCTCCTAGTTCAGGTACCAACCCGCCATAATTGTGATTGATCCTAGTATTAATTTTAAATTACGTTCTACTGCATTTTATTTGAGACTTTTTAAGTAAGATGTAACATGTATGGTGAGAAATAAACGTTATATTACTATTATTACATGTCTCCTAAATTGATTACCAGGACTTATACTTGACTTAATACCGTCAAAGCGGGGCTTAAGTGTCAGACTTGTGATCTTGTGGTCGTCACGGCTGGTTCGATCCCCACCCATTACACTACCGACGTGAACCCACTCGTTTCATTTTAGCTAAGCACGAGGGGTTAACAAGACTACTATTAGACAGCAAAAGTCTGCTAGTAATCTTTCAAAAAAAATAATAATAATAATACCACTATGCCAATAGGTCCCAAAAACTGTAGCCAGTCCCAAATTATTAGTATAAGTGCCTAAACGTTAAGCAATAACAACGAACAACTTTTGTAGATTTATTAGTTTAGTTGTTCCGGCTTTGTACCGTTAGCAAAATAATGAAGCTGCCTACATTGTTTTACTAAGAACTACTATGTGTACCGTACCATCAAACTAAATTAGACTCTAATACCATTAAGATAAGACGCTTTTTAGCGTAAACAGAAAGGCGAGATAAGCTTTTTGATTGTTTTAGGTGGAGCTACTATGTTGACACTGCAGTTATTCCAAATTAATCTCTATTAGTATTGCGATAAGGCTTTTGTGTGTGAATAGTAGATAAGCCTTTTCTAAATTAAGGTCTGATATGATTATTATTGAAAGTTGAAAATGTGTATTGCGGAGTTAGAGATAAGGGTTAGTTGAATTATTTTGGGGTAGTTATATGTGTTTTAAAGCAAGTTTGATTAAGTTATTTGTTTTACATAATATATTTATCACCCAAATAGTTATTAATTTTAATATTCGAATGCACGGTTTTACCCACGTATGTCCCGATCTCGTGGAAACTTCTTCATTAAATATAATCTATGTTAGTCTGGGATTACGTAGCTTTCTTATGGTGAAAGAATTTTTAAAAACGGTGCAGTACTTTAGGAGCCTATTCAATGCAAATAAGTAAAATAATAAAATCTTTTCTCTTCATAATATTAATAACATAATGACTTTTCTTTCTTCTTTTTCTTTTATAAAAAGATTACTAGCAGAGTTTTGCAGTCTACTAGTATTCTTGTTGACCCCTCGTGCTAAGCTACAATGCTTATGTTACGAGTGGGTTCACGTCGGTCGTGCAATGGGTGGGGTTTGAACCTGCGACCTCAAGATCACAAGTCCGACGCCCTAGCCATTGGGCTACGGCCGCTTAGTAGTGACTGCTCTTCAAATATACTGAAGACATATCAAATTAGGAAAGTTACATCATTGGAATCCCGACTCAGAGCAGTCTGACTCAGATAGGTTAAGTTAAGATTATTTTTTATAGTAATAACAATAGTTTATTTGCACAAAATGTGGTACAAAAATGACAACCTCCGTAGCGTAGCGTTATTTAGCTCGCTTTAAATCTCGGAAGCCGTGGGTTCGATCTCACCTCCGACCTCCAAAATTTAAAGCGAGCCAAATACCGCCTCGCTACGTAGGTTGTCCTTTAATAAAATAAATGATCTTTGGTATTTTTATATAGATATGGATATTGTTTACTAAAATTGGCTTTCTCGTTTCACAGGTAATCATCGATCTAAGTAAATGAATCTTCCAGAATCTTGTAAGTATAAACAAGTTGGTTTGTATTTTCAAAGGTAGGTTTTAACAAGGTGTTCCCTAAACATGAACCACTCTTTTGACTATAGATAGGTAGTAGTATTTATAAAGGAATACGCTACAAAAAAAAATTGCAGAGTAATTTTTTTATCACAAGCAAACTACACGTTAGTGTATACATTTCTGTGATATTTATTAGGTAACTAAATTGATTTACATGATACTACCTACCTACTGTTAATAACTCTGTCTATCTGTCGGCCTTTCACGCCAAAACCACTGAACCGATGTAAATGAAATTTGGTACGGAGATAGTGTAGAACCTGAGAAAGGTCATAGTTGATGACACTGGCGGGCCGGATTTGGAGAGCCCTGCCCTAGGGCTCTCCAAACCCGGTCCGCCAGTCATCAAACTGGCCCGCGACAGCCGATGTTTTATTGTTATTACTATTGCTAGAAATACGACTATAGATAAGGGCAGAAATAATAATCTGTTTTGGCCCATGAAGCATACTGAAAATATAATTATGGCTCTAAGGCTTTAAAGTTTGGAGACCCCTGGTTTAGGGCATAGAGTTTTATTGCGTAAAAAGGTAATATAAGTGCGAATTAGCCTACATAATTAAAATTGCTACTAAAAGTCACTATTACACGCGGACGACGGTGCGGACACAGCTAGTGGCATATATTTCGAAATAACCTTCACTACTTAGTACAAAACAAAGTCGCTTCCCGCTGTCTGTCCCTATGTATGCTTAGATCTTTAAAACTACTAAATGAATTTTGATTCGTTTTTTTTAATAGATAAAATGATTCAAGAGAATTAATATGTATATGTTGCAGTCAAAACTCTTAACCAGTTAAAAGTACTTGTAACCAGCAAAATTAGTCAAAACTAACTAAACATATCCTAACCTTACCTAAAACTACTTTTGACTGACTTTGCTAGTCAAAAGTACTTTTGACTGGCTAAGAGTCTTGACTGCAACATATATATATATATATTTATTTTTTTTTAAAGCTTACTTGTTGCACTTTTGCAGTGTACTAGTATTCTCGTTAACCCCTCGTGCTTGTGTTACGTGTGGGCTCACGTCGGTAGTGCAATGGGTGGGGATCGAACCGGCCACCACAAGATTACAAGTCTGACGCCCTAGCCTCTTAAGTAATCTAATTTAGGACTTCAAGATTCAACTGACTCAATTAGATTAAGTGAAGTTCTCAAACTTGATTGATTGAAACTGCATGTGAAGACATGTGTGACGTCATCAATATTTCAACTAATCACATCTCAGCATTTGCACTCACAGCTCAAATAACTTAAACTATGTACTTTCCTGCGATTTAGATTACTCAATACTATATTCTTCAATGTTTTATAAAACTAAAACACAAAGTCTTAAATAAACTATGTCTGTCTGTGTCTATTTGTTCTACCTTATCTCAGTAACGTCTGGACCGACGTTTACGCTCCTGAATAATGTAGCTTTTAATTGGTAAAGAATTTATGAAACCGAACCTATACCTATTTCTGTTGAATATTAAGTATAAATAGGGTTACCATCTCCTAAATTTTTTAACCAGGTATTTTGAGCCCAGAACCTGGACAAGTCAAATGTTTTTTTTAAATACGGGCTCGGACAATGCGTATGTGCAAGTGGGATAAGACTTAATATTTTTAGGCTGGACTACATGTAAAGTCCGGTCCGGACGCTCCCCGGACATGCTCTCATCATCATCAGCCCATATAACGTCCACTGCTGAACATGGGCCTCCTCCTGAGGGAGGGGAATTTTGCCATAGTCACCATGCTTTGCAGGCGGATTGGTGACCGCAGTATTATGTTGTACCACACAAGGAAACGCTGCTGCCCGTTCCTTGATATACGATTATTATAGATTATTTTATAATAAACGGGACCAACGGCTTTATGTGCTTTCCGAGACATGAAGGGTAGTCCCGCAACCAGCCAGACCCGGAAAGAAATCTTAGTATTTTACACAAAGATTTCTTGTTCGGCGTGGGGATCGAACTCACCTCGACCTCGAGATCCAAAGCGAGCTAAATACCGCTACGCTACGGAGGTTGTGGACATCCTCTAAGCTAGGACAAATCCGGGGAAACCCGTACGGATGGCAACCTTAAGAATAAACAAAAATACTAAATGAATCTCTTTATTTCAATTTGGATAAAACAATTTTATTCAAAACATCGCAACCGATTTTCATAATGCAGTTCGCCGTCTCAAACGTCTAAACTATGCATTTTCATAAAACTTAATAAAAAAACCCATTTTATGAATAGAAAAATTGAATTATTTAATGTACTCGGCGGCCTGAATACATTTTGGTATGACATTTAAAATGCAACATGTTTTAACAAGAAAATTGCGTAGTTGCTCTAACATAAAAGCTATAAATATATTATAGAAAAGTGGTTTTTGTTTCCTAGTTTGCTGCATACGAGTAAAGGTCGTAACCCAATGGTTAGGGTGTCCGATTTGCTATCGTGTGGTCGCCAGTTCGATCCCCCCCAATTGCACTACCAACGTGAACCCACTCGTAACAAAAGCTTAATTTAAGCTTAGCACGACGTGTTAACCAGAATACTAGTAGAATATAAATATATTAATTTATATTCTACTAGTATTAGATTTATATATTATTTTATATTCTACTAGTATTTTTTATATTATATTTATTTTAATATTCCATGTTTGGGGCTCTAAAACCCAGAGTGAAAACGCTGGCGTCTTTTCCTGTTTGCGAAATTTTGGAGATGGCAAACATTAAAGTGAAAAAAAAAGAATAAAAAATTATTTTCTTTGTAATGCGTTATTACATTTAGTGTAAGATAATGTTGATGTCTAACTTAAGTAAATATCCCGTAATACTTAAGCATTCATGTTCAGTTCATAAAACCAGAATTAATTAATGTACCTATACAAAAACAGATAGTATTATAAAATCATTAAAAAGATCAAAATATAATTGTGTGTTGGTTTTTTGAATGCGTATATAATTATAGGCTCACTATAATATATTCAGTAATCTTAGTAGTAGGTACAATTAAGAATGCTACTAACACGTAGGTATGCAATAAAATTAAAAATTTAACATTATTATCTAAGTATCAAAATATCAATGACCGGTAGGGTTCCACCGTAGCCTAATTGGTTAATGCATTTAGGGCTTAACCTAAGATGCAGGTTCGAGTCCTTTTACTACTACACCACTAAAACCCCCCGGACACATCAAACCGGCCGGGTACGCATAAGCAATCCGACCCCCCGACGGCACCCGCGGCCATTGTGGCACCGCGGGATCTCCTGCGCCACACTTACAGTGGCCCATTTGCCCAATTATAGTGTAAGTTCGAGTCCTGCCAGTGGTTGAATTTTATTAATCTCAATTTTGAAACACAATATGGTAAACTTTTCCGTAAAGCATTCAAAAACATTTAAAAATGTATTAACTAAGTATTGTATTCTGCAATATTGCCACTTAATGATTCTTGCATAAAATAAAACTTCTTAAACGAAATTTGCATGTACATAACCTTTACACAGCTCATTGCACATCGAGCAATTATCACACAATTTCCAAGTTAATTACAAAAGGACATTTGCAAATTGTTCATAATTGTCCAAAGTCCCACTTTCCGACAGTTTTAATTCATGAATATTAATGTTATTTCATGTATGCATTTATAATTACGCTCTTTCGTTGTGCGGTTTTCAAACTCGGGGTTGCTTTAAGTAGCGCAAAGTTACATAGGGGGTTTAATTTGCATCTGTGTTATTTCCCTGGTGTACTTCGGTGTGTGGAATATTTAGCAGTTCATTAAAGATGTACGGAAAGTAGTATTAGATACAGGAACAACATTTGAACTCAAATTAATATGAAAGGATTTGGAAAATGGGTTTTGTTGCGACATGCGAGGCAATTTATTAGCAACTAGTTTCCGCGGTTTCACCCGCGTATCTCACGTTTCCGTATGAACTTTACAATCAAATATAACCTATAGCCTTCCACGATAAATGGGCTATCTAACACTGAAATAATTTTTCAAATCGGACCAGTAGTTCCTAAAATTAGCGCGTTTCAACAAACAAACTCTTCAGCTTTAAAACTTATCTCGACCAAGAATTTCACATGGGGGATTTACAAATTGCAAAGACAAATTAGTTCTTTGACCTAAAACTTAACCGTAACATTTTGCGTTCAAAGAAATTCCGAGCATAGCAAAATGTTTTATAAGTAACTACATTTGCCCCTTGGTTTGCCACGCATTACTCTACTCCTGGGGACCGAGTCTGCTATTTTTTTAAATATTGTGCCACCGTAGTACCTTCATGATATCATTATGTCAAAAACGGTAATCCACTAATCTCACTATGGTGTCGGCGCTGGAATGGCAGTCGGTGTTGCTACCGCAGAAAAAGGCCGTCAACAGAAGTAGCAGGGGAGATGGTTAGGGAGATTGTAATGTTTATTTAAGCAATTTCAAAACTTATAAATGTATCATTTGTTATCATATTCATCTACGCTAATGTCATCGTGGCGTCATAGTGACTCCATTATGACTTCATTTGGATTAGTAGATTACCAAATGGCAAAAAAACCATGGACACGGCATTACGATAATAGACTCGGGGCCCTGTTAGTTGTATCGTTATATTGTTTTGTTTAGAGTATAAAACACAACCTACCTACCAATATTATAAACGGAAAAGTTTGTATGGAAAAATGGATGGTTATTTATTACTCTTTCTAGCAAAACTATCGGTCTGATTTTGATAATATGTTGCATACTGTTATTATAAAAAGGAAACATTGGATTATTTGTTTTGTTTGCATTGAATAGGGTTCGAAACTACTGCACCAGTGACTCAGTGGTTACGGCAGTGGCTCTCGAATAGAGTGTACCTATGTAAATTAACTAATAAAATATGCTATCAACTTCTTGACTTCGAGGAAATTATATTTTTCAAGTTTTTGTACTACTCGAAAAAATAACAACAAGTACCGCTAGGCCAACGAGACTTTATTTACCAGCTCAGCTTAAAAATGCTTTCTTACTGGCAGATGGGTTGGAGACCGCACTATTATGTTGTACCACACAAGAAAACGCTGCTGCCCGATCCTTGACATACGATTACTATAGATGATGTTATAATAATCGGGACCAACGGCTTAACGTGCTTTCCGAGGCACGGAGGGTAGTCCCTCAACCAACCAGACCTGGAAAGAAAGTTTAGAATTTATACAAAGATTCCCTGTCCGGCGTGGGAATCGAACCCCCGACCTTCAAGATTTAAAGCGAGCCAAATAGCGAGCGAGGTTATCCTGTCACTTATCAACGACTAAACATAACGTAGTATGTACAGTACCTACCAATACCCTACACGCTAAATTTATCCCTAAAACCTTTAAAATATACTACACCCCGAGTACGATCCCCAATGAGTGACGCGGGAAATTGCTGAAAAACTTTAAATTAAACCCGTGACCCGACACGGGTAGTAAATATTCACCGAAAAAAAAGTAAAAAAAAAAAATACCGTCACACTTCAAAAACGTGTACGAACATCGGAGATGCCAGGAATTTTGCATAAAGCAAATTTTCGACGGACGCAAAATTCCCCGGAACTAGGGGAAAATATTTACATAATATTCGCTCCTTTTTTATTTTATTTTTTTCTCCCTGAAATGTATAATGATACAATGTAATACGGAAGCGTTTTGCACAAGTTTGGATATAACTTTGTTTAAGAGTATTTTTCTTCGTAGTTTCAGGAGCACGACTGGGAATCCTGCTTTCAGAATGCAGAAGTATATAAAATTATTAATTAAGGAATTCTAGCACACTTTTTAAGAAAGATATAAGAAAGGTGTGAGTGTAGTAAGACGTCTAATAGAGAAAAATTAATGGGCGTAGAAATTATAATTATTCTGGCACAGAAATTATGAGTTCGACCTTTTTTTTATATAAACTCTATATTTTTTAAATGTTTTGAACACTTTATGGAAAGTCTTCCTTATAGGTACTATATTTCAAAATTGAGATTGATAATGAGATTGATAAAATTCGACCACCGGCAGGATTCGAACCTGCAACTTACCAAAAGGCCACACACAGCTGGTCATCGAAATTTATGACCTGCTGTAGTTTCACCGTAGCCTAATTGGTTAAGGTTAAGCCCCCGAGGGCTATACCTAAGATGCAGGTTCGAATCCTGACGGTGGTAACGAATTTTATTAATCTCAATTTTGAAATCAACTCTATACTTTTTAAAGTCTTTTTATAAGTATTTTCTCTTTTTGTTCGTCTACATTTTTACTATCAATATTATCCACACATTTGTCTGTCAGGTCGTACATGTTACAATGAAATTCATTCATTATTACTCTTTCATATTTTCATTTATTAGTTAGTATAAATGTTGCAGTCAAAACTCTTAATCAGTTAAAAGTACTTTTGACTGGTTAAGAGTTTTGACTGCAACATATACAGTCCACCGCTAAATAACACTGGCAAAAATTAAACCCTGTATCACGCGGGGACTTTACAAATACTTAATTCATCGACATGGAGCACAGCATGAACAACTATCTGTGATTCAAACAAAATATTCTCCCAGGTGGGAATCGAACCCGTAACCACTTAGCTACCCACTAATTTTATTTTATTCTGCTGCGTCATTTCCAACTTACATAGAATAGACCACCCCATTTCTTCCCATGGGTCCATCGCAATAACAATGGTAATGGTAGGTTACCAACCATGTTATTGTGATCACCTCATCATCATCATCAGCCTGTTGTAGTCCACAGCTGAACATAGGCCTCCCCCATGGATTTCCAGCGAGACCGATCGCTATCGGCCTGCATTCACCGACTCCCCGCGACCTTTATGAAGTCGTCGGTTCATCGTGCAGGCAGTCGTCCTGCGCTGCGCTTGCCAGTTCGTGGTCTCCACTCGAGAACCTTTCTGCTTCATCGGCCGTCAGTTCTTCGAGCTATCCTGCCCATTGCCACTTCAGCTTGCTAATCCGTTGAGCTATGTCAGTGACCTTCGTTCTTGTGACCTTTGTCATTGTGTTCACCTACTATTTGTAAATCTACTCTTAGGGTGCCCTCAGTTGGATGTCGCTTAGACCTTGCCCGGATTCTTAGAAGTTAATTTTATAAGTGCCACCTTTAAGGCATCTTACAATAATATGTACTGTGTCAAATAATTTAACATTGTTTTTAGCTACTTAAGTGATATTTTTGTTAGATATAGTCTACAAGTACAAGTGTATGTAAATATCTAAGTGCTGAATAAATTGCACTATTTCACCAATTCCATTTCAAGCGGCCGTAGCCCAATGGCTAGGGCGTCTGACTTGTGCCCCACCCATTGCACTACCGACGTGAACCCACTCGTAACACAAGCGTTTTAGCTTAGCACGAGGGGTTAACAAGACTACTAGAAGAATGCAAAACTGCTAGAAATGTATAAAAAAATAAATTGGCTTGCCATACTTGATTAAGGCGATATCCATCAAATGACCAGCCGAGGTATGTAAAGAGGAATTATGAACGTTAACGAGCTGTCAAAGTGAAAGTTTCCCTTAAAAACAACAAAACGAACCCATATAACTGACAGATTAAAAACGAATTCGCATCCTCGTAAAACAGGAACAACAAAAAATTCCTTTTCAAAAACCAATACACCGCGTTTGAAAGGAACAAATAACATATTTTCGCTATAACACTTTCATCTGCACAACATACCGCTGAAAAATCTACCGATATCCATACAAAAATTTCCATACAAAATATCTATGCGTCCAATTCATTCTATGACTTGGTATATCTATGATATTGTTTCTAAAACATTTGTATGTTGCGCTCTACAAATATTATAAACGCTAAAGTTTGTATGGAGAGATGGATGGTTATTCATTACTCTTTCTAGCAAAAAATATTGGGCTCATTTCGATAATATGTTGCATACTGATATTATAAAAAGGAAATAATTGATGATTTGTTTTGTTTGCAATAAAAACTCTTTCACCATTAAAAAGCTACGTTAATGAGGAGTAACACAGGCTATATCCTAATAATATTATAAACGCGATAGTTTGTAAGTATGGATGGATGGATGTTTGTTACTCTTTCACGCCAAAACTACAGAATGGAATTGGCTGAAATTTTGCACCGGGATAGGTTATACGCTGGATTAACACATATGCTCAAAATTAAAACATCACGCTCCGACCTACTGGAGCAGAATAACGCAGGTAAAACCGCGGGGCGCAGCTAGTATAATAATAAAGTTCCCACGAGACCGGGAGCTATGCGGGTGAAACCGCGCGTGGTACATACAAATCCGTAAAAACGGGCTATTGAAGACAAAGAGAGTCCTTAATAGCCCATTTTTAAGTCCACTGCTGAACATGGGCTTTCACTTTACAGTCGTTAGCTAGCGTGGTGGCTATTAACATAACTACGCGTGGCAGATGGATTTGTGATCGCAGTTAGAAGATAGATGCTGCTGTCCATCCATCGAATATCTCCTTTAGTTGCTTATTACGATACCCATAGGAAAAAATGGGGAGGCCTTTTCAAAGCCGGAAATCTCATCGAAAGTTAAGCATAATGAATGCCCCTTCATTTGAAGTTAATGTGAAGACTATTGTATATTCTAGTTTTTCAGTGTAAGAACCTTATGAGCAAAAATAACGATTTTTTATGGGAGTGGTGGGAATGTGGGAGGGCCCAAGTTCCCACCACTGCAACTCCTGTAAGCCAGGATCAACAGTGTCACAAACTAAAATAATAAGACTAATCTTGAGGACTAAAATAAAAAAAACATAAGTAGTCTTGAGGCATACTTTACAACTAGAGAAGCCAGTTGTCAAGCACCACGGACGGGTAATAAATTACGGGGCCTACACGTGAGCTGTTATTTTTGATTCCAGTACCAAGTAGGCAAAAGCGTCTACAAGCACGGAAATTCTGTTCGGACGCCACAAGATCCATATAACCAGAAATAAAGATGTTTATTATTATCATGATTATATATACATAATTACCTATTGATATCTTATAGAAAAATAGACTAGTGTAAATTGAGATTTATTTTCCACCCGAAATCCTATGACCACACCTGCCTCAAATCCCAGTGGTGGTGACCTGCAGTTTGAGAGCCGATATATCCGATATTCATGGGCGGACGATAGCCGACAATGTAAGTTTTTGTCGTTTTTAGTTATCATCGGTTTGTTTTCTATTCGTTTTAGGACACCTGTTGCTTCTCTTACATTAGTTAGATCCTAAAAAAAATTATATACTACTAGCTTGCCCGACAGACGTTGTCCTGTCTTAACTAAAACTTTATATTGAATTGAACTTCACTACATAGTATAAAACAAAGTCGCTTTCTCTGTCCCTATACGCCTATGTATGCTTAAATCTTTAAAACTACGCAACGGATTTTGATGGGGTTTTTTTTAATAGATAGAGTGATTCAAGGGGAAGGTTTATATGTATAATACATTAGCATTGCACCAGTGCGGGTCGTGCCGGGGCGGGTCGCTAGTTTAATATAAAGAGTGATAGGACTGAACTAACCGTGATGTGCACTAAGAGCAGCACGCATTCTGACAATTTTATGTTAAACACCATAAGATTACATAAAAAATGTTTATATTGACAAAAGCGCTGGTTACATTAAAACATTCAATATGGTGGTTAAAGATTCTTAAATTTTCTAAAATATTTTTTTCTTTCATAAAAATGATCTCCTGACAATCACAAAAACAACAAAAAAGAATTAGCGAAATCGGTTCTGCTGTTCTCGAGATTTGCGCTTAGCAACACATTCAGCAATTCATTTTTATATTCTAGATTGTTGTACAATTTCAAAATGATAACAATTCAATATATATTATATTTATTATTAGTATAATGAGGATCAGACAGCCTTGTAGTTTCCGGTAGCCGTGTGATTTCAGTTTAGAATACCACCCCATATCTTCCCATGGGTGTCCTAAGAGGCGAATAAGGACATACACCTAATCGATGGGCAGCAGCATCTATCAGCTCAAAGTTACTCTCATCT
The DNA here is from genome assembly GCA_947037095.2 of Nycteola revayana. Lineage (NCBI taxonomy): Eukaryota > Metazoa > Arthropoda > Insecta > Lepidoptera > Nolidae > Nycteola > Nycteola revayana. The sequence goes on along the minus strand of OX344851.2, from coordinate 13,166,414 downwards.
TACTGCGATCACCAATCCGCCAAGCGTGGTGATTATGGCAATATTCCTCAACCACCCTGGCTTGCCAAGGTCTGTTAAAGACGAAGGCCAAGGTAGTGGAAGTAAACAGGTTGATAAAGAAGAAGGAGGAAGCAGCATTTACCTTATACCGTCAAAATCTCTTAATAAAATAAAGCCTATGTTACTGAACGATTCCTGAAAATAGGTTCACTGCGGAGCATTAGAGTACAATTTTTTAAGCGCACCATTTATTAAGGCTGGAGCTCTGCTCGCCTTTATGCCCGGTGAAGTAAGAAAAGCGTCGTGGCTAAGGTAAGTCCTTCCGAAAGAAAAGAAAAGAGCATTAGCGTTCCCCTAAATACTTTTAGAATTGATGTTTCAGCAATTAACCCCACAAATGTGTGCCTAACATTCCTAAGCTTAGTGCTAAATATTGTTGAGGAATACTATTGTAAACTGCAAAGTGCAACAATTAACACCAACAAATATCTGTCCCCCCGTTAAGTGTAAACTTCATAACTAAGTTGAGCGAATTTGGTTCAATTTCACTAAGTTTGTAAACCTCTTATGTAATCTTATTTGCTACTTGTATATCGTGTTGGGATTTAGAAATGTTTACGTATGTTTAAGTAGATAGTTACAGATGTCTGACGTGCATCACAATGGTTAGGGTTATGCGTATAGAGAGACGATACGTCAGATGACGTCACGAATCCTATATCGCGCAATAGAAGTTTGCACGCCACTTTGGAGTATATACAAGTTCTTAAAAGATGTGCCGTACATTACAGTGTAATGTTGGCGCGGCGCGTATGTGCTGTAATTATCATGCATACATAGTTTGTATATTGTCAAATATGTCTTGACAATTATGCATGTACTTGCTTTCCCCGCGCGGTTTCAGTCTTATTATTATATATTATATGTCACCGAAAAATTATAATAATTATTATTATATCAGCCCATAGTGTCCCAGTACTGGGCAAAGGCCTCCCTCCACTCTTTCCACCGAAAAATAATACGACTCATAAGTTGGTCAGCTTCCGTGCCACTCATAACTTTTCATGTCCATTTTAAAAAGAAACCACGATTTTATTTAAGATTACTAGCGTCGTTTTTGCAAACTACTAGTATTCTTGTTAACCCCTCGTGCTAAGCCAAACAGCTTGTGTTACAAGTGGGCTCACGTTGGTAGTGCAATGGGTAGGGATTCTGATCTTGACAACAAGATCAGAAGTCCGACGCCCTAACCACACCAACCGGTCGCTTCGTTTTACCTTGAGTCAGAACCAGACCCCCAACATTTTACGCCAAAAGTAACGAAATCACAACAAGCTTTTCAAAAATGATCCATTAAGCCAATGCAGTAAAATAACAGATTCTGTTGACAATTTAATGAAATTTTAACGAACCAAAATGATTTCAGTATCCCAAATTGCAAGAAAAAAAGCAACCCAATTTAATAGTGTCACTTTAATACAAACATCGCGGTTTTTAAATTAAATTGATCCGCTTAAAACCGCCTGTCAAAATAAAAACATCGGAAATTCATTACCGCAATCTGTTTACCAGAATACAACGTAATGTTTTAAATATTACCGACACTTTTGAGGCAAGCATCACTAAGTACTGACGGAGATTATAGACCTTTTGAGTTATAGACATTGCTTTTGTCTTTGTTTTTTTTTTAATTGGGACTAATCCCACCCATATTCCTACCATTGCAATTGCTATAAACCGGGATCAATGAAAATGACTCTTACTGTTGGCCTGCATCATCCCACTGCTGGGCAAAGGCCTCTCCCCAGTGGCCTACTTAAGCCCTAGATCGAAAGAGCTTCAAGATCAACAAAAATACTGTCAGAAAAAAATATCGAATAATCACATAAGTCTCGGAGGTCGTGGGTTCGATCCCCATGACGTACAAGGAATCTTTGAATTGAATATAAGGTTCTGGAGAGACTATCCTCCATGCCTCATCATCTCCATCATCTTTTGCAATTGTATACCAGGAACCGGCAGCAGCATTTTTCTATGTGAATTATCTATACTAATATTATAAAGAGGAAAGATTTGTTTGTTTGGCTCAAAAAGTACAGGACCGATTTTTAAAATTCTTTCACCATTTGAATGCTACATTATCACTTATTAATATAGGCTATATTTAATTATGAAGATCCCACGGGAAAGGGAGTTACGCGGGTGAAACCGCGCACGGGATGCTAGTTATATAATACTGCGCCTACCAACCCGCCTGCGTGGTGCGTGGTGACTAGTGCAAACCCCTCTTTAGAGGAGAAACCAAAGTTCGGTTTCATGTAAGCGGAGTGATAAAGTAATTTGATAAAAGCATCACAAGTCGTATAAAATTCAGAGCCATTTGTAAACATCCATCACCGATACTAGACACATTTAGCTATGACCAGATTTGTCTTTGCAAAACATATTTATCGTGAATCTAGTTATTTTCAAGTAATCCCGATAATGTGTGTGTTATAGTGCATGTGACTTTATAAATGGATATTGCTTTTTTATTTATCACTATCAATGTATAACAAATTGATATTTTTAGATAACAATGTAGGTATTGTTTCAAAATTGAGTTTTATTTTTTTACAAAATCGGCAGTATTATTTATTATTTACAATCTTATATAACATGAATAAAATACATAATATACAATTAAAAGTAGCAAATTTAAAAATAAAACTAACTTATAAAATACTACTATTATAAATCTATTCTACTTGGCAAGGTTCCCAGAATGCTGGCAGCATTACCCCGTTGAATGGCAATGCTTACCTTGCTTGCTGCGCAAAGTGCACGAGAAATTGAGATTAGTAAGTTGCATTTTAGGTATAGCCCCTAATGCCTTAACCAATAAGGCTACGGTAGAACCCTACCAATAATCAAAATTTATCAATCTCTTTTAGAACACGTCTCTAAGGAGACGTTAGTGCCATTTATCAGTAATGATCAACATTACTACGACAAATATCTCCAAAGTTGCATTTGGAAGCAAATATTTAGTAAGTGGTTAACTATTGCGTAAAGTATTCAAAAAGAATTATGCTATACTTATCTATATTAATTTTGACAACTTCCGTAACGTAGCGGTGTTTCGCTCGCTTTAAAATCTCGGAGGGTTCGATCCCCACGCCGGACTGAAAATCTGTGTGTGAATTATAAGATCTCTTTCTGGGTCTGGTTTGTTGAGGGACCCGATTGTTATAACATCATCTATAATTATTCTATATCAAGGAAGAAGCGTTTCCTTGTGTGGTACAACAATACAGCGGTCACCAACCCGTCTGCCATAGCAATTCCCTCCCTCGGGAGGAGGCCCATGTTCAGCAGTGGACGTTATAGTAAGTTGATGATGATGATTAACATTAGATTGAGTAACGATTTGTATGTTTAGATTTGATTACATTTCAGATCTTAATTTACGCTCGCGGTATGACCCGCCTAGCTCTTGTTAACGTGGAAACTTCATAATTAAATATAGCCTTTGGTACTTCTGGATAACATAGATTTCTAATAGTAAAAGATTTTTTGAAATCGGTCCACTAGTTCCGGAGCCTTTTCAATGCAAACAAACGAACAATCGAATAATATTTTTATCTTCATATATTATTTCGTCCCAAATTTTGTTCGAAGTGGGGCTTCATGGGGATTCTTACTTCGTATCGTCCGTCTTCTAGTCGTTAGTGTGTCAATGTATAATTTCTCGCAGTATTCCTCTTCGAAAGTCGGAGACTTGCTGTCTGATGTGCTCACTTCAGCTTTCCAAAAGCGAGAGATGTCGTCATTGTCTACTACGACATGACAGTTGAGCGTGTTCGTGTTCCCAACTAATACCCATCCAAGCTTGGTTTGTTGTGCTATAGGTGCGTGTATGTTTCTTCGAAGGATGCTGCTCATGACTATGTCGCCATATGGAGTATATGGCGACTTAGTCATGAGCAGCATCCAGTAAAATATCAATTGGCCTTGATAAATTATATTGTGGGTCGGCCAGGTTAATATTCTTTATATGAGGCCAGTCTTGTTTCTGTTACGATAAAAAAAGATAGAGATTTATATTCAAGTAATTTATATCTATTACGGATGTATTATGTGTCTATTGTAATTTTTTTTAAGAAATCCTAATAAATAAAGCTTACAATTTACCACCCAATTTATTCTCTATATGAGTGTCGCAAGAGGCGCCTAATATACAAAGTAATGACTTATGGACAAACAGATTGAATGAAAGAATTTTTAAATGATGTAAAATGAACGATTTTCGATAAAATTTGCCACACAATAGGCAAAGCAAATCACACGTGAGTGAACAACTAAATGTAATTTTAGAATCATATAACTTACAATTACCACTGTCACTCACTTTATTTATCTGTAAAGCGACAGAAAGAGAACACCTGATTCGCATGTCAATTATATCAAATATGCCATTTTGGATTTATTCTTTAAAATAAAATATAAAATTCACGGATAGATTTACGGAAAGGTGAGAAATAAATTGCAAGTAAATTGAGAGTTTTATTTAATAAAAACGGAAAAGTAAATAATAGTTACGAAAGTGACCAATTTTTATTGAGATACAATGCAATGCAATTTTGTACGAACGATTTGGTTCACGAATGTAAATTTATAAACCAGTTTTTTATTTTTATTTCTTTCTTGATATACTTATCGTCACGCTTTTCTCCCATTGGGGTAGACAGAGACAGAGGACCGCCAGGTAGCGTTCCACTTTCCTCAGTCTCAATCCTGGCACACCTCTTTCGCTTTTTCCACATTCATCAGTCTCTTCGTGCCTGGTCACCGGTTATGGTTACTTTTAATTTTGACAAATTAAGCTATACTTTGAAGTCCAATATAGTTATAAATAGACTGCAAGTTTTAAATATTGTATTCTACAGAAAATATTAAAATTACATCGAACTTGTGCCCGTACTGCAAGGCACTAGGGCTCATTTTGCCGTTTACACTCCATTAAACATATTCTAAATATCTTCAATGCACAGAATTTTGACCGTCACCAGTATTATTATATGCGTACAGAGAAGAAGATAAATATAAAAATAGAACTCGTAACACCCTCCACTTTTCAACTGTGAATATTAGGATGCAGCCAATATCGCATCGAGACACAGTCCACCATATTTGCTAGGATTCAATCTATAAATGGTATCGCTATCCGAGTATATTGGATGATCTTTTTCATCAAACGTCAAACCAAATGTTGGTTCCACATTTGCAATATTCTTCACTTTATGCAGAGGTTTATCTTCAAGAAAAATACCATTACTAGCACAAAAATACACGTCTCCATAATTATCTTCGGCTATCTGTCTTATTTGTAACTCATCACTCAAAACTATAGTTTGACGACTCACTCGTTCAGTTTTATAAAGCGCCGTCTTATTAGAAAAATAAACATCTAAATGTTTCGATATGAAGAAGTGGTCGATCTCTATGTAGTAAGCCTCTGCCACTTTGACAAACCTATCACCTTGGTACACAAAAAGTTTCTGCGTCGGATATTCAATATAGTAGAAATTTTTGCGCACAAATATAGACCAGATTGATTTGCCTTCTTCAGCGAAAAATTCAGCGCGTTTTGTTAGAAAATTGTATTTGTATATTCCGTCATGGCCGCCAAAATAAATATCGTCGTTGCCAACGTCGTAGCCTATGGCATAGCCGCCGGAAACGCCGTTTATATTTCTGCAAGACCTTTTATTTATGTTACACGCTATAATACCGAAATCTACTTGAGTTCCGCTGCGTATTGTGTGACTGAAAAATAGGACGCCTGAAAACCTGTGGATAAAAATGTTTTTCAAATGTTGTGTTTGGTATTTTATGGGGTTTACGTTTAAGTTTCTTTTGGGGATAGTGCACATTTTTAAAACAACATTCACTAAAGCTTAATAAATCACTCTGTCACGTAGGATGTTACGTTTGCTTTAATTTGATTGTGCCACAAAAAATTGATATAATTCAAAGCAAAGATCTATTGACTCATTAAAAAAGTGTCTCATTTGGTTTTATGCCACTATCTAATAAACGCTGCGTAAATGTTCATGACAACGTACAGCGCTCCGAGACACACTTTAACCATGAGTGCCTCAAACAAATCCATATTAATAAAAAAAATCGAAATAGATGGCATAGTTTGTAGAAAGGCATGGAAATCTGGTGAAGGGCAAATTCTGTACATTGCCCATATTTTGTTTTTTTAACATATGGCAGTTTATTTCGATACTTAATCTATATCTTTGGTCCCTGTAGATTTCGTTTTTTTGCCACAAGCATTGCCATCCCTTTTCATCCTCTCAGGGGTGGAGTTTAAAGAAATCCTTTCTAATAAGATTCCAACGTCGTATAGAAAAGAAAATACATCTTCCACGTTTCGGTTCCCCGAAAACGGCTCTGAATGACTGGCTGAACCGTCAGTCAGTCATACAAAACAAAGCGATTTGACGATGACTCTTAAAAAAATAACACTATAACTTATATACTCACTTATGCATGAACAAATTATATGGCCGTCCCAAATTCTGAAACAATACTTCTTTGTCATAGTACACACCATGGAATATCACACCATCGCATTTGATCATGTTACTAGTATTATATGAAGCCATTACTTGGGCTAAAGATAACAGGAACAACCGAAACATCTTCCTGAAACAATAAACCGATTAAATTTTATTTGGTCAACAAAAATAATAAGTTTTCGTATATAAATGTGGAATAAGGGCCAATTTTATTAAAAGTTATCAGAGGAATTAATTTTAAATTTGATAGCAATCATATTATTCATATTCCTACGCCATACAAAACAAATGTGAAATTGACTACTCACATTATTGAAATATCAGCCCTAAGTAAAATTACCTTAATACATGTTTATTGACAAAGGAGTCCAAATGCAAGGACAGTTATACACTATTGCAAATGTATGAATAAAAAAAATCTGACACGATAGTAACTGGTTCTTGACAGTATATTTGGTTTAAAAAAAAAACACCATAATTCTTTAAAAATCGCACACAAGAACAAATTATACGCTGAACAGTAATTTAAATATTAGTTTTTCATAGAGAATACCTTCTAATTTCCATTATGTAAATGAATAATATCTGGAATGCAGTATCTTACTATTAAGCACCGTCTTACAGTGTGTTCACTGTTACCCACTCATGTGTGGCGCGCTGTTATTATTTTATTCTAAATGTTTATTGTAAACAAGTAAAACAAATACAGTTTTGTTTCCAATATGCATATTATGTTATATTTATAACTTCATTTACACAACAACGCGTCCACTGGTAACATGATAGGAATAAAATCTTTAACCAACCGCATTAATTTTTTTTCGGTCTATATTATATAGTTAGCCACAAGGCTATTGCTACTTGGACATAAAGGCAAGCAGAGCAGAGCAGAGAGAGACATATGAAATGGTTGGTATAAGGTTTGAACTAAGGTTTTAACGCTGCAAAGTTGCACTAAAAACAAATATTAGGAACATGGGCGATGTTTCGATTGTTCCTAATATTTGTTTTTGAAATGATAAACCAATAAAATTTTATTCCATAATCATCATCATAAGCTCGTCAGCAACGTCCACTGCTGAACATGGGCCTCCTCCCGAGGAAGGGTATTTGCCATAGTCACCACGCTTGGCAGGCTGGTTGGTGACCGCAGTATCATGTTGTACCACACAAGGAAACGCTGCTGCCCGTTCCTTGATATACGATTATTATAAATTATGTTATAACAATCGGGACCAACAGCTTTACGTGTTTTCCGAGGCACGGAGGGTAGTCCCTCAACCAATCAGACCCGGAACGAAATCTTAAAATCTACACAAAGATTTCTTGTCCGGAGTAGGGATCGAACCCACGACCTCCAAGATTTACGGATTACGGAGGTTGTCAATTGTCGCATTGTCAAATTTTATTTGGTGTACGTTAAATTTAACATATTACAAAAATAATTAATATTTCATATAAATAAGGGTTAATTTTAAAAAGAATTAAGTTAAATTTTGCAAGAATTTTCATTTCCTTTTTTGAATGCTGCCAGCATGCTGGGAACCTTGACAAGTAGATAGATTTAGAACAGTAGTATTTTATAAGTTAGTTTTATTTTGAACTAGCTTCCCGCGCGCGGTTTCACCCGCGTAACTCCCGTTCCCGTGGGAAATTCATAATAAAATATAGCCTATGTTCTTTCTCGGGCTCTAGACTATATCTGTACCAAATTTCATTTAAATCGCTTCAGTAGTTAAGGCGTGTTTGCTTAACAGACAGACAGACAGACAGAGTTACTTTCACATTTATAATATTAAGTAAGGAATAGCTACTTTTAGTTGTATATAATGTAATTGATTAGTTAATGTAAAATGTTACTTAATAAATTAGAAGAACATAAAATGTCTACCAGTTTCTTTTCAGAACAAAATAGCATACTTAAGCAAGACACGTAACGTAACAAAGAATCTACTAAACCCATTATTTTCTCAAGAATCAAGACCATTTATCTCACTGGGTGTAACCAAAATAATGATTTTAGTAGTCCAACGAATCCGCGGTACCTAACACAATTAGATGCCCACTCGAGCAAAAATTTTAATATAAACAAATTCACCTGTGTGAACACAGTATGTGGTTTTCGGTACGTTGAAGCGGTTGAGTTTTCATTCCGTATGGATACACAACAGTAATTTGTTTGCGTATGTTATTAAAATGTTTTATGTGGAGGAAATCCGTTGAGTGATCCGGCTATGGATTTTAGAATGGATTATCTGTGAATTATACTCCTTTGTACTAATATTCGCCTCGGTGGTTATGAATGAGTGTGAAAATCTGAAAATTTAAACGTTTATCGTCCAGTTCGCGTGGGGAGGTTTGCGATCTTTATATGCTTTGATCAATTATATTACGGAAGCTTTAATATAACGGGTACTTTAATATCCGTACGTAATCTTCCAACCCATGCAACAGCTCGACTTAGTCCACTGCTAGCCTTAGGCCACTCTCAGGCTTGCGTCTTAAACTTAGATTCTAACATACAAAGGTTGTGAATGGACAACGTTTTAAATAGAGACTAATTTAAAATGTTGTCCATATATACTTTAAGTATCAAGTCTCCGACGCAAATTGGATCCCCCATCAAATCCAGGTCAGCGTCTTAAATATATCTTCCAGTGCATATGAAGAGTTTGAAGAATATGATCAACTTTTATCTCTCACCACTGTTCAGCATAACTCGTACATATTCCAAATTCGTATTTTTCCAATCCACCACCCATCTTTTCAACCTCCAATTGTACATGTCATCCTTTTATGAAACTTCCATCATCAATTTAACATTTCTTTTGTCTAATGGGATCCGTTTCACTTTGAACAATATAATGTATGTGATTGTTCAAAGTGGTTTGTCTGTTTTTGAGAACCGAAGTTTTTAGGCGATGAGTGGTTTTGCATTTTGGTGGATATTTATTTTGGTGGATGTTTAAGTGTTTTGATTTGTTGTGAGTTATTTTGAGATACCTATCTTACAGGAAATTGTGTTTTATTCTAGCCAATACATTTCAACAAGAATAAAATAATACGAGTAGGTAGCCGGAAAAGAAAGCCGAAAAGGGGTCGGATTGCTTCGTGCGTACCCGGCTCCCGCCAACAATGGATCGAAGAAGTGTCCGGGGCGTTTTAGTGGTATAGGGTCCTCGCCTCGTGGTATGAGTAAAGCATACCACCGCTATGGAGACAGCGAGTCCCACATATCCCGCCGCCAGCGCGCGGATACGCTGCAGAGGCAATGGAAATGCGTAAATGCATTTTCCTCCGGACAACAAAAAAAAGGTATTTGAGCAGACTATTGTAATATACTATGAAAGTATCATTGGTGGTAGGTTCAACGTTATCTGGATGTTTATCATAACACCCTGCAAATATGACTTTTTTCTACGTTTTATTTAAGCTATAGTTGTTGGCCCAAGCTGTCAATAATCATTAACAATATCATTCAATCATGAGGCGATGTAGTAAAGTGGAGTATTTCACTGTCCATGTCACCATAGTGTTTTTGTTATCTTACAATCATTCATATCCAACATTAGATCACGCTGCTTTTGACAGACCTTGGCAATTTATGTTCGTTGGGGGATAATCACCACATTAGCTGTATATAGTCCGGTCAATCCAGACCAAGAAATGAGCGTGAAGGTGCATAAAATCGAATTATTCCGGTTGGATACCCCGTATTTGATACCCTGGGTGATCCATTTTGTTTTATAATATTTACTATGCCGGTCTGATCCACCGTGCAGGGTATCAAAAATAAATTTAAATATTTTATTCCGGTTGGATACCCTAGTTATCTATGAACAGATTTTTGGTACAGTTAGTAACAAAACACATTGCAATGGAAACGTTTTGGCCAAGTCAACCGCAACCGGTTTAAACATGTTTTAAAAATTATGTTTTTAAAATTAAAAACCTGAAAAAATATGGGCGTGCATTGTGTTAAGTACATTGATTTCGCTCGGCCAACGATTCCGAAGTAGCCAATCAGTGACAGTGACGAGTGAAGTTTTGTCGACTTTGAGAAATAGTCTAGTCAACAAGTGCCTTTTTGGTCAACTTTTTTCAGCAGTCTCCGAAAATTATGATTGAGGTGTCATTCGATTCGGAATGGTATCTAGATGATTTTTGAAAAAAATTAAGTTCCGCTTGCAAACATTGCAAAAGTTATTAACAAATAACTAAAAAAAAAGGGGGGGTTTAGTTTTTTGCAAATATCTCAAAAACTAATAAAGATTTTTCAAATTTGAAAAAAGATTCAAAAAGAGGAAGAAATTTCCTAAAAAAAAGTCTTGACTCCCGGAATCGTAGAACCAATATTTCTTATTTTCCCAGAGGGTTGAAAATACGCCCGAAAACGGGTTCTCCGGCTTGCGCAAGCCACGCCCCCTTCGGATTGGAAGATTCGTTGACACTTGGTGTGCCTACAATCAACGCCATCGCACAACTAATGCTGTGGAATCCTGGCATAAAAAGCTCAATAGCAGTCTGCCAAAAAACCCAAACTTATATCAGCTTTTGAAAGCTTTAAAAGACGACGCAAATTTGCAAATGTCAATATTCACAGTGTTGAATTGCCAAACTCAAAACGACGGCTAACAAAAGAAATTGTAACCGATAAGTGGTACCAACATGTAACTGATCAACTTCTCATTGGGAAAATTACAGTCGGTCACTGTCTGGAAAAATTTAGACTATAAGAAAGTTGTCCAAATTAAAGGAGAAAATTACGTTATTAGTTATTCGATCAATCTACTCAATTATTTTAATTGATTATTTTTATTTTATTTGTGTCAAAAATTAAATATATAAGAGTTAAATTAAAAACATGACGTCTTTCATTTAACTCTTTATAATATATAAATAATTTAATTTAGCTTTACTCTAAATTTTATTTAACATAACCTGAAGTTCCAGAACTTCAGGTTATGTTTTTGTTATCTGTCCAAATCAAAAGAGCCAATGTCGATTGTCTGTAATGATTTTATATCGTAATATTAAGTTCTAATTTAGTTATTTAATTATAATTGTCAAAAACTTTATTTTTTATGGTCTGTCGGAATAAAAAGATCAAATTTCTGATTGTCTGTGATGCTTTTCAGTTGTAATTTTAAGTTCTGTTTTTGTTATGTACTTAATTAAGATGGTCAAAATCTTTTATAATTATTAAGGTTTGTCCAAGCAGAAAGTCGATAAGTCTGATTATCTGTGATGACTTTAAAATAAAACAAATATTTTTACATCAACAACTGTTTTTCTATTGACTGTACTTGCCTGACAAAAAGACTAAGGGGATCAGACCGGAATGACAAAGTTTACGGTGGATCAATCAGGAATTAAAACATAATAATATTCGACAGGGGATCAGATTAGGGGATCCAACCGGAATAAACCATAAAATCCCAACAATCTGAAGATCATAAATCATGTCAAATCGTTCAAACATAATTATAAATAAAATTTAAAAGTTCCCCATCATTCCCGTGTATGGAAAAATGTTATTCGAGGTCAAAGGTAAAAAAAAAGTCAAAATATATGTTGAACCGTAACTAAACTAAACCTGGGTTTCAGTAGGCCAAAAATTATGAAAATAGAAAGTTTCACTCGACAAAAATGAGTTTCAGCCCCAATTCTGGAATTTGGTATTATAATAGGACTATATAATTCTAAAACAAAGCAACATAATTCAGTGAATGAAAACTTACCGAAACATAAAACATACATATTACTTTTTACACGCAACGCTGGTTGGAAAGAGAAACATAGCTTGTTTATACTAAACGAGGTCCATTCCAACACAACGTCCTGTTTAAATTCACGTCTGTGATTTAAGGTTTGTTGGGGTCCACATAATTTTTCTATTTAATATTTCGTGTCACTTTGACGTGTAGGTCAATTGTATTTATATTAATCTTGCCTTGTGGCAAAGAGCGTGTTTTTGAGTACGTGACTTGATTTTATAAATGACAGAAAAAGAGTTGAAGTTGAATTTTGGAAAATGTTCAGCGCTTAGGACATTGTTTGTTCATTTTAACCTTTTTAGAAATTTAGCGCTTTTGACGTCAAAGTGATGATATCATGAATACTATATAGCGCAATGGAGTTCGCACGCTACGGCTATATATTTTCGTATAAAACGCAAAATGTTAACTCGTCTTATATTTTTGAGTGACACGTTGCAGACATTCACGATACTAACATAATTATGACGGCGGCAAGACGCGCACGGTTGTAATTTATCAATCTTTAGATAACATTTTCATAGCAATAAATACAGAATTTTTACACAAAATATATCTTAATTAAAATTTTCTCCTCTAATATTTTTTAAGAAATGATTAGGAATAGAAAATGTTGCCTAAAAGGTTTCAAAATATCTTGTAATGCTAATTATAGATGATGAAAATAGTGACTTATATTTTAAATATGCTTTCATTTTATTTTTACTCCCGACATGTACACCTATCTTTGTCCAGTCTGGGGATCGTAATCTGAAACACAAGATCTCAGAAACCACTATCATGTTGCACTGGCCAACTCCCAACATCCTTACCAAGGCAAACAAAATAAATCCATATGATTATAGTAGGTAGACACAAAATCATCTGCGGCGAACACTTGTGGAAGCCACTTTTTCCGGGGGGAGTCTCCTAGTCATTAAAACCCCCCCGGTGCTCCCGGCACTCACTTTCAGGCGCCCTCCGGCTGTGCTTACGATGAATATGCCATGGCTCTCCTGGATCAATGAAAAAGGTCCTTATCTCTCCTAGGCTCATTATAAAAAAGATCTTCCTGGCCGGAAGAGGTGGTATGTCCGGTGATCGCGGTCCAATAATTGTTCTTGTAGCCTCAAGTGGCGTGCGAATTTCTATTGCGCGATGTAGGATTCTTGACGTCACCTGTATATTTTCATGCTGCGAGCTCTCTTGGACCATTTAAAAAGGTCCATAAGACCTACGAGAGGCCCAGTATACCTATATATATATACCTTTAGAGACGCACAGACCTCCAGACCCTCCATCGTACAAACAGTAGTCACGTGCTAAGTAAATTCAGATTAAAAAGCCATTAAGCCTTCATTTGACAAGCTCATCAATTTCCAAGGGATATAATCAAAAGACATTAAGAGTAATGTGGTTACACCAAAAATATAACCATGTCGTTATAATGAATGATAATATGCTTCAACCCCTTTCTATTTGTTTGTAGATACTAGTTGTGTTTAACGGTTTCTCTTGAGTTAGGTTAGGTTAGTAGAAGGTGGGGCTGGATTCCTTCGCGTGCCCGGCCACCGCAAACGACGGATCGAAGGAGTGTTCGGGGGATTTTAGTGGTTTAGGGTCCTCTCCTCCTGGTATGAGTAAAGCGGCGTTAGGAATAAGTAAATAAATTTCCACCCGGACAACAAAAAAAAAAGTTATTAGAAGGTCTGCAAATACAAGACAGCGCCTAATTTTTAGACACTTATATCCTAATATTACAAACGCAAAATTGGAACGGATATGCTGAAAGTTTGCAAGTAGATAGTTTATAAGCTGCATTAACATAAAGATTACAAATGATAGTTATGCGGGTAAAACCGCGGGCCGCAGCTTGTATAATTACAACCGTTACTGACTGATCTATCAACACACAGCTAAACTAAACTCATCATTTCAGCCGTTGGACGTCCACTGCTGGACATAGGCCTCACTCATAGATCTCAAGTTGTTGCTGTTAGAAGCGGTCTGCATCCACCGTGATCCCGCGGCCTTAACCAGATCATCCGTCCATCTAGTTGGTGGACGTCCTATGCCACGGTTCCAGATCCGCGGTCTCCATTCGAGAACTTTTCGGCCCCAACGGCCATCTGTTCTCCGTGCTATATGGTCTGCCCATTGCCACTTCAACTGACTAATCCGTTGGACTATGTCCGCGTCCTTCTATGTACCTCCTCATTATCGATACGATCTCGTAGAGAAACCCCGTGCATAGCCCTCTCCACAGCTCGTAGAGCGACTCTGAGTCTGTTCATAAGGCTTATAGTGAAAGACCACGGTTCAGATCCATTTCGGATCCAAACTAAACTGATTGGATTTAAATTTACCACGCAGCCAGTTATTATGACGTTCCATTAAGACAGGATCTCTCAAAATTTACCCCTAAAGGGGATCCAAAGTGGAGCATGTCACGGACAAAAGGCAATATTATGTAGATAAAGTGTAACAGTATCCATACGTTGTAAGACTACCAATGAATTTAAGTGTTAGTTACTATCCACGTCATATTTTGTATACCAACCCTTTCATACCCAAGTGGTCCTTTGATTGTGACAGCTTTGGGTCCGAGAGACCCCTGTTACAACCTTCAACGGGATAAATTGAAATGAAACGTGTTAAGTTGCACATACAGACATACTTTCGCACATTTTCTAACGTATTGAAAAGTGCTTGAAATTCACAAGTTTATTTCGTATAATCTGCATACGAAATAAAATCATTTGGTATAAAAGAGTGCTTCTTTTATACCAAATGATTTTATTTCGTACTGAATGTAATGAATGTTTTCGAGTTTCTTTCAACTGTTCAATGTGTTAGTCTTTGTACAAGTATAGAAAGGCGAGGATACGGACGAATTTTAAATTTATTTAACACTAGCTTCCCGCGCGTGTTTTCACCTGCGTAACTCCCGTTCCCGTGGGAACTTAATAATTAAATATAACCTATGTTATCCGGGGATAGTATTACTTCCCAGCGGTGACAGATTTTTTTAAATAAGTTAATTAGTTTCAGAGCCTTTCGATACAAACAATCAAACAATCAAATCTTTCCTCTTAATAAATATTAGTATAGAGATTTTATTGGCATTTCTCAAAGTATTGTCGCCTCTTAAGACTACGCGGTTTCGGCCACCTAGCCAAATAAAAAAGAACTTCATTTTGCATTTCTAATTTTACTAACTTCCCGCGTGCGGTTTGACCCATGTTGCTTCCATTCCCATAAAAAAATCATAATTAAATATAACCTAAAGCCTTCCTCGATAGATGAGCTATCTAACACTGAAATCATTTTTCAAATCGGACCAGTAGTTTCTGAGATTAACGTGTTGAAACAAAGAAACTCTTCAGCTTTATATAGTAGTATAAATATAGATATTTATTATTAAGACAACCTCCGTAGCGTAGCGGTAATTGGCTCGCTTTAAATCTCGGAGGTCGTTGGTTCAATCCCCACACCGGACAAGAAATCTTTGTGTAAATTTTTAGATTTCTTTCCGGGTTTCGTTGGTTGTGGGACTACCCTCCGTGCCTCGGAAAGCAAGTAAAGCCGTTAGTCCCGATTGTTATAACATCATCACAAACGAATAAGGGAACGGGCAGCAGCGTTTCCCCTGTGTATTACAACATAATACTGCGGTCACCAATCCACCTCCCAATCGTGGTGACTATGGCAAAAACCCTCCCTCTGGAGGAGGTCCATGTTTAGCAATGGACGTTATACGGGCTGATGATGAAGATAAAACACATTTTAGGCAGTAAAATATAACCCTGATGTTTTTCATAATTTTTACTACAACACGTACTCGAATGTACTAAAAATAATAATAAATGACATACTTTTATCTTACTAAAGGGAACCCCAAATTAATATGAGAACATTACTACGCTTTTACTGTAATCTATCGTGTATGGAGGGAAAAAGGATTTTGAAGTTTCGCGCTCGTAACATACAAACACACATTTGTTAAATAAATTGGTTAGAGCGGTGCGGACGTCGATGAATTATGTCGATGTTTCCAGCAAACCATATTCAGAGTGTGATTTGTGGTGAATGGGGAACAGTGTAAACAACAGACATATTTTTATGAATTTAATCTTCATAAGGCGGATTAAAGACCAAGAAGCATTATCTCCCTGTCAACCTTCGGGTTAAAATGACAAGTTTAAGCGGTGCAAACATAGACTAAGCGATAAAATTCAGAGAGATAGAAGTAATTTAAATATTGATACTTACATCAACATATATACCTACATACAGAAATAGATATACACATTTATAAATATTAAAGAATACTCTATAATATTATTTAAATTAAGCGGCCGTAGCCCAATAGCTAGGACGTTGGACTTGTAATCTTGTGGTCACAGGTTTTATCCCCACCCATTGCACTAACGACGTGAACCCACTCGTAACAAAGCATTTTAGCTTAGCACTGGGGGTTAACAAGAATACTAGTAGACTACGAAACTGTGTTAGTAATCTTTTAATATATATATATATTTTTATCGACCTATTTCTATCCTACCTTTCCTCTCCAAGGTACTTGAGTCCTGTGCCCACAAGCAGCTCACAGATTTTGTACTGGCAAACTCACTAATAAGTCCTTTACAATCTGGATTTAGGCCAGGACACAGTACTACCACCGCACTCCTTAAAGTGACTGGTGATATTAGGGCAGGCATGGAAGATACCAAACTAACAGTCATGGTTTTGGTTGACTTTTCAAATGCTTTTAATACCATCAGTCACAAAATCCTTCTTTCTATCCTATCCTATCTCATGATTTCTGAAGAGGCGCTGGAGTGGTTTACTTCTTATCTTCAGGGGCGCCAGCAGTCCGTACGTGTTGGTGAAATCTCATCAAATTGGTGTGATCTGGATACTGGTGTCCCTCAAGGCGGCATTCTATCTCCTCTTTTATTTTCTATTTTTATAAACCTCCTAACAAATCATCTTCAGTGTGCGTATCATCTTTATGCCGATGATCTTCAGTTGTACGCTCAGGCAAGTATTGACAGTCTGCCTGAAGTGATTGCTAAGCTGAATCAAGATCTAAACGTAATTAAAAGTTGGTCTGATAGGTTTGGTCTTTTTGTAAATCCTAGCAAATGTCAGGCGATTATTGTTGGTAGCTCGCGCCTGATCAGTAGGATCAATTTAGATTTACTGCCCCAAATTATGTTTAATAACTCAGCAATTCCATTCAGCCAAAATGTTAAAAATCTGGGTTTGCACATAGATTCTACGCTGAATTGGCAGATGCAGACTGTCAAGGCAAGCCAGAGGGTCACTAACATATTGCGTTATCTCTATCGTCTTAAGAATTTCCTTCCATCCAAAACCAAATTAATGCTCGTGCAGACTTTAATCCTTCCCATCATTGACTATGGTGATGTGTGCTACTTTGACCTGAATGCAGATCTACTCAATAAACTTGACCGCATTCTGAATAACTGCATTCGATTCATTTTCAATCTTCGTAAATATGATCACGTTAGTTTATATCGAACTCAACTACGCTGGTTGCCAATACGGCAGCGTAGAACACTTAGGGCACTTTGCACTCTTTTTTCTTTATTAGATTCTCCCTACTCTCCGGCTTATCTTTCTTCTAACTTTCAATACCTTCATTCAAGTCACAATAAAAATCTCCGATCGTCTCACAACCGCTTACTTGAATGTCCATCCCATCGTTCCAGCTTTATGCACTCTTCCTTCTTTGTTAAACCCATTCTTTTGTGGAACGATCTTCCGCTCGAAATCAGGATGGCAAAGACTCGGTATGATTTTAAAAAGAAAACCCGAGAACATTTGATTAAATCGTTGGCAGAATCGCATTAGTCCACTTGCTACTAAGTGTTGTAATATTTGTTATATGTATGTATGTATTTATGTAACTATCTAATATATAGTAGTTTGTTCATTGAATTATTTGTGTATTCTATGTCATTCATTATTTTATAATGTAGGTATGTACTTATTTCTTTTATTTATCTCACTTCTTGTCTTTAAAGTGCACCTTCCTTGTTATTCTCTGCATCACCCTAAGGTTGACTGGTAGAGAATGCCTTTGGCATTAAGTCCGCCTTTGTACCATATTGTGCATAAAGTTTTTAAATAAAATAAAATAAAAATAAATATATTTTAATATTTTAGATAAAATATTAATATAGGTATTCTAGGTAATCCTTACTAATATTATAAAGGCGAAAGTTTGTATGTGTGGATGGATGTTTGTAACTCTTTCATGCAAAAACTACTGAATGGATTTGGCTCAAAGTTTGCACGCGGATAGTGTATAAGCTGGATTAACATATAAGCTACAAAGTATCATGTTTCGACCCACTGGAGCAGAGGGACGCGGGTAAAACCGTGGGGCGCAGCTAGTAATTTAATATTCTTAACTAGAACTGCTTAAATTGCAAGAGTAGGTACTAATTCAACAAATACCTAGAATAGATAATAAATTTATAAGACGCTAAAGTTTCTGCACATGTCGTAATTTTTTATTAGAAACCATAGCTGGCTCTATTTGCACTAAACCATATTTATGTCATAAAATGCATCATTCTACTTCCCAATAAAGCCAAATTTTATAGCTAAAGTCGATGACACACTATAGAAGCTATTCACCAAATTTTATTTCTCCGTCACAATTCGTAATAAAAATGCTAACGGTAAAACTTTTATATTTTAAAGTGGCATTGGAAAACTAGATTTTGCAATAAGAATACAATAATGTTATTCCGTTTTACTGCAAACGCATAAAATATCCAATATTTTATAACAAAAGTGGACAGAAAGATTTTTGAATCTTTAACTACTAAAATAATATTACTAAAGAGATTGCGCTGTTGTAGGATTTTATTATGGCCTTACATTGAGCGTGTGAAGGATGAAAACAACGCAGCAATGAGCCTCATTCGCATGTGACACACGGAATGCAAACACCCATTGTGGGGCCAGCCTAGTCCATGTAACGTCCACTGCTGAACAAATGCCACCCCGAGGAAGATTTTGCCATAATCACCATGCTTAACACGCAGGTCGGGAATTCGGCTGGAGCTCGCCTCTATGCCCGGTGAAGTAGCAAAGGCATCCTGGCTAACGACATATATAAAAAAGAACGCAGGATTGCAGAAAATTTCTAGAGAGCATTTGAACGGGCTAATTTCGGGAACTAATGGTCCGATTTGAACAATTCTTTCAGTGTTAGATAGCCCCTATATCGAGGAAGGCTATAGTTTATATCATCACACTGAGTTCAAGAAGAGCGGGGCGCCAATGTAGAATGTTTTTGCGACGGGGGTAAATAATTACTTATGTACACGTTGTACGATTATTTGTGCGTATTTAAGTTATAGTGAACTTACGCAAAAAATCACCTATTTTATTTTATATAACGTTCTCGCGTCTAAGGTTGTTATTTCAAATGTTTTCGTAAAATTTCATAAGATCTCTTTATAAAATTCTTGTTCTTGCATATAGCTTGTATGTACTTTGGAATGTGTATGTATAATACTTATTAAATATTTATATGTAAACAAGTGAGGTGTACAGTGGCGGGGGAACAGAGAGCATCGACTCGCTGCGCACTCGCAGTCAGACCACCGAACGTGTAGCACTATCATATCAGTGATCTTTTGGTTTATTAGTACTTACCTACCTACGTTGTGAACACTACATAACTAAAATTGTTAATTCAAATTTTCAAATTTATACTAAACATTTGTTATTAGATAATACGCTATTTTCGTTTTATGAGACGTAAAGTTGGAAGAATACTTATAGTTTTAGAAGCTACTAGAAGAGGTTATGAAAAGAAATTGAAATAGTTATGTTGAGTACCTATCGTGCATTTTATTGTCAAAGTATAAAATCTAAAGTCTTAACTAATATGATAAAAATATATTTTTAGTCGTAGCAAATACTCAGAAAAATTTTTAGTAGGAGAATCCATCTACATAATTATGCTTACACATTTTACAATAGCATTAAAAATAGTATACCTTTTCTTTTATTTCAATATTTAAAGTACTATGTAGTTTATTTTGCCATATACAATTATCATTGCATTCAGGGATTTTTTTTTGGAACGAAGTTCCTTACGGCAGGCTTTGAGGAGAAAGGGATTTTTGTGTAATACATACAATATTTTGTATGTATTATTTTAATGTAACGTACCGATAGTAATACATCCTACTAATATTAAAAATTATTGTTACTCTTTCAAAAACTATTGAATTTGATGAAACTTTGAACGGGGATCGTTAATAACCTCGATTAACATATAGGCTACAAAAAATTACGCACCGACCCACTGGAGCAGAGTACCGCGGGTAAAACCGCGGGGCGCAGCTAGTTTGGCATAATTTGTCCAGCAAATAGAGGAAACCTCCGTGGCGTAGCGGCATAAGTCTCGCTTTAAGTCTCGGAGGTCGTGGGTTCAATCCCAACATCGGAGCATTGGTGTAAACTTAAAGATATTTTCTGGGCCTGGTTGTTTGAGGGGCTCCGTGCTTAGGAAAGCACGTTAAGCCGTTGTTCCCGATTGTTATATGTATACCGGGGAATGGGCAATAGCGTTTCCCTGTGTATAACAACATAATACGGTCACCAAGCGTGGTGACTATGAATAAACCATCCCTCGGTAGGAAGCCCATTTTCAGCAGGAGACGTTATACGAGCTGATGATGTTAATGAATATGTCCAGCATAGATGGCTTAGACTTAAATAATAATAACAATAAAAATTAAAATCGTTTATTTTCAGACGTCGACAGCCCATAGCGTGTTAGTAATCAGTAAAAGCTAAAAAACTATGTTAGTATGTAACACATGAGTCCTAAATAAAAACACCAATACACAATAAAAATACAGCGAAAGATTGGCTGTCGTGACCAAAAATGGTCGAGATAACTAAAATTTTATCGATACTATAAACATCGACAATTCTCCGCCCTAGTGTAAGTTGCGGCAAACGTTCCTTTTTGGAAGGTGACGTATGTACACAATTTTTATATGTCACAGTATTCTAGTGATAATGTTAAAGTAAATAAATATTCACGGATTTGATTTGTCCTATAATATCATAAACATATTTAAAACATTTCCGTTGTTTTGGATGACCATAGGTATTATAGCATACTTTTTAACCCATCGACGCAAAAACGACGGGGTGTTATAAGTTTGACGTGTTTGTATGTGTGTGTGTGTGTCTGTCTGTCTGTGGTATCGTAGCTACCGAACGGGTTTTCTTGTTTGAAAGGTGAATTAGTCGTGATTGTTCTAAGCTATGTCTGATGAAAATCGGTCCAAAATGGCCGCCGCCACAAAATGGCGGAATATATTTTTTTTAACAACTCCCTCAATATCGATATTAAATTTAAGGTTTTGAATAGTAGAATAGTGTACACTATACTAAACGGGAATGAGGTGTATTAACTAACGAAATAAAATGTAATAAGTCTAAAATATTTATAAAGATGTTTTTTGTATGCTTAGACTTTTAGGTCGGGTTTTTTAAATTTTTAATTTAAGTTTTTTTGTCATGTGAGTACTATGGAACCTGCAGAGTGGGCACTGGCGATTTGTAATAGAGAAAGTTTCGTAGTAAGCTCGGATGGGGTCCGGTCGTCCTCGCAAGGCGCGACACGTTCTATACTTCTGACACGATCCCAGCCTGCGCTGGTTGATTCCAATTATATTTATAATACCTACGCGCCTATCATCGTCAACACTGATAATTTTTTTTAAATGTTATTAATGTTGAAATGTGAACTTATTTATTATTCAAGATTTTTGTTTGTCATTGTCATTGTATTTGACTTACCTATAACAAGTAGGTACGATCGATTCGTCTACATTATCAATAAACGTTTTCATTTTCAATATATGGGTTTTTATAACCTACAACGGGTAAATATAATAAAATATATTTTGGTTTTATACAATAAAAAAATATATTTTTAAACTTTGTTATTATATTATGAATAAATTATATTATATTATATTTATTGTTAACATTACTGTTAACTATGTGTATAATATAATATTATAAGTAAGTATAATAAAATATAATAATCCCGGAGGCGCTCTCTTGCACAGGTTGCTCAGTCATGTCCGGTGAAGTAGCAAAAGCCTCGTGGCTTCTGACGTATGTCCGACCGAAAATAAAAATATTGCTTAGTTTAATTACAAACTATTAACAAGGTTTGCCTTCCTTTATGCTCAGGGAAGTAGCAAAAGCCCTGTGGCTAATTCCTCTAGAAAAAGGGAATAAACGCAGCTCCTAGTTCCTAATAACATTATTTTAATAAAATGTTTAAAATTTGACGAATCCTTAGGTATATCTAAAGTATATATCATGTATAAAAGTAAGAGTTTGTTTGTTTGCTTGAACGCGCTTATCTCAGGAACCGACAGGGACTGTGTGTACTGTTTCAGTGACTATAGGCTATATTTATTTATAAAGTTCCAATCGGAACTAGAGTTACGCGGGTGAAGTCGCGCACGGGAAGCAAGTTAAGAAAATATACGAGCACTTTTTAAAATATTTAAACTGTACATATATAAAGAATATTTGCAATTTGACTTTGAAGTGGCAATATTGCTTATTTGAATATTGTCCGTATGAATAAAAGATATTTGATTTTGACTTCTAGACAGGTCATTTTCCACTTTCCATTTGAACGAAAGACAATTCTCTATATCTAAGCTCTTCGCAAACTACTTTTGAAACAAATTCAATGACAATACAAAGGAAAAATTGCAACCGTGGAATTGAACTCTTGACTATTCAGTTGTCCTAATTTTCTCTTTTACCTTTATGATGTTATTCCTTACCAAATCCCGCGTCCTTTCTCGTTTAGATTCCATTGCACTACCGACGTGAACCCACTCGTAACACAAGCATTTTAGATTAACAAGAATACAAGTAGACTGCAAAACTCTGCTAGTAATCTTTAAAAATTAAATAAAAATAAATATATTATTGTATACTTAATCATTTATTTATTTCTGTAACTTGACATTAATTTGTATTTTGTATTGTTCTAGATAGTCGTGGTTCTAGATTTGAAAAAACTGAACTGAACTCTTCACTGATATAAACCCTAAACTTCTTATACTGTTTGACTCTTATTTTTTTGAATGGACACATGTAATTAGCCTGCGCAAAAGGACATCCTCTGTGAGACTTGGACCTTGACTCATTGCTGGCGGAGGGATTGAGGGATTATGACGTTTAGTTTTAGGGGAGTCTAGTGTAACTGTCGCTCTACGTTACAGTTCGTGGGCCTCTAAAACTTTAGAGTCTACGAGGGAATCGGAAGTTTCTTTGCAAAATAAGGGTTGGGAGGTCGAGGGGGAAATCTTCGCGTTTGCAGGCGCACTCTTCTCCGGCGGTTCGGATAGGACTGTTTCACTTTCATCCGCCTGATCTCTCTGCTCGTGTCGGTACAACCGCCCCACAGGTTTTTGAGAGCATAGAAATAGAAAGTACATCATGTTTGTGCACACACCTCTGCTCTATGATGCCTTGCGCATATGACTAACTGCTTATAGTATAGCAATCGTGGCAAATGCGGACAACACCATAGGTGTAGGTAAATAAACGTGGTATTTTTACAACATCCATAACCCACAAAAACCAAAATAAAACGAGGTTCACGTAAATAATTACTGCTGTTATCATTTATGTTTCCAGTCGTAAAAGTGTCAGGGTCTGTATTACGCGGGATGCATAACAATTACTTTGGATATTATTACTAGGCTTAACCAAAGATACAAGGGGAAACGGGACACCTGTGATGGAAAAGTTGAAAGAGTTTTCTTTTTTTTTCGGATGGACATAGGTTAGCCACGAGGCTTTTTCTACTTTACCCGGCATAAAGGCGAGCAGAGCTCCAGCCTTAAAAAACTACAAACTAAGCAACCTGCGCAAGAGAGCGCTCCCTGTGGGGCTTGGACCTCGGCTCAGGGCGGTCGCTGGCGATGAGATTGAGGTATTAACTTTTGTTATAGGGGAGGCCCATGTTCAGCTTTGGAACTTATACAGGCTGATGATGATGATGAAGGCATTGCGTTAGATGCTGCTTGACTGGAGGTAAACCTTTCAGAATCATCATCAGCCCATATAAACACTGCTGAACATGGGCCTCTGTCGTATGGGGTTTGTGTTATCCACAATGCTTCTCTGAGAGTATACCTAAATCCTCTTCTACCCTCACCAACTGTAAAATAAAACAACTTCATATTTCTAAACGCAACATGAATATTTTCTTTGCCCACACTACACTATGGGTCAAAATTGACATAGCGGTCCTTGTTATGATAGTGTCGCAATTATTTGCTCTGGGTCTTATAAGAACCGTTAGTTACAAGAGGGCCGTGAAAGCAAGTCTCAATGTAAACACCAGTTGGAAATGTTAATTATTTAAATATTATCTTTTACCTTGAAGGGTGTGACGGTGGAAGTTTTCTAGTTTCTTGTGAGTATAGGCTAATTATGTTATTTAAGTATTATTACGAAGGGTTTGACTTAAATGTTTATTTTTAAAGTTCAGTGATAAAAGGGTAAAAAACCGACTTCTACCCCACCGACCAACTAGCATGCACAACTAGTTGTGCGGTCGAGAATGCTAATCTGACATCCTTCCCCACGGAATAACCAGTTGTGCAGTTTAAAAAAAATGTTTTACTTAGTACTCCTTCGACCAACTACTCAATGAAATGTACCACGTATACTTTTTCTTTATTTTTCGGTTGTTACATTTTTCCCTTCGTCCACAATCATAACTAAGATTTCATAACTGGTTATGAATATGAATGAAGGGACATTTTTAATCTCTAATTTTGTAACACTTACCTTATTTTATCTTAACTTTCCAATTGCGTGGCCTAGGGTAATCTCATTATGTAAATATTGCATTTGAACCCGCCTTATCAAGTCATCTTTTATTATGTACCTTTTCTTACGTTTTTGTTTTTCATCCTTCATCAATACAATATCACGGTATTTGTCAACGATCAAAAGGACATTTAATATAAACGAAGTAAAGTCCATCAGTGTTTTTATTCAAACGTCGGTTCAGGCTCAAGTGCCATGGTTCTAAGTACTACGTTATTGGTGCGGTGACGTTGACCGAACACGCTCTGTTGATGTAATGTTTTTTCTTGAGCAATGAATGTATATAATTCGTAAATTTTGGCATTTCCAGGTTAGCTTTTTCACGTTCATTATTGATAAAAAAGTAATTAAAGAAAAAGTACACGTGGTACATTTCATTGAGTAGTTGGTCGAAGGAGTACTAAGTTAAACATTTTTTTTAAACTGCACAACTGGTTATGCCGTGGGGAAGGATGTCAGATTAGCATTCTCGACCGCACAACTAGTTGTGCATGCTCGTTGGTCGGTGGGGTAGAAGTCAAAAAACCGGATAAGCGAGAGTCGGACTCGCAAATAAAAAAAAAAAAAACAAAAACATTTTTATTACAGGCACTTGCAAATAGTCAAAACCATAATTTAGTATTCAGTATTATTCAGGATAACAGATAATATTAACCTATTATTATCTCTTATCATCTATACTAATATTATAAAGCTGCAGAGTTTGTTTGTTTGTTTGTTTGTTTGTTTGTTTGTTTGTTTGAACGCGCGAATCTCAGGGACTATTGGTCCGATTTAAAAAATTCTTTCAGTGTTGGATAGTCCATTTATCGAGGAAGGTTATAGGCTATATTTTATTTTCAAAAAAGTTGGGGATCCGTAAGAAAATTGCGTTTTTGTAACCCAAGGTGTAAAAGCGAAAACCTATTTATGCGTGCGCTGCAAAAACTATTGACAATAGAACAAAATGATGTACTACGGGTTTGTAGGTCTTATTAAGATCTACAAAAAAGTCCGCGAGAGCATATATCTAACTATCATAGTTTAGTCACAATAACCGCTTTTATGTTCATAAAAAAATATTAAATCGTCTGAAGAAAGAAACTACGTTAAATGTATATCGTTATATTAATCCTTATCCAAATTAAGCATAATGTTATTAAAGGTATTTATGTAGAAGTAAAATACTTTTTGTTTTATTCCAATCGGACATTTCGTTGAGAAATTATCACGAGTATAAAAACGCAAGGAATTGGTACCTAATAAAGAGTTATTTGCCGTAATAGATAAAGCTGAAGAGTTTGTTTGCTTGAACGCACTAATCTCAGCAACTATAACTGGTCCGATTTGAAAAATTCTTTCAATGTTAGATAGCCCATTTATCGAGGCTATATTTTATTACAAAGTTTTTATGGGAACGGGAGTTACGCGGGTGAAACCGCGCGCGGAAAGCTAGTATTTTATAAATTTTCAAATTAAACAAGTATTAAAGTTATTATTTTAATTATATTTTAGTCTTAACGTCTTAGTTTATTATTTAACTATATTGAGTCCAATAGCTTGTTCTGTCTATATAAGTTTAGAACAAAAGATTACTAGCAGAGTTTTGCAGTCTACTAGTATTCTTGTTAACTCCTCGTGCTAAGCTTAAATGCTTGTGTTACGAATGGGTTCACGTAGGTACCTAGTGCAATGGGTGGGGTTCGAACCAGCGACCTCAAGATCACAAGTCCGACGCCCTAGCCATTGGGCTATGGCCGCTTTTAAATTGAATTAAATTGTCATTATTTAGGTGGACCATGAGTATTTAACGACGAGGCACACGAAGAGTTCTTTACCATTGACTAGGTAAACAACATTACACTATTATATTATATCCTTTTTTTGTATGTCACGGCTCCATTAAATATTTTTTTGTTTTTAGAATTTGTTGGTGAGAGCGGCTAAAGAAATACATCATTTGTGAAAATTTCAACTTTCTAGCTTTCGCAGCTCTTGGGATAGAGCCTAGTGACAGACAGACGGATAGACAGACAGCGAAGTCTTGGTAATATGGTCCTGTTTTTACGCTTTTTTTTCCTTTTTGTTGTTGTCCGGGGGGAAATTCATTTACGCATTCCCACCGCCGCTGCAGCGAATCCGCGCGCTGGCGGCGGGATATGTGGGACTCGCCCTCACCATAGCGTGGTATGCTAAACTCATACCACGAGGAGAGGACCCTTCACTACAAAAGCCCCCCGGACTCTCCTTCGATCCGGCGTTGGCGGGGGCCGGGTACGCATAAGCAATACGACCCTCTGATCCTGTTTTTACCATTCCGGTACGGAGCCCTAGTTTGAGTCTAGTAATAATATAAAAAGTAAAAAAAAAACACCGAATTTCTGATATCCCAAACATACGTTCAATTTTTCATTTTCAATTATAAAATGTTATTTTCAATTCACAGAATGGACAGCTTTACGTCGATTTAACATTTATTTTAATGGGAAATGTAATATTCATTAGTAATTTAAATATTTATTCGTTTGCTGCATTGGAAGCGTATTTTATTAATATATATATTACATTTCGATTTTAAGATTTTGCAATGAACTGATTTACTATTTAATAATGACTTTTTTTAAGATTACTAGCAGAGTTGTGCAGTCTACTAGTACTCTTGTTGACCGAGGGGTTAATATTTACTAATATACTATATTCATCATCATCATCATCATTATCATCAGCCCGTACAACGTCCACTGCTGAACATGGGCCTCCTCCTCCCTATTTGCCATAGTCACCACGCTTGACAGACGGGTTGGTGACCGCAGTATTATGTTGTGCCACACAAGGAAACGCTGCGGCCCGTAACTTGATTAACGATTATTATCTAAGATGATGTTATAATAATCGGGACCAACGGCTTAACGTGCTTTCCGAGGCACGGAGGGTAGTAGGTACCTCAACCAACCAGACCCGGAAACAAATTTTAGAATTTACAAAAAGATTTCCTGTCCGAAGTGGGGATCGAACCCACGACCTCCGAGATTTAAAGCGAGCCAAATACCGCTACGCTACGGAGGTTGTCATTTAGATAAACTCTTAAACCTAAGCCTACCATGCCTAACTTTAGTATCAGGTATAAAAGTAATTATAAATTGAAACTAAAGCTGACACCACATATGGCATGCGCGTTCCTCGAAACGTGTGAACGACGCCAATGACACGTGCGCCAAGCTTCCAGTTACCCGCTACCATCGTCCGTACATGAAACAAAACCTTAAAATATACTTGCTGTGCACCAACAGGGTTAATGTTCATACTTTACTTAGCATAAAACCTATGTAAACATATTAAAGCAATGAAGACTGAATTACACCCGCTCGAAGGGACGTTCATGCTTAATATGGGGACAGCCTAAGTTTTATTTGTGATTACTTTCATAACCAACGAATTTAGACTAAATTATTAAATCTTACTTTAGTATTAAAATTACGATTTATTAATATTATTTTCTATAACTTTCAAATTGAAACTTATTGTTTTTAAGAGTGACTTACGTCAGTGTTTCTCAAAGAGTATCTCCGTAGAAATGATGGAGGTTACATTGCATTTTTTTTTCCTATCCTATTTCATAATATTGTATTGCCGTGTGGTCTCCGGCTTAGAATAGACCACCCCATGTCTTCCCATGGGTGTCGTAAAAGACGACTAAGGTACATATGGCTGATGGATGGGCAGCAGCATCTATTAGCTCAAGGTTTACATTTAAATGCGATCACCAATCCGTCTGCCAAGCGTGGTGATTATGGCAATATCCCTCTACGATCCTGGCTTGCTAAGGTCTGTTAAGAGGAGGCCCATGTTCAGCAGTGGACGTAAACGGGCTGTTGATGATGATGTATCTTTTCCGGCTAGCATGATTGCTGAGACCATAATTATATTAAATGTAACCTGTAAGTGCATCATCATCATCATCAGCCCACATAACGCCCACTATTGAACATGGGGACGTCATAGTCATAATAGGCATAACCGCCTACAACCCCCGTAGCGTAGCGATATTTGGCTCACTTTTAATCTCGGAGGTCGTGGGATCGATCCCCACGCCGAACAGGAATTATGTGTAAAATCTAATATTACTTTCCGGTTCTGCTTGGTTGAGGGACTAAAGGAATTTCACGCCGCACAAAAAAAAAGAGGGAGTTTCGTGTAACTGTCGCTCTACTTAAGAGCCTCTCGGAATGACCAAATTTTGGGAACCGCAGGCTTACATTATTCAGATAAAATTTTAATAAATAAATCAATTCAAAACTATTACTTAATCAATTTAGAAATTATAGATAGCTTTTCGTTAATTTAAGAGAAGATTTGTTTAATTTAGAAGCTTGTTGGTGGCGCCATAGTTGGGTTAGAGTTAGTTTTAATTATAACCTAATTTTCATTTGCATTATTTATTCTCTCATTCTTCTTTCTAAAACTATTAATTAATAAAATTTGAATTGCCGAAAAAAACAATGATATATTTAATCTTATTTTTAAAGACTACTAGCAGAGTTTTGCAGTCTACTAGTATTCTTGTTACCCCTCGTGCTAAGGTAAAATGCTTGTGTTACGAGTGGGTTCACGTCGGTAGTGCAATGGGTGATGATCGAACCGGCGACCACAAGATCACAAGTCCGACGTCCTAGCCATTGAGCTACGGCCGCCTAAAATAAAAAGAAGTATATTATATAGGGTGACTGGTAATTAGTGACCGATACCTAAACACATGATTGTGCTCATGATAACAAACAAATTTTACTATGGGACCAAACCTGAAATCGCGAAAAGAAATCAGCTGTTCCAAACATTCATGTTCACATAACTCGTCCACATGGTAGGGAGCAGCTGATTTTTTTCTCGCGATTTCAGGTTTGGTCCCATAGTAAAAGTTGTTTGTAATCATGAACACAATCATGTGTTTAGGTATCGGTCACTAATTACCAGTCACCCTATATATTCAACTGTACAGGACAATGTAACCGCTACACCACATGATCATTAACTATATTTTCCCATTTCTTTTAATCACAATAATTCATGTGTACCCAACAGTACACCAACATTCATTCACAAAACATTTTTATTTTATAACAATAATGGGCCCAATAAATTTTTAATTAAGTGAACAAATTAAATGAGGAAATTGATATTTTATGAACATTTTGCCTTCGTATTTTATTATTGAGAAATTAAATTATGATCGTGTCTTTAATTATCCATACATAAGCTAATTAATTGGCAGGACGGTTTGCCATCAATATTATCTACTATCGAAACATAACATCAAAATTTAAAATATACATAAGTTTTTTACAAATAAAGTTTCCCCTAAGGAGGAAATGATAATTGTACATGACAAAGTAGTACAGTAGGATCGTCGTGGACTGTCGTGTCATACAAGATAATTTAGGTTGTACGAACGGGCGTACCTAACATGTGTAGGTTGAAAGACATTTTAATTTGTAGTTTATAATGCTTTTAAATATATATATTATTCTGGGTGACTTTTTTTATTCCCTTGAAAATAATAGGCCGTGATATGTTTAAATATAAATAAATAATATAAAATAATTGTTTATTTATATTTATACATATCCGATGCCCTCGTAGACCCGAAGTCCGAGATGCCCGCGAACTGTAAAGAAGGGAGTAAGAGCGACAGTTGCACAAAACCCCCTAAAATACTAAAAATTATAATCACTCAATCTCATCGCCAGGGACCGCTCTGAGCCGAGGGCCAAGCCCCACCAGGGGACGCCCTCTTGCGCAGGTTGCTTAGTTTGTAGTTTTTCACCCAGTATATATATAGATAAAATAGCTGCGCCCCGCGGTATTACCCGCGTTACTCTGCTCCAGTGGGTCGGAGCGTTATAGTTTGCCTATATGTTAATCCAGCGTATAACCTATCCCGGTGCAAAATTTCAGCCAATTCCGTTCAGTAGTTTTGGCGTGAAAGTGTAACAAACATCCATCCATATATCCATCCATACTTACAAACTTTCGCGTTTATAATATTAAGTAGGATTGGACTAAATATCAGTAGTAGTATACATTTATCGCAATATTACAAAATACAAATTATACAGAGAAAACATAATATTGCACCGCACCACCCATGACTGACTTACTGTGTTATACAATAACAATACTTGGCTTTAAGTATTCTTGGGTAAGGGAGCGTTCAAGTATTATGTAACGCAATTTGGGGGGGGGGGACTCTCGTAAAACGTTACGATGCGTTACAGGGGCGGGTGGGGGTCTTTCTTATATATAAAATAAGGGAATTAAAACTCCCAAACCAAAACCAAAAAAATTTAATGTCAAAAATTTATAAAAAGAAACAAAATATGCAGGTGTTGCGAATTAAAATTGTCTTGTATTATTAAGTAGATTAAAACTATACCAAGTGTAAAAACTATTGCATAACTTTTTACGACTTTAGGGTAAAAATTATCACTTGAGTGTTACGTAACGTTTAGAGACGGGGAGGGGGGGTCCAGAAAAACGTTACGGTGCGTTACAAGGGGCGGAGGGGGGGTCAAAAATCTTAAAAATTGCGTTACGTAATACTTGAACGCTCCCTAAGTAGTGTCTCACTGTCATGGTCTCTATTACTATGGTAATAGAAATCATCAAAGTGACACTTGACATGCCCAAGTCATCTCATTCTCAAGTATTGTTCTGTTGTATTGTTCTGTTGGCAATAAGTCCGCCTATGTTTAATTTTTGCTGAAGTTTAAATTTATATCATAAACTCTATGCAAACCCTTAAGCCTTTTTTGAGAGATTTATTATATCATCAGCAGTACGACTGCACTTTGTCTTGTTTTGTGTATTTCTATCTTTTGTACATGTTCATCATCAGCCCGTATAGCGTCCACTGCTGACATGGGCTTCCGCCCGGAGGAGGGTATTTGCCATAATCACCACGCTTGGCAGGCGGGATGGTGACCGCAGTATTATGTTGTACCACACAAGGAAACGCTGAAGCCCGTTCCTTGATATTCGATTATTATAGATGATGTTATAACAATCGGGAGCAACGGCTTAACGTGCTTCCTAAGGCACGGAGGGTAGTCCCTCAACCAACTAGACCCGGAAAGAAAGCAAAGATATCCTGTACGGTGTGGGAATCAAACCCACGACCTCCGAGATTTAAAGCGTGCCAAATACCGCTACGTTACGGAGGTTTCACCTACATGTTATGTTTATATAAATAAATGAATACATTCATAACTTTTTGCTCACAACATGAAAACGTGACGCCAAAATATTTTGTATTTTTCTTAAGACACAAGAATACGTATTTTTATGAGATATACATAAAAATATATCGTTTTTTACGTACATTTTAAGAAAGGTTCATAGAAGACGAAAATAACATTGTAAAATGAGTTATAAAAAAATCACGACATATTTATTTAACAAAGTTTGGTTTACCGGCATTAACTTTAGCTTAAACTTTTTTTTCGTCAACCTATTCCTCCGGTATTTTACAGCCTCTAGGTTAAGGCTGTAAAATACCACGCTGTAAACTCGGAACACAGTGGCAATTCAATGCAGGTGAATATCAGAGACATATTTTATTAATTATATATTTTTCTCTCATCTACTTTTTCTCTAACTATTTTCAGTACTTCTGTCAACCAACGACTTAACGTGCTTTCCGTGGTCTTTGTAACTAAATCTTTAAAAAAAAATCTTGTCCGGCACTTGGAATTAAAGATTCCAAAATTTAAAAAAATCTTTCGTGGTTCGGTTATTATCTATTCTTAGAAAATACGTTAAACTTTCGGTCGACAATTTTTATAACATCATCTTTGACAGTCGCACAGGACGCGACTATTACCTGATTTTATACCTACTATCATTACTTCACTACATAGTATAAAACAAAGTCACTTTCTCTGTCCCTATATCCCTATGTATGCTTAAATCTTTAAAACTTCGCAACGGATTTTGATGCGGTTTTTTTATAGATAGAGGGATTCAAGAGGAAGGTTTATATGTATCAAACATCAGCATTGTAGCCGTGCGGGGCGGGGGCGGGTCGCTAGTAATATATAAACGCAAAAGTGTTTGAGTATGGATGGATGGATGTTTGTTACTCTTTCACGCAAAACCTACTGAATGACCCGACTGCACAAGTGGCTCAGTGGTTACGATAGTTGCCTCTGGTGTTCTGGGTTCGATTCCCACCCGGGAAAATTATTTGTGTGAACCACAAATAGTTGTTCTGAGTCTGGATGTTCTATGTGTCCGTGAAATGAATGTTTGTAAAGTCCCCCGCGACACAGGGATTTATTTCCCTAGTGCGGGAGTTGTCTTTTTTAAAAGAACAATGGATTTGGCTGAAACTTTGCACGGGGATAGTTAATAAGCTCGATTAACATAAAAGCTACAAAAAATCACGCTCCGATCCACTGGAGTAGAGTAACGCGGGTAAAATCGCGGGCGCAGCTAATATACATATAATATTCCAATCGCCAACCCACCTGACAATAATCCAACTACCCAAAAAACCCTTTCGGGAGTAGGCCATTTTCAGCAGGCGTTATAAAGGCTGATAGGTAATAAGGAAAATATTAATCTGTAATTTTTACTTCGGTATAAATAGATTCAAAATTATAACCTTCAGCTATCCAAAGACGCATCTATTTTATTCATAAAAATTAAGAACTACGTATCAAAATGCATCTACAAGATAAAACCATAAATCAGATGAATAAAACTTTCTATGTTCATTTTATGCTCTTCAAGTCCTTTCATATCAAATGCTTTTAATGACAGCTTTCTGATTCCCTATTTCTGTTCTACCTGAAATAATATGAAAAAAAATATTTAAAAAAAACAGTCTTATTTATATAGCAATATAGAGTAAAGTCATGAATATAGTAGTTGGTTAGAGTTTTGAGAACTGAAACACCGATTTGTATTGAATTCAAATTTTATTTTTGTTTTCTCTTGCGGTTTTCATTTTCGCCTTTCCCTTGGTATTGCGGACCGTTACGCGGTGTGTTTTTAATAGATAATAATGAATAAAAATGCAACGGTCGAGATAGTAATAAAATGTATGTATTTTCAGTTCCAATAATGTGACAATAATAAATAAACAATAAACAAAACACTAATAAAAATAATATAAATTAAAAAGCATTTGAGTCGGTAACACTTGGTTATTAATTTTACCATTATAAAACCACATTCTTACAAAAATCGTATCAGATCATCCCGAAATTACTCTCTACAACCTCAGAAACTCACAAATTTTAACTTTTTATTATATTACTAGCTTCCTACGCGCCGTTACACCCGCGTACCTCCCGGTCCCATGGAAACTTCATAATTAAATATAGCCTACGTTACTCTTAGAAAATGTAACTTTCTAATGGTGAAAATTATTTTTAAATCGGTCTAGAATTTCCGGAAACTATTCAATGCAAACAAACAAACAATTAAAGCTTTCTTCTTTAAACATTAGTAAAGATAAAACCTTGTCTGTTTAGAAATAAGGTTCAATCTTGAATACAAGGGTCGGTTGGCCTCTGAAGATATGAAACACTGTTTCAACTAAGGAACTATGAACTGCCAACATTATTTCGATATACTAGTTAGGGAACGGGTGGTTATGACTGGCGTAATATTAATCTCTCGTTAATTATTGTTTACTTACGAGAGATATATCTATAACGAACATACGAGAGAAATATTAATGTTGTTTATTTTATAAGCTTTGACAGTGTTTACGCTTGAGACATTGAGTTTGAAATTGAAATTTAAGCGGCCCTAACGCAATGGCTAGGGTATCGGATTTACGATTATGTGGTCGCCGGTTCGATCCCCACCCATTGCCCTACCGACGTGAACCCACTCGTATCACACGCAATTTAGCTTTACACGAGAGGTTGTAGTGTGCAAAAATTTTGCTAGAAATAAATAAAAGAAAAGGGAATTTCAAGTATGGACAAATGTTTGTTATATTCCAATTATTAAAATAGTACCGGACTAATAATAATGATTGTCGACCGAATAAATTAAATACAGTATAAAATTTACTTTACTACCTAGATTTTCGTGAGACACGAATCTACTAGCCCTGAAACTGAAACTGACAAATCTATATGAATCTTTACTACTAGTCATATAATAAAGAAGAAATTTTTGATTGTTTGTTTGCAAATATCCATCAACAACCGTTTTTTTATCTATTTATTTTTTGTCCGAGGGGAATGCATTAATTTCATACATCCCCACCGCCGCCGCTGCGGAGTTCCCGCGCCGGCGAAAGTGTATGAGGGACTCGTTCTGTCCATAGCGGTGGTATGCTAATTATACCACGAGGAGAGGACCCAATCCACTAAAACCCCCGGGGAACTCCTCCATTCGCCTTTTTAAAGGTCCCAGGAACCCATGGCTTTCTGGGTCACCCTCCATCCCTCAACTACCCTGGCTTCGCAAGTTTTGTTTATGGGACCCATGTTCAGCTGTGGACATATAGCTGCTGAAGAAGAAGAGAGAATAAGGGTGTTCAAGTGATACCATTTCAAATAGAAAGTTAATTTATATACACTCATTAGTTTCAAGTAGTTTGTGTTAGATTAATCAATAGTTCTCCTAAGAGAGAGATACGAGAAAAAAATATACAATTAAAATAAATTACTTTTACCCTCGGGGGTTCACTTTGTTACTAGATAAATGTAAAAGTTAAACGGGCATTTGTTAGAAACATGATAGTGGGGAAGTGATTAATTTGATTTAGTGGGCGGTTGTTTCGGATTGTTGACGTACATTGGCAGTACATGTGATATTAGTTCATATCGATGTCAATAGATGGCGTTGCTCGAAATGACTAATAAGTCGCTATAGTTTTTTTTTTCCAGAGGGCGTCCCCTGTGGGACTTGGATCTCGGCTCAGGGCGGTCGCTGACGGGGAGATTGAGGGATTATAGCTTTTAGTTTTTTTTTTTTAAGGGGAGTTTTGTGCAACTGTCGCTCTATTTTACAAGTCGGTATTGTGGTTCTTCGCCGGTAAATGACCTTTCCAATGTTCATGTTTAGGTGTTGACACCATTTGGTGTTATTCTGAAAGTTAATTACTCCCGGTTAATTAGACTTCATTTACATTCTACCTGGTTTTTAATTAGTACCTACCCTGGTTTTAATTTAACTGTATAACCTTTTAATACCAAGCGTGGTGACCTTGGCTAAAACCCTCCTTGGGAGTAGGTCGATGTTCATCAGTGGACGTTATACGGGCTGATGATGATTCCATTTATTTTATTTTATTTTATCTTTTGCACATTGACATGGCCGACTTCATGCCATATGCATTTTCTACAAATCAACCTTAGAGAGGTGCAGAGAAAAGTTTTACAACAGACTATTAAATTATACGTATCAAAGGTATCAAAAACTAGAATTGAAAGCGGAGAAGTTGAGTAACTTCGGAAATTGAAATAGTTGTGCAAACTCCAAACGATTACTGTACACAATGTTTTTACATGACTAACGAGAACATAACTTATGATTTTAAAGTGGATATATAAGGTACTTGCAAAATATATGCCATCCCTGTAACGGTAGAAAATTTAAATGTGCAATTTAACTATTTTTGTTATTTTTTTTTTTTGGAAATTGCAACCGTCGATTTTATTAGCTGTGAGTAGAATATAAAAGCCTTTGAGCTTAGCCCTATATGCTAAAATAAGGATTTGATAAGATATCTAACAATGAGAGTCCCTTTTAAATTGGTCAGTGGTCATACGCACCGATTAAGATGGGACTCTTTTAGAGATTAGACCGAATAAAAGACTGACAAAATTAAATGGAGCGTGTATTATCCATACTAATATTATAAAGAGGAAAGATTTGTTTGTTTGTATTGAATAAGCTCCGAAACTACTGGACCGTATGAAAAATTCTTTCACCGTTGGAAAGCTACACTATCCCCGGATGACATAGGCTATACTTAATTATGAAGTTCCCACGGAAACGGAAGTTAATCGGGTGAAACCACGCGCGGGAAGCTAGTACCTTATAAAATTAGCTATCTACATGTGAAAATCCTGTCAAAATTGTTCCAGAATAAGCAAACATACAAAACACATTTTTATTTTTCGTTTTTGTTATTATATAAATTGATTAGTCCCTACAAAAAATCATATGTATCCAGTAAATACTTGACACTTTTTCCATAACAAACAAACACTTAAATTTTACTTATTTGTACACTTACTATAGATTACAGACTCAACATAACCCATGTAACTTAATGTCAACCACCGTAATGCACTTCCACCATTACTCCTCAATAACATCTGCCATCTCACCGCAATAACATAAGCATTCCGTCCGTCCTTCCGTCACACCGCTAAAGGTTCTAGCACACTTATACGACACCGCTTCTACGCGCTAAACAAAAGGACATTCATCATTCAACAAGCTTAAATTCGTACTAGCAGTCATTTAAGGTGGTGATGGGCGGAACTTTGTAAATGTCATCATCATCATGATATCACACTATTTTTTTTTTATTGGGTAAAATCCTTTACGCAATTCTTCGCTCCTGCGGGGATCATGAAGTTTGTGCTCTCCGTGTCAGCGAAAGGTATAGGACTCTCCCTTACTCGTCTTTTGTGTTAAGATATCCCTCCCACGAGATACAATAGCAAGAAAAGTCCTACTGATATCCACTGACTCCCTGCAACGTTTTTATGACGACGTTGGTTTATCGTGCAGGCGGTCGTCTCACGCTGCTCTTGCCAGTTCGTGGTCTCAACTCAAGAACCTTTCTGTTCCATCAGCCGTCAGTTCTTAGGGCTACCCATTACTATGTGTCCTATGTGTACTATGTGTCCTACCCATTACTATTTCAGCTTACTAATCAGTTGAGCTATGTCAGAGACCTTCGTTCTGCTGCGGATTTCTTAATTTCCGAATTATGTAAATGTGCTCCCTGACCATTTCAGCTTGCTAATCCGTTGAGCTATGTAAGCGACTTTCGTACTCCTGCTTAATTATTCATTTCTGATGCGTATTAGTGTGCTACAACCTAAACATTAACAATGCCACTTTGTCCGTCACATGCTGCGTCCGGTACTGACATTGGTCGGAAATATTCACTTAGACAATAATCCGACGTCCAACCAACACTTAGGCTTACATTTCCGTTAGTGGAATGCTCTGCCACTGTAATGGATATGTAAGTGAGGACTGTATGAGGAGCTACCAAAATATCTGCCATCACTTTTTTTTTCTGCTTGACTTACGAAGGTAGCCCCGAGGCTTTTATTACTTACCGGGCATAAAGGCGAGCAGAGCTCCAGCCTTAATAAATGGTTTAAAAACTACAAACTAAGCAACCTGCGCAAGAGGGCGCCCCCTGTGGGGCTTCGGCTCAGGGTGGTCGCTGGCGATGAGATTGTGGGATTTTGACTTTTAGTATTTTAGGGGAGTTTTGTGCAACTTTCGCTCTACATTACAGATCACGGGCCTCTCGGGTCTACGAGGGCATCGGATGGATCACTTTAACAGTAGGTACTGTCATGCATAGTGCTTAAGTAAGTTAAGAAATGCCTGTGCAAGGATATAATATGTATAATAATGGATGTTTCTTATGGAGATGATATTAGCGTGGCCGTGTGGTATTCGGTTTAGAATAGAGCATCACATGTCCCATTGCCTGTCCCCTCACATTAAGTTCGTATGCTGTTTTTTTGTCTATACTAATATTATTTGATTGTTTATTTGTATTGAATAGGTTCCGAAACTACTCGAACGATTTAAAAATTCTCTCGCTGTTGGGAAGCTACACTATCCCCGGGTAAAATATTGCGCGGGAAGCAAGTTAAAAATAAAAATAAAATATTAATATTTTACAGAAAAATCTTCACTAGTTACATACATTTATACATGGTACCATATGCTGTTTATAGGATATATTTTTAAAACGCTCATACTGACAGTGATAAAAAAAGTTAACTAACTATCTTTGTGGCTTTGATGGAAAAAAAATTCTTCGCTGAAAATAATCATAACACACCTATGATACTATTCCCTGTTAAAAGGTAGGCATATATTTAAGAAACACCTTATTTACTTACTGTGATGTATATTTTTATGGACTTAGCTGACTAGCCTCGGCAAGTAATTTCTTCAGTAACGTAATCACAATACACGAAACTATATATAAATACTTCAACGACTAATCCATTAGTTACTTTTAGTTTGTATTTTATTCATGTTTGTTAATTATAATAATTATAATAATAATGAAAGTAAATATCCATGTAATACCTATATACTTTTAATATACTATACCTACATTTTTCATTTACATCTATACTAAAATAAGAAAAGAGGAAACGTTTGTATTTTTGTATGTTTGTTTCGAATAAACTCAAAAACTACTGAACGAATTTCGATCATTCTTACACCACTAGAAAGTTTTTTTTTCCTGTGGGAAATGCATTTACACATTCCCACCGCCTTTGTAAAACTGGCGGTGGGATATGTGGGACTCGCCCTCTCCATTGCGTGGTATGCTGCTCATACCAGGAGGAGAAGACCCTACACTACTAAAATTCTCCGGGTACTTCTTCCACCTCATGGGGGAATAAGGAGTACCCGGAGAATTGAGTGAGACCCGGAGTGTGGGGGCCACCAGGTATCGCTATTCGCGCTTTCAATTCCAGTGAAGCCCCACGGCGGCCACCCGTGGCTTTGATGGTGCCGCGCTCTCTCCTAGGCCACTTTGTATATAGCCCGTATATCTAGTTATGGGACGCCCGGAGTATACTCAGGCGTCCGTCCTCCTCACGGGTCGGCCTCTATAGCAAGGCCCATGTTTCCTACACCCCGAGGCCGAGCCTAGGGCGGCATGCGGCGGGTCTCAGCCTGCGGCCAACACGCAGCCTGCGGAGCGCGGTTGCAGTGGGATTTTCCTCCCTCACCCGCTCCGCGAGACCACTAGAATGCTACTATCCCTCAGTAACATAGGTTATAAAAGTCCTCACGTGCGAAGCCGGGGCGGGCTGCTATTATTGTATACAGCTTAAGTTTTATATTGTATTTAACTAATAATGAAATGTAGCATCTATGCACGATAGGTACTGAAATAAATAATAAAAGAGTTATATATTATGTCTCTGTTAATAGTAGGTATTTTCCAACATGAATAAAACAGAAATTCCTAAACGAAATCGTGTATTTTTTACCGGATAGACAACGCAATAAAATCACATTAACTGCACTAAAGAGGGTTAGCAAAGAAAAAAACTATTAAACAATTACTTTGATGTAACCGAGCTAACGTTCGTTTTTACTGTTGAATAAAAACTAGGGTACTTAATAACGTAACGAAATCGCCATTGCTATAAAAAATGTTTCCTTTATTTTTATTTACTAGCAGTTTTTTTGCACATTACTAGTATTAGTAGGAGAGCTGGTACCAATTTTTGTTGTTTTTTTTTTTTACTAAATATAGTTAGGGGTCGAGTTAGCCCCGCTACTCACCAGCCAGGTCTGAAGTTCTGTGTTGGGGAATAGCAGGAGAGGTATGTGATAAGTTTTCAGCTTGCCTCAAATACCATAATACCAATACTGTTCGTAAGTCTACTCTTTCCTCCAGTGGCACCCCGAGCGTTGGTACTAACCCTTTAAGGGTGCCCTCAGGTGTATGTCGCTTAGACTTTGGCCGGATTCTTGGAAGTTAATTTTAGACCTGTCACCTTTAAGGCTTCTACTATAATGTGTATATTTGTCATTTATCGCACTTAAGATCACTTAAGTAGCTAAAAACACTGTATAAGACTAAATCTAACAAAAGTATCGACTTTTATTAGATTTAGTCTTATACAGAGTAATTTTTACAAGTACAAGTGTATGTGGGACTCGCCTTCTCCATAACGGTGGTATGATCTTACCGCAAGGAGATGACCCTACACTACTAAAAACCACCGGGTTCCCCTCCATTCTGTGTTCTTTATCTAGAAAGGCTAATCGCGTGAGTAGTGTAATCCGTTAAAAAAAAATATTTGATTAGCAAATCAAGTCAATGTCTATTGCTTTAAAGGTTCGTAATAAAGGATAGTGCTTTACTAAGTGATACGCTTAGAGAAAAAAACATATTGATTTCTCTTTATGTGTTCTATTTTTTTAATGTGGTTAAACAAACGGATTACCAGCACTTTAATTTGTACAGCTCTGGTATTGGTTTGTGTAGCAAAAGGACTGGCAAATTGCAGAAGCGGGTAGTAGGGTTACCATCAGGACAAGACGCGTGAGAACCCCGGATTTTAGAGCCCAGAAACCGGACAAGTTTTTTTTTTTTTTTTAATACTGGTTTGAGCACAATGGTTGAGCCCCTGGCGGCCCAAGACTTTTAAACCTTTAAACCCTGACTACAAATGAAGCCCCACCTGAATGCCCTCCGGATGTCCTCTACACTAGGACAAATTCGGGGAGAACCGGACGGATGGCAACCTACTAACCTGTAATTTAAAGTATATAAAATCATTATTTTTTTATATTGACTGGAGATGCAGTTTCAGTGCAACAGTTTTGGAGATTAGCCCGTACAAACAGACAGAGAAACAATAAATTTAAAAAAAATCTGTATGTTTTCTATTTTACTTCTAACATCCCCCTGACTCGGATATGCGTTTTTTTTTTAATATGTAGGCACATACATTCGACCTCTACAGTTTTATTATATGTAAATATAACGATAGATATAGATTAAGTTGCCATGGGAAAAGGAGTTCCGCAGGTAAAACCGCGCACAGACAGCTAGTCCTACTAATATTATAAACGCGAAAGTTTGTAAGTATGGACGGATGGATGTTTGTTACTCTTTCACGCCAAAACTACTGAACGGAATTGTCTGAAATTTTGCACCGGGATAGGTTATAAGCTGGATTAACATCATCATCATCATCATCAGCCTGTTGTACTCCACTCCACTGCTGAACATAAGCCTCTCCCATAGATTCTAGCGGGAACGATCGCTAGTGGCCTGCATCCACCGATTTCCCGCGACATTTATGAGGTCGTCGGTCCATCGTGCAGGCGGTCGTCCTACGCTGCGCGTGCCAGTTCGTGGTCTCCACTCGAGAACCTTTTTGCTCCATCGGCCGCCAGTTCTTCGAGCTATGTGTCCTGCACATTGCCATTTCAGCTTGCTAATCCGTTGAGCTATGTCAGTGACCTTCGTTCTTCTGCGAATCTCTTCATTTCTGATTCGATCACAAAAGGCTACAAAAAATCACGCTTCGACCCACTGGCAGAGTAACGCGGGTAAAACTGCGGGGCCTAGCTTGTATTATATATTTCGCTACTACACACTCAATATTGATCAAGTTTCTTGTGTAAAGTACTTTACAACAATTAATGGAGCAGTAAAGAGCACTTGATGCATATTAGTATACTTGTTATAGGTACATTGCTGATATAATATGTAATACTGGGGACCTATTTAATTTTAACATTAAAGCGGCCCAAGGCTTATGGCTAGGGCGTCGTTTTAAGATTTCTTTCCGGGTCTGGACGGTTGAGGGACTACCCTACGTGCCTCGGAAAGCACGTATAGCCGTTGGTCTCGATTTTTATAACATACATACATAACTTACATAAGCTCACGCCTGTTTCCCAGCGGGGTAGGCAGAGACAATGGACCTCCACTTGCTACCATCCCTACACACATCTTTCGCTTCATTCACTATCATAACATACTTCATACAAGCACGTCGGTTTAGGGTGAGATTTTATTTGAGCTTTTGCGAGGATGTCTCCGATTTGGTCAGAGAACGTTTGTCGAGGTCTTCCCCTTCCGACTGTGCCACTCACACTTGCCATGTATACCTGTTTTGTCAATCATAACATCATCTTTAATAATATTATATCAAGGAACGGGCAGCAGCGTTTTCTTGTATGGTACAACATAACAATGCCAAGCTTGGTGACTATGGCAAATACCCTCCCTCCTCGGGAGGAGGCCCAGCAGTGGACGTCATACGGGCTGATAATGATGAGTATAAAGATACACTGTGCTCTTTACACAAACAATCTAATAGTATTTCAGTTAAATATTGAGGAATATAAAGGTTCTGCCTACCACAGAACAGAGAAAGGGCATAACAGTTAACAGAGCCTAATATTTTCTAATGACAGTGAGAGGGTATGGTGGGAGTTCGAGCGTTTAACGGAGCAAATATGGGTTTGGTTAGTTGATATCATATATAAGATGCTTCCAAAACATATGCCATAAG
The DNA here is from genome assembly GCA_947037095.2 of Nycteola revayana. Lineage (NCBI taxonomy): Eukaryota > Metazoa > Arthropoda > Insecta > Lepidoptera > Nolidae > Nycteola > Nycteola revayana. The sequence continues at coordinate 13,122,866 of OX344851.2, read as the reverse complement.
TTTAACATGTTTAGTGAATACGTTAGTGAAAAATGTTTTGTAAAAATTTTTAATTAGAAACTTTTTTTTATAGACTCTATGTATAGTGGATTCAAGGCGGCCTCACCTCGAGCTTCTACTATCTGATATAAAGATATTTTTATTTTCATAAAAAACTAAAAATATATAAATTAAATTTCTTCACTAACGTTATTACTACACAGGATATTTTCTACTATTAAAGGAATGGAATATATTTAGGAAGCACTTTATACTTATGGGTATCCTTTGTGGTAATTGAACATCGCTCAAGCCATCAATGAAGGAATATATATAAAACATATTTTTTTATTTGGAAAGTTTTAACCAACTAATGCTCTTTTTTACAACATTTTATTATGCTATTAAATCTTAACCAGATTCGTAAATTAATTGCTACATCTATCTGAAGCAGCCAGTACATAATTTGCCAACTCCTGACTACTTATATTTGTTCACATCAACAAAATGGTAAGTAGCTCTTTTCCCATGTAGATAAACATAAATGTTAATTAACGACTTATTTATTTCCCACAAAGAAAAGTTAACTAAACCGTACACGTGGCAATGTTAGATAAACTGCAAAAACCTCCATCCAACTCCTTAACAATGCAAATTCGCCCCAAGTTTCTTAATAAGAAACCTTTTATACTAAACTAGAGGCAAAGGAAGTGAAAATAAACGGTCAAAAACAGCCTTAAGTTAAGGATACACTAGGAGACAAATTTACCGCGACAATGTGGCACCACTTCACCCGACGTTGTTTTTTTTTCCGGACGGACAAACGTAGTTAGCCATGAGGCTTTTGCTAATTCACCGGGCATAAAGAGCAGAGCTGTAATAAATGGTTTAAAAACTACAAACTAAACAACCTGGGCAAGAGGGCGCAGGCTTGATGCTGTGGGGCTTGGACCTCGGCTCAGGGCGGTCACTGGCAATGGGATTGAGGGATTATAAGTTTAAGTTTTTTTATGGGATTTTTGTGCCACTGTCGCTCTACCTTACGACGTTGCTGACACGTATCGCAAGTATTTATCATGTAGTGTATCCCTAGCTTGACAGTCTCCGTGGCATACCGGTATATGTTTTAGGAGGTCGTAGTTTCGATCCCATCGCCGGACATTTTTTTTCAATTATACTTAGATTTATTCCCAGAACTGATTCGTTGAATTGTATACCAGGAAACGAGTAGCAGCATTTTCCTTTGTGTGTTATTACATAATACTGCGGTCATCAACCCGCCTGCCAAATGTGGTGAATGTGGCAAAATCCTTGAAGCCCATCTTCAGTACTGGACGTTATAAGTGCTGATGATGTATCCCTAGCTTTAAGTGTACATTATAGCTGCTGAAAATAATAAAAGTTTGTCTAATTTCCTTATCTCCATTAACGTGGAACCATTTTCTTTCAAGTATTATTTTCTGGGAAGAATATTGCTCTTTTTGTCTATCTTTTCTTTAATGAAAATATTTTTAAGATGCGATGTGAAAATTCTTCTTGTTATTTTTGTATTTTGATTGGTATTATAGTTTGAAACGGTTATTGTTTTTTAAAGGTTATCCATAATTACTGGTTTATTGCTTCTTGTTGCTTGCTTCTTGCCTCTGCCTCTCTGATCTCTTGTCTGTTTATACTTGACGACCTAGAATGAAATCTAGGTCAATAATTGTGAATGAAATTCATCGAACGAAGATTTAAGCCAAGTCCCGCATAAATTCTTGTTGAATTAAAGGGATTTTACAAAAATACCATCACAACCTTAATATCCTTTCACCACATGTTGGAGGAGCAATGGCCAAAGATTACCATGCAATTGATGTCGTACGCAAGGAAACTACAACGCGGCCGGTCCAAAAGATGGTGGAATGAACTGCAATCCTTTTCAAAAGACTCCCAAAATTGCCGAAGACCGGAAAAATTTAAAGGAAGTAATGGAGGCCTTTGATAAGTCGTGAAATTATACCTAGAGCTATAATAACTATTCACGGTTTACACAAATAGTTATTCAGAATTTAGATCGAACTTAGAACACCGGTCCTTCTAATTTGTTGGTACTTGAAATCATCGTTACCAGACCCTTTAATTTAGGGACAATTAGTCCCCAAGTAGGCCCGGGTCTTGTTCAGTTCTTCTTTTTGGGGATGCCTTGACATTTAAGTACATCTTCTATGAGGTTTCCGGTTTAGAATAAACCACTCCATGTCTTTCAATGAGTGTCTTAAGAGAGGAATAAAATACAGACATTTGATAGATGGGCAGCAGCATCAATCACTCAATCACAAAATCAAAATCAATCACAATCAGCTCAATGATCCATAACATCCTTCTGCGATCCGCCAGCCAAGCGAGGTGATTATATAATGGCAATATGACAAAGTCTGTTAAGAGGAGACCTATGTTCAGCAAGACACGTAAACGGGCTGTTGTATACAAAAGAAATACATTTTTGATAGCAATTCCACTTTTTACTCTGGTTGCTTTTTTAATCCCGCTTTGCCAAAAAAACTGGCAACGCGGTTAAACATCCATCCCGCCACCAATAACACCGCACCCGAAAAATCTTGTCAAAACAATCACAGAACATTACATCGAAAATGGGCTTTTTATTTAAAGACATTGAGTTTATATTACTTCGAATTAAAGCCATCGGTTCCGCTGTCTCCAAAATGACTTTTGTCTTCGGCCGTATAATGAAATCGTTAGGAAGAGACGTAATTTCCTATTTGAAAAATGTAACGAGCTTAAGGCGCTGTCGTATATTTGACGCTCGTGCGATGGCGCGATACGTCCGATGGAAATGGGCTATATAACGCTAAAAGAATTGATCAAATCGGACCAGTAGTCATCCGATGCCCTCGTAGACCCGAAGTCCGAGAGGCCCGCGAACTGTAAAGTAGAGCGACAGTTGCACTAAACTCCCCTAAAATACTGAAAGTCATAATCCCTCAATGTCATCGCCAGCGACCGCCCTGAGCCGAGGTCTAAGCCCCACAGGGGGCGCCCCTCTTGCGCAGTTTGCTTAGTTTCTAGTTTTTAAACCATTTATTAAGGCTGGAGCTCTGCTCGCCTTTATGCCCGGTGAAGTAGCAAAAGCCTCGTAACTACCTAGGTACGTCCAAACAAAAAAAAAAGGACCAGTAGACAGGGCTTTTGGAAATATCGAAATAATTACATTTTTTCAGCACTTCGGTATTTACATATTTTATGCTTGTTTTTGAGCTACAACTTTTTAGCTTTGTAGCTTTGTTTTTATATATTAATTATTTCAAAATTCAATTCAACCTCCGTAGGATAGCGGTAAATTGGCTCGCTTTAAATCTCGGAGGTCGTAGGTTCGGTCTCCACACCGGACAAGAAATCTTTGTGTAAATTCTAAGATTTCTTTCCGGGTCTCGTTTGTTGAGGGACTACCCTCCGTGCCTCGGAAAGCACGTTAAGCCTTTTAGATGTTATAACATCATCTATAATAAACGTATAGGTACCTACCAAGGAACGGGCAGCAGATTTTCCTTATGTGTTACAACTTAATACTGCGGTCACCAACCCGCCTGCCAAACGTGGTGACTATGGCAATACCTTCCCTCGGGAGGAGTCCCATATTCAGCAGTGGACGTTATACGGGTTGATGATGATGATAATGATGAAACTGGTTTACAGATATTTTAATATAGGTTTGTAAAATACCTATAAAAAACAGTTTTGCGTTAAACATACCCTTAAGTAAAGGTAGTAGGTACTGAGAGCCAAGGACGCGTGAAACTGGTCAGGAAGGTTTATTGATATCTCAAGACCTTTTAGGTAAATGTAGGCTGTAATGTTGGTAGGACCGTATTGGAAGACTTGGGTTGGTGATTATAAAAATTAGTTTGGTGATGTCGCGAGTTTTGTGGAAAATTAAATAGAACTGTGTAATTTAGAAGTTTAACTATTATTTTATATAAACTATAAGTCTAATTGTGCAAAAATTTATACTAATTTTTGTCCGGAGTTAAATGCCTTAACGCATCCGTTCCGCCGCTGCAGCGTTCCCGCGCCGACGAAGGGGTATGTGGGACTCTTTCTCTCCATAGCGCTGGTATACTGATCATACCACGAAGAGAGGACCCTACACCACTAAAACCCCTCGGATACTACTCCGTCCGACGCGCTCCGTCCGTACTGAGGGCGGCGCGCCCGGGCCAGATTTGTGTTGAAATCTTTCTCCATTCATGTTTAACTATATCGAGGGGTGAAAGGCTATTTGTTTGAAGCGACATTTTGGACGATATGGAGTTATATACATATTCGGATTCAGCGAATTTTTCTGCGTCGACTGAGCCGGGTTTCGTACAATTCTGAGCACTTTTATGGCGCTTAAAACAATGCCATTTTAGTGCATAATTCTCAAACATGATGTATGATCCGACTTCAAATTTGCCATATTTTTTTAGTATGTCATTTAAGCTGTATACAAAAACAGAGAATCGGATCATAAGCCGTTATTCCCTTCCTAAAATTTTAGTTCGATGGCAGATAAATCGTTTTTCGATGTAGCTATCTTTAGATGAAAAGTCCCTTCATACATTTTGCTTACGACTACTTACTCTGTGCAATGTCGCTTCAACCAATTTGCCGTCAGCCAAATTCATTAAGACATGTCGGTTCAACCCTTTTCGCTACAACTGTTTTTCACTCTGTTTAGAACAACCAAGTTATATAACTCCTTTCAAAATCTGAGAAATCAAACAACTCTTTAAGAATGTTCATCGTTGCTTAAGCCAACTTTCCTGTATCGTTAACAAAACCCAAAACCCAAACCCAAATTGGTAGTTAAACAAAATAGCCTATTCCTATTATTATTGAGTAACGTCGATTCAATCATTTTGCTTTCTCCTGCATAAGTACTGTAAAGTCACTTAAACCATTTTGCCTGCTGCTGATTAGTGACAATGTTGGAAGTTGAATCATTTTTCTTTACTCTAAAAATAAGGCGATACAGATAATTTTGTATTAAGCGACATTTATCTTATACTCATAACTGTTTTTTAATTGAAAATTATATCAAAACATTCAGGGATTTTTTTTTCAATAAAAATTTGCGATCCCCATTATAGAAAGAACACTAGTTTTTTCATAACGATTTTTTTTCCAAATTTTGAATCTTTAAATGGCTTTCCTGTAAAGTTCGTAAAATGTCGCTTCAAACAAATAGCCTTTCACCCCTCGATATAATAGTAAAACTAATTATCATCAATGAAAAATTAGTTTGCCAGGTGCAGACTAGATGTCGCCACTTAGCTTTTCATTTTATAGAGAAATTGCAAGAAACAAAACCCTTCTGTAACCATTGCGAATTTAAGTAGACTTTCGTCTGACAAAATAAAAGTACCTACTACCAAATTACTTTAACAAAAAGTTACAAAGTTTTTGCTGACTATCGATTCTATAAGTTACGAAAACGTTTTTCAGAAAAGGCAATCGGTTAATATCATGAATATAATCTACTTGTAAATTTGTAATACCAACTATGATTTGGACTTGTTGTCGGATAAGCATTATGATAGTGGCAGGTAAGCAATATTCACTCAATAGCCAACCTTCTTACATCATCATCATCATTAGCCCGTATAACGTCCACTGCTGAACATGGGCCTCTCATACTCATAACTCATACCACGAGGAGAGGACCCTATACCACTAAAACCCCCCGGACACTCCTTCGATCCGCCGTTAGGGGGCCGGGCACGCATAAGCAATACGGCCCCAGAGATAACTCCCTTCAACCTCACAAAAACTCACAAACTTAACCCCTTTCTAATATTAGTATAGACAAACATAATCATTATTATAACAGGCATTTAGTGTTTTTCTCGACCTACCACCTCATGGTCACTATTTACACTAAAAAGATTTTCACCCAATAACCATCAAGTCAATGAAATTGAAATAACTTGACAATACCCGACCCTACCCTACACCCTTTTTTTAATTAAAATAAGGGCTTGTCAATTATTTACGTGAAGCACAAGTAGGGAGATAACTCACCTGTGTACTAACTGATATACAAAATATCAAATTGTCGCATTAATTGAGACCTATGTCCTACATGCGGTATTTACCTATTCCCTATACCATTTTTTTTGTCTATTCTATTCTAATATTCTAGAATTGACAACCTCCATGGCGTAGCGGTATTTGGATCGCTTTAAGTCTCGGAGGTCATGGATTCGATCCCCACACCGGACATCTTTGTGCAAATTCTGAAATTTATTTCCGGGTTTGATTGGTTGAGGGACTACCCTCCGTGCCTCGGAACGCACGTTAGCCGTCGGTCCCGATTGTTATAACATCATCTATAATAATTGTATATCAAGAAACGGGCAGCAGCGTTTCCTTGTGTGGTACAACATAACACTGCTGTCACCAATCCGCCGGCCAAGCGTGGTGACTATGGCAAATATCCTACGTGGGGAGGAGGCCCACGTTCTGCAGTGGACGATATACGGGCTGATGATGATGATGATTCTAGAATTCTGCGTACGTGTATCGCCGTGTGGTTTCCGGCTTAGAATAGACCCCATATGTTCCTGTAGACGTCGTAAGAGGCGTCTGAGGGATATCCTTTATTTGACCGCCTCTTCATCGCCTGCTGCCCATCCATCAAGTGTATGTATACTTGACGAATGGGCAGCAGAACGTATCAGTTTTTTTTCCGGTTTGTCTTACGCAGGTAGCCCTGAGGCTTTTGCTACTTCACCGGCCATAATGGCGAGCTGAGCTCCAGCCTTAATAAATGGTTTAAAAACTACAAACTAAGCAACCTGCGCAAGAGGGCGCCCCCTGTGGGGCTTGGACCTCGGCTCAGGGCGGTCGCTGACGATGAGATTTAGGGGTTATGACTTTTAGTATTTAAGGCGAGTTTTGTGCAACTGTCGCTCTACTTTACAGTTCGCGGGCCTCTCGGACTTCGGGTCTACGAGGGCATCGGATGGTTAGTTTTTTTTTTATGTTTTGAACTTTTTATGGGAAAGATTACCTTATACTTTATTTCAAAATTGAGATTCATAAAATTCGACCACCGGATTCGAACCTGCATCTTAGGCATTGGGGGCTTTACCTAAAATGCAGGTTCGAATCCTGTCGGTGGTCGAATTTTAAAAATCTCAATTTTGAAATGTAGAATGTATCAGCTTTAGGAAAATCCCATCTTACTGCGATCACCAATTTGCCTCTCAAGCGTGGTGATTACATCAATATCCCTCAACGACCCTGGCTTGCCAAGGTATTTTAAAAGCATATCCATGTTCAGCAGTGGATCTAAACGTACTAATACTAATGGAACGTAGATTTACGGCCAACATAAAAACTGTGTCGCTTTCATAAAAATAAAACCTCAAAATAGTATTTTAATTGAGACCCGAATCCCGCATGCGACTTTTTACCTGTTTTACTATTCTATTCTATTCTTTTCTTGTATTCAGCGTACCGCTATTAAAAGTTCACACCCAAAAAATCCAACAAAAACAATTTCCGAGTGCCGTAACTAATGGCTGCGCCCTTACGTACTACAGCCTCAGTTATGGCCTCTCTTTGTCTCAACACTGGACGTATTCAGGGCCCGATCAAATAAACGAAAGCTACCCCCTCACCCCTGTTATCTTTCAGAATGAACGGCAGTTTAGTTAAATTGCCTTAAGTGAGTACTAAGGTCTCAAAGTTTTTTGGTTGTGGTCTAATACTGGTAAAATATCTATACTCTATATCAATATATAAAGCTGAAAAGTTTTTTGTTTTTATTGAACGCGCTAATCTCAGGAACTACTGGTCCGATTTGAAAATATATTTCAGTTTTAGAGAGCTTTATTTTCACCCAATAACCATCAAGTCAATGAAATTGAAATAACTTGACAATACCCGACCCTACCCTACACCCTTTTTTTAATTAAAATAAGGGCTTGTCAATTATTTACGTGGAGCACAAGTAGGGAGATAACTCACCTGTGTACTAACTGATATACAAAATATCAAATTGTCGCATTAATTGAGACCTATGTCCTACATGCGGTATTTACCTATTCCCATTTTTTTTGTCTATTCTATTCTAATATTCTAGAATTGACAACCTCCATGGCGTAGCGGTATTTGGCTCGCTTTAAGTCTCGGTGGTCATGGATTCGATCCCCACACCGGACATCTTTGTGCAAATTCTGAAATTTATTTCCGGGTTTGATTGGTTGAGGGACTACGCTCCGTGCCTCGGAACGCACGTTAAGCCGTCGGTCCCGATTGTTATAACATCATCTATAATAATTGTATATCAAGGAACGGGCAGCAGCGTTTCCTTGTGTGGTACAACATAACACTGCTGTCACTAATCCGCCGGCCAAGCGTGGTGACTATGGCAAATATCCTACCTGGGGAGGAGAACTACTGGTCCGATTTGAAAATATATTTCAGTTTTAGAGAGCTCATTTATTATGCAAGGCTATATTAATTGTGAAGTTCCTACGAGAACGGGTTAAAACCGCGCGGGAACGTAGTATACTAATCTATCTATACTAATATTATAAATAGGAAAGATTTGTTTTTTTTTATTTATGTGTGTGTGTGTTTGTAATTAATAAATCTCCGTAGCGTAGCGGTAATTGGCTCGCTTTAAATCTCGGAGGTCGTGGGTTCGATTCCCACACCGGACAAGAAATCTTTGTGTAAATTCTTAGATTTCTTTCCGGGTCTGGTTGGTTGAGGGACTACCCTCCGTGCCTCGGAAAGCACGTTAAGCCGTTGGTCTCGATTGTTATAACATCATCTTTAATAATCGTATATCAAGGAACGGGCAGCAGCGTTACCTTGTGTGTTACATAATAATACTGCGGTCACCAACCCGCCTGCCAAGCGTGGTGACTATGGCAATGCCCTCCCTTGGGAGGAGGCCCATGTTCAGCAGTGGACGTTATACGGGCTGATGATGATGATGATGATGTTTGTAATGAATAAACTCAAAAACTACTGTGCCGATTTCAAAACTCCCTCACCCTGAGTGACAAAGGCTATATTTAATTATAAAAAATAAATGTGCTCAAAGCCTCATCCCAATTCGGAGTCACTCAAGACATCCTTGATTAAGGCAGCCGCCGATATTGACATGGACCTCGTTCGTGCTGCGATAGACGACTGGCCGCGCAGATTGAAGGCCTGTATTCAAAATCACGGAGGTCATTTTGAATAAACTTTAGTGTCATAAGAATCTATGTTTTGTTAAGTTCATTTTAGTATATAAATGGTTACATAATGAATAAACTTGTTTCAATTATTTTATATTAAACATGTGACAGAATTTATGACCTGACTAGGTAATTATGGCACACAGGTATTAACGCGATAAAAATTACCTTTTTATATTACTCCAAGTTATATTGATTGTGGTCGCGGTCGTGGTCTGCCCGTGACCACGATTTTTATCGCGTTAAAAACGGAGTGATATAAATTTAAAAAAAATATTATGTAGTTCCCACGGGAACGGGAGTTAGGCGGGTGAAAGCGGGAAGTTTGTAATATTATAAAGAGGACAGATTTGATTGTTAATTTGTTTGCATTGAATAGGCTCCGGGACTACTTGCCCAATTTAAAAAATCGTTTCACTATTGGAAAGCGGTGTTATTCAGGATTAATTATGAAGTTTCTACAGGAACGGCAGCTACGCGGGTGACTCCAGTGGCACCCTGAGCGTTGGTCCTAACCCCATAAGGTTGCCCTCAGCTGGACGTCGCTTAGACTTTGGCCAGATTCTTGGATGTTAATTTTAGACCTGTTTACTTTTAAGGCATCTTACTATTATGTACACATTTGTCATTTATCACACGAAAGATGGACAGACTGTTAAAAACATATGTAAGATCAAATAGTTTTAACAATGTTTCTAGCTACTTAAGTGATACCGCTACGCTACGGGGGTTGTTAACCCGTAAATCAAATCTATTACCTTATCCAGCAGGTCTCCTATATAAAGTAACACAGGAACCGTGCAATTTTTACTTCCAAAATTCTACAAGAACTTAGATTAATCCTGTTTAAGCGTAAGGAATTACATTTCGGGCCGAGTCCCGAGGGCAATATTAACTGGTTTGGTTGAAAAGTACAAAATTGTGCTCTAAAGGCCTAAAGGAAAAAGTTTAAGAGCCAACCGTACGGAAGTAATGTTGTTGCTCCGAGTTAATGTCACTTGAATAACAACAGATTGAGTTATATATTCAAGATAAACTTTTTTTTGAGGGAGTTTGCGATCTGTTCTATACTGTTTAGCATAGAACGCATTTATTATTAATATTTATTTATCTTAAAAGGTAAGTGACTTATAAGCGTAGTCCCACAAAACCGTTGCAATGTTTTGACTGTGGGGTCGATGAGTCTCTAGACATTCTTAAATGTACCTAAAACTAAATATTATTTATACTAAACACACACTTACTCTGCCAACATGAAAAACCTACAATAACCATTTTATATCCTTTACCTGACTGACATAGCGGTTGCGGCACTGGTACCGGCCGTAAATAGCATTGCACCCGTGCGAAGCCGGGACGGGTCACCAGTAGATGTTACAAGTGATTGTTATAACCTCATAACATACTGACTGCACCAGTTGTTTCTGAGATCTGTGTGAGAACCACAGAGAGTTTTTCTGAGTCTGGATGTGCTTTGTATACGTCAATTGAGCGTTTATAAAGTCCCATGGATAAATTTCCCTAGTGAGAGAGTTTTCTTTTTAAAATAAATATATAAAAAAACATCTCTCGGCGTCTCTTTTCGTTACTGATGATAAAGACGAAAAACATATAAAGTCAGTTAAAACCACCGACTTTGCACGTTTAAACGATAATGTTCTAACGACAGCGCCTACTGTCCACTTGCTAAGTAAACTGAACATTAAAACTGCTATGAACGTCTCTCATGGCTCTGAAACACCATTACTAGTAATACTGCTATGGGACTAACCATCAAAGAGGCGTTTGACTTGTGCGTCAAACGTTACAAGTGCCTGGCATTTGAAATTGGAATATTGACTTTATACGTTGGATATAAAGTTTGAATTTGCTTAACACTATTATGGGACTTACCGTTGAAATAGCACAAGTGAGGATGCCTCTCTGTTTCAATAGGAATATACGCTTTATATTTTGGATATACAGTTGGAATTTGCAATAGCTGGCTATAGTTTTAGATGACTTTCAATTTGAATGCGAATTTCGACGTTATTAGGTGAGGCATACAGTTTAAATTTGGTAATGTTAATATACGTATTGTCTGTCACAAAAGTCGATGACAATGGGTCGCAATAGTGGCACAATTTTAAGGTAAATGATCATATTATTTTTATTTTTCGTGATTAGTCTTGGACATGGACTGACGGGGCGTTAGCGTGCAGATCGGGCAGTTAAAAAATGCATCGTTTACTGTAAATATAGGTTTATATCATAATTTACACAACAAGAACAATTCTTGGCTGTAAATTGTCACTTGAGTAAGTATCGTCTCACTGTCGTAGAACAGCTAGTTTGAAGCGGTCTTAGACCAATGGTCAAATATCGCGTAAGAATTGGAATCATGTGCTCGCCAGTTTGATCCCATTGAACTACCAACGTGAACCCACTCGTAACACAAACATTTTAGCTTAGTATGAGAGCTTACCGAGAGTACTGGTAGTGTTAAAACTCTGCTAGTAATCTTCATAAAAAAATCAATTTCCATTTGAAACGGATACGAACTACAGACTACATAACTTTGAGGCTAAAAACTAAAAAAAACATATTTTCAGATCAGGTGAAGGGTCTGACAATTGATTGGTCTGTAATTGGCCCATCTTTAATGGTCCAATTCCCCATTGGGTACTCTAGAAACTTCCCTAGAGTGCGTACTCTAGGGAAGTTTATAGTGGCAATTTTTTTTTTCGGACGGGCTTTTCTGTTATTCCTGAGGCTTTTGTCACTTCACCGGGCATAAGTGGCAACAAACCAACTCTAGGGAAGTTCCTAGAGTACCCAATGGGAACGATGGGCTACATTGGCCTTTTGGTCACAAAACAATCACTAAAGTCCAGTTTAAACGTACCCTAAACCAAAGGATATGCATGAGGAGATTAATTAATGTAGAAGAGGTGAAAGTGGTATGTCAATATCATAGCAAGTGGAAGGATGTGGTTTCTGCCTACGCCTATGGGAAAGAGGCGTGAATGTATGAATGTATCTACAATTACTAAAAAATTACAAAAGCGAATCGTTTTCCATCACAACACACAATATTCTTGCATCATCATCATCAGCCCATATAATGTCCACTGCTGAACAAGGGCCTCCTCCAGAGAGAGGGTTGCTGCCATAGTCACCATGATTGGCAGGAAACTTGTTTCCTTGTCATTTCACACAAGGAAACATTGCTGCCCGTTCCATGGTATACAATCACTATAGATGATGTCATAACAATCGGGTCCAACGGCTTAACGTGATTTCCGAGGCACGGAGGGTAGTAACCCAGCCAACCTTAGAATTTACACAAAGATTTTCTTGCCCGGCGTGGGGATCGGACCAACGACCTCCGAGATTTAAAGCGAGCCGAATACAGCTGCACTGTAGAGGTTGTCTGTCTCTGTATTCTTGCATAGCAATATATTATTACCAAGATTAGAACCCCAGGGTGTCCAATAAGGGTACAATAATCTACTGTTCATACCGTATCTGGACCACCAATATTTCAGAGCAGCCTATTGTGAAGATACAATAGAAATAGATTAAATTTTACTGAAAAGAATGTTACAAAATAAGAATTGTGACGGAGTACGAGTTAGGAGCGTTCGACAACAAAGTTATTGATAATAGAGAATCAAATTTAGTTTTTTTTTTGGGTTCCGCGCCCTAATATTAAAAACGGGACCCTATTAGTTAGACTACGCTGTCTATCTGTCCATCTGTCTGTCACCAGGCAACTAATCACTGCGATGTATGTAGTTAAAACGACTACAAGTTTTGTCCGACCCGAGAAACTAATCTGAGACCTTGCGAGATACAGTCATAGAGTCACAGAACATAATTAAATAATGAATTTATTCAGCACTTAGGTATTTACATGTACTTGTACTTGTCAAAATCAAAATGATAAAAAATTTAATTGGTAATTAATTCTTATTCTATGAATTAAACATGGTAACTAACAGGTGCTACCTGTGAGTGCTGCTAAGTGTAGGATATTACAGAAAATGTACTCCGTCCGTCCATTTGTCATTAAATCCTCTACTCATAATAAGTTTATATTCACATTAATTAGTATAGATATTTATTGAAAGCTCGGTTAAAGCATACAATTAAGTAACACACACCTGGGGGTACCCTTAAAAGTGTTAGGACAATAACCCAGAGATGCCACTGATATCAAATTTAGATTTATGAGTATAAGGAAGGAAGGAAGTGATCGCTTGCACTGGTAGGGGCGCAACACTTTTCTCGCCGGCTAGAGTCCTACCCTTGCTAAACTTCAACCTTTCGGTAGCTACCTACGTGGACGACCCTGAGAAGAAAGAAAGAAAGAAACTCCGGCCTTTTTTTTCGTCATCTTTTGTGTCACATTTTAGGTATTGCCATTTTGTTAAATCATATCACTGTTATTCCAATGGGGCAGTCAAATTGCGGTGTAAAACCGTGTTTTAAATTGAACATTTATCCTATTTGACCTCTTCAGCTCCAAACTCCGTGGCTGCGCCCTCTTGCGCAGGTTACTTAGTTTTTAGTTATTAAAACAATTTATTAAGGACTCGTGGCTATCTAAGTAAGGCCAAGCGACAAAAAAAACCTCCGTGGTATGACAAGCTACGTGGCGTAGTGATACAGGTCTCGCTATAAATCTTGGAGGTCGTGGGTTAGATTCCCACACCACGACAAAACATCTTTGTGTAAATTCTAAGATTTCCTTTCGGGTCTGGAAAAAACCAGAAATCGTTATTTCATAAGTCGTTTCTGTCCCGATTGTTATAACATCATCTACAGAAATCGTACACCAGAGAACGGGCAGCAGCGTTCCCCTGTGTGTTATAACATAATACTACAGTCACCAACCAGCCCATGCTGAACATGCGTCTCGGGAGGAGGCCCACGTTCAGCTGTGGACATAAACAAGCAGTGGACATAATTTTTTTTTATTGCTCTGCTCCACATTAATGCAAACACGCCCTTATAGTTCCAGTCATCATCATCATCATCAGCTCGCCTCCTTCCGAGGGAGGCTATTTGCTATAGTCACCACGCTTGGCAGGCAGACCGCAGTAATATTTTCTACCACACAAGGAAACACACACAACACAATTATTTCAGATAATGTTATAACCAACGTCCTAACGTGATTTCCGAGGCAAGGAGGGTAGTTCCTCAACCATGCCAGACCCGGAAAGAAATCTTAGAATTTACACAAAGATTTTCTGTCCGGCGTGGGGATCGGACCCACGACCTCCGAGATTTAAAGCTAGCTAAATACCGCTACGCTACGGTGGTTGTCGTAGTTCCAGTGTAATAGCTAAATTAACGGAGTTAACTTGAACAGCGTAGACTGTAGATGACGTTTAATTAAAACGGCAATGTAAAAATATTTAATATTAATTAATACATTTTAATTAAGTTAGCATCTACTTACTTATTTGCTACTGATAGCTTCTTATTTATGCGTACGTTACGAACTTGTCTCATATTTTGAGTCTTGCTTATTTTACATTAGCTGGACTTATTTAAAAAATATTTCACAATTGACAACATTTCATTTTAAGGGTTCCGTAGCCAAATGGCAAAAAACGGAACCCTTATAGATTCGTCATGTCTGTCTGTCTGTATGTCCGTCCGTATGTCACAGCCACTTTTTTCCGAAACTATAAGAACTATAATGTTAAAACTTGGCAAATAGATGTATGTTGTGAACCGCATTAAGACTTTCACACAAAAATAGAAAAAAAAAACAAAAAAAATTGGGATTCCCAATATTTAGACCTGAAACTCAAAAAAATTTTTTTCATCGAACCCATGCGTGTCTATGGATAGGTCTTCAAAAATGATATTTGGGTTCCTAATGTAATATTTTTCTAAACTGAATAGTTTGCGCGAGAGACACTTCCAAAGTGGTAAAATGTGCCCCCCTCCCCCCTTGTAACTTCTAAAATAAGAGAATGATAAAACTAAAAAAAATATATGATGTACATAACCATGCAAACTTCCGCGGAAAATTGGTTTGAACGAGATCAAGTAAGCAGGTTTTTTTTAAATACGTCATAAACCGTAAACCGCAATTTACCTTTCATTCATTCAACTATTAATAACATCGATCAAAGTTACAACGAACTACAAGAACTTTTATACTGTTACCTGTTGTATTCTTGATATCAAAGATAGGTAGGCACTTGCAACTAGTACGGAACCCTTCGTTCGAGAGTGCGACTCGCACTTGGCCGGTTTTTTTTAAACTAGGTCAAAATTAAAGAACCCATATTTTGTCTTTTTACGAGTTTCAAAGTTTTTCATACAAAAATAATATTTTATTAAAATATGCCACGGAGACACTCTGCAATTTAAAATTAAAATTAAATTAAAATTTCATTTATTTCAGGCAATCATAACCCATATAAAGAAACACACAAAAAAATAATAATTATAATAATAATAACATTGGTATAAAATTAAATTAAAATTAAATACAATAAATTCATTACAAATAAAATAAATTAAATAATAAAATAACATTATTCAAATCACAAAAATTAAATTACAATAAAATCAAAATCAAAATAAAATAAAGTAAAGTTATAAATTTCGCTCCAGCATTGGCATAGGTACATGTCTGCTGGAACAATGCCGGATGAAAGGGCAGTCCAGCCTTCCCCCAATCATCGCCAAAACGGTGTTGGAGCTGGCTCGTACTCTGCGCACCATAGACGCGGCTCGCTTACGCATCGTCGCATGAAAGCAGTCGGTGTGCGCTTCTGCGAACATACCCGACGCGCTGCAGTACCGGGGCAACCCCAACACAGCCCTGAACGCGTTATTGTATTGGACGCGGAGGGCGCTGTAGTCTCTTTTAGAGTAGTGTGCCCACAAACTGCACGAGTATAGCGAAGTACAGTACGCTCTAAAGAGCGTAACTTTTACCTCGCCTGAGCACCGCGCAAATCTGCGGGCGACCATATTCGCTCTAACAGACAATAATTTAGTCAAACAATCTTACGGTTGTTTGACGAAATTTCTTGGTCAGAGTTAAAAATTAAATAAAAAAACTGACATCAGCTAAAACATAACCCAAAATAATATATTTATACGTAAACTAAAACAAACTCTAATTAATAAATTCAATATATAAGTAACCCATTAAGTGAAATATGTGTATTATACACATATTTCACTTAATGGGTTACTTAATATGATTAAATTATTTTAGATTTTTGAAGAACATATTTATCGCCTCCTCCTTTCTTCGAACTTGCCGTGCCCGACAGGGTCTAAACTTTGTACTGGTTTTATCTTTGTAACAACTTATTCATACATATGGTGTACAATAAATGAGTATGAATACTTTTAATTATATTATAGTTGTCCACATAACAACTATAAAGAAGACCTGCATTAGGTGAAAAAAAAACTAATAAATAAAATTGAAGTTTATGTTTATAATGGATATAAGTATATTTTTTTAATTTTTGATAAATAGGTACCTGCCATATTTAATACAGCAGGTTTTTACAAAATCTTTACTAACATGTAAAGCTGACAAGTTTGTTTGTACTTGATCGTGCTAATCTCGAGAAAGGGAACCACGGCTTTAAAGCTAAATTATGTCAAAAAGGTGACGTGTCCATAAAGTACGTCACACGTACCCCCTCCTTGTCACAGGTGGTCACATTTGTGTGATGTCACAAATTTGCAATTTTACATCTAAAAATTTTAAATTAAAACAGCAGTTCCACAATTAGCGTTATTTCCATGTAAATTACTTTTTTTATGAAATCATCATCAAATATTTGAAAAAATAACAAATCAATAAACTATAATAAAGAAAAAAAGTTTTTTTTAGTTTTACTTAATATTTCAAATTCCGCGATTCAATTTATTTAATTTGAAATGTGATGTCACAAAACTTAGGACCCCCCCTACCCCTTTTCACACCATGTCACACTTCGTTGACCCCCTCCCTTCCCCGTTACATGTGACGTACTTTATGGATGGCCCCAAATGACAAAATGGCATGGGAGTAATTCGCTCTGAAATGACACTGCTGCTAAACAATATTGTAAAAGTAACGATTAATAGATTTTTTTTAAAAAGGATTCCTCTGAGTTTCTTACCAGTTCTTCTCAGAGTTGCCACGTCTTGAACTGGTGGTAGGAAAAGAAATGGAAGCAACATAAGAACATGATTGAATTTTTTGAATTGTATCTATATGAATAAAGAAATTTTTACATTGACTTTGACTTTGACGGGACTTACGGGAACGGGAGATATGCTGCCAAAAACGCTCGTGGGAACCTAATGTAAAATAATCACAGCAACGATAGTACCGATTTAAACGGAATTTATTAGCTAATATCATATATTTTTAGTGATTCATCACTTCTTTTCTTCCCCAGGTGTCAGATGACATCGGCTACGTGGTATACTCCGCGCTGGGCAGCTTCTACATACCGTCCTGCATCATGGTATTCGTCTATATCAGGATATACTTCGCAGCCAAGGCGAGGGCGCGGAGAGGCATTCGGAAAAACCCGAGACCGAGGCCTGTGAGTAAAATTCAAAAGAATGTTATAAAAATACTAACGACCTAACAAAATAAAGTGCTAGCCATCTTGACTAGACAGGCAGTTTACTTATTTCTTGGAGTCTTAAGTATAATTCAAAACAACCGGCTAAAAATATAAGCTATTAGAAAATAAAACGAGTTACTTCAACCGTGGCTTTCAAAGAACTAATTTATTCAGTTTTGAATGAACAGGATTACAATAGATTTAAAATAATCATTTTTTTTATAATCTGTCTGCCAACACATTATAAAAAAATTGGCAGATTAGGAATTTATTATGGCATTGTCAATAGATGTCATTTGATTTATACTACCAATTTTAATTTAATATATATATTTTTTTTTAATTCTTCAACGCCATTTACTCTAGATATTTTGTGGTTTTCATTTAGATTAATAGTAATGGTTTCCTGCGTGATTATGGTCTTCAGAAGTCGCGGAGGTGAAGAGAAAAGGGTGGGCAGAATGAGTGCGACTAGTACTGTAAATTTACAACACTGGCAGATATCCTAGTATTTGGACTCCTATGATACTTACCACCAGGATTTGGATTCGATTAGGGTAATTTGCCTATACGGGTACAAAAAAAAATACTAATGATATTCCACCACTATTCAACCAGTCAACCAACCAACGATTGGTTATCCACTTATCACATAAATCAACATATTTTAGTAACAAAATCAATCATCTGAAATGAAATAAAATCTATGGACTTATGGTAATAAAAAACAATTGTATTAACCATTTACATATTAAGCCAATCCAATCGATCTGCTTATTCCCACTGTTAGACAAAGACCTCCTTATATTTGCGCCATATTACTCCATTTTCAGACTTCTGCATCCTGCCTGCTCTGGCTCAGATCAGATTTTTAAGTCCATCATACAGAGCGCCTAGCGCGTACCCTAAGTTTTTGAATATTGAAATAATATTGCGACGACTTAATTTTAAACTACATTTACAATGAATGAATGTCCAACGATATGTCGTACGCGATCCGAGAGATTTTGCTTGAAATATCTGTTGACAATGCGACGGCACCTATCGCACAATATTGTCAGACATGTCAGGAAAAGTCTGACAACGTCGCACTCTTCACCCGAAGTCGCAATTGAAACGTGTCGCACGATTTTTGTCCCCTAGGACAGTATGTTTACTTCAATTTAAAGGGCTACTTACGTACCTCCTTGTATTTAATTAAACCACCAATCGTCTAGCAACCATTCCAAGACCAAAACCAACCAAGACTAACTAAAGTCGAAATGACTAAAGTTTTTGGACTTTTCTAAGCCATTCAAAAGTATTGTAGTATAGGGTAAAAAGTAATTTATTATCAAGGCACGGGCCTATGGGACATTGGGACTATTTAACGTTAAATTATATAAATTACAAATCTAAGCGGGTAGTCAAGCTGTCCCATAGGAAAAGAGACCATGGATTTAAAATGAGAAAACTTAAAGAATTAAATAATCAATGGGAATTACATTTAATTAGAATGATTAATAACGAATTTGACATCTCCTGTAGTCTGTCTTTTTTTTTTTGTCCGGGCTGAAATGCCTTTTCGCATTCCCACTGCCGCTGCAGCGTATTCGCGCGCTGGCGGTGGGATATGTGGGACTCGCCCTCTCATAGCGTGGTATGCTAAACTCATGCCACGAGGAGCGGTCCCTACTAACCACTAAAACCTCCCGGACACTCCTTCGATCCGCCGTTGGCGGCAGACGGCATCTCCTGTGGCCTGGCGGTAAAAGTATTGGGGGTCGTGTTTTTGCTTCCGGGACTGGTTGGTGGAAGTGCACCCTTGGTGCCTTTAATAGCGTTGTAGCGACATCTACAGCAGCCGGACATACCACAAGAAGACAAGCAGTGCCATCTATCACCTAGCATCCCAACTAACCTGTATCGCGCAATACAAGTTTGCAAGCCAATTCAAACAGATACAAGTTCTGAATATCAACAAATGGCCCACGGTCGTAGATCGGCTCCTGCTGGGCCTCACCATACGGTGTCTCACCCGGTAGGGCCTCGATCTCCCGCCGTGAAGCATAGGAGGTTTCATTTCCCCGTGATAGCTGCCCCGGGCCACAGCCCGGGTGCCCACTCATTGCGGCCACCAATACCAGTCCCTAGGGACTAGACCACGGGTAGAACCCACACCTACTATCTGCCTGTAGTTACAGGCAGCGATCGACACCTCGGTCAGGGGGCAACACGCCCCGATACCGTCTACGAGCGCGAACAAATGGCCGTCGGCCGTCGATCTTCATATTCTGTGGAGAAACACCACCAACCGCACCTCTACAATTGGGGTATGCCCGGCGGCCGCTACAGCGTTAAGCTATTGGTCCCAATTGTTATAACATCATCTCGCGTATTGTACAACTAATAACTATTTCTATATTATTAAAAATTTTTTAAATGATTTATATCATACCTAACTTAAAGTTGTGACCTATGTATCGGGGAATGCGATGTCTCTTGGGATACAGGAATTCTTCTTGGTTGAAATATTTATTATTATTATTATCTATAACAATCGTATGGACAGCAGTACTTCACTGTGTGTAACAGCGGTCATCAATCAACTTGCCAAGTGTGATGACTATAGCAAAAGCTCCGTTAGGGAAGGAACTTGTTGAATTCTGTTAAAAGATTAAGTTACTACTACTCTTGTATGACATTTTTATATTATGCTTTATTTTCCGAGGAAAAATGTTTTAGGTGTCCCCACCACAGCAGCGTTGGGTTATGTAATACTCCCCACTCCATATAGAAAATATACTAATCATCATACCACTAGAGGGTCTCATCTATAAATAAAAAATATTTTTCTCTCTTTCTACCCATTGAAACCCCCCGGGAAACCTTCCAAATTCCAGTAATGGGGGGTAATAACTGGAAGTAATACACTTCTCAATTAAAAAAACCATTACTTACTTACTTATTTACTTTTAACGTAAATAAATAATTTTGTAATGTTGTGTCTGAATTTGAAATTACTTTATATTATGTTTTAAGATACGTTAAAGCATTCTCATAATCGATAAATTATTTTATTTAATTTAAATTATAAGTTATTTAATCTAAAAAGTACCCATGAGTTTCACCACACACCATTTATTTCAGCATTTCGTCATAGCTTCGTGGAAAAATACTGAAAAGCCATCGAAGATTCACTCAATTGTAATCAAGACCGTATGTACTTAATTAAATGTATTTTTGCTTAAATATGTGTAAATACATAAGTGTAGTGGCACAGCACTATATTAAATTTAAATATTTTTAGCACTATATTACACTAATGTCACATTTAAAATGTGATATAGCACCTTTTTAGGAAAATATATGTGCGAGAACATGTTTCTTGATGTTCTTTAAAATACTATAGTTAATTTGTAAATACAAAAAAACTGTATGATGAACTGAATGAATGTTTATAAACATACTTTACATTCAATTTGTTGTAACATGTCCCTACGAGATTCTACGCCACTACTATGGCGTAGTACGACACTGCTACGCAGTTATTAAGAATAGTAGGAGCTATGCTACGCTGTCATTATGACTTCCCGAATCTATGCTACGCTATCAAAATAACTACAGAAATTTGCTACGCTGTCACTGTCACGCTGCCTGATAATAGCGGACACCAATTTGCTTAACACTTAGCTTGAAAGTCTAAAACGTACGTTACTACGTTATTAATTTGGTTGTTGTATTTTATATGTTAATATAAACTGTCCTCAAAATTATATTTATTTTTTATAAAAAAAAATGTATATAACCCTTTTGAATATAATTTACTGGAGAAATATAATTTGTTGTGTTATATATATCGTTTCTTGAAAACAAAAATGCCACAAATAAAAAAAGTGTTTTTTAATGCAAAAATCGTACTAACTAAGCATTTCCCAATAACAACCAACCACTGAGCCATTACATTCTACATAATAATGTTATTTGTTATACGCACTGTCTTGAAACACAAATGAGTGAATTTTTATGCATAATGTATTATACACGCTCTGATGTTTTAATTGTTGTCGATATTATATTGTTGCATATAATTATGCTTAAAGCTCTTACAAAATAATGCCATTTGCTAATGGAACTTGTCGACAACTGCTTTCGACAAGCCTGCATCTAGTCAAGTCCCGGGTTCGAATCCCGGGTCGGGCAATAACATTCTAGAACTAGAAATTGCTTAAGAAAAATCAAATTATCAGCCTGAAGCCTTATAATGTCGTAGTGGTGCTTCATCCGTGCCATGGAGAGCAAGCTATCGGTCTTGAGCCTGATATGTCACTGGTCATGTATTTTATGGTTTGTATTGTATTTGTTCGTTTGCCAAATAAAAAAAAGTTAATTCCAATTTATTTAAAGTTCCACGTCATAAAAAATCATAAAATCATATTGCTAAAGATTTTGTACAGTGCATCTATATTTGAGTACCATAATATTTCCTGCGCAGATAAGGCCGTACTGGAAATATTATGGCTAATATTCTTAGAATAATAATGACAATTGTTCTAACCTAATATAGACAGAACAAGCTATTGCACACAATATAGTTCAGTAATTAAGTTAAGACTAAAATATTATTAAAAATTATAACTAAAATAATGAATATGCTAATTTATAAAATGTGAACATTATACATAGATTAATACTAAATTATTGTTTTGGCTATTTGCAAGTGCCTGTAATAGGTTTATATATATAAAAATGATTTTTATTTATTAAATTGACCGTCGTGACCGAATCTATCGGATACATAAAGAACGAGTTACATAGGTAATACAGTATATATATAATATTTATGTTTGATTTTAGAACGAGCAACAGACGAGCTTCAGCAACCCTCCAAAGGGCACGAGACCCATGCCCTCCACGCACCCCATGCCTCAGGGACACCTTAGTACTAATAATAATGGGTAAGTAACTCCCCCTCGTCCTCCTGACCCTTAGTTTGCAAATAACCATCCGATGCCCTCGTAGACCCGCTGTCCGAGAGGCCCGCGAACTGTAAAGTAGAGCGACAAGTCCAATCCCCACGGGGGGCGCCAGGGGTAGTTTTTAAACCATTTATTAAGGCTGGAACTCTGCTCGCCTTTATGCTCGGTGAAGTAGCAAAAGCCTCGGCTACCTACTTAAGTCCAAACGAAAAAAAAAGGTAAGAATCTACTACAACTTGAAGAGCCCCTTTACGTCCACAGCTAAACATGGGACTCCTCTTATAACCATTATCACCACGCTTAGCAGGCGGATTGGTTATGCCCGATGAAGTAGCACAAGCCATGTGGTTAACTACATAAATGTAGGCCCGAAAATAAAGAGCGGATTGGTGATCACAGTAAGTTGGTTAGTATCTTTGAGGGGTAGGCAGAGACAATGGACCTCCACTTGCTACGATCCCTACACACATCTTTCGCTTCATTGACTCTCATAACATTTTTCATACAAGCACGTTGGTTTAGGGTGGATCTTATTTGACCTTTTGCGAGGATGTCTCCGATTTGGTCAGAGAACGTTCGTCGAGGTCCCTTCCGACTTACCATGAATACCTGTTTTGTCAATCTTTCTTCATCCATGCTTTCCAATTTAAATATATTTAAATAATTAATATATTTAAAGTTTAATACATAAACATGATCCACTCGATGTAAATAACACGTGCACTACGTAGCAGAGTAATTTACGATCAATTATCATAACATTATTAAAATCCTACCTCCTACTTACATTATAAACGTGAAAGTTTGTAAGTTTGTAAATATGGATGGATGGATGGATGTTTGTTACTCTTTCACGCCAAAACTACTGAATGGAATTGGCTGAAATTTTGCACCGGCATAGGTAACGCTGGATTAACATATAAGCTACAAAACATCACGCTCCGACGCACTGGAGCAGAGTAACGCGGGTAAAACCGCGGGGTGCAGCTTGTATTAAATATGCATACTAATGTAATTACGCAATCTAACTAGTATTCATAAATAAATAACATGTCCAGGCCTCGTTGCACGTTATTCGTTAGGCTGACCCCACATTGGGCGTACGCGAGCATGTGTCACAAGCAATAAATCTAACCTCTAATAAATGACATATTTGACACTGACACAACTGACTGTGTGAGATTAAGACCTGCGTTAGGGGCACCCGTTTGGCCTACCTTTTTTTTGTCCGGGTGGAAATACAAATCGTCGGCGATAGTACAATACCACGAAAATGACAATAGCTAATTAGGTTGAAAATCTAATGAAGCAAATTAATTTTTTGATCTTTAAACATAGATAACCGAAATATATCTTGACAGATGAAATTACACCTTATTAGCAATAGGCTAGTTGACACATATGAAATTATGTTACAATGATGTTTGTTTCTAAAAGTATTTGTCATATGGAACCTAAATATAAACATTTATGTTCAAAAAAACTTAAATATGTTTGTTTTATACAAACATATTTAAGTTTTTCTCAATATAAAAATTATTTCTTTTTCTATGTTTTTAACTTCCGAAAACGCTACAGCCATTTTGTGACGTCATACATCTCGTTAAAAAACATGAACGTGATACTTTACTATAACACATTCTGAGTCATGACGTCATCGATCTCTAACACTATATAATAGACCAACAACAACCAGCAAATTTTAAAATATAATTATATTTAAGTACTTTCTAGATCTCAAATTAATGCCATATATTTTTCTTGATCTAGTAAAACCTATAAAAATAATATCAAAAAAGTGTCAACTAGCCTATTGTTACTTACGCGGTTTGGCAGTATCCCCGATGAAATATGTTACGCATTCCATCTGCTGCGGCGTTCCCGCGCCGGCGGCGAAGGGGTATGTGGGACTCGTCCTCTCCAAAGCGGTGGTATGCTAATCATACCACGAGGACCACTCCCCACTACCATTACAAAGCACTAGAGTTAATTTTGCCATAAAGGTACAATGCCGAAAGGTTGCTAAAATGAAAGATTTTTGTAAAAAAGAAGCCTGTTTTAATTTTTTTATGCTGTGTATTGATAGTTATATTGATGGCAACCTCCGTAGCGTAGCGGTATTTGGCTCAATTTAAATCTCGGAGGTCGTGAGTTCGATCCCCACGCCGCCGGACAAAAATCTTTGTGTAAATATTAAGATTTCTTTCCGGGTCTAGTTGATTGAGGGACTACCCTCAGAGGTCCCGATTATTATAACACCATACCATATCAAGGAACGGGCAGCACCGTTTCCTTGTGTAGTTCAACATAATACTGCGGTCACCAACGCGCCTGCCAAGCGTGGTGACTATGACAAATGCCCTCCCTCGGGAGGAGGCCCATGTTCAGTAGTAGACGTTATACGGGCTGCACACTGAACAAGTTTTACATAATACAACTAAAAACTTTTCAACTAATCAGATTTAAATTTTAAAGCGGCCGTAGCCCAATGGCTTCGGACTTGTGATCTTGTTGTCTCCGGTTCGATCCCCACCCATTGCAATACCGACGTGAATCCACTAGTAACACAAGCACTTTAGCTTAGTACGGCGGGTTAACAAGAATACTAGTAGACTGCAAAACTCTGCTAGTAATCTTTATAAAAAAAATGCATTGTACGTCGTTTTTGTTTAGCAACTAAAAGTAGATGAAATATTCTTCCTTAAAGACAGAAATTGGTTCACATAAATTTTCTTAGTTTCTGAACCGTTAAACTCTGTTTAAAACATTAACTCCGCTGAAGACTATCAAATAGCAGAACCGCAAAAGTAAACACTTGTTGCTTTAATTCCAGCATTCATATAAAATCTCTGTTTCAAAATGTTTTATAAAATTATTTGAGGTAAACCAGATATTTTCCAAGAAATATGAAGTAAATAAGAACATTTTCTAAGTATTTCACAGCAGAAATGTGGGCATTCCATCTTTTCTCAGTTGAAATAAAAACTAGTCTTTAATTAAATCATTACATTTTTCAGTACTTAGGAGTAGGGAATAGGACCTCCGATGCCCTCGTAGAAGGGCTAGTAATACTAAACGTCATAATCCTCAATCTCATCGCCAGCCTGACTCTGAGCGACCGCCCTGAGCCAAGGTCTAAGCCCACCAGGGGGCGCAATCTTGCTCCTGCCTTAATAAATAGTTTAAAAACTACAACAGTTTTTAAACTATTTATTAAGGCAGGAGCTCTGCTCGTCTTTATGCCCGGTGAAGTAGCAAAAGGCTGGTGGTTAACAACGTAGGTCCGAAAAAAAAAGTAATAGGACCAGAGATTTAGCTTCATAGAACCGTTCGAATCGGTTGCACTACCACAAGCATTCGGGGCATGTGTGGGTGACCACTGGCCGCTTGTCATGTACCTACACGACATTTCTGACAATCCTACCAAAATAGAAAAAATTAAAAATTCTGCACGATCTTAAGAAGCTGTAACTCTGTTCCTAGTAGGCATTAGCATGTGCTTAAGGTGGTGGATACACTTGTACTTGTCATAATCACAATGTTTAAGACAAAGGCCGTGTTCAAACGAAACTGACTGTCAGCCGCCGAAAGTGAGCGAACGTTACGCAGTTTATTGTATTTCCATACATATTCACTTTTTCGTTCACATCTAACCGGCGATACGTTGTTACGCTATGCGTAGACGCTGACATTCGGCGGCCGATTAATATAGCGTGTCACTACGCTCCACGGACGCTGATTGGACGGGCGGACGTAAACTATAGCGTACTGTCAGCATTCCGTGAACTAAAAATACCGTTTATTTTCACGTTTACACTGGGGCTCACAGTGAGCCTGCTCACAGTGAGCCCCTTCGGCACATTCGGCGGCTGACAGTCAGTTTGGTTTGAACACGGCCTTAAACCAACGAAGCATCAATTTAATAGCTTATCACAATGTATAAATTACATATTTTATGGATATTTATAAGTCGTCCGTCTGTCTGTCCTACAAATTCATCATCATCATCAGCCTGTTAAGGTCCACTCCTGAACATTGGCCTCCCCCATCGATTTCCAGCGGGAACGATTGCTAGCGGCCTGCATCCACTGACTGTCTGCGACCTTTATGAGGTCGTAGGTCCATCGTGCAGGTGGTCGTCGTGTCCTACAAATAATTTATTACAGTTATTTCTATAACATTTATTTATGACCTAAACAATATCAGAAATGCCGTGTGGTTTCCGGCTTAGAATAGACCACCACATGTCTTCCCATGGGTGTCGTAAAAGGCGACTAAGGGACATATGGTTGATAGATGGGTAGCAGCATCTATTAGCTCAAGGTTTTTATCTTACTGCGATCACCAATCCGTCTGCCAAGCGTGGTGATTATGGCAATATCTCTCTGCGATCCTGGCTTGCCGGGGTCTGTTAAGAGGAGGCCCATGTTCAGCAGTGGACGTAAACGGGCTGTTGATGATGAATATCAGAAATTGCTTAAGATATCTAATTAACTTGAAAGAAACCGGCTAAAGTGAAAAATAAACCATATAAAATTATACACACACAATGACATATTTATATTAAAATTATAAGTCACATGCCCCTTAAGGAGTTAGGACCACGGCTCTAGGTGTAACTGAAGCTATGAGTAAAATTATCAAGAACTTTAAATTTTATAAAAGTTCCGTAAACAAAATTGAATATTATACTCTTTGAAGCCAAGACCAACATAATTTTATAAAAGGGTCTCAGTAAACCCAGCATCTGGATGAATGACTTCAAATTTTTGGAACACTGAATCAGAAAGAAGCAGTCTTTGAAAATTTATCGTAAAATTATTTCTTTGAGGATGAACAGCAAATTATGTATTAAGGTAGAAAAAAGTTAATATGTATGTTATCTTATACAATATCAGAAATTTAAGGCTTAAGGAAATGGATCGTAATTGTATCAACTCGAGCCTTTTTCTTCTTCACAACTAGTTGGAAATCGTAAAAGGCTTTAGGATGGAATTTAAGATTGCTGGATCAAATCCGGCCGGATTTGATCCAGCCGCATTTGATCTTGTAGTCTTTATTTATACTCCCGCAAATGTAAATCTTGTCTTTTTGATTTCAGCGAAAGCCAAATATCAACAATAGAAACCCCACAAGTACAGATACCGACAGTGACTTGTGAACTGGCGTCCGACATATCGACGAGCGAAGCGGGCGACACCCTCCCACCTCCGCCGGACGAGAGAAAAGACACGTTGAAGGTAAGCGACGAAAATTGTACGAATAGACTGTTTAAAAAACGAAAAACTTTTTTTTTGTGATGAATAGGTACATGCTATGGATCAAAAATTTTCGCCCACCTTTTTGTCAAATCGCGGTTTCCTCAAAAACAACTTAATGGATTACTATATCGAAGTCATGAGAAAGTTTTAGGTGTATATAATGATAAAAAAATTGGTATACAAACTCGAGAACCAGTTATTATATAAAACTTATTCAACTGTCAAGACGCTGAGTTTGAAAGGTCTTTTCAAACTCTGTCCCTATAAGGAAACAAATTCATATGCTTTGGATCAAAATAAAATACCACCCATACATTAAGGTTCCTTTTCGTGCATCGCAATCGATTGATCGCATGCGACTGGCGAGCGCGGCTGATGCGATAATAGTCAGAAGCCGACTGCGGACGGCTGTTGATACACAGACGGCTTCATACATCTTCGTACTAGTGTCGCATCAGCCGCGTTGATCGCCGGCACACTCCTGCGATCGACAGCGATGCACGGAAATGAATCTTTAATTACTAAGATCGGGTACCTATTTGTAATTTTATATATATAAATAATAACATAGCATGCATGTAACAGTAATATTATAATAACAAGAGCAATGAATTCACTTCCTTCAAAATCATCTAAAACATATTTTTCTCCACAGGTGATAACAACATCAGCACAAGTAACAAAAAACCCCCTAGCGTCCTGCCCCCTCCGCAGTTCCACTCTCTCCGTCAACGGTGAGCTCCAACAGCAGCAGGCAAGAGGGCGAGCCCCCAGCGTCGCCATAGACGCCGACATGGTCTCCGAAATGGAACCCTCCTCCTCCGACTCCGGCGTCGTAAGCCGCTGCGGAGGAGTCAAACCGTTAAAGCTTCGCCTCTTCAAGAAAACAAACAAAAGACAAGAGAAAACCCAACCCAGCAAATCTGAATTAGAACCAGCGTTACCCAAGCCCCATAAACCTAGAGATCCTGAGAGAGAAAAGAAGAGGTTAGCAAGAAAGAAAGAGAAGAGAGCCACTCTAATTTTAGGTCTAATTATGGGCAGCTTCATCGCTTGTTGGCTGCCTTTCTTCTTCCTGTACATATTGAAGGCAGCTTGCAGAATCTGCGTTATACCAGGTAGCGCCTTCGCGATAGCTTTCTGGCTTGGGTACATGAATTCTGTTCTGAATCCAGTCATCTACACGATATTCAATAAGGATTTTAGACGAGCGTTCAGGAGGATACTGTTCAAGTGATGTTTAGCTTATGTGTGCTGTTACCGTTGCGTGGCCAATAGGATCATGATGGCTCAGCGGCGGGCAGCACCGAATCTTTACAATGTACGTTGAAAGGACATTTTTAACGGGATTGCTGTGTCTGTGTTGATAATCGATAGTTCAAAATGGACTTGGATGATATTATTAAAGGAACAAGTTGTTTTAGTATTAAACATTTTGTACGTTTCATTATTTAGTTATATTATTTTAGAAGCTGAAGTTAACTATCAATCTAGTTTGACTGGAATTCTAAGGAATGTTTGATGTAACCTTAGATATTATTTAACTGTGTATTTTTTGGATTAAAGTTCAGCAAGCAATTTAGTTAACATTGTATCATACAGGATGTAATTTAAAGTGTTTCGTGTTTGTGTACCTAAAATTGGCCATGACAATTTTAAGTAATGTTTTATTATTTAAGGTGCTAGTTTTAATTAAGTTATGTAAACAAGATGTTTAATAATATCAACCAAAGAATGAAAATTCAGGTGTGTATCAGAAAACGCTTAACAAATTACATATACATAATTCATAAAATCAAAATATCCGATAGTAACGTCTTAGGTTAGCTTATTATAATTGGTAGGCTTTTTATAAAATTTCTATGGTCACTTCATGAAAAAACATTTATGATAATCATCATTTTTATTTGCATTGATATAATCATAAAATAAACATATAATAAATTAATATTAATCAGACTAACATTATTTACAAACACTGAATTAGTAATTTATAATTAGTAGAATTATTTATTTTAATTTTAACTCGAATAGATTTATCAACAATATTTACATAAAAATAAAGTTCTAAACAATTCACATTTATTTTTCACTATTAATACTTGGTAAAATATACAGGGTGCCAATAAAACTACACATAACATTAGTAGCTTAAATATCGCTTGATTTATGATTAAGTAATTGGGAAACCGGATCTAATAGATTTCAGACTTAGCTGTTTCAAACATAAATAGAAAAAAATCTTTTCTATACTATTAGATGGTGCAGCAATTAAATACATACTAAAATTCTTAACGTGCTCTCAGAAGTAAGTTATACATTGTTTTATTTCGGATTATCCAAACGACAAGTATATAAAGCATAAGACCTGAAAACACACAAATACAATTATTTTATAAATGATAACATTTCACTAATAACCATTCCTATCTAATGAAATGAAAATGTTGCTTAAAAATATATGTAATTTAAATAAGAATGTATTAAACAATTCAATCGACAAACAATTTCCAAAAAAATAAAAATAAATAATGGAATTCGTAGAAATCACATGAAGTGGCCGTATCATATTGTTTTGGAAATAAAAACGGAATTGTAAATTAAATAAGATACATAAATACAAGATAATTCATTTCGTAGAATTTTTTGATATACGTAGCAAAATATAGTTATTATATTGTAAGAACATGAAAACTGCAAATACACTAAAGGATTTGAAAAATTATACATATTTAAGATTAATTATTCCTCTATAGAGTAAAGTGAAGGAATTACATAGCTTTAATATCATCAGATTTTAGTGAAACATTAGATTAGCTGTAAAAATGCCTTCATCCACTGTGGTGTACCGTGTAATATTAACATAAATAAAGTACGACGATTATTATTGATTTGATTTGAACAGAGTGTTATATACTTTTAGTTTTAGACAACCTCCGTAGCGTAGCAGGATTTGGCTTGCTTTAAATCTCGGAGATCGTGGGTTCGATCCCTACACCGGACAAATAAATCTTTGTGAAATTCTAAGATTTCTTTCCGGGTTTGGTGGTTGAGGGACTAATCTCCGTGCCTCGGAAAGCACGTTAAGTCGTTGGTCCCGATAGCTTTAACATCATCTATAACAATCGTATACCAGAGAACGGGCAGCAGCGTTTCATTTTGTGTTACAACATAATACTGTAGTCACCAACCCGCCTGCCAAGCATGATGACTATGGCAAAGAATCTCTCCCTCGGGAGGCCCATGTTCAGCAGTGGACGTTGTACGGACTGATGATGATGATGATACTTTTACAACTGTTGCTTTACGCAGATCTGATTTCTCTCTAAAAAGTTCGTGCTTCGTTCGTTCGTTGCTTCGGATTATTTAGAAGAAATTGCAGCAGCGATAAAACCGCCATTTCTACTTTTTTATTTTTATGCACAATTTTTTTGTGTTATTCTTGGTGTACAAAAAAGAGTATTTAACTTTTACTTTACTTTTCTTTTAGAGCTCAACTGTTAACTGCGCGCGAGCGGTAACGTTAGTTGCTAATATACCTAATATTCTGATTTCGATTATTTCTGTGATGTAAGTTTTGGTAAATACACAAATGCAAAAGTATTTGCAATTGCATATTTTTAAGCTCGATTAACATATAGGCTACAAAAAATCACGCTCCGACCCACATGAGCAGAGTAACGCGAGTAAAACCGCGGGGCGCAGCTAATATAAATACCAAACGTAAACTGCAACTTGGGAACTAAAAATATATAACTTGTCAATGTTACGCCACAGCGGGTAGAGGGCTTTAGAAACTTCTTAACTTGCTAGAAATTCGCTATATTAGCTTTTATCCATAATAAACTAACATTTCAGAGTATTTATTTAATAATTCCCTCGAAGACTTACCCATACGCTTATACGTACAAAATAGTAAAATATTGTAATAAATTTCATGTAAAATTATTTGCTATATTTAATAAATAACCTAAGATTTGTCATTATAAATACACAGTACTATGATGATTTTAATTTATATGTATTCATTTTACTAGAAATTATTTGAAAACACATAATATTAAATATGAATACAACTGAATATTTGTTTTACACTTCTCTTCATCTTTACTTTCACGACTACAACACTATTATTAACAAATAATTTTAAATTAATATTGAATACAATTTTAATAATTTCTTGTAAAATCGAAACTTATAGTTCTATGAATTCACCTAATAGTTAATTCACTAAAAAAGTATATTTATATATAACAACCTGATAAAGCAATCATTGTAAAGATACGGTGTAAATTAAAACTGTATTCACTGTGAAAGTAAAAAAATACAATCAAAATAATAATGTAAAAATCTTTATGCTAACTATTTTTTTATAAGTCATTTTATATCATAATGCTTCTAAATAATACCATAGATAGACAATTTGAATACAATTTTTACTTTAAAATCAATTTTAATAGAGTTCCTTTCACATTGAATACAGTTGATACGTAGGTTAAATCTATATAAAATAAATTAAAAAATGACTGTGCCTCTGTGCCTATCGAACAAGCACTACACAACAATAAATGCACCTATTGAAAAAAAAAATGTAAATAAAACAATTAGTTATACTCTTCATTTTTCTTAAGATTTTTATTCAACCAAAGTTGAAAATTTTTATAATAATAATAATTTTAAATGTATTCATTTTAGATGGCGCGGGACGCTTCGATATTTCGTTTTTAATATTTACGTGTAAATAATGTACTTATTTAGCTTAAGTTACGTGTTAGATTAAATTAATTGTAAACCAAAAAAGAACACCAAATACTTCCTGTAAATGTTTTAAATCTTATGAATAAAAATAATATTTTATCCGTGATTTAAAAAAAATTAAATAACAGTTTTTCATATTTAGCATAGTTATTATATAAGACATTTCCGTTTCGGTACCTACAATAAATGCGTTGTTTCTTCCAATGATATAATAATTTTTTGTTTCAATTTCTCTCTTAATATATTTTACAATATTTAATATTAGCTCTCTTTATAGAACATTTGTTTTTGTACAATTTTAATTAATTTAAGCAAAATATTATCAACTCTACCTACGACTGATGATAGTTTTTAATAAATAATCTCTTTCCTGCATAAAAATAAACATTTGTAAATGAAATTTCCTGAATAATTACTGCAAATTTGTAAAATAATTATAAATGAACAACAACGAGAACTTAATTCTAAATTGATGTAAACTAGTTTCATGGATCTTAGATTAAATAATTAAAAGAAATGCTTAATAATTAAGTATTAATGTAAATTATAATTAAGCTAAAATTAATAAACATGCAACACCATTGCCGTTATAGTGATAAGTTAGATATTTAGATAAAATAATTATTAGGCATTAATTATGTACTGAATTCAAAGCAATAGAAATTGTAGTTTTCGTTTTTCCAGTTATTTTATTGGTCGCTAATTTAAATCCTTCATATAGTCTTCCAATGTGTGTGTGATTAATGAAATAAATGTAGTTAATTGGTTTTGTATTATGTTGAATGCATTTACGACGTTTTGGTGTATATTTTATTTGATATTATACATATATTTTAAAACGGAGTAACAATAATTATTAGAACAATGTAATCTAGAACCCCACAATCTAGCATAGAGCCCTTGCTGTTTGTGAGGATTCTATTTTTAAAAAATCGGTCCAACCGATTTTTAAAATTTATTTTTTAATATTGTGTTTACGACATTTTTTACGAAATGTTGTACGAACGATGATAAAATATGTTATTTTTTTTATTGTGAAGCGTAAATGCGGGAGTTGTTATTTAAGCGTGTAAAAGTTTTCCAAAATACATACAGGTTTTTGTACAGTATTTGATGAATATTGTAAAAAAAAATGATTAAATGCCATTACTTTCTTATTTAGTGAAAATATTTAGAAAGTTTTAAAATTAAATAAACTTATAGGCGGCTATCCTGTGTATCTAGTAACTCGTTCAATAAAAATGTTCTAAATTAATAAAAAAAACTATTTATACTTATAGCATAATAATCTATATAGTATTTGTTAAATATTTTAATTTTTAATATATAAAAATCGGAATACGTTACGTTTGTATAATTCTTTATAAAAATATTACCTATTATAATTATTAAAATCGTCTAAGACTATACGATTAACTATTAATTCTTATCGACTCAAAATGTAAATGAAAAAATATACGAAGTACCAAATATACAAATTTTAATCTTTATTAAATTTGTTTTATTATAATCCTTTTTTTTTCTTTTTGTTGTCCGGGGAGAAATTCATTTACGCATTCCCACCGCCGCTGCAGCGTATTCGCGCGCTGGCGATGCGATATGTGGGACTCGTTCTCTCCATGGCGTGGTACTCTAAACTCATACCACGAGGAGAGGACCCTACACCACTAAAACCCCCCGAACACTCCTTCGATCCGCCGTTGGCGGGGGCCGAGTACGCATGAGCAATCCAGCCCGTTTTATTATAATCCTAAGTAAACGTGAATGAATTTTGTAACCTTTGATATGAATGATTGGTCTCGCACCCTCGCTTAAAACCATAGCTCCAGGGCCGTATTTAGAAGTCCGGAGGACCCGGGGGCACAAAGGAGAAGAGGACCCCTGGCCACAAATTAGTTTCCCTCTAAATGTGTAGAAAATATGAAGTACCTACTTTTCAAGACGATTTGAATTCTTATATTTTACTGACTGTCTAATTTAAGCGAACAAGTATAGATGAATAACCGTCATTACAATATTTAAGAACTGTTACATTAATCATGATTCTAAAAAGTACTGTATAAATAAATTAAATAAAAGTTGTAGAATTTACTCGTTAGAATTTGAAAGATTTTAAATCTCTATTGTGGGGGCCCCTCTATTGTGGAGGCCCCGAGGCAGTTGCCCTGGATGCCTTTGCCATCCGGCCTTGCATAGCTCCGTAAATGCGGCAACTCAATATTTTAGTGTGTATAAGACACTGTACCAATGGTATGTGATCCTGATATCCTTCTTATTTCCTGTAGTATTTACTATACAAATTGAATGACTTTGAATATAAACAAAATTTAATTCTTATTATAAAATTTCTGATTATATTAATGACAAAACTACCTGGGAGTGAGTTGCTCTGAAACAATACTGCTTGTATCAAACCATTTGTTAAAAAATAGTATTCCTCTGAGTTTCTTGCTACGTCCAGAACTGGTGGTAGTGAAAATCAAGGACGCATTATTAGAACATTATTTAAAATGTTTTAAATCTTAGGGTGTTACTACACCAATCAATCGATCGTCGATCGATGCCATCGATCGATGCTAGAATGGATTAGTCGACGTCGATCGACAGTTTCCACCAGACCAATCGATCGATTGTCAATCGATGGTAGAATGGTCGAGCTGCTTGCCGCGTCCTCTTGTGAATACATTTCGAAAGAAACTGTTGGAATATGGGGGTTATCCGGTCAACGTCGACCGACGCCATCGATCGGCAATCAATCGATTGGTTAGTCGACCGGTATCCGTCGATCAATTAAAGCTACCACACCAATCGATCAACGTCGACCGATGACGATCGATGGCATTGATCGACGATCGATCGATTGGTGTGGTAACACCCTTACTAATCTTATAAACGTGAAAGTTTGTAAGTATGGATGGATGTATGTTACTCTTTCACGCCAAAACTACTAAACAAAATTGGCTGAAATTCTTCACCAGGATAGGTTATACGCTGGATTAACATTTCATAACATTTAGGATACAAAACATCGCGCTCCGACTCACTGGAGCAGAGTGACGCGGGTAAAACCGCGGGGCGCAGCTAGTGTGTTTATATGAATAAAGAATATTTGACTGTGACTTAATAAAACTTTCGACACGTAGTCGTCGCACAAAACGGGACTGGCACGTCAGGTACGTCGATTTCGGCGTACTATTTTTTGGCCGTGTTTGTCAAGTACGACGGCGGTATCTAGTCGAACGCGCGAAACCTATCCTTTATCTTGGTGAGACAATGAAACACTTACAAGTTGAATATCATCATCGGCCCGTATAATGTCCACTGCTGAACATGGGCCTCCTCCCGAGGGAGGGATTTGTCATAGTCATCACGATTCACACACTGGTTAGTGACTGCAATATTATGTTGTAACACACAGGGAAACGCCGCTGCCCGTTCCCTGGTATACACTTGGTAATCTATCAAAATTATTTCTTTTCTCTATGTCTTTAACTTCCGAAAACGCTTTTAGCCATTATGTGACGTCATACGTCTCGTTAAAAAACATGAACACGATTCTTTACTATTACACTTTCTGGGTCATGACGTCATCGATCTCAAACACAGATTTTCTTCTTCTTTTCGTGTCGACCTGGCGTTCAAAAAGAACACAGATAGTCTGTATAGACCAACATGGCTGACATCGTTTTTATCTCTAAATGGCAAGCCAATTTTAAAATATTTGTTTTTATGCTTTCTAAATCTCAAATAAATGCCATATTTT
Source organism: Nycteola revayana (assembly GCA_947037095.2). Taxonomy (NCBI): domain Eukaryota; kingdom Metazoa; phylum Arthropoda; class Insecta; order Lepidoptera; family Nolidae; genus Nycteola; species Nycteola revayana. The sequence goes on along the minus strand of OX344851.2, from coordinate 13,086,311 downwards.
TTTCTTGATCTAGTAGAACCATTCTTAACCATAAAAAAATAATGTCAACTAGCCTATTATTTACAACACTAAAAGAGTATCTTGTTAATAAGTTCTACGCTGAGAGACATGCGCAGATTAAACACATTGGTCGCCTCACACGCCTTGGTCGGGAGTTCGATCTCCACGCCTGTTAAGAAATCTTTATGTAAAATGTATTTTTTTATTAATTTCTTTAGTTCCAACTAAATACAGCTATACAACATTCCAGAAATTAATTTGTAGCTAACCCGTTAGGTGTTGGCGAACTGTAGTCGTAAGTAATTAAATGCAAATCACTCATAGATTATTCGTAGAATGGACAGCTTTGACTTCAAATAAACCAGTGAATGAAATTGTATATTATTTGCATCACTTATCGTTAGGTCTGAGGCATACGATGCCTAAGGTCTATTTATGCTGTTAGGATATAAAATTCATCATCGCGAGAGTAAGGCGCTTCGTTTCACCGATACTCTCTGAGCAGTGGTGACGACATGATCACATGCGCCCTACCCCCTAGATAAGCCACCAGGTCATGTGTACTTCTACCTCTACGGTAGGGTTAATTTAGAGCAGATTCGCCCCGGGTACTGCCCCAGGGCCGTCGCATCAGGAAGATTGGAAGAATATTATACACCTTTTTTTTTTGTCCGGAGAGAAATGCTTTTACGTATTCCCACCGCCGCTGCGGTATGTGGCGATATGTGGGACTCTCCGTCTCCATAGCGTGGTATGCTAAACTCATACCACGAGGAGAGGACCCTACACCACTAAAACCCCCCGGCCACTCCTGCGATCCGCCGTTGGTGAGGAGCCCAGGAACCCATGACTTTCTGGGACACCGTCCGGCGGCGCCCGCGGCGAGATTAGCGCCTCTCCTGGGCCACACTTGTGGCAGTAACGGCACCTGCATAATAATTATTGTAAGATAGGATGCGTGTAAGACTACCCTAATAGTAAGCTAGATACATAAATAAATTGTAAGTCAAATCAAGTCGTGGTTTGTCGACGTCCTGAACTCCTGAAGGTTCATTAAGAAGTGAAATCTATTTGACATGAAGTCTCTAAACTTAGTTTAAAATATTAAGTTAAAGAAATTATAATTTAATGAAATTGAATCCTTAATATATACTTAAGATACTTAATAGATAATATTTGATTGTTTGTTTGTTTGTATAGAATAGGCTCCGATTTGAAACATTCTTTTACCGTTGAAAAGCTACACTATCCCCGGGTGACATAGGCTATATTTAATTATGAAGTTCCCACGGGAACGGGAGTTACGCGGGTGAAACCGCATGCGGGAAACTAGTTAATCATATTTATGTAGGTATATAGTAGACATTTTAGTCATGACCATTAAGAAAGAATTGTTTTTAAGAGGTTTTTGCCATCAAAATTTGTTTTATAACAACAAATTTTTAATACTATATCATCATCATCAGCCCGTATAACGTCCACTGCTGAACAAGGGCCTCCTACCGGGGGAGGGTATTTGCCTTAGTCACCACGCTTGGCAGGCGGATTGGTGACCGCAGTATTATGTTGTACCACAAAAGGAAACGCTGCTGCCCGTTCCTTGATATACGATTATTATAGATGATGTTATAACAATCGGGACCAACGGCTTAACGTGCTTTCCGAGACACGGAGGGTTGTTCCTCAACCCACCAGACCCGTAAAGAAATCTTAGAATTTACACAATTAATATTTCACCTGGATAGGTTATACGTTGTATTAACATATATGTTACAAAACATCACGCTCTGGCCCACTTGAGCAGAGTAACGCGAGTAAAACCGCGGGGCGTAGCTAGTATTAATTTAAGTTAATGTCTAGTTAATGTCTGTTCGCTATATAGTGAACAAGTTAAATTATTAAGTGAACTAAGTAAGTTTGGGTCAGCGGCGATAATATGCACCGTTGGGAATCGATACCCACAATAATATATTATGTAGCCAACTCATAATAATGTAGTCGAACTATGTAGCGCTATGTTACGGAACAAGTTTCATAATACAAGGTTCAGATTCGGATCCAAGATTTTGGTTTCCTCATCAGTCTATCAGCCCGTATCACGTCCACTGCAAGCGGCTGTATACGAATGGACGTCGGATTTGTGATCTTGTGGTCACCTGTTCGATCCCCACCCATTGCACTCCCGACGTGAATCCACTTGTAACACAACCATTTTAGCTTAGCACGAGGGGTTAGCAAGAATACTGGTAGACTGTACAAATATGCCAGTAATCTTTAATAAAAAAATATGACTGCTGAACATGACTTCTTCCGCGGGTTTTTGCCATATTCACTACACTAAGCAGGCGGGTTGATGACCGCAGTATAATGTCGTAACACAAAGTGAAATACTGCCCGTTTTCGGGAATATGATTGTTATACATGATAACAATCGGGACCAACGGCTAAGCGTGCTTTCCGAGGCACGGCGGGTAGTCCTTCAACCAACTAGAACCGGAAAGAAATCTTTAACAATTTCCCAGAATAAATGCGAGACTTATGCCGCTTTTTTTTCGGATGGACTTACGTCGATAGCCACGAGGCTTTTTCTACTTCACCGAGCATAAAAGCAAGCAGAGCTCCAGCCTTAATCAATGGTTTAAAATCTACAAACTAAGCAACCTGCGCAAGAGGGCGTCCCCTGTGGGACTTGGACCTCTGCTCAGGGCGGTCGCTGACGATTAGATTGAGAGATTATGACTTTTAATATTTTAGGGGAGTTTTGTACAACTGTACTTATACCTCTACGCCATAGAGGTGGTCATGGAGATTGGTTTAGAAGGTAATTTTTATCAAGATAATGCATTCTAACAAAAATACTTGTAGACTGCAAAACTCTTTAAAAACTTTACACTTCCACCAAAAGTGTGTTAAGCCGTTGGATCCAGATTGTTATAATATCTTTATCTATATCAAAGTCAAAGTCAAAATTTCTTTATTCATACATACATACATAAGCTCACGCTTGTTTCCCAGCGGGGTAGGCAGAGACAATGGACCGCCACTTCTTTATTCATATAGACACAATTCAAAAAATTAAATCATGTTCTTATGATGCGTCCATTTCTTTTCCTACCACCAGTTCAAGACGTGGCAACTCTGAGAAGAACTGACAAGAAACTCAAAAGAATCCTTTAAAAAAAAATCTATTTATCGTTATTTTCACAATATTGTTGCTGCTAAGCAGTGCCATTCCAGAGCAAGTTACTCCCATGCCATTCTGTCATTTACATAGTCTGATATTTTATAATATGCCTTTTTACATACACTTTAACAATGGCTTTAAATTTATTGACAGATCGTTTTTTATTATTATTTGGGAGTTTGTTATAAAAGCGAATACATTGCCCCATAAAAGAGTTGCTTATTCTATGGAGATGAGTTGCAAGTACAACTAAGTTATGCTTATGTCTAGTATTCATATTATGTATATCACTTTTTTCTGATACATATTATAAAGTGGAAAGATTTCTATTTTTGTGTATATGTTTGTAATAAAGAAACTCAAAAACGAATGTGCCGATTTTAAAAATTATTTCACCATTGGAAAGCTACATTCACCCTGAGTGTCATAACCTATATTTAATTATGAAGTTTCCAAGGGAACGGGAGTTACGTGGGTGAAACCGCGCGCGGGAATCTAGTCGTCTATAACAAGCGTATATCAGGGAACGGACAACAACGTTTTCTTGTGTGTTACAACATAGTACAGTGACTATGGCAAAAGGCCTCTAGAGGAGGCCCATCAGCCCTCATCAGCATCAGAGTTTTAGTGGTGTAGGGTCTTCTACTCGTGGTATGAGTTAGCATACCACGCCATGGAGCGGGCGAGTCCCAGATATCGCACCGTCAGCGCGCGAATACGCTGCAGCGGCGGTGGGAATGCGTAAATGCATTTCCCCACGGACAGCAAAAAAAAAAGGCCCATGTTCATCAATGGACGATGGGCTGATGATGATTATGACACAATTATCAGTGCCTGACACTTCTTAAAAACTGTGAATGTCATTTCGACTGTAACATAATATTATGTACTGATACAATATATCGATGTAAGCAAAGAGTTGGGTAAGTTTGTTGTTAAGTTGGGCACACTTAGTGATGTCTGGTGAGACATACAGACATTGTATTATGTAACAAATACGGCAAATATGTATATATATTTGTATATATTTTACTACCTCCGTAGCGTGGCGGTATCCACTCAAACGTCCGGGCGACTATAGTGGCCTACCCCTTGAACGTCCGAGCGCGAACCGCGAACCGAACCGCGTCGAGCGTTCGCGCCGTTACTGATTCAAAGTGTATTTACTAGCAAACTATTGCAGCTATAGCAAAGTAAAACCTACCAGTATCAAGCTGAATTATTAAGGAATCAAAATATGTACTAATTAAAGTTCAACAATTAATCTGCTATTCACAAAAAAATAATTAACTTAACAATACGGGTTAAATTTACGCAAAATATTTCTTTTAACAAGTTTTAACGAATCATTTTTTAATTATTCGCAATGTTTTTTAATAATAATTAAACTAGATTAAATAAGCTTTTTTTTGACACCAATATCTTATTACTTAAAATGAACAGTGTAGCCCATTAAACCAAAATAAAAAACGCGTTCCTGAAGTAAACTAGATCGACCTAGATTTCGTCTCCGATAACGAAATTACGGCAAGATGGCCGCCAGCCTAAGGATTTTACACACGACTTTAGGATTTGTTTTAAAATAAATTATTTTTATTCTAAATTTAGGTGATAGTCAATTATTGTAGGTATGTTTTATAATTCTTAAATAAGTAATATAAAATAATAAAAACTTTTTTTTTTTTTTTTATAATGTTATTTTGTAGGTAGGCGTTATTATACTCGTGATAATATCTAAACTAAATGTCCGATTGGAATAAAACAAAAAGTATTTTACTTCTACATAAATACCCTTGATAACATAATGATTAATTTGGATAAGGATTAATATTACGATACATATTTTACGTAGTTTCTTTCTTCAGACGATTTAATATTTTTTATTAACATAAAAGCGGTTATTGTGACTAAACTATGATAGTTAGATATGTGCTCTCGCGGAGTTTTTTGTAGATCTTAATAAGACCTACAAACCCGTAGTACATCATTTTGTTCTATTGTCAATAGTTTTTGCAGCGCACGCATAAATAGGTTATCGATTTTACACCTTGGGTTACAAAATTGCAATTATCGTACGGATTCCTAATTTTTTTTAAAATAAAATATCGCCTATAACCTTCCTCGATAAATGGACTATCCAACACTGAAAGATTTTTTGAAATCGAACCAGTAGTTCCTGAGTTTAGCCAAATAAAATAATAAAGCAGCAACGAAAAATCATATAAAATACACTCATGATTTTTGGTTTGTAAACGCCCTTATTTTATAACCGTTACGGACGGCCTTGGTTGCCCATACCTAAATCGCGGGAACGAAAATATAAAAACGTGAAATCCTAATTATTTTCGTCGAAATACTTTACGTAGGTTTACTTAAATATGAATAATGACCTGTTTATCTAATTACAAGACGTATTTTACTAATATATGTATAATATCATACAAAAACTTACCGAAAAACCGGCACACTCAGGCGCTAAGTTTTGATCTGTCGACTTTAACACATGTAAAAACATCCTATTACACTGCGGATGTTTAAAATTGCTATACGATCTCAAAGTATAAACATTCACGAGTCTAAAAACATATAACACTCAACACATTGGATGAATAAACAAATCGTAACTCACATTTCAAAAGTGGATCACTCAGCACTTCAAAACACTTGAGACACTTGACACCGCGCTTAATGTAAACAATTTTTTTCTTTTTAAATTCTTACTGTGACATACTAAGTGTTGTATTGGTTCGACACGTTATTTAATATAGAGACATCTAGTGTAACACTTATGAAGCTTTTAGAAACGTTCCAAAGATAAAAACGCGTTTAAAGGTTACAAGTCGGAGTCGAGTCGAAGCGGCCGCTATAGCGGCCCGGACGTACAACGCTATATGTGTTTTCGGCCGCTTTAGCGGCCCGGACGTTTGAGTGGGTATTTGGCTAGCTTTAAATCTCGGAGGTCGTGGGTCCGATCCCCACACCGCACAAGAAATCTTTGTGTAAATTCTATCTGTTTGGTTCATTCGGTCTGGTCTGTTTATTCGGTCTGGTTGGTTGGGACAACCCTCCGTGCCTCGGAAAGCACGTTAAGCCGTTGGTCCCTATTTTTATAACATTATCTTTAACAATCGTATATCAAGCAACGGGCAGCAGCGTTTCCCCTGTGTATTAGAACATAACACTGCGGTCACCAACCACCTGCCATGCGTGGTGACTATGGCAAAAACCCTCCCTCGGGAGGAGCCCTATGTTCAGTAGTGAACGTTATACGGGCTGATGATGATGATGATATATATTTTATTAGTTTCCCTAGCGCGGTTTCATCCACTTATCTCCCGTCTCTGTGGGAAGTCCATATTTAAATATAACCTTTATTACTGCGTGATAAACTGCTAATATACTGCTATATTACTGCTTGAAAAATTCTGTCCAAATTAAAAGCTATTTTAGCTTTCAAATTGGGAAGTAGTTTTGAAATTGGTCCAGTATTCCGGAGCCTATTCAATGCAAACAAATAAACAATGTAATCTCAGTTACATTGCGTGACTTTTTTAGCGTCTTGATAATAATATGGTTAGTTTTGTAAGTGGAATAGAATCTTTAGATCACAGTATATTTTTACTAGTATTTCGGTAGAGTTTCGAAAATCTTATAAATTACTATACTCTATAATAGAAAAACACCCTTCATGCGCGTGCATAATAATAAAATAGGTGCCGATAATACCTAGGCCGCAATCACACTAGAATGAAAAGAGTGAGCGAAATAGCGTAACTACCTACTTAGGTACGCATTTTCACCATTACGATTTTCACCCTATGTCAGTAAAAAAATTAAATGGTAAAATAACTATGCCATAGACAACTACAATTTCATATACATATCACGCCCTATTATTTCCAAGGCGGTAAAAAAAATCACCCAGTATATTAGTTTACTTTCATAACAAGATCTAAGCATACATAGGGACGGAGAGACAGCAGAAAGCGACTTTGTTTTATATTATGTAGTGATAGTATAGATATTTTCGAGACGACGAATGAGTCCGTTAGCTTGCTAAACCTTTTCATCCAAAACCAATTATAGATGCAGTTGAACATCCCCAAAAGGCTTCATAAATTGGAATCGGCCAATCTTCGTAGCTGTGAATCACGTTGCAAGCCTGCGCCCTCTCCCGGGAAATGTCCTGTTAACTTACTAACTCACACACAGTATAATTGAAAATACGATTTCAAATTTATGCTACACACAACAGCGGTTAATGAACTTTACTCAACTTCCGAGGTTCGAGGGTACGGAGTTATGCGATGGGACCTCGGAGAATTGGCAGTGTTTCAAAATTATAAAGAGTTTAAAACAAAAATACTGTCTTAAAATTCATGAGAGATATTTACTGTACTATATCAGTCAGTTTACGTCCACTATTGAACATGGACCTTGTCAAGCCAGGGTCGTTGAGGGATATACCATAATGACCCTGCTTGGTAGGTGGATGCTTGGGGTAATCGCAGTATGATAGTGAGTTTCCTTGTGCTGATAGATGCTGCTGCTCATCCCTCAGCTGTATGTTCCTTAGTCACCTCTTACGACAGCCATGGGAAGACGTGGTCCAATCTAAGCCGAACATCACAGCTATACGTATATTTTTATTAAATAACTAAAAAAGGGTGAAATAACGTCACTTTTCCATTAGTAAGTTCAAATGATCACTTTTGGAATGTATTCCATGCCTAAAAATTACAACCTCTGTGGCGCGGATAAGGATCGCCTTAAATCTCGGAGGTCGTTGGTTCGATTAAAGCCTCGTAATAATCAGATCTTTTCCAGGTCGTGTTTTCGGTTGGTTGAGGGACTAATTTTTGTTTCTCGGAAAGCACGTTAAGCCGTTGGTCTCGATTGTTATGATACCATCTATGACAATCGTATACCAGGTAACGGGCAGCAACGCAACGTCTAGGTACCTGTCTACATTCTGTGTATAATATTGCGGTCATTAACTCGATTGCCAAGCGTGGTATAATAACACCCCTTTTGTGAAAGACCCATGTTCAGTAGTGAGCGTTATACAGACTGTTAAAGACAGAAAATGATTTACTCCCTTAAAAACAAATACTAGCAGAGTTTTGCAGTCTACTAGTATTCTTGTTAAACCCTTGTGCTAAGCTCAAATGCTTGTTTTACGAATATCCACACAGCTTCACTTAGCTTAACTTCGGTAGTGCAAAGGATGGGGGCTGAAACCGGCGATCACAAGTCCGACGCCCCTAGCCCTAGGCTACAGCCGCTTATGAATATGACTTTATATTCTCAGCAATTCCTAAGTTAATTATCCGTTAATACGCACTAAAGTATAATACCGTCTGGATTCGTCGACAGAGTAATGCTTTAAACAATAAATTATAAAATTTTAACTCACCCGCGTTTCACAAGTTGTAAGCCCAGCGGATGTTAGTTAAAATTGACTTAAGTCAGGACAGGACTTAACTTAATTTTCACAAAGTTGGAATTTACTGGTCCAGTGGTAGAAACGCGTAAGATGATTTGGACATTTTTGAATTGAAGTATCTAATACTTTACCAGCTTGTTTATCCCCATTGCCGAATGTGACAGGCACGTGTAAATATGTAATATCATAGTTACTTGGCTATGTGCCTATGTGTATAAAAATAAGACGAGACATATTCACGAGAGATATTCACTTTTTCAAGTTTTTGTTCTAATGATGACTAAACGTAAACCGTCTGTTATTGCCTTTTACATTCGCGAAATAAATATGCTAACCATTTAAAATATGATAAAAGTCATATTCGGTCAAATAGTCTGTCATGCCACCAAACGCAGTTTTTTGAGTTCTACGTGCTCTCAAAATATAAGCTTTAATGTTAAATGGCTTTATTAAAATTCATATTTTGTTACAATTTGATTTCTTAACAAATTCTGATTAAAAATATCGAAATATATCAATATATATCAAATAAAAGTTAAACTCAATTTCCTAAGCAATAACCTATTATTGACATAATCAAACTTGCTACTTTCCAGATATATGCATTACTTACAAATTCCTTTACTGGCATTTTCTTTTAAATTCGACTTATGCTTTTCGCGCACAAATTGTTCACAATATAGGGATTTTAGTACTTTAAGTATATATTTGTTTTGAGCATTTCTTGGGTTTAATCGAAGTTTCTAGTCGTTTGTTGATTAAAAGTTTCGACGTTGAGTTGCCGTTACCGAAGAATGGTCCAACTATAGATGAATTTAATGTACTTACTAATGTTTAAGTTTATTGAACAAGTTTGAGTAGCCACCGCCGGCGGCTTCTCTGGTACTGACTTTGAGAGATACTTAGGCAGACTGCACATTAGGTATGCGCGTTCCTCAAGCATGTATCACATGCGGAGTCAAGGTATTGAAATACGAATTTGCCATAAAAACATACTTAGCACAATAATTACACATGTAAAGTAATTGACAACCTCCGTAGCGTAGCGGTATTTGGTTCGGAGGTCGTGGGTTCGATCCCCAAGCCGGACAGGAAATCTTTGTTTAAATTCTCAGATGTCTTTCCGGGTCTGGTTGGCTGAGGGACTACACTCCGTGCCTTGGAAAGCATTGTAAGCCGTTAGTGCCGATTGTTATAACATTATACTGCACTGCACCGGTGGCTCAGTGGTTACGGAAGTTGCTTCTGACACCTGGTGTTCTGGGTTCGATTCCCACCCGGGGCAATTATTTGTGTGAACCACAAATAGTTGTTCTGAGTCTGGGTGTTCTTTGTGTCCGTGAAATGAATGTTTGTAAAGTCCCCCGCGAGACAGGGATTTATTTCCCTAGTGCGGGAGTTGTCTTTTTAAAAAAAGAAAGAAAGAAAGATTATCTATAATAATCGTATACCAAGGAACGGGCAGCAGCGTTTCCTTATGTGGTACAACATAATACTGCGGTCATCGCCTGCCAAGCGTGGTGACTATGGCAAATACCCTTTCCGGGAGGAGGCCGATGTTCAGCAGTGGACGTTATACATGCTGATGATGATGACAATGATAAAGTAATTGATGATTCAGTCCCTTTAGCTTGAGGATACATCTACGTAATGCTGACTATGCATATATCTATAGAGTAAGCATCCTTAAATCGACGGGGGAAGCGGGTGATGGCGTCAGGTGCTCGACACTCGCGTCGTTCACACGCTCCAACAGTGCGCACGCTCAATGTAGAGTCAGCCTTAATGTATAGATTTAACATTTTATACGCTTAAAGGTTTGTTGAAAAATTTACGGGGGACACTGACGTTTAAGATACAGGGTTCCTGTCCTATTCTGTCCTTTAAATAATCCTTGTTTAGATTGCCAGATTTCTAAAATACTCTTCTTCTTAATCGGACACTCTTGACATCGTCGTCGTGGTCATCTTTTTTTTTTATTGTCGACGGTTGCTCACCTGGTGGTACGTGCATACCGCTGCTCATGGAATTAAGCAGTGCCAGGGGTAAACATCATTGTATAGGTCGTTGTGACACATTCGACGGCTCGCCTCCACTCCTTCTTAACGGTTGCTCGTCCAGCGCACTCGTGCAAGGGGCCGTCCATTGCCGCTTTTATTTGGTCCGTCCACCTCATGAGAGTCCTACCTCGCGCTCGGGTAATTTCCACTCTGCCCTGCACCACCAGTCGCTCTATGGACACACATCCAAGAGAAAGTGCCCAAAACAAGTGAGGATGCCATGTCCGGTGAAGTAGCAAAAGCCTTCAGGCTAAATACGTTATGCCAGTCCGAAAACAAAAATGAGGATAGACGCTGCTTGATGCCGAGTTCTTGAAGTATGGAGGCGCTGCTGGTGCGGTGTTCGGTCCACGATACCCTAGCATTCTTCACCAGCACCACATTTCCAGGGCATCTACTCTCTTTCTCTCACCTTCCCGTAGGGTCCACGTCTCAGCAGCTTATATGGAGTAATAAGTAGGTACTATAAACTTAAACGTATTTATTTGAGTGCATTACTTGTGTTTCAATAAAGAATTTATTATTTTTATTGTTTTATTGCTACATTTTGCTTCAACAGGGCTATGGGGCTGAAGCCAACATTGAAGAGGTCTATCGATATTATCTCCCACGTTCTTCTTCTTTTGCCGTGGGAACTTCATAATTAAATATAGCTTATATCCAGGAGTTACTCCTGGATAACCATTAGAAAAACTAGTTTCCTAATGGTTAAAGATTTCTTGAAATGGGTTCAGACTTCATTAGTTCCGGAGCACATTCAATACAAACAGCTAATCAAATCTTTCCTCTTTATAATATTAGTATAGATATGCTTCTCTTCTTAATGTTTTATTGTTAATGTATTTCGAGAACTTATTTTGATGCAGTTCCATCGTTTATTTGGGGTATTCGAGGAATACGATTTATTTACATCAGACGGATGTATTACCACGCGAGCGATGAAAACAGGATGGCGCGGCGCCATAGACCATCATAAAATTATATTTGAGCTCAGTTATAGACTTTCTAAAGGTACTCATTCTAGCAGTGTTTAATCCATGGTTTAAAAAAAAAAAACAGCGTCAGTACTTCACTCTGTCCAAATTGTCAAAATCAAACGCGTTTTTGTATTTTCGCACAAAATTTTACATGTTACTAAATTTTTTCTAATTAACTCATTTCATTATGAAATGAGTTAGTTAGAAAAATTTTATTGTAAAATCATAAAATTTACTAATTTTCATGATTTTACAATAAACCTTTAAGTTTCAGAACAGACTAATATATTATTTAAAAAAAGATTTAAAACATACCAGTCGTGGACGAAAACAAGCGTGTAATTAATACATATTATTATCTCTGTGTATACAAGAAAAGCAAGCTTACTTTAAAAAAGTAAACTGTTTTATTTTCGGCAGTGACATGAAAATTATTACCAAATGTGCTTCGTTTACATTCTACCATTGATTGTAAGTCCGTTTCTGTCTTGCATACCATGTTGGGATTGCTGTTTCAACGCTATCGTTAAGCCAGAGGATGAATATAAGCCCGAAAACACAACATATACATAAATAAGAAAAGTAAGCAGCATTTTTAAAAATCTGATCTTCTTTCATGTTGTTACCTTTTTAAACAAAAATATACGAGAACAAGATAGGAAACTAAGGCTAAAAGAAGAATATTAGAAGAAAAGTAAGCACGAAATGAAAGTGGAGAAAATAAAATAGAAAATAGTTTTTTTTATTGTTATGACTGCTTCTACGCTATCTTTAAGCAGTTGAATGAATATATCTGGAAATCAAAAACATTCAATAACAAAAAAACTTGGCAAAAAAAACGGAAGCACAAAAAAAAAGAATTATCTACAAAAAAAGCTAAATAGTAGATGGGAATAATAATATGATTTTGTCCGTTGTTTAGACTACTGATTCAACCCAATCGAGACCTGTTTATCTAATCTTAAAGTTAAACTGTCAGAGGATAAATAAAACAGAAAATTGAAAACTAAGCCCCAAATTAAAAGAAAACACGTAACGAAAAGTAAACATCAAACAACCATTAACCACAATCAACTCAACAAGTAAACAAAAACATATTACCGGACTAAGCTTAAAAATATGATATGAAATGTTACAAAAATACCAAATGAAGCTTACTTTAGAAAGAAATGTAGTACTATAATGTGTTGTATACCTTTCTTTCCCTTCTGTCCATTATTACTTAGTCCTTTAGTGGCATGCCTTCCTGTTTTTTGTCCGTGGTGTATTGACAGATGTGCTAATGATGATGAGACATTCAAAAGTGATTGTATTTGTTATTGAATAATACATTGATTTTTATTTAAACTGGTTTATTTAATTGTGTAATTTTTATATTCGGAATAGCAAGCTAAAACGGCAATGGACAGTGCACAACTGACGGCTGATGGAGCAGGAAGGTTCTCGAGTAGAGATCACGAAGTGGTGATAACAGTGGATGTAGGCCGCTAGCAATTGTTTCCAGTGGAAATCGATGAGAGAGGCCTATGTTCAGCAGTGGACGACAACAGGCTGATGTGAGGAATTATAATCAATGAATAAGCCCATCTCTGTCCACAGGTGAACATATGTCTTCCTTAATTGTTTGTGCCATAACAGCCAGGCCTTCGCCCTCCGCAGCCAAGGTATCCAAAAGGGTAGCCGGAGCTATACTTTTGAACTCATCGATCCATCTAGACGGGGATCATCCACCCTTACGTAACGTAAGGGTGGATGATCCCCGAATCGCGGATTTATAAAAAAATCGCAATTATGTCATGAAACGGTGTACATACAAATAAGTGTTCAACGCTATTATTATAACATTGGGGTACTACGAAAAATTATAACAAAAATATACCCACTATACTACTCAAAAAAAAATTCTTTAGTGCATTGTTTGATTGTCTTTACTTTTTATTCCCCGTGTTCTGCCGTGTGGATTCCGGCTTAGAATTGACCACCCCATGTCTTCCCATGGGTGTCGTAAAAGGCGACTAAGGGACATATGGCTGATGGATGGGCAGCAGCATCTAATAGCTCAAGGTTTACATCTTACTGCGATCACCAATCCGTCTGCCAACCGTGGTGATTACGGCAATATCCCTCTACGATCCTGGCTTGCAAAGGTCTGTTAAAGAGGAGGCCCATGTTCAGCAGTGGACGTATAGCGGCTGTTGATGATGATGATGATGTCTAAGTCAATAAAAATAATAAAAAAACATTTTCAACTACAGATTTCTGTAGTACTGAAGTTGTCTTTAAAACTAATAAAAACTTGCAACAAAATACATTCAGCTTTTTTGAAGCAAGTAATAACAAATCGATGCACCTTTCAAATCATAATATTGAGCAGTATAAAAACTTAGCTAAGTAGACACTAAAATTATCCCCACTCTTAAGTCTGAAATGTTATCATGTCACTTTTATGACAAAACTTAGGTTTTAAAATACGCTTTTAGTGCTAATGCGAAAAGTTGGTGCTTAAACTAAAACTAAGGTTTACTTCGACTTGAATATCTAGTCTACCTCAGTTAGTCTGACAAATTGAGAAAAAGAAGGAAAGAAATATGTACATCTATCTCTTTTTCTCTTACAGTAATCTTGGGTTGAGTTTTAGTGTTTGTGAAATAATGACTTCTACGTTTGCTGAGTTAAATGTTATCCCAATTAAGTTTTGAAGCTCTATATAGTACCTATCTGTAGATTCTATATAAATAAATAAAATTAAAGTGTTTGTTTGCAATGAAAAATAACAGGTTCTTACTTAATAACCTAATAATAACAAAAAACATATAAAAAGTAATGTAGTTTATTTCTTTGTCTGTGTGTCTGTTTGTTCCAGCTAATCTCAGTAACGGCTGGAGTGATTTTGACGAAAGTTTTACTGGTAGATAGCTTATTTAATAAGGTATAGGTAATATAGACTTCTTTTTTTCGGACGGACATGCGATGTTAGCCACGAGGCTTTTCCTACTTCGGCGAGCTTAAAGGCGAAGACTTAATAAATAGTTTAGACGTAGGCAGTCGCTGGCGATGAGATTGAGGGATTATGACAATATAGACTTAATAAAGACTTTTTATTTGGTATTTTCCGACCTATCTCCGAAACGGTAGTACCTACCGATTTAGAAAGTACTACCACGTTGTTAGTAAAATAAAATATACTCAGAAAACAATTACGTATTAACACAATTGCTTCTCCATTTTAAGATCTTGTTAAATATCTTCGGCTGGCATATTTCCCGCTACATACAACTCGTTAAAACTTCTGCTGCATTGTACTTGTGCAACTTTGTTTGTGCTACATTGATTATTACATATTAAGTATAGGGATCTTTATTGTCTGACTTTTTGTTTTTAAAATTTAATTTAAAAAGACAAAATATTTACTGTTTCTAAAAATGTGTCTATATGCTGTAATGCTATTTTTGCGCCGCCCTCACGCCCGCAAAAAATATACACATGCCGGAAGGAAAAACAAAACGTGCAAAAATACAATCACCAGCTGAAGACCCGACACATGTTTCGCTCCTCCACGGAGCATCATCAGGGTGATGATGATTATTCGAACGCTACTGCGTAAATGACCCGACCGTTTGGCGAGCGATCTTTATATAGAACTGGTACTGGACGAGTGACCGGTAAACAAGTTAAATTACAAGTTTTTTTTTTAAGATTACTAGCATAGTTTTGCTGTCTAATAGTAGATGTTCTTGTTAACCCCTCGTGCCAATCTAAAATGCTTGCGTTACGAGTGGGTTCACGTCGGTAGTGCAATGGGTGGGATTTGAACTGGCGACCTCAAGATCACACGTCCGACGCCCTAGCCATTGGGCTACGGCCGATTTAAGAAACTATCTAACGATGAGAGTCTGTTCTAAATCGGTACTACCACTTGGCGAAATACATGGACTAACAATAAAACATTATTATCACTAATTAGATTTTTTTTATTTTTCATGCCTATGACAGTTCATAAAAGTGGAAAAAGTATAGTTACGCGAGAAGATAGTTATTTTAATTTTAAATTCTTCTTATTTCTTATTATTTTTAAAAAGATTACTAGCAGAGTTTGGCATTGCTAAGGTAAAATGCTTGTTTTACGAGTGGGTTCACGTTGGTAGTCCAATGAGTGGGGTTCGAACCAGCGACCTCAAGATCACAAGTCCGACGCCCTAGCCATTGGGCTGCAACCGCTGAAATTAGCTACTTTTAGTTGTATTTATGTATTTTATTCCGTAATCTTTATAAACTACTAATATTTATAAATCTCTTAAACTAATATAAAATATATCGGATTAAAATGTATTATCAATCGAAATATTCAGAACAACACTCTCGTTAAAGTCATTCGTTATCGTCGCCATCGCGATAATGCAGACGACGCTTGTTCTTATGAACTTATGTCGTTAACGTAAATGCATTCGATACTTCAGTCACTTGTTATAAGATACACAGCACGCGGTTTTATCAGCGTAACTCCAGTTTCCGTAGAAACTTAATAATTAAAAATAGCCTTTAGCCTTCCTCAATAAATGGGCTCTCTTTTTTTACGCAACGTAAGCTTTAGTTTAAATTTTCTATTGTCTAATCCAGAGGTCTCCAAACTACGGCCCGCGGGCGAAATCCAGTCCGCCAGTGCCAACATTTCAGCCCGCGACAGCTTAAGACTAGTGTCATCAATCTGGACCGCGACACCCAATGTCTTATTGTTGTTACTATTGCTGGGATAATTTGAAAAATAAAACACAAAATGTTTGTGTACTCGGTCGCACACTTTGCGACTCGTCTAGAAATAAGAGTATAATTAAGGATAGAAAATTTAAAGCTGTTTTGGCTCTTCGAACATATTGAAAAAATCGTTATGGCCCTAAGGTGTCAAAGTTTGGAGACCCCTGGTCTAATCCAATGTAATCAGTGCTTTTGACTAAATATAAAAGTTTTTATTTAAGCTATCTATATAATATCCAATAGCGTCGATTTGCTCAATTTTATTTCAACGCTTCAAACTTTGGTTCTTCGAGCCGGATATCAGGAACCAACTGTTTACTATACACGAAGTATAAACTTCGTATACAGTGTTCTTAACGGGAGTACTATGAGTCGCGACACAATGCACCGACAGCACTGACACTACTCGTTTCGCTGCGACTCAAGTTTACTCTAATCGCACCTGAAACCTCTCTGTATATGTTTGTTCGTGCACTTGTTCTGCAGCGAAGATAACTAAGTTTATTATTATAGATATTGTGATAGTAGTGTAGCTAGAATGTTGCATGTACGTCATGTTATTGCATAAAATTTTGATACTTTATTTCTACACTGTTACCTAATTGTTTTTGTAAATCTACTACTTTTTTAGTAAGCAATTGCATAGTAAATTTACAAACTCTTGTATTGTATTGGGATTTGAACACGCATTTGTTGTAAAATTACATTTTGTAATAGCTAGAGTACTAAGCAGGTTGCAATTTTACAATTTTGTATTCGTCAGATACTTATTGCAATTTTACAATCCTAATTTGTAGAATTAAATCTAAAGTTTTGTAATATTTCTATATACATTCGGAATTTCGGATTTTACCACAATTAATAGTAAAGTTACTAACCAAAATTTGCAATTACAATTACAAGAAATGATTGGAAATTTACAAATCATTTTTTTTTTAATTCCGTTTGCATTTTTACAATATTTTATTCTAGTCATGACCGCCGAATAATGTATAGTAATATAACTAAAAATAAGTTTAATAAATGATTAGTAATTTTGCGACTGATGATTTGTAATAATTTGAAACTGAGTCGTGATCAGTTGAGTAGTAAAATTACAAGACGGAGTTCCACAATTTCAAAAATGTGGTGCGTAAAAACTTCCTACACAAATCTAGTAAAATTACTATGGAAATTTTTAACAGTGTATCTGAGAGCACATCACCACTGCTGAACATGGGCCTCCTCCCAAGCGTGGTGACATGGCAAATACCCTCCGGTATTTGCCATGTGACCACGCTTGTCAGCCGGTTGTCCGCAGTATTATGTTGTAACACACAAGGAAACGCTGCTGCCCGCTACCTGATACACGATTTTTATAGATGATGTTATAACAGTCGGAACCAACGGCTAAACGTGCTTTCCGAGGAACGGAGGGTAGTCCCTCAACCAACCAGACCCGGTAAGAAATCTTAAAAAATACACAAAGATTTCCTGCCCGGCGTGGGGATCGAACCTACGACCTCCGAGATTTAAAGCGAGCCAAATACCGCTACGCTGCGGAGGTTGTCTCCCTTACAACAACAAACAAACGTGTTTTCAAGGATCG
Organism: Nycteola revayana; assembly: GCA_947037095.2. Taxonomy (NCBI): domain Eukaryota; kingdom Metazoa; phylum Arthropoda; class Insecta; order Lepidoptera; family Nolidae; genus Nycteola; species Nycteola revayana. The sequence goes on along the minus strand of OX344851.2, from coordinate 13,068,304 downwards.
AGACAAGTGGAGTTTCTTTGTCTCTGTCTACCCCTTTAGTGGAAAGGCGTGGCGATATGTTATGTTACGTTATTTATAACACTTGCATGCAAGTATATAAGATTTAACATCCCTATTTTATATAATAATTTAAACGAACGATCTCTTGCACGACATCGAAACTTAAAACGGCGCCAAGTTTGTTCGACACACATCGATTCGTTCCCGATAAGTGCACGACACCAGGAAATTATTGAGCTCAACTACATTAACTTTGAAAGTTGAGACACCAGATACGAATATGTAGGTAGGTATGTAAAATATTGTTGCTTAAGTTCATAACTATTTTGTGGGAGAATGTGTATGACAAACTTAACAGGGAAGTAAGTACATACAAGGCTGGTGATTTCTTGTACCTATTTTTGCACGTTTTATTTTTCCTTCCTCCGAGACAACTTCCGTAGCGTAGCGGTAATTGGCTCGCTTTAAATCTCTGAGGTCGTGGGTTCGATCCCCACACCGGACAAAAAATCTTTGTGTAAATTCTAAGATTTCTTTCCGGGTCTGGTTTGTTGAGGGACTACCCTCCGTGCCTCGGAAAGCACGTTAAGCCGTTGGTCCCGATTGTTATAACATCATCTATAACAAACGAATCAGGGAACGGGCAGCAGCGTTTCCCCTGAGTATTACAACATAACACTGCGGTCACCATTCCGCCTGCCAAGCGTGGTGACTATGGAAAAAACCCTCCCTCGGGAGGAGGCCCATGTTCAGCAGTGGACGTTATACGGGCTAATGATGATTTTTCCTTCCTGCATGTTGTGCATAATTTTTGCGGGCGGGGGAGGGCTATGCAAAAAACGCATCCCAGCATTTTGACACAGTTTTTAGCGGAATCAACACTAGATATTTGGTTTGTAATTTAGATATTTTTTTATTTTTAAAATGAATACACAACTAACTATTCTGTGAATGTTTCAAGCATCTATCGTGTTGCCGATATTAATATCGAGCTAAAACGGCAAAAATACACGTTGGTTGTATGGGAGCCCCCTTAAATAGGTATTTACTTTATTCTGTTTTTAATGCATAGAGGTATATGCTGTTATAGCAGCACTAGAAATACGTAATCTGTAAAATTTCAACTGTCTAGCTATCACAGTTCATGGATGTTGACAGTCGGGCAGACAGACAGACGGTCTCAGTAAAAATGGGGTCTGATTAATGTAAATAAATATGGCATAATTTCAAAATTGAGATTAATAAAATTAGACCACCGACAGGTTTCGACCCTGCATCTTAATTACCAATTAGGCTACGGTGGAACCACCGTAGCCTAATTGGTTAAGGCATGCATGTTCGAATCCTGTCGGTGGTAGAATTTTATAAATCTAAATTTTAAAATATATCTAGTATAAGGTAAAAATTTCCATAAAGTGTTCATAACATTTTAAAAAATATGGCATAATTCTATAAACTTATTATTGAGTTAATGCACTAGTAGACAATACTATTTTTCATAAGCATTTAAGTAGGCTCTATTTCCGCTGAAGCACCAAAAGTGTCGTATCTAACTTGATAATGTGTCCTTTCTTAGTCGATGCTTACGGTATAATTAGTTATTATGGCGTAGTATCCGCTAAATTGCAGCGCAATGCATTCAATGATTAAGCTGATCAAACAGTAACAGTTCAATATATACCTATAGATTATTCTTCACAATCGCATTTAAAGCATCACCAGCGCTTGGTACAAACAGCGATCAAACTTATTCGAGATGTAAATCAACTGATTGGGGCGCCATCTAGAGCCGAACAACTTAGTGTTTCGAAAGAAAAGATAAAACAACGAAAAAACAGATTAAACGCCTCAACTATGATGTAGGGGACTTTTTGTATAGCTTGAATGTAGGACATTATGTGGATAAGGTAAAAAATGGTAAGGTATGTGGGACTCGTCATCTCCAAAGCGGTGGTATACTAGTCATACCACGGGGAGAGGGCCCTACCCGCTAAAACCCCCCGGGTACTCCACCGTCCGCCATTGGTGAGGGGCCCAGGAACCCATGGCTTTCTGGGACACCCTCCGGCAACACACGCGGCCAGACTGGCACCGCGGGATTTCATGCCGCATAAGGTAAAAAAAAACCCAATTCCTCAAAGACTGTGGCCTGGTTTTTATAAAACTTCATGAGTACTCATGCTCATCTGATGACTTTAAAATGTTACACAGAGTGTAAAAAAAGGACCCACCGGCCGACCGACTACCTAATTAATGATCTAACCTGAAAAGTTTGTTTGTTTCATTGAACTGGCTAATCTCAGGAAATAGTAAACCGATTGGAAAAAATCTTTCAGTGTTAGATAGCCTGTTTATCGAGGAAGGCTAGAGGCTATTTTTAATTTTGAAGATGGGAACGGGATAACTACATGGGTAAAACCGCACTCGGGTTTTTTTTATTTTTTTATTGAACATATTTTCATCAGCCCATTTTATATACATTTAACTCACTCACTCATTCTCATTTTATTCAAATCATTAACAATAATAGTTTGTGCTCACTAAGTGCTCACTTGTGTTAGAAACTGATCGGTCTCCGACGCATGCTTATGTCCCATTAGACGAGATAAAACTTGAACCAAACTCTAAACTTTCCGCCAAGATTGTCCAGATTACTGAATGTCTTACAACGTTACGTAAAAAAAGGCTTTTATTAGATTTATTGACAATCTCCGTAGCGGTATTCGGCTCGCTTCAAATCCGGGGGTCGAGGGTTCGATCCCCAATCCGGACAAGAAAATCTTTGTATCGGCTTCAGCAGCGTTGAATCCTAAAACATAATACTAGGGTCATACATGGCAAAAACATATCATATCATGCCATATCAGATCATCTGCTATTATAGAATCATATCAGATTCTATAATAGCAGATAGTTGGGTTTGCGAAATTGCTGACAAGATGCTGCAGCTGCGATGGTATGATCACGTAAAGAGAAGGCCACCAGATTACGCAGAAAATTTGGCAACAACTGTTTCCACTCCTGATCAAAGATAGAGAGGTAGACCCTAAACAACCTGGAAGGGTGTATTGTTGAAGGAGATGAAGGAGTGCAATGTCTCCGAGATATAGCGAAGTGGCATAAAGTACTGCTCTGCCCTGCTAATTGTACTTACAGAATCTTATAGATTAGGGTCTGCAAAAAAGGGAAAATCCCAAAAATATAAGTGTCTAAAAATTAAGAAAAAAACAATCTTTATGTATACATAAAGATTGATTTTCCTTATTTTTCCTTATTCTTTAGGTTCACTTTAAAAGTCGTGTAATATAGACTTCTTGTTTAGATATCAAAAAATGTGTTTTCCGCGTTTATCTCGAAATCGCGATTTTGCAAGTACTCTGTTTAGGGCCTTCTGTACCTCGTTTTACGCCTGTAGCCTGTGGGTTCATTTCACGCAAAAATCGTACAGCGCCCTTCGCGTTCAGTATAATAATGCCTTCAGGGTGCTGATGGGGCTGCCTCGCTTCTGTAGCGCATCAGGGATGTTTGCGGAAATGCGCGTCGATTGCTTTTATGCACTGATGCGTAAAAGATGTGCATCCTTGGTGCGCAGGGTGCGAGCCAGCTCCAACGGCATCCTGGCCATGATTGCTGACAGGCTGGACTGTGTTCATATGAATCGTTGCTCCAGTATTTCAGCTGGAATGCTGAAGCAATGATCATTGAATCTTTGTAAATTTTTAAATTTTGTTCAAATTTATTGTGCTACTAACATAGGTATAAGTTTGTATTGTTACTAACACCATTATTATTATGTATGTTTAGGTTTAAGTTATTTTATCTGGGCCCTGTCGCCTGAAATAAATGAATTAATAAAAAAAAAAAATAATTAAGGAGGGCAGTATTATGTGCTACATTTTTAATTAATTAATATATATGGTGACGGTGGACTTTAAACCGGCTGGTGATGATGATTATGATCCTATAATAATGAATACAGCCTACTTGAAATACAGTTTTTTAGTGAAGGTATGGATTATCCGTTAGTCAATGCAATAAAAAATCTGCCAAACTCAAAGTCAGTCACACTACTGTTTTATTTATAAATGTAGATTAATTTATAGAATTTATAATTACATTGTATTACATTGACGAAGTTTAAAACATGATTGCAACAAAGCAATACATTTCATGTTATCACATTTATGAATTATCACCAACACACAGTTTACTGCTTAAAGAAATTGATATTTCCCAAGTCGTCGTAAAATGGCGGTGGATGTGTCATAAAATGTGTGTATGACATAAAATTTATGAGGTATTTAGGTTTAAAATTTTCAACACAAATTGATAACGGTTTGTGTAGTCTTATGAGAATTCTCTTTTCTTCTGAGTTCTTGGTGAGGAGTCAACGATTCCTCTTTCTTTATATTTTTTTTCGGGTGGACATTATGTATTTAGCCATAACGCTTTTGCTACTTCACCAGTCATATAGGCGAGCAGAGTTCCAGTCTTAATAAAGAGTTTAAAAACTACAAACTAAGCAACCTGCGTAAGCGGTTGCCCCCTGTGGGACGTGGATCTCAGGTCATCGCTATCGCTGATGTGGTAATGATGACTCTAGGTTTTTAGGGGAATTTTGTGCAACTGTCGCTCTACTTTACAGTTTTCAGGTCTCTCGGACTACAAGTCTACGAGGGCGGAAAGATCGGAAGGAAAGATTTCTCTCTGGATCTAATTGGTTGAGGGAATCTCACCCCCCACTAAAGAAAAGTATTATAAACCTTTTGTCCGGATTGTTATAACATCGTCTACCACAATCTTATTTCATTTCATGCATATTGCGGTTGCCTATCCGCCTTTTTTTTCGGATGGACAATGTAGTCAGCCAGGAGGCTTTTGCTACTTCACCGGGAATATAGGCGAGCGGAGTAATAGCCTCTTTAAATTGTTTAAAATAAGCAATCGGCGCAACCAGGCGCTCCCTGTGGGACTTGGACCTCCGCTCCGGGTGGTCGCTGGCGGGGGGAATGAGATATTCAGACGTTTTTATGGGAATTTTGTGCAAGTGTCGCTCTACATTGCAGTTCGCGGGCCTCTCGGACTTCAGGTCTAGCCAGCCAAGCGTGGTGACCATGGGAAAACTACCTTCAGTCTATGATCAGCAGTCGATGTCATACGGGCTGATGATGATAATGCATTATATTATAGGATAATTAATTTTGCTATACGAAAAATAAATGCATTAGGTATTTTATAATATATTGACTGGGTGGGTTTTTAAATCCACATATAAGAGGATCCTCAGGCAGATAGCATTTATTCAATAAAAATATATCTTCCGAACGTAAGAATCTAGTATATATATTTTTTCTCGTACGTAATCTAAAAAATAAACATGCACGCGCGAAGGCGGTAATAGCCTAATGGCGTCGGTTGCCGCCAAAATAATATTAAGCTCGGAGCGTGTGTTATTTCCAAGTTACGTGACACAGGTATAACATGCGAGCTCGACGAGACTGTATTTTAATAAATGTAGATATAACACATTAAGTAGGAACGGATTTCTTATCTATACTTCTATACTTATATTATAAAGAGGAAACGTTTGTATTTTTGTATGTTTGTTTCGAATAAACACAAAAACTACTGAACGGATGTCGATAATTCTTTCACCATTAGAATGCTACATTATCCTTGAGTAACATAGGCGATAAAAGTCAATACTCAATGCTTTATTACGTTTCACAATGTGTTTTAACCTTATAATGGTACCAATTATGAACCCTGTCGGGCACAGCAACATATAAACATACAACATATAACATATATAATCGAAATTAATACCAGTCCACCCGTGCGCAGCCGCTAGAATCATGGTAAAGATGAATTTGGAACACAACGGACTTCGGTATCCGGGATCATTAAAATGCGGATACTGTAGTCATGTAGATCTCACGACTGAACTCTTTTAATGGCAAGGCCGCGATGTTACCAAATTTGCGTCGCGACATTGGGTCAAGACGCACCTAACTTAGCGTCCCGACACTTTTAACTTTATGTTGCAACGTTTGTAACTTTGCGTAGCCATGCTCCTAATTTAATATAGTACCTAATGCTTTAAAAAATTACATAACGGTACTTTTATGCTCGCGTATCAGCGCGACACTTATAACTTGATTCCTGTATAGCTATAACTTAGTGTCTCGCCGTTTCTAAATGTGCATCTCAACGCACTTAAGTAATCATAATAATGTCGCGTCACTTGTAACATTTCATTACAACACTCTTAAGATAGCAACGAGACTTTTCTTACTTGGTGTCCAGACAATTCCACCTTTACGTCCTTCTAAGTAGTATCGAGAGATTTCTATATTTAGGCCTGATTTTCTAAAGATATCATCAACTTAGTGGTTATTCTGATGATTCATGCGATGCCTAACCCAAGAGTTTCGAAAGCTTCCCGTTTTGCGACGCGACGTCCATGATTTAAGTACTTAGTGGTCCGACACTTTTATGTTAGCATCGCGATGCATCTATATTGGCAACGCGACGAGACGACCATAACTGTCTCGAGGTTGTTGAACCGATTCTGGGTTCCGCTCAGCCCGGGTGTAGCCGGGGCAGTACGAATGCAGGAGATCACACCCGTACTCGCACTCATATTCGCACCCGTAGGGTGCTGTTACGTACACGGTGTCAAGGCTGTTACCCTCTGAACATGTTGATTTGCGCTACTTGTGAAAACACGTTGGTCCTATAGCTCCGCTGATTTTTTTTTAAATAATTTATTGTTGTTCATTTCCTTGATTAAAAAAAACCACATAAAATATTAAGTTGTTACTATCACTCAAAATGCCTTACCTATACCTAGAACTATAAGCTTAAAAGACAAATACTAACAAAGCCTATAAGGGATTTACTAAAAAGAATTAAGTAACACTTCTATAATCTGTGGCCAGATACAACTTGTCAACCAAAAGTGATTTTCGATTTTGCATTTATAAAACAATAAAGATTTTTAATCAAAATGCCTGCTGGACCTGCAACCGCGGACCCGTTAAGGGAAAAAGCCTTCCAGGACTACAGAAAAAAGTTAATGGAACACAAAGAAGTTGAATCCAGACTCAAAGAAAGTAAGTATTTTTGTCTTGATCATCGATTCTGCCGACTCATGACGTAAACTTTTGTTCAATACGGCAATATTTTGAGTATTTTCACTATTATTTGAAGAAATTAGTCAACATTATACATTTCCTAATCATCGAATCGTATTTTTATTGAAAATTAGCTCTTTTTACTCTGTCTAGGTTAACTGTTGTATGCTAAAAGATATAGGTAAATTTAGTTGTAATTTCGTAGTAAATTGCCACAATTATATACAAATTTGTTAAAAAACTATCTATATTTCATATTAAATTCATAAATAATATCTTATTTTTATAAATTATATTTTTTTTTCATAAAATTCATTTCTTTATCGTTCAGTGAGAGACAAATTAAAAGAGGTCACTAAACAGTATGACAAGAGTGAAAACGACTTAAAGGCGCTCCAGAGCGTCGGTCAAATTGTTGGAGAAGTGCTGAAGCAACTTACAGAAGAGAAATGTAAGTTTATTCTTGTAATTTACTTTACTTACTTCATAAACATTGACTTAACAATCCCAAAGCATTGACCACTGTTTCGGAAAAGGCAACTAAGGGACATACAGCTGATGGATTGGCAGCAGCATTTTTCAGTTTAAGGATACTCACCATCTTATTGTGAGGTGGTTATGGCAATGTCCCTCAACTACTCTAGCTTGCTAAGAACTATTAAGGTCAGGATGACCATGTTCAGCAGTGCATATAAACGGCTCATAAAGTAAGTAGTCAACAAAGGCCGCAGCCAGCTATTGGTGCAAGAAATTGTCTTTTAAATATTGTTTTTGACCTTTCATTACTTTTAACTTTTGTATATTTTAATTCCAACTAATATTGCCTCATTTCCTAGATATTATTCCTAGATTAGTATTTGACATACAAAAAATTATGTACTAAAAAATCTCTTTCCAGTCATTGTCAAAGCTACAAATGGGCCTCGCTACGTAGTTGGATGCCGTCGTCAGTTGGACAAACAGAAGCTCAAAGGAGGCACCAGAGTTGCTCTAGATATGACCACACTCACAATCATGAGACATTTGCCAAGAGAGGTATGATACTTTAAATATTAAGCTTTTTTTGACTTACAATGCACTTAAATTTTACAGTGCTCCAGAGGCAGAGTTTTCAAAAGGCAAACTAGGTATGTGCCTAGGTGCAAACTAGGTACGTGCCTAGCAGCACAAAGGTACAAAAGGGTGCGCAGGTGGAATAGCAACTGTAGTTGAGACAATGTAAATCTATACTAATATTAGAAATAGGAAAGATTTGTATTTTTGTGTTTGTGTAGGTTTGTAATTAATAAACTCAAAAACAACTATGCTGTTTTCAAAAACTCTTTCATCATTGTAAAGCTACATTCACCTTGAGTGACATAGGCTATATTTAATAATGAAGTTCCCACGGGAACGGGAGTTACGCGGGCGAAGCTAGTCTCTAATACTTTACCATATTTCAGGTGGATCCCCTAGTATACAACATGAGTCATGAAGACCCTGGTGATGTCACATACTCAGCCATTGGTGGTCTACAGGAACAAATCAGACAGCTCAGAGAAGTAAGAAATTAATATGTGATATTTGTAATAGTGTATATGCCTTTAAAGCGCCTCTTATGACACCCATGGTAAGATATTCTATTCTGTTCTATTCTGAGTTAGAAACTATATGAAAGGAAAGAAAGAAAATTCATTTATTTACGGCACATTATAGGTACAATGACAAATAAATACATAACAATTAGATAAGTAAATGTGCCATAAATAGGTACAGCTTCAGCATAATGCTTCCTCAAAAACCTAAAAGATTATTGCGGCAGCGCTGGTATTCTAGCTAACTCAGTTATGACGGCACGCATGCCAACCATCTATTAAAATAATTAATAAAAATCAATACTACTTACAAGTTATTAAAAATTAAATAAAAAACGAATAAAATCAAAATCAATCAAATTTACAAAAAGATAATAATAAAATAAAAAAAGATATAAAATAAAAAAATAAAAACCGGCCACGTGCGAGTCGGACGCGCGCTTGAAGGGTTCCATACTAGTTGCAAGTGCTTACCTATTTTTGATATCAAGAATAAAACAATTCACATAGTATAAAAGTTCTTGTAGTTCGTTTTAACTTTGATCGATGTTAATAATAGTTGATTAAATGAAAGGTAAATTGCGGATTACGGTTTATGACGTATAAAAAAAAACTACTTACTTGATCTCGTTCAAACCAATTTTCGGTGGAAGTTTGCATGGTTATGTACATCATATATTTTTTTTAGTTTAATCATTCTCTTATTTTAGAAGTTACAGGGGGAGGGACACATATTTTACCACTTTGGAAGTGTCTCTCGCGCAAACTATTCATCTTAGAAAAATATTATATAAGAAACCTCAATATCATTATTGAAGCCATACATGGGTTTGAAAAAAAAAAAAAGCAGTTCTAAGTATGGGGGACCCCCAAAATTAATTGTTTTTTTTCTATTTTTGTGTGAAAATCTTAATGCGGTTCACAGAATACATTTACTTACCAAATTTCAAAAGTATAGTGCTTATAGTTTGGGAAAAAAGTGGCTGTGACATACGGACGGACAAACAGACAGACAGACATCCATAAGGGTTCCGTTTTTTGCCATTTGGCTACGGAACCCTAAAAATGGCACAACAGAAGGGTAGTAGCATCTATCAATTTAAGGTTACCTACCATCTTACTGCAATCACCAATCCACTTGCCAAGCGTGGTGATTATAGCAATATGTCTCAAAAACCCTGACGAAGGTCCCACGGGAACTGGAGATACGCGGGTAAAACCGCGCTCGGGAACTAGTTCATGATAAAGTTTTTTTTCTTCTAATCTATACTAATTTATTAAGCTGAAGAGTTTGTTTCTTCGCTTGAATGTGCTAATCTCAGAAACTACTGGTCCGATTTGAAAAATTCTTTCAGTGTCAGATAGCCCATTTATCAACGAAGGCTATTTATTTTAATTATGAAGTTGCTACGGGAACTGAAGTGACATGGATGAAACTGCGCACGGGAAACTAGTCTTATGTATTTTATATAATTTCAGGTAATTGAACTGCCTCTTCTAAACCCAGAGCTGTTTGTCCGTGTGGGTATCACACCTCCTAAAGGCTGTTTGCTATACGGACCACCTGGTACTGGCAAGACTTTACTGGCCAGAGCGGTGGCATCGCAGCTTGATGCCAACTTCCTCAAGGTATGTCTATCAGGGTCTTGGGATTATGTTACTACTGCTTATATTGATCTAGAGCTCAAAAGCATAAGGTCGGATGTGCCATTATACGTCAGAAACATTTGTCGTATGTGCCTTTATCGTAAACTGGCACTTACGGCCATATGCTTATGAAGTTAATTGTACATCCGTCATTATGCTTCTGAGGTCTAAAAATGTAAACTTCACTACCAGGAAAACAAAATCCTTACTTTATTTCTGACTGACTTGTATGTGGATAACTCCACAAGCCCGTGGCGTAGAGCTAATTGGCTCGCTTTAAATCTCGAAGGTCGTGGGTCGAATCCCCACACCGGACAAGAAATCTTTGTGTAAATTCGAAGATTTCTTTCCGAGTCTGGTTGGTTGAGGGACTACCCTCCTTGTCTCGGAAAGCAAGTTAAGCCGTTGGTCCCGTTTGTTATAACATCATCTATAACAAGCGAACCAGGGAACGGGCAGCAGCGTTTCCCCTGTGTAACATAACACTGTGGTCACCAATTCGCCTACCAAGCGTGGTGACTATGGCAAAAACCCTCCCTCGGGAGGAGGCCCATGTTCAGCAGTGGACGTTATACGGGCTGATGATGATGATGATCCACAAGCCTTTTGCCACTTCACTGGGCATAAAGATGAGCAGAGCTCCAGTCTTAATAAATGGTTTACAAACTACCAACCATCAGCAATCTGCGCAAGAGGGTGCCCCCTGTGGGGCTTGGACCTCGGCTCAGGGCGGTTGCTTGCGATGAGATTGAGGGATTTTGGCTTTTAGTTTTTTAGTGGGGAGTTTTGGAGCCAAGGATGGTGACTATGAGAAAACCCTCCCTCGGGAGGAGGCCCATGTTCAGCAGTGGTCATTATACGGGCTGATTATGATGATACTTGTCCACAGGTGGTATCTTCAGCTATCGTCGACAAATATATTGGCGAGTCGGCACGTCTTATCCGAGAGATGTTCAATTATGCGCGCGACCATCAACCTTGCATCATATTCATGGACGAAATTGATGCTATTGGTATGCTAATTCATAATTATTGTTGTAATTAAAGAAAACACAATATTTTTTTTCAAAAAAAAATCCAATTTCTAATATTGAAGAAAAAAATATATACTGGGTGGCTTTGTTTACCGTCTTGAAAATAATAGAGTGTGATATGTATTTGAAATAGATATCTAAGGCATAGTTATTTCATAATTTTATTCTTTTTACTGACATACGAGTGATAATCGTAACGGTAAAAAACCGGCCAAGTGCGAGTCGGACTCTCGCACGAAGGGTTCCGTACTAGTTGCAAGTGCCTACCTATTTTTGATATCAAGAAACATAATATAAAAGTTCTTGTAGTTCGTTGTAACTTTGATCGATGTTAATAATAGTTGATTGAATGAAAGGTAAATTGCGGTTTACGGTTTATGACGTATTAAAAAAAAAATTACTGACTTGATCTCGTTCAAACCAATTTTCGGTGGTAGTTTGCATGGTTATGTACATCATATATTTTTTTTAGTTTTATCATTCTCTTATTTTAGAAGTTACAGGGGGGGGGACACACATTTTACCACTTTGGAAGTGTCTCTCGCGCAAACTATTCAGTTTAGAAAAAAATGACATTAGAAACCTCAACATCATTTTTGAAGACCTATTCATAGACACCACACAAGTATGGGTGCGATGAAAAATTTTTTTTTGAGTTTCAGTTCTATGTATGGGGAACCCCAAAATTTATAGTTTTTTTTCTATTTTTGTGTAAAAATCTTAATGAGGTTCACAAAATACATCTACTTACCAAGTTTCACCATTATAGTTCTTATAGTTTCGGAAAAAAGTGGCTGTGACATACGGACGGACAGACAGACAGACATGACGAATCTATAAGGGTTCCGTTTTTTGCCATTTGCCAGCCAGCATTTTTCACCCAGTAAAGGGGTCGCGTAATCAAAAAGATTGAAAAACACTGACTTACACAACACACCATATTATTATCAAGACGATAAAAAAAGTTACCCAGTATATGGTTAGCGTTGAAGAAGTTTGCGGTTTCACCCGCATAACTCCCGTTCTTGTGGGAACTTTCTTAATAAAATATAACGTATAGCCTTCCTCGATAAATTGGATATATATAACATTGAAATAAGTTTCGAATAGGACCAGTGGTTCATGATAGCGTTCAAGCAAACATATATGGCTCTAACAGCACGTTTCTGTACCATAAATATGTTATCAATGTCCGCACAATTGCCCCTTTGACTATACCAGGGGTCTCCAAACTACGGGCCAAATGCTAGAAATACGACTATAGATAAGGGCCGAAAAGATTAATCTGTTTTGGCCCATGAAGCATACTGAAAATATCATTATGGCCCTAAGGCGTCAAAGTTTGGAGACCCCTGGTCTATACTAATATTAGAAAGAGGAAAGATTTGATTGTTTGTTTGTATTGGCTCCGAAACTACTGGACCGATTTGAAAAATTCTTTAACAGTTGGAAAGCTACACTATTCCCGGATGACATAGGCTATATTTAATTATGAAGTACCCACGGGAACGGGAGTTACGCGAGTGAAACCGGGCGTGGGATGCTAGTTTTTTTTTTTTTTTTTTTAACGACAACTCCCGCTCTATGGAAATAAATTCCTGTGTCGCGGGGGACCACAAACATAAATTTCACGGACACAAAGAACACCCAGACTCAGAATAACTATTTGTGGTTCACACAAATAATTGTCCCGGGTGGGAATCGAACCCAGAACACCAGGCATCTCTCGTAACCACTGAGCCACCGGTGCAGTCTAGTCTAGTCTTCAATAAAACAACTTTTCTATCACAATTCCCAGGTGGACGCCGTTTCTCTGAAGGTACATCGGCCGACAGAGAAATCCAGCGTACCCTCATGGAACTGCTCAACCAGATGGACGGGTTCGATTCTTTGGGACAAGTGAAGATTATCATGGCGACGAACCGACCTGACACCCTGGACCCCGCGCTGTTGAGACCGGGTAGATTAGACAGGAAAATTGAGATTCCCCTGCCTAATGAACAAGCTAGGTAAGATAGCTATCATAGTTTTCATTTTAAAAGATGAATACCGTGATTTTTTTTATACACTTTGCCGGGATAAGTCCTTACATTTGCTGAGACGAGGTCTCGACTTGTCAGTTCTTCTTCTACAGAAGAGTTGGCATACGTCCCGGTACGCCGGGACATATCCCGGTTTAGAGCGTCATATCCCGGTGTCCCGGCCAACAAGCAATAGTGGGCGCGCTAACCAAGCAAAATAAGAACCCTGCTTCGTTCGCAATACGCGCTTCTATCGTCCTGCGTGCGCAATAGGAGAACCGTCCTCGGCTCTGTATGACGTGTTATAGTTTCATCTACTAATCTGACCATTGTCTCGGTCAACGCCGAAACGAAATCAACCCTATTCTACAGACATGACTGGTCCATTGCCACTTAAACTCGCTGATTATGTCTTATACGGGTTATGTCGGTAACTTTAGTTTTCTGACGAATAACCTAAATGAGAAGTTTCTCTTTTAGAAAAATTCATTCAAGATATTAAAATTGTGAACTACCGGAGTTGTGGCCATAAATTGTTCGTGTCTCAGTACCGTAAGTCATGACAGGTAAAACGAATTAATCGTTGGCTTAGGTCTTTAGTAATTGCGGTACAGGTGAAGAGAAAACTCGAAGTAGTTTGCTAAATGCTGGCACAACTGGATTTTGCCGACTTCTTTCTCAAAGTTATTTTTACCAACCTGGATAACTAGCCCAATATATATTCTTGAACAACTTTGAGCATCGCCCCGTCGTGACATGTTCTTTGAATATGATTTTAGTTTTGTCCAAATTGGTGATGCCTTCACGTCTGCATGCTCCATTTAGGCTGTTCAGCATCTTGCTCAACTGCTCCGTTGTCTCCGCAACGATCACGATATCACAGCCTATGAAATAAGACCCCGCCCGCATAATTTGTATAGAGATATATTAACGCGGATATAGGAGGCGATGGTCATCTTTGTTCTACAAAAACGTGCATGTAACGTTTCAGGCTGGAGATCCTGAAGATCCACGCGTCTCCGATCGCGAAGCACGGCGAGATGGACTACGAGGCGGTGGTGAAGCTGTCCGACACGTTCAACGGCGCCGACCTGCGCAACGTGTGCACGGAGGCCGGCCTGTTCGCCATCCGCGCCGAGCGGGAGTACATCATACAGGTCACTACATGTTCTGTACACGTTACTGACACTGCTAGCTTGTGTGCCCATCAGGGTCTTTCACATATTAGAGACCCTGGGCACATTAGGATAATGGGCGCTATGACCATAGTAAATTAGTTTTTTTTTTTAACGCAGATATGAAAAGTTTAAGCCTTATTTTTTACTTCTTTACGGTGACATTAGATATGATGAGTAGATAACATAACGTAATCCACACTAAGCATCTACGATTAGTCCTAAGAATCGCTATCGGTTATCGTTTGGAATAGGGACTAGAGGGGCCTAAACCATCGCGGGGCCCTGGGCCCAGTGGGGAAGAGGAGCCTGCCCATCGTTACCTGTTACAAAAATAATGTGCTCATTTTCCTGTTCTTTTTTTTTATTGATCATCTGCTTTCGTGTCGCTGTTTTTTTAGTTTTTATAAGTATAAAAATGAAGTCATTTAAAGCCATTCTGACCAGTAAGTCGCCACTCCAATGGCCTCTGTGGTTCCCGCCATCAAATCCTCCATCGTGCAGCTGTTGAGGCATGCCGGGCAGGTGAGGTTGAGGCAACGTGTGCGACATAGACTGTAGTTAGGTGCCTCAGTGATATCATTGTATGTCGTTGTCGTCAATCATTCCCCACTTGTGCAGATTGAGCCTGCAGCGGCCAACTGGTCTTGCTTTTGATGGACGGTATACGCACCATGATTTTTTGACAACCTCCGTAGCGTAGCAGTATTTGGCTCGCTTTGAATCTCGGAGGTCGCCAGACAGGAAAACTTTGTGTAAATTCTAAGATTCCTCTCCGGATCGACTCGACTCGGAAAGCATGTTAAGCCGTTGGTCCCCATTGTTAAAACATCATCTATAATAATCGTATATCAAGGAACGGGCAGCAGCGTTTCCTGGTACAACATACTGCGGTCACCCACCCCACTGCCAAACGTGGTGACTATGGCAAATACCCTCCCTACGGGAGGAGGCCATGTTCAGCAATGCACGTTGTACAGACTGTTGATGAATGCTGATATTTACTTTGCACAGCATTCTGGGAATGCTGCCAAGGAGCATACATTTAGTATTTATAAGTTAAACTTATAATATAGTAAAAGATCCGAACCTACATCGACCTTCACCTAGTTGATAATAGAATGAAACATGTTTTATAATGAATTTAGAATTTTAGAAAATACACTAACAATGGGTTGGCTATAGAAATCATAATTTGTTTTAGTGTTTTTTCTTTAAATTTTCGTAACAGTTAATTAAAAATCATTTGAAAAAATATAAGATAGTAAATTAAGTATATTTGTATTAAAAGTCCCCGTTTTTATATTTCAGGAGGATCTAATGAAGGCGGTACGTAAGGTAGCTGACAATAAGAAGCTGGAGAGCAAGCTGGACTACAAGCCCGTCTAATTATGTATTTTAATTATCATTATATATTATTGTGTATCTTTTTCCCTACTTACTAATAAATAGGTATATATTTAATAATCGATTTTACTTTAATGAACCGAAATCCCGTTCCGCTTAACTCCTGTATGTTCATAAGTATATATACCTTTTTGTGTTCCTCGATTAATAGGCTATCTAACACTGGAAGAATTTTTCAAATCGGACCAGTAGTTCCTGAGTTTAGCGCGTTCAAGCAAACTAACAAACTCTTCAGCTTTATACATTAGTATAGATAATTTGAATGGTTCTAACGTCAAACTTATAAGTATCATCTTCAGCTCCTATTATTCGGGGTCGGCGTAATGTCATCCTCTCTTCCATAGTACATCCATTCTTTTTGGTCTTCTTCTTCCAACATATCCTTCCATCTTCATATTCAGCATTCTTTTCGTCCCATGCATGTGTTATCTCTACGCATAACATGCCCATACCATACTCGGCGATGTCCTCTGAATTTCTCTGTCACTGGCGCGACTTTTAGACTTCCTCAGAATAACATCCTACCTACTATGTGGTCTTTAGAAGGGTTAATTTGATAAGAGGTCGTAATAGCCTACTCTTTCCATGCACGAAATTAAGTGTATTTGAGTGTACTCACGCGATGGTACATTATTAATTAACAATCATTTGGTGTATATATAAGATGGCTGATGCACATACTTAATCGTCCACTGCTGAACATGGGGCTCCTCTTTAATAGACCCTCGCAAACCAGGGTTTTTGAGGGATATTGCCTTAATCAGACAGCCTTCGTAGGTTTGCGGCATTTGGCTCGCTTATATTTCGGTGGTCGGCGGGTTCGATCCCCACACCGGACAGGAAATCTTTGTGTAAATTCTAAGATTTCTTTCCGGATCTGGTTGGTTGAGGGACTACCCTCCGTGCCTCGGAAAACACGATAAGCCGTTGGTCCCAATTGTTATAACATAATCTATAATAATCGTATATTAAGGAACGGGCAAGAACGTTTCCTAGTGTGGTATAACATATTACTGCTGTCACCAAGCGTGGTGAATATGGAAAATACACCCTCCCTTGGGTGGAGGCCCATATTCAGCAGTGGACGTTATACGTGCTGATGTTGATGATTGTCTTAATTACCACGCTAGGCAGGCGGATTGGTGATCCGCCTGTGATGATAAGATGGGATATCCCATCTTATTACGATCATCAATACGCCTGCCGCCTGCTTTAAGCTGATAAATGCTGATGCCCATCCATCAGGTGTATGCCCCTTCATCATCATCATTATCATCATCATCAGCCCGTATAACATCTACTGCTGACCTTGGCCTCCTCCCGAGGTAGGGTTTATGCCATAGTCACCACGCTTGGCAGACGGATTGGTGACCGCAGTGTTATGTTGTAATACACAGGGGAAACGCTGCTGCCCGTTCTCTGGTTCGCTTGTTATAGATGATGTTATAACAATCGGGACCAACGGCTTAACGTACTTTCCGAGGCACGGAGGGTAGTCCCTCAGCCAACCAGACCCGGAACGAATCTTAGAATTTGCACAAAGATTTCTTGTCCGGTGTGGGGATCGAACCCCACACCGTCACCATAGTGACGTAATTTATTAAAATTACGTCACTATGGTGTAAATGATGGTGCACTAGATATGCTATTTTCATATCTTACACAGAGAGTTCAATGCGTAGACGTAGGTGGTGTAGTCTCGGGATCCTTGCCTGTTAAGTTAGGTGTGCCACAAGGTTCCATTCTGGGTCCTTTTTTATTCCTGGTATACATCAATGATTTGCCGTATTATTTGGAGAATTTGTGTGATGTTGTACTCTTTGCTGATGACACTTCACTTATTTTTAAAGTGAAACGTAATATTGACGATTATGACTTTATTAATTGTGCACTCACACAGATAACCCATTGGTTTACTGTAAATAATTTTGTCCTAAACGCGAATAAAACCAAATGTATTAAATTTACTACACCCAATGTGAAAAATATTGGGCCTAATTTAATGATTAATAATGAAGTGCTGGATACTGTCAACTCCACAGTGTTCTAAGGAATAACGCTGGATAAAAATTTAATATGGAATGCTCATGTATCGAACTTGGCTAAAAAGTTGACCTCTGCTGCTTACGCTGTAAGGAAAGTAAGACAACTGACCAACGTAGAAACTGCACGGATGGTCTATTTTAGTTATTTCCACAGCATTTTATCATATGGAATTTTACTTTGGGGCAAATCTGCTGATATCCAAAGCATATTTATTTTACAGAAACGGGCAATTAGATCAATTTACCAACGAAGTGCCCGCTCTTCCTTAAGAGATTTGTTTAAAAATATTAATATATTAACGGTTGCTTCTCAATACATTTATGCAAATTTAATTCATATTAGACAAAACCTAAATCTATATCAAAAGAGAAGCGCCTTGCTGTGTGCAAGGCGCTTGTATAAATATACAAGACTACATACAATGTATAAATACAAGAAACAAACATAAATTGTGTGCTGATTACCACCGTCTGCCGAGAGTCCATTCTTCGTTTGTAGGGCTTAGTGTGCGTATGTTCAACAAAATACCAGAATGTGTGCAAGAGTTACCCCTAAATAAATTTAAATCCCATGTAAAGACTACCTTAATGAAAAAAGGTTATTACACTATTAATGAATATATTAATGATAAAACTGCATGGTGCTAGCGGTGTAACACAAGCAAACTTACACACCAGGTGCCTGTTCACCGAACTGATATACCAACATTAGACTTTTTTAATATTTTATTGTCATTTATCAAATTTGTTATTGTATACACTGATGAATTTCGGAACAAGCTAATAGCTATGCTGAGTTTAACTGTCTCTCTTTTTATATGCTATTCCTCAAATACTACTATCAGTGTACTCGTCATGCTCCCATTGTTTGTCATTGCTTGAGGTGGCGATGTGAGTCGGGTCGCCTCCTTCCCTCTAATATGGCGAGGGAGGCGATGGCTGTGTGCTCACACGTTATACTCGTGAACGGGTGCTGCTTGTGGTGACTGGTCGACCATCTGATGGATGTGTTTGAGGTAGTAGTACATTATTGTGACCTTTACGGCGATAATCTTCTCATGTAGCTAGTTCCTTGGAAATGTGCGTTGATGTTCCCTCCGTTTTCGGAGTGCAAGAGGTTGCTGCTCTGATATTTCTGCTTGAGGATTTTAAATCAATATATAACTATATTTGTGAAAACATCTAGAGCGTGCATTAGCGCACATACTGTTATTTGAAAAGTATATTCAATAAAATATTGTAAACAAAAGTAATTAAAAAAAAAGGTACATAAACTGTGATACAAAAGATGACTAAAAAGAAAAAGCCCGGAGTTTCTTTCTTCCTTTCTTCTCCGAGTCGTCCACCTAGGTAGCTAGTGAAAGGTTGCAGGTTAGCTAGGGTAGGATTCTCGCCGGCGAGGACCGCGATGCACCTCTACCCCTGCCCTGTGATCCAGCGCTTTTATGTTCATAAATCTGACTTATATAATATC
The DNA here is from genome assembly GCA_947037095.2 of Nycteola revayana. Classification (NCBI taxonomy): domain Eukaryota; kingdom Metazoa; phylum Arthropoda; class Insecta; order Lepidoptera; family Nolidae; genus Nycteola; species Nycteola revayana. Next base: position 13,048,791 of record OX344851.2, on the reverse strand, counting down.
AGTGGTACCACTGGGTCGTGGTCCTAACCCCTTAAGGGTGCCCCCAGGTGTGTGCCACTTAATTGTATGTTTTTTTTCCAATTTTTTCTATATTAACCCATTAAAGTCTAAAATAATTAATATGAACTTAAACTTGTTATGAGTAGAAAAATTAATGACCAACTGACGGACGGACTACTTTGTCTGTAATATCCTACAATTTGCTACCGGTTAATTAAGTATCTAGTTTAATTAATATAATAAGAATAATTGTGTAACATTGTGATTTTGACAAGTACAAGTGTATGTAAATACCTAAGTGCTGAATAAATTAATTATTTCATTATAACCCACGACCTCCGAGATTTAAAGCGAGCCAATTACCGCTACGCTTCGGAGGTTGTCTCTGTATGCCCCTTAGTCTCTTCCAATACCCACAGGAAGATACGAGGTGGTCTTAACAGACCACTGGTCTATTCTAAGTTGAAAACCACACGGCAGTGTGATATGTGCATAATATCAATAAAACAACAAGTACAACATAACATTTTATTAATACAACAACTTAATTCTAAATAGGTATTGTCATTAAATAATACATTTAAATTGTAGCAATTTCACTTATTACAACTTAAACTAGACAAATAATTTATTACACCAATGAATCCATAATACATATTGCATTGATTCGGCAGAAATCGAAGTCCACGTACAATAAACGGACTCATCACAAGAAGTTTTTTTAAGATTACTAGCAGAGTTTTTCTACACTACTAGTATTCTTGTTAACCCCTCGTGCTAAGCTTAAATGCTTGTGTTACGAGTGGGTTCTCGTCGGTAGTCCAATGGGATCGAACCGAAATTTGTGGTAGGTTAACCAAAGTACGAACTCACGTGGAGAGGGTTTCGTACAATGCTAAAGTAAAATGTTTAAATTCAATTGTGATATGTTTTCCAAAAAACAGTGACAGTAAGAGCGGTTTCGCACTATGTCCGAACCTAATCTGATCCGAACCCGTGAAAATATTGGTCTAGAAATTTGGAAATAAATCAGATGACGAAGATCGGATCTAGTGCGTAAATTACCATAGATATAGTTCACCAGTATATTAATAATTGATAATATTCTTATATAATTATAAAGACAATTAAAAAAATTGCCGTGTTTGGGTTACACCTTCCTACCAAATTTCACTTGATTTGGTCCAGTAGATATGGAGCAAATTGGCTGTGACAGAACCCTAAAAATAATGTATTTCATGAGAAGTGCTACAACTTTTTATAAGGACACTTCAATATAAATTTAATTATAACATCATAACAATCTATACTTAATATATAAAGCTGAAGTGTTGGTTTGCTTGAACACGTTAATCTCAGGAACTACTGGTCCGATTTGAAAAAATATTTCAGTGTAAGATATCCCATTTATCGAGGAAGGCTATACGCATATAACATTTGAAGTTCCTCCTAGAACGGGTGTCTGGGGGGTTTTAGTGGTGTAGGCTCCTCTCCTCGTGGTATGAGTGTCGCATACCACGCTATGGAGAGGGCGAGTCCCACATATCCCACCGCCAGCGCGCGAATACGCTGCAGCGGCGGTGGGAATGCGTAAATGAATTTACCACCGGACAAAAAAAATTGCTACTTAATAAAATAGCTAGTTATTTAATAAAATCCGGTAAAGTCCCATTTCTTCTCGCCTTAGCCACATTCTCATAATAACACGAAAAATCAACATACCCTTTAATCTTCCTATCCCTATCAAAAGGTCTCCCAGTCGGATAAATATCCGAACTCGATTCCATCGACTGATTAGTATCAATTACCGATTCATTCGATTCAATCTCATTCGTTCCCGACGAATATATTTCATTCAATAGGGTATTCGATTTTGATTGAACTATAGGGTTGAATCTAACTGACGCATTTTTCGTTATACTATGGGTGGGGGTGTCATCATCTTCATTTGTGGGGATGAAATTGAAGTTTCTTATTAGTAAAGACATGTGGGTATTAGCTTTAGGGGTTAAGTTATTTTTAAAGCAATATGAAATGAATTCTTGTTCAATTTCGGCTAAGACAGATAAGCTGACTTTTTTAAAGTCGGTTTGGCTTCGAAAATTTTCGACTATGATTTGGGCGAGCTGTTTGTTCGTTTGTTCGTAGCTTCCTTTAGCTTCTTGTATGCGTTTGTAGACGCCGGCACTGACAAGTACTAGAAATCTGTAAAGATAAATTAGATCATGATTTTGAAATGTTTTTGAATACTTTACGGAAAAGTTTACCATATACTATGTTTCAAAATTGAGATTAATACAATTCGACCACCGGCAGATCTGGAACCTGCATCTTAGGTTAAGCCAATTAGACGTCGCTAAGGGGAAAAAAAGGCATTAGAGGCGTAACCTAAGATGCAGGTTCGACTCTTGCCGGTGGTCGAATTTTATTAATCTCAATATTGATTATGATTTACTTCTAATCAGCCCGTGGACGTCCACGGCTGAACATATGTCTCCTCTTAACAGACCTTAGCATACCGGGGTCGTTGAAGGTTATTGCCATAATAACCAAGCTTGGCAGCCGGATTGGCGACCGCAGTAAGATGGCAACTGACCTTGAGCTAATAGATGCTTAAGCGCCTCTTACGATACTCATGGGAAGACGATGGTTGGTCTAATTTAAGCCATAAACCATATTATGATTTAATGGAGTTAATCAATAACAGACCCAAGGATTTATAAATTTCCACATCCTATACGCGCTTGCCAGTCTCTTGATACTTTTAAAAAAAGAACAAAGGAGTATTTTTTCTCTCAGTAATTTATTATGTAATATGGACATATAAGTTAGTATATGTAGTTTATTATAAATAGCAGGCATATTTATTAGTATGTAGTTGTATATGTAACTATTAGTACTAGTTTATAGATATGTATTTAACAATTTGGTAAAATTATATCAAATCTGTTGTACACTTCCTATGCACTCATTATCATGTATCTCATCATATTCCTAAAGGTTTGCTGGAAGAGAATTCACAGTTGAATTAAGCTCGCCTTTGTACATGTTGTTTCCAATTTATAAAATTTATTTCATGTAATCTTCTGTGTGCAATAGAGTATAAATAAAATTATATAAATAAACTTGCTTTTGCCCGCTACTTTATCCATGTAGATTTCGAATTCTTCATACAAAAGTTGGATCCCTGTTTCTACTCCTTATTGACCCCTAATTTAGTCTCGATGGTCGTGATTTCGATCGCCATATCAGACAAAATATCTTTGTGTAAATTCTAAGATTGCTTTCTGAGCTCTGGCTGGTGGAGGGGCTACCCTCCGTGCCTCGGAAAGTACGTTAAGCCGATGTTAACATCATCAGGAAAGGGGCTGCAGCGTTTCCATGTGTGTTATAACATAATACTGCCGCTGGGTTTTGTCTAAGTTGCCAAGGAAGCCAGTTGGTGACCCAACTGGCTTGCGTGGCAACTAAGACAAAACCCCCCTCGGGAGGACGCCCACGTTCAGCAGTGGGCGTTATATGGGCTGATCATGATATAACTACCAAGCGTACACCACAGACTTACCGACAAGATTCGTCGAGTAGAATAGGGCCGTGAATTTCAGGGGCTGCTATGACAGGTTCAGAGGTAGCCGCACTGATTGAGGGAAAGGCTTTGTACAGCCCTTTGACTAAATAGTTTCCGAGACATCGGGTGCAGGTTTGATTGCCGAGGTGTTGACCTGTAATTAGAAAAAAAAACTGTCAATCCTACTGTTAGAAATTGATTTTTTTATTAATATTGTGATTGTAGCCCAATGGCTACGGGCGTCCTTACTTGTGATCTTGTGGTCAGCGGTTCGATCCCCACCCATTGCACTACCGATGTAAACCCACTCGTGACACAAGCATTTTAGCTTAGCAAAACAGGTTAACAAGAATACCAGTTGAGTGCTAAAAACCTAGTAGTAATCTTAAAAAAAAAATGTAATGGATGTATGAATGGGCTTTCTTGTTAACATATCTTGCCAAGCCAGGGTCGCTGAGCGATATTGCCATAATCACCACGCTTGGCAGGCGGATTGGTGATCACAGTTATATCTCTTAGTCGCCTATATATTATATCTCCTAGAAACACATGGGGTTTTAATTCCGCGGTAATACCTTAAAATTGCTATTGTGCCTTATTATATTATGATGGTTTGCGCACACATCATCATAATTAGCCTGTTGTCATCCACTACTGAACATAGGCCTCCCCCATCGATTTCCAGCGGGAACGATTTGCTCCACTGACTCCCTGCGACCTTTATGAGGTCGTCGGTCCATCGTGCAGGCGGTCGTCCTACGGTGCGCTTGCCAATTCGTGGTCTCCACTCGAGAACCTTTCTGCTCCAACGGCAGTCAGTTTTTCGAGCTATGTGTCCTAACAACCACTTCAGCTTGCTAAACCGCTCTCCTGTGGATCTCTTCATTTCTGATTCGATCACGCAGGGAAATGGCGAACATATCTCTTTCCATAGCTGAGCGACTTTGAGCCTAAGCACGCACTTGTGCACTATAACACATCCTGCACTGGCTAAACTCCTTAGTAGCCACTGTGGACACAATCAGTCGTTAAAACTTTACTTAGTCAGGTCATAAGTATTGTCACACAGTAAAAACTTTTCTTTTAGAATGCTGGCCACAAAAAAGTTTATAGAATTCGAATTTCGAATTGTTCATGAAAATAAAAATGTATACTTTTTAGAATTTTACTCATTTTTAAATATGGAGTGGACGCTTAAAGAAGACCGTGTTGCAGTTATTGCGTTGCATCGTTGCGGTTACGCGCCAATTAAAATTTTTGACATACTGAAAAATTTGAATATAACCAAAAGATTCGTTTATCGCACCATCAAACGATACAATGAAGACTCTAGTGTAGATGACAGGTCAAGAAGTGGTTGCCCTCGGTTTGTTAGGACTCCAGCAGTGAACGCGAATTCAAAGAAATCCCAAACGTAAGCAGAAACTGTTGGCCCTTCAGATGGGGTTAAGCAGAACCACGGTGAAAAGGGTGTTAAATGAAGACTTAGGGCTTCGGGCATATCAAAGAAAAACAGGACATCGTTTGAATGCTCGTCTAATGGACCTGAGACTGAAGAGATGCCGCGCTTTGTTGAAGCGGTACGCGGGAAAAAAATATCGCGAAATTCTTTTTTCGGGTGAAAAAATTTTTACCGTAGAAGAGAGCTACAACAAACAAAATGATAAGGTAGTAGTTAGTAGTAGTGAAGAAGCGAGCAACCGTATTCCGCGTGTCCAACAAGGTCATTTTCCATCCTCGCTCATGGTATGGTTGGGAGTTTCTTTTTGGGGCTTAACAGAGGTACATTTTTGTGAGAAAGGTGTAAAAACGAATGCAGTCCTGACGAACCTTGTGGAACCTGTTTCTCATACCATGTTCAATAACTGGCACTGGGTATTCCAACAAGATTCGGCGCCAGCTCATAGAGCGAAGAGCACACAAGACTGGCTGGCGGCGCGTGAAATCGACTTCATCCGGCACGAAGACTCTCGGCCCTCCTCCAGTCCAGATTTGAATCCGTTAGATTACAAGATATGGCAACACTTGGAGGAAAAGGCGTGCTCAAAGCCTCATCCCAATTTGGAGTCACTCAAGACATCCTTGATTAAGGCAGCAGCCGATATTGACATGGACCTCGTTCGTGCTGCAATAGACGAATGGCCGCGCAGATTGAAGGCCTGTATTCAAAATCACGGAGATCATTTTGAATAAACTTTAGTGTCATAGGAATCTATGTTTTGTTAAGTTCATTTTGGTATATAAATGGTTACATGATGAATAAACTTGTTTCAATTATTTTATATTAAACATGTGACAGAATTTATGACCTGACTAGGTATATAAACACTCACCGTTCCTCAACTTATTAACATCTAGCCCCAACTGTGACAGCCTCAGCAACTCGTCCTCATTATTCAAGCTATGGTCCAAGGTCAACTGCACCACTTTCAGTACAGCGTTATCATCAGTCCTACACAGCAGTGCCCGGGTGTCACCAACATGGGCTACGAAGAGTTTGTTGGCATGAACTACAGCTATGACTACTGCAGCTCCTCCGGAGAGGTGACTGTCTATTTCACGGAGTCTGACTAGAATGTTATTGTAGTTTTGGGACACCTAGAAAATTGGAAATAGTTCGGTTTAGTAATGTTGACACTCAGTTTCAATTAGAAATGAACTAAACATCTCTTTAAACCCCCAAAAATTGTTAAATAGATTTCCAAATTCTAAAAGTAATTAGAAACTTGATACTTTTGAGAACTTTTTAAAATTACATGACTGTTCGTCATAAATGACAGTATATTTTGGTACAGTATATATTAAAAATGTAGTGTTAAATAGATTGTTTTTTAATATGGATCCGTAACATAGATTGTCTAGTGGTTTGAGCCTCGCTTTAAGTTTCAAAGTTCATGTGTTTGATCCCCATACAGTACATTTTTTTAATGTAAATGTAATAATATTTCTTTCCAGGACTGGTTAGTTTAAGACTAACTTCCGTGTCTCAGAAAGCATGTTATGTATTTGGTTTGTTATGCCATCATCAATAACAATGGTTCCCAAAGTGGTCCAGGTAGACCCCCAGGGGTCCACAAGGAACCAGACGGGGGTGTGCGTTGGCGCAAAACAAAAAATGGGTTCACTAGTTGTAAGTGTAAAATATGATAGAAATGGAGCAACAGGGGGTCCACGAAAAACGGTATAGTTTTTAAAAGTGTCTACTAGAAAACAAGTTTGGGGATCTCTTATCTATAACAATTGTAGACCATGGTACAGGCAGTAGCATTTCCCTTTGTGTTACAACATAATTACTGCAGTGCAACCGACCTATCAAGAATCGCGATTATGGCAAATCTCACTTGGTGAGCGGCCTATGTTCAGCAATGAATATTAAACAGACTGACGGCTTGTATAACGTCCAATGCTGAACACAGGCCTGCTCCTGAGGTAGGGTTTTTGCTATAAAAATCTATTATATCATAAAATCTATTATAATTGCCATAAAATACCTGTGTCTCACTCAAAGTCTGCAATTGGTATTGCAAACTGGTTCTCTCTGCTATCATTCCATCATAGTTTTCTATGTAAGCTTTCTCCACAGACACAAAGGCATTCCTGCAACATAGATAAAAAAAATATTATGCACACACACAATCACTAGTAGACTTTTGAGGTCTACTAGTATTATTAACCCCTCGTGTTAAGCTAAAATACTTGTCTTACAAGTGGGTTCACAGCGGAAGTGCAATGGATATTAAACAGGCAACCACAAGTCCAATGCCCCTAGCCATTGCTAAACCACGGAGGTTGTCCATAATATGCCATACCTTAGCCTATCTCTGATTTCTTCGTCAGTATTTGTGGAGGGTGGTGGAAACCAGATCTCAGCGGCCATCCGCTGCATAATGAACCTTGCTGCATCCAATCCATTGTGCGGTTCAAATACTCCATAAAGGGAGCTAGAAAAGAAAAATTGATATGTCGCTGATTTAATGTGATAGTGACACAAAATAAGGTTATGATTCAACACAAATTGATCTGTAATATCATATGACTAAAACTCATTATTGTTAAGTTACACATTTGGTTTTATTTCTCTCTCATTAAAGCAGCCATGTGCAAAAATGTTAAAAGCATATTATCAAATAGTTGGTGTAAGTGATAAAAAGGTATGCGGTGTGGTACCTGGCTTAGAATAAACCACCCTTATGTCTTCCTATGGGTGTCATAAGAGGCGACTAAGGGATATAAAGCTACTGGATGCTCAGCAGCATCTATCAAGGCTATTTACCACCGTACTGTGATCACTCATCTGCCTGTCTAGCATGGTGATTATGAAAAATCCCCCAAAGACCAAGGAATGCCAAGGTCCATTAAGAGAAGGCCATTCTTCAGCAGTGAATGTAAACTGGCAATTCAAGTCTAGTGATAAAGTTGATAAGGTTGAAGATTCAATGAAGAAATTTAATCTTCTTTCCTTTACTTCTTTCCTACACAAATAAAGAAAATATTTCTTGGTGTACAAAATTATATATTAATAGCCACTGTGCCATACGCAGTATGACACTATCACGTCGATATTGACAATTTATGGCAGTCCATTTTAAATTCAGAGAACTAATATAGTTTTTTTTTTTTTATCTGAACGACTTACTTAATTCGTCATGAGTCTTTTGTTACTTCACCAAGCATAAAGGCGAGCAGAGCTCCAGCCTTAATAAATGGTTTAAAAACTACAAACTAAGCAAGAGGGCGTCCCCTGTGGGACTTGGACCTCGGCTCAGGGCGGTCTCTGACAGGGTGATTGAGGGATTATGGCTTTGAGTTTCTTTAGGGGGTTTTGTGCAACTGTTGCTCTACTTTACAGTTTGCGGCCAACTCGGACTTCAGGTCTATGAGGGCATCGGATAGTGAGTAATATAGACTAACTTGTTTAGATATTTAAGCTTTATGTAGGTTGGTGCTTATTACTAGAGACTCTGTAAGTCTCAAATAATTGGAAATTGAATACATCACACACCTTAACTAACCATTAGTGAAAATTAGATTCTATACTAATATTATTAAACTGATCTCAGGAACTACTAATCCAATTTGAAAAAATCTTTCACCATTAGAAAGCTTTGTTAACAGAAATAACATAGGCTATATTTAATGAAGAAGTTCCTTCTGGAACGGGAGTTACGCGGATGAAACTGCGGGCGGGAAGTCAGCACAGTATAATCAGCTGTTTCAGTAGATATCTAGAAAGCTTTGTACCATTCCCATGAAGAGAGCATAAAAAACTTTTTTTACTGCTAATAACCCATAATCTAGCCTTTCTAGAGTACTGTGTATACTATAATATAAATTATGCATCTGCTACTCACAAATCGTCCTCTGTCTGGCAATAGAAACAAAGATAATCATCTGAATTGCTTGTGTTAGCGCCGCCACCTAAACGGGAAAAATACGAGGCCACACACGTATTTTTGCATTTTGGCAGGTCATCAGTCCACGGCCTGGCTATCATAGTCGATAATTAGCGTAAATTCTAGAAAATCCTACTTGGGATTTCAAAGAAATCTATAGAAATTACAAAGTTTATTTTTGGATTATTTATTTTCGCAATTTGACACTTGAATGTGGTGTGGCCAGTGCTTATTTTTGTTCTCGATTTTTTAACTTAATTTTGGGGAGTTTTTCCTACATTTATTCAATATCAAGATTTCTATGCATTGTTTGTTAGCAAACTTACAAATCTAAATCTATCCATTCCTTTAAACTTATTTCAAAAGATCAAATAAATTCACGTGTGCATAGTAATTACGTACGTCTCCCGATTAAAATTACTTTATCACATTGTTTAATAAACTCAATAATTTTATCCACAACTTCCTTTCTCACAACTATTTTTAATTCTATAAATGTAATGTAAATAGTTTTATCACCGTTTAGTTTCCGGTTTAGAATTGACCACCTCATATGTCATATGCACCTCATATGCGCAATGCACGGCGCCGATACTGCTGAACAAGCAGTAATCGTGTATAATTTTAGTTATATATTTTAATTGTTTATGTATAGTATTTTATTTTATATTGTATAGTATTATGTATGTAATATGGGTCTTTGTTACCTGAAATAAATGAATAAATAAATAAAATAAATATGTTCCTATTCGTGTCGTAAGAGGGGTCTAAATAACATACACCTGATGTATGGGCAGCAGCATCTCTCAGCTCAAATATAAGGGAGAAGTGGCATGAGCAGGGCCGGATTTAGAAGTCCAGTGGCCCCGGGGCAACAAAGGAGAAGAGGCCCCCTGGCCACAAATGAATTTTCCTCTAAATGTGTAGAAAACATGAAGTACCTTCAGGACGATTTGAATTCTGATATTTCACTGATTGTCTAATTTAAGTAAACAAGTATAGATGAATAACCGTTATTACAATATTTAAGAACTATTACATTAATCATGATTCTACTTAAAATAAAAGTTGTAGAATTTGAAAGATTTTAAATCTCTATTGTGGGGGCCCCTTTATTGTGGAGGCCCCGGGGCAGTTGCCCTGGATGCCCTCCCTTAAATCTGGCCATGGGCATGAGGAGTCAAGTTTTAAAAGGGATCTTTAACCAAATTCATTCATAAACTACCGAAATATTACAAGTGGCTCTTTCAAAACCTGGCTCCTTCATGCCACTTCTCCCATACTTCTATCTTACTGCAATCACCATACCGCTTGTCGAGTGGGGTGATCACGGCAATATCCCTCAAGGACCCAGTCTAGCCAAGGTCTGTTTAAGAGGAGGCCCATGTTCAGAAGTGGACGTAAATAAGTTGATATATTAACTACCTAAAGTAAAGAAATAGTTTGACCAAAGACATGATTGTTAGAAAATAATTAAAATTGAGCTTGTTAAAGTTGTTAGATTTCGTTTGAAATCTATTACAGTTCTAGTACCTAAACAAAATCTTAATGCCTATTTCAACCCGTGTATGGTCCTTTAAATCAACTCTAGTTACAGTCCTGACTTTCTATGCCAGCGAAAGTTGCATCTGAAATCTTAGTCATAAATACTCATTCCCCTACATCGAGAAAATAATACCCCGCCGCAAAACCGCAAAACCGGCCCAGACGCGACATCTCAAAAATTCCATATTAACTGATATGCCACTAAAATAAGAAAACATTTTGTTGTACGAGAGGATAATGTGTAATAAAATTGTGTATTGAGCAATAAACTCTAATTTACTAGACATATTGTATTATTATTAGTGACCCCTTACAAAATTTCAGGTTGCGACCGTACTTGGCTAGAGTGCTGCTTGCATTCCCGGTGAAGTGAAAAAAAGTAAAAAAAAGCCTCTGTAGTTAGCCATACAATGGCAGTACCTACAATTGCCTACAAATTGAAAGAAAAAAATACCTACTCGCAATCAAGTTTTTTTCAAAGCTGGAATTTAATTTTTTGGCTGTTTTCAGTTCGATTGGAGGGTCGTAGTACGGACTACACATTTGACTAATAAAGGGAGCGGCTACTTTCAGCGCGGGGCAGCTTTTACAAATACTGTAAATATGGTCTACCATACAACAATTTGCCTCATACTGATTCGATTCAAGTCAAATACCTCCCTACAATAAAACAATACAGGAAATACAAACCATTTCAGGTAGCCGGCTTGTCAGTAGGATTTATACTTTTTATTCCATCCATAATCCATGGAAACTGGTCAGGTAAAATATTGATTTGAGATTCTATCGTTACATATTCTGTGGCCATCAAGCTGTCAAAAAGAAGTGAACCTTGAATTCAAAATGACCGCTAATTTCTGTTCAAATCCGGAAGAACATTACAAGCAAATTTGAATCTTATGACATCATCAATAGAGGTTATTTGGGCTTTTGTTTTAGTTTCTCGATTCTTTTGTTAAATTAATTTTATTATGCATCTGTTTTTTTGCTATCAAGTAAATGTTCGCGGGGGTCTTTACTAACACATAATTTGCAGACAAAGCGCATCTAGGTTATCTGTTCACACTGAATTGTTTAGCTGGGAATCAAACCCAGAACAATAGGCTGCATAACAAACTAGTGTAGCCACAGAGCCATTTTATCTATATATTTATCAAGTTTTTTTCAACTTGGATAATTCAAATGAGTCATTCTAAATTCCACCAAGACAAACTAATGTGTGTAAAGGTCAAAGGAGTGGGAAGTATGTATATTCAGAGTAAGGTGTAACAAAGACCGATAAAAAATCAGAGAATAAAAGTCCATTTACTTCGATCAAAGTTTTAATGCTCAATCCACATACCAAAACTCCAATCTTTTACAAATTTTTGCAATTTTTATAATTTTATTTATACAAGATTAGCTCTATAACCTAAAGAGCTAATGTGACTAATGTTTTGTTTTACAACTATGGTTTTTAAAGAAAGCAAATCTTTAGTCCGGACATGAATCAACAATTTTTAGAAAATATTTTTTTAAAAATATTGTAAGGTGTGATCAACACCTTATTTACTATACATATATATTCCTATGATTTCCTGGTGCACTGTCAAAAATAATGTATATGTAATATAATTTTTTCATATAACCTATATGGCCAATATCTCAACAATAGGTTCGTACAACACTTAACTAGGGCCTATTTAAAGAGAATCGACAAGTTCATATCCCCATAAGCTGTATGTTACAATATAAAACTAAAAATAAATGTATTAGTGCATGGCGTATGTTAAGCAGTTTGAAATCAGGATGTTGAGAGTTCCCAAAGTCACATATAAAAAAAAAAAAGAAAATTGTAGTGTCCCTGTACCAACTTAACACATTCACAATTTACACATGGAATAAATGTATGGAAATAACAAATTCAAAACATTTACAAAGGAACACAAAGGAATATAAAAGCTAAGAGAAGTATTTGAGACGCCTCTGTGGCTTTGGAAACCCTATTTCACTTGGGTGAGCAAAATTAAAAACTACACCGTTTGGGGCCGACTAAAGTTTAATCGGTTTTTTTGTCTGCAGCTTTGGTTTCCGACTCAGGTTTCTTTTCTTTTTCCTTCTCCTTTTCCTTTTCGCTCGTGACTTCCTTGGCTTCCTGCTTTGACGCTTCGTCGAAGTTGCCGACTAGGTTAGGCACCTCGTCGTCCTCGTCGAGTGGTTTCGGCGCGGCGACGCTAGACGCCAACCTTTTCAGTTGATTCAAACCTTCTGGACCAAGCTGGCTCAGGATACCAGGGAGCATCTCCGCGATCTGCTTGTTCTCACCATGCCCGGTGATCGCAAAAGTGTTCGCCGCGAGGCTGGCTTGCGCCTTTGGGTTATTGAAATGTATCACTGTGCCGTCATCTTTGATCATATTCACCTCCTCGATGCCAGGAATGGTGTTCACTGACAGCTTTTTGAGGGATGATTGCAGTTTCTTGTCATCTGTAGCTGCGGTAACGTGAACAACCTTTTTCTTGCGTCTCGGTGTGCCCTTACCGCCGATGCGGACTTGTGATTGCAGTTTCTTTAGCTTTTCGGTGTTCATTATGTTGTTTTAATATACAACGCCCGTATAACGGCACACGGCGCACTTTTTAGCGTAACTATTTATTAAATAAGCACACCGATTTTACAAGTTATCCATGTAACTTGATCGTACGCACGTGTTTTGAACACCGGTTAGTTATAAAGGGAAAATGGTGGATTTGAGACAAGTTATTTCTGATTTCCTATTTCTTTCAGTTGGCAGCACCATGCATTATTACGTTCCATTTCATAAATTTTGTGACATACATAACAATTATTATAAGGTAAAAATTAAGAATGCCATATTTTTGAGATTAATAAGTCTAATTATATATGTTTCTATACAATTAATTTAAGTAACCTTACCAAATTATCGTTTTTATGTATAATTTTAGAAAAAATATTATAATTTGACATTATTTCGTGAAACGAAACGTAAATGTTGCCAGACTTTTATCGGTGACCCTCACGGAAAGTAGTGATATGTCTGCCATCTGTACTTTATTGTTCAAACTTCAGTTCCTACCTTTTTTTTCTATATAAGTTTACTAGATGACGCTGCAGTAGACTGAGACTTTGTTGATGTTTGCATTTTATAGATGGCGTAAGTAGTAACAAAATTAATTAATAAAGAAACAAAAACTGAAAATACTACTGAATTCTTGTATAGTTGTTATTATTATGAAATCTGTTTCTATGTGTGTTTTTAATATTCATGTATTGTATTTTTTTTTATTTGGTTCTTAAGTAGGTACGTTTTCCTAATTTTGGAGTATACCTAGTTATTGATTGACTTTTTAGCGAAACTGAAAATATGATGAATATTTTGTTTTGAGCAGTCTGTACATATTTTACTTACTCGACTCCCATTCCCAGTGCTAGGGGCAAGATCTGCTATTGCAAAAGTAATGCAATTGTAGGTAGGTAGGTATATTGATAAAATGATAGCTTCATTTTCAATTTTGACTGTTTGAAAAATGTAGGTATCTATACCGAACCAAATACCGTAAAATGTTAAAGTCGACGTTGACGGGTATGATACAGTGCTGGATTAGGCTGAGCTTACATTGGGCGTGTGTATTCCTTGAGCGTGTGTCACATGTGGACGATGGAGGTAGAGGGTGGAAGTAGAGGGAAGTAGTTCGACATTAGATTGTTGTGACATCTACAGTAACTGCACAAAGTATAAGAAAATTAGTAACGCCATCTAGCACCAAGCACGCTAACTAACCTGTATCGCGCAATATAAGTTCACCAGCCAATTAGAACATATACATGTTTTGAACTATTACTATTAGCCGTGGCGTAAGCCATACCACCTTGCTCGGCAAAGTACATCTTCATATTCTATGCAGGAACACCACCAACCGTTCCTCTACAAGATATTAGGTATATTTATACAAAAACAAACCAAACAAATATCATAAACTCGCATGCTTTACATAATGCACTTAGTAAGTTTTATGAGACGTCAATATGCAAGCTATTACTTGATATATAAAGTAAATAGGTTACAAGTTATAGGCTCAGAGATAGTGACTTACTAACATGTAAATATAAAGACTTACTGTGTGTCTCATAAGAAAGCTCAAAGTCTCTCAGCGCGCTATGGAAAGAGCTATGCTCGGCGTTTCCCTGCGTGATCGAATCAGAAAAGAAGAGAACCGCAGGAGAACGAAGGTCGCTGACATAGCTCAACGGATTAGCAAGCTGAAGTGGCAATGGGCAGGACACATAGCTCGAAGAACTGACGGCCGATGGAGCAGAAAGGTGCTCGAGTGGAGACCACGAACTGGCAAGCGCAGCGTAGGAAGACCGCCTGCACGATGGACCGACGACGACCTCATAAAAGTTGCAAGGAGTCAGTGGTTGCAGGCCACTAGCGATCGTTCCCGCTGGAAATGGATGGGGGAGGCCTATGTTCAACAGGCTGATGAAGATGAACATGTAAATATACTTTATGCTTATTTTATTAATATATACAACTTAGAGTAAGTACCTACTTTAAATTAAAAGAAACTTATAAAATGCTACTATTATTAAATCTATACCACTTACTTGGCGGTTGGCAAGGTTCCCAGAATGCTGGCAGCATTTCCCCGGTGAATGACAATGCTTATCTGCTGTGCAAAGTACATAGCAGCAGTCGGGGAATGCTCTAAAGATGGCTGCTGCAAGGTTTTTATAAATCAATTTGGCTCCCAGTATCCACTCGGCTCCAAAGTTTCAATGCCATAAGGCACAAATTTACTTCTTGGGTAACTTCTAAAATATAATGAATCCCTTTCAGAGTAGCATTGATTGAATAGAATAACATTGCATAGAACTGTGTAGAGTTAGACGAGAGGGAATAAAGTAAAAAAAAGAAAGAAGTTGACCTCCGTTTCCTCAATTTTCTTCCTATATAGGAGCAATGGGTAAAGTTGTTTGCTTGAACGCGCTTTTCTCAGATTTGAAAAAATCTTTAACCATTTGATAGCCCATTTATCCGAAGAAGGCAATAGGCTATATGTAATTATGAAATTCCTACGGTAACGGGAGTTACGCGAGAGAAACTGCGAGCGGGAAGATAGTTATATCTCAATTAGTTTTTTTTCGGCCGGTCATGTCTAGTTAGCTTAGAGGATGGCTACAATCTAAAATTAAAAAAAATTAAAGAACCTGCGTAAGAGGGCGTCCCTTCTGGAAATTGGACCTCGGCTCAGTTTGGTCCTCTCCTCGTGGTATGAGTTAAGCATACCACGCTATGGAGAGCCCCCCGCCGCCAGCGCGCGAATACGCTGCAGAGGCGGTGGGAATGCGTAAATGCATTTTCCCCCGGACATAAAAAAGGATAATAATTGTAGCCGTTGTAACTAACTCTTCAACTTTATCGCATACCAGCAAATCGTCATAACAGCACTAAAATATGATTATAAAAAAGCAATAAATGGGTAACGAAAACTAAATGTAAATGCATTAGTTTATTAGGGATTTGAGTACACGCGAGTAGAAAAGTGTTCAGGCACAAAATTAATTGGCAAAAATGAGGATATTGTTAATGTTATATGGTAAGGCCACAGAACACATAATTCATGGACAAAGCACATCTAAGTAGGCGTAGTAATCTGTGGTTCAGAAATTTCATCATCATCAGCCTGTTATAGTCCACTGCTGAACATAGGCTTCCCCCATCGATTTCCAGCGGGAACGATCGCTAGCGGCCTGCATCCACCGACTCCCCGTGACCTTTATGAGGTCGTCAATCCATCGTGCAGACGGTCGTCCTACGCTGCGCTTGCCAGTTCGTGGTCTCCACTCGTGAACCTTTCTGCTCCATCGGCCGTCAGTTCTTCGAGCTATGTGTCCTACTCATTGCCGTTTCAGCTTGCTAATCCCAGAAATGTATCTAGTTGTAATTTATGGATAAAGCACACTCAGGTGCAGGAATAGGTGTCTGTCGAATCGAACCCAGAATACCAGGTTTCAAAAGCATCTACTGAAACAGGGATCAAAATCCCAAGTGCAGGAGTTGTTTATAAATCTAATATATAAAGCTAAAGAGTTTTGTTTGCTTGAACGCATTAAACTCAGGAACTGGTCTGATTAGTAAAATTCTTTCAGTGTTAGATAGCCTATTTATCGAGAAAGGCTATAGCCTATATTTAATTATGAAGTTGCTACGGGAACGAGAATTATGCGGGTGAAACCGCGCGCGGGAAGCTAGTCATAAGTATTTTGATATAGACTTAATATTATTATGACTTTTGTTCCCGCCATTCCATCTGTCATCACATTACCTAAGTGCGCGCAAGATGTTCGTTCAAAAGCGATGATAAAATCGATATACCATAGACAAATTATCTTCGCGTCGGAGTGTTGGCGCGAATTGATCACTGATAAGTGGGTTGCCACATTTGATTATTTATTTTGGGAATATTTGTATTTTAATTATTTTAGATAATGTGAGATCATGTCAAAAGGAGAATGTAGAGCTACGCTGTTAGAGTTAATGTAGGCACTTGGAGATAAACTAGATAAATATGTAGTATAGAGTATTTAGGTATCCATAATATCTCAATGGCATAAGCTAACTTAATTAAATGTATTTCTCGTAAGTGATTAATGGTAGACAAATAAAGATATCTTAAACCGTAGGTATCTAAGATTTTAATTTTCATCACAAACAATATTGGTAAATTTTTAATCTTTTTATTATAATCGACGTAAAGACCGGTAAACTTGGTACAAATTTTCCCATTAAAAGCAAGACTTATTGACAAATATTATAATAGGTTGTAAAACTATAAAAATAGAAAAATATATTTAAAGAAATATTGCCAAAAACCTTAAGAGACTCAGTCTTATATCAATTTGTAATGTTTTTTGTGTTTGTTAAACATTTTTTTTTTATTATTTTTCCTTATTAACTACTTTTTGTTAGTTTTCAAATGAAACCCAACTTTACGCTCACCACAGTTTGAACAAGGTCTAATAAAGCTTATAATTTTTTTGTCATGCCACGTATTTCTCTTAAGTCCTAACCGTATTACAAAAAATAGGCAGCAGCATCATAATTTTGACAAGTTGTTTCTAGAAAGTATCTATTGTAGAATGAAATGAAATACAACGACAAACATTTTTCATTTAATCCTTAAAATAGTTCCACAACTATTTTCTCTAAAATTATCGTAATGATTATAACTTTTTTCCGTCTAGCAACCCCAAGTAACACGAAAATATAGCGCGAACTGATGATCTGTTGACAGCTTTATACTCCTCCATTTTGAAGTCCATTTAGTAAATGTAGATAAATATTTATCAGCCCATAAAATGATGAGCAAGTTTATTTTTGTATGTAAAAGCTTAGTGAATCAATATTCGTAGAAGATACGATGAATTTAAGCAGTTAATCATATGCATCTTTCTTCGGCACGTTAATATGTGCGCTTGATGTTTATTTGAAAATAGAGTGATGTGGGATGATGGTTTATGGCCTTATTACAAAAAATAGAGAATGGAATTTGATAAAATGTAATGTTGATTGAACAATAACAAAAAAGTTTGGTGATAGATTTCTTTTTTTTAATGATTATTTAATAGGTTCTTATATGTTATATTAATATTATCTGGCGGTAATGACTTTGACTGTAATTAATATAGTGGTACCGAGTTCGCATACCGAGTCGGGCATAATAAATACTTCTATCCTACTCATTTTAGAAAGAGGAAAGGTTTGTATTTTTGTATGTAAGTATGTTTATTACGAATAATTATTTCACCATTAGTGAGCTAGATTATCCCTAAATAACATAGGCATATCTAATTTTGTCTGAGTCTGTTATATATAGGAAGAATATCTTAAGAAAAATCGAAATAACAACCCGGATTTATAAAGTTGATGGTGATTAGAGTTTCCCAAATATAACAGAATCTATTAAAAAAAACATCTTTTAACTTATGATGCTACTTTATTCATATGGCATTGCGTATATTTTATTAGAGTTCATAATAGTTACTGATGCGAACATTCTCATCAAAAATTCTATTTAGGCCATCTGCGGACTGTGGTTTAAAATATGACGTCGTGTTTTAATTGTATTCTCCAAAAATGTGCAATCAAATACTTATTTCCCAGTTTTCTCAAATTCTGAAACCGATTTGTAAACCTTAAAATCATTCAGAAGAACTGAATGTTCAATGCATTTTTTTAACTACAAGCATTCTGACAACTCAAGTATTATTTATCGCAATCTTTTTGAAAGTATTTCTAAATCCTTCTTAATTGGTAAGTTAAAATTATCCGAAAAATAAAATAAAACACAAACTAAAGCAAACATCCCATACATTCAGTCGTTAAACCCAAATAAAATCATTCAAGCTCAAATTAGTTTGAAAAAACCTCTCATTTAAGTTAATCTATTTCTGCCGCAAACGGTCCAACTTGACAGCGTGATAACACTCAACTGTAATTGTGTTAACGAAAACAAGAACACATTGATAAATCGAGCGAGAACAGACTTAAAAAATAAAAAAAAAGTTACAATTCGAAATTCAACGATTGTTAAGATGGCTGTGTTGCCCTATTTTTGGGAATCTTTTTTTTCCCTTTGTTTCTGTCACGGGTGACGAGTGTAAAACTAACGGGATGGAAACGGAATTTGTAGTATGTGTGTATCTTCACGGCTTTTATTTATGAGATTAGAGAGGTTTGTTTTATTTACAAAACATGGGAGAATTGACAATGGACTTGTAGGTTTTTGTACGCATAGCTGTGAGCGGTAGCCTCGTTACAGTTCGGTCAAAGACCCTCAACGTTTTGCGAATGCATAAAGTTAACAAAGAACTGTAATTTGACAATAATAATAATATTCCTCCTGAGCAATTGCAGCCAATATACATACATATATTCACGTATCTTTCCCATAGCCTATAGGGATATGTAGAGACCACATGGGCCGGATTGAATGTTTCGCCGGATCGTCTCAATGAGGCCGCGATGAAACCGGCAGTAGAATACTCCACTGAGTTTGTTTCGCCGGATCTTCTCAGTTGGGGCGTATTGGATCCGGTGGTAGCATAAAATCGCGTCCGACGATATACTTATGGTCCATCTAAATAATAACATACTCAAAGGACAGAACTTTAGACTATTAAATTATACCTTTAACGCTAAAGCTATAAAAAATATCTAATAAAAACTATTTATTATTATTATAACTATAATAAATAAACTAAATTAATAAATGAAATATATTATATTAATGAGTCAAATATGTTTTGACCATTTGCAAATGCCTGTAATAGGTTTACGTAAATAATTTTATTTTTATTTTTTATTTATTTATATGGAGAGGGCGAGTCCCACATACCCCCATGACCACTGAGGGCTTAAAAGTAAGCTTCCGTCACGGGTGAAACACCACCTACTCCCAGATTTCGGGCTGGAATTTAGATTTTTTTTCAGACCCAAATTTCTAGTATCCTAATTTTTTTAACGACTCGGACTTAGAACCCAGCTCCTAGGAGTTGGGTTCTAAGTCCGAGTCGGTCAGAGCTAGTAACGGTCAACCGCTAAACCAACGACAAATAGTTTGATAATAGACTGAAATATTATAAGA
This sequence comes from Nycteola revayana, assembly GCA_947037095.2. Taxonomy (NCBI): domain Eukaryota; kingdom Metazoa; phylum Arthropoda; class Insecta; order Lepidoptera; family Nolidae; genus Nycteola; species Nycteola revayana. Next base: position 13,028,635 of record OX344851.2, on the reverse strand, counting down.
AAGAAGCTTTAAAGGTAACACTTTACTTACTTTACTTTTAACTAATAGGTGAAGAACTCCATATTTAGAAATTAAAAGATTGATTATTGACAGAAATTGGTTTAGACTTAAAAGTTAAGAAACTACATTCCTACCGTGATCTATCTATAGAAAAAATCTGGAAACCTATGAATAAAAAGCTGAACTAATTCAGGCTCATTAAAAAAAAAGATCATTTATTTGAAACCTTAGAGCCACTTCCTAGATTGCGACATTTTTTTAAATTCTCAACTTTGTCACACATTCTTCGAACTAATTTGTCGTAACACGTTATTTATGAGTTACTCATAAGGTTTTTTTTCTGAAGCAAAAAACCCACCCCAACACTAGTTAACGCGATATGGAAATAGAAAATTAATGCGTTCGTTAAGTGACTGTTTTAATTCTTGGTCATAAATGTGATAATCGATTCTGCTTGATTGATTTCCAAAGTATTGTTAAAATGTTGGAAGTTAGTAGTGCTTTAAATATCTGTGATCATGGGTTCTATTCCTGCGCCGGTCTTTTTAAATTCTAAGTTTTTTATCAGGGTCTGGTTTGTTTAATATAAATACGATCCACTAATTTCGGTTTAACTTGAAACAGCGAAATTTATATTTGAATAATTATGAACTTCCTTCCTTCTGCTTCCTTTTCTTTTAAGTTATTGATAAACACGCTTCTCACGCGTGGTTTCACCCGCGCAGCTCCCGTTCCCGTGGGAACTTTATAATGAAATGTTAATAATGGCCTTATAGCCTTCCTCTATAAATGTAGGTACTATCTAACACTGAAATATTTTTTTAAATCGGTGCAATCAAATTCTTTATCTTCATTTAAACTGAAATTAAGTAGAGCCGACTGACATCTTCAAACACACATTCTAATAACATTAATATTTGGTAAAGCTCTTAAGACAAATTGTAAACTGTTTTTACAAATTCCTTAACATCTGGTCCATCCACAGCAAATTTTACGCCAAATTCTAAAACTAATAAATATTGCCTAAGTAGGCTCACTAATTTATATCCTTTGCCAAAAAAAGTACATCAAAGATGGCGGCAAATTTGACAGCTGTTCACACGGGTGGTCGTGTACGGAATAATCTTTATAATCCGACCTGTTTAGTTTAACATATCTTCTAATCTGTACACATGTAAGGTTTTAGCTAATTTAGGCAAAAAAATACTTCTAATAGCCCGCTTAAGTCCGTGGATTATTAGGTACATGATTTACGCGCGTCAATTCGTGAAATGCCATAGACAAACATGTGAAAAGTTTTTAAAACTTAAAAAAAAGTAGAATGTAGGTTATAGTTTTTGAACTTTCGCGATTTGTACACAGTGTAACCCATATCGAAACGTCGGATTATTAAAAAGGTAATGATTTGCCATAAAATCGTACCGCGATTAAGACCCGCGTATACTTTTAATTAAGAATGTAGGTTGTTTAAAATTTATAAAATTAACAAATCGATAAAAAATATTATAATTACATTTGAAATTTGATTTGCTTAAATTGATTTCTACAAACATTATGCTATGGTATGAATAGAGCCAGAAAAAACACTTACTATTTTATTATTAGACTAGCAACCCGCCCTGGATTCGCACGGGTGCAATGCTGATGTATTATACATACAAATCTTCCTCTTGAATCACTCTATGTACTTATTAAAAATACCCGTAATCACACAACCGTCCGTGAGTAGTTTTAAAGATCTAAGCTTGTTAGTATTGTCTAAGCGTGTTTTATACTATGTAGTGATAATAAAATAACTCGTTAAAACTTTGTCTGTAATATCCTACAATTTGCTACCTGTTAGTTAAGTATCTAGTTTGATTCATAGAATAAAAATAATTGTGTAACATTGTGATTCTGACAAGTACAAGTGTATGTAAATACCTAAGTGTTGAATAAATTCATTATTTCATTATTATCTCGGATAAACTTATACCTATCCTAAAACAGAACAAAATGGAAGCCAAAAATACTTTTAAAAGAATTCTCAACAAAGGAAACAATGGAGGCGATCAAATAAAATAAAGTGTCTAGTGCTGAAACAAATTTCAATTTCAATGTAACGATCCCAAACGATTTACGAAAACAATATAGAGTTAACCCTCTTTGGAGCCAAAACTACTTGAACTGTGTAAACCAAAATGTATTTTATTTAATTATAACGGAAATAGTCGGTTTTAAACATCTGATTACGGTTAAAACTTATTTATACATGAAACATTTGGAACTTTACATCCAGTGCCGTAAATAGGGCGGTGCCATTAGTGCCCAGGCACAGGGCGTAGACTCTGGGGGACGCAAGAATGGCTAGACAAGGTAGGTCTATTATTTTTTATATTCTTAAAAATAGGCGAAAGCATCATTTTTTTTAGATAGGTATCTATCTAAAAAAAATCACAGTTATAGACGCTCGCACAGGGCGCAGAAAAGGCTATTTAGGTACAGCAGGATCTGTGTACATCGAACTAGCTTATTCATTATTTTTTTTAGGTTTTGATCTTGGTCCTTGGTCACTCTTAATTTTACACTGTTTCGCCGTTGCGAGGGATGTCGATTTTCCGGACGGACGGATACGTAGTTAGCCATGAAGCTTTTGCTACTTCACCGGGCATAAAGGAGATGTACCTACATTTTAAATATGTGGACTAGACGTCTCTAGTAATGGCAATGAAATGAAATGAAAACGTTTATTGATAATGTAGACGAATCGATCGTACTTATTATAAGTCAAATACAGTGATAAAAAATCTTGACTAATTAATAAGTATACATTTCAACAGTAATGTTATTAAATAGAAGTTAAATCTACCAATGTGGCATGTGATAGTCGCGTATTATAAATATAATTAGAATCAACCAGCGCGGGTTGGGATTGGGTCAGAAGCATAGAACGCGTCGCGAGCCCCGCCTTGCAAGGACGACCGGACCCTATCCTAGCTTCCTACGAGTCTTTATCTATCTACCTACGTTGTGACACCCGGAGAAGAAAGCCTATAAGAAACTCCAGGTAGGTATGCAATTTATGCTACAAGAAGAGGTTTGAGTCATTAAAACTCTCCGGGTACTCCTTCCACTCCATTTAGGAGGGTAGGGTACTAAGAATTGCATCGGCATGATTTTCGGTACAATAATAATTCATGTTCGTAAGTTATTATTTATTTTTAATAAAGATTACTAGCAAATTTTTGCAGTCTATTACTATTCTTGTTAATCCCTCGTGCGAAGCTATAATGTTTGAGTTACGAGTGGGTTCACGTGCGTCGGTAGTGCAATGGGTGTAGATTCTGTGACGGTGGAAAATGACTTGAATTTCCGAATGCCAATAATACGGAATTGGCTTCTTTAATTCTCCAATTTAAGCAGTTTATGTATAACAATATCCCGTGCTCTGTCTCGCCTGCGTTATGCATGTTATATAATATAGACATTGGTATATAATAGTGCCGTCACCAACACACCAAGCGTGGTGACTATAGCAAAACCCTCACTCGGGAGGACGCCTATGCTCAGCTTTGTATCAAATCGGGAAGCGACTTTGTTTTATACAGAGTATTAAAATAGAGTCGCTTCCCGCTGCCTTCTGTGTGCTCCTATGTATGCTTAGATATTTGAACGTATCCAGAAGTTCTTTAAATTAGCGCGTTCAAACAAACAAACTCTTTTTTATATAGGTATTAGTGTAGGTATATGTTGCAAAACAAACCAGTCAATAGCACTTTTGACCAGCCAAATCAGTCAAAACTAATTAAACATTACCTAAACTAAAACTACTTTCGATTGATTTTGCTAGTCAAAAGTACTAAGAGTTAAGAGAGGAGAGAGGAAGAGGCTAAGAGTTTTGACTGCAACATATACATATAATGTATATGCGTACAACTAGGGTCCAACGAAAATTGGTTTTCATTCAAATAGTTATTTCAATTTATGCCAAAACGACAACCCTATTCGAAATAGTTTACAAAAGATGGTTCCGTTTATTTTTGGCAAAGATCTTTCGTTCAGAATCTTTTTTATTTTTATTTATTTATTTATTTATTTACAACATACTTACATCTACCATTACAGAAAATTCCAATGCGGTAAACGTAGACAATTTGGTTTGAATAATGTATACATTTGTCAACTATCACTAAGTACACGGTAGGTGACCTTAGTGAATTCGCTCAGTGAACAAGTGAATATATCCACTACATCGGCGACCGCATTGAGCGCGCGCAACGCACGCGTGAGTGGCGCCCTCTGTAGCAGATTGGTGCGCGCTCGCGGCACCACTAGGAGTGGCGGCCTCCGCCGTCTCCCAATATAATCATTTGGAATGCAAAAGCTAATCTGCGACAAAATCGGTGGATTTTGAATCCTACCACGTAATAACTTAAACAAATAAGTAGCAAGTGTCACTTCGCGCCTTACTCCCAACTTATAATAACCGACCATGCCGAGAACAAACAAAGACGGATATAACAATGGATAGCCAGGGTACACTCCATACAGCTTTAAATATATAAATCTCGTGAATTTATTTTGTATCCGTTCCACCATTGCTGAGTATTTAGTCTCACTAGGACTCCAGATAGCCGCATTATGTTCGAGATGACTCTTCACAAGAGCCTCATACAAAGCCTTTACGGCACAGATGTTCGTGAATTCATTTGCCTGACGTAAAATAAATCCTAGGTTACGATATGCCTGTTTACAAATATTAGATATGTGCTTCCTAAAATGTAAGTCCCTTGTGAAAAGTATGCCCAAATCTCTCAGCTCACCCACACGCTGCAGCGGATCGCCATCCATTATGTACTGGTGGAGTAACGGTCTAAGTGAACGTGTGAATGAAAGCACAGAGCATTTAGACACGTTGAAAGACAGTTTATTGTTGTGGCTCCATTCAACTACCCTATCTAAGTCTTGTTGCAATGAATGGCAATCAGCAGAGTCTTTAACAACGACTGATAACTTAAGGTCGTCAGCAAACAATAGACACGTTGACCTAACCACTTTTGGTAGATCATTTATCAACAGGATAAACAAGAACGGCCCTAAATTGCTGCCCTGATTTACGCCGGATCTCGTGTAGTAGGACTCAGAACAGTGTCCGGCACAATCAACGAATTGCCTTCTATCGCTTAAGTAGCTTGCGAAGAATTTTAACGCGTGCTGTGTAAAGCCTATATCCGCCATCCTTGAAAGTAAGACGTTATGATCGACTGTGTCGAACGCTTTCCGGAAGTCAAGGTAAGCTACATCAACCTGCAGACCAGCGTCCACTGCCGGTACGAGCTGTGTCATCTGATGTAACAAGTTACCCACCGTGCCACGACCAGGACGGAAACCGTGTTGCTCGTCTGATAAATAAGGACTTACTTGTGAATATAAGGAGTTGTGAATAGCCATCTCGAACACCTTAGCCGTAGCGCTCAAAACCGCTATTGGTCTATAGTCCGAAACATCAGTACCGCTTCGACCTTTCGGTACTGGTATCACCCGAGTGATTTTCCAACGATCAGGAAACCTTGCAGTAGTTATACACGTATTGAACAAGTGTAGTAATGGCGCAACCAAAGCCATCCGGCAGTCCCTAATAATAAATGGCGGTATACCGTCAGGTCCCACTGAGCGCTTCGGCGACAGAGCGGCCAACGCTCTCGTAACACCCGGCGCGTCGAGGCGCGTGGGGTGCGCGTACGCGGCGCCGGGCGCTGCTGCCGCGCCGGCCGCCGCCGCGCTCAGTGACCCCGACTGCGCGTTGTATACAGAATAAAAGTACTGAGCATACTCCTCAGCCAATTCCACTCCAGTTAAGAATTGCCCATTCTTAAGTAATTTATATTGACCTGATAAACCTTTTCTCTCTCTAATATAACTCCAAAATGCCTTGGGGTCATCGGTTAGGTGTTTCTGTACCCTATCCATATAACACTTGTGGGCACGCATCGTTTCCGCCTTCACCGTATACCGATAGCGAGCAAACTCCGCATAGTCATTAGGACACATACTAGCTTTATACTTTTTGTGCATACTGTGTTTAATTTTAATATCTCTAATTAGGTCTGGGGTATACCATTGTGGATATACATATTTGGTAGTGACATTTTTATATCTTTTAAGTGGTACACATGCATCAAAAGTTTCATTTAATTTATCATAATAATAATTTAAAGCTAAATCGGGATCGTCTATACTAAAAATCTGTGTCCAATCCAATGATTGTATCAAATAATATAGTCTATACAAGTCTGCTTTACGAAAGTTCCATCGTTTGAACGGTACTGTGGAGGGATTGGTGCGCGGGCAGGCCGAGCCCGCGGCGGGAGCGGCGCGCGGCGCTGCGGCGACGGCGACCGCGAGCGGCGGATGGTACGCGTCTACGGGCTCCAGCCCCTCGTCCGCGCCGCACACGCGCACATCGTCGCGCGCACACAGCACTAAGTCAAGCTGTCTACCCGTACAGTTAGGTACCTCATTATATTGAGCGAATTCACCGAAGGCCACAAAATATTCATAGTAGTTACACACATTAACATTACATGAAAACAAATTAAAATCTCCTAATATAATCAAATTGTTTGCATATTTTACACATAATTGTTCTAACAAATCAAACATTACCATATATTCACTTTCGTCTGTTTGTGGTGGAATATACACTGTACAACAAGTGAATAAGAACCGGTTTTGCGTATAGATTGCAGCACAAATTAATTCGAATTTATGATTGTCTAAATCTATATTACCAGGGATCGCCAGTCGTCGTATGTCAAACCGCGGTGTGGCCACTAAAAGCACGCCGCCATGCTTACGCCCGTCGGTCCGATCACATCGTAGTACTCGGTATTCGGGTAAAACAAATTCACCGTTTTGAATAGATTCGTTAAGGCCAGTTTCTGTTATCGCAAATATATCAGACCCAGATGATTCCAGTAAAGATAAAAATTGAGCAGTCTTGGTACGGAGACCCCTCACATTTTGATACAAAATGTTTACAGTTTTACTGGTTTTGTTGTTTAGTTGTGTCGGCTGTGCGACGAAACCAAATCCATTCACTAAATTCAATATTTAAAGGCCAAATATCTGGATTACATAGTGCCTCAAAATTGTTTTCAGAAACGCCAATTTTAAATGAAGCGTAATTTCGTTCATTCTTTGGTTTTAACTGTTGTATGTCAGTAACACACTCTTTCCCTAATACTGTATCGATATGTTCCTTTATATTCTCCTCCGTAGTACATTTGTCAAATCGCCAGACGTGTAGATACTTCTTACGTTCTACTGCTTTTATACTCACGATTGACGTATTCTCACCCCGTTTCTTGGGATTTTTCTTATGACTCACTTCTTTCCAAGTATAGCTATTATCTTCTACGATACCAGTACCGACGCTCTGCGCACTTTTCGTGGCCACCATCGCGTAGGAAACACCTGGGCCGTAAGTTACCGGCTGAGTATCGCGCTTGGTGCCACTGTTGGAACCATCCGATGCAGGTGGCAAATGGGTATCCGAAGACATTGGAGGTATTGCAGTTCCTAATTGACATTGATATTCTCCGTTAACACGAAGTTCATTGGTAGTAATATGCTGTCTCAGTTTTTGCGACTCAGTTTTTAACTTTGTTATTTCCTGCTTATATGAAGTACATTTCTGATTGCTTTCCATTAACTCTTGTTTTAATTTACTGTTCTCTAAGACCAGCTCAGAAACCGTGGCCCGAATTTCTTTCAAGATTTTGGCCTCAAACTCCGTGAGTCTTTCGATGATGTTGCTGTTTACTTTTTCCAATAAATTTGACACTAGGTTTGACTGTTCCATAGGCAATAATATTGGATTCTCGATACAAATTTCCTCAGACTGGTTGCACGAATTGGTGTTAGCTCCTCGAACCGGAGTTTCATCCGTTACCCGGACTCTCTGGGTTACGTTTACACAGGAATCGCACTTGAAATTTCGCTTCATTTGTGTTTGTTCTTTTCTGTACACAGCAGTAGTAATATCCAAACATCTATAATGAAACCATGCCTTGCATCCAACGCATTTCAACAAGTCTCCTAAATCGATGATTTTGTTACAAATCATACAATTATTATTCATTTTGATCCGCGCAATTCCCCAAGACACGGAGAGCGAACGAGACGGAGCGATCGCTATACACCCAGGAGTAAAAGAGTGCGACGCGCGGCTCGCGCACGGCCAGTATTAATTCGCGTTACCCGCGATAAGTTTTAATGTCACTTATTTGCACACAAATTATTGATTGTATTGTACTAATTTCACTAATTTAGGACTGTACTTCACCTTCTACGCGAGTATTAACATAAAAGGTCCACTTTAGATACATTTTCTACACTCAATGACACTAAATAAACAATTTAATCAATTTAATATTCGTTCAAATACCGCCCGGTAATATCGTGTGTTCTGTTTCTGAACGGATTTAAGCGCCCAAAGAGGTTGTAAGTGTATAGATATTGATTTTATTCTGTTTTTTTTTTAAATTTTGCCGTGTGTATTCTAGCTTAGATTAGAACACCCAATGGGTGTTTTAATAGGCGACTAATGTACATATGCCTGACTAGCTGTCCTGCGCAGTTTCACCCGCAGTAGTAGATCCCGTTCCCGTGGAAACTTTAACTTAAAAATATAGCCTATGACATTCACAAATGACGAGGCTTTCTATTGGTAAAAGAATATTCACAATCTGTTCAGTCATCATCGTCATCATCATCATCAGCCCATATAACGTCCACTACTGAACATGCGCCTCCTCCCGAGGGAGGGTATTGCCATAGTCACCACGCTTGGTAGGCGGTTTGGTGAATATTAGTGAGTATTATGTTGTACCACACAAGGAAACGCTGTTGCCCGTTCCTTGATATACGATTATTATAGATGATGTTATAATAACGTGCCAACGGCACCAACGGCTTAACGTGCTTTCCGAGGCACGGCGGGTAGTCCCTCGACCAACCAGACCCGGAAATAAATCTTAGAATTTACACAAAGATTTCTTGTCCGGTGCGGGGATGGAACCCACGACCTCCGAGATTTAAAGCGAGCCAATTACCGTTACGCTACGGAGCTTGTCATAAAATATAGTCTATGACACTCACAAATGACGCTTTCAATTGTTAAAAGAATATTCAAAATCGGTTCAGTAGATCCAGAGATTACCTATCGCCTACATCGTCACAAACTCACAAACTTTACCACTATATAATATTAGTATAGATGGATCATGTCTATCACCTATTAGAGGCACTGGGCACATTAGGATAATGGGGCATAGTAAATTAGAATATTACAGAGAACGCAGATATTAAAAGTTTAAGCGCATCGCGGGGCCCGTAGCATTGGCTAGTTTTGCTACATGACTTATCCGGCACATCTACGATTAGTCCTTAGAGTGGCTATCGGTTATCGTTTGGAGTAGGGACTAGGGGGCCCAAAACCATAGGCCCTGGGCACTTGCCCAGTGTGCCCAGTGGGAAAGAGGGGCCATCTTATCATCTAACTGCGATTACCAAACCGTCTTTTTATCTTGAGACGGACATTTGTGTAGTTCGCTACGTGGCTTTTGCTAATTTACTGGGCATAAAGGCAGGGCCCAGCATTATTACCAATCCACCAATCCAATCAAGGACTCTGAGGTTCTAGACAAAATGCAACTACAGCGAAATGATCGCTAGTAAAAAATCGCTTACGCAAAACTAATTCTTTCTATACTAATACAATAATATAATAAAGAGGAAAGATTTGTATTTGTGATGAATAAATATGATATGAATAAATATAATGTGTATGTTTGTGATGAATAAACACAAAAACTGCGGCGCCGATTTAAAAAATTCTTTCATCAATGGAAAGCTACATTCAAACTTCTTAACCGATCATTAGGAAACTTTGTACACATATTCTTGGAGGCATCACAAGTAACACAGGAATAGGATATTATTAATTTAAAAAAAAAACAACGCGCGTGGATCCACGGGCAAAAGGCAGTATAAGCTGAGGTGCCGAAATATATTTTGATAAAATCTTTGTAATGCTGTATAGCTGGTTGTCCTAGCTCCTGTACCCAAAAGGGGGTGGACCCACCCCCATTGGGAACCTATGCAATAGATATTGACGCATGAAATGTAAAATTTGCTACACCCCGCGTTTTTATCCGCGTTACTCTGCTTCAGCGGGTCGGAGCTTGATGGTTTGTAACCTATATGTTTTTCAGCTTATCCAATATCCGCGTAAAAATTTTGCCAAAAGCGTTAAGTAGTTTTTGCGTGAAAGCGTAAGTAATAAATAGATATTCATATATTCTTACAAACTTTCGCGTTTATAATAATAGTAGGATTTATAGCTGACAAATCAGTTTAAGGCGGTTTTTGTTTTTCATAAGTCTTTTCAGTTCTATGTCGATTTTTTTACAGTTGACATTTTATTGGGGGACTATCGTATTTTTATTATTTTCCTCTCTAGTCCATTTTCTTTTTACGGCCAGGCGACATATTGAATAGAATTGGCGGGAAAGGAATGTTCCATTCTGGTCTTTTGAGATTTTTGGAGAACGAATTGTTTATTTTTGGACAATATAAATATTGTTAAAATAAGTTTATTTAACCCCGATATTTAATAATTCTTCATTGGTGCTCCGCTCTTATTAGTCTTGGTGTAACACTGAAAGATTTTTTATAATCGGACCCATAGTTTCCGAGATAAGTACTTTCAAGCAAACAAACTACATTTTTAGCTTTATATCATTACTATAGATACCTAAAGTATGGTTAACGTATTAGTACAAATAAATATGAAAAAATAAATAAAAAGTGCCTGCATTGAAAACTTAAAGGGATGTAATATAAATAATGAAGTTATAAAAATTTGACTCTAAAGGCAAATTTTTGAACCCATTATTTAGTAATATTTTTTAATAATCACAGTAACATTTTAAAATAATCAAAATTTTATATCGAATTAAATTAAACTTTATTCTTCTCATAGTTTTGGTACAATATTAAAATTAGATTTGATATTTAATAGAGCGTCGATTATCCGAACGTCGTCGATCAACCGAACGACCGCTTATCCGAACTGCTACGCGAGGCCGCTCGCCGCACGACTGACCTGCGCGTATTCTGCATATATTTTAATTTGTCGATTAAAAAACATTATCCAGCAGCATAGTCCAAATCTATGAATGTTCATTTGCTATGCAAAGTAAAATAACAGAACTCGGGGAACTCACCGGAATAAGGGCCGTTGCGAAGTTTTTATAAGTTAAGTAGTTTCCCGCGCGCGGATTCACCCGCGCAGCTGCCGTTATTATAAATATAAACCTTCCACGTGAATCACTCTATCTATTAAAAAAAAACATCCTAATCCGTTCCGTAGTTTTATAGATCTAAGCATACATTGGGACAGACAGACAGCGGGAAGTGACTTTGTTTTATACTATGTAGTGATTTGACTCCCGGTCCACAAGGCCCCAGTGTTTCGACGCCAAAAGACACAAACACATAATCACTAACTAGTAAAAAAAAAACAATTAAAAATATTATTTTAATAAATTCAAATATATAGTTCCAATGAGAACTAACCTTTCAGAGGACGAATCTATCGCTTAGGATTTATTATGTCGGTTGAAAATTGCTTCGAACATAAAGGCTGATTGCTAGTGTCGCGTTACGTTGTTTTATACGTTCTATCCAGTGTAGGGTTTCAGCAATTATTGTTGTGTTGTCATCCGACATTTTATTGCCGGAGAAAATCGGTAGTCGGGAACTAGTGATTGGTTTTTTTTTTGGAGTGATAATGGATCGGGTTGCATGCCAATAGACTTTATGTCAAAGTTGTGGTGTTCTTAATTTGAAAATAGTTTTTTTTTTCTGTTTTACTTTGTTCAAATGTATCGACGGCCGTCAATAGATTGGTGCCACTACGCAAGTTATAGGTCGTTTCGTTTATATAGGTTAGAGGTTTTTTTTTATGAAATCCATTTAATAAATGTAACGTGTTTTATTTCACTAGCACTTCTGGCTTTTGGAGACATTGACTCCATAGCGTACGCAGAACTTATTGTTGAGTTGTCATCCGACATTTAATTGCCGGAGAAAATCGGTAGTCGGGAACTAGGGATTTGATTTTTTTTTTGGGTGACAAAGGTTCGAGTTTCATACCAATAGACTGTATTTTAAAGTTATGGTGTTCTTAATTTGAAAATAGTTTTATTTTCTGTTTCCTTTGAAGTGCTGCTTAATGCTGTATGTGTTTAGGTACTTTTTTAATTTAGTTTTTGCTTTGTTTGTTATTAGACATAATTCTAAAATGTTTTGGTTAGTCAAGACTTGAGTTGCATGACAACATACTGTAGGAAAGTAAAAGTACATAATCCCTAAATCACTTCTCCAGCCTCTTGCACAGATTACTTTGTAGTTTAAAAACTAATTGATAAGGCTCGCTCGCCTTTATGCCAGGTGAAGTAGCAAAAGCCTCTGGGCTAATTACTTAAATGTCCGTCCGAAAGAAAATCGAATACATTGAAAAAGAAAAAGCGATCGTTTGTCATTTTGCTGAACCGATAAACAATTCTGACGCTAAAGTAAACCTATATAAAGACCTATATGTAAGCAATTGCTTCACTGTAGATACCTACCTGATGTTACATCCGGATCTGTACGCGGATCACAAACTAAATATTTTTATTTTCGGATGTTTTTTTTTACCCGTACTAAGGATATTAATCTCTGTGTCGCGGGGGACTTTACTACTATCTGTGGTTCACACATATAATTGTTCCGGGTGGGAATCGAACCCAGAACACCAGGTCTCAGATCCGTAACCATTGAGCCAAAGATGGAGTAAATAAAGTACTCGCTTAATATCAATCTAATGACATTAGCATAATGTTCAAAATATTAAGATACTAACGAAGTTGCAAAATTAATGTCATAATTATTGTCATCATCATTATCATCATTACCATTAGCCCGTACAACGTCCACTGCTAAACATGGGCCTCCTTTGAGGGATTATTTTTACCATATTTTTATTTTTTATTTTTACCATAGTCACCACGCTTGTCAGGCGGGTTGGTGACCGCAGTATTATGTTGTAATACAGGGAATCGCTGCTGCCCGTTCCCTGGTATACGATTTTTTAAACGAAGATTACGACGTAGCCGTTAACGTAAAAGTGTTTCTGAAAACGTTCAAGGAGTTACGGAGCCTAATGCAAACAAATAAACTCTCGTATCTCTTTATAATATTGATATTATTAAACTATATTCACCACCGTTCAGGCGAGTGTGGTGACTATGATAAAAACAAAATGGGGATTCTCTGTGTTCTACACTAAGATATCTATACTAATATTAAAAAGTATGTGAGTTTGTGACGTTGTTAGGGATTTGTGGATCTACTGAACCGACATATTATAAGTTAAAGTTTCCACCGGAACGGGAGCTACGCGGGTGAAGCCGCGCGGGATAGCTAGTAGCCTATAAAAACATCACACTATTACCTATAGAAGAGGATCAGCAATAAAAAGCGAATGAAACCACAGGGCTTAGCTAGTAAACAATAAAATTAATAAGATAATAAAAGAAAGCTCTTCGCATCTCGTGAAACAGCACTAAAAGGTCAATCCATATTGAAGTGATGCTGCGGGAAGGAGACGGAGGTATGCTCTGTCTCTCTCCTTCCTATTTCCGATTAGCACCCCTTTAGTAAATACACCCATCTAGGTACAGACAGAAGAACATTCAAATGACTCAAGTTTTTTTAATAATATTAAAAATAATACGTAAGCTTTCTATAGGCGTAAATTATGCAGAAACGACGTAAAGCGAAGATGTGGATCAACGCAGCAGAGGCTTGATGTCGCTTCAAAACGTTTGCATACAAAACTAGCTTGTTGTCACCCGCGTAATGCCCGTTTCCGTGGTAAAGCCTATAGCCTTCCTAGATAAATGGGCTATCTAACACTGAAAGAATTTTTCAAATCGGACCAGTAAAAAAGAGATTAGTCGGTTTAAGCAAAAAATAAACAAACAAACTCTTCAGCTTAGCTATATACTCAAAACTCAAAACGCACTAGTTTATAAGCATTCCATAATGTAAAGTTACAGGTGGTTTGATTAAAATTATTGTAACAATAATTATAGACCCTGTCAGGGCACAGCAATATAGTTCAGTAGGAGAGAGGAAGACGGTTTATTCTCATTTAGTTATTACATTAGATTATACATTTTTGGTTATATAAATATATTATTTATATCTATAAATATTATATAAATATAAAATTTATAGATATAAAAAAGGGCAGGCTTATTTTCAGTTTGTCAATATTATTATATTTTTTTATCATGGTTAAATAGTATTACAATACATATTTTTTTGCTGACAGTACTTAAGGGGAGGCACTTATCTCCTAGGCAGAAGGAGTAGGGGAAGGCGAAGTTATTTGTCCCCCATTACAGAGCTCTTAGTTTAAGCGTCGACTGCTACCATTTTGTGTGCGCGTGCAGAATAGCGAATGTGGCGGTAGGTATGGTGTGAAGTTTGTGAATGTACAGATGTAGGTTTGTACCTACGTGTTTTTATATTGATACTAGCTGCGCCACACGTTACGCTGCTCCAGTGGGTCGGAGCGTGATGTTTTGTAGCCTATATGTTAATCCAGCTTATAACCTATCCCGGTGCAAAATTTCAGCCAATTCCGTTCAGTAGTTTTGGCTTGAAAGAGTAACAAACATCCATCCATCCATACTTACAAACTTTCGCGATTATAATATTAATAGGATGGTATTTACGTATAAATTATAACTAATAATATTTTTTTAGACTCTATACATCCCTTTTTATCCACTTAGGGGTGATATTTATTTAAATCCTTTCTTATGGATTCGCTTCTTCATATAGAACATCAACCCTCAAAGTTTCTCGTCTCTACGGGGGTGAATTTAGCTTTCCAATAGTAGAAGAATTTTTGAAATCGACACAGTAGTTTTTGATTTTATTCATTGCAAACATACACACAAAAATACAAATCTTTTCTCTTTATAATATCATAGTATAGATAGGTATTGTCACTTAGTTAATCCTAAGAAGTTAGTTAGTTACTCCTAAGAACCTTACGATGCCCTCGTAGACCCGAAGTCCGAGAGGCCCGCGAACTGTAAAGTAGAGCGACAGTTGCACAAAACTCCGTAAAAAAAAACTTTAAGCCTTCAATCTCCCCGTCAGCGACCGCCCTGAGCCGAGGTCCAAGTCCCACAGGGGACGCCCTCTTGCGCAGGTTGCTTAGTTTGTAATGTTTAAAATATAATTACTATACAGGGTGTCCAAGAACCTGGCGTCCAACTGGATTCCCACGATGCCCCAAGTTCTAACAGTACTCAGAAAAATATTTTAAAAAATCCACCCCATGTACTTACAGAATTATACTGATTTAAAAAAAAAGGGGAAATGAGCACCCTGTGACATACTTTTGAATGCTGTGACTGCTAATGCTGATAATTTCGATATTTCTTGGAGGTTTTGTAATCTAGGGTATTGCTGTGTCTAAATAGAATGTAAAAATAAAGTACTTATTGTACCATTTTAAAATAAAATATTATTTTAACTAAAGGTGATATGGAAAACTATTGAATTTCGCAACTTTGACCGACTGTAGTGTAAAAAAAATGTACCAAAATAGTATGGCAAGTGACGTCAAATTTTGACGCGTTTATTCCTCTTTTTAAAAAGGTATAATACTTACACATTAATTTGAAAAAAAAAATTTTGATAATATTTTTACTCAACAACCCAATTTTTACGATGTCTTACAGAATTCTTAGAAAGAAAAATTTACGACGAATTGAATCTAACCTCTAAAGAATTACTATTGTATGCTCATAAAAATAACAACAGGCCTCTCAAAAAACAGGTTAGACCGTAAGGGACGGTATGTGCATGCATCTCACCATAGTGATTCGTTATTACAACAGGAGGGAGCAAGACAGAAACTATCTTTGCGATTTGCTGGTTCTTCTTTATGGTACCCCATTATTCAGGTAAGAGTGAGGGAGAAAAAGGTTAGAGGTGCGAATGAGATAGATAGTGACGCTATCTGGGATCGTGCTATTTAGGATAACAGTACGGTCAGTACGCGTCACTGCCTCCTGCCGTTACTACGCACCTCTCTCTTATTGTTACCATTGATCACGTACTACGATTTAAAGCTTTGTTTATTGGACTCGATTACTCTTTGTGCTCTGGACTTTGAAAAGAACTCTTTACGACGACCTTTGCCTGTGTTTGGACAGTTTGTGTTTTGTGTGTGCTACCATGGCGACCTACACTCCGCAAGAATACGCAAATATGCACTACATTTATGGAGAATGTAGAGGTAATGGACGAGCTGCAGCGAGACTTTACAGAGAAAGGTATCCGAGGGCTACGCGATATCCCGACCATCGAGTTTTCATTAATGTGCACAGATCACTATGTGACGGGCGGTTCCCCAATCAAGTAGCTGGTGAAGGACGACCCGTAAATGACTTCATACGCGATGAAGTTTTAGAGGCGGTGTCGGCAAATCCAAGCATCTCTGTGCGAGGAATAGAAGCTGATACGGGGATACCGAAGAGCACAGCACACAGTATTCTCCAAAAAGAAGAATATCATCCGTACCACGTACAGCGAGTGCAAAGTCTTTTACCTCGAGACTATCCGAGCCGAGTCGCGTTTTGTGAAACAATCCTGCAAAAACATCGAGAAGACGAAAACTTTATCGACAAAATTTTGTGGTCAGATGAATCAACATTTAAGAAGGATGGCTACATGAACCTACACAACTTGCACGAGTGGCATGTGGAAAATCCGCACTTGATGCGAGAAGATAGATCCCAGTACCGGTTCAAAGTGAACATGTGGACCGGTATTCTCTGTGGGAATATTATTGGTCCATTTGAGATGCCCGAGAATTTGACTGGCGAATCATATTTAAATTTTCTTCAAAATGATTTGCCAAACTTACTAGAAGAGACCCCACCAGATATGTGGTTCCAACACGACGGCTGTCCAGCACATTTTCGCGTATCCGTTAGAGAGTTTTTGGACGAGCAATACCCGAACAGGTGGATTGGGCGATCAGGAACAATCCCGTGGCCAGCCCGCTCACCTGACTTAAATCCGCTGGATTTTTTTTTCTGGGGAACTATGAAGGAGCTCGTTTATGCGAAGCCCATTAATGACATCGCTGACCTTCGTGAGAAGATAACACAAGCAGTGCAGGTGATACGTCAAAAAAGTTACTCGCGAAACATAAAGCGGTCCTTTTTAAGGAGAGTGAGAGCTTGTATTGCCGCGGGTGGTCAACATTTTGAACATTTATTGTAATAAAATATCTTTAAACTAACATTATTTGCTTTTATTCTACTGGGAACCCATCTACCTGTGTGTATTTCCTTCTTGCTCACTCTTGGAACCGAAGTAAATAATAGTAGTAACATAACAGTTTCTAAGATAAGAAAGGGTCCGACAGTTACCGTTAGTAGGTAGGCACTTCGTAAAAATTGGGTTGTTGAGTAAAAATATTATCAAATTTTTTTTTTTTCAAATTAATGTGTAAGTATTATACCTTTTTAAAAAGAGGAATAAACGCGTCAAAATTTGACGTCACTTGCCATACTATTTTGGTACATTTTTTTTACACTACAGTCGGTCAAAGTTGCGAAATTCAATAGTTTTCCATATCACCTTTAGTTAAAATAATATTTTATTTTAAAATGGTACAATAAGTACTTTATTTTTACATTCTATTTAGACACAGCAATACCCTAGATTACAAAACCTCCAAGAAATATCGAAATTATCAGCATTAGCAGTCACAGCATTCAAAAGTATGTCACAGGGTGCTCATTTCCCCTTTTTTTTTTAAATCAGTATAATTCTGTAAGTACATGGGGTGGATTTTTTAAAATATTTTTCTGAGTACTGTTAGAACTTGGGGCATCGTGGGAATCCAGTTGGACGCCAGGTTCTTGGACACCCTGTATAGTATTATAATAATATACAATATAACTATAATATAAAAGCCGTGTGGTTTCCGGCTTAGAATAGACCACCCCATGTGTTCCCATGGGTGTCGCAAAAGGCGACTAAGGGACACATGGCTGATGGATAGGCAGCAGCATCTATTAGCTCAAGGTTTACATCTTACTGCGATCACCAATCCGTCTGGCGTGGTGATTGGTGAAGCGTGGTGATTATGGCAATATCCCTCTACGATCCTGGCTTGCCAAGGTCTGTTAAGAGGAGGCCCATGTTCAGCAGTGGACGTAAACGGGCTGTTGATGATGATGATGATGATAGTGTTAATAATATATTTTTTTATGATTTTGTTGTTGTATTTTTTATGCTGTATTTACTTAATAAATAAGCATATTTAAATATAATTTACATGCATAGTAAACCCAGAATCAAAAAGAACATTTTTAAAGAAGTCATAGTTAAATCGTTATGCTTGTAACGGTATTTACCATAGATCAGGGGTTCCTAACCTTGTCAATATTGTTACCCCCATGACATACCTATTCATCATCATCAGCCCGTATAACGTCCACTGCTGAACATGGGCCTCCTCCCGAGGGAAGGTATATGCCATAGACATGACCCTTGGCTGGCGGGTTGGTGACCCCAGTTTTATGTTGTACCACATAAGGAAACGCCTGTCCCTTGATATACGATTATAATCGGGACCATCGGCTTAACGTGCTTTCCGAGGCTCTGTGCCTCGGTAATTCCTTAGCCAACCAGACCCGGAAATATATCTTAGAATCTACACAAATATTTTCCTATCCGGCGTGGGCATCGAACCCACGACCTCCGAGATTTAAAGTGAGCCAAATACCGCTACGCTACGGAGGTTGTTAACAATAAGGATAAGGGTGGCTAATGCTGTACATCTACCGCACTAGCCACCCTTGTGTGCTATTCTGTAAGGTGGAATAACTTTCCCAGTTGATCAGCTCATTGAGCGTACCAACCCTATGCTCTACCTCACTCTGCACGTTGTCACGTTAAAACCACATCAACAGATTTTGATGAAATTATAAGCAGAGACAAAGGAAAACCACCCGTCTCGATCTTGGCACACCTTATTGCTTCTTCCACATTCATCAGTCTCTTAATGCATGCTCGCCGGTTATAGGTACTTCTTCCTTGGCCCTTTTTTATACGTCGCCAATTTGAGTCATCATCATCATCATCAGCCCGTACAACGTCCACTGCTGAACATGGGCCTTTTCCCGTGGGAGGGTATTTGCCAAAGTCACCACGCTAGGCAGGCAGGTTGGTGACCGCAGTATTATGTTTTGCCACACAAGGAAACGCTGCTGCCCGTTCCTTGATATACGATTATTACAAATGATGTTATAACAATCGGGACCAACGGCTTAACGTGCTTTCCAAAGCACGGAGGGTAGTCCCTCAACCAACCAGACTGGGAAAGAAATCTAAGAATTTACACAAAGATTTACTGTCCGGCGTGGGGATCGAACCCACGACCTCCGAGATTTAAAGCGAACCAAATACCGCTACGCTACGGAGGTTGTCAATTGAGTAATATATACAAATAGTTAAGTTAAACTATTTTTACAACGAATTAGTCCAAACATAACCTAAAACATCTCCAAATAGCTTCATCTGTAACAAAAGAGCGTTAAGTGTACCAAGTCACATTCGCGGTATTGCACGCCCAACTCCCCTACTTTACGTATGTGTGTGTAAGACGTGCGCTTCAGTTAAACGTGTCATTACTGGATATACAGGCTGTGGTCATAAAAAGAGAGCTTTATTATTTTATCACTAGCTGCGCCTCGCGGTTTTACTCGCGTTACTCTGCTTCATATGGAGCGTGATATTTTAGCCTATATGTTAATCCAGCGTATAACCTATCCCGGTGCAAAATTTCAGCCAATTCCGTTCAGTAATTTTGGCGTGAAAGAGTAACAAACATCCATCCATCCATCCATACTTACAAACTTTCGCGTTTATAATATTAGTAGGATGGTAGGAGTTTCTATACTAATCCTCCTCCACCTCCATCGTTTCTGCAATGCAGAAGATCGTCCCCCCTTCACTTGGTCAGCTGTTTTATGTAAGTTCGCCAAGCTTCCCGATCTGCTGCTTTGTATACTGCTTGATAGATCGATGTTTTTAAATGAAAGGAAATGAAATAAACACGTTTATTGATCGTACTTATTATAAGTCAAATACAATGATAATAAAAACAAAAAAAATTAAAACAATCTTGACTAGTAAATTAGTTTACATTTCAACGATAATGTTATTAAATAAAATTTACCAATGTTGTTATGGTATGTGATAGTCGGTTATTATATTAAATAAATGACGATCAAATAGCGCGGGTTGGGATCGGGTCTGAAGCATAGAACGCGTCGCGAGGCTCGCCTTGCGAGGACGACCGGACCCTACACCAGCTTCCTACGAGTCTTTCTCTATCTACCTATGTTGTGACACCCGAAGAAGAAAGACTATAAGAAACTCGGAGATCATTCTTTATGTCATCATTTAAAGTCTTTGATTAATCATTTTGTACATTTTTAAACATTTTTAGTATCTAGGTAAAAGCTCCGATCCGCCCATCTAACCGATCCTCTACCCCGCGGACGCCCTTTCTTGGACTTTGCCAAATAGAATGGACCTTTCTAAGTCTATACTAATATTATACAGATTATAATCATTTTGTACGGTCTATCTAGGTAAAAGCTCGGCAATCCGATCCGCCCATTTAGCCGGTCTTCTGCCCCGCGGACGAGCCCCTTCCCCTTTCCCTAATAGAATGGATCTACTAAGTCTATACTAATATTATAAAGATTAAAGTTGTTGTTTGTTTGCATTTAATGTGCCTACATACGTTTCCTTTTTTCGGTCGGATATATGTAGTCAGCCACGAGGCTTCTGCCACTTCACCGGGCATAGAAGCAAGCGGAGCTCCAGCCTAGATAAAGTTATCCAGAAGCGTGCGCTACACTACACTACGCTACACTTTTTAGGCAAGCGTGTATCATCTTAGGCCTTATCTTCGCCTTCTATCAAGCGAGATTATGGTCAAACGTAAGCCTATAGAAAGTGATATGTCAAGATCGTAGCAAGTGGAAGGAATTGGTCTCTGCCTACCCCTATTGGAAAGATATGTATATATGTAGAAGTAACGTGAGTTATATTTAATGATGAATGAATGATTTAGCGATCACTTCCTCTTATATCCATAAATCTGACTTTGATATCAGTGGCAACTCTGGGTTGTGAGTTGTGGTCCTAACCCCATAAGGGTGCCCCCAAGTGTGTGTCACTTAATTGTATGCTTTCTTAATCTTTTATGTAAATATGATCTTTGTGCGGTACGACTCACGTGCGGACAAGTTAGGACTTGTAGAAATGTATAAATTGTAAATAAATATGATTTGTTAACGTGTAACCGCGGGCGCACGCAAACCACCACCGATTGCGGGCGTCTCGCGGAGGTATAAATATAGGTCGATTTTATTGTAATATTCATTCTGATTTGGAGAGCAGTAATAAATGAACGTCTTTACGAAACAACCAAGAATTTAATTTCAAGAACCCTACAATACAGTCCACACCCTACAGTTTGGTCCTTCGTGAGCCAGATCAGAATCAAGAAACCAGCTAGCAAATATCAAGAAAATGGTTGGTACCAGAAGCCGTACCAACCAAGAGGAAAGCGAGGGGCAGCGCGGCGAGCCAGGAAGGGAAGAAATCGGTCACCACAGGATCCTGGGCCAACCGGCTTCACCCAGCACGCAGCAGGAGACCACGACCGGGCAGGGGGCTACGAACGACGCCCCGCTCGCCGGTGCGATGGGAACCGTGACGCACGGGGATACCAGACGAACGAGGTCCCCGGCGCGGTCGATGCGGTCCCGGCGGTCTACCGAAAGCGTGGCGGCACGGGTGAAATTGGCGGAACTGGAGGCGACAGAGAAACTGGCGGCGCTGAAAAAGAAAGAGCTGGAAATAGAAGCGGAATTAATAAGAAAACGACTGGAGGCCGACGTCACGTTGATACAAGAGGACCAGGAAAGTGTCCACGACGAAGCCCCGGGAGAAAACCATCACCAGAAGGTCAGTGCGTGGCTAAGCGCGAACCCCGTGACGGATCAAGAACAGAAGACCAAGTCACGGGACGAGAGACACCTACGTTTCAACCTCCGAGGCCGCTCGCCTACACCCACGAGGACACGCGGCAGTATGGACCGGCTGACAGACGCCCTAGAGAAGATGAACAGACCACGGGTCAAGTGCGCCGACCTACCTGAGTTCACCGGGGCCCCGAGCGAGTGGCTGACATTCAAAGCTGCGTATCGGGACTCCACCAGCATATACGGCGTCACGGCGAATGAAAACCTACAGCGGCTCAGGGGCTGCCTGAAAGGGGAGGCGCGCGACGTGGTGGCTGCGCTGCTGTACACCGCTACAGAACCGGGTCACATCATGCGGACGTTGGAGCAGTGCTTTGGGAGGCCGGAGGTCATCATCGACAGAACGTTCGAGGAACTAAGGCGCCTTCCGAAGCCCAGCGCGTCGGCGGTGGACCTAAATAATTTCGCTGTTAAGTTACAGAATGTCGTGTGCGTGCTCAAGAACATCGACCGGCGCGGGTACCTATACAACCCGATGCTGTCGAGGGAGGTTCTAGAGAAGCTGAGCCCGCACGTGAGGTCGCGGTGGTGCGACTACGCAAGTGAACACGAGGTGTCGGCGGAGCCGGAGATCGTGCTACTGTCTCGGTTCCTGATGCGAGAGGCGGACCGAGCACTTAAGTACACGTACGTACCTAGTATCGGCAACATCGGCACCACGGCGGTACGGAGGGAAGTGAGGACATCGGCGACGCCCGTCGCGCAGAAGAGGAAGACGAGCGCGGTGTTCAACACTACCGCCGCAGTGGAGACCATGGAGGGATGCCCCGGCTGCGCTCAGCCCCACGAACTACCACGGTGTCCCAAGTACCTACAGATGAGCAACGATCAACGATGGGAGTTGGTGCGAGACAAGAGGTTATGTTTCAGGTGCGTAACACATCGACATCGTAGAGCCTTTTGTAAAGCCAAGCTGTGCGGCGTGAACGACTGCCGCCGCGCCCATCACTCGTCGCTGCACTCCGAGGGGGTAACGGAACGACCTACCTCGGACAAGAAGGAACCGGAAGAGGCCGTCTTGTCGGTGGTCACCCGACCGACCGCTGACCCCAAGGCGGTGCTGCTGAAGGTGTGCCCAGTCACCGTGGTGGGACCACGGGGGGAGTGCCGGACCTACGCGCTCCTGGACGAGGGCGCGACCATCTCCCTTATAGACGAGGACCTGGCGACGAAGATCGGAGCGAGAGGACCGAGGCGACAGCTGCACATGCGAGGTGTGAACATGTCACAAACAGAACAGAACAGTCAGCTGGTCGCGGTACGTATCAAGGGGAAGGAAGAAGAGCTTCTCAAACTTCGTGCGCGCACCGTTAAGGGACTACAGTTGCGCCGACAGTCCATCCCGAGTGACCTGTTGAAACAAAAGCACCTGCGTGACATACCGAGGGAAGAGGTATGTTACGACCAAGCACGTCCCGGTATCCTGGTGGGGACCGACCATTGGGAGTACATCGTGTCACGGGAACTACGGGTCGGCGAAGCGAACGAGCCGGCCGCATCAAGAACACAGCTGGGATGGGTGGTACACGGAACAGTACCGCGCAACCTCATCCACCGGAGCCGAGATGACGACGTGCTACACCTCCATACGCCAGTACCGGAGGAACCTGCGGATGAAGATCAAAGACTACACGAGATGGTGGAACGACACTTCAGGGTCGACGCGCTCGGCGTCGCTCACACCCCCCGAGTGAGCGAGGCGAACCTCCGAGCCGTGTCGATAGTAGAACGTACCTTGAAGAGGACCACCGAGGGCTACGAAGTGGGACTACCGTGGAAGGAAGACGGGGTCCAGCTGCCGTCGAGCTACAACGCAGCGCTTCGCCGCCTACACAAGGTCGAACAGAAGATGGATGCCGACCCAACCTTCGCCGAGGAGTACACTAAGCAAGTAGAGAACCTGCTGAAGAAGGGGTACGCGGTGCCGTGCGACGGCTCTGAACAGACGAGCGCCGTTAGCTGGTACCTACCTCACTTCGCTGTGCAGAACCCTAACAAACCGGGCAAACAACGGTTGGTGTTCGACGCGGCGGCGAGGAGCGGCGGGGTCAGCCTGAACGACCACCTACTGGAGGGCCCGGACCTACTGATGTCACTACAGGGCATCATGTTCCGGTTCCGTGAGAAGCCAGTAGCCATCACAGCGGACATACAAGAAATGTTACTACAAGTGAAGATACGTCCCGAGGACCAACCGGCTCAACAGTTCCTGTGGAGAGGTGCAGATCGGACTACGTCGCCCCGGCGCTTTAAGATGAGAAGTATGATCTTCGGTGCGGCGAGCTCTCCCTTCATGGCACACTACGTACGCGATTACAACGCTCAAGTGCACGCGAGTACTCACCCGTACGCCTTCGAAGCCATCACACGGAGCCACTACATGGACGACCTCGCAGCTAGCTACGATAGTGATAAGGAAGCCCGACGTGCCGTGTCCGAGCTAATGAAAGTGCACGCCGCAGCTAACTTCACGTTACGTTCATGGAATACAAATAATAGTGATGTACTTACAGAGATACCGGACGACCTGCGAGCGTTGGCACCGACACAGCTGGGAGGGAGAGGACCTGAGAACAAGATACTGGGACTCCACTGGAACGCGGCGCAGGACGAGCTGGGGTTCAACACATCAATGAACCGCGTCCCGGCCGAGGTACGTGATCGTCGCCGCGCTCCCACCAAGAGGGAAGCCCTCAGTGCGGTCATGTCTATATATGACCCTCTGGGATTACTGAGTCACTATACGATCCGAGCTAAGATCGTGCTTCAGAGCCTGTGGCGACTACAGATGGCCTGGGACGAACCAGTACCGGAGGAAGAGAACGAGCTTTTCGCATCGTGGTTGGAGCGCCTCCCGGACCTCACCCGCCTACGACTCGAACGATGCTACTCACTGGAGGGGTATTACGAAATAGAGCTGCACGTACTATGCGACGCGAGTGAACAAGCTTACGCAGCAGTGGCGTACTGGCGCATACTACGACCCGACGGAGCTATACACGTGAGTTTAGTGGCAGCGAAGTCTAAGGTGGCGCCGCGGCGAGTGCAAACTATACCACGACGGGAGCTGCAGGCGGCGGTCATCGGGGCTCGGCTGGCGGCTACTGTGAGGAGGGAGCATCGGGTCGAAGTGCGGCGTACTAACTATTGGACCGACTCATCCACAGTGATCCATTGGGTGCGACACGACGCGCGGCGCTATACACCGTTCGTCGCGCACCGACTGGGGGAGATCGCTGAGCTCACTCACCGCGAGGAGTGGCGCTGGATACCTACGGCGGAGAATGTGGCGGACGATGCGACAAGGTTTAGCCACACACCGATCACCACGAGCGACCGATGGTTCAGAGGCCCGGAGTTCCTGCACCGACCCGAGGAACAGTGGCCTCCCGAGAGAACTTTCACCGAAGAGGGAGAGGAGGACCTTCATCACGTCGAGGAAGGCCCGAGAGAAGACTGGCTGCCCGAGCCCTCCCGCTTCTCAAAATTTGAGACGCTGGTGCGGGCCGCAGCACGTGTATTAGCATTTGTAGATATGTGCAGGCGCCGAGCAACGCGCCTAGAGGACGAGCACATCCGGAGGGCCGAGCGCGCCCTCATCCAGCGGGCGCAACAGGAGAGCTTCGGCGACGAGCTACAAAGGCTACGAGCGACGCGCCCTCTCACCAAGTCGAGCCGACTATACAAGCTCGACCCGGTGATCGAGGGCGGTCTACTACGGGTGAGGGGCCGCATAGGGGCCGCAACCGTGCCCCTTGAGACCCAGCGACTCGTCATCATGGACGGACAACACCGCATCACCCGGCTCATCGTGCTGCGGGAACACTGCGCTGCCGGACACGCCGCGCGGGAGCGCGTGACCAACGACCTGAGGCAGCGCTACTGGATACTGCGCCTGCGGCCCACGGTGCGCTCTGTGGAAAGAGAGTGCGCCCTGTGCCGCGTGCGCCGAGGGAGACCGCAGCCACCAGCACCCGGGGACCTGCCCCGAGCCCGCCTAGAACCGTTCCAGCGCCCGTTCACAAACTGCGGGCTGGACTACTTCGGGCCCGTAGTAGTACGGGTGGGACGCCGGCGAGAGAAGAGGTGGGGCGCGCTATTCACGTGCCTCACATCACGCGCGGTGCACTTAGAGCTTGTGCCCTCGCTGTCCACGAGCTCGGCGCTGATGGCGCTGCGGCGGATGGCGGCGCGCAGAGGGTGGCTGAGGACGATGTACTCCGACAACGCTACCAACTTCCACGGCGCAGACACGGAGCTACGGGCGGCCTACGCGGAGTGGGAGCCAGCGCTACGCGAGGAGGGACAACTGCACCGCATGGAGTGGCGCTACATCCCGCCGGGAGCGCCAAATCAAGGAGGCGCATGGGAGCGCCTGGTGCGCTCAGTCAAGGTGGCGCTGGCAGCCACCCTGAAGGAGCGGGAGCCGACGGACGAGGTGCTGGGGACGCTGTTGGCCGAGGCGGAGTTCTCTATCAACGCCCGGCCGCTCACGCACGTCAGCGTGGACCCGCAGGACCCGGAGGCGCTCACCCCGAACCACTTCCTGTTGGGGTCGTCGACAGGCCTGCCGACCATCGGGCCTTGCGACCTCGACGATCGACGGACGTGGCGAGCCAGCCAGGCGCTGGCCAACTGCTTCTGGCAACGGTGGGTGCGCGAGTACCTACCTACACTCGTGCCCCGAGGACAACCTACCGACGAGAGGCGACCGCTGCGGGTTGGAGACGTCGTGGTGGTGGTGGACCACAACCTACCCCGGAACGTGTGGCCGATGGGGAAGGTGGAGCGTGTCTACGTGGGACCCGACGGCGGCATCCGAGTGGCAGACGTCCGAACGAAGACTGGCATCTTTAAGCGTCCCGTCAGCAAGCTCGTCGTACTGGTGCAAGAGGAAGCTACGCGGGCTGCGCTGGGGGGAGAGATGTGCAGTACGACTCACGTGCGGACAAGTTAGGACTTGTAGAAATGTATAAATTGTAAATAAATATGATTTGTTAACGTGTAACCGCGGGCGCACGCAAACCACCACCGATTGCGGGCGTCTCGCGGAGGTATAAATATAGGTCGATTTTATTGTAATATTCATTCTGATTTGGAGAGCAGTAATAAATGAACGTCTTTACGAAACAACCAAGAATTTAATTTCAAGAACCCTACAATACAGTCCACACCCTACAATCTTATTATGAGAAGTAATTAATGACACACGGGCAGACGGAGTACATTGTCTGTAATGTCCTACAATTAGCAGCACTCACAGGTTGCACTTGCTAGTTATAGTTACCTAAGTAGTTTTATTCATAGAATAAGAATAATAACTAAAATACCTGCTTAATATGCTCATTTATAAATGTTAAAATTATACATAGATTAATAATAAATTATTGTTTTGACTATTTGCAAGTGCCTGTAATAGGTTTACGTAAATAAAAATGATTTTTATTTTATTTATTTATTTTATTTTTATAACCTATTAATTATATTTCTTTTTCATTGTGATTTTGACAAATACAAGTGTATGTAAATACCTAAGTGCTGACTAAATCCATTATTTCATTATGATGAAGTACCCACGGAAGTGGGAGCTGAGCGAATGAAACCACGCGCGGGAAGCGAGTATTTAACTAGATAATATGATCGTTCAAAAAAAAACGTTGATGACAATACGTATATATAAAGCTGAAGAGTTTGCTTGAACGCGCTAATCTCAAGAAGTATTCGTGCGGTTTGAAAAATTATTTCAGTGTTGGATAGCGCATTTATTTGAGCTTAATTATAGTCTAAATTTAATTATGAAGTTTCTACGAGTTACGCGTTACGCGGGTGAAACTGCACTCAGAAGCGCGACGTTATTAACTTTTTGAGTCTTTATTTTTATTTTATACCATTATAAATATCATCTATTCGCTTTTACTTTTAACAACTGCCTGTACCACTATATCTGCATAGCACAAATTGCTTCAAAATGTGCGCTACTCGCAATTTCGACCAATCACAATCCGGAGTTGTATGTGTGCGTCATACGACCCCTCCCTATGTGTGGGAGCGATATAAAGGGAGGATCCACTTAAGGGGGACAGTGTTATAGCCAATTAAACTTTAATATGGTGTTTGCTATGTAATTGTTCGTATCTTCACGGCGTTTGAGGGTAGGCAGAGGTGGTGTGATAATTATTAAAATGAATGCACTGATGGCTCAGATTTATTTGCGGACACACATAATATATGAAGTCAACCTCCGTGGCGTAGCGGTATTTAGCTCGTTTTGAATCTCGGAGGTTGTGGGTTCGATCCACACGCCGGACCGGAAATCTTTGTGCGAATTCTAAGATTTGCTTGAGGGACTAACCTCGATTGTTATAACATCATCTATTATAACGGTATATTAAGTAACGGGCAGCAGCGTTTCCTTGTGTGGTATAACATACAACATAATAAGTAGGTACTGCGGCCTGCTAAGCATGGTGACTATGGCAAATATCTTCCCTCGTGAGGACATGGGCCATGTTCAGCAGTGGAGCTTATACGGGCTGGTGATGATGATTATGTAATATAAACCTGTAAAATACGGTAAAAAGTAAGCTAGTATGGTGTTTTCATTGTCCATTACTATTTCTAACATACGTGGTATTAGAACTTCAATAAAGAATTGATATGTAACGTAACCAGAGGTGGATTAAACATTGACAGCGACGTTGGCTATCATCTCATGGCGCCCTTATTTTTAAATAACTAGCTTCCCGCGTTCGGTTTCACCCGCGTAACTCCCGTTCCCTAGGGAACTTCATAATAAAATATAGCAAATGTCACTCAGGGTGAGTGTAGCTTTCCAATGGTGAAAGAATTTTTAAAATCGGCAAAGTAGTTTCGGAGCCTAAACAATAAAATCTTTTTTCTTTATAATATTAGGACCTAGGACTAGTACTATAGTAGGCATTACTACATGTGTGGTAGAGGTTACTCCAATTTGGAGCTGACATTTCTTTATTACGACTTGTAGTAGCCTCAACTACAGTTGCTGTTCTAGCGTCTATTCTTCCCGCGCGCTCCTTTGTACCTTCACGCCCCTAGGCCTTTGCCTTACGGATAATCCGCCTCTGAATGTAAGTATCGAAGTTTCAGGTCCAAAATTATGAAGTAAGTACCTTTTGTTATTCGTTTTGTTATTGGTTTTTTAATTTACTAGCTTCTTGCGCGCGGTGTCTGTCGCATGGCATCCGTTCCCGTGAGCACTTCATAATTAAATATATAAATATTTTTCAAAATTGAGATTAATAAAATTCGACCACCGGCAGGACTCGAACCTGCATCTTAGGTTAAGCCCCTAATGCCTTAACCATTTAAGCTACGGTGGAACCACACCGGTCATCGAAATTAAACACGTCTCTAAGGGGGACGTGCGGTCGAATTTGAAACATAATATACCTATTATATGGTAAACTTTTACGTAAAGTATTCAAAATCATTTATAAATATAGCCTATAGGATTGTAGCAAGTGGAAGGATTTCTTTTTCGGACGGATATATTTTGTTATCCACAAGGCTTTTGCTACTTCACCGGGCATAAAGTCGAGCTGAGCTCAAGCGTAGTTAAGTGGAAGGAAGTGGTCTCTGCCTACCCCTATGGGATAGGCGTGAATGTGCCTGTATGAAACAATAATTATACGTAAATAGATATAAATATATACCGGTAATAGCACTCTAAAATATGCTACAATATTTTGAGTTTGAATAAAATAATTATAGCAAAATATAGTTGTTAATATTAGGTTGGGGAAAAAGTCTTTTCGCATTATAGTTAGTACCTGTGAATGAACTTGTAATAAAATCTCTTTGGCTATACTATTTGTATTTGGCTGGTTTTGGTATCATTGAAAGTTTAAATTTTAAAGAACATCATTCCAAAAAATAGGAAAATGTGTGATTTTCAATTGTTTTTCGTACTGACAAGATAAGTGAATCTAATGAAGAAATTCGATACATTTTAAAATTTTACTACAAAAACGGTAAAAATGCAAGGCACGCCGCGAACAATTTTGCGATGTTTATGGACCTAGTGCAGTGTCTGTGAGAGTAGCACTAGCACAGATTTGGTTTTAAGCGTTTTCAATCCGGAAATTTTGATGTCAAAGATTACCGATAAAATGGATGCCGTTTTTGAAAAAGTGGAGCAAGATCGGTATATCAGTAGGTACGACGTAGCTTAAGAACTGTGAATTGACCACAAAACAGTTTTGGCGCATTTGAAAAAACTGGGTACACAAAAAAACTCGATATTTGGGTACCTCACGAGCTCACTCACTGAAAGAAACCTAATGTACCGTGTACTCATTTGTGATTCTTTATTACGACGTAATAAAACCGAACCATTTTTGAAGAAGCTCATAACTGGTGATGAAATGTGTATCGAAAAAGGTCGTGGTCAAAGGCCGGTCAGGCTTAGCTTATTTATCAAAGAAGGCTATAGGCTTATATTAATTATGAAATTACTACGGAAATGGGAGTTTCGCGGGTGAAACCGCACGCGGGAAACTAGTTAGATGTATCATTTAAAGCTTACAAAAAATACAGTGATATGATATACACACAAAAATATATAAACAAGAATGAAAACGGTAAATCCCGAATATTCCACCCAAAACATATTTACATTTAATCAAAATTCATATCTTTCTCCAAACAAGTCATCTACACAAAGAAAATAAACATAAAAAGGGTAGTTTCTTGAAATTGACACCCCCAAAAATACGGTAGGTACATACTAAAAAATATCTATGCACACAAGATTATGGCAAATTGCATTTTGCATAATATCATCCTTACGAAGTGCCATCGCAGAAAATCAATAGACCGTGCCAGAAAGAGAAAATAATGTCTTTCCATAAGTGTAAGAGGGATAGAAAATCATCCTCTTTCTTCTCGGGTTTGCTGCTGTTGAAATCTGATACAATTCTACCACAATGTAATTTCGACCTTAAAGCTTTTGTCTCACTATCGGAATTCGATTGTCAAAATCTTAAGCATATTATACTAAGAATTAACTTTGGTGTTATTAAAATTGAGCTGTATATATTTATGTTAAAGTAGGTATTTCTTTGGGATAGTCTGAGAGTAATTTTCGTTCAGTAATTGCTAGCGATTTCATAATAGTGATAAATGGGGCGATGGTGAACATTTGCTAATTATTTTTATTGCTTGTTAGTTTTAGTAGGAAGTTTATGATCAATATAGTTAATCTTGTTATCGCCATTATCAAAGTTATTTCTATTTATTAGTTTGAATATATATATTATAATGATATTGGCTTCTTAATTACCTATTCTGATTAAACTGATAATGTTTGAGATTGAGCCAATTAATTGTGACAGGGTTATTAATTCTACTAATATTATAAACGCGAAAGTTTGTATGGATGGATGGATGGATGGATGTTTGTTAAAAAATTACAGAATGAATTTGGCTGAAAGTTTGCACGCGCACTAAGAGCAGCATTCTGTCAATGTTATGTCAAACGCCATAATATTACATTAATAAAGTTTATATTGTCAAAAGCGCTAAGGTTACATTAAAACATTTAAAATGGTGCATGAGTATTATTAAATTTTCTAATTTTCCGCGCAATTTTCTATATTTTTTTCCTTCGTAAAAATCATTATTTCATATTCATAATTAAGATCTTTAGCATGTAAAGTGTATTCGTTGTTGTAAATCCAATAACGAAATAACAAACACAACAAAAAAAAAAGAATTAGCGAAATCGGTCCAGCGGTTCACGAAGCGGGTGACCAAGGGAATTTATACAGGCTGGAGCTCTGCTCGCCTTTATGCCCGGTGAAGTAGCAAAAGCATCGGGCCTAACAACATATCGCAGCTTTAATGTAGGTAATAGTGACAAAATAAGGTTATGATTCAACACAAATTGATCCGTAATATCATGTGACTAAAATGCATTATCGTTAAGTTACACATTTGGTTTTGTGTCACTATTACATTAAAGCTGCGATATGTCCGTCCGAAAAAAAAAAAAACCAAGCGATATAGGCATTAATTTTTATATATATACTAGCGACCCGCCCCGGCTCCGGACGGCTACAATGCTGATATATTATTATTATACATATAAACCTCTTGAATCCCTCTATCTATTATAAAAATCCGCATCAAAATCCGTAGCGTAGTTTTAAAGATTTAAGCATACACAGGGATATAGGGACAGAGAAAGCGACTTTGTTTTATACTATGTAGTGATATATATGTTTAGATATGGTAATTTATTGGGTTAACTTAGCTTCAATACTACAGTAACAATATAACATATGAAATGCGTTACACTAACCCTATAGTCATGAAGACATTTTTATCGAAGTGATTGTTATATCTTTACGTGATTAGCCTTCATGTAAATATTCCATTTAAGTTTATAAAGTGGAATATAGTAAAGTTGAATATAGTTTTCGAGTTCCTCTAGTTTTATTATTTTTTCATTATTTTATTATGTTTGTGATGTGTATGACTAATGTAGTACTTCGCCGGATCGTCTCGATGAGGCCGCGCTGAAACCGGCAGTAGAATAACCGCACTGAGTTTGTTTCGCCGGGTTTTCTCAGTTGGGGCGAATTGAAGCGCGTTCGTCGAGATACTTATGGTCGCCTAAATAGTAGGCTAAAGCTATTAAACTATTATAATAAGTAGCAATATAAACTGAAAGCTGATCTGATATTTTCTTTGCACAGCAAATATCATCATTTAAATAAACTTACTCTACGAGATAATAAAAAAAACTTATTTCATTTAACACAGTAAATAATTGATAAGCCAAAATATGTTTTGACTATTTACAAATATCTGTAATAGGTTTACGTGAGTAAAAACTTTTTTATTTTATTTTATTTATTTTAATGACCAATGTAATTGATAAAATTTCTTGATTACTTATTACTGTTTTGCATATTCTAGAAATATTTGCACGACTGTAAAGTCAAATATTTATTATGTAAGTACCTATATTCTAGCAAATAAATAAATTTCATTTCATTATTTTAACACATGAGCTTAGGTTCACAAATCCTTCCCTGATATACAATTAACTTAGACGATAATTATAGATGGTAGCTAGTCTCTCAACCAATCAGACCGTGAAAAGAATCTATGATTTTACGTGAAGATTTTACCGACGGCGTGGGAATCGAACCCATGACCGCCAACATCAAAAGAGAGTTTTAGCCGTTATACGTAGCTTCTTGTTGTTTTCTATGTAATTTGTTGTGTGCAATAAAGAGTTATGTTTAGAATACATTGAAATTTTAAAAGTAATGTTTACGGCGGCCGTCAATAGATTGAGCTGCAGTCGAGTTATAAGTCGCAAGCGTTTGGTGTTTTCTATTTATAAAGGTCAGCGGTAACATTTTTATTAATTCCTACTTACTCTGAGGACACGTGTTTTGTTTCACTAGAACCTCTGGCTTTTGGTGACTTTGACTCCATAGCGTACAAGTTATGTATTTATCTATAAACGTTCTTGTACCGGTTATAAGGCTTGGAAATATTTGACAGAACGAGGTATTTTTTTAAAAGATAACAATTAAAAATTTGCAGTCTACTAGTATTCTATTCTTGTTAACCCCTTGTGCTACGAGAAAATGCTTGTGTTACGAGTGGATTCACGTCGGTAGTGCAATGGGTGGGGTTCGAACCGGCGACCTCAATATCACAAGTCCGACGCTCTAGCCGTTGGGCTACAGCCACTTCAGATATTCGAATATAACTATAAAAAGTTTCGAATACTTTTGACAGTATTTGAATATTTTTCGAAATTCTGCGAAGTCGAATAATATAGGGTTTATACCAAATGAAGGAAATAAACAGGGTTTTACATACAAATAAAACAGGGTGAATAAAATTCCATCCCAATGGTACCTACTCAATGAAATGAAACACTTCAGCTCTCAATTTTATAAACTATTAAATATTATAAACGCGAAAGTTTGTAAGTGTGTATGGATGTATGTTTGTTACTCTGTCTCGCAAAAACTATTGAATAGATTTTATTGAAAGTTTGCACGGGGATAAAATTATTGAGCTAGATTACTCGATTAGCCTATATGGCTACAATAATCACGCTTCGACCCACTGGAGCAGAGTAACACGGGTAAAACCGCGGGGTGCAGGTAGTGAATAATATTTCCGGTCACAATTAACAAATTAGTGTGCTTCATTTCCAAAAAGCTTGAAGCGACTTTGTTCTATGTAGTGATCTACATAGAAATCTTTGTGTAAATTCTAAGATTTCTTACCGAGTCTGGTGAGGGACTACCCTCCGTGCCTCGGAAAGCACGTTTAGCCGTTGGTCCCGATTGTTATAACATCATCCATAATAATCTTATATCAAACAACTGTTAGCATCAATTCCTTTGCGAGCGTGCAACCAGCCAGACCCGGAAAGGAAACCTAGAATGTACACAAACATTTCCTGTCCGGTGTGAAAATCGAAACCACGACCTCCGAGATTCAAAGCGAGCCAAATACCGCTACGATACGGAGTTATAGATATTTTGTTATTTGCAAGTGCCAGTTATAGGTCTACGTAAATATTAATTATATCTATACTATTCTATAATAATATATTATAAAGCTGCAGAGTTTGACTGTTTGTTTGAACGAGCAAATATCAGGAACTACTGGTCTGATTTAAAAAAATCTTTCATTGTTGGATAGTCCATTTATCGCGGAAGGCTATATTTTATTACGAAGTTCCCACGGGCACGGGAGCTAAGCGGGTGAAACCGCGCGCGGGAAGCTAGTTTATTTATATGGATACCACCGTATGTTATTTCGCGAATACACAAGAAAACATTGACAGTTGAGAACAGTCCAAATCACATAGTAATGCGCGTTCAATCAAAACGGCACCAACAAATTCTGCGGTCGTTAAATCACCGCCCAACATGGAAGGCGCTGACGTCGGACGGGACACACGGGGACATATTGCGGGCAGACTTTAAAATAGTTAATTTCTATTCCTCTTCTTCCTAACTCTGAGAATCTGACATGACCTGCGAGAGATCAGGCACAGGAAACACCTGACTTCAGAGGGCCTTCTTTTTTAGGCACGTGTCTTTTGCTACTTCACCGGGCAAAAAGGCGAGCAGAGCCTTAATAAATGGTTTCAAAACTACAAACTAAGCAGCCTGCGCAAGAGGGCGCCCACTGTCATGTGGGGCTTGGAACTTAGCTCAGAGCGGTCGCTGGCGATGAGATTGAGTGATTATGACTTGGGAGTTATTTTATTATTATATTTTATTATATTATATATAAAATATAATATAATGAAATAGAATATAGAGTTATTTTGTTAAATTTTTATTAGTTGGATTGTGCCCGGAAATGTAGCCGTCCGATAAGTTAATTTATGTTTTGATAATTCGACTTTTCTGCTTAAATTTGTAATTGGCTGTTAATGTTGAATGTAACAGATAACCAGTATTTTACGCATTAAATATTAGCATCGTTTATTCTTATTGATTTGGGAAACAGTTAACTGCGAGTTTTAGACCGAGATACCGATACTAAAAAGAACTCTTAAACGATAGATACGACTCATCATATCAGTCTCGTCTATGATGTTATCGTCTACAGCTGAACGTAAGCCTTCCTCAACAGTTTCCAGTGGGAATTATTGGTAGCGGCTTGCATCCTCCGGATTCTTCCGATCTTTTTTAGGTCGTCGATCCAGGATACACGATTCAATTAGGTCGTCGATCCCGAATACAGGCGGTCATCCCACTTGCGAACTTTTCTGTCATATCCATCGTCAGTTCTTTGAGCTATATGTGCCCTGTCCATTGCCATTTCAGCTTGTTCATCTGTTGAGCAACCTTTGAACATTGTCAGCGACCTACGTTCTCCAGCAGATTCATACTACTATTTCTACGTTCCTAAGTACGGTTCTCAACTTGTGAAATGTTAATATATAATATAAGGGAATTTTGGGCAAATAACTGACTAAATGTTTTAACGGAATTTATAAAGAACTGGATTTATATTATTTATTTAGGTGAAAAAGTAGTTGGTACTCCTTAGTTCCTATGACGTATTTACAGCATAGTTCTGTAGTAAAAATCATAAAGTTCAATGTCATTTTTACAAGGTAAAAAAAAATATTGCGTATTTTATAATTCTTTCTTCTTTTATTATGAGAGAATAATTTTAGTATTTAGTCTCGGTCTACTTTGATCGTTATCATCCCACGTTGCTGTGTTAATGGCCCAATGGTCATTAAAAGGTGATTTAATCGTCAATTAATGAGTTTTCTGTTTTGGGATTAATTTTAACACCAGCGACATATATAGCATAATTTATAAAGACATAATTTATGTTAAATTCAATTAATCTGTTTAATCTACAGATGTTATACACGTAAAAGTTGGTTAGTATTCGTTATGAAATTTGGCACAGATAATTAAGTATTTTTTATGCTTTTTACTTATGACAATATCCGTAGCGTAGCGGTATTTGGCTCGCTTTAAATCTCGGAGTTCGTGGGTTCGATCCCCACTTCCCTTCGTGCCTTGAAAAACACGTTAAGCCGTTGGTCCCGCTTATTATAACATCATCTATAATAAGCGTATATGAAGGAACGGGCAGCATCGTTTCCTTGTGTAGTACAAAATAATACTGCGGTCACCAACCCGCCTGCCAAGCGTGGTGACTATGGCAAATACCCTCCCTCGGGGAAGGCCTATGTTCAGTGGTGGACGTTATACGGGCTGAGGATGATGATATGCTTTTTACGTTATCAACCCGTTCATGTGCACGAAAGCCTCCCCTTTAACAGAGCATAGCAAGTCAGGGTCGTTAAGTGATGTGATAATTCAAATTCAAATTCTTTATTTCAGACATATGTATCAACAAAATAACTTACTTATGGTTAGGTTAGTAGTAGTATAGGAGGCGGTCCTTTTTCTAATGATCGCGTAAAAATCATCTATGCGCGCCTTCGCAAACATAGTGGACGCACGACGCACGATTTTACACGTGCAGTCCAAAGACTGCACGTGTAGAATGACTGGTAGAAAGCTTTAAAAAGAGTCACTTTAACCTGATTTGTACAACAATGCCACAATGACCACGCTCGGCAGGCGGATTGATGATCACAGTAAGATGGAGTATCTTTGAGCTGATAGATGCTGCTGTCCCTCTCGTAGTCTTACGATACCCATAGGAAGATCTGGGTTGTTTTATTCTAAGCCGGAGGCCCTGGTCTACTTTATGCCTGGTGAAGAAGCAAAAGCCTCTTTGCTCACTACATAATGACG
This sequence comes from Nycteola revayana, assembly GCA_947037095.2. NCBI lineage: Eukaryota > Metazoa > Arthropoda > Insecta > Lepidoptera > Nolidae > Nycteola > Nycteola revayana. The sequence continues at coordinate 12,991,062 of OX344851.2, read as the reverse complement.
GCCGCTAGGAATTGTTCCCGATACAGTGTGACATCCTCGATTATGTCATCGTGTATGTCACACTGTAGGCAGATCGAGTAAGACGCGTAGGAAGCTAGGGACGGTGGTCCTCGCGAGGAAAGGTTCGCGACGCATTCTCGACTTAAGGCCAGATCCCAGAGCCCGCGCTTATTAATCAATATAATTTCTTAAACTACGAAACTTATTATTATTATTAAACTATTTTCGTAATCTTATTTTTTAAGCTAACTAGCTTAAAAAAAAAGATTACGAAAATAGTTTTAGTTTAATGTATTATGTGATATGCCGTCTACGTTACTAACAAACTATTTCATTTAATTTTATATCTTTACAGTGGACGAGGCTGATATGATGATGATGATCATGATAAAACACTTCCTACACACAAATAAAAGATCCTAATGTCTAGGCGAGGGGATATAATTCAAACATTATTGCATTTAGTAGCCCGTATGTTTCTGCCTCGGAACTCTGGGGTATCTTCACATTTGACTCGCAAACCAAACTGCTCGATACGAATCGAATACTATTTGGTTAAAAGTTCACTTTACAACTGCCTTAAGAAGGTTGCAGATTGGTGGAAGAATTTTTGTTGTGGATCTCGGCTTTTTGGAAGGCCTTAGTTTTCTTGCGTATCACATTGGATTTCAGCTCATGGAAATTTCATGAACTAAAATCCGAATTGATATCATAACGTCCACTGATGTACATATGGCTTTAAGCAACAGCATTTCTTCCATAGTCTGGAGAGTGTTAAACTTGACTTAATTTATCTTCAACTTTAACACAAACCATTGCATTGTTCTGAATTGTTTATAATATTATGTAGCTTTTAATAGTCATAGATGATTTATCCATCATTGTTACATAAGATTAATTTGAATGATCTTTCTAAATATATCAATATCAATACCATCATCTTCTACTAACTATAGACAAAACTCGTATCTTGTGCGATCAAGTAGGGATCTTAATAAACTATATAAAGAGTTCTGAATTGACCCATTTGTAAACAAAAGCAGCTCGGCAAGAAATTTACTAAACCTGAACACGTTTTTTTTAACTTTGAAATAATGTTTTCAATTTTGTCAATATAGTTTTCATTTAAGTTCCGTAATACTTTGTTATTGGAATCTTATTCTATCACGTGGAAACCTGTAATTGGCTTACTGTAGCTTATTTTTTATTTATATATTAATTGTTTAGAGCTGTTGGATAAATAAATTATTAGTTACCAGACAGAATAAATTATTAGATGACATATGGGCCTGAGACGTGGTCTCTCACTTTTTACTTTATAAGAAAACTCAAAGTTGCTCAGCGAGCTATGAAAAGAGCTATGCTCGGCTTAGCTAAGCCCGTGTGATTAAATCAATAAAAATAAAGAGATCCAAAGGTCGCTGTTATAGCTCAATGGATTTAGCAGGCTGAAATAGAAATGAGCACATTGCTCGATAAACTGGCGGTTGATTGAGCAGATAGGTTCTCGAGTGGAGACCGCGAACTGGCAAGCGCAGTGTGGGACAACCGCCTGTATGATGGACCGACGACCTAATATGGATGGAGGTGGTTAGGACTATGTTCAGCAGTGGACGATAAGAGGCTGATATGATGAGACGATATATATACAATCGGAACCGGCTTAACTTGCTATTCGAGGCCCGTGGGGTAGTCCCTTAAAGAACAAGATACGGATAGAAACTTAATGATTTTTTGACTGCCGTGGAATCTGAACCCAAACAACAACCTCTGAGACTTGTATGAGGCTCATACTGAAAGGTTAAATACAGTAGTTAAATTCTAACGCATTACAGAACTACAGTTATTCCACAATTCTGCTAGCTCCTTTACTATAACGATTATACTTGTCCATACGAATAAGGGACATTTTCTTAGCCTATTTGAAAACAATCGCTTCGACCGTCGGTGCCGAGTTGATTGACGGCGACTCGATCCCGGTGTAAACCAAAATAAAAGACAAGGAAACAAAATGAGTAAAACAAAGGATAGAAAGAGAAAAAGAATGCATCATACTTTAATAATATTAAGCCGAAAACGGGTATGTTTGTTTGTATTTGACGCAAAACCTGGGAAGAATAATAGCTGGTGTTTTAAAGAATTCTTAGTTCGTTTTTTTACGAGTTACGGTGCTAGTATTCTCTGTTGAGTAAGGCCGAGGTGGTGAACGCTATTGCTACGCGACGACGGAACCAAACTCAAATAAAAATATGTCAGAGGCCACATTCCACGAACTGCTGGGTGCCAAAAGTGGTGATTCTAGCAATTTCCCTCAACGACTATGGCCTGCCAAAGTCTGTTAAAAGGAGGTTAAAAGGCCCATGTTTTGAAGGATATTGCCATAATAACCACTCTTAGCGAGAGATTAGTGATAGCAGTAAGATGGTGAGTAACCTTGAGTTGATAGATGCTGCTACCCATCAGCTGTATGTCCTTTAGTTGTCTCTTACGACACTCATGGAAAGACATGAGGTCGTATATTCTAAGCTAGAAACCACATGCCATGGCATTATATAGCAATAATGCAAAAATCATATATTAAATAAATCCTTTATTTTTCCATACGCTTCTGACTTTGCCAGTTACTTCACGCTACTTATATTATGTCGTCAAGCCATCTTCTCTTAGGTCTACCTACTCCTCTCATTCCAATCTAATGAAAAAAATTAAATATTCTATCAATTGTCTATCGTAATATTTGCGCCGGCGCGAGGAAATCCGTCAGTTTTGTTCTTTATCTGATAACTTCGCTTCTGACTGTTTATTTTCATACACCAGAGTCTCAATTACTACCATGTAAGTCTGGATTCGAAGCATGTAACTCCGAAACAATAATAAAAAGAAATATGAATTTCAAATTCAGGCAGCCATTGCGCCAAATAATAAAAGTTTTAAACATTTAATTCACAATTTTGTTTCCATTTTAAATTGGGGATTGTTCGGAACAAAATCTGTTTGTGGCCCAATCCTGTTATTGTTTTAGTGTTATTCTGGGTCCTGATTCTCCTAAATTGAAATCGTTTTTAAGGTTTCCAATACTGTCGGAACCTTATTATGTTGCCCCTTACCCGTGACGTGATCTTTTGTAAACTTAGCAGAGTTGAGCCTCACATGGTTTGTTTTACGACCGATCGACCATCGGGTATGGGAATTAGTTCGTGAAACATTGCATATTATATTGGCATATTGGTTTCCATTTGATTGCCTTCATCGGTTGAACAACTAACAGGAGTTGTCGTTATGGAAAGTGCATGTTGTTACTTAATTAAAACATCGTGGTTTTTTTTTCATTCGTTTTTTTTAAGGTTGGTGTTTTGCTTAAACATGGTAAAGTAATTTTCTAATTAAAGCAAAATTGTATGTCTGGGACACAATGCATTTAGCAAATTGAATTAAGGAGATTTTTGTTTTTGGTTTCTTTTTTTTTAATTTGTTGTCCGGTTTAAACCTTTAATTTTTTATATGAAACGAAATTGTTTATCATTTGTCACAGACAAATCGTTTTACAAATTTTATAAACTTAATTAATTTTCATTTGTTAAAAAAACGTGGTACCAAGAAAGTTATTTATTGTCTACTAGCGACCCGCCCCTGCTTAGCACGGGTGTTTGCTGATGTATTATACATATAAAGCTTCCTGGTGAATCATTCTATCTACTCAAAAATCCGCATCAAAATCCGTTGCGTAGTTTTAAAGATCTAAGGGTACATAGTGACGGACGGACATAAATATCTATATAAAAGTAGAAATCGATCAACGCACAGCTAATTTTGGACCCAAGAAACATGAAATTCCCCGCCTCTCACCGAAACCTCTTTAAAACTAAACCGATTACAAAAACATTAAAATTACCAACTACCCTCCATGTTATTTTACCCCCTACCCACTTGTACCGATTTACCGGAACAACCCCCTGGGGCAATGTTAGCGGTGTACTGTTACCCCATAGACACACCCCAAGAGTTATGGGGCGATATTTATTGCAAGATTTCGATTAAGCAACAAATTGGTATGAGGTGTTATGGTGTTCGTTTTTATGGGGGTTTTAATACCCCATATGTCAGGGTTGATATTATTTTGAAAAGAAATGTGTTTTGTATATAATAATATTGTAAAAAATATAGACACAGCGATTTTTTAGTCTATTATTTTCTTTTTAAAAAGATCAATAGCAGAATTTTGCAGTCTACTAGTATTCTTGTTAATTCCTCGTGGTAAGCTAAAATGCTTGTTTTACGAGTGGGTTCACATCGGTAGTGCAATGGGTGGGGATCGAACCGGCGACATTGGGTTACGGCCTTAGTCATTGCTAATACTCACTTAAATGGTAGCAAAATCTATCTATCAAGCTTGTTCATTGTGCGGAAAGGTTTATAATCCTTAACCAACGTTATTAAATGATTATCTAACGTTAAGTTCCAAAAACAATTAGGCAATGAGTATAAGACACAACAAAAGAGTATTTCTTTTGGGAAAATGACTGTATAATGTAATACATATTATATTTAAAGAATCTTTTTAGTTTAATGAAATTGCATGTCTTTTGTAACATGCGGCATATTGTAACTATTAAGTACAGTCAACAAAAGATATAGGTTTACATCGTCAGTATTAAAACATGTACATAAGCATGTTTTTATCAATACGACCATCCTACTAATATTATAAACGCAAAAGTTTGTAAGTATGGATGGATGGATGTTTGTAACTCTTTCACGCCAAAACTGCCCATAGGTATCATTAATCATATAATCCAGAACACTTGCAACCTCTTGCTTTATAATTTTGTAAGTTTTTTAAGTTTAAGTCTAATTTTTGATCTCATTAATTTAATTTTGATCCCATGTTTGTTTAATTTTGGATTTCTATTCTTACTCAAGTATAAATTCTAACCTTTGTATAGTTTATTTCCACTCAATATTAGTACATTTATTTAGTTTAAGTGACCACTTATGTTCACCTGTTATTGGCAACTGCATAAGCCTTTTACTCGTCACTACTCTATTTGTTAATCTATATACAGAAGCTGTTGGTGTACCTTTATTAATAAATAAAGAAACACTTAACTACCCGTCTTTTAAACTCCTTTGTATGATTATTCGTTCCTTCCCCGGTTGCCTGGAAGAGATAACAATTTGTGATAAGACCAATTGTACCGACCTAATTTTAAGTTTCGTTTTAAGTCTCTTTCTGTGTTTTCCTCTTTTTCAAAGAGTGCAATAAATAGTTTATCTCTCTATGGGCATCAATTCCTGCAAATCGCTATTAATAATATGTTGACCTAAAACTATTTTTATGATGTTACTTGTTTAACTTATTAATAAGTCGCGTGGTTCAAGATATTATTTTAAGATCAAACAGCGTGGGCTAGGATCTGGTCTTAAGCTGAGAACGCGAATTATTAGCAAGAGTAAAAATTAATCGTATGCTACCAATATCCATGCCATTTTGTGTCATGTACCTACCTAGATTGTTGCTTGATTTTGCAATTAATTGACATTTTAGACACCAAGTGGATTTTGTCAAGCGGTATTCGTTCTTCTAAAAAAGTGCCGACTTTTTACCCTACAAACAATTTTTTTAACAAAACCACTACCTTAAAAACTTTCGCCTATAACTCTCTCCGTTTTTCGTCCTTTTAATTGAAACTTGAAAAAAAATAACACAAAATTTGTGGGACCGTTATACGTAGCTGACAACATAATACAAGTCCGTCTGTCTGTCCGTCCATCCCGTTGAGTATTTGGACAAAAAACCACAGTTTAATGAAGTGATTCGCGCGCCGTCTCACGGAATTTTCGCCGGGATCAAAGAAACGGTGTAAATTGAGAATTTTATACACACCGCCTCAAATAATAAGTATACAGAGAATGGGAAAGGTTAGGTGAATCCACGAATTTATTATAGTTTGGCTGATCTATTTAACTGTAGGAGCATTCATATTAGAGCTATTAATATTTTGCCGCCCCTACTATAGAACTACTCAAAATTTTACTATTGAACATTTTTGACGATAAGAAAATAAAATGTGGGCCTAATTTGCCGCTCTTAAATTCTGCCGCTCTAGGCTCTAGGCTAAGTGCCTACTTAGACTGCTAGTAAATCCGCCACTGTGTAGGATTAAATAAACAACACAAATATAGCAAAATAATACTTTCTGAATTCATAGATATAAATTCACTGACACCCAAACCCTTGCCATTCGTTCTGATTTTTGTATCAAAATTAAATCTTTCTTGCGAGACGCACTTAATCCCGCTTTTTGTGGATAACTTGACCAATATATGGTTTAGTAAATTCTAGATCTAGTCTGACTTTAAATCAGACAGTTAATGTTCATTCAAAGACTTTTTCTATGGCTATTTTAGCTATCTATCGTGATGTAAACCCAATTTCGGACAGAAATAAAAATAAGTATTAACAATTTATTTCTTTCTTTCAGCTTTCATCGTTAACACCCCGCTTTATTTAATCAAAAAGATTCAAAATCCTATGATTGTCAAAAAGAGCTTTGTAAAACCTGATGGTTTTATAGTATCTATTGCTGTTAATTGCAGTAATATTTTATAATATACAAATGTGAAAAACTAACCAACAATTATTGCAATGGCAACGCGAGAATTTTTTAAATTTTGCAATTAATATGCAAAATTATCGCTGTCGCATTTTTTACGTAATATACTGACAGATTCGCATTTTTTTTTAAGTTTCTAGCAGATTTTTGCCGTCTACTAGTATTATTGTTAACCCCTCGTGTTAAGCTGAAATGCTTGGGTTCGCGACCTTTAGATCACAAGTCCGACGTCCTAGCCATTGGGCTATGGCCGGTTATTCCTACATCGATCTGAAGGAAAACAACTAACAATTTTCACTGTAAGCAATTATATAATACTTACCTGTAATAATATAATAGGTATTATATTATAACTTTATCAGTCCACGTCTTCTGCTGAACATGATCCTCCTCATTAAGGCCGCGTCCTGGACGCCAGCGGTGCCTAAGGAATACCTGCCGCCCGCACCGCTGTCGTCGTGAACAGCTTCACACAAATCTATGAACTTTGATAAAGACGCGCGTGCCGTCGACCGCGCCGCTCGCTCCGCCCGCTGGCGTCCAGGACGCGGCCTAACAGACCTTAGCAAGCCAGGGTCGTTGAGGGATATTGCCGTTATCACCACGCGGATTCTCTTCGGATCTTTGAGATGATAGATGCTGCTGCTCATCTATCAGGTTACGATACCCATAGGAAAATTTGGTGTAGTCTATTCTAAGCCGGAAACCACACGGCGAATAACATTATTATACCGTGAGATCAAAAATAATATTGTCCCCGTTTAGATTATCATCAACCCGTATAACGTCCACTGCTGAACACGATAATCAACACGCTTACGAGGAGGGTTGGTGACCGCAGCATTATGTTATAACACAGACAGGGTAACGCTACTGCTTTTGTGTAAATTGACAGAAATTTTATGATGATAATTAGTATATAGATGGTGAATAAAACAATACGGACTTTGCAGCTTTATTTCCTATCATAAAACCAGTGATCACGTCCTCTTTATTTCTCTTTACTTCTAGCTTCAGCGGCGCCCTGAGTCGTGGTCCTTACCCCTTTAGGGTGCCTGCAGGCGTGTGTCGCTTATATTTAATGGAATTTGGCTGAGGACGACTGATCTCGCCACTTGACCGGTCATTGCACTCTAAAATATGCTTTAATATATTTTTTTATTTTTATTCATAAAATGTTTGAATGAAATAAATATAGTAAATAGATATTAACGTTGATATTAAGAGCTCATTTACTAACACAGGACTGACAGACTTCTAGCACACCTGAAATAAATTTAAAAATAATTTAATAGTAAATGTTACCTATTTATAATTAATGTTATATGCATTGTTAATTTTCTTGACAAGTACAAGTGTATGTAAATACCTAAGTGCTGAATAAAAATCGTTAATTTCGTTTATTTCGATGATACACAATCTACAGCTGAATTTGCAGCAGCTTTCGACGTTAGCGTCAAAACAATATTGGTCCGTTTGCGTCAAATTGGCAAGGTAAAAAAGCTTGACAAATGGGTGCCCCACGAACTCAATGGTCGTGCGAAGTGCGCGTCGAGACGAGCCTTGCACTGCTCAACAGACACACAAATGAAGGAATGAACCGCATTGTTACCTGCGATGAAATATGGATTCTGTTTGATAACCGCAAGCGCTCAGCAAGTTGGTTGGATCCTGGTTCAGCACCTAAACAATGCCCTAAACGAAAACTTACCCCTAGAAAAGTGATGGTCACTGTTTGGTGGTCTAGCGCCGGTGTGATTCGTCACAGCTTCTTACCAAACGGGTTGAGCATTACTGCAGATGTGTACTGTAAAGAACTGATCACAATGATGGAGAAGCTGGCACATCTCCAACCAGCATTGGTCAATTGCTCGTCTCCACTGCTCCTGCACGACAACGCGCGACCTCATACTGCACAGACGGTCTCCAAGTTGCAAGAACTGGGGTTGGAAGCTCTCCGTCATCCGCCCTACTCACCAGACCTTGCGCCTACAGACTACTATTTTTTCCAGAATTTGGATAACTTCTTGGCGGGAAAAAAATTTAATACCCGAGAGGCAGTACAAAATGCCTTTGAAGAATTTGTTGCGTCCCGTCCAGCTGATTTCTTTAAGAAGAGAATCAATAAACTGCCACTGCGTTGGCAAAAATGCATTGATTGCATGGGTGATTACTTCGATCAATACAAATAAAAAATACGTGAAAAAAAATCGTTTAAATTTTTTCATACAAAACGGCAATTTCATAGGTTAAGGTTAAGACTTATTATTTATCTAGAAATTTGGAAATAAATCAGATGACGGACATCGGACCATATTTTCACGGGTTCAGATCGGATTCGGATCGGACGTAGTGCGGAACCGCTGTAAGGCGTTACTGTATGATCAAAATGCTGTCAAAATAACTGTCAAAACAATAGTAGACTACCGATTTATGTGACCATGCTGAGTCCACGGTGCAGTAGATTACCGATTTATGTGACCATGCTGAGTCCACGGTGCAGTAGATTACCAAATTAAGCGTAATGTCGTCGTGGCGTTACAGCGAATCGTAAGTTGATAAACATTCGTGCCACTCATATTGATATATTTAGTTGCCAGTTTCAGTGAACGCGCATTATTATTATATATTTACTTTATTATTATTACACTTGACCTAACATAACCAAACGAGACTATTGTAACAACTGTTCTAACAAAACGAAAAAACTTGGACTCCAATAAGTCCTGTTGAACACCATTGGTTTAGGTTATTTTTTTTAACCACCCTTAGTTTATCAACTAACTAGAAAGTTAATCCACTTACGATTCATATTATCTTCCGGAGTCATTTATGTAGTATTAAATGAACACTAAATATTATGACTACTTTATACTAACTTATAAACTATACGGCCAAGCTCCGCACTTAAAGGATTACTACCAACGCTCAATTTGCCACTGGAGTCTTCAGTCATCACATGTTTAGTCCTGCCAACAATATCGCAGCTAGGTAATCAAGCACCTCGGGGCAAAAAAACTGCTACTTAAGGTTTTACAGTCCCCCGGGCTTTAAGGCCCCGGGGCGCTGGTCCGCCGCGCCCTTTGCTAGTTACGCCAGTGCCTGCCAACCACTTCTTGACTTCGGGATTTTTTACTCGAGAATATTTCTAACAACAAAACTTTTTGCCCGACTCATTATAACATACTAGCAGTCCCGCCCGGTTTGACCCGGGTATATCCAGTTCCCGTAGAAACCTTGACTTAAAATATAGTCCTTGGCACTCAAAATGAGTGTGGCTTTCTATTGGTAAACGAATTTGCAAAATCAGGTCAGAAGAGATCCAGAGATTACCCCCTATAAGTTCATAAACAATTTACAAAATTTACCTCTTTATTATATTATTATAGATTACAAATAATATCCATGATCACACGGAAGCCAATCTAACTAATATTATAAAGATTTGTATTTTTGTGTGTATGTTTGTATTGTTTGATTTCAAAAATTCTTTCACCAATGGAAAGCTACATTCACCCTGAGTGGCAAAAGCTATATTTAATTATGAAGTTCCCAAGGGAACGGGATTTACGCGGGATAAGCCACGCGCATATCTCATATATATCGAAAGCTAGTATATTATAAATAGGTGAAGTTTGTGAATTGTTGGTAATCTCTGGATCTTCTGAACTAATTTTGCAAATTCTTTTAACAATAGAAAACCACATTATTTGTGAGTGTCCTAAGCTAAATTTGCAAGTCACGGTTTCCACGGAAACAGGATCTAGGTGGGAGAAACCGCGGCAGCAGTAAAATATACAACTAAAAGTAGCTAATTTAAATTTAAACTACATTATCAAATACTAACTTTTCTAAATCTATACTAATTGATAAGGTTCCCAGAATGTTGGCAGCATTACCCCATTGAATTTAGGTACCTGCTGTGCAAAGTAAAAAGACAATACCTTTTCTAACTTCTTCTGCCGCAAAGCTACCTCACTGAAACTCTATCTAAGAACAACCTAAGTAATCTTTAAATAGCCCTATTAAATTCAATCAGACACCTTAAACCCTCCACCACAAAAACTTGGCCTATTCATTTAACAAATGACATTATAAATTAAACATTAAAACAACAATTTGAGAATCACCTCGATACCACAAAAACTTTAGCCGGCAAAATAAGAAGTGTTTATAAGTTATTCGCTTGTATAATGGAACAAATGTTCTGTTGCCATTACGAGGGCTTTCACGGGTTTTTCTTGAGGCTCATGCATGAAGAACGCGCGGTGCGAGTCTTTTGAGGTGGTGCGTGGGTCAGGTAGAAGCGGAAAGCGGATTGGGTGTATGATGCGGTGGAAAGACATGTTGTCAGGATTTGGAATTAATAATGTAGGATAAGCTGACTTTATATTAGCCGAGTCTTGAGCAGGTGTCACTTGTGGTTGATGGCGGGGTTAGGTGATGGGGTCTCACGGCGTGACGGAATGTCGGCGACTGCGTCATTTATTCCGTAAAAATGGTTATATTTATTTGGAATGGTCATATTTTTCCCTCATTGTGCAGTGCGTGACGTGGCGACTACTGAGAAACACTGGCAAAAAACTCAGTAGAACAATAATAATATTTTACAATATCTTGCAACTTACATTAAGATTAGTGCGACTCAATCCCAATCATTTTTGACACTAAGAAATTTAATAACAAGCCCTGCTACACAATTTAGCTTTAAGAGTTGTTTTAAGCTTATTTATTGAAAATTCCCTTATATTGTTGGGAAGTTTATTGTAGAACCGTATACTTTGCCCCCTAAAAGAATTACTTATTTTGCGGTGACGGGTAGCAATGACAAGATTATGCTTATATCTAGTACCTATTTATGTTATGTGTATATATCACTTTTTACAAAATAAATCAATATTTATGTGTAGATACAATACATTTTCAAAAATAGGTATATAGTATACCCCTCTTAAAATTTTCACAATATATAAAACCTCTACATCCCATGCTTTACTCCAAACACCAATATATGTATTTATTTATAAATTTCGCGTTTCGATGTCGCATCGGACGCGTTTTTGTACTCACATAACGATCAGTTTAGTTCTCTGCGAGATTTGTTCGCCGATCACAAACGTGGAAGAATGTATCTCGTTTACTTGGTGGAGGCTAAACCAAAAAAGGTGACGCGAAAAAGGATTCGAAATTGCTCAATAGCTTTTTAAAAGCATGTGCTACGTGTTTTGCTTAAGATTTGGGAAGTAATATGTTTGTCTTATTATGAAAATTAGGGTCGTATAACCTCAATAAAATTAAGTACGAATAATTGAACGGTCTGCATGGTTTAACAGGGCATAAGAAAGTCACTAGAGCCACTGGGCTCTGAGTGTGTGTGTCTGAGTGACTTTCTGATGCACTTTTTTATTTTTTGTCGGGGTGAAATGCAATTACGCATTCATTGGTGGGATATGTGGGACACGCCCTCTCCATAGCGTGGTATGCTAACTCATGAGGAGAGGACACTACACCACTAAAACCCTCCGGACACTCTTTCGATCTGCCGTTGGCGGGGGCCGGGTACGCATAAGCAATCCGGCGCAACTTTCTGATGCCCTAGTAAACCTGGAGTCCGAGAACCCTGAGTTGTCTGTAAACTGCAACGTAGAGCGACAGTTGCACATAACTCCCTAAAATAGTTACTGTTTTTTAATTAAAACAAAAAAGATTACTAGCAGAGTTTTGCAGTCTACTAGTATTCTTGTTAACCCCTCGCTAAGCTAGCTAAGCTAAAATGCTTGTGTTACGGGTTCACGTCGGTAGTGCAATGGGTGGGGTTCGAACCGGTCATCTCAAGATCACAAGTCCGACGCCCTGGCCATTGGGCTACCGTCGCCATTTACTTTATCAGGCCGTTAATGTCCACTGCTGACAATTAAGCTGGATCCCTGTTCATCTTAATGCGGGCATTAAGATGAACAGGGATCCAGCTTTATTAAAGTTGCCACTTCAACGGGTTGAAGTGGCAAAAGCCTTTTGCCTAACTAAATGTGTCCGTCCGAAAAGAAAAACATAACATATATTTACGCCTCTTTCCAATACGATTTTTTGAAATACCTTAAATTTTTCTGGTTCGTAGTCATTAATCTCCTCATGCATATCCTTCGGTTTAGAGTACTTCTAAGCTGGCCTTTCATAAGAACGCCCTTGATTTGAACATGGACAGATTGCCTTGGTTTTTCCCTTCCAACACTTCCGAACTGTCCTCGTCCTCCCGAACCTTAGTTTGACGAAGCCCGAGAGGCCGAGAGGCGACCGTTGCGCTAAATTTTCCTCAAAATCTGAAGTCATATTTCTCCGCCAGCGGTCGTCCTCGGCGCAGGTTCCTTGATTTGCCTTGCCTTGATTGTCATTAAGTGGTTTATGCCCGGTGAAGTAGCAAAAGCCTCGTGGTTGAGCTACTATATCCGTCCGAAAAAAAGGCTCATTTCATTCTTTCTCTCATCATTAAAAAACGATATTATTCTTATAAAATTATCAGGTTTCCAACGGTTACTATTAGAAAAATAGTGAATATTAATCATATTACAACCAAGGCATTATAAAATACCAAACTTCCAATACTTAATAACCTAATATTAATATTACCTCAACCTATTCCCAACAAATTCTATAACTAAATCATCTATCATTTTAACATCTCATACATAAGTATGTGGCCACTAAACGGGCGTAATATAAAACACAATTAATTAGGACCTCAATAATACAAGTTCTCACTTTAGATGGTTTAACAAACTTGAGCCGCTTATGGACGGGCTGGGTGCGGTTTGAGGCTTGAGCGGAAGCGAGTTGTGGTTAAATAATGACGGAGATTGTAGAAATGAGTTGGTTTATGAAAACTGGAAATAAGTTTGAAAAAAAAACTCATTGTTCCAGTGAAACGTTAATATGAATAATAATAAATTTAAATTGAATTTCTTTCTAAAGCTTATATTTTTTGCGTAATCGATTGAAAATTTATTGTTTTGAATTATAATTATAGGATATTTTGTTTCATTTCTATTAGTACTCACAACCTCAGTTCCAAATTCCAAACACATTAAAATTACATGATAAAACACTGTATCAAGTTTTTTTTAATTTTTAAAAATTTGAATCCAGAATTAATTTCTCTAGTTTACTACGACTAGTTTCTATCTCTCTCTCTCTCAAAATGTTCTCTCTTTCTCACATCTTACCCGCTACAGCTCATAGCTTATCCCTCTAATAGTACCATCGTAATAAATCGCCCCCGCCGACGTCCCGGGTATCTGTTCACATTAATCGAGTTTATACGTGCCGGAACAAATAGTGCGTTTTCTAACAAGCGGGCTTACGGGTAAGGGTGGGGGTGCAGCGGGTACGACTCTACTACGCTGTGTGATCCGTTTACGGACTGTATTGTCAAAACTAGCCGCGCCCCGCGGTTTTACCCGCGCACTCTGCTCCAGTGGGTCGGAGCGTGATATTATTTAGCCTTTATATTAATCCAGCTTATAAACTACCCACGTGTAAACTTTCAGCCAAATCCACTCAGTAGTTTTTGCGTGAAAGAGTAACAAACATACAAACATCCATCCATCCATACTTACAAACTTTCGCGTCTATAATATTAGTAGGATTTGTAGGATTTATAGAATACTGATTATCTATATGTGACAAAAATGACAACCTCCTATTCAAGGCAAACGAAGATAGTTACAGCTTGGCAAAAAAGAGTAGAAAATAATGGGGGCGCCACTGTGTTGTTTGTGTGGCAACCCGTTGCAACCGAATAGCATATTATAAACCTAATCTTGATACTTACCTGGTTTTTTTTAGATATATATTTATTCCTATTTTATTTCTGTATTATTTTTTCAAATCAATAAGTAATTCTACTTATTGATTTTAATTTTGTTTATTAAGAAATGACATTATTTTGGGAATGTTGCCAACCGACAAAAAATTAGTTCCGTTTCTAGACTTTTTTGCCAAGCTGTAAATCTTTCTCTTTATAAGATATACAGGTTATCGAATCGGTCAGTATACACCAATTTTTTCTCTGATCTATTTTTTAGGACGTGTTCGTTGCGCTATAGTAATCAGTTCGTTCTAATATTGTCCTACAACAAGCCCGTCACCGATTGTCTGACAAAGTCATAATCCCTCAATCTCATCGCCAGCGACCGCCCTGAGCCGAGGTCCAAGCCCCACAGGGGGCGCCCTCTTGCGCAGGTTGTTTAGTTTGTAGTTTTTAAAACATTTATCAAGGCTGGGGCTCCGCTCGCCTTTATGCCTGGTCAAGTAACAAAAGACTCGTGGCTACCTACGTAATTAAAAAAAAGGTACTATATGGACTGTATGTGCTTTCTATTGAGTTTTTATTATTAATTATTTTAAATGTTCGTGCTCATTGTACCTCGTACCTTAACCGTTAGGTGATTAAAATATGTTTGTGAAATGTTGTGGCTAGTTTAAAGTGTTTTGTATCATTTGTTTGGAGCGTCTTTAAAGGGAAAGTGTTATTGTATCCGCGAACTTATAATAGAAATAGGTACCTACTAGATGACAATTAATATTTAATAGCTGGCGCTTAGAATAGATCACCCCAAACCTTCCTATGGGTTTTTTTCGGATGGACATACGTAGGTAGCCACGAGGCTTTTGCTACTTAACCGGGCAAAAAGGCGAGCATAGCTCCAACCTTAATTAACGGTTTAAAAACTACAAACTAAGCAACCTGCGCAAGAGGGCGCTCCCTGTGGGGCTTGGACCTCGGCTCAGGATGGTCGCTGGCGATGAGTTCGAGGGATTATGACTTTAAGTATTTTAGGGGAGTTTTGTGCAACTGTCGCTCTACTTTACAGTTCGCGGGCCTCTCGGACTTCAGGTCTACAAGGGCATCGGATGGTTCTTTGCAAACTAAGGGTCGGAAGGACGAGGGGGGATTCCTATGGGTGTCGTAAGAGGTGACTAAGGGACATATAGCTGATGAATGGGCAGCAACATCTATCAGCTTAAAGATACTCCTACTTTACTGAGATTCCCCTGCCAAGCATGGTGATACTCTACGATCCGCATTCTCTCCCAGTCAACCATTGGGTGGTGCAGACAAAGTGGTAGGTGCACTGAAGTTGTAAACACTCGTAATGAAATAAATACCGTCAAGGAACTAATTAACATACATATAAGTAACTTAATTCAGTTAGCTCCAATGCTATTGCTACTTTACCGGACATAAAGGCTAGTGGGGCTTCTGCTTTATTAAATGGTTTATCTGATTCTCTATTATCATATTTTAATCCAGTTATCCCCTGTATTAGAAAAACATATGTTCCTAAGATTATTATCTGTTGCATTAAAAATGCCTGTCGAAACTCATCATTAGTGCAAAACCAGATTTAAATCCATTCATATTACGCATTTTATAGTCATTCTACTTTACTACCTTCAAAAAACAGCGCCAAATGGTATCAAAATAATTAATTAACTCATAATTATTAAGCCATTTACCTGCTCGTTGTTTGCGCACAATAATTTAACAAAAACGAACATCTACAGCGTGAAAATACCCCAAACATAAAATTAAACGATCACAAACTAATTACCATAAAAAACCCTGTTTTATCTCGATCGCCACGGAATCCCAAATGACATCATGATCATATCGGGCACAATAAAACACCTGCGGAACCCAAAAATGGTTCCAACACCTTCGCCTATTAAAATTACCAAAATAATAGTCAATTAATCTTCGGGAACGAACAAAAAACTTACAGATTTACGATCGCTGTCAAAATAAATATAAGTTCTTTTAGGTTAACAAGATCTGTTACGTTAATTTTTTTTCATTTTGTTATTTAACGTAGTTTTTTTTTTTTTTTAACCCCAAATTTAGTTGTTTAACAAAACTTTAACAAAAAGACGAGTTGGTTTATAATGTGTTTTTTTTGTATTATTAATTGGATATTGGGTGATAGGGATGGCTTTTGTCGACGTGTATTATTGGGGCGATATGCGCGCGCGCATATTAACGCGCGTTTCGGATTCGTTTGATAAGGTAGAGCGGACAGTGGATGAGTGAATTAAGTAGAGTATTATAAATATAATTAACTGATATATGATGATGATCATATTAGGATTCATGCGCTAAAAGATGGAATATGAATAAAACAAAAAGTATTTCTTTTGCGGTTTTGAAATTAAATGAAATAGTTTATTAGTGCAAGTGTACGTAGTACCTACACCAATATCTTTTTTTGTAGGTATTAAAGAAAATTTTGAAAAAAACCGCAGTAAATATTAGTATGACTATGAAAATCACGTTAATTTATTACGAACACGAAAAAAAAAAACTATAAAGTCACTAGCTTTCCACACACGGTTTCACCCACGTAACTCCCGCTCCCGTGGAAACTTCATAATAAAACAGCGTACAGCTTTCCTCGATAAATAGGCTATCTAAACTTAAATATTTTTTCAAATCGGCCCAATATCTCCTTCAAGTAAACTATCTTTTCAGCTTTATATATTAGTATAGATACGTTCTTTACGCACAGTGCGTTGCGGTTTAACGATGTTATCTCCACGTTCCAGGAAGGACATGTGTCGACCAATAAACTAATTGGCCGCTATGCTTGAACACTGAGAACTTTATTTTATTTTTATATACTTATACTTAATGCTGTGGCGTCGCCTGTTATTCTATACAGATGCATGAAGACATATTTTCGGATAGATTTAATTGTTTGGTTAAGTTTTATAATGAGTAATTTGGATAAAATAATGAAATAAGTATGATATGAATTTGAACAGCCGTAGCCCAACCGCTAGGGCGGGTGCCGGGCTTGCAATCATGCGGTCGCCGGTTCGATTCCCACCGTTTGCACTACCGACGTGAACCCACTCGTAGTAACACAACCATTTTAGGTTAAAACGAGGGGGTAAGAAGAATACTAGTACTATACTAGTAATGTGCAAAAACTATGCTAGTAAACGTAAAAAACACAACAACCATGACAGACTGTAGATATAGAATACAATTATATTTTATACTGTAAGTATTTTATCTAATTTTGTCTATAAGACCTTTGTCAGCTGGTATTAGGTACAGTCAACAAAGGAGATAGGTTTACACCGACAGTACCAATTAATTTAAATAAATTTGTTTATGTCACTACGATAGCCGAACATTCTTTATGGGTGAAGAGTTCGCTGCTAGCTGTGTACTAACGCACATAATAGTAAACTCTTCTCATAAATGAGTACCTACATATAAATTTAAAATGCGTTTTACAATGTGTATATCTATCTCTTTTGTTGACTGTACTATTAGTTAATGCATTTAATTGAGCTATAGTCCTGCCTGGTCTGGCTATTCCTGCGCTCCCCAGAGTCTACGCCCTGTGCCTGAGCACCGGTGGCACCGCCGTATTTACGGCACTGAGAGTCTGAAAAGTAAAAGTGCGTGTTCATCAGCCCTGTTACGTCCATGCTGAACACGGGCCTCCTCATAATATACCTAGATAAATATTGCCGTAATCACCATGCGTGGCAGGCGGATTGGTGATCGCAGTAAGATGGGAGTATCTATGAGCTGATAGATGCTGCTACCCATCCATCAGGTTTATGTCCTTTAGTCATCTCTTACGACACCCATAGGAAGACATGGTCTATTGGTGGTCTATTCTAACCGGAAACCACAAAAATTAATTAACTTACATACATTCACGCCTCTTTCCCATAGCGTAGGCAGATGCCACTTCCTTCCACTCTCTACGATCCTGACATACCACTTTCGCCTCTTCTACATACATTAATCTCCTTTAACTTAACATTAATTCGAAAATATATAGGTACCAAATATATATTATATATATTTATTTTTACAGCGCCGTTCAATTTAATGCTACTATAAAACTCGATAGCACGTTGACAAACAAACAAACGAACAAATCTTATTGAAATATAAACACAAAGATTTATTTAATTCGATAACATTGGAGCGAGGTAACACTGGGGTACGATATACGTATTGGTATTCCACTGATTTCATCTTTGTCATGGAGAATGTAATGTTTAGAAGTGTCTTATGCTAGTAATATAAATATGATGTTGGTTACTCATTTACGCAAAAAAAAGGATTTCGAATTTAGATTTTTCTGAGTCTAATTATTATATTATAATCGATAAACTATATAAATATATATCTTATACAACGCCGCCGTTTGATTTCCGCTTTAAGGCTGGAGCTCTGTTCGCCTTTATGCCCGGTGAAGTAGCAAAAGCCACGTGGCTTACTATGTAAGACCTTCCGGAAAAAAAGTGATTTCCGGCTTGGA
The DNA here is from genome assembly GCA_947037095.2 of Nycteola revayana. NCBI lineage: Eukaryota > Metazoa > Arthropoda > Insecta > Lepidoptera > Nolidae > Nycteola > Nycteola revayana. Next base: position 12,972,104 of record OX344851.2, on the reverse strand, counting down.
ATAGACCATTAAGAAATAGCGAGAAGCTACTTTGTTTTATAATATGTAGTGATGAATGAACGTTGAAAGGCACGTTGCCAAGTAGCATTTTATTAGAACAGTTGCATGTTACAACATAGAGGTACGATATAATAAAACAATGTCCATCTGTATCTGCATCTGTGAAAAACTACTGTATGGATTTTTATACGGTTTTCACCTATACGTGATAGATTGATCCTTGAGAAAGGCTTAGATATATCATTTACTCAATACCTAAATATTGAGTTTATTAAGCTTTCTCTTTTACCACCCGTGCGAAGGCGGGACGGGTAACTTGCGTATTTATATTCTTATGAATAAAATGTTAATTATTGTTTTCGAAGGGTCTATACGTCAAGAGGACGAACGACATATCTACTCATTTACATACTCTATGTCAATTCTCCGATTCCGATCTTTCTTACCTCGTAATTAATTTAAATTTGAATGTTTGTATTTTACGGTAATTACGTGCTTATGTAATGAGCTACGTGAAAAAGTTATTTTTGTGATTCTAATTAGGATTTGTAGGTATGTGTCTTGTCTCTATTTTATTAATTGTGTGGAGTGCTAATGAAGATGTTTGGGATTGTTTATGGTTTAGAACTCTGGCAGATATCTTTGCTTTTATTGTTTTTTTTTTTACTTTGACGTTTCGGGGAAATTAAGTGTTGTAGTGTTTCAAGCTTAAATTGTTTTTTTCGAAATGTGTTATACACATTCGTGTTATACATACCTACTGTACTGTACTGTATCGTACACTGCTGAACATGGGCTTCCTATTCCCGTATAATGAAAGAAATAAAAGTGTACTATAGTATAAAAGTTTTTTAATTTTTTTTATTATTGTAGTCTTACGTTTGGCCATAATCTCGCTTGATGGAAGGCGAAGATAAGGCCTAAGATGATACACGAGTGCCTAGAAAGTGTCTGTTCACTTTAGCCTTAAAATAAGATGATTGTATGTTTCCAAATATATAAAATAACCGTTTTAAAATTAAAGTTAAGTTAAATTAAGTTAAAACTTAAGTTACTTTAATTTTAAATAATTTTGTACGCCTGATACGGCAGAACATAAAACATGTAACATATGGTTCATACAAATAAATGCATCTTTATCTTTATCGGGAAAGAATGGATGAAGAAAGATTGACAAAACAGGTATACATGGCAAGTGTGAGTGGCACAGTCGGAAGGGGAAGACCTCGACAAACGTTCTCTGACCAAATCGGAGACATCCTCACAAAAGGTCAAATAAGATTTACCCTAAACCGACGTGCTTGTATGAAGAATGTTATGAGAGTGAATGAAGCGAAAGATGTGTGTAGGGATTGTAGCAAGTGGAGGTCCATTGTCTCTGCCTACCCCGCTGGGAAACAGGCGTGAGCTTATGTATGTATGTATGTATCTTTATCTTAACAGATCTTGGCAAGTCAGTGTCGTTGGAGGATATTGCCATAATCACCACGCTTGGCAGGCGTCTTGGTGATCACAGTAATCGCAGTAAGATGGTGAGTATTCTTAGAACTCATAGATGCTGCTACCAATCCATCAACCGTATGTCCCTTAGTCGCCTCTAACGATACCTATGGGATTGGGAAGACATAGGATGGTCTTTTTTAAGCCGGAAACCAAACAGCTAAGGTGTTTTTTTTATTAAAAAAACAAAAGAATCAAAATACGACTACGATTCTTATCATCATCATCATCAACAGCCCGTTTACGTCCACTGCTGAACATGGGCCTCCTCTTAACAGACCTTGACAAGCCAGGATCGTAGAGGGATATTGCCATAATCACCACGCTTGGCAGACGGATTGGTGATCGCAGTAAGATGTAAACCTTGACCTAATAGATGCTGCTGCCCATCCATCAGCCATATATCCCTTATATAAACGATTCTTATAATTATTACTAAATACCTGCGGCCCGTGGTTTTACCCGCGTTGGACTGCTACTCTGCTCCAGTGGGTCGTAGGATGATGTATTGTAGCCTATATGTTAATCCAGTTAATAAACTATCCCAATTAAAATTAATTTCCCAAAAAAATTGCAAAATTTAAACAAACTCCGTTCAGTACTTACTTTTTTTTGTGTGAAAGAGAAACAGACACTGACAGACGGCTGTATAGAAAAAACCTCGAAAAAAAAAACATAAAAAAGAGACATCCATCTATCCATTCCTCTATCTTTAATTCGTTTGTGACTAGGTATGTGTACATACCTGTTCACAAACCGATAAATGGATGCATATAACACTGAAAGGATTTTTGTAATCGGAATTATAGTGCCTGAAATTAGTGCGTTCAAACAAACAAACTCTTCAGCTTTATATACTAGTATGGATTTGATATAGATGATGTAATAATATAATATAATGAGGGACTACCCTCCGTGCCTCGGAAAGCACGGTAAGCCCTTGGTCCCGATTGTTATAACATCATCTAAAATAATCGTATATCAAGGAACGGGTAGCAGCGTTAAAAATACCTCAGTGCCTGAAGACGAAAGTCTTTAACCAGTGTGTGTTACCAGTGATAACCTACGGATCTGAAACGTGGTCCTTCACTTTAGGCCTTATGAACAGGCTCAGAGTCGCTCAACGAGCTATGGAGATGGCTATGCTCGGGGTTTCTTTACGAGATCGAATCAGAAATGAGGAGATACGTAGAAGAACGCGGGTTACCGACATAGCCCAACGGATTAGTTCGTTAAAGTGGCAATGGGCAGGCCATATAGCACGGAGAACAGATGGCCGTTGGGGCCGAAAATTCTCGAATGGAGACCGCGGATCGGCAAGCGTAGCGTAGGATGTCCACTCCTAGATGGACGGATGATCTGGTTAAGGCCGCGGGATCACGGTGGATGCAGGCCGCTTCTAACCAACAACTGGAGATCTATGAGGGAAGCCTATGTCCAGCAGTGGACGTCCTACGGCTGAAATGATGATGATGATGATACCTATGCATAAAAGGCCATCAAGATGACGTTAAATTTGGTTAAAATGAGTGTCATCATTATTTTTAACACCATTTGCGTTTCGCTTCGTTAACTGCAAATAAAAGCAATAAAAATCCGTAAAAGTATTTTTTTGTCCATAAAGACATTTTGATAAAGTGATTGCCGTTAGTAAGTTGCCATTTAAAAAAATATATTTCGAAATTTAAAAAATATATAACTTTGAGTGTTGATCTGATAAGATATAATTTTATTGCAATTAAAGTTTGTGGTTTGCAATATGAAGAGATTTTTGTATAGGTAATATTTTATTTTAAACTGATCATTAGTTTCTGTATTTGAAATTAATAATTGCAGTATTTTTTGTTTTTGATGTTTTCAAATGAGCTAATAAATTTGTGTGTGTATTTTATTTTTCCACATGAAAAATTAAATGACTTTAATATCTGATACTAATATTTGCCAGCCTGCTCGAAGTTTGAACAACTTGACATAAACTGTAATTTTCATTTCATTATCATCTCTCTATGATAACGTGATGCATTTTTGTTATCAGACCCCTCATTTTCGAGATTATTAACGATCAGTAACAAAGATCTTTAAAAAAGAACATCTCTTTATAATATAGTTTATCATAGAAATGCAAAAAAAAAAACTGAACACCATAGAGACTTAAAAAAAATCTTTCTATCCCTAAAATAACTTACCCACTCATTTTTGATGGGAGTGCGATACTTACGCACTTAAATACGCTCAGACTCTTATTGCGATATATCCAGTATAATAACATTAATAACAAATTAAAATCTTAATATGAATCACATATATTTTTTTTAATAACCACTCCTCACTTTGACATATTCACTGCCATAAAACATACCTAATAAAAACTTGGTGACCATAAACAATATTAATGTATTTTTTAATGTTCCACAGAAGCTTCAAATTCGGTAATTAAGTTAAATTCATGTGTATTTAAGTTTAAGCTTTAGATTAATTGGTTGATAAATAAGTTGATTAATATTTTGATCAGAAAATTCTTTGGAAGTGACTTAAGATGTGCTTTAAAAAGAGGTTTTTTTACGGTTTAATTTGCGTTAAGTGTGGTTTTTGCATTTTTTTTCCTCGTGGACATTATGTAGTTACAAGGTTTTTGATACTTCACTGGGCATAAAGGTTTGCAAAGCCTTAATGGTAAGATAACTACAAACAGATTGGAAAATCTTAATTGAGTTAGGATGTGTTTAAATGCAGGTACTGTGGCTATCTCTTTTGTCGTTATCGTAAACATTGTCTAGTAAAGAAATTTTTTGAAGAAAGATGTTTAACTTGCTTTAACGGCATAGTTCGCGTTAACATTACAACACAACCCCGTCTGATCCCCTGTAGGGGTGATTTTAGAAAATGGTATTTTCTCTTTTATATCTTCTATACATCTGCATGCCAATTTTCAGCGCAATCCATTCAGTGCTTTTTATCTGTGTGTTGATAGGTCAACTTTCAATTAGCTTCGTCATTTTTCGGTTTATTTGGTAAAATACACTTATCTATCTAATATATAAAATTCTCGTGTCACAGTTTTCGTTGCCATACTCCTCCGAAACGGCTTAACCGATTTTGATGAAATTTTTTGTGCTTATCCGGTATCTATGAGAATCGGCCAACATCTATTTTTCATCCCCCTAAATGTTAGGGGTAGTCCACCCCTAAATTTTTATTTTTATTTTTCAGACAAAGTTAGGGGTAGATTAGAGGTAGGTGTAGGGTGGGGGTGATGTAGGGTAGGGGTAGTGTAGGGTATGTATCGATTGAGGCAGTACGAAGTCTGCCGGGTCAGCTAGTATTTATATATAAATCTGAAGAGTTTAACTACTGATCCGATCCTCCACTTGTTACGATTTTGACATACCAGTACCAGTTTCGCCTCTTCCACATTCATTAATCTCCTCATGCATTGGTTTAGGGCACTTTTAACCTGGTTCTTCTTAAGAAAGTCCACGATTTGAACGTGGAACGTCTTACGCCATGTTTGCTTTGGTTCACCATTGAAAATAAAAGAACTGTCAGTTTGAAGTATGATCCTCATTCAGGATTCTTTCCACAGAAAATAAACAGAGATAGAGTTATACGTACAAAACAAAGCATACAAACCAGCGTCCCGGGGCGAGAAACAAGCTTTCAATTAAGTCCTCACGTCACCCTGACAGACCTTGACGTCGCAATTAGTTCATGTAAATCTTATGTCAAAATCAAACGTCAAACTTCATTTGAACTCATTGACTTAACCACCAATCTTACTACAGTAAAAAATGAACTGTATTTTTGAAATAGTAAGGTTGAGAGTTGAAGTGATGGTATATGGTCAGTTGGCTATTAATATAAACATATGATGAGTAATTATTTGAAGTCCAATGTGATTTGTTCATTTATATACGTTTGAGGCGATCATTTTATTTGGTGATGTCTTAATAAGTTCGTTTACTAATAATGAGCGGCGTTTAAATTTTGTTTTAATTAGAGAAAAGGGTACTGAAGATGTTGTTTTATGATTTTTATACAGCGTTTTTAATTAGCTGTCATGAAGGATCCGAGTTTATTACGGATTGTGACGATAATTGCTTAGTCTTATTTTATTACCGAGCTCTTAAGATAATATCAAAGTTTGAGTTGTAACACCATTTAAGTCATTTGTTGAGGCGTTTTGATAAAATTTTCTAGACAATTGGGATTAGAATCGGACGCTAGACACGTCGTTTCAGCATATTTTTGAAATAGTATATTTATTTAAACCTATTTTTCAGTTTGTAGGTCTCTCAGACTTCAAGTTCCACAAGGGTATGGAAAAGTAATCATTGCTGAACATGGACATAAGTTGAAGATGATAATGCTATAGTCGCGCTTGGTAGGCAGGCTGATGACTGCACTGATACTTTAGCTGACAGATGCTGCTATATGTCCTTTAGTCACCTTTTACGACTCCCATGGAAATAGCGTGGCCTATTCTAAGCCGAAATCTATACGCCTAAACTATCTTAGTGTACCAGATGTCATCTAAATCCGTTGTAGCGTATATTCATGTTAACACTGAACGTAATCGTATAGCAGTGTATATTATTGTCATAGTTAATATTATCACAATCGGGACCAGCGACTTTACGGGGCATGGAATATCGAGTCCCTCAACTAATTAGACTCTCAACAAATCTTTAGTTTTAATACATTTTTTTTGTCTGGAGCAGGTATAGAACTTACGACCTCTAGGATTTAAGGCGAGAATTATACTTGGACTGCTGCGCAGCGTGGACAATTAAATGAGTAATTCCAAATAAAATGTGAGTAGAATCAACTTAAAAATAAGAAAAAACTGAATGACAGATGGTCTTCCAATTATTAGCACATTTTTTCCCCAAAATACCTGTGTTATGGACTTCCGAGAGATTAAAACTAAACGATATATTAATGTCAAAACTCTTTGGTTCAAACGAAGGGTTTGGGTGTAGTTGCATCGTCATTCTGCCACCTACAGTATGGGTAATGCTTTATGTGGCTCTTGAATTGTGTTCCGTAGGTTTGAAGGAACGCTTATTATTTGTTTATTAAAATAAAAAAGTAAAAAATCAATTTAATCGCGAGTATGGATGATGTTATAACAGTCTCGATTGTTATGACATCATCCATAACAATTGTATACCAGGGAACGGGCAGTAGAGTTTCCCTGTGTATTACAACATAATACTGCGGTCGCCAACCCGCGTGCCAAGCGTGGTGACTATGCAAATCCCCCCCTTGTGAGTAAGCCCGTGTTCAGCAGTGGACGTTGTGAGGGCTGATAATGATGATGCTGATAACACAAATATACAGAGATCTTAAAAATGAGTTTCTAATACCCCCAATGACCCCTAACCAAGATATTTGTATATTCATACAGAGAAAAACAAACAGTGATCATTATCCGTCATTACGAGCCGGTGCGAGTCGTTAATCATTTGTTAGATGACTGAGCGATCATTATCTGAGGGTAGTTGCACCGGTTACCGTCCATTTGTGACGATATTTCGATATTATTGGTAACTTTTTTGGTAGACAGGTTGGAAGTAGCGAGGTGTTTTTATATCTTATGTGTTAGTATAGGTTATATTTATAGTGTTATGACAACCTCCGTGGCGTAGCGGTTTAGGTCTCGATTTGAGTCTAGGAGGTCGTGGGTTCGATCCCCACTCCGGACAAGAAATCTTTGTGAAAGTTATAAGATTTATTGCCTCGGAAAACACGATAAGCTGTTGGTCCCGATTATTATAACATCATCTATAACAAGCCTTTCCCAAGGAACGGGCAGTAGCGTTTCCTTGTGTGGTACAACATAATACTGCGGTTACCAACCCGCCTGCCAAGCGTGGTGACTATGGCAAAATCCCTCCCTCGGGACGAGGCCCAAGTTAGCAATGAACGTTATACGGGCTGATGATACAAAAATATGGTGTTTATAATATGCTAATATCAGGTGCATTCGCCCCAATTATTAAGTTATTCCTAATTCGGCGAACACGTGGACTCGTATGTGAACATATAATTCATTATAAAACGATCAAAAACTGTTTTAATATAATTAATTATTTTATCTTACTAGCTACTACCCGTGACTTCATCCAACTAAAATAAGAAATAGATAAGATATAAAATATAAGAAATAGATAAAATAAGATACAGAAAATAAGCTAAAACCAATTGTCTCTCTGACTGTCTGTTTAGAACAAACCGCCATGCCCGGCGTACCTCATTAACGGCTGGACTATTTTTGGATAGACTTTACTGGTATATAGCAATTTTTTTTTATATTGATTTTTACTTTGTCTGCCTTTTGTTTGTCCGAATATTCAGCCTAATCTCCGAAACGGAAGTACCGATTCGGACGAGACTTTCATAGATAGATAGCTTATTAAATCGTTATATTACGCGGTCAAAGTCAGGGGTAGTAACTTGGTTGTATTATCATACAAGATTTCAGAAGTATTAGGTTGAATGTACAATAATAATGATGCTTCAGAAGCATTTGGTCGTAAGTTTTTTACGATAGTAGTAGTTTACGATAAAGGCACATACGACGAATGTTTCTGACGTATAATGGCACATCCGACCTTGTTCTTCTGAGCTCTGTCTCAGTAAATATATTTCTAAGTATGCGTAAGATATTATATTACAAACCAATAATTAATAAAAAGTATAATGTCATAAATTTTACTCCTAAGATTTTTATTTAAAATTAATGTAATTTAACAATAAAACGTGTAAAATATCGTGTTAAAGTATATAATAACGTAAAACGAACATATTACTGCAATAAAACTGTGTAAATCCAAAGTAAAATAACCAAAATCGGAGGATCTGTCAACAGCCAGCTGTCAACGCTTGAGTTCATTATCCTGAAATTATTTGTTTATTGGAATTATTATCAGTCATAATCCCGGCGAGTATACCTAACTTGTTTACTAAGATTTGACGATTACATTCAACAAACATTTACTTGACTCACATTGTGAGCCACGTCCATCCACACACTAGCCACATTCTGTCTCAATTCCCTTGACGTATAGTGGAAGCGAATTCGACGATTGAAACAATTGGCCTCAGACAAAAACATAACTACATTACTCACAAACACACAGTAATACTTTGCCCACTCCCCATAGTTTAGTTTAATGATATTTCGAACTAAAATTAGGTAGCAATTTATTGTAAAATCATAAAACTGGGGGTAAACAAATATAACATTAAAACTCCCAGCAAAACTATTTAATTAATTAATAACTGTTATATTGTGTTGTTAAAGTAAAATAACCTTGCAATAAGTGACCTACTATATTTATATAACATACTTAAACAGATATAAGAAGGTCCTATATACTTCTTTACCTTATTTCAATTCTTATTCTTTAATTACTAAATAACTCCTGTCTCTGTTTACTTCATCTGTCATTGAACTTACCTATTTCTAAGTAGTACTCTGTTCACCTTTTTTAACTTTACTTTCAGCCCATTCTTGTCCTCATTACCAACATGCAGACCCGCAGTATGGCCGCAGCTCAGGTTGCTGAACATAAATTGAGGTCGGCGCTCAGAGACTTACAGACATACAAAGACCAATGTCAAAAACTAGAGCAAGAGCATGAGGACAATGAAGTGGAAATTAAAATTATTGTCGATAACAACACATTACTAAAAAGGGAATTAGTAAAAATTACAAAAAACTTAGAAGCTACCATTGAACACCGTGACAGGCTGCTGCTGGAGGTGGAGTCCTTTGATGAATGTAGATCTCTCTATGAACAGGCACTAAATAAAATAAATGAACTTGAAATTGAATTGATAAGTTATAAAAGTAGACGAATAAGTAGTATTAATAGTGAGTCTTCTTCTTCAGATATGGCAGGTTGTGATTTGAGGCATCCTCCGGTACAACCAACAGTGACAATAGATTTGACTGAGGATGCCTCTGTTGACTACCAGCCAAATATTAGGTCCTTAAATAAATGCCAATTAAAATCCTACATACTAAAATTAACAAATGAGCGCAGGACTTTGTTGAGTAAACTTGAAAATTATCAAATTAAACTTGAAGATAGTAAACATATCTATGAAAAAGATACTCAGGACTTGCTAACTGAGATTAAAACATTAGAAAAATCCTTAGCAGTCACTTACAGCAAATACAAATCTTATAAAAGTAAAATGCAAGATTTGGCTAATGTGTGTAATACCTCAATAATCAACAGTGAAGTACCATTGAAACTATGTACAAACCCAGAGCTTACACCTCAAATCAACTCGAACTGTACCTCTCCATTACAGACTGAATGCGATTACACATCAGTTTTGTATACAGATGACATAGGTAAAGGCTTGGGTTCACTGTTATACAACAAGCTAAGTGTTCCCTTATACAACTGTTGTATTCCTGGATTGAACTTTAACGATTTAGTTGATAAAATAATGAATAAAAAACATAATGATAAGTCCTGCGTTACATTGTTAGTAGGAAATTGCAAAAACCTCACAAAGAAGGATATTACAGACAGTTTTACAAGAATGTTAGATTTAAGTTGTAGTAAAATTATATTGTGTGCCTTCCCTTATATAAATAATATGACTGACAGTACCAATAGTTATATTCATATGTTGAATAACCATATACAATTTTTGGTCAGTCATTATAGTGACAAATTTATATTTTTTGATATAAATAGTTTTAGGATTAGTTGTAAGGTGACCAGGAATACATTGTATGTCCTGAAAAAGTCATTAAATGTAATTGCTACTTTATTAGCAACCCATATTAACACAGTCATACATAGTATGACAAAGCCATTTTTTTTACAATATTTTAGTAATGTTACTAAAATTAATTTAGATAGTAATTTAAACCATTAAGTGAGACAATGGAGAAGTGTGAAAATTTTTTGGTCTTATCTCACCAGAACATTAACCGCTTCTCTGGCAAAATGCTAGATATAGAACTTTTTAGTGAAAAATTTAATAATGATATTTTATGTTTTACTGAAACTTGGTTGAAGGCACACAAAATGGCTTTTAGTGTAAATGGTTATACAGTTGCTAGCTTTTATAATAGAGTTTCGGCTGAGGGTGGGGGTGCACTCATTCTAATGCGGAACAGTATAAAATTTAAGGAACGGAAAGATATTAGTAATTTATCTGTGGAACGAATTTGCGAGGTAGCCTGTACTGAAATACAGTCTTATTATATTATATGTGTATATAGACCTCCATCATCAGATTTTCAGTTATTTATTAAAAGTATGGAAGATATTCTTAAAAAGTTAGTTAAAAGCAATAAAAAAGTCATTATATGTGGCGATTTTAATATCAATTTACTATCTGATTCACAGGATAAAAATAATCTTCTGTGTCTGTTTAGGTTTTTTAATCTTAGCTGTTTATATTCTGAGCCCACTAGAGTCACATCGACAACAGCTACCTGCATCGATAACATAGTCACAAACTTTGAAGTAATTGATAAATGCTTGGTATCTGGTGTACGTTCTGACCACAAATGTCAAATTGTTAAATTAAATAATAAAATTACATTAGAGAAGTCTATAATTCGTTTCAGATCAGTATCAAAGAAAAATCTAGACCAGTTTAGCAAAAATTTAAAATTAAGACTATGCAATATTACTTTAGATTCAAGTAGCTGTAATATTGTGTATAATACCTTATTCCAATGTATACATGAGGAATTTGAGAGGGTTTGCAAAATTAAACATATAGAGATTGACCCAAATAAGTTGAAATTTAATACTTGGGCGACTAAAGGCATAAAGCGGAGTAGAGATGTTTTATATGAACTATATGACATAAGGTCCTTTACACTTGATGAAAACTTTCCAAACTATGTAAGGAAATATTCAAGTATTTTTAAAGAAGTATGTATACAGGCTAAGTCACTATATATAAGAGATAAAATACAAAAATTCGGATAATAAAATAAAGTCTACGTGGCAAATGATAAATACTGAAACTGGTAAAAATAAAATTAGAGATAGATCAATAACGCTAGATATTAACGATAATCTGGTTTCAGATAAGCATACGGTTGCCAATTTCCTCGCTAATTTTTTTACTGACATTCCTATAGATACTACCAAGTATCTTTCATCATCACCGAAGGATGCTGAAAATCTTCTTAGAACAAATATTAGTTTAAAAATTTCCAAATTCAGTTATCAACAAGTTAATGATATAGACATCATAAAGGCGTTTCGGACAATTAAAATGAAGGGTACTGAAGACTTATGGGGACTCTCAGTAAAAGCTATAGACACAGTTATACAAAATATTGCTCCAATTCTAGCGGCTATCTTCAATAAGTCTATAACTGATGGAGTTTTTCCTGACCTTATGAAATTAAGTAAAATTGTTCCTATATTTAAATCGGGTCGTCCACCGTATTTTTAGGAATTACCTTAGATTTTAAACTACAATGGGGCCCTCATATTGAAAAACTCGCTGGTAGATTAAGTTCAGCTTCGTATGCTGTGTGGAAAATTAGACAGTTGTCCGATGAAGCCACGGCTAAGCTAGTGTATTTCGCGTACTTTCATAGCATTATGTCTTATGGAATTCTGCTGTGGGGGTCGGCCGCCGATGTAAATACTATATTCGTATTACAAAAACGAGCGGTCAGGGCCATATATGGATTAGGTAGTCGCGACTCCCTACGTAACCTTTTTAAAAATATAAATATACTTACCGTGCCCTCTGAATATATTTACCAAAATATAATTTTTATTAGAAAAAATATTGATAAATATAGTAAAAAAAGTGACATTCATAATATTAACACAAGAAATAAGCACAAACTTGCTGTTCCAGGATTTAGAGTTAGCAAAACTAATAAGACATTTATGGGAAATGGTATTAGGTTCTATAATAAACTCCCTAGTTATGTCACAGACTTGCCTGATACTAGATTTAAAACACATGTTAAAACTGTTCTCATATCGAAAGGTTACTATAGTGTTCAGGATTATATTGAAGATAAGGACGTTTGGCTATCGGAACCATCTTGCACCTACCTCCCTGAGGACCATACAGCCAAGTACAGTATTTGTAATTAGAACTGTATCTTATTCTGTGAACTGTCTGTAATTGATTTCATACATGGTGTACTTTAATTATAAATACCGCTAGTTCTGTCTCAATATCATTTAATCTTATTGAGTAAAACTAAAATAAATTATAACAAGACAACCGTTTGGGCAATAAATGTGTATGCCTACTAAAAATAAATGATAATAATTGGACCAAAACCCCGCGTATTTGTCCATTTGAGTATGTTTCGCCGGACCGTCTCATGTGGGCCGTGTTGAAACCGGTAGTAAAGTAACCCACTGAGTTTGTTTCGCCGGATCTTCTCAGTTGGGGCGCATTGGATCCGGTGGTAGCATTAAAGCGCGTCCGTCGTTATATGCTCATGGTCCACCCAAATAATGACAATTGTTTTGACATAATATAGACAGAACAAGCATTTTGTGTCGCTAAGAACAATATAAATAAATAAATTATAATAATAACATATAAATATATGATAATATAAAAATTATTAATTTTATAGATATAAATAAATAACAAATATAATTAATTAAATTTTTCTAATTAATGTTTGACTATTTACAAGTGCCTGTAATTGGTTTACGTAAATAAAAATGATTTTTTTTTTTTTTTTTTTTTTTAAATGAGAGTGATAGTTCTGTGGTTAGATTGGATGTCGGAATGTTGCGGGTTGGATTCCGATCGTCAAGTTATGTGTCACTAACTGCGCCCCGCGGTTTCACGCGTGTTGGAATGCTCGGTTGCTTGATAGTCTGTATTAAACATACAATATCCTAGTAATATTATAAACGCGAAAGTTAGTTATGGATGGATGTTTGTTACTCTTTCACGCCAAAACTACTGAACGGAATTGGCTGAAATTTTGCACTGAGATAGGCTATACGCTGGATTAACATATAGGCTAACATCACGCTCAGACCCATTGGAGCAGAGTAACGCGGGTAAAACCGCGGGGTGCAGCTAGTCTAGTTTATTTATCTATCTATCCCTTAATATGTATTATAAAATATGTGAATGTAAGTTTGTTTTGTAACGCTTTTTTGCGAAAACTACTTCACCGATCATCATGAAACTTTGTACATATATTGTAGGTTGTATTAGAAGTAGCATAGGGGCATCGGATTCAATGCGAGCGAAGCCACGGGTAATAGCTAGTACTAATATATAAAACTAAAGATTTTGTTTGTTTAAATGATTGCTCACCTTTAGATCGACTTTTGGCATTTATAATGTGCATACATACCAATCTTGCGTTAATATTTTATGTCACGTACAATGTACAAACATTTTTGATGGTTGAATCATCGATTGATAAACGATTTAAATAAAAACACTATTAAAAATCCATCGGTGACTTAAGAGGTACCTACAAAAACGTCCTTTGCTGCTTTTAAATGCACAAAATAATACATAGGTATGTAGTTTAACATGAGGTTTTTTCATTGTTAAATCACTACATAGTATAAAACAAAGTCGCTTCCCGCTGTCGCCGTCCCTATGTATGCTTAGATCTTTATAACTACGCAACAGATTTCGATTCAGTTTTTTTTAATTTTCTTCTATTCTAGAGGAAGGTTTATAGGTATGTATGATACATCAGCATTGCACCCGTGCGAAGCCGGGGCGGGTCGCTAGTGGTTTATAAACTACAAATTAAGCAATCAGCGTAAAAAGGCATCCCGAGTGGGGCTTGGACCTCAGCTCGGGACAATCGCTGGTGAGGATTGGGGAAAGGAACAGTTACTTTTAGATTATAAATGGAGTTCTGTGCAACTATCCAACTATTGGAATTTACTTTCTAACACATACTATAAACTTTCTGATTAAATTCGATGCGGGATCCAAGACATTTAGGGAACGTCTAATAGTGAAAAATGGAAGAGGATGACATATTGCACCGTCCCCAAATAATGGGAGCAAGGCAGGAAGATGATGATGATGATCCAAGACATTTAGAGGTCCCGAGACCAGCCTGAGTCTAGCAGCTTAGAGCCTCTTCCGTGTGTGCCGCTGTTAAACCTGTCTTACAGAAGTCACAGTGGCGGGAGTGTGGGAAGGATTAGTCAAAGACTATCAACAATATTTTTATAATGTCACTAGCGACCCGCCCTGGTTTCGCACGGGTGCAATGCTGATGTATCATACATATAAGCCTTCCTCTTGAATCACTCTATGTATTAAAAAAAACCGAATCAAAATCTGTTGCTTAGTTTTATAGATCTAAGCATATATAGGGACGGACAGACAGCGGCAAACGACTTTGTTTTATACTATGTAGAGATCTGTCAGTTATTTGTAGCTATCTATTTTCAACAACATCTTTTTGAAAATGAAAATGACAACGTTTATTGATAATGAAGACGAATCGATCGTACTTATTATAAGTCGAAAACAATGATAACAACAAAAAAAAATCTTGACAAATTAATTAGTTTACATTTTAACAATAATGTGATTAAATATAATTTACCAATGTTGTTATGGCATTTGATAGTCGCTTATTATAAATATAATAAAGATCAAATAGCCCGGACTGGGAGCATAGAATGCGTCGTGAGCCTCGCCTTGCGAGGACTACCGGACCCTATCCTTCCCACGTTAACATACCAAGCCTAATAACTTAAATTATCAAACACCTAACTAACTAATAACCACCGATCATCACAACCTCAAACCTACCCAAAGAACACAAAAAAAACCTATCGATCATCGCAGTGCATTCACCTAAAAAACAACCAGAAGAAACGCGTTAAATAAACACTTGAAACGGTGACTTTAAATATCTTTATACATTTAAAAATATCAAATTATAATATTAGACTCATATTCTCGGGTATTCATTTGTTTGGTCCTACAATGAACCCCTGTGGTGCGGGTTCGAATCGAGCGTGAATGCAAGGAGTTAAGCTACCTTTCGATGTGTATATTAAAGTATTCGAATTAAGATTAAATTGAGATAAAGATTAAGTTGTGTTTCTTTGTGTTGAGATTGGGTAGTCATATTGTTTGATTACCTAAGTGGTGTAGCGGTGTGAGTCTCGCATTAAGTAGTGGAGGTTTTTTCGGATATTTATGTAAAGGCGAGCAGAGCTCCAGCCTTCCTAAATTTATATCTATATTTATACGACAACCTCCGTAGCATAGCGGTAATTTGTTCGCTTTAAATCTCGGAGGTCGTCGGTTCGATCCCCACACCGGACCAGAAATCTTTGTGTTAATTCTAAGATTTCTTTCCGAGTCTGGTTGGTTGAGGGACTACCCCCCGTGCCTCGGAAAGCACGTTAAGCCCGATTGGTCCCGATTATTATAAGCATCAATAATAATCGTATATCAAGGAACGGGCAGCAGCGTTTCCTTGTGTGGCACAACATAATACTGTGGTCACTAGCCCGTCTGCCAAGCGTGGTGACTATGGCAAATACCCTCCCTCGGGAGAAGGCCCTTGTTCAGCAGTGGAAGTTATACGAGCTGATGATGATGATGATGATGATACCGATTTGAAAAATTCTCTATCCCCGGATGACTTAGGCTATTTTTAATTATGAAGTTCCCACGGGAACGGGAGTTACGCGAGTGTAACCGCGCGCGGAATTGAGGGATTATTTAAACAGTGAATTAGCAAAAGCTACATAAATGTGCATCCCAAATATTAAAGCTTTTCATATCTTCATCTATGATGACATATATCTACCTTTCGCAAAAATGAACACAATCATACTAATATTATAAACGCGAAAATTTGTAAGTATGGATGGATGGATGGATGGATGTTACTCTTTCACGCAAAAACTACTGAATGGATTTGGCTGAAACTTTGCAGGGGGATAGGCAATAAGCCTGATTAACATATAGGCTACAAAACATCACGCTCCGACCCACTGGAGCAGAGTAACGTGGGTAAAACCGCGGGGCGCATCTAGTTATTTATATTTATACGACTGTAACACAATCCAATGTATTCATTTAGCAGATGGCAGATTTAGATGATAATCGTTGCTTTATTCTTTTTATCATATTTGTACCTTTAGTAAGATGTTAAAATACTAATATATACCCTAATTATAAAGCTATAAGGTTCATTTTTATTTGTACCGTACACTGTGAACATACATATATAATGCTAATTTGAAATTTAATGTTGAATACTTTAAGTTTAATTTCTATTGCACTTTAAAATGAAGATATTTGAGGATCAGATCTTAATATCGTCCTTTGCAAGGTAATTGCTTAAGTTTTAACATTATAAAGGAAAGGGTGTGCTGTATTTTTCTCAAAAGTCTATAATATTGAAATTGTAGGTGATGTAGGTCCGGTAGGCCACTGCTGAACATGGGCCTCCCGAGGGAGGGTTTTGCCATAGTCACCTCGCTCATCATTCGGGATGGTGCCCGCAGTAAGTATCATGCTGTAAGTGTGAACCCTACAAAAAGAAATCTAAGATTTTTTCCCGGGTCTGCTTGGTGGACTAACTCCAGTGACTCGGAAAGCACGAAAAGCCGTTGATCCCGAATGTTATAACATCATCTATGGCAATCGTATACCAGGAAACGAGCAGTAGCCTTTTCCTGTGTTACAACATAATACTGCGGTCACCAATCCACCTGCCAAGCGTGGTGACTACAGCAAATCTATGGGACTTATCTCTCGGGAGGAGGCCCATGTTCAGCAGTGGACGTAATACGGGCTGATTATGAAACTTTCATAAAAATAACCAAAACAGTTTCATTGCTCTTAGTGCCACCAATAACTCTGGTAGAGTCACTATAGAGTCCCCATAGAGCCTCTATACAACTTGACAGGTAAAAAATGCTACTGTGCCAAGTGCGAGCGCTCCGTAACAACATCATTAGAGAGGCTCTCGCTATAAAAGAGCAAATGGGCAGTAAGCTTATGCCTTATTATGTTAGGGTGACCATGGTTGTGGTAAATAATTGGGACACGACTTTTAGAATGTTATAATTTCGTATAATGGTGGCCTTGTAAAACAGCGTGTTAGGTAGAGCGACGTTTCTATAAACTGTTAACACAAAATACTTTTGTCTATTTATAATGGAATTCTTCTTATCAAAAAGTTATCATATAAAAATAATCTCAATTAATTATCAATCAAAATAGTAATAGTGGCAACTGGTAATTTGAAATCAAATCCTTATTAATAAAACAGATTTTGAGGAATAGACTTATTTTTTCCTCTAGCTTGCTTAGCTATTACTAATTATTTAGCATTTCGGCTAAATAATTAGTTATAGCTAATGTTAATATGTATTTCCTGACAACGTCTGTGTAAGCATTACATAAGTATAATTGAAAAACAATTCTTGTAAATATATAGTATCAACGTTATTATCAGGTTAGCTTAGGGTAGGATTTTTTTAAAGGACGTACATATGTATTTAGCCCCTGAGGCTATTGCTACTTTCCCGGGCACAAAGGCGCGTACAGCTCCAGCCTAGATAAATGGTTTAAAAACGACAAACTAAACAACCTACGCAAGAGGGCGTCTGCAGCGTCCTGTCGGACTAGGACCTCGGCTCAGGACGGTCACTGACGGGGAGATTAAGAGATGATGACTTTTAGTATTTTAGGAGGTTTTGTGCAACTGTCGCTCTACTTAAATTTGAAACTCTCAGACTTAGGATCTACAAGGGCATAGGATGGTACTTTGCAAACTAAGGGTCGGGAGGAGGACGGCATGCGTCATACATTTTTGCATATGGAAAAAAATGACAGGTAATAAAAAAATCAGCACTATCCCACATATGCGTTCATAATGGTCGCAAGCGCATAACTGCTTGAATAAACATCGTTAACAGTGATAGATATGTGTAGTTATGAAAATAAACCAAAAGACGATAACTTAACGAGTTGGCCAGCCACTTCTAAGTGTCAAGTGGTTGTTGCGCGTTGATCAGTGTACATTGAAGAGTTTGTTTAGTAATCATAAAGGGTTTATTGTTGAGAGCTTAATTAGTGGCTGAAAAATTTTCAAATATTATAGATGGGTTATAATTGTCGCTATAATGTTTTTTAAGGGCAAATTAATTTGTTTTCTGCTTTCCTGCCACCACCGGCAGTATTACATAATAATTATGTTATTTGAATTTATAGTTAGCTTGCTTCCCACGCGCGGCTTGACCCGCGAAACTCCTGCTCCTGTGGGAACCTCATTATAAAATATAGCCAATAACCTTCCTCGATAAATGGGCTAACATAAAAATATTTTTAAATCGGACCGGTTGTTCCTGAGATTATCGCAACAAACTCTTCAGTGACAAAAACAAAATGTTATCACAGTTTAATGACTTATTGGCGACTAAAGTTAACTTTACCATCGAACCATTACTCTAACTTATTCTTGAGATAAAAGTAGATACAATTTGAACCATTTATTTAGATTTACATAATAACAATAAAAAATATATTTTTAAAATACTCAAGAGATGGTTGAGGTACCGTCAAATCGAAATTCAACAAGCAAGCAATGTATACCAACTTACTAAACGTTCCCGACCTCTCGAGGTACCATCTTGATAAGCTCCAAGCCAGGGAGATGTCCTGCTGTGACGTAGCTAACTTTATCCCTTTCACATCAATTGAAAATATATTATATTTGTCCTTTTTCCACGCTGTTAAACAGTTTAGTGGTCGTGATTGCTTGTAGAGTTATGTATGGTTAGAAAATTGTTACTTAAAATCACTGTGGCATAGGGGTGCTCATGCGTACCCGGCCCCCGCCAACGGCGGATCGAAGGAGTTTCCGGGGGGTTTTAGTGGTGTAGGGTCCTCTCCTCGTGGTATGAGTTTAGCATACCACGCTATGGAGAGGGCGAGTCCCACATATCCCACCGCCAGCGTGCGAATACGCTGCAGCGGCGTTGGGAATGAGAAAATGCATTACCCCCCGGACAACAAAAAAAATGGCTCATCATCTCTCTACATGATCTAAGTTAAAGGTATAATAGCAAAAATTATTTTGTACTCGACTGAATTTCACACATTTTTTTGTAAACCAACGAATAAGTAATTCCTAATTCGTTAGTGGTAGCCTCAGTTGCACTCACTTTAAACCAGGTCTTGCTTACTATACAATTGTCATTGTATGTAATCTACCTAGAATCTAGTCTAGCCTTGTAGTTTTATTTATATAGGTAAAGACAGTAGTTTATTTATAGGTAGAGTCAACGCACAGCATATTTCTTTTCTTTCTATCTATCTTTCATCAGGATATATTTTCTGTATGAAAATTCCAACCAATGGATAGCAAACAAGTTGGACGAAAATCAGAAAAAATTGGCTTCCTAATACTAGGAGATGGTAAGACAAACTGGACGAACTCATTCCTGAAGGGTTTGTCCCAGATATTTTGTAATAGAGAAAAATAGAAAGGAAGGGAGGCCTTTATCCAGTAGTGGGGCACATCGACCTCATAATAATGATCAGAGGTTTGGCTAAGTTTTTATGGAGAATTCGAAATCTACGCGAACGAAGTCGCGGGCAACAGCTAGTTATAAGTAACCTTTATTCCCGTTGTCCCTGTACGCCGTTTCCCCGTCCTACGGGGACAGCGGTACTTCAATTAAATATTTAAAAATACTTCCCGTTGTCCCCGTACACTGTCAAGTAGATCACCTTACTAGTTTGTTGATAAACTTAAGAGGTTTCGGGTGGTTAAAAAAAACCAAAACCGATGTAGTAAACCGGATTTATTGAAGTTGTAGTTTTGTTTTGTTAGCCGAATGTACGTTATGGGGACAACGGGAAATAAATTTAATTACGACCCGCTGTCCCCGTGACGGGGATATGGCATACGGGGACAACGGGAATAAAGTATAAGTAAAGCCTCTTCTCATATCTTCATAATCCTATACATGTTATGATCACCCGACATATCTTGCGTGTGAACTACAAAACGTATGAATTAATTACATGGAGCCTTCAGTATTATTGCTTTTACATCTATATAAAATATTAGTGTGTGTCTGTGTCGAAATTAATGGCTCAACGGTGAGTGTGAATATATTAATTGGAATGAGAGGGGGGTAATTGTGATAGAGTGGGTATGAGAGGTTATTTAAGGTCGTTTAAGTGCTGAGATATAAGGTCAATGAAGGTTAAGTTAAAACTACAAATTATTTGATACTAGCGACCCGCTCCGGCTTCGCACGGGTGCAATGCTGATGTATTAAACTTATAAACCTTCCTCTTGAAACACTCTATCTATTAAAAAAATACCGCATTAAAATCCGTTGTATAGTTTTAAAGATCTAAGCATACATAGAGACAGACAGACAGCGGGAAACGACTTTGTTTTATACTGTGTAGTGACAAGCTGTTACAAGATAATCTACTTGCGTAGATCCCGTTCCCTGGGTAACTTTGGCTTAAAATATATCCTATAATATGTATAAATACATATAATATCCTTCCGACCACGACGAGAAATATCACGCGCCGAGCCGGCTGCACGTGGCTCAGAGCGAAAAGTTTTGTAGCTTATATGTTAATACAGCTTATAAACTATCCGTGTATAAATTTTCAGCCAAATATCCATTTATCATATTTTGCTTGAACGAGCAATAAGCATGCATCCATCCTCACAAACATCCTCAACCCATAGTTTGGAAAGAACCATCCGATGCCCTCGTAGACCCGAAGTCCGAGAGGCCCGCGAACTGTAAAGTAGACCGACAGTTGCACAAAACCCTCTAAAATACTAAAAGTCATAATCCCTCAATCTCATCGCTAGCAACCCTGAGCCGAGGTCCAAGCCCCACAGGGGTCGCCCTCTTGCGCAGATTGCTTAGTTTGTAGTTTTTTAACCATTTATTAAGGCTGGAGCTCTGCTCGCCTTTATGCTCGGTGAAGTAGCAAAAGCCTTGTGGCTTACTACGTATACCAAGGAACGAGCAGCCGCTGGACGTTATATGGGTTAATAATCATGAGTTATTAATATACAACCCGAAAAACGGCGCATTCATAATACCATGACAGGTGGAAATGGAGACCTCAATGCAATTATCAATTGGTATATCATTATGAGTTGTAATTAAAATGAAATGTCCAACTAACTATAATAATAGCATATTATCCGGTAGCTCGTTACAAATATAATCTAGAGCTCATAAACATAAGGTCGAATGTGCCATTATACGTCAGAAACATTCGTCGTATGTGCCTTTACCGTAAACTGGCACTTACGACTAAATGCTTCTGAAGATATAGTACATTCATCCTTATGAGATTGAGGAATTATGACTATTAGTATTTTAGGGGAGTTTTGTGCAACTGTCGCTCTACTTTACAGTTCGCGGGTCTCTCGGACATCGGGTCTACGAGGGCACCGGAAAGTAAACATTTTTTCAAATTGATTCATTAGTTACTGAGATAAGCAGTTTTAAGAAAACAAACTTTTTGGCATTACCAATTTTTTTTAGTTAAAATGATTACTAGCAGAGTTTTGTATTCTACTAGTATTCTTGTTAACCCCTCGTGCTACGCTAAAATGCTTGTGTTACGAGTGGGTTCACGTCGGTAGTGCAATGGATGGGGTTCGAACCGGCCACCTCCAGACCACAAGTCCAACGCCCTAGCCATTGGGTTACGGCCGCTTCTATATTAGTATAGATATAAATGTTTGTCAAGTTAAACGTTAGTTAACTAATCATGACTCGCAGGTTAGCAGCTGTTCTTTGATGAGACAATTAAAACTGTCTTTGAACAAGTTCTAGTAGTACCAACATAATAGCGGGTAGATTGCAACGTAACAACTAACGCACTGAACATTATATTATTATGTTATCTGATCTTCATTCACATTACGCATACAAATTGAATTTGTGAAGATATAAACTAGTAATGTTATAGACAACTCAAAACTCATCACTTGTTGTGACCTGTTAATTTGTAATTTAAGTTCGTGAAAGATGAAAATATATAAGTTCATTTAAAACAAACTTAAAAGAGATGTTAGGCAATCTTTAAAGTAATTGTAACATTTTATGTTATGTGAGAATAAATTAAGTTATCATTATTGTCTATCATAGACAACAAAAGTTATTAATACAACTTAAAAGTATCTTAAAAAAATGTTTTGACTATTTATTTACTGTAATTAGGTCTAAATCTACATAAATCTTTGTAAAATCCTACTAATATTATAAACGCGAAAGTTTGTAAGTATGGATGTTTGTTACTCTTTCACGCCGAAACTACTCAACAGAATTGGCTGAAATTTCGCACAAAGATAGGTTATACGCTGGATTAACAT
Organism: Nycteola revayana; assembly: GCA_947037095.2. NCBI lineage: Eukaryota > Metazoa > Arthropoda > Insecta > Lepidoptera > Nolidae > Nycteola > Nycteola revayana. The sequence continues at coordinate 12,949,231 of OX344851.2, read as the reverse complement.
ATAGGCTACAAAACATCACGCTCCAACCCTCTGGAGCAGAGTAATGCAGGTAAAACCACGGGGCGCAGCTAGTAATATATATAATTTGTCTTGTAATTTATTGCTCTAACGTTTGTTAACTCATCACGGCTTGTAGTATCAGGTCAGCAGCTGTTCATTGACAAGACAATTAAAACTGTCTTTGAAGAAGTTCTAGTAGTACCAACATAATGGCGGGTAGATTACAACGTAGCAACTAACGCACTGAACATTATATGTTATCTGATCTTCATTCACATTAGGCATACAAATTGGAAGTATGTATAAACTAGTTATGTTATAGACAACTCAAAACTCATCAGTTGTAGTCCTACCGCGATAAATAGGCTATATAAAACTGTTTTTTTTTCAAATCGGAACCGTAGTTTCTGAGATTAGCTGGTTAAAGGAAATAAACAAAATCTTTAGCTTTATATATTATTGATAGATAGATTCATTGCTTAAACGTTTGTTTACTCATCATAGCTCGCAGTGTCAAGTCAGCAGGTGTACATTGAAGAGTCAATTAAAACTTTCTTGAACAAGTTCTTGTCGTACCAACATATTGGCAGATAGATTACAACGTAGCAACTAGCGCACTGAACATAATAAAGTTACTAGCTGCGCCCCGCGATTTTACCCGCGTCACTCAGTGGGTCAGAGCGTGATTTTTTGTAGCCTATATGTTAACCAGCTTATAAACTATCCGCGTGCAAACTTTCAGTAAAATCCATTCAGTAGTTTTTGCGTGAAAGAGTAACAAACATCCATCCATCCATACATGCAAACTTTCGCCTTCATAATATTTATAGTTAGTATCAGATCTTCATTCACATTAGGCATACACATTGGATTTATGTAAAAATAAGTTATGTTATAGATTACTAACAATTTGGTATGGGATGTATTGTCTTACATTTAGACAGTGGTGTCCCAAGGGTAGCCGACTAGCAGTCTATACTTGCTCTCAAAGTTGACGGCAGTTATTTCTATTTATTCTGAGTTCGATTCCCATATTTTGCTTTAAATAGTTAATTATTTTGAATCCATAAAATCTAGTTTCTGTCTGACTTTTATTGATTCGATATTAATTGTTTATTTCCGTAGAGTGTCATATGGCTTTAAGGTTTTAATTCAAATGTAATTCTAGATCTTAGAAGCATAAGGTCGAATGTGCCATTATACGTCAGGAACATTCGTCGTACTTTACCGTAAACTTGCACTTACAACCAAATGCTTCTGAAGTATAATAGCATGTACATCCGTCCTCATACTCCTGAGGTCCGATTATGACGTACGCGGGCACAGTATTGCTCATACCGCGTCTAGCAGTTTGTACCGCTTACAGACTGTTCAAAGTAGATTCACTCGACGGGCCACCGGGGCACCGTGGTTCATCCATAATCGTAACTTATATTCTGATCTCCAACAGCCTTCCATCAAGCAGTGGATGCCATCCATACAAATAATTAATTAAAACAGTCAAAAGTGGTTTTGCCTGATTATAAGATTTGACTGTAAAATATACCTTTTTACAGATAATATTCCTTTCAAAAACAATATTTAGATTTATAAATCGTAACGCATACAGCACTCAGCACCTAACACAAACTTCAAACCTTATCGTCTAAGCTTATCAATCTATGTAGGTACACAAATGAGAATTGAAGTTTAATTGTACTCATTCGTTCTTCACTGCCGACAAATTAGTTCATTAGTTCGTTCATTCGTTCTTTAGCCGTATCTTAATTAGCTGGGTTTATTTAATGAGCTCGTATGGTAATCTTAGTTCTGTCATTTGTTATAAGGTAATGGATTTTAGAGGTTGGTCCCTGATTGTTGCTTAATTACCATATAAGCGCTTAAATTACTACTTCCTTTTGTAAGTTGGTTAAGTAAGGTACTTTTAAAATATGTGCCATCCCTTCAACAGGATATAATGTTACGTATTATGATTTACTTATGGAATCAATGATACAGTATCACTTTTGTATAAAGTCGCTAATAATAGCTAAGATGGCCGCATCTCCTAGTGTATTACGGAATTATACACTAGGAGATGCGATAGAGGCTTCAGCATGTGCTTAATTTCGCGCGCGGTTTATTTTAGTGCTTTCTAGATCTCAAATAAATGGCATTTTTTTTCTTAACCATATAAAAATAAAAGTGTCAACTAGCCTATTATTTTTAGTACATACAAAGACAATCACAAAGCGACACCGCACAGTAGCACCAGTTTATGCCAGGCCCTGGACGCGACCAACTTCATTGTGTAGTCGCATCCAGTGCTGCCACATCGGCGAGTTCCAGGCACCCACTGACTCACTCAGAAGGCTGTTCGAGCTGATACGCATGCGCTCCATCACAGATGCACAACGCTTTCGCATGATGGCGTGAAAGCCATCCACGCTTTTATCTGCAAACATTGCTGAAGCGCTGGAGCGGCACAGCACCCCGAACAGTATCCTGAATACGTTATTATATTGTACACGCAGATCACTGTAAACACGCTGCGTGTACTTAGTTCACTGGCTGCAGGTGTTCAACTAATATTATTTTTCATTTGAATCTTTCGTATAACTTCTTCAGGAAAATCTTTGAAAAACTACACTTTTACTATTAATATAAAATTAAAAATAAATACACTACACTAAAGTTATAAAATACTAGCTTTTACCCGTAGCTTCACTCGCATTAATGAAATGAAATGAAATTTATTTTTTTGCTAGAATATAGGTAAGTAAGTACTTAATAACATGGTAAAATAATTGTAGACTCACTATATTCGACTTAACAGTCGTGCAAATATTTAATAATCAAGAAATTTCATCAATTTCATTGGTCATTAAGTACTTAAAGCCAATATCCCTATGTTACTTGTAATACCTCCAAGAATACTGTACAGTTTCATGATGATCGGTTTAGTAGTTTTTATGTGAAAGTGTTATAAACAAACTTATCTACATTCACATTTATAATTACTGGGGATAGTAAACTAAGCTATACAAATTATGAAACTTACAACAACCTCTGTAGCGTAGCGGTATTTGGCTCGCTTTAAATCTTGGAGGTTATGAGTTCGTTCCCCACGCCGCCGGACTTTTGGTAAATTCTAAGATTTTTTTCCGGGTCTGGTTAGTTGAGGGACTACCCTACGTGCTTCGGAAAGCACGTTAAGCCGTTGGTGCCGATTGTTATGACATTATCGATACTAATTGTATATCAAGGACCGGGCAGCAGCTTTTCCTTGTGTGGTACTACATAATACTGCGGTCACCAACCCGCCTGCCAAGCGTGGTGCCTATGGCAAATGCCTCGGGAGGAGGCCCATGTTCAGCAGTGAACGTTATATGGGCTGATGATGATACAAATTATATTTAACTTATCAAACTTAACTAAAAAAATAATACGAATATACGATTTTGACTCTAAGCTTACAATGTGTAGGCCTAATTTAAACCAGTAGGCGTACAAAGAATGATAAGTACATTATTTAATTTTCCAGTAATAATAGATAAAGAAAAAGACAGATAGACGCCTTTTGCACAAGTGCGAAGAAGACGGCAACATATAGACAATGAAGCCCTTCGTACTGCGCTGTGATTGGCCGCCTTTACAGTTCCAATTATTTGTAATGCGCGTGAGTACTTGAAGTAAAGTATTTTTATTTTAAAGTTATGGTAAGGGAATTTAATACATTTTCCTGTTAAAATAAGGTTGAGTTTTGGTTGTATTTCAGTGATTTGTGTAAGCTGTGACATAGCAGTAAGCGTAAGATTGTCAAAATTAAAAGCATAATAAGTTAACAATTCTATGGAGTCGTATTTTAGTTATTGTTTAAATAAAATAGGCAATTAAATTAAATTTGGTAAGTTTGTTTGGTAAATATGTAAAATATAATTCCAAATTCTTTTTATATATTACAAATCGCTGTTAAAATAAATTATTATTTAAAACGTATGCTTATACCTACTTATTTAATATTGCGTCTATTTAAAATAAAGCTCAGTATAATTTTAGTTCTTAAGATCACGGAGAGATGGCGTTAGTAGGTAGTTGTAGTTGTAAGTTAAGACCTAACAGCTCGTTTAAGTCCACAGCTGAACATGGGCCTCCTTTTAACAGACCTTGGCAAGCAAAGGTCGTTAAGATATAGTGCCATAATCAACACGGTTGGCGGGTGGATTGGTGATCACAGTAAGATGGTAGGTAACTAAACTTCAGCTGATAGATTCTCAACCCAACCATCAGCTGTATATCCCTTAGTAGAACTTCCATAGGAAGATATGGTTTGGTCTTTTCTAGCCAGAAACCACACGATCTAAGACTTAAATGAATTAAACACATCTTTAATGGCAACTTCTATTAGCGGTATAAATATCATGTGAAGATAAAGAAAGGTTCGATATCCGTGCCTCATAAAAAACCCGTGTCTGGTGAGTAGGGGGTCCACTCTCCGTGCATCTGATAATCTGTCTTAATTCTTTGTGTTACGACATTATATTGCGATCACTAACCTACCTAACAAGCATGGTGTCAAAACCATGCCCGGGAGGAGGCCTACGTTCAGTAGTGGACTTTATAAGGGTAGATGATGATGATACCGTAACGTGGAGATCATTGATCGTACTAACACTATGCTCTATCACGGTCTGACACCTCCCTTAGGCAAAACCCCTATGTTCAGCAGTAGATGTTATACGGGCTGATGATGATAAAGATATATAGACAACTTGTTGCGCTCCGCGGTTTAGCCCGCGTCACTCTGCTCCAGTGGGTCGGAGCGTGATATTTTGGAGCCAATATGTTAATCCAGCTTATGAACTGTCCGCGTGCAAAGTTCAGCCAAATCCATTCAGTAGTTTTTCCGTGAAAGAATAACAAACACACATACATCCACACATACAAACTTTCGCATTTATGGGTAATATTAGTAGAATAAAGTTCTACCATTAGGTGACGTCTGAGTCCCTTAGAGACGTGTTATAAAGAGATTGATAAATTCGACTACTGGTTGGGTTCCACCGTACCCAAATGGTAAGGCCTAGGGTCTATACAGAAGCGTACCCGGCCCCCACCAACGGCGGATCGAAGGAGTGCCCGGGAGCTTTTAGTGGTTGGTAGGGTCCTCTCCTCGTGGTATGAGTTAAGCATACCACGCTATGGAGAGGGCGAGTCCCACATATCCCACCGCCAGCGCGCGATTACGCTGCAGCGGCGGTGGGAATGCGTAAATGCATTTCCCCAGGACAACACAACAGCCTCCTCCTCCTTCTAGCGTAGCGGTATTAGGCTCGCTTTAAATCTGGGGAGGTCGTGGGTTCGATCCTCACGCCGGATAAGAGATCTTTGTGTAGATTCTAAAATTTCTTTCCGGGTCTGGTTGGCTGAGGGACTAACCTCCGTGCCTCGGAAAGAACGTTAAGCCGTTGGCCCCGATTCTTAAGACATCATCTGTTACAATTGTATAACAGGGAACAGGTAGCAGCGTTGCCTGCAGCCTGCACGATGGACCGACGACCTCATAAAGGTCGCGGGGAGCCGGTGGATGCAGGCTGCTAGCGATCGTTCCCGCTGGAAATCGATGATGGAGGCTTATGTTCAGCAGTGGACGACAACAGGCTAATATGATGATGATGATGACTTTGTAATTAAGTGTAATCAACCTACTTTCTAATATAAATTAAGTAGCGTGGGAAAGACAAACATACAAACTAAATTATCCAAATAATCACCATTTAATTATAGTAACGGCAAAAGTCGAGGAACCAATAGTTAAATATAACAATGATAAATAACTATGTAAGACAGAGTTAAAGTTGGTAAGGTATATATATAAAATGCTCGCGTTTCTTTCCGTATATAAATAAGAATAACATTTAAAATATTTTGAATCATGTTCTTATGATGCGTCCCTTTCTTTTACTACAACCAATTCTGGACGTGGCAACTCTGAGAAGAACTGGCAAGAAACTCAGAGGAATCCTTTTTTAAATAAATTTGATGTTACAATTATTAATAAAGCAGTATTGTGTCAGAGCAACTCACTCCCAAGCTGTTTTGTCATTGACATAATCAGAAATTTTATAATAAGCTTTTTTAGATACTTTATCTTCCACATATTATTATGTTTAAACTTGTTTGTAGAAAGATTTCTAACACTATTAGGAAGTTTTTTGTAGAAGCGTATACATTGGCCCATAAAAGAATTGCTAATTTGTGGAGACGTATAGCATGCTTAGTTCTAGTATTAACATTATGAGCGTCGCTTTTTTTTCTTAAAACTATAAATATTCTTATGAACATATAGGTTTTCATATACATATTGTGATGCGACTGTAGGAATATTAGTCTCTTTGAATATATTTAAATTAAATAGATTGATAAGATACTACAATCCCGCGCGGGTTTTGCCCGCGTAACTCCCGTTCCCGTGGGAACTTCATAATGAAATATGTTACTCCTGGACAAAGTAGCTTTCTAATAGTGATAAATTAAGTAAGAATTATCGAAATTCATCCAATTGTTTTTGAGTTTATATGTAACACTAGCTGCGGCCCGATTTGACTCGCGTTATTCTGCTCCAGTGGGTCAGACAATGATATTTTGTAGCCTATATGTTAATCCAGCGTATAACCTATCCCGGTGCAAAATTTCAGCCAATTCTGTTTAGTAATTTTGGCGTGAAAGAGTAACAAACATCCATCCATACTAACAAACTTTCGCGTTTATAATATTAGTTAGGATACATAAGCCAGCTAAAAAGCGGCTGAAATATTCTAATCTGCTAAGGGATAACATATTTGAGCCGTTTTGGTTTGAAACCAAGGACTAAAGCATTCTATCGTGGGATTGCTAAACTCCTGGTCGGCGCTTCCCGTGCATGGAAACAGGGCTAGCCTGCACCTGGGCCAGCGGATAAGCCTTTTTATTTTCATCATCATCATCATCAGCCCGTATAACGTCCACTGCTGAACATGGACCTCCTCCCGAGGGAGGGTAGGGAGGGTTTTTATTTTGACCTGGGGGAAATGCACTTACGCATTCCCACCGCCGCCGCGCCGCTGCAGCGTATTCGTGCGCTGGCGGTGGGATATGTGGGACCCGCCCTCTCCATAGCGTCGTATGCTAACTCATACCACGAGGAGAGGACTCTACACCACTAAAACCCCCCGGACATTCCTTCGATCCGCCGTTGGCGGGGGCCGGGTACGCACAAGCAATCCGGCCCCAGCGGATAAGCCTGGCAATCCAACGGGGAAACGCGTCCAGCCTTTTGGGAACGCTGCCCAATGATGTCGGTGTGGAAGAATACTTTGATGCCCAATGCATGTAATATAGACCTAAGTATTCATGTACATATTGTAAACTAGCTCATGCCCGCGAGTTTGTCCGCGTGGTGTTTGTTATTCTTTCGGTTTTTTAACTATCCCACGGAAACTCATTAATTTCCTGTGATTATTTAAAATGTTGACCGGAGATGTAAGGTAACACCATGCAAAATTACATTTAAATCGGTGCAACAGTTTTGTAGATTAGCCCGTACAAACAGACAGAAACAAAAAATAAAAAAAATCTGGATGTGTTTTATTTTATACTATTTTACTTCGAATATCCCCTGACTTGGTTTTTAGCGTTTTTTTCTATGTACAGACATTCGACCTCTAGGGTAATTCCGGGAGCGATGGACCACATATTGTTGGCGACCCATAACTTTTTATAAAAAATAAATTATATGACAAATTATATTTTTTATAATTTTAGTATTAATATCACTTTTTTGAAAAAAATATAACTATTGTCCTTAGTTATTAGTCATTTTATAAATATCTAAGAAGTCCATCTATCCCGCACCGTGTGGGTGAGACGGACCACGTGATTAGGAAAGATGGAACTAACAGTCTATGAATTACTAGTTAACTAGGCTAAAATTTGAAAAATGTCTTATGAAATAAACAACATGTTTTATTAATTGGTGATGGTATTTTCACACCTATCACACATATTTTTGGACTTGTGCAAGTTTCGTGGGACCAGCATTCGCAAATTATACATTGCAGCTTTTCTTCACGACTCGTAGTGTTTCTTCATAGTTTTCTCCACACCCTGCACATTCGTTGTCATCCCAATCTTCTATTTCAGAAATGTCATGAAGAGTAATATCCTCTGAATCAGTTCAGGTGACAGAATCATCCATCTGTTTCTTCAGCTTTAAAATGTGTGCGATTTTTTTTCGTTTTCTGTAAACTCTTGGAGGGCCAAGATCCAAATGATCTTTGATTTAGTAAGCTAGTTTTTATTCAGATTCCTTTTAAACGTGGACATGTGAGAAATTTTAGTTGCCTCACTGACCCCCATACCGTCTGCATGAGCTTGAATAACATTTTTAAACTCGTCTTCAGTCCAATCTCCCAGAGATTTTACTTTGTCTTGTATTGCAACGACATGGCTGGAAATAACTTAAAAAAACCGGCCAAGTGCGAGTCGGACTCGCGCACGAAGGGTTCCGTTTCAGTTACAAGTGCGTACCTATTTTTGATATCAAGAATAAATAAAAAAGCGTATGTTTATGAAATGAAATGTTATTTTATATTTTTATATTCGAGTTGATTGAATGAAAGCTAAATTGCGGTTTACGATTTTGGACGTATTAAAAAAAAACTACTTACAAGATCTCGTTCAAACCAATTTTCGGTGGAAGTTTACATGGTAATGTACATCATATATTTTTTTTAGATTTATCATTCTCTTATTTTAGAAGTTACAGGGGGGGGGGACACACATTTTACCACTTTGGAAGTGTCTCTCGCGCAAACTATTCAGATTAGAAAAAAATTACATTAGAAACCTCAACATCATTTTTGAAGACCTATTCATAGATACGCCACAAGTATGGGTTCGATGAAAAAATTTTTTTTTGAGTTTCAGTTCTATGTATGGGGAACCCCAAAATTTATTGTTTTTTTTCTATTTTTGTGTGAAAATCTTAATGCGGTTCACAAAATACATCTACTTGCCAAGTTTCAACATTATAGTTCTTATAGTTTCGGAAAAAAGTGGCTGTGACATACGGACGGACAGACAGACAGACAGACAGACAGACAGACAGACAGACAGACAGACAGACATGACGAATCTATAAGGGTTCCGTTTTTTGCCATTTGGCTACGGAACCCTAAAAAGATCCTTAATATACATAAAAAAGTATTTCTCTTGTAAGGAATATAAAAATTAAGAATTTAATTACATAAATTGCTCGTAAGACCACATCTGTTAGTAACCTTAAAATGGTCCATCTCCTCCAAACTGCAGTGGTCCATCTCTCCTGAATGTTTTAGGAGGGATGGACCAGCCACTCAAAAAAAACTGTGTAGATGGAATGAACACTTTTGAGCTTATAACACAACTTTCTAAACATAATGACAATAAAAGTCATTACTACTGTTGAAAACTATAAATAATAATACATACCTGCCAGTAACAAACTCGCACTACTAAAAACAGAGACTACCATTCATATTTTTTTGAATAATAGTCGGAATGGTTGACAGATGCATTGCAGTATTCCCATTTTAAAGAAATAAAATATTTTTGTAGTTTTTTTGCAGTGGTCCGTCTACTCCTACAGTTTTATTATAATTATGTACTTATAGATATAGATGGCTTAATTTAAATTTATATAATATTAGTAAGTATAGATATAGTAAAAGGGTTGGCCGTTACTCGAACACGGGACTTCAAGCATTACTTACATGTCACCACTACACCACCCGGGAACAAACCGTTTTAATAACCTATTTAGTAAGAAAAAAGAATATATGCGTTTTTAATCTAGAGTTTTTATACCTATTCAATTTATTACGTGCAAGTAACTAAAATACTCATTATAGGTCAATTTGCTAAATGTAAAAAATAATTTATTTACCGTCTTTATTAATAACTATTCTTAGCTCAAACGAGAAACACCGGAGGCAAAAACTATCGTCTTTAGGGTTCCGTAGTCGAAGGGTAAAAAAGGAATCCTATTACTAAGACTCGGCTGTCCGTCTGTACGTCCGTCTCTAATACTGTGCTCGCCAACCCGCCAAGTATTGGCAAACCCCCCTCATAATGGATTTTCAACAACTGGAGATCTATGAGGGAGGCCTTTGTCCAGCAGTGGATGTCCTACGGCTGAAATGATGATGATGATAATGAAAACTGTTGTATCTATATCGAGCGACTCGATTTATCTAGGCTGGAGCTCTGCTCGCCTTTATGCCCGGTGAAGAAGCAAAATCCTCGGGGCTAACTACATATGTCCGACAGAAAAAAAAAGAGCGACCCGCTTTGCACGGGTAATACCTAAAGCATAATTATCACAAAAATTTGACAAATTATATCATTTCACCTTCCTCAAGAATCAATCTATCTATTGATGAAATCTGATTAAAAGCCGTGCCGTTCTTTATAGCTAACAGACATAGCCGGCTTAGTCGCGATGTCATAGTGCGGAACCCATCGTGCGTGCGTCCGATCCGCACTTAACCGGTTTTTAAAGCTACTTAAATGTCTGTTATTAATGTAATATTATTATTTATGTAACGGAATTTAAAAGGTTACTTCACTGATGTCTTTATAATGACTATTTCGTTTTAAATAATAACCAGTCATTTTGTTTTACTAGAATGTCGGTTGCACCCGACTAGTCTCTAAGTTTGTAATCTTAACCGATCATCATGAAACTTTGTACACATATTCTTATCTATAAGTAGTTGCACAAAACTCCCTAATTTCATCGCCAGCGACCACCCTGCGCCGAAGTCCAAACCCAATGGGGTGCGCCTACTTACGCAGGTTGCTTTGTTAGTAGTTTTTGAACCATTGAAGGCTAGCAGAGCTTCAGCCTTGGCTCGAGTTCTGCTCGCCTTTATGCCCGGTGAAGTAGCAAAAACTGCGCGGCTAACTACGTATGTCCGTCCAAAAAAAGCGTTCGGTACAGTACTTACATTTTTCTTCCATTTAAATGTCCATAAGCCACTGTAATTCAACGGTATTGTACGCCATTTTTTATGTACGGATATGTTAATGTGTGGTGTCCGGCTTAGAATAGACCATGTCCTCCCATGGGTGTCGTAAAAGGCGACTAAGAGACATATGGCTGAAGGATGGGCAGCAGCATCTATTAGCTCAACGTTTACATCTTACTGCGATCACCAATCCGTCTACCAAGCGTGGTGATTATGGCAATATCCCTCTACGATCCCGGCTTGCCAAGGTCTGTTAAGAGGAGGCCCATGTTCAGCAGTGGACGTAAACGGGCTGATGATGATGATGATGTTAATCGAGCTTATTAACTATCCCCGTGAAAAGTTTCAACCAAATCCATTCAGTAGTTTTTACGTGAAGTAGTAACAAATCATTCATCCATCCAACCGTCCATCCATACTTTCGCGTTTATAACATTAGTAGGATTACAATTCTTTTCTTTCTTTCTTTCTATCTAAGCTTGGAACCCAACAGGTCTCTGTGATGCTCCAGTAAATCCCGATTGAGCATCGTGGGCTCCCCAGCTATTATATAGCAGCGTTCTAATGATCAAATCAGATAATAATTTCTCATCGCATATTCTGTTTTACAATAAAAGTTTTTCGCTAACATTTATTTCTCGTTAACGGATTTACGATCAATTAACAGACTATATAAAACATGCTTATATTTATCTGCTCAAATATTTGTAGAAGAAACTAAGGTTTTTTTCTAAGAAAATCCCGCAATAGGTAAATAAATCCCTGTGCTGTGGGGGACTTTAGGAACTCATAATAAACGGACACAAAGTACACCCAAACTTAAAACTACTATTCGTAGTAATTTTGAGTTTACACACTTATTACACACTTATTTGTCCCGGGTGGGAACCGAAGTAGTGAAAACCTAACTAATTGTATGCAATTAGTACACAATTTTCCCGTTTTTTGACACATCATCATCATCATTACCCCGTATAACGTCCACTGCTGAACATGGGCCTCCTCCTGGGGGACGGTATTTGCCATAGTCACCACACTTGGCAGGCGGATTGGTGACCGCAGTATTATGTTGTACCACACAAGGAAACGCTGCTGCCCATTCCTTGATACGATTATTATCATCTTCATCATCATCATGGGCCTTTTTTTACATCTTAAACAGATGATTTAAACAGCGTCTCAAGAGTTTAAGCACTTGCGTTTGTGGCTTTATAATCCAATAGACAATAACGATTATTATAGATGATGTAATAACAATCGGGACCAACGAATTAACGTGCTTTCCGAGGCACGGAGGGTAGTCCCTCAACCAACCAGACCCGGAAAAAAATCTTATAATTTACACAAAGATTTTCTGTCCGGCGTGGGGATCGAACCTAGCTTTAAATCTCGGAGATCGTGACTCCGAGATTTAAAGCGAGCCAAATACCGCTACGCTACGGAGGTTGTCACTACGCTACAGAGGTTGAGGTATTTTTTGACACATATGGAAAATTGTGCCCCTATTGACCAGTGATTCGTGGCTAAAACTAGTCTATATACATTGATACAATAAAAAAATATGTTTGTACATTGAAGGAACATTTCTATTATATTTCTGTATACAAAATATATTTATGCGTTCTTAAAAGTCTCCCCCGCGTACCTCCCGTTCCCGTGGGAACTTAATCATTGAATATATCCTTTGTTACTCTTGGATACCGTAGCTTTCAAACAGTGAAAGTATTTTTCAAATCGGTCTAGTAAATGTGGAGCCTATTTAATGCAAACAAACAACCAATCAAATCTTGCGACTTTATTATATTGGAATAGATTTGCGCAACTTGAGGGTAAAAGGAATAGAGAATACACCTGTATTATATAGGTGTACCTAATCTCTATTTGTTTTACTTTCAAAAAGAAGTGAGACGGTTTAACTAACGAGTTAGGTTAGGTTAGGCTCAGGATCGAGGACCAAGTTCTACCCGTGTCTCAGAGAGCACGTTAACCGAACGGATAAGTGTGTTGTAACTAAAAATTTAGTAATATCCTTAAGTCAGGTCGCCACCAGAATCCAGATACTAAGATTTATCTCAAAAAAAATTACGAGTAATATATTTTTTTCCGCGACTCGATACTCGAATCTGAAACCTCGCTAGTTACAACCAAACATTGCCACTATACCATATAGACAGTATCTAATTAACTAAATTGAAAAACACAATTTTCTTCCCGCATCATAAAGTAGAACCGCAATCTTTTTTTCTTATCGTTTATCTGTGCTAATGAAAGCTTAATTAAAATCGATGCGTGTTTATGGTCTTAGAAAAGTGGCAAGTGCGAGTGGTATTAACTATGGTGGTATAAATTACGGTTGGAAATGGACACGCCTATAGTCAAGACGCCAGAGGCGGTAGGGATGGGGCGAGATCAAATTCTATCGATATTTTTACGATTATTGAACAGTATTGTTAATATCATTGCGTATTTCAGATAATAATAATAAAAAATATTTTACATTGCTTATCTATGATCAGCCTGATAGAATTGGCAGCGCGCGTGATTTGTAATGTCAACACTAAGAAGGCATAATTTCCGCGCAATTTGAACATGGAACGCATTCTATCGCGTATATTCCATTCGCGCTCTTCGCTAACATCACTTTCAATGTAAAACATCTATTATAACACATTGGAAATTTTACCGCCGTTTTTGAGAAATCAAGAAATTGCAATATTACTTCGCTTGTATACTGTTGAGGATTGTGCAACGAGACGGATCCTGTTAACAACGTGAACTGGCGCCAGTAGGTAAAGCAGTGGAGGAAAGCGCGGGTACTGCTGGATGAATGTTGGTTTTTCAAGGTACACCTTGACTTAAACGCAGATTTGAACCAGCGCCTCAACCGCATCGCTGTGGTCGTCTACTCTTTATATTTTGCGTCGCATCCACGAGTAGATTATCCACCAATGATCTATTCTAATACATATAAAGAGCTGAAGAGCTTTTTTGAACGCGAATATCTCAGGAAGGTCTAACTAGAAAAAATATTTTAATGTCTATAGGTATTTTTTATTATGGACTTATGAAGGGTAGTTACACGGGTAAAAGCTAGGGAAGCTAGTGTTATTTATAGCCGAATGGTTCGCAGTTTACAATAGATTTCTTATTTTCCCATTAGTATCGTAAGAGGCGACTAAGGTTTTTTTTGCTACTTTACCGGGCATAGAAGCGGGCAGAGCTCCAGCCTTAATAAAAGGTTTAAAAAACTACAAACTAAGCAACCTGCGCAAGAGGGCGGCCCCTGTGGGGCTTGGACCTCGGCTGAGCTCGGTCGCTGGCGATGAGGTCTCGTAGAAGCCAATCAGTCAATCAGAAGGGTAGCCAGGTATCCCCATTATTTATAGCCCAGGAAAACCTGAAAGCACCTCCCTGAGGGCACCAGATCCCGGTACTATCTCAGGGAGTTTCATCGGTCAGTGCACGCTAGCGAACTGTCTCTAGAATCTTCTTCCCTCTCCCTCACTTAAGCTCGTTTTTCAACTAACCAGACCCAGAATCAAATCTTGAATTTTACACATTAATTTCTTGTACAAGATTCGAACCCACGACTATCGAGGCTTTAAGTGAGTGATATAAGTATTGTGTTGAAACATCCCAAGAAATTACCCACCATTTAACATTGACAATTTTCACTGTCAATACTTTTTTTCAAACAGAAAGTTTCTGATTGATTTACAACAACATTTCTTTGTATTCCCATGGTTTTTATTCCACTTAACTTGCTGTCGACATGTCTGAGGCTCAATTCCGCTTATAATAAAAGTGAAATGACTAACAATAGTTAATCCGTGGGTCCCAATTGTTATAACATCATCTTTAACTATCGTACATCACGGAATGGGCAGTAACGTTTTCCTGTATGTTTCAAAATGATACTGCCGTCACCAACGCGTCCGCGAAGCGTGATGAGTTTGGCAAACCTTCGGAAAATACATGTTCAATGAAGAAATACTTAATCATCTACAGTAATAGCAAATCCCTTCTACAGCCATTACATTACTCGATAAATGGGCTATCTAGCACTGAAATATTTTTTCAAATCGGTCCTATAGTCTCTGAAATTAGATATTTATATATAATAGAATATAGATTCAAGTGGCCAGTAGCCAAATGGCTAAGGGCGTCGGACTTGTGATCTTGTGGTCACCCATTCAATCCCCTTCAATTGCACAACTGACGTGTACCCACTCGTACCTAACACAAGCATTTTACCTTAGCATGAGGACGGTGTTAACATTTAACAAAAATGAATACTAGTAAACTGCAACACAGCTTGTATTTTTTTTAAAGATATTATGACCCTTTTTGATTCAACATCCATTAATCTCGATCACCACTAATTTAAAAGTTATCACCTTAAAAACATATTGCTATAATCTTTCAAGCATTATTCGATATAATACCCAGCTCGTGCATGTGTTAAACCTTAGAGTCATTTTCGTTTGAACAACAAACAAGAATATAAATAAATCATCGACATATTTACATAAATTCCCAACACTAAACCGTTTGGTAACAAGGCAGGATCGAGCGATGCATTCTTATGATTAACCATTATTATAATAAAGTAAATTCAATAATGGGCCGGTGCTAACTCCATGTTTGCTGATGCCCAATCTTTAAACAACGATTTTCAACTCTAAACCTCAAAAAATAAAGTCTAAAAATATTTGAGGAGATCTGTCTTAAATTCGACATCAACCAACTTGTATTTTGCTGATAAAAAACCATTTAACGCGTCGATTTCAATAAGGAGATTTGTTTTGTGGATAGATGGGGTAAAGTTGTCTTCTTTTACGGGTAATACTGGCCAGTGTTGCCAGTATAACGCAAATTACCCACATAAATGGTAATTGTGCTAAATTTTAGGGGATGCGTTTTGGAAGTGTTCGTAAATAATGAGTTTAAAGTGCGTATGTTTTTGTTGGGTTATGTATATGATGATTACTGTTTGTCGATGTCCGTGTTTTCACGTAGCTCATTCAATTTAAGGTGACTGATTTAAAAGGCAAGCTTATTTAAGGTGTGTGTTTCAGATAACTGCGGTCGTTATTGTACAGTGATATTCGTTTTATATCCTATAAGAGTTGGTTGCTGTAGTTTGTATCGAAGTTTATTTTGACGATTGTACAATAATTAATTTGTTTAAAGCTTCTGGCACTAATTTTTGAGTGATGTTCAGATGCAGTGTCTTTTAGTTAAGTAGTCCTTATTTGAGAAAGTTATGCTGATTGGGTCGGATATATCATCATCATCATCAGCCCGTATAACGTCTACTGCTGAACATGGGCCTCCTCCCGAGGGAGGGTTTTTCCGTAGCCACCACGCTTAGCAGGCGGGTTGGTGACCGCAGTATTATTTTGTACCACACGAGGAAACGCAGCTGCCTGTTCCCTGGTATACTATTGGTATAAATATTGTTATAACAATCGGGACCAACGGCTTCGCGTTTCGGTTTAACGGGCCTCCTCCCGAGGGAGGGTTTTTCCGTAGTCACCACACTTGGCAGGCGGGTTGGTGACCGCAGTATTATGTTGTAACACACGAGGAAACGCAGCTGCCCGTTCCTTGCTATAAGATTATTATAGATGATGTTATAGTTATAATAATCGGGACCAACGGCTTAACGTGTTTTCCGAGCCACGGAGGGTAGTCCCTCAGCCAACAAGACCCGGAAAGAAATCTTAGAATTTACACAAAGATTTCCTGTCCGGCGTTGGGATGGAACTCACGACTTCCGAGATAAAAAGCGAGCCAAATACCGCTACGCTACAGAGGGATTTTTTAAGTATAAATATTGCTCTATATAAAAAGCTAGTTACTATCAATTTTTATTCTTCTTCTTAATCGGGTCACTGACAGAGCGGTCGTGGTCATCATTCTAGGTCCCTCCTTGTGACACATTTGACAGCTCGCTTCCATTCATCCCTGACTGTTGATTGTCTACCGCAATCGCTTTTTTTTTCTGACGGACATATGGAGATAGCCCTGAGGCATTTGCTACTTCACCGGGTATAAAGGCGAGCAGAGCTCCAGCTTAGATAAATGGATTAAACACTACAACCTAAGCAACCTGCGTAAGAGGGCGTCCCCTGTGGGACTTGGACCTTGACTCAGGGCGGTCGCTGACGGGGAGATTGAGGGATTATGGCTTTTAGTTTCTTTAGGGGAGTTTTGTGCAACTGTCGCTCTACTTTACAGTTCGCGGGCCTCTCGGACTTCGGGTCTACGAGGGCATCAGAAGGACTCACTCGTGCAAGGGGCCATCCATTTTCGCTTTTATTTGATCTGTCCACCTCGTGGGAGACCTTCCTCGCATTTAGGTACCCTACACTCTGCCCTGCACCACCAGTCACTTATTATACAAGTTTAATATCCGTGTCAGCCCCTTATCATAGTTTAAACGGCCTATTCTTCAATTACGACGTCTCACGCCCCTACTCCGGTATATTAAGAAGAACTTAAACCATTATAAAAATGCTAATTATAAATAAACTCGCGGGCAGTATCAATATCGTCGGTTACCTGAACAAAATATATAATTTAAAATATTAATATTAACTAATTATGGGTTTAAAAGAAATATTTTATGCATAATGATATGATATAAATCTCGCTTGAGTGTAGGGCTTGGTGTGAGTCGATCGTTTAGTATCGATAATTTGTTTTGTTAGTTTATATTTATCGACGTCGATAAATTTGTTAAGGTCAGGGTTAAGTGGATTTTAACTTTGTTTTTAAATAGAAGTTTGTCATGATATTGACATTTAGATTATAAAATAAATAAAAAAAATAATTATAATTTTATTTACGTAAACGTATTACAGGCACTTGCAAATAGTCAAAACATTAATTTAGTATTAATTATTATTATGTTACTTTTAATATTATCTATTAATTATATTACTATAATGATTTAAAAAAATCTAATTTAGCAATTAAATTTAGGTTTATTATTTTAAATTATACTTTAGTCTTAACGTATTAGTTTATTATATAGTTACAGAATTACATAGGACATTTTTCATAAGTCTAACATTTTGATAACCTTAATTTTGATGACGAGATAAATAAATGTGTTTTAAATTTGAACAGTTATTCATTCTTTACAGTATTTCTGTTACATAACATTATAACGTATGTAGCCATGAGTTCTTCACCGGGCAAATTTTTACTGCATACAGACATATTTATAAGTGGAAAATAACGTTTACTTTAAACTTAATTATTTGACTGGTGTAATTGGTGGCAAAATATGTTTAATGTCGCACTTTGCTGCGGCCTACCCACTTAATACTTTTTTTATTTTCTTTTCTATGATCTTTTCTATTATATGTAAATGATGCACGGTAAAACTAGAATGAGTTTATGTGGCATCATATAGCTTAACTTCTATTTGATTGTATCTAATAAATAAATAATTAGTAGAAATTATAGTAAAATATTATGTTTTATATTACTACGTGTAATCAATAAATCATTACTCTTTTTAGCTAACTGACAACCGAATATTAATTATAACTAATAGATTTAGTAAAAAAATACTACATACTGACTAATCTACAAAAGATTTTCGACCGCAAAAAAATGTATGCCCTTGTTTTTAATAACAAGTTTAAAAAAAATGGCCAAATAACCACACAAGCTAAACACAAACCCAACTCGTTTCAAAAACATCTATCGAATATCGCATTCAATAACACTTCCACGCCTTCGACAATCAATGCACATAATAAACCGCAAACCGTCCACGGGCGTAACTTTAAAACAAATAAATAGTTCGGAGAAACGCAACTTTCATAACTCTACCAAATTGACACCTTGTTTAAGACTGGCAATTCTTAGCGATTTGCGTTGCTCGTAAGTGGGCCATTATAAAAATACAAACATTAACTCAACTTCGTACACAAACGGAATTCAACCTTAACTATAAACAAACAAGGTTGATTTAAATGCAAGATTAATTTTGTATTTTTGTTCTCAGAATATCGGGCTTCAACACGTATCATCGATAATTTGTTTTGTGCCTTTTTCACATCACGGCATATCAATGAAATTTGTTCGGGCCCCAATTATGGGCGCATGCCTTTATTTTTATATTCGGGTTCCGTATTAATGAATTTTTAGTATTAACGCGTTTATTATTGGTAGTATGTTATATATTGGTGATTTATCAAGTTGGTGATTAAATATAGTGAGGTGTAAATGTGGATGGGAGAAGTAATTAAATTTATAGATGTTTTAAGTATTTTGAAGTTATGTAATATTTAGTGATTTATAACCTTGATTATCTTGTATAAAAAAATAAAGCACTAGATACACATACATACATAATTATTAGTACATAATTTGCCATGGACATTTATTATTGCTCCTTCAGGGAAACGTTTTTGTAAAAACACATAGGTCTATTTAAATTTTTTTATGTTCCGTTACGATAGTAACAATAATGGTAGATCATCCTGATTGAAATATAAGCACGAATTAAAAATCAAAGTGAATTTAAAAATAAATTATTTTTATTTATGCTTTGTTTTTTTATTCGTGCCAGTAATTCAGTCAGGACGATCTACCATTATTGTAACAATATTATATCGAAACGAAACTTAAAAACTTTTAAATAGATATGTTTGTTTACAAAACTGCTTCCCTCAAGGCAATAATAAATATACATGGCAAATTATGTACTAATTGTACCACACAGGTTCAAATTCATTATAATCAGGGGATTAAAAAAGTAGGTATATAGATCGATAGTGTTTGTTTTGTTTACCGGAGAGAAATGCATTTACACATATGATAAGTGGGGACTCGCCCTCTCCATAGCGTGGTATGCTAACTCATACCACGAGGAGAAGGCCCTACACTACTAAAACCCCCCGGACACTCCTTCGATCCGCCGTTGGCAATCTCATCGCCAGCGACCGCCCTGTGCCGATGTCCAAGCCCCACAGGGGGCGCCCTCTTGCGCAGCTTGCTTAGTTTGTAGTTTCTAAACCATTTGCTCTGCTAGCCTTTATGCCCGGTGAAGTAGCAAAAGCCTCGTGACTACCAACGTAAGTCCATTTGAAAAAAACATAATAACTCATAGCAATCCATACAGTCGTCGATAGTTAAGTCAATAACGGTTCCTTTTAATACATAACATACAATTAATAGGCATATAATATATACTTTTCAACTAATCAGACAATCAAAGGAATTTAAAGATTTTAATTTTAACTATTTCTTACCTTTTAGACTGATAAATTGTTTTATGGCTTCCCGGGTTAACTTGCGTGACGTTCGCTTACTCTGCCTCAAAGTGCGATAGCGTGATGTTTTATAACCTTAATGCTAATTGAAGATTTGTTCTAAATTCATCTTATCTTAATTCCGTTTGACACATAAGTATTTGTGTCAATTACATATTTTATTAGAGTTTAACTCAATGTAGTTAGGTAATATATATTTTTAGTTGGTAGGTATTTAATTTAAGAGCTTTATATAATTACTAGCTTCCCGCTGGCGCTTTCACCCGCCTAACTCCCGTTCCCGTGGGAACTTCATAATTAAATATAGCCTATATTAATCAGTGATAATGTAGCATTCAAATGGTGTAAGAATTTTTAAAACCGGTCCATTACTTTTTAAGCCAATTCGTTACAAAGATACAAATCTTTCCTCTTTATAATATTAGTATAGATTCTATAGATTAGTAAAATTGAGATTATTAGATATCTGTATTTATTTACCATCATCAATAACAATGAATACTATGTTATTAAAGCTTTATTATAAAAAGAAAAACAAAAAAAAATATTACAAAAAAAAAACCTTTTTTTCAAAATAATAAATCCTGCCATTTTACATTCCAATGACGTCATTCGGTGTGCGTGCGCGCATGTTGAGTTAATTTTTTTGTAATATGTTTAAATATTTGTTAATGGCAGACTTGAGTTACTAACTGCTGGGATAGTCACGCCTATCGGTGGTACAACACTAGTTTATCGATAATATGGGCTAGTGATGTAATTACCTCGTTATTAATATCGATGTTTTCGAGTCAATTTGTTAGGTGATTTATAGTGTAATTAATTGGGTTTGATTTAGGTTTGTTATAATTATGGAAAGTTATTAAGAGGTGTGGTTATTAGTGGAAGTTAAAGAGGGAACTAAGATTGAAATTATTATTAGATAGTAGTGCTTCCCGCGGTTTAACCCGCGTTGGACTGCTACTCTGCTGTAATTGACCGTAGTATGGATTTTTATCTATAGTTCTCGCAAGTCTTAGGTTCGATCCCCACACCGGACAAGAAATCTTTGTGTTAATTTTATGATTTCTTACCGGGTCTGGTTGGTTGAGGGACTACCCTCCGTGCCTCGGAAAGCAAATTACACCGTTGGTCCTGATTGTTATAACATCATCTATAACAATTGTATGTCAAGGAACGGGCAGCAGCGTTTCCCTGTGTATTACAACATAATACCGCGGTCACCAACCCGCCTGCCAGCCGTGGTGACTATGGCAAAAATCCTCCCCCGGGAGGAGTCCCATGTTCAGCAGTGTACGTTTAACGGTGGCTGATGATGATCATGATGTTAAATATAATACAGAGGAAACATTTGAATGTTTGCATTGAATAGGTTCTGCGGCTATTGGTCTGCTACTAAAAACTCTTTCGCCATTACACCGGGTATCCGGGTATCCGGGAGCCCAGTATCCGGGATTAACCCAGTATCCGGGAGTAACATAGGCTATACATCATTATGAAGTTCCCACGTTAGCAAATATTTCTTGTCCGGCGTGGGAATCGAACCCACGACCGAGTTAAAGCGAGACTTATTAATGTAACACTGAAGTTTTTACTTGAAACCCAAGCAAATACTTCACAAATCGGTCTATTATCGTGGTCAGTTAAAAGTGGAGTATGGTTGGGGGCAACCGTGTTTGTTAGTCTGTTAACTCATTTAATTTATAGCTGTTGAAACGTCCCAGTTAAATTGTTATATTGATGGCCCTGCGGCCAGACGGACTGTAGGGTTGTCCCTCATAAGTTTGTAAACATTGTCAACAACAGTGTTCACCATGCTGTTGTTGGAAATGTTTACAAACATTTTCTTACACATTTACTAAAATAATAAAAAAAAGACGACTGCTACGCTGGTGAAATTAATCCCTGTGTCGCGGGGTCACTTAACAAGCTATCAATTCACAATTTTGTATCTATGGTTGACACAAATATTTGTTCCGGGTTGGAATCGAACACAGAATCACCAGAAAGCAACTTCCGTAACAACTGAGTCACCGGTGTAATACATGTGCAGTCATGACTATGTAAGACATTATTACATTATTAAATAAATAAATTACGCTCATGGTAGTATATTTTTTTGAGACATCCCACTCTGATGGAAAATGTTAACAAAATAAAAATAGTAGAAAAATTTGTAATCATGTCCTTTAGTTTAGGGTACTTCTAACCTTTTCTTTTGCTTTTGCTTTTCTCGAGAAAGTCCTCGATTTGAACGTGGTACAGGCGTACCACGTTCAAATGCCTGGTCGTCTCCTTCCAACACTGCCGTACATATTCCCTAAACTGAAGAACGTGCAGGTCCCGTCTAGATTTATGAATTTAGAAGGGGTGAAAGTGGTAAGTTCGTATCAAGTGGTTTCTGCTTACTCCTATGGGAAAAAGGCGTGTGAAATCATGACATCGACTGTTTACAGAGTAATGCATATCTTGCGCTGACAAGAGTAATAATGGGTCGTGTAGTCTTCGCACAACCTGCTATGGCCATCATAAATGTTTAAGATCTAATTATGTCAAATGTTTACAATTTGTTAACTAACAATGAAGCCGCCGTAGCCCAATGGCTAGGGCGTCGGACTTGTGATCTTGAGGTCGCCGGTTCGAACCCCACCAATTGCACTATTGACGTGAAACCACTCGTAACACAAGCATTTTAGCTTACGAATACTAGTAGACTGCAAAACTCTGCTAGTAATCTTAATAGAAATATTCCAAAATACTAACTATCATAATAACATTATATATTACTTAGTAATCAATTGGTTCTTAAGGCTATAATTATTTAAGTACCTAATGTTTGTAACTTTTTTTTAAGCCACTAACATTGAAGCGGAGTATTCCTCTTTCAGCACCAATGTTTGAGAAAAACTATCCTTATTTCAGAATAGCCTTTATGATTGAACTTTTGGTGCTTACAACATTTTGGGTCACATCCTAATTTATATTCACAATCTCCGTGGCCTCTAGCAGTATCATCATCATTAGCCCGTATAACGTCCACTGCAGAACATGGGCCTCCTCCCGAGGGAGGGTAATTGCAATAGTCACACGCTTGGCAGGCGGGTTGGTGACCGCAGTATTATAATATAACACACAAGGAAACGCTGCCGCCCGTTCCCTTGTCTACGATTGATATAGATGATATTATAACGATCGGGACCAACGGCTTAACGTGCTTTCCTAGGCACGGAGGGTAGTCCCTCAGCCAACCAGACACGGAAAGAAATCTTAAAATCTTCACAAAGATTGTCTTCTCCGGCGTGGGAATCGAACCCACGACCTCCGAGATTTAAAGCGAGCCAAATACCGCTACGCTACGGAGGTACACTCTAGCAGTATATGTCTCGTTATTCATGGCTTAGATTCCTTACATTAAATTCATTCTTTGGCATTTTACCATTAGCATTTTTAATTGCCATTTTCAAAATGGTCAATGTTTTTTGTATAAAAGATGTAAAAAATAAGTTCAATTTAATTTAAGAATAACTTTCAAGTAGCAACCCTAATGTCTAGCCCCGCCTATTAGGTCCTCAACTCATGCTCAGAGGCGAAGTGGGAGCCAATTTGAGTTCAACACCATACAAACATACATACATACAGGTACATACACATCTATACATATTATATACGGCTTAGCTTTTACGTCTAAGGTAAGTCTTGGAGGTCATAATATGCTTGGTTGTCGGGATTATTTTTGTGTCAAATTAAGATTTTTTTCTTGATAGACTACCGTCCGTACGATGCGATGCCCTGCCCAGCAATGCCCTGAGCCGTGGTCCTAGCCCATTAAGGGTGCCCTCAGGCGTGTGTTGCTTTTATGTAAAAATATTGTTTAAACTTTAAAGACGTGCCTCCTTCTATAGAGCTAAATTACATTTAGATTTTAATTATAGAAATAATTATGGTTATTACTATACAAATTTTATGACGTGATACTAGACTGACAGACAGATTATTAGCTAATCCAAAATAGATTTCAGTGGCGATATTTTGTATTTAATTATATTAATCATATTTCATTGTGTATAACTGACAAGTACAAGTGTATG
Source organism: Nycteola revayana (assembly GCA_947037095.2). Lineage (NCBI taxonomy): Eukaryota > Metazoa > Arthropoda > Insecta > Lepidoptera > Nolidae > Nycteola > Nycteola revayana. The sequence goes on along the minus strand of OX344851.2, from coordinate 12,924,820 downwards.
TAACCTAAGTGCTGAATAAATATAATTTAATTTGTACGTCAAAAAATAGCGTTAAATTGGTTGGTTTCGGTAATTATAACATCGACGTATGTCGTGTGCTTTCTGGGTTAAGTTTAAAAGTTTTTCATGTTTTGCCTTATTACTAGGCGTTTCTAGTGTATAGGATCCAGTCGCCAGGCATTTCTTAAAGGAGCTGTCGGAGCTGGGTGTGTGAGGAATCGGGCAACCAATGGTCTGGTTCTTACCTCGGCCAGCGAACGAGCTTGGCTATCCACCGGTGTGATAGCCAGCGATTTAAGCACCCTGCCTGTGGTTGGACTACTCTGCTCCTATGGGTCGTAATGTGATACATTTTTATATCCAGTTTATAAACTATCACATGTACAAAATTTCAGCGAAATCCGTTCAGTAGTTTTTACGAGAAAGAGAGAAACAAACACACATAATCTTTCACGTTTATAATATTAGTTAGCATTTAGAATAGTTTTAATTTTAAATAGTCCTCTAAATTATAGTTGAAGAGTTGTAAACTTTTTTTTAAACCCCTGGTGCTAAACTCAAATGCTTGTATTACGAGTGGATTCTTGTCAGTAGTGCAATGAGTGCGAATCGAACCGGCGACTACATGATCGCAAGTCCGGCGCCCTAGCCATTGGGCTATGGCCGCTTATCTAATAAAATCATGTTCATTGTACTACAGTAACCCGATGTCCTCGTAGTCCGGAAGTCCGAGAGGCCCTCCAACTGTAAAGTACAAAAGCGACAGTTGCACAAAACCCCCTAAAATACTCAATGTCAAAGTCAAAAATTCTTTATTCATATAGACACATTTAAAATATTTTAAATCATGTTCTTATGATGCGTCCCTTTCTTTTACTACCACCAGTTCTGGACGTGGCAACTCTGAGAAGAACTGGCAAGAAACTCAGAGGAATCCTTTTTTTATAATAAATTTTATTTTACAATTATTAATGAAGCAGTATTGTTTCAGAGCAACTCACTCCCAAGCAGTGTTGTCATTGACAAAATCAGAAATTTTATAATAAGCCTTTTTACATAATTTATCCTTGACATATCTTGACTAAAAGTCATAATCCCTCAATCTCATCGCCAGCGATCGCCCTGAGCCGAGGTGCAAGGCCCACATGGGGCGGCCTCTTGCGCAGGTTGCTTAGTTTGTAGTTTTTAAACCATTTATTAAGGCTGGAGTTCTGCTCGCCTTTATGCCCGGTGAAGTAGCAAAAGCCTCGTGGCTAATTACGTATGTCCGTCCGGAACAAAAATGTACTATATAACTATATACTATACAACCACTGCCTATTTGAAAGCTTAATCATAAAAAACCAAATCAGAAACCGAAAATTTGTTAACAAGCCAAAAATAACTTATAAATTTGCCTGAGGCCCAGTTCATTAGATCATTACTTTATGGGCCCCAAATTTGGTTATTAAACCCTATTATTTGGGCCAATATCAGGCCAATTATGGGCCTTCTTGGAATGCGAGACGATTTTGCTGCTCGCAAGCTGAGTTTTAATATGTTTGAGGGGTTTTTAACAGTAGTTTGGGTATTAATTAGGTATGTCTATTATAATGGTGTGTCATTTTAATGGTAGTGAAATTGTATGGGTATGGAGGCTGATTATGGGGAGTTGTGAGAGCAGGTATATTAACAGCTTATGCCCGCGAATTTGTCTGCGTGGAATTTAATAAAAATGTTATTTAAATTACTCCTTATTACATCCCCTATCTGCAGTGAAAGTCTAGTCAAAGCGGTCCAGTCGTTCCAGAGATTAGTCGAATCAAACAGACAGACAAAAATTGTACAAAAGGGTTATTTTGGTAGGTACCGTATAGATAAGATCCTCCCTAAACCGACGTGCTTGTATGAAGAATATTATGATAGTGAATGAAGCGAAAGATGTGTGTAGGGATCGTAGCAAGTGGAAGTCCATTGTCTCTGCCTACCCCGCTGGGAATCAGGCGTGAGCTTATGTAAGTATGTATGTACCGTATATGTATTCTGTGTATACAAGGTGTAACGGAAAGGGTATATACATAGAAAGAGCAAGGCTTCTTTGGATCATAACAAACGATATGGCAAGGATTATTTAATCCTATCTCTAAAAGTCCGAAAGTAATGATTTTTTTTAATTCATAGATACCAGAAACCAAACTTTTCAAATTGAAATAAATACATCACTAACACTCAATCAGCTGATCGATGTCAAAGAACTATTTGCAAGTAAAAATAAACCTCTTACTCCTGGTATTTCTGAATAAAGGGTTCCGCATTTTTATTTTTTGTTTGTAAAATAAAAAATTCTTGGAGTATTTTATTTTGAGTTGAAACCCTTGTCATACCGTTTGTTATGATCCAAAGAAGCCTTGCTCTTTCTATGTATATACCCTTTCGGTTACACCTTGTATAGTAATAGGCGGTGTTGTTTTAATATTACAAACATACACTCCAATTTTACTTATTTGTATGTGTATAGATTGAACATAACAACAATTTTGAAATCAATACTATATTTTCAGAGCCTATTCAATGCAAACAATCAAATATTTTCTCTTTATAATATTTGTAGTTAAAAATGAAAACATTTTGTTTCATATTTTCCTCCAACCTCCTAACATTAATTATGTTCTAGTAAAACAATTAGTCTGGCTGTTCCTTTGCGATATAGCGCGATGTTAGGCAAGTGTTTACAATTAGTTAGTGCGCGGAAACACACGGCTTTTATTAATTGTGTCGATAGCTAGCCGGGACGAGGCCGAGAACCAACAGCCCCGGGATTCATTGGGGAAACATTCGAATCGTAGGTAATCTTAACATTAGGTATCATCTCAATTTTAATCGTATAACGTCCAATGCTGAACATGGGCCTCCTCCCGAGGGAGGGTTTTTGACATAGTCACTACACTTGGTAGGCGGGTTGGTAACCGCAGTTTCGGGTCAGGTTGGTTGAGGGACTACCCTTCGTGCCTCGGGAAGCACGTTTAGCCATTGTTCCTGATGGCTATAACATCATCTATAATAATCATATATCAGAGCAGCAGCCTTTCCTTATGTGTTACAACATAACACTGCGGTTATCAACCCGCCTGCCAATCATTGTGACTATGGCAAATACGCTCGCTCGGGAGGAGGCCAATGTTCAGCAGTGGACGTTATACGGTATGATGATGATGATGAGGATTGGTTTTGATTCTAAAGTATCAGTTACATAAAAGGCAAGTTTTACAAAATTATATTAAAACCTTAATGTTTAACAAAATTTTAAACCTAAATCTACTTTATTTTATCTCTGATGATTGCCAAAGTATTTCTTAATTAATAATAAGAATTTTTAAATAGTATGCCTTAATTTACAGAAGACACTGGTCTTCAATCTTGGTATAATTATGAGACCTTTTGATCAGTTAGTACAGATCGCGAAAGCTTAAAACCATTTATAGTATTTATTATTTAAAAATGTTTTGCTTATTTCAAAATAATAATTTTAAATAGTACTTATTCTATATTTAAACATTTTTTTTTACATAAGAAGTTTTTCTTATTTAAAAATAATAACGTTTTAATAGTATTGCTGCGGAATTAACACTAGATATTTTGTCTCTTTAAATTAGATACCTAGTATTCCTTGTTAAAAAATAAGGAATACCTAGGCAAAGTTTCCCAAATCACCAATTGCTTCAATAGTTCTCGGCCTGGTTTCGGGGCGTGGTACATTATATATAGCTTTTAATTACCAATCGGACGCAACTATTTTGTTCGCAACAGACCGTAATTCAAATAGTCACTGATTTTAATTACTGCCCTGTTAAAATTGTATTTGTATGGATCTCATCACTTGAATGTTTGTGAGAGAGAAGCTATGTGGATACAGTCGGTCGTAATTGTTTTTCCTCATGTATCAACCTTCCTATGCCCTCGTGGACCCATAGTCCAAAAGGCCTGTCAACTGTAATGAAAATTAAATTAAATGAAAACGTTTATTGATAATGTACACGAATCGATCGTACTTATTATAAGTCAAATACAATGATAAAATGATACAAAGAAAAAAAATCATCTTTAAAAGGTTATGATTAATCATTTGTACATTTTTTAAAAACATTTTTAGTATATTGGTTAGTTATCCCTATACATCGATATGTAGGTTTTCGCAGCAGGAAATTGTGACGGAAACAATAATAGTTTCAAGTCGAGTATAGGGTAGAGTGACAGTTGCACAAAATTCCCCTAAAAATCTAAAAAGTAATTTTCCTCAATCCCAGCCATCGCCTAGATCCGAGGTACAAGTCTCACAGGGGCGCCCTCTTGGGCTGATTATTTGTTGAGTTCTTACCATTTATTAAGGATGGATCAGCTCGCCATTATTAAATTAATATTTATTTTTAAAACTAATATAAATTGTAAATACCTCCGTAGCGTTGCGGTAAATGTCGGAGGTCCTAGGTTTTTTTTTTTAAGATTACAAGGAGAGTATTGCTTTCTACTAGTATTCTTGTTAATCCCTCGTGCTAAGATAAAATGCTTGTTTATGAGTGGGTTCACGTCGGTAGTGCAATGGGTAGGACTCGGAACTGGCGCTCACACGATCGCAAGTCCGACGCCATTGGGCTACAGCCGATTTGGCCGAAACAAAAATAACCTTTAAAAGTTGATTTACATTGTAATTTTTCTCAAAATCTATTTATTAGGTCAATGCCACTTCTAATCAGTGGCACCTCTGGGTTGTAGTCCCCATAAGGGTGCCCAAAGGTGTGTGTCACTTAATTGTGTGCTTTTATTAATTTTCAATATATACCTATAATAATAAGTGTAAATATGAACTTATTATGAGTAGAGGAATTAATGACAAACGGACAGACGGAGTACATTGTCTGTAATTTCCTACAATGAGCAGCCCTCACAGATTGCACTATATTGCTAGTTATAGTTACCTAAGTAGTTTTATTTATAGAATAATAATAATAAACTATTATTTACAGTTCTTTTTCATTGAGATTTTAACAAGTACAAGTGTATGTAAATACCCACGTGCTGAATAAATTCATTATTTCAATCCTCCTTCATCAATCATATCTTTTGGGTGGAATAGCAACTCAGCCACTAACCCATACTTTATTGGAAAAAGGTTTCTCAAACAGTCAGATCCAATAGATGTTTAATATGTTTATTCAAAGAATACTGGTTGAAACAACATTTGTCCATTTTGATAGGTAGGTGGTCAAATTGAGCGTTTAGTCAACAGCGGAAACGGATGCTGAATGTTTGACAGTCAATATATTAACCGGTGCACCTGAGTGCTGTGTCATTGGGGAATAAACAGAGGAGTTTAAAAACTTAAAAAAAAAGAATAAAAACGTGGTTTTCGATTGACTGTTAAATTATTACTAGTTATTTTGAGCCTCCGTACCGTAACGGTATTCGGCTCGCTTTAAATCTCGGAGATCCCGGGTTCGAACCCCACGCCGGACAAGAAAATTTTTGTGTAGATTCTAAGATTTCTTTCCGGGTCTGATTGGCTGAGGGACAAAACTCCGTGCCTCGGTAAGCATGTTATGCCGTTGGTACCGATTTTTACAACAACAACAATAAAAATCGTATACTAGGGAAAGGGCAGCAGCGTTTCCTTGTGTGTTACAACATAATACTGCGGTCACCAACCCGCCTCCCAAGCGCGGTGTCTATGGCAAAACCCTCCCTCTAGAAGAAGCCCATGTTCAGCAGTGGACATTATACGGGCTGATGATCAATATTTAGCGAAATTATTCATTTTTGGTAATACTAGCGATCCATGTAGGTATATACTTATCAACAGCCCTTGGCGACCTTTTGTTTTTGTTGTCCGGGGGGAAATTAACTTACGCATTCCCACCGCCGCTGCAGCGTATTCGCGCGCTGGATGGCGGTGGGATATTTGGGTCTAGCCCTCTCCATAGCGTGGTATGGTAATTCATACCACGATCGAGGAGAGGACGCTACACCACTAAAACCCCCCGGACACTCATTCGAACCGCCGTTGGCGGGGCACGCGTAAGCAATCCCACCGTCCCTTCACGACCCTGGCTTACCTAGGTCTGTTAAGAGGAGGCCTTAGTTCAGCAGTGGACATAATGAGCTGTCGAAGTAATTTAAACCTTATTTGTACCTAGTAGAAGTATTGTTTGCTTTGACAGAGACACCCTTATTGAAGCCAAATATTGATTTCTAAAACAAATTGACATTCCATACGGAAGCGATGAAGTGATGTGACTTAAACTAACATCGTCTTGGGAACTCAGTTGACCCAAACTGTATACAACATAATGCTGTGGTCACCAGCCCGTCTGCCAAGTGTGGTGACTATAGCAAAATTCCTCCTTCGGGAGAAGACCCATGTTTAGCAGTGGACGTTACACAAGGTACTGATTATGACTGGTGGTTTAACAGCTGAAGTATTATGTACCTTTAGAAGGTCTTTCGACAATATATCTATCAGTTTATACATATAATTAAATACGTACTTACTAACTCCCGTATGCAAGAACAACTTGAGACTATAAGTTAACTTGAGAATAAAAGGTGTAATTTGATGATTTCATGTACAAATGATTAATCAAATACTTAAAAAGATGACAAAGAGAATGTTCTTGGAGTTTCTTATAGTCTTTCGTCTCCGGGTGTCACAACGTAGGTAGATACAGAGAGACTCGTAGGAAGCTAGGATAGGGTCCAGTAGTCTAGTAGTTCTATGCTTCTGACCCTAATCCTAGCCTGCGCTGGTTGATTCTATTTATATTTATAATAAACAGTAAGACACTACATACTCAAGTGAAAACTTAAAGCCAGGTATTGTTCTTGCATACCACTGTAAGTCTGCTTAATTTAGTAGATTACGAGTACTATCGTCTCAGATAAAAACTCTGCATAAAACGATGGAACATGTAAAAAGTCCTTTATCCAACAGCAGACGTTCAATAACAAAATCACGCTAACATTAAGAAGAAAAAGAAGATGGCAAATAACCATAAAGCAGACCAGAATTCAACGCATTCAAGACATCAATAAATGCAAAATACGCATCCAACTGCGTATAAAATCAAGATGGTATTTTATTACTGTTAAAATACAATTTCCAAAACATTATGGGCAATAAATGGAACACAAAAAACAAACGATGGTCTGCATGGAAGTGTTAATCATTGCAAATTAAAAAGACTGTCTTACTTGGCCCTTTGTGTGTGGTGCAAGGTGTAAGTGATTAGTTTTTTCGAAGGTTCTTTACCTCTTTGCGAATCACAAACAACTAAAGAGGTCGTTAATTCGTTATATGCGGCCGTCGACACCGGCAAGGGGCGTCGGACTTGTGATCTTGTAGTCGCCGGTTCGATCCCCACCCATTGCACTACCGACGTGAACCAACCACTCGTAACACAAGCATTTTAGCTTAGCACGAGAGGTTAACAAGAATACTAGTAGATAGCAAAACTCTACTAGTAATCTTAAAAAAAAAAGATTTCGTTTGTAAAAATTTTAGTACAATCAAAATATCAACCAGATCTCCATCAAAAGAAGCTTCAAAGTTGTTGCTTACCATCGATCAGATAAGTTGCAAAAATGTGCTTCAGAATAGCTAATCCGGGAACCCATGGGTGTTGTAAGAGTCAACTAAGGGGCATACAGCTGATGGATGGGCAGCAGCAGGATGGGTTCAAGGATACTTATTTTAACATCTTACTGCGATCTTAAATCCACCTACCAAGTGTGGTCAAGGTCTATTTTATTGGTCAAAGTCTGTAAACATTGGCCATGCTGACCACGATGCTAATAACTTGATCACTTTTATCGATCTTTTTTTTCAGACGAACATGTATGCAGTTAGCTTCGCGACATTTTTGCTACTTCGCCGTCGGAGCTCCAGCTTTATTAATCGGATTACGCAACTACAAAACTTACAAACTACGCAACCTGTGAAAGAGAGCACTGCTTGGTCCTCGACTCAGGATGGTTGCTGGAAAGGAATTATAACTTAAAGTTTTAAATGTCGTTAGGGTCTACGAGGGTATTCTTTTCTCAATCAAAAGCACGATCATCTCCTTATAAAACATCGCCAAACTCACCTACCTTGAACCATTGAGTCCAGTCCCAATGATTAATTTAACAAGAAAGGCAATCGATTCCTCGGCCGAGCACCTCCGACACAAATAATGAACACACGTGATCATAGCCATTCATAAGTGAATACCTTAAAAAAAAACAACACTTCTTTGCATTGCCTTTAATTGATTATTAAAGGATGCGTAATTGTAATTGATTAATAGTAATTGTAATATAAATAGAGCTTAAAATGACTACTTACTTACTAACTTAACCAGAAACATCAATCAGAACATGGGCATCCTTTTAACAGACCTTGGCCAGCCAGGACCGTTAGGGAATATTGCCATAATTATCATGCCTGACAGATCGATTTGTGATCGCTGTAAGATGGTGCATATCCTTGAGCTGATAGATGTTGCTGTTATGTCCCTTAGTCACCCATGTGAACAGACCCATGGGAAAACATGGGGTGGTGCAAGGAACTGGCATAGAACGAGAGTTCCACAGAACTCCCCTAAAAACCCCCTTCGCCAACAACCGTGCAAGTTCCACAGGGGCGCTTTCTTTCGTACGTCACTTAGTTTGTAGATTTTTAAACTATTAAATAAGGCTGAAGTGCTGCTCGAGTAACTTCTTAGTAAAGAAGCAAAAGCCTCGTGGCTAACTATACCTATATGTCTCTCCAAGTAAAAACAAGTATATTTATATACTTCTGCCTACTTTGGTTTGTTTAGTTACTTTGGGACAGACTTTAGTTTTTTGCACTCTTCCAAATACAGGAAATAAAATCTAAAATTCTTATTCATGCGTGTATTATTCTTAAAAAGAGATTAAAAGAATGCTTTATAAATATGTTAATAAATTGTTTTTTTTTGCCTATGTTGAACTCTAAGATTCCAATCATAAAAATAAACGTAAAACCTAATTTTCTCTGCTAATTCGAATGTCTTATTCGTCGAAGTCAAAACATGATCATCGAACCACATATTATGTATTATCATCATCATCAGCCCGTACAACGTCCACTCCTGAACATGAGCCTCTTCATCATGTATATAGTATATAATTACTAATATTTTAAACCAATATAAATACCGATGAATTGATAAACGGTTTGAACTCAAAAAACAAAACGACTGCAGCCAAAAAAAAAAAGCAAAACTGTCAAAGTTCAGTGGCCAATAAATATCTATATAATTAATTTTTCGCACCGTCTGTCCGTGCGAGTGTTTCTCTGTTATCAATGTGACAGGTATGAATTGAAATTAAAATTGTAATTTGTATATTATTGGGCTGTATTTATAAAATTAAGAATTTGCAATTGAAAAAGAATGCACACCTTTTATTTAGCCGAGTGGTTTCCGGATTGGATAAAGCCGCCACAGGTCTTCCCATGCATGTCGTAAGAGGCGAAGAGAGTCTTCGGCTGGTAGATGGGCAGGAGCATCACCAGAGCTGTCAGCTCAAGGGCAACACCTTACTGCAATCACCAATACGCCTGCCAAGCATGGTGATTTTGGCAATATCTCTCAACGATTCTGGCTTGCTAAGGTAAGTTTTAGAAGAGGCCCGTGTTCATCAGTGGACTTAAACGCTGGTGGTGATGAAGGACATCTATTGCATTTACAAGATATTATTAATATTTAATATTTGGGTAAAGGCATTTTTGTGTGGCATGTTTAATGATAACCTAGGTTGTCATTAAATTCCTGGTCGTGGGATCGATTCCTGTACCGGACAAAAATATTTATTTCAGGTGGGTTGAGTGACTAATTTAGTTAAGCCATTTTTATAACATACTTTGCAAAAATCCATAATAATCTGATGACGTTTTACCAGACGTAAAACGTCATCAGATTCGTAAAACGTCATTCAGGACGGTAAGCAAAGTTTACCTGTCTAAAAGCACTATAGTTATCACCCCCGACTTCGTCTGCATAGATTTTGATTACTCGATGCATCCTTACCTCCCCTTTTCATTCTTTTTGGGTTGTAAATTCTAAAAGCCTCTCTAATCAGATGATAACATCATATAGAGAAAACAACTCACAAGTTTCAGGTTTCTACGATAAACGGTTTAGCCAAAACCGCTGTTCGTTGAAACCTGAACAGTGCCGGTTTTAGCACTACCAACACCCTGGGCGAGAGTTACCAGCTACTCGCTACTACCAGCGCCCCCTCACAGCAATTCAGTGACATAAACACATTAAAACTTTTATTAGTTTATCAAAATCGATATTTACAGCTATTTCATTTTCGATTGACAAAGTTGCTAAATTTGTCAACCTAGATTGGGAGATTGTTGATCGAAGATAGTTTTTAATCAGCTTAAGCTTCGAAGATCTCCTCTCCCCACTAGCAACTGTTACTACCACATACTTTTCGATATAGTTCTTGTATGTTACGATCTTTGATCAAATTTAAAACAATAAAAGGGCGCGCCACACAAGCTGCTGCCCGTTCCTTGATATACGATTATTATAGATAATGTTATAAAATTCAACGGCAACGGCTTAACATGCTTTCCCAGTCACCGAGGGTAGTCCCTCAACAAACCAGACCCGGAAAGAAAACTTAGAATTTACACAAAGACTTCCTGTACGGAATGAGGATCTAACCCACGACCTCCGAAATTTAAAGCGAGCCAAATGCCGCTATTCTACGCTGGTTCTCCCATGTTCGGCAGTGGAGTTCATACAGCTACTGCTTTCCCATAAAAAAGGATCCAAAGCATATTTATGTCACTTTCTCATGTTCCTTGAAAAAATATACCATAAATTCGTCGTTTAACCAATTACTTAGCTGTCTAATTATACAAAAATGTTGTATATTTATGGTTTAAAGTGGATGCCAAGAAAACAATCGACCATACATTGTGATGAGGCACCGAAGTTACTTCTGGTTTCGTTCGCAATTAGTTTTTTGTTGTAAATAAATAACTTGTTTAAAACTTAATTTGGAAAAGTTAAAGGAATCTTAACATACATAAATATAATTTACAAGTCACACAAAACCTTGATTATTTTTAGCAGAAATATTAATAGCAATTTTCCGTGCGCGGTTTCACCCGCGTCACTCTCGTCCCGTAAGAACTTCATAATGAATATAATCTTCCTCGATAAATGAACTATCTAACACTGAAATAATTTTACAAATCGTACCCGTATTTCCCGAGTTTAGCGCGGTCAGGCAAACAAACTCTTCAGCTTTATATACTAGTATAGAGTAAAGATAATCGTATCAGCCTTTATATCGTCCATTGTTAGACATAGGCGTCTTCCCGAGGAAGGGTTTCTGCCATAGTCACCACGCTTGGCAGGTTGGTTGACCTCCGCTAGCGACCACCTTGAGTTGAGGTCCAAGTTAAAGGGGGCACCTTCTTGCGCAGGTTGCTCAGGCTTAAGGCGGTACCCTGACCAAATAACCTTGAGCATTCGTTCCCTTAACACCCAAGCACCTTCTTGCGCTAGAGAAACGTGACGAGTACGCTCAGATTTTAGAATAAAATCTATGTATATAAAATCAAATTTCGGTCTATTGCTAATTTTTTCACTACCGTAATGTTTATTATTATATTGTCTATCCACTCATGTAAGTAGCAAATCAAAATAATGGTTACTTTACGAGGAGATGTAGTTTATCAATAATTATTTATAATTTTTTGTGGTTTCGCTGTGAGGAGATTAATTGCAAATTATAGCTAGATACTTAAAAAAATAAATTACCATTTTGGAGTATTTGGAGTAGGTATACCTAGTTAATTTAGTCTATTTTTATTAGTTGGTATTTCTTTTGCATTCAGAGCTCCAAAAAACTGCACAAAAGACGGCTACCGCTGCGTTTTGCACGGGGACGCACCTTAAGCTCTGCTCGCCTTTATGCCCGGTGAAGTAGTAAACAAGCCTTCTGGCTAACAACATAAAGTCCGTAAAAAAAAGGGTTGCGTTGGCGCCATATTATGTTGTAAACTTGTAACACACAGGGAAACGCTGCTGCCCGTTCCCTGGTATATAATTGCTTGATAATTGCTACCAGCTTATTGAGACCAACGGATTAACGTGCTTTCCAAGGCAAATATTCACTCAGCAAACCAGACCCCAAAATAAATTTTAGAGGAACGGTTAGTTTTGTTCTTTCAAATAAATCTAAGATCTTCTTTGCCGGGCGAGGTGGTATGCCGATGGCCTGGCACAGTTTTTACGTGTAGTTTGTGGGCCACTGTAGCTGTTGCTCCAAAATCTTACACAATTGGGATCGAATCCACGACCTCTAAGACTTAAAGCGAGACTTATATGCTACTACACTACGAATACGAATCTTGAACCCACACATCATGGTAGGACTAAAACAACGACCCTCCACGATATTCCTTGTTTTTGAGAACAATCGAAAACGAACATATTTTTTTAAACAGCGCTCTATAAAGCATTGTGATTTAAAAGTAAAATTGCGTACGAACGAGATACTGACGCAAGATGGACAGCATAGAGTGGAGTCACCATGAGAATAGGCAGATGGTATCGTTGTAAATGAACATGAGGTTTGCGTTGTAAAGTTGCGTTGCGTTGTAAAGTGAAGCGCATTCAAGCAAACAAACAAACTATTCAGTTTTATATATTAGTATATAAATGGCTTTGCTTATCTCTTAAATGAACATATTATTTATTTTGCGAATGTAATAGGCAATCATAGACATATGTTTAATCATCATTAAGTCAAAGCATGGATAAGACCTTGTATCTGTTATCTTTGTATCGAGATTATTTGGTCTACTACTGCAATTAACTTTTAGCTATTAATATTTATGAACATAGATGAAATGAAATCACGGCAGTAAGCTGAAGCCTGATACAATCTTTTCTAAACAGTGTGCACTAAGTTTTGCTAAGATAATATGTAATGTAATCCAACATGTTAATAATAATTATTATGTATAGTAATAAGGTATTTAACGAGTTAAAGTTGTCATAAATATATATAAATCTTTATTAGATTTATCGTTTTGTAGGTACTGCATAAGAATGAAAATTCTAAAGACGGCAAATAAAATGCTTTCGTTTGTCAATAATTGCTCTATGCAATATCAATCTTATGATTAAACTCATGGTGAGTTCACAAAAATACTAAATTATTGTAATAAAATATTTTAGTTTACGTAGAAACTTCAACGAATACTTATTTATTTTTTGTTAAGCTAATTAGAAATCATAGTAACAAAACATAAGTACAATTATGTTATTTAATACTACACTTTCTCTTTTGGTAGACTCAATTTAAAAAATCATGTCTTTCATCTTATAATGACTAAATTAATTAAATTCAAGATTATACTCATAATAAAAAAGTCCTTTGCCGAATATCCATGGTAGTGTCTCAGTCGTAGCGTTTATATATATAGCTTAGTATTCTGTGTTTGTCTGTGGACGCCGGTGGATTCCTCGCATAGCTGAACCTCCAATTAAGATCCCGTAAGATTGTCGTCTCCATTTTTTTTAGAATGTAGAGTGACCTTCTTTTGATGTGTGAATATAAAATTATTAGGACATTCCTGTTGTTAATAAAATAAAATAAAATAAAATAAAAAAAGGTTTTAATTACGTAAACCTATTACAGGCATTTGCAAATAGTAAAAACATTTTTTGGCTTATTAATAAATATAATATATTTAATTTATTAATTTAGTTAGTTATTATATAAATAGTTTGTATTTTATATTTATTTATAGCTTTTGCGTAAAAGCTGTCAGGTAGGAAAATTTTATTTTTTATCTATAATTGAATAGTTTTAAGTTCTGTCCTTTGAGTATGTTATTATTTAGATGGACCATAAGAATATCATCGACGCGATTTTATGCTACCACCGGAGCCAATACGCACCAACTAAGAAGACGGCGAAACAAACTCAGTGGGGTATTCTGCCGCCGGTTTCATCGCGGCCTCATTGTAACGATCCGGCGCGGCGAAACATATCTGAGTATGTTTCGCCGCGCCGGATCGTTACAATGAGGCATGTCAAAATTATTTTGGTCCAGTTACTGTCATTATTTAGTTAATTGGCTTATATAATTTACCAATCGATTGTCTTTAATATTACAGCATAATTATTGTATTAAGTAAATATATATATCGGCGCAACCACATAAAATAAGCATAGCAACAACACTTCATTAATGATAAACACATAAATACAATTACTCGTCTCATCAAAATAAATAAATTGTGAATCAATGCATGATTTGATAGAAACACAAATATGTTCATAAAATACTAGACTAATAAATAAGTATTCAGGATCAAATTATGATTTGTAAATCGTTGAAATATTTGTAGAAATAATTATCTGTTCACATAGTTTGAAAATTATCAAACTAAATTGTTTACTGTTTGTGAGCCGCTCGTTTAGTATAAATACGGCCGGCGGACCAATTGCAATTCAGTCTCGCTCGAGCTGCCGGACTGTACGGAGCTCCTCAATTTACTGGAATAAAACTTGAAAACCATATTATGGAGTTTTGCTGTTACTATGGATCAACAACCCTCGATAGAGAACCATCCTGATGAATGTGACGTCAGCAATGATGACGTCACACCTTATTAAAAACAACGATGCTCGTCCTTCCTCGTCATCAGAAGTGGGACTCGAAGTGATCCTTGGAACTGCTTCATCACCACCTGTTGCGTCTCAACCTCAGCTTCAAGCAATGGGGTCTACGCAACAGGGGCAACAGCCGATGATCAATGTACCTATGCCCAATACGTCCATGGGTGGGGTGCCACCTTAATTCTTCATGCACATGATGCAAATGAATCAGCAAATGTTCGAGCGTTTATGCAAGAGTTGTGGGAAGAGGGCGAACAAGAAAAGTCGCTCATGATCAAAAAAAAAAAATGCACCTCTAACATCCGAGGTCTGCACTCCGATCTCATACCGGTCCATCACCACCATGAGACCGAAAAACCACATCTGCTGTTCCTCATGGAGACGCAAATCAGATGTCCGGCTGACGCAGCATGCTTGCGCCGCCCGGGGTACACCCTGGAGCACAGTTTTAAGCCACGCGCTGGCGCCTGCGTGTGTGCTCGCGATGACATCTGCTGTCGGTGTCTCCGTAACATTGAGGATTCCAGTTTCTCGCTTGGAGCAGATACTCTATGCTGGTGTCTATCGGTCGCACACCAACAACATGGGGACAACCAGGTTGTTTCACTATCTTTCGGACTCTGCTGAACTGGCTCAGTTCAGGTGCCCATCGGTGCAGCTGGTTGTTCTGGGGGACTTCAATGCCCACCACCAGGAGTGGCTGTGCCCATGCCGGAGCACCGGCCATGCTGGGGGATTGGCGTGTGCATTCGCACTGACGCTTGGTCTCTCCCAACTGGTGACTGGACTGACACGGGTGCCCGACATTGATGGCCATGCGGCCGGTTGCTTGGACCTTCTGCTGACAACTGATCCAGACCCATGTCAAGTCGCGGTTTCCTCGCCGTTGGGTGGCTCCGACCACTGTCTGGTGAAATCTGTGTCTGTCTGCTCGCCACCCGATCCCGATCTCAAGGGGACTAGGCGAGTATGGCGATACAAGTCAGCAGATTGGGATGGGATGCGGTATTTTTTCGCGTCTTACCCTTGGCTGCGCTTATGCTTCTCTTCAGACGACCCAACTTGCTGCGCGGAGGCTGTTTCTGGGGTGATATGCCAGACTATGGAATATTTCGTTCCATTTTCTGATGTCTCACTCCGAGACAAGGCCCGTTCATGGTTCGGCGCTGAGTGTGATAGTACTGAAGCACATAAGCTGCCAAGTCTTGCAAACGTGCGCTACGCAGGGCCCGCTTTGACCATATTGGACGCATTGGAGCCACATTAGCATCTTACCCATCTGGGAGTAAAGCTTTTTGGTTTCTTGCCAAATCGGTCGAAGCCTATTTCTGTCGGTCCTCTTTTCCGCCACTGCAGGAGCCGAACGGTTCATTAGCTCACACCGCCAAGGAGAAAGCAGACTTATTTGCATCTCTATTTACTAAGAATTCACAACTAGATGCTGCTGGTAAAAGTCCACCCAGGTTACCTCATTGGACTTCTACATTCGGCAAAAACTGGTACTTAAACATTCTTTGCACTCTGGATGTGAATAAGGCTGGTGGTCCTGACGGCATTCCTCTCCAGGGTGGGGCGGTACTTCAAATCTTTCTATCTATCTTCAGATATTAGCTGGATGCTCTGGATGCATTGGGGCGTCGAGCGAAGAGTCATAGGCAATGGCTCACTTGTGGAGGCAAGTCTTCGGAGCCTCGAGTGGCCTGCCTATCGGGTTTTTATCGGTTACATTTCAGGGAGTGTGCGGAGGTTCTACATAACCTGATGCCCCCTTCACCCTTCCATCACCGGACGACTGGGTGCGGCGAGCGGTTTCACCCTTTTGTTGTTGACATTCCTTCGATACGCACGAGGCGATTTGCTTCCTCTTTCGTGGTGCGGACGGCTGAGGAGTGGAGTTCTCCTGCCGGGGTCAGTTTTTCCGGAGCGCTATGTTCTGGAGGTAAGCCTAAATTTAAACTTCGTCGTGCATCACAACCTGGTGATCAGGTAACCGTATCGGCAGAAGATGAGCCACTACCATCACCTGAAATAGAAATAGAGCCCCGTACCAAGCACATCAAGTGACGGGTTGCCTCAGCAAAAACTACGAGATCAAAGTGAAGAAGATTCATTGCCACAATAAACTGTGAGTTGAACATATTTACAAAATATTACCTTGAATTTAACTCTTTTAGAACCTGTGTATAAACACCTTCAACCTAGTTCCATACTCCCAGTAGAGCCTCTGTGTACCACGGCGAACAGGACCGCCCAGAGCACAGCATCATTCCATCCCCTACGAGAATCTCCGAGAACCCTACGAGAACCTCCGAGAACCCTACAAGAACCTCCGAGAACCCTACGAGAACCCTACGAGAACCCTACGAGAACCTCCGAGAACTCTACGAGAACCTCCGAGAACTCTTCGAGAACTTCCAACACCTTACACACCTTATTAGCATTGATATTCCTAGACTAACATAGAAATGCATGTTTTTGCATAACAACAACAAGTTGCTCACAGATACCCAACTCAGAGAAAGTTATTTCTAGTATTGCAGATTTCGCGAAGAACCCTACGAGAACCTCCGAGAACCCTACGAGAACCCTACGAGAACCTCCGAGAACTCGTCGAGAACTACCAACACCTTATTAGCATTGATATTCCTAGACTTACACAGAAATTACTATCTGTAATAATAAAAATAATACTCCCAAATATTTATTTAGTTCTGTCTTTAAATAAATTATTTAATCTGTTTTTTAATGAAAACGTAAATAAAATTCGTATAAAGACAACCGATTGGTAAATTGTGAATGCCAATTAAATAATAAAAGTAACTGGACCAAAACTTCTTGGACATGCCCATTAGGGCATGCAAAAACCGGGTCGTTTAAAAAACCGGTTTTTTCGGAGTTTTTGTTTACAAAACCGGTGAAACCGGTTAAATCGGTTTTTTCGGGTTTGTTTTTAAATTTTTATTAAATGAAAATGAAAATGCTGAAGTCTAATCAAAATATGTAATTTTTACGGATTGCAATAAGCTACAGCCTACAACTACTAACAAACAATACAAAAAGTTTATTTTCTTAATACATAAAATAGAATAATAATCATAAAGCTTTAGAATTAGGAAAATAACATATTCTTTAAAACTTAAGGTACCTAACATACAAAATAAGGAACATTTGGTAGACCAGGTATACAAAGGTCTAAAATCACAGAATATTAAATAATAATTAACTGTCATAAAATACGAAGAGGCAAAATCAACAGCACGTAAAATGAGATCAAAATAATGTTTGAATATCGCATAAAATAGAAGTCTTATTCCTAATAAACCTAAACAAAATAAATCAGTCATTCTTACAGGTAGTCAAAATAAAAATTAAATTATTAATTAAATTCAAAATTACAAAGCTAAATCGAATTCCAATTTTTACATTGATATAATGATCGTAAGGATACAACAAGTGCATCAAGAGAGTCATCATTAAGAGCACTACGGATTTTACTCACTCACTCGCTTGTATAAAAACACACAGACTAAAAACGCACAGACTAAAAACACACAGATTAAAAATGACGGCAGCGTGGGCTTTTTATCGTCATAAAACGTTATTTAGATTCATTCACGCAGTTGATAGAACACGCCAACGTGCTGAAATCTAGCAGCTGATTACCAGTAAGTATCCAGGAGTAGCATAGGCTATATTTTATATTATGAAGTTCCCAAGGGAACGGGAGAAATGAGAGCAAAACCGCGTGCGGGAACTAGGGAATTAAAATTAAAAATCAAAATCAAAATTAAAATTATAAACAAATAAGCAAACTCAATAAAACAAACAAACTCTTCCGCTTTTTAATATAAGTAACTAATACCAATAAATGTTTAAAGACGACCTTTAATGTTATGGTACGGTTACGATTATACCGATAATTCTGCCGTGCTTATTATAACCGCCGTATCCTACATTTTTCACGATATTGAGTTAGTTACATATTCGGAATCGCCGTATCGAGATCTATAACTTTGTCTTTGATAGTTAAAAAAAAAATGCTTGTATCATACATTTTAGATTTTATACATAAGTAATAAGGACTGTGTGAGGAGCGCAGCGATATAGACGTGTACTGCTATCGCTAAGTTCAAAAATTAGTTTAAAAATATAAAAAAGCCGCAAAATACGTTAAATTTCAACACATTTTGTTACTAAAGTGCGAACAATAGTGTAGTGCATCTAATCACGATATAACAATCAAAAAAGGCCAGTTAAAAGTACAATTTAAAGTTATAATTTTGCATAAAATTAGAATCAGTTTTTGTTAAAGCGGGTGTGTGCAAAATAAAAACAAAAGTATCTCCAGCCGTCGCACGTCGTTGACCGGAATCCGTTGAAATACCAACAGATAAGTTAATTCAACCTAACGTCTAACGAAGCTGTGGCTTAGCGGCCCCAGACGCCAGTCGAAATTCGGTGGAATCTATTGGGCGCAAGTTCTAGTCCAGCCATCTGTGTTACTTTTTGAGAGTCTAAGGAAGTTTGTATTTGCATATAATAATGAATTCCTTAGAAAATATTACGTTCCGGCGAACTCGCACTCGATCTGAACCAAATGACGATGAAAGTGACATTATATCACAAACATTAAACTGTACGACAAATAGCTTACCTGACATATCCGAGAACGAAGACGTTCCACAGATAAACATGTTAAAAGCTGAGATCGCCAAACTAACATCTCAGCTGACTAGTGCGCATAAAGAAATTGAATTATTGTCACTAGAAAACAGTGACTTAAAGAAATTAAATGAAGAATATAATAAAAGAAATGACATGTATAAAAAAATTGTAAACAGTCCAGGAAATATTAAATCGAAGACACCATTAATGACGCCTAAAAAAAATATGAAGACGAAACAAACACAAACACAGACTATACAGACTATTGAGAAGGACCACTCGACGTTACCTTCGGACACAAATAATATAATTAGAAACATCAACAGCAACGTAAGCCCATCGAACCCAACTCCAACCATAGGAACCACAACCACTGTAGTACAACATCCCACAAAACACAAAATATGCCTGATAAGCAGCGAAACATCTAACAGATTATATTCAATTACCGAAAGAACCAATTTACGTAACTACGAAATCTGTCATTATCGGAAACCCACGTGCGGATTGCGACAAATTCTTCATAACATTGAGGGAAAAGTACAAAACTTTACGCACTCAGACTTTTGTGTCATTTACATTGGCGAGGAAGACTTTCGGAAAACACAAAACTATTTGGAATTGGTCATGTTTGTACGAGAAAAATTAATAGGATTAAGTCATACTAATTTTATCATTTGTTTACCAACATTTAAGTATATGATAGATTCTAACATAATGTATAACAGCCGAGTAGAAACATTTAATAACCTTATTTACTTGGATGTAAACACATGTAACTATGCGTATTTACTTGACTCAAATCTTCATTTATCTTATGACTATGATACTTACAGCAAACGCTATGGAACCTTAAATAACAGGGGTTTAAATATAGTTATATCATATTTACAAGACCTGATTCTTAGCCTAAGCAAACTGAATGCTACGCACTCGGAAGTGAACTGCCACCCCCAATATCATGGTCAAGACGAATTCTCTAGTAGCTCACAACAACCAAATTCTCAGTTTTTTCGTTAACTACCTGAACATCTTACACCAGAACATAGCTGGTCTGATAAATAAATCCGATACACTGACTGTAAAATTAGTAGAATTAATCAACAAGGGGACAAGTATAGATGTCCTCTGTATTACGGAACATTTCATACAAACAGGTTATGAGGATTTATTGCATATTCCAAATTTTTGTCCAGCTGCTTTCTTCTCTAGAAATACAAAGAGAGGAGGAACAGGTATTTTCGTAAGAGTAGGATTGCAGTTTAGAGAAATATCGGATATAGCAAAGCAATCAGTTTCAGGCATCTTTGAATGTTGCGCTGTAGAAATAATAGCTTATAAAATTATTATTATTTGTATTTATAGAATCCCAAAAAATAATTATGATGTATTTTATGATAAATTGGAATTTATTTTAAATAAAGTTTGTCTATTCTCAAATAAAAAGGTAGTCTTGTGTGGAGATTTTAATATCAATGTCTTAACAAGAAACAACACAACATTAGAACTGGAATATTTTCTTATGAAGTACAATTTAAAACTAGCGCTTTATACTCCCACTAGGTTAAAAAGTCAAACCTGTATAGACAACTTTGCACACAATTATCGGAAAGAATGTAAAGCTGAGGTTGTAGATTTGGTCCTTTCTGACCATACATCGCAAATACTCAAAGTACCAATAAAAAAATCTTGCAAACTAAAATACTGGAAGACAAAAGAACAGGATATATGCATGGAAAATCTAATTAACTTCAAAAAACATCTCAGCTCTCTATCATTTACACTAGTATATAATGCTAAGGATGCGAACAAAGCTTTTGACATTTTCATGGATGATTTTTCCCTTATATACAGATTATGTTTTCCTGAGAAAATTGTAACCATTCAAACTAGCAAGAAATCAAAATGGATTTCTCATGGAATAAAAATATGTAGTAACAAGCAAAGGCAGTTACTTTGGGCGTATCGATTAAACCCAGACTCAAAAAATAAATTAATTCTTAAAAACTACACCAAACTTTATAGAAAAATTATAAACTTAACACAAAAAACACAAAATAATCATTTCATAAACACAGCCCAAAATAAATCAAAAGCTACCTGGCAAATAATAAATAGATCCAAATTTAGTTTGCCGCTAGAGCCTATAGATTGCGTGAATAGAGACAATTTGACATTTACAGACCCCACGGACATTGCAAACGAGTTTAACGATTATTTTATTGATACAATTGAGAATAATATTAAAGCTGACATCACATCGAATAATACACATTTAATTAATAACGCATTAAATTCAATATTCATGCAACCCGTAACAGTTGACGGCATAATAAAAATAATAACCAACCTTAAAAACACAAATACTGTTGGATACGATGGAGTTTCCACAAAAGTTTTGAAATTTACTAAAGAGCTGATAGCACCTCCATTAGTTCATATAATTAACTTGTGCATAGCTGATGGCATATTTCCGGACAAGCTCAAAAAAAATATTATAAAACCTCTTTATAAAAAAGATGACAAAACTGATTTAAAAAATTACAGACCTGTTGCAAAAATACCAACTATTTCAAAAATTATTGAGAAAGTTATCTGTAACTCTTTATATGCCTATTTCGAAAAGTACAAACTATTTTGCAAAGAACAAAAGGGTTTCCGTAAGAACACTACGATTAATATGGCACTGTTTGACTTATTAGCTAATGTCATGTCATCTGTAGATAGGAGAAATCCAGTCTGTGCAATCTACACTGACATGACCAAGGCTTTCGACTGTGTGGACCATAAGATTCTGTTGCACAAATTACATAACTATGGTATAAGAGGAAATATCTTAAAGTTAATTGAATCATACCTAAGTAATAGGGTTCAATGCACAGAAATTTCAAGGATATGTCCAAAAAGCAAATTAGAAACCATATATGTGTCAAAACCAAGACATGTGAAATATGGCGTCCCACAGGGTAGCGTACTGGGTCCGCTACTTTTCTTGATATTTATTAATGATCTCCCGAAAGCAACAACCAACGAAATGGTGCTTTTTGCAGATGATAGTACAGCTATAATTGAATGTAGTGATCCAAAAAATTATAAGAATGACATAAATAAGTGCTTAAACGACATAATAAATTGGTTAAATAAAAATAATTTGATTATAAACCTGACTAAAACAAAAGTCATGCATTTTTATCAACGATGTAAAAACCCAAATATTAATATATCCTACAATGGCTGTGACATTGAAGAAGCTAATAAAGCTAGGTTTTTAGGCATAATTATTGACAACCAACTTACATGGAAGCCTCATGTTGAAGAATTATGTAAAAAACTGAGTAAATCCGCATATGCTCTATTTCAACTTTCAAAGAAAGTTAACATTCGGGCTCTTTTAACAGCGTACCATGGACTGGTTGCTTCTCTATTGCGGTATGGCATTATTTTCTGGGGGCAGTCTACTGATAGGGAACTGGTATTTAGATTGCAGAAGCGATGCATCAGGTCAATGTGCGGTCTTAAGACAACTGATAGCTGTGTTCCATATTTTAAATCGTTGAAAATTTTAACTTTACCCTCTTTATTTATATAAGAAACGGCTTTGTTAGTCAAATGTAATCCACATTTATTTCAAAAGTTATCAGAGGTCAGAAAGAATCCGATACGGACTCAATACGTCAATAAATTATGTCAAGTGAAGTGTAAAACCGCACTAATGCAAAAAAGTTTTTTTGGTATTGCCCCACGCATATATAATAGAATACCTAATGTTATAAAAGAACTAACTTTATTTAAATTTAAAAGGGCGCTAACTGACATTTTGATTATGAAAAGCTATTACTTAATTGACGATTTTCTTAATGATGATTCACTGACTGATTGATATACTTACTCTGAGTGACATACTGTTGTTCTAGTTGGCATCATTTTATTCCGTCTGACATTATTCATAGTATTTTTTATTTGTTTAAAACTTTTTCCAGGTTGTAATTTTTTATTGTAATTCCAATGACATTTAATTTTTTTTATTATCTTTGTTGTGATTTATTGACATGCCACTTACTTTAAATTTAAATTGCAAACCCAATATTTGCATGCCCATGTGACGGTAAAATGTGGAGAACCTTATTATAATCGAACATCTATGTACCTATTACCCATGTTTGCAAAGAAATAAATGATTTGATTTTGATTTGATTTGTAACTACACAAAAAAAATATTTTCTTAATATCTTAGCCGTAAGTGCTGGATACTGCTATAGCCTTCTCAAGCCCCAGATTATTAATCATGTAGTGCTTAACATAACCGCGGTATCTGTTAACGCTGCTCTAATACAAACAAAGGGAAACAGTTTTCTTGCGAATTACGGCATGAAAGCCATCAGTTCGATACAGCGCGAATATCCCCGATGCACTACAGAAACGATGTTTTGAAAGTATTTCTTGCTGCGAGGCACAAGAATTATATTACCGAGAAAAGATATGACTGTTTGTTTGTTTACATTGAATAGGCTCCGGGAGTACTAGCCCGATTTAAAAAATAATTTCGCGATAACAAAGATACATTATCCAGGAGTAACATAGGCTATATTTTATTATGAAGTTCCCAAGGGAACGGGAGAAATTAGAGCAAAACGCGTGCGGGAACTACGATAAAAATAAAAATAAATAGGAACTAACGCCGTCTTAACGTCCTGTACACGTTTGGCAGTGATAAATTTAATATTTTGTTTGGGAAAATCAAAATTTTATTAAATCAGACATAGGAGAAACAAAACCGAAAAAACCGAAAAATCCGGTTTTGTTATCCTAAAAAACCCGGGTTTCAAATCAGTCGGTTATCCGGTTTTTACGGTTATCCGGGTATCCGGTTTGCATGCCCTAATGCCCATCTGAGTATGTTTCGCCGGATCGTCTCGATGAGGCCGCGTTGAAACCGGCAGTAGAATAACTCCACTGAGTTTGTTTCGCCGGATCTTCTCAGTTGGGGCGTATTGGATCCGGTGGTAGCACTAAAGCGCGTTCGTCGAGATACTTATGGTCCGTCTAAATAATAACATACTCAAAGGACAGAACTTAGATTTAATGATAGATGCAAAATAATAAAATAAAATTGTACAATTACGCGACGAGAATCAACGAGGCTGGTGCAGAGCGCGCACCGCCTGTCAGAATGGCCGTATCGGCGCAACCACATAAAATAAGCATAGCAACAACACTTCATTAATGATAAACACATAAATACAATTACTCGTCTCATCAAAATAAATAAATTGTGAATCAATGCATGATTTGATAGAAACACAAATATGTTCATAAAATACTAGACTAATAAATAAGTATTCAGGATAAAATTATGATTTGTAAATCGTTGAAATATTTGTAGAAATAATTATCTGTTCACATAGTTTGAAAATTATCAAACTAAATTGTTTACTGTTTGTGAGCCGCTCGTTTAGTATAAATACGGCCGGCGGACCAATTGCAATTCAGTCTCGCTCGAGCTGCCGGACTGTACGGAGCTCCTCAATTTACTGGAATAAAACTTGAAAACCATATTATGGAGTTTTGCTGTTACTATGGATCAACAACCCTCGATAGAGAACCATCCTGATGAATGTGACGTCAGCAATGATGACGTCACACCTTATTAAAAACAACGATGCTCGTCCTTCCTCGTCATATATAATAATAAAATATATTTTTCCCATACAAAAAACTTTTTTTGCCTTTATTTGCTCGATGTCAATAAAGTCAACAGGTAGGCACTTGGTACGGAATTCTACGTGCGGACGTCCGACTAATAAGTATATTTTATTTTTTCTGTTTTTTTTTTCTATGGTTGTATGTGTTCAATTAATGGTTTTTCTTTTTTCTGTTTTACCCTTGTTAACAATACTGTCCTCGAAAATCTGCTTACACATACCTCCTACCTGACCAAATACTTTTTCAACATTTTATTTGTCCCAATCGGTTTTTCAACACCTCGTAAGGAGATGTGAGATAATTACATGGGACTAAACTCATGGTGGTTTGTTTTCGATGTTAAGCCTAATCGAGATTAGCCTGATTCGTTACTTACGTTTTATGCTTTTTAAATTAAGTTTTAAAAAAATACAGCCTTCGTGGCATAGCGGTATAAGTCCTACATTAAATCTTGGAGGTCTTGTATTCGATACCCATACCAGACATAAAAATGGTAAATTTCTAAGATTTCTTTCCGGATTTGGTTGGTTAAGCCGCTGTTCCCGACTGATATACCATTATCTATCATCTGCCTGGGTAACGTACTTTAACATCTCTTGTAGGTTGTGTTGCCATAGTCTCCACGCTTAGCAAACGGATTGGTGACCGCAGTATACGATATTTTATGAATAGAGTAATTATTGAAAATATACCTATTAAAATTCACACCCAAATACAAGTCGGTAATTAAGGACCGCACCGTCAACTAATTAACTAACGGATATAATTATCTAATAGATAAATCTATCATATAAATAGCTGAGTAACCAAGCCTTACAAATTGGTGCAATATAACTTATACACTTATAACGTTTATATTTAAGAAGAATCGATCACAGATTAAATAATATATGAGTTATAGACGTCACTTCTAACATGATTCCCCATCGTCACCATCAGCCCGTATAAAGTTCACTGCTGAACATAGGCCTCCTCCCGGGGGAGGATATTTGCAATAGTCACCATGCTTGGCAGGCGGGTTGATGACCGCAGTGTTGTACCACACAAGGAAACGCTGCTCCCCGTACCTTGGTATACGATTATTATAGATGATATTATAACAATCGGGACCAACGGCTTGACGTGGTTTCCGAGGCACGGAGGATCGTCCCTCAACCAACCAGGCCCTGAAAGAAATCGTAGAATTTACACAAAGATTTCCTGGGAATAGAAACCACGTCCTCCAAAATTTAAAGCGAGCCAAATACCGTTACGCTACGGAGACTATCTAACATGATTAGAAAAGCTTAATCAGATTTTGATATTAGAACCTAACTGTCTAGATTCCGGCTCAGAATAGACCAACCCATATCTTCCCATGGGTGTGGTAAGAGGCGAATAGGAGACATACAGCCGATGAATGGGCAGCAGCATCTATCAGCTCAAGGTTACTTACCATCCGCCTACAAGAGTGTTGATTATGGCAATATTCCTCAATGACCCTGGCTTGCCAATGTCAATGAGGTCATGAGGAACCCTACATTTAGCAGTGAATGTAAATGCGCGAGAGAGAGAGAGAGAGAGAGAGAGAGAGATGTTGATGTGGAAAAGTAAACAACTAAAGTCCTCCTCCATCCTGAAGACGGGGAGGCTAGCGGGGAGGATAGCGGGGAGGTACGATTCCCCTTTGTTAGGTGATGTGGTTCAAAGATGTATTTTGAACAACAGCCTGGTCTCCAAATAGTGCGGAGGTTCTACATAACCTGAAACCCCCTTCACCCTTCCATCACCGGACGACTAGGCGCAGCGAGTGGTTTCACCCTTTTGTTGTAGACATTCCTTAAATAGGCACGAAGCGATTTGCTTCTTCTTTCATAATGCGGACGGCTAAGGAGTGGAATTCTCTGCCGGGGTCAGTTTTTCCGGAACGCTATAATCTGGACATCTTTAAGGCTAAAGTGAACAGACACTTTCTAGGCAAGCGTGTATCATCTTAGGCCTTATCTTCGCCTTCCATCAAGCGAGATTATGGTCAAACGTAATCCTATATTTAATTACTTATTTTAATTTTAAATTATTCTAAAATATTATCATAGGCAACACTAATAAACTAAACTAATAATAACGTAACGTAATCTTATAACGTTCACTACTGAACGTGGGCCTCCTCCCGAGGTATGGTTGTCCAATAGTCACCACGCTTGGCAGGCGGCTTGGTGAGCGCAGTGTTACATTGTACACACAAGGAAACGCTGCTGCCCGTTCCTTGAATACGCTTGTTATAGATGATGTTATATCAATCGCGACCAGCGGCTTAACATGCTTTCCGAGAGCACAAAAGCTCACTCTCTCTATAAGATTTCCACATCACAACATTAACAATTCAATCTCCATTTAACCTTATAATACTAATTAGCCTGTAACATTATAAACTAATATATTTATAACTATTTATGCTTTAACAAGAATCGGATCAATGGAAATGTTTTAAGAATCAAGTATTTAGTAGGCATACTAAATATTTATTAGGTTTAATGGTCATATAGGTGTCTAATTAATTCGGAGTACCTACGGTTTATGGTAGAACGATGGATGATGACCAATATATTAGGGTTGACTACTTATTTATAGGGTGCGTTTATACCGTAACGAATTGTACTGTGGAATAAGAATTCTTGATGATTGGGTAATTTTAGTCAAGTCAAAGTATGAAAATATGAAAACTCGCATTAAATCGTTTAATAAACCCTAGAATCATCAACAACTTTATAGCTACTTACTTAACTTTATACCTACTAGAATACGTGGCAACTCTGAGAAGAACTGGCAAGAAAAAATCAAAATCAATTTACCATTACTTTTACAATATTGTTAAGCAGCATAGTCATTCCGGAGCAAGTTACTCGCAAGCCATTCTGTCATTTACATTGTCTGATAATTTACAATAAGCCTTTTTACATAATTTAGCTTTTTTTTAATTTAGAAACCATGGCCATGCCCGGGCATTGTGATTACAGGCAGTGGCAGACTTACCTACATTTTCCGCCAGTAAGCTATTCAAATTTTGCCGCCCCTACTATTGAACTACTAAAAATGTTACTATTGAAAATATTAGACGTTGAGTTTATTTTTTCTGTAAGAAAAAATAATTTTGGCAAAATTTGCCGCCACCTAAATTCTGCCGCCCTACGGCTGAAATAATGATAATGATGATGAATGGTAGTAAGAAAAATATTAGAAAAGTGGTACAAGTGAAAAATATAAACAATATGATCTAAGTAGGTAATGCAAAACATAGTCGTATGCCATATGTTTGTCCTGCCATGTTATTTCCATAATTTTACAAGAATAGATAAAGTGAGGCACCTGTGATAGAAAAGTTGAAAGAAGAGAAGAAAGATTTTTTTTCATACGTTAGCCACGAGCCTTTTGCTACTTCACCGGGCATAGAGAGAAGAAGGGCGTTAGCGATTATATGCTATCAATCGCTTCACTGTAGTGGCATTTTGTCTTGGCCCTTTGAGCAGATAGCAAATTTCCATAGATTTTAATGAGAAACAACTTAGGACTTAGGGTGCCCGCCCACGTCCGACAATCGGTAACCGACTTTTTGAAGTCGACTTTTAGAGAGGAGAAAATAGAACGTAAAAAGTCGGTCAGAAATTAAATCGGTGCATCCCGACCGATCCGATTGTCGGTGTAAATGGAACGTCCGGAAATGTATGCGTTAACGCACACTGCTCAACGACAATCGGCCTGCTTGCACTTGCCAGGAGGAAAAATCTGCCCGATTATCGGCCATACAAAAAGTATGACGGGGGTGGGCACGCTTATTTGGATTAGTTACTCAGGATTTGTTGTAAAAAATAGAGCATGCATTCTATAGCAATGCCATTCCATGTTACGTGTCGGTGTAAAAGCAGTCTTTTAACAAGCCTCCTGGTTTCCTAACAAGGTGCAGTTAAACCATTAAGAGCAGTAAATGAGCGGTAATCAAGCATCAAGATAAAAATTGTGTTGTGGTAAATTAACTAAAAAAGGAAATTAAATATGAAACTTGTTAAACATAAGCTGAATTTCGGTGAAGTGGATGTGATGGTTTTGTTTGATTATGGCCGTTTTTTACTTTGTCTGTTTCTTTTTTATTTATAAGCTATATTTAACATAAGGTTTTATTGATACTAGCGTACGTAAATGTTTTGTGGTCATACCGACTAATAGGTAGTAATTCATTGGCATGGCGATATAAGTTTTCCTTCCGATGCCCTCGTAGACCCGAAGTCCGAGTGGCCCGCGAACTGTAAAGTAGAGCGACAGTTGCACTAAGCTCCCCTCAAATACTAAAAATCATAATCCCTCAATCTCATCGCCAGCGACCGCCCTGAGCCGAGGTCCAAGCCCCACAGGGGGCGCCCGCTTGCACAGGTTGCTTAGTATGTAGTTTTAAACCATTTATTAAGGCTGGAGCTCTGCTCGCCTTTATGCCCGGTGAAGTAGCAAAAGCCTCGTGGCTACCTAGGGATATAAAGGCGATATAAGTTACACCTTAAATTATTATTGAAAGTGGTGGGATCGATTTCTGCATTAGACAAGATTTTTTTTTGTATTTAATAAAAAATCATTAAATTTCTCTACAATATTAAGTAACGGCTAGTATATTCACTTTTGTATGTACACCGCGGTAAAAATTTAATAATCTCAATATTGAATCTGAAGTTTGCGATGTACTTTTCCGTAAAGTGTCCAAGAATTTAAAATATAGACCAAAAAGCCGCATTAAAATCATGTTTTTGTATGGGAGCCCCCCTTGAATATGTATTTTATAATGGTTTCTTTTGGTGTTTTTATATAAACGCAACAGAAATACATAATTTGTAGAAAAAATCTACGGTCTAGCTATCACGATTCATGAGACAGGCACAGCCTGGTGACAGGCAGACAAACGGAAAGCGGAGTCTTAGTAATAGGGTCTCATTTTTATCCTTTGGATCAGAAATTTAAAAAAACAACTTAAATTTTACACTTAAATTGTTTTATCTGGCGTTGTGATCTAACCCACGACCTCCGAGACTTAAAACTATACTTACACCATTACGCTACGTAGGTTCTTAAGTACCTACCTAAAATAAGTTTATTTCCAACTTGTATTCTTAGTGATTAATATTTAACAAACAGTTTAACTAATCCTACATCTAACCCATTACTGCTGGTAGCAATCAATCAACAAACCCTTAAATGCACGCGTGGGCAGCACAATTATAAATTGTACCATCATTATAACTTGTACCACCATTAAAATTGTACCATCATTAAATTTGGACTATAATTAAATTTGGACCACAATTAAAAATTGGGCAGTTAACTTAACCTGTGTTTTCGTTAAAAGGAATTTGTTAACGAGTGGCTTAACTAATTATTTCATTTG
Organism: Nycteola revayana; assembly: GCA_947037095.2. Taxonomy (NCBI): domain Eukaryota; kingdom Metazoa; phylum Arthropoda; class Insecta; order Lepidoptera; family Nolidae; genus Nycteola; species Nycteola revayana. The sequence continues at coordinate 12,894,354 of OX344851.2, read as the reverse complement.
GTTTTGTCTTTTTGGTGTGTAATTGGGATGAAAGAATGTTTTTGGATTGGTTGTTTGTTACTCTGTCACATACTGGACCGATTTTGCAGATATTTAGCACAGGCATCGTTTTTTTTAAGTTTACTAGCATAATTTCTCCGCTTTGTAATACAGGGAAGTTAAAACTTAAGTATATTAAACGCGAATGTTTTTAAGTATAGTATGGATGGATGTTTGTTAGTCCTTCACGCAAAAACTACCGAACGGAATTGGCTGAAAGTTTTCTCGCGGACAGTTTATAAGCTGGATTAATATATAGGCTACAAAATATTACGCAGGAGCACTCTGGAGCAGAGTGAGCGCAAAACCGTGGGGCGCAGCTAGAAGGCCATATTTAACTATGAAGTTCCCACGAGGACGGGACCTACGCGGTTGAAACCGCACACGGGAAGGTAGTAATACTTAAATGAATAAAATACGAGGTACTAATTGCATCAGTAAAAGGCTATCTAGCTTATCTAGGAGAAACATAGATTATATTTTATGATGAGGTTCACACGGGGATAGGAGTAATGAAGGTGATACACTCACGGACAACCACCATGGTGCATAAGTATCAGAAGTCGAGGGTTCAATCACCACACCACACAAGAAATCTTTTAGTAAATTCTAATATATATTTCCTGATCTCGTTGGCTTAAGGACGTACGTTCGGACGTTTTCCCTGTCCGTTTGGATATAATACTGCGTTCACCAACCCCACTGCCAAGCGTGGTGACTATAGCAGAACCCCCGTGAGGAAGCCCATGTTCAGCAGTGGACGTTATATGGGTGATGATGATTATTGCCAACACATTAACAACTTGCTAACACATTGCGCTGAAATTTTATCAGATGGTTATTATGACGAAGCTAAAGGCTTAGAGAAAATTCTGCAATCGAAAACTCAAATTGACAAAATTCAAAATGAAACATGGGTCAAAAGTTCTAAGTAAAAAAAGTATATTGTACCTAATCGAAATCATCGCGAACGACATCGCGGGCACCAACTATTTGTAAGATATAAGTATAAATGTACAGATTCGCAGCATCTGTATCTGACTAATAAAGAGATAAATTCTTTATAGTTATTATACAAATTGACAACCTCCGTAGCGTAGCGGTATTTGGCTCGCTTTAACTCTCGGAGGTCGTAGGTTCGATCCCCACACCGGACGGGAAATCTTTGTGTAAATTCTAAGATTTTTTTCCGGGTCTTGAGCACGTTAAGCCGTTGGCCCCGATTGTTATAACATCATCTATAATTCGTTCCTTGATATACAATCGTATATTAAGGAACGGGCAGCAGCGTTTCCTTGTGTGGTACAACCCGTACAACATATTACTGCGGTCACCAATCCGCCTGCCAAGCGTGGTAACTATGGCAAATACCCTCCCTCGGGAGAAGGCCCATGTTAAGCAGTGGACGTTATACGGGCTGATGATGATGATACAAATTGAAATATCACTAGATAGCTAGCTAGAACGCTATAAACGAGAAACGTGAAACGCGGGTTAGTTTAGGTTAGATATCCTACTAATATTATAAATGCAAAAGTTTGTAAGTATGTATGTTTGTTACTCTTTCACGCAAAAACGAATGAATGGATTCGGCTTTTTTTCCCGATAGACATACTTAGTTAGCCTTGAGGATTTTGCTACTTCACCGGGCATAAAGGCGAGCAGCGCTCCAGCCTTAATAAATGGTTTAAAAACTATAAACTAAGCAACCTGCGCAAGATGGCGCCTCTTGTGGGGCTTGGACCTCGGCTCAGGGCGGTCGCTGGCGATGAGATCGAGGGATTACGACTTTGGATTTGGCTGAAACTTTGGACGGGGATAGTTAATAAGCTCGACTAACATATAGACTACAAACAATCACGTTTTTAATATCAATAACTAACCTAACCTAATATACCCCAAAGTACCTTACTTTAAAGATTACCCACCGTCTTCGGCCAAGACACAATTAGAAACCAGACCCGGAAAGATTTCTTATATGGTGTTCTTATATTCACCTGGTGGTCTAAAATAGCAAAGGACCTGAAGGAAGCCCAAGCGCCCGTAGAGACAACCCAGGACAGAGCGTCCTGGCGCAGACGTTTGACCTGACCTGACCCTGCATAACGTGGGATAAAGGGAATGAAGAAGAAGAAGATACAGAGATTTCTTGTCCAGCGTGGAGATCGAACCCACGACCCCGGACATTTAAAGTACTACTTATACCGCTACGCCACGAAGGTTATGGATGTACACCCACTTAAATCCCACTCATCATAACGTTATTCCATGATAACGTATTTTACTCAAATATTTGTTCAGATAGAGAAGGGAATGTTGAGATCACGTGGAAAAGATGGATGAAGAAAGATTGACAAAACAGGTATACATGGCAAATGTGAGTGGCACAGTCGGAAGGGGAAGACCTCGACAAACGTTCTCTGACCAAATCGGAGACATCCTCGCAAAAGATCAAATAATATCCACCCTGAACTAAACTAAAAATTAAAAACTAAAAAACCCGACGTGTTTGTATGAAGAATGTTATGAGAGTGAATGAAGCGAAAGATGTGTGTAGGGTTCGTAGCACGTGGAGGTCCATTGTCCCCCCGCTGGGAAACAGGCGTGAGCTTATGTGTGTATGTATTTGTTCGGAACGAGAATTGAGCCCACGAATTACATGATAATGTAGTATTTTTACTCAAAATAAAAATTGTTCAGAACGAGAATTGAGCCCACGACCTGCGAGATTTAAAGAGAGACTTGTTCCGCAAAGAAACATAACTCGCAGCCTCCATATCTTGCTCTTGAATACTTAAATTACCAGTTCTCATATCACAAGATGAATACGTTAGATGCTAGTAATTATGACATACCTAATTATATAAACTATTATTTGTTGAAATAACGAAGTAGGTTTCCGGTAGAAATGCATTAAACATCCCTCCAAGGTCTCTTTCCAAGGGGCCGTGCCATAGTCACTACGCTTGGCAGACGGGTTGGTGACCGCAGCATTATACACAGGTAAACGCTGCTGCCCATTACCTGGTACACGATAGTCATAAATGGTTTTATGACGATTAGGTCCAATGACTTAACGTGCTTAAGTAATTCCAGAAAAAAATAAAGACAACTCAAAAATTTTGTTTGACAATTGAGCCCAAGACCTGCGAGATTTAAAGAGAGACTTGTTCCGCTAAGAAACATAACTCGCAGCCTCCATATCTTGCTGTTAAAGACTGAAATTACCAGTTCTCATATCACAAGATGAACACGTTAGGTGCTAGTAATTATAACATATGTATAAACTATTATTTGTTGAATACAAATAACAATAAACGAAGTAGGTTTCCGGTAGAAAATGTCTGACTAACTAGATAGTAAAGAGGGACGGAGATACGGTCAAACATAATAGCTAACACTATCTAAATTATATCTTGGCTTTGATTTCCGCGCCATAATGTGCTGTGTTTATAAATATAATCAGTGTGTGTTTTATATAAAAATACACAGTAAAATTTACTGGGTGACTTTTTTTTACCATCTTGAAAATAATAGGGCGTGACATGTATGTGAAATATGTAGATGTCAAAGGCAAAGTTATTTATCTTTTTTTTACAGACATAGAGTGAATATCGTAACGGTAAAAATGCGTACCTAAATAGGTAGTTACACGATTTCGCTCACTTTTCATTTCATTTTCATTCATGTGTGATTGCGGCCTAGGTATAATTACGCACGCGCTATGTAGGGTGAATTTTTTTTAAAGTAATTTATAAGTTTTTCGAAATTCTAATTACCGAAATACTAGTGCAAATTTTAATATATTGTTGTCTATAGATTCTAGTCCACTAACACAACACACCATATTATTATCGAGACGGTAAAAAAAGTCACCCAGTATACACAACCAAAAGTAGATCATTTAAAATAAAACTAACTTATAAAATACTACTATTTTAAATCTATTCTTCTTGGCAAGGTTCACAGAATGCTGGCAGCATTACCCCGTTGAATGGCAATGCTTACCTGCTGTGCAAAGTAAAAACCAGCACTCGGAGAACGTGGTGCCGCACTTCTTTAGTGTCGCTGCGTATTATGCAGTATTTTTTAACGGTGAAACAACTTTATACTGCGGTCGCCAATTTCCTGGCTAAGCGTAGTGATTATGCCAAAAAGCCTCCCTCGGGCCATGTTCAGATGTGAACGTTATATTGATGATTGATGATGTATTAACATGTGAATTAAAAACTTTGCACCTATTTCAGCTTTCGGAAGAAAAAAGCGATAAAATAAAATTACTTTCCTACAATTTTTTAATCAAATTAGTGGTTACTGGTCGAGATTCGACCATAATTAAATGAAATATATTAGCTTTCTCTATATTAACTACTAGCATCCCGCGCGCGGTTTCACCCGCGTAGGTAACTCCCGTTCCAGTGGTAACTTCATAAATAAATATAGCCTATGTCACTCAGGTTGAATGTAGCTTTCCAACGGGAAAGAATTTTTGAAATCGGCCCACTAATTTTAGAGTTTATTCATTAGAAATATACACACAAAAATACAAATCTTTCCTCTTTATAATATTAGTATAGATAAGTGTGCGAAATTTCATACACCTCCGTCCGCGTCAAAAGGGGTACAAAGTATTTGGTTCACGTATTATTAAATAGATTTCGAGGACAAAGAGGTATAAAATTTGGCATAATTAAAGTTATGGAAATGAAATGCAAGAAACTATTTTCTTATAATATGAAACTGATCTCATAAATACATTTTATGATTATTCACCATAAAGTCAATAGGTGATCCCATTGATTTTATGATTGAAGTTAACCTATTCAAAAAGTTTTTAGGTCAACTGAGCCCACGGGATAAGTTCGAGTAGGCTCATTTGACTGACGAGCCGATAATAATATTCGAAATTTAAAACAGCCAGATGTAAAAAAGAGGTTTTTCTCAAAATAAGAGAATTAAAAACAAATATATATGTAAGTACCGTTATAGCTGTCCCATCTGTCTGTCCGTGTGTCCCGGCACGGAGCGTTCTCGCTCATTTCATTAGCGATCGTGAGTAGATATCGTTACTGCGTGCCAGCGTGTAATGTAGTATATGCGGAATATGCAGATATATTTGAAAGCCGAAGACATTATAAAAGTTTCAGAATGTATGCTTCCCACGAGCGGGACCTGATCCCGGACTTCATCATTATTTATGTTGTTACTCCTGGATAAAGTAGCTTTTCAATTGTAAAATTATTTTTGAAATCGGTTCAATAATTAACATTTTATGATCCGTTAGTCGACCTATTCAATGCTGATAAACAGATAAAAAATCAAATATGGTCTCTGTAATTACATTAATATAGATTATATCTAACTTATTTCGACGTATACATGCACGTTTTCTTTATCGTATTATGAGACGAATAGGTACTTTCCTTTAATAAAGTAACACTAATATATTTCAAAATATGGGTATCAAAAAATATCTAACGAAAAGAACTTAACATTCAAAATGATCTAATGAAACAATTTTATAAACTGCAATTTTCGTAAAAGCTCCACAAAGCTCAAACGTTAATTTATCTAAATTCTTCACATATACTACATACAAAACCCACTCGGCTCTAAAACATAAATAAATAATTACATGATTATGTTGAATGAACCTTAATCATCCGCTAATCACAGTTCTTGATGTACCAAGCGAACTAATAACGTAATGACGAGTGAGCGAGTCGGATATATATGAGGGAACGAGATGCGTGTACGCAGCGTCGAACGCATCGAATTAACGGGCAATGCGTACACGCAAATTTCAGAGAAAGTCCGTTATTAAGGAGTCGAATGTTTGGATAGGTTTTAAATGTGATTTTGGAAGGAAATTTTAATGTTTGTAAAACGGCCGTAGCCCAATGGCTAGGGGCGGCGGACTTGTGATCTGGTGGTCGCCGGTTCGATCCCCATCCATTGCACTAACGACGTGAACCCACTCGTAGCGAGGGCTTTACAAGAACAATAGCGTAGACTGCAAAATTATCCTTCAAAAAACAATATTGTTTTTCGCGTTGACGACTTTTTCCAAAAGCATTTTATATCTATACAAGTATATTATCAAATTACCATAAAATTTGTCATTGTACATAGGTACACTATATGTCACCGGCAAAATCATACGAATCGTAAGTTGATGAACTTCCGTGCCACTCATATTGTTAAATTTTGCTGCCAGTTTCAGTAAACGCGCATAATTATTATATTTACTTAATTAAATACAAATATATAAATAACACTTGACCTAATCTAACCAAACGTACTGTTGTAACAAAACATAAACTTTAACAAACAATAACAATAATAAATTTATTTCAAGGTAACGAAAGAGTTACAAAATAATTGCTTATATAAACAATACTTTCTTTAACTACATTTTTTAAATAATATCTAATTATAATTATTTATCTCTAAAACATTTTAAATATTATATATTCACAAAAAGAAAAGGTACAGAAAGTTCAAATTATTCAAAAAAATTGCAGCTTGCCTGAACTAGGTTGAACCTGTGCTTCAGACAATCGCTCTACTGTGCACACTAATTATTAACGACGAAAGATTCTAGTAAAAACTACTTATTAATAATATGTTTAGTAAATAAATATACGTATATATTGTTAGATCATATTGTTATATATGTATGTATAAATAAATAAGATATTTCTCATTTATTTATACATACTTTTTTCTAACTTTTTCTTTTCTAACTTATTTCTTTAACTTCAATAAGTCCTGTTGGTATAGGTTTAGGTTTTTTTAACCACCCGAAACCTCGTTAGTTTATCAACTAACTAAAAAGTTGATCAACTAAAGATTCTTATTATTTTCCGGTGACATGATTATATGCCTACCTAAGTATTACCGCAATCCCTGCATTAAAAAATAAATAAAAATTAACGTTTTATTAAACAGTTAGAACAATGAATGTGCGCAACCAACGTTAGAGTTACATTCAACACATATCTCAAAACAATTAACTTGCTCAAAAGACCAAATCTATATGAATGAAAAAAAAGCAATGCCGCTTAAAATACAAACCTATAACCATAAAGTCACTTATTTAAGAAAAGTCTAATCATATTCCTGTCTTCGTTCATTCTTATCATAATCTTAATTAACTTTTTTTATTATAAGTCAAGAAATATCTTATTTTCCTTCTTTAAAATTCATTATTTAAATTAAAATGTTTGTTAATCTGCAAAGTAGCCTCCTAACTGATACCAGAAATAAACGGCTCGTTGAAACAGTTTTTATAGGTGATGCAATCACCACTATTTATTTCTATTTGGTTAACACCTAAAAGCCTTATTTTCAACACGTTAGTTGTTATATCAATATAGACCTTATTTGTAAAGATATAATGACTACAATTATATCAGCATTTTATATAAAACGAATGTGATCTCATGATGTCGCGGTCTCCATGTAAATTGAAAGACTTTTATTACTGTTGTGTTTCCGCTCAGAGTTTTATCCTGCGAAAAAATGTTATAGCGAAATAAAAAAATATAATACTTATGTTATATTTATTTAACACTAGCTGTCACGCTCGGGTTCACTCGCTTATTGTTATATTAACATATCTTTTGGATTACTCGTTCCACATGTGAAAACCGGGAAAAGCGTTCTGTAGTTTTTTGTGTTTTTTTTCGAGAGGACTCATGCAGGCATCTCTTACCTATTGCGCACACTGGGCACGTGCCCAGGGTCGCGCGATGGCCCCCTAATCCCTACTCTAAACGATAACCTATCGCCACTCTAAGGACTAATCGTAGATGCTGAGTGTGGTTTACGTTATGTTATCTACTCATCATATCTAATGTCACCGTAAAGAAGTGCAGGATTAGCCATATAGCAAGAGTAGCAAATTCTACGGGCCCCGCGATGATTTGGGGGGCCCCGCACACCAAGATACGCAATTCGAATCATGGTTGTTCACAATAGGAATAGGTGGATGTCTAAAAAAAATTGCTACAGGCCCCGCGCTGGCTTAATCCGGCACTGCCGTAAAGAAGTATAAATTAAGCTTAAACTTTTCGTATCTGCGTTCTTTGTAAAAAAAATATTCTAATTTACTATGGTCAACGAGGCCCCATTGTCCTAATGTGCCCAGAGCCTCTAAAAAGTGAAAGACGGCCCTGGACTTATGTAATTAGCCACGTAGCTTTGGTCACTTAAAGGCTAGATGAGCTTATCCATAATGAGGTGGTAACCCTCCCTGCCAACTACCGTCCTGAACCAAGATCCAGGCCTCACAGGAGGCGCCCTCTTGGGCGGGAAACAAGGAAACGCTGCTGCCCGTTACCTGATATACAATTGTTATAGATGATGTTACAACAATGGAGTCCTACGGATTAACGTGCTTTCCGAGACACGGAAGGTAGTCCCTCAACCAACCAGACCCGAAAAGAAATCTTATAATTTACACAAATATTTGTCCGGCGCGGCGTGAGGATCGAAGCCACGACCTCCAAGACTCAAAGCCTCAAAGCTACACCGTTATATTACGAAGGTTGTCTTAGAAATTACTGGGGAAATCTCTCATAACATACATTTTACCTAACTCGGGACTCGAACTAATAACGTTTCGAGCAGTTAATATCGCGTTAACGACTGTTCGCCATTAAGCTAAGTGGTAGTCTTAAGTTCTTTAATACCACTACCTCATTGGTATAGCGTTTATATGTTCGACTGTAACTGGCTTCAACGGACGGACGGGTTCGAGTCCCGGGTAGAGCAAAAAATGATATTACATGAAAATTTATCTCTAGAAAAATTTAAGCACCAGACTTTATTTAGAAAATTGGTGGGGACTTGAGCTCCTTAAAATGTCGGCCTTCGTGATCCTGTTGATTTTGAGAGTAAAAGAATAGAGAGTTGAACTTGTGTTTACATACATCATCATCATCATCATCATCAGCCTGTGGTTGTCCACTGCTGAACATAGGCCTCCCCCATCGATTTCCAGCGGGAACGATCGCTAGCGGCCGGCATCCACTGACTCCCTGCAACCTTTATGAGGTCGTCGGTCCATCGTGCAGGCGGTCGTCCTACGCTGCGCTTGCCAGTTCGTGGTCTTCACTCTTAAAACCTTTCTGCTCCATCGGCCGTCAGTTCTCAGAGCTATGTGTCCCGCCCATTGCCACTTCAGCTTGCTAATCCGTTGAGCAATGTCAGTGACCTTCGTTCTCCTGCGGATCTCTTCATTTCTGATTCGGAAACGCCGTTTACACAGACGTGCACACAATACATTGTTTTTTCATAGATGGTCAATCTCCTTGGAGTTTGGGCTCCGTAGCAGTAAGCCGTGTTGTTTCTGGCTTAGAATAGACCACCCATGTCTTCCTATGGGTGTCGTAAGAGGCGACTATGGGATACTCAGCTGATGGATGGGCAGCAGCATCTATCAGCTCAAGGTCACTTCCCATTTTACTGCGATTGCCAATTCGAGGGCGGAGTGATTATGGCAATATGCCTTAACGACCCTGGCTTGACTTACCATTTTACTGCGACCGCCCATCCAGCCGCCAAGAGTGGTGATTATGGTAATATCCCTCAACGTCTGGTTTGTCGAGGTCTTTAAAGACAGTAAACACACAACACCTAAAAAAAAACTTAGCCCCTCAATCCCATCGATCCATCCATATTTTTTTGGTGTTGAGCCGAGGCCCAAGTCCTACAGGGGAAACCTTAGTTTGTAGTTTCTAAACCATATATTAAGGCTGGAGCTTTGTTTGCGTTTATGCTGGGTGTAGTAGCAAAAGCTTCGTAACTACATATGTCTGCCCAAAAAAGAGGGTTTTAAAGAGCAGGCCCATGTTCAGCAGTGAATTTAAACAGGCGGGTGAAGCAGCCTATAGTAGGAGGCAGGAGGACTATAGTAGGTACCTACCAAGCATTAGAGAGATAGAACAGTTGCATCACACACAACACGTACGATGAGTTAACGACATATATTAACTTATACGTTGCGTGCATTCCTAATAAAAGACAAAGGGATAGGGCTGCTCGGTCTATTCTTAAGTATATTATAACGGGGAAAAAATGTTTTTTTTTTTTATTACTGGCAGTTTTTTTTTGTCCGGGGCTTAATGCATTTCCACATCCCCTCCACCGCTGCAGCGTTCTCACGCCGGTGAAGGGGCGGGACTCGCCCTCTCCATAGCGGTAGTATGCTAATCATACCACGAGGAGAGGACCCTTCACCACTTAAGCCCCCCAGACACTCCTCCGTCAGCCGTTGGTGCGGGCCGGGTACGCTGGGCAATCCGGCCCTAAGAGTGAGGCAGGCCTGCCTGTTCAGTCAAAGGTTACAGTCAAATTTATTGTTAATGTACTTACAATTATGACTATAAGAAGATCTAGCAATGAGCAACCCTGTTGAAGATGCATCGTAAATTATTGACAACTGAATAATTATATAATTCAGTTTGGCAACATCAATGCAATTGTGTGTTACTAGTGCAATAAAACAGATCGTGATTTGAATTTTAAAAGGGCAAGTTATTGCATTTTGAATGTAGTTTCCGAACATTTTTTTTTTGTAATCCAATAAAAACATATTAAATTAAGGAATTTAATTACAAATAAATAATTTTGAAAACTAAACATACTAAACACCAAATACCACTTGGCAACCTTCCCAGAATGCTGGCAGCTTTTTTTCGGACGGACATTTATGTAGTTAGCCACGAGGCTCTTGCTACTTCATCGGGCATAAAGGCGTGAAGATATTCAGTCTTATTAAATGGTTATAAATAAACTACAAACTAAAAAACCAGCGCGAGAGGGCATCCGGACTTGGACCTCGGCTCAGGGCGGTTGCTGAGGGATTATGAATTTTAGTTGTTAACTATAATAATAATTATTATAACATAACAATAATGACCAATTTTAAACCAATTTTAATGAATAATATAATCTCCGAAATGTAAACTAATTTATTAGTCAATATTTTTTTATTGTAATATATTTGACTTATAATAAGTAGGTACGATCGATTCGTCTGATAATGTTATCAATAAAGGTTTTCATTTTCATTTTCAATCGACAGAGGTTGTCTTTAGGCACACCTACTTGTCGGCAAAATCTAAAGGTTTTCAAATGGTATCAATAAAACTTAGTATAGTTTAGTCGCGTACATATTATGGTACATTACATAGCGCAGGAAGCAGTTGGCGCATGGCGGTGCTTGAATGAACTTTGTATGGGAGTATTGGCGAATAGGACACAGTAAGGATTGAGTAAGATTGAGTGAGAGATGTTTAATATTTTTAGTTTATTTGATTCGCAATAATCTGTTACTTATCACTACATAGTATAAAACAAAGTCGCATTCCGCTGTCTGTCCGTCCCTGCTTAGATCTTTAAAACTACGCATCAGATTTTGATGCGGTTTTTTTTAATAGATAGAGTGATTCAAGAGGAAGGTTTAAATGTATGATACATCAGCATTGCACAGGATCGCAAGTACTTAATATATAAGATGAAGTTATTTTATATACCGGACAAAAAAAAAGTATCATCATTATCATTTTCATCATCAGCCCTTATAACTTCTACTTTTGAACGTGGGCCTCAGTTTTTGCCATAGTCACCACGCTATGTACTTACATGCGAGTTGGTCGCACTATTATGTTGTAACACACAAGGAAACGCTGCTGCCCGTTCCTTGATATATAATTATTAAAGATGATGTTATAACAATCGGGACCAACGACTTATCGTGCTTTCCGCGGCAAGGTTGAAGTCCCTCAACCAATCAGACAAGGACTCAAATCTTAGGATTTACACAAAGATTTCCTGTCCGGCTTGGGATCGAATCCACGACCTTCGAGATTTAAATCTACGCCACGAAGTTTGTCATTATACAAGCGGCGTAGCCCTACCAGTGGCGTTGGACTTGTGATCTTGTGGTCGCCGGTTCGGATCTCCACCCATTGCTCTACCGACCTGAACCCACTCGTAACGTAACACAAGCATTTTTGCTTAGCACGAGGGGTTAACAAGAATAGTACTGTGCAAAATTTCTGCTAGTAATCTTTTTATTTACCTACTATTCCTATTTTGTATTTTATCAAACACATTTCAAAATTAGAATCAAATTGGAAGTCAACTGTCAAATCTCCCGCCAACTGCGTTTAGTTAATGCATCATTGCATTCCACCGAAATTAATTCTAAACACATCTAACGAATTAGTTATGTTTAAGTGCGTTTCGTTGCCTCGTGGTGCATAGTTATAGCCATTTGACCACACCGATAGTTCCTTTAACATTTTGAATTGAATGCAGTAGTCTTTATTGTAGTTATACCTTATGAATATGATATTAGAAAGGTGTGGAGTCGAATTGGTGTTATTTTTATTGGTTCTGATTTATTGGGCGTTTAGAGGAATTGCCGGATATAAACGTGATGGGGGGTGATTAAAATTTGATGGGTGATATGGTGATTTAATGCGTTTGGTGAAAAAGGGTGAAGAAACTAACTATAGTTTTAGGGACTGTTGAACTGGAGGTTGGGAATTATTATACAGTATAAAAGGTCGTAGCGGTATTTGGCTCGCTTTAAATCTTGGAGGTCGTGGGTTCAATCCCCACGCTGGACAGAAAATCTTTGTGTAAATTCTTAGATGTCTTTCCGGGTTTGTTTGGTTGAGGGACTACCCTCCGTGCCTCGGAAAGCACGTTAAGCCGTTGGTCCCGATTGTAATAACATCATCTATAATAATTGTAGGTATATCAAGGAATGGGTAGCAGCATTTCCTTGTATGTTATTCTGCGGTCACCAATCCACCTGCCAAGCGTCGTGACTATGGCAAATACCCTCCCTCGGGAGGAGGCCCATGTTCAGCAGTGGACGTTATACGGGCTGATGATAATATAAGGTTGAGGTTTAAATATCTCTACATTGTGCGTTATTACTTATGACGTATGTAATGACTTTGTTTTCGCATTTCGCATGGACATATGGTTAGCCACGAGGCTTTTGCTAATTAGCCGGACATAAAGGCGAGCAGAGCTCAAGTTACAAGTAGGTACTGACCTAACGGCTGTATTCAGTGTACAGATATATTTAAAAACGATGTTTTTTATATTTCAAATGTCGGAGTTAGCTATATTAATATATAAAGTTGAATAGTTTATTTATTTCCTTGAATGCGCTAATCTCAGAGACTATTAGTGCAATTTGAAAAACTCTTTCAGTGTTAGACAGTCCATTCATCAACAAAGGCTTTATTTAATCACTAACGTCACTCTGCTCCAGTGGGTGGGAACGTGATATTTTGTAGCCTATATGTTAATCCAGCTTATAAACTATCCGCGTGCAAACGTTCAGCCAAATCTATTCTATAGTGTTTGCTTGAAAGAGTAACAAACATACATACATCTACACACACAAACTTTCGCATTTATAATATTAGTAAGTTGTAGTTCCTACAGGAGTCATGCAGGTGACATCGCGCTCGAGAAAGTCAATATTAATATTACACACAAGCCAATAAAAACTAAAAAAAACAGATATGTATAAAATAAAAGCTTGAAGCGGCCGTAGCCCAATGGCTAAAGCGTCGGACTTGTGATCGTGAGGTCGCCGGTTCGAACCCCACCCATTGCACTACCGCCGTGAACTCACTCGTAACACAAGCATTTTAGCTTAGCACGAGGGGTTAACAAGAATACTAGTAGACTGCAAAACTCTGCTAGTAATGTAAAAAAAAAAACAGTAACAGCGTAAATAAAAAAACATGTCAATAACTACAAGCATGTAGTGTCCTACATTAAATATGCGACGCACAACCATACAACATGATTCTAAACAACATTATAATTTGTTTTGATTTGCTACGAAAATCTGCTAACCCGAGTATGGGTATCCTGTTTACTGAGACAAGTAATGTTATAGACTGATCATGTTGCATGTAACTGTAAATCATATGATTTAGAAATCAAATGAGTTATACATGCTCTCTTACAAAATGCGCCACACAGACCATAACATACAGTCCATATTTAGTACATATTAGTAAAAGATATGTCGCGCATTTTTGTACGTGAACTTGGAAATAGTAATGTTCGACCCTGGTCCCCCTGCTTACTCCTTCACCTTCGAGGAACGTGTCAAATGTGGGGTAAGCATTAATGTGACTAAATGCTTTTTAACTTTGCCAAAATATCGATCACCTGACATCGATCTTGGTGGTCCAAGCAGACGGAGACAGACATACTAAAATGACTAGCTTCCCACTCACGGCTTCACCCGCGTAACTCCCGTTCCCGTGGCAATTTCATAATAAAATATAGCTTATAGTCTTCCTCGTTAAATACGCTACCTAACACTGAAAGGATTTTTCAAATTGGACCAGACGTTTCTGAGAAATTAATAAAATAAAATTCTATCGATATCTCTATGATTTAAGCTATCTGCAAATTGAGTCTTTTAAATCGTGACTGTCTGTCTGCCATTGTGTATGGGCTTCTATTTCCCATAACGTTACAAAGAAATATAAATCCTTTACGATTAACTGTGCTCAGTGGCGTAGCTACCGAAGGGCTGGGTGGGGCCACAGTGCCCCCGGGCCTGAGGGGGCCCAAAACCTTATAAGCAATCCTATTATTGTCTGTTTAATATATTTATATATGTCAAGTTCAACTTACTAGTTAGTTGATCAAACAATGAGGTTTCGTGAGGTTAAAAAAAATAACCTAAACATAGACAAATGTGGGTTTATTAAGTAAATAATATAATAATTATGCGCGTTCACTAAAACTGGCAACTAAATTTAATAATATTAGTGGCAAGTAAGTTGATCAACTTACGATTCATATCCGATGTATCTATACTAATATTATTAAGGGGAAAACGTTTGTATTTTATATTTTTGTATGTTTGTTTCGAATATACTCAAAAACTTCTGAACGGATTTCGATAATTCTTTCCCCATTAGAAAGCTACATTATCCCTGCGTAACATAGGCTATATTTTTATACGAAATGTGAACCCGTGCGGAGCTGGGACGCAACGCTAGTATACTGATAAATCCTAAACAGTTAAGGGGCACAATTTTTTGCCCCAGGACCCTTCATCACCTATGTACGCCACTGACTGTGCTGTTGTTTTTAATATTTAATATTCTTACACTTCACCATAATCGTGAGATGTTGTGATGAATTGCCTACCTCGGAGGACATGTATAATTGAACCTTCCATTATTATAATACGCATCAAAATTGTAATTAATTATGAAAACAAGTAAAAGCAAGCACACTGCATCGGGGCCAAGTGGTTGCGGTAGTAACTTCTGAGATCTAGTATTCTGAGTTTGATTCCCACCCGCGACTATTATATTTGTGTGAACCTCATATAGTTACGGGATGCCCCTCACCCCTCATTTGTAAAGTAGAGTGACAGTTGCACAAAACTCCCCTAAATTATTAGTATTTAAGGGGAGATTGGTGCTTAAGTCATAATCCCTCAATCTCATCGCCAGCGACCGCCCCCTGAGCTGAGCTCCAGGCCCCACAGGGGGCGCCCTCTTGCGCAGGTTGCTTAGTTTGTAGTTTGTAACCTATGGCTATCTGGCTATCTACGTATATACGTCCGAAAAAAATACAAAAAAATCCCCTCATCGCTTTTCGGACATCGGATCTAAGAGGGCAACGAAAAGTTAGGCCTTAATGTGAACAAAAAGGTTAAAAAAAACTATCACAGAATATCGAAGCAATATCGATCTTAGTAAGAATTTTATCGTATAGCCATCGATTACAGCAAGTGCTCTCGCTGAAGAATACAGCGCTCGCTGAAGAAAAGCAACTTACTCTTTTTTACTGCACAATATTTTGAAATTGCTTTGTAATTGGAACTAACAATGGCCTAAGATACTTATAAATCGTATAAACCTCTCCTTGTTAAAAGGCCTATACATTTAAAACATTAGTTCCATTTGTCACGAAATATGCTAACTCCTCTGACGTAAGTTAAGGCGCCTCTTACGTCACTCCAGGAAATGACAGCACTAGATGACGTATTGTTTCGTGTCTATGCTTCCTTTGTTTTCTTTAGTGTGTTGTATTGTTATAGGTACCTGGATTTAGTGACCCCAGTTAACGTATCTTTCTCAGTAGGGGAGATATGGCTTGTAGGAGCCAGATTTTGAAAGAGCCACTTTGAATTTTTTCGGTAGTTTAACCAACCACATTCGTTCCTAATAATGCAAGTGGCTCTTTAACCAAATTTATTCCTAAACTACCGAAATACTGCAAGTGTCTCTTTCAAAACCTGGCTCTTTCATGCTACTTCCCCCATACCCTAATACCAATCTTGTATCACTTATTTAGTCTCATGATTAGTAATTTGATGTGAATATTTTCATTCAGAATCGAATGACAAACGTTATTTTGAATGTACTGTTTTTTTTTTCTTAATTAATGTTTCAGATCAAACTGGTTTTGATTTGATAATGAATTTAACTTAGGTGCTATATTACTTAACTGTTGTATTGATATACGTTTGAGTACGTTACTGAAATGACTTAGATCCAGCAAGAAATTTAATCAGAAAGTTCATAGGAGGATAGTACTAGACATTATAAAATCTCAAAGATCTGACGGCTGATGGAGCAGAAAGCTACGCAAGTGGAGACCACGAACTGGCAAGCGCAGCGTGGGACTGACGTCCAAATAAAGGTTGTAGGGATCAGAGTTAGTGGATGTAGGCCGTTGGCAATTGTTCCTGCTGGAAATCGATGAGGGAAGCCTGTATTCAGTAGAAGACGACAACAGGCTGATACAATGATGATTATTATAAAATCTTAATCTAATAGTAAGTATTGTGTTTAAGAACCTTTTATCTATATGTACTGTTCTTACATAATCCATTTCAATTTATATAATATTCTGTTTAACATCCTGATCACATTCTGGCAAATAATCTTTGGCATCGGCACAAGACTTAGACGATCCATTTCCAACATTACGAAGTAGTACACCATTTTGTTTGCCAATTATACTGGTAAATGGCCGGTTTATGCGCCATTTCAGGATTTTATGGACCGTATCGGGGGCGAGTTTTCTGGTTATGACAAAATTACGTAAAAACAGTTATGGATAACCGAAATTCATGAATAATTATAAGTTTTAATGGTGGTTATGGTGAAATTGAATTGTTACTTCTCATATTATAAGGGTGAAGTTTGTGAGTTTGGATGTTAGGAGTAATCTTCGGTTCTGTGGATCCGATTTTGAATATTCTCTCGCTATTAGTTAGCGTCGTTATCTAGGACTAATTTATGCTATATTTTAAGATGAGGTTCCCACACAAACGGGTTCTAAGCGCAGCAAAACAAAAATGTTGAGTATACTTTTAATATTACGAAGTAATGCATGATTAGCTTCATTCCAACATACGAATACACAACATTGATGCATTATTGTACTTCTACTATTATTTCACGATATAAAAATATAATTTATAACTAAAACCAAAAAGTTTCAGTTAACGAGCTAAAACATGTCAGCGGCTATACGCCATTAGGTTTTTGTTACTTCACCGGGCATAAAGGCGAGCAGAGCTCCAGCCTAAATGAATGGGTTAAAAACTATAACTAAACTGTGGGACCTGGACCTTGGCCCAGGGCGCCGGCCGAGGATTAAGGATAACTTTAGATTTTTAGGGGATTTTTGTGAAACTTGCTCTTCTTTGCAGTTCGCGGGTATCTCGAACTTCGGGTCTACGAAGGCATAAGAAGTTTCTTTGCAAACTACAAGGGTCGGGAGGTCCCTATTACCAACAAAGGCTTAACATCAACTAAGATCAGGTGGATTAACCTACACAACTCCTAGTCAAATCAATATTCATTAAACACTTCACTAATAAATTATGACACAAACTCTAAGAACTATTGTCGAACTAATCAAACAAATGCATTCCAAGTGTACAACAAAACCCCATAAATTGCCAAACAACCTCTTCATTGTTCCACCAAAAAGACCAGCGTCAAGCAAAATTGAGACTTATGTGAACTTAAATGTGGTGGAATTTGATTTGGAAGGTATACCAGTTAGTGGCTACTACCACGAAAGTTGGATTAAATTTAAAACGATTACTTGGAAGCAAATGAGACAATTTGGGAGCTTGGAGGTACAGTTTTGGAGAATAAGGCAGTTAACACGTAAGTGACACGAGACCATGGTTTATGGTAATCGTACGTGTTATGTAAGTGGACGATACCAGAAACAATGTCCCATTGTCCAGAACATTTTTTTCAGTGGCGTAACTACGACAGTTGCCCTTTTTTATGGACGGGCATTTATGTAGTCATCCACGAGGGGTTTGTTAGTTCACCGGGCATAATTAAATGTTCCTGTTTTCTTGTTCTGCTGTTCCAAAGAGGCTGGAACGTCAAAAAATTTAGTATTGTCATATCATAGCAACATTTTCATACGTTACCATAGCAAACAACAAATAAAATTGTATCAATGTATATTAATATTATAAAGCTGAAGGATTCGTTCGTGTGTTTGCTTGAATACGCTTATATAAGAAGCTATTGGTCCGAATTGAAAAAATATTTCAGTGTGAGTTACATTTATTAAAGAAGGCTATATTATATCACGCTAAGACCAATAAGAGCAAAACATTGGTGTTCTGCTCACTTATTGGAACGTTGCAAAATCGGGGTTAGCCGAAGGTAACTATTCCATATTGATGACGTCGCGGTCACGGGCTAGTTTTCAATAAATTGTAACTATAGTTGACAATTAGCAGCCAATTGCCAATGGAAACACGACATTTAATGACGTTTTGCACATTTTTAACGTATTAGATCTGCGCGCTGGCGGCGGGATATGTGGGACTCGCCCTCTCCATAGCGGTGGTATGCTTAGTCATACCACGAGGAGAGGACCCTACACCACTAAAACCCTCCGGACACTCCTTCGATCCGTCGTTGGTGGGGGCCGGATACGCACGAAGTAATCCGGCCCCCCGACGGCACCCGCGGCAAATATGGCACCGCGGGATCTCCTGGGCCACACTAACTGTGGCCCATTTTCCCAGTTATAGGGACGCCCGGAGTGTGTATACGTCCCTAATCCTCATGGGTCGGCCTTGAAGGGAGCGGGGCCCATGTGCCCCACTCCCCGAGTTAAGAGTATTAGACCTGCGGGTCCTAGTCGCCCGTATTGTTACAATATAGTTACACCACTGTTATCTCCTCCAATAAACTTTAAAGTGTTAATTCTAAGATTCGTTGTTTGAATACTTCTAAGTACACTTGAATTTGTATAAAGTAACATGGAAGTATGTTAATACAATATGTTAAGCTGTGTGTTGTAACGGTCTATGCCTTTCGAATTTCCAGAAAAAACTAAATCTATACTAATATATAGAGCTGAAGAATTTGTTTGTTTGCTTGAGCGCGCTAATCTCAGGATCTACAGGTCCGATTAGTAAAATATAGAGTTAGAATAGATAAATTATAATGTTTCAATGGGAACGGCAATTATGCTTAAAACCGCAGCTGGTCTATAGCTAAATCTGTTATCTATACTAATATTATAAAAAGGAAACATTTGTATTTTTGTGTGTGTGTGTGTGTAGGTTTGTAATAAATAAACTTTAAAACTACTGGACCTATTTGACACAGGAGCAAGAAATACGCGGGTGGCACACGGGAACTAGTTACGGACTATCTATATTTTAAACATATTGACGTCTAAAAGGCTTTATCTTGAAGTACTTAAAGCATCTGTACAACGACCCATGGGGGTAAAATAGCAGTTCAGATAAACTGCTATTTTACCCCCATGGGTCGCATAGTGATCATTTCGTGTCGGAATGGTGCTGGAATGGCAAGACCACCAACTTAACGTGCTCTCCGAGGTACGGGTGAAACACTCCTAACTTCCGAAAACATAAAATTTACTCAAGACAAAATTATTTGTATCAAAAATTTTTGATCGACCCAAGAATCGAACCTGGGCCTCAGTGCTTACGGTTGAACATCCTTACTAATATTATAGATGCAAAAAAATGTGAGTTAGTTTGGCTGGATATTTATTACCCTTTCACGCAAAAAATACTGAACAGATTTAGCTGAAAGTTTGCACTCGGATACTTTATAAGCTGGATTGACATATAGGCTACAAAACATAACGCTCCGACATACTGCAGCAGAGTAAAACGGGTAAAACCGCGGAATACTAGCTATAGAATACCTTTAAAACTATTGTCGTTGGTTTGTAAACAAGTCATGCGCTTGCGCAATAATTTAATAGATGCGTCACAAGCTTCCTGCGTCGAGGGTGGGTGATGCATTGTGATGCACGACGCTACACGACCAATTCATGTTATAATTGCTTCGTATTTAATGTAATAGTGCATCATACAATACCATTGTTAGACTTTCTCTGACCAATTTAGAGATATCTAATATAATATATTAGATATCTCTAAATTGGTCAGAGAAAGTCAGTGTCACCGGAAAATAATAAGAATCGGCCCTCCCGGTCCTTAGTTTGCTAAGAACCTTCCGATGCCCTCGTCGACCCGAAGTCCGACAGGCCCGCGAACTGTAAAGTAGAACGACAGTTGCACAAAACTCCTAAAGAAATTAAATGCCATAATCCCTCAAATCTCCCCGTCAGACGTTCTGTTAAATAATAGGTAACTTGGTGACTTTTTTACTGTCTTGAAAATAAAAGGGGGTGATATATATATGAAATAGATGTATATAAGGCATAGTTATTTTATCTTTTTTTTTACTGACAGAGTGAAAATCATAACGATAAAAATTCATACCTAATTAGGTAGCTAGTAATATTATAAAATATAAATGTACAAGCATTTTAGCTTATAACGAGGGGTTAATAAGAATACTAGTAAACTGCAAAACTCTGCTAGTAATCTTAGAAAAAGGCAAAATAAAACTGTCAATTTAAAATATCCTTTCTGATAACATTCGATGTAACTGACACCAATTCATAGACACTATCCATTTCAAACAATTATCCAAAACGATATATTAATAAATCCCTGAAGCAAAAAAAACAACCTTCTCCGAATCAAAGAAAGAACGAAAGATCCTCGTCAATGGTCTGCCGATCATTGAAGTACAAAAACTGTTATTTTAGAGTATTAAAATGGGCGTTAAGCCTGTCGGGAGCGAAGCCAACAAATTGCCATTTTAATTGGCCAGCTAAATATGTTTGGATTCCATTCTCAAAAAAAGATGAAATGCAAAAAAAAAAACATCTGTCAGTTGGGTGAGTGATCGGTTTTGAATTAGGGTACTTTTTTCTTAATGGATGATTAGGCCGTTGAGGGTTTTAGCGAAACTTAAAATTTAGGTAATCTTCTAAATTTTGAAGTTTACATACCAAGTTGAAGTCAAATTTTAATCACTTCAAAGTATAAAACAAAGTCGCTTCCCGCTGTCTGTCTGCCCCTATGTAAAAAAAATGATTTTATTCAGCACTTAAGTATTTACATACACTTGCACCTACTTTTCAGAAAAACAATGTAATGATATAAATAAATAAAAACTATCATCATCATCATTATTATCAGCCCGTATAACGTCCAGTGCTGAACATGCGCTTCCTCCCAAGGAAGAGTATTTACTATGGTCACCACGCTCGGCGGACGGGTTGGTGACCGCAGTATTATTTTGTGCCACACAAGGAAATGCTGCTGCCCGTTCCTTGATATGCGATTATTATAGATGCTTTCCGAGGCACGGAGGGTAGTCCCTCAACCAACCAGACTCGGAAAGAAATCTTAGAATTGATACAAAGATTTTCTGTCTGCCGTGAGGATCGAAACCACGACCTCCGAGATTTAAAGCGAGCCAAATATCGTAACGCTACGGAGTTTGTCCCATTTCTGTTTATTTTCAGTACCTATTTCGGTTTCTGCATTTCCCCCCGGACAATAAAAAAGGACATTGCTCTATCTGTAACGTAGAGCGACAGTTGCAGAAAACACCATAAACAACTAAAATTCATAATAATCCCTCAATCCTTTCGCCAGCGACGGCCCTGAGGCTAAGGGCGTTAGAGGGCGCTCTCGTGAACAGGTTGCTTAGTTTGTAGTTTATAAACCATTTAACTAACTGGAGCTCTGCTCGCCTTTATACCCGGTGAAGTAGCAAAAGCCTCCTGCCTAACTACATAAAGTCCTTCCAAAAAAAGAGCCTCTCGGACTTTCGGTCGACGAGATGCCCTCGTAGACCAAAAGTGCTAGTGGCCTTTTTTGGCAGGTTATTTGCAAAGTAAGAGTCGGGAGGGCAAAGGGGGGAGTGGTTTATCAGCTCGTGTTGATTAAACTAACGCTGTATAGCATCTCTAATAACTAAGTACTTAATTCATGTTCTTGTTATGGATGAGGCAAGGACTTAAGGTTACATACACACTTACGATTTTTTAAGTTCACCTAAAAAGCTCCCGGTTTCGTGGAAACTTTATAATTAAATATAGCCTACGTTACTCAGGGATAAAGGCAAAAACATATTATTAAAACGCCACGCCACCCGACACGCCACGCGTCTTGAGTCGAATCAAATGTATTGTTTTCTATAGACCAGAAACACACTATGAACACCCGACACGACGCGACGCCACGCGCGTACTGATGCACAGGTGTTGACACGCGGCGTGGCGTGGCGTTTTAATAAAGTGTTTTCGCCTTAATGTAGCATTCTAATGTTGAAAGAATTTTTGAAATCAGTCCAGAAGTTTCGGAGCCTATTCAATTCAAACAAACATACAATCAAATCTTTCCTCTTTATACTTATTATTATTAGTATCGATACTTTTTTAGGACGGGCATACGTTAGTCTCGAGGCTTTTGCTACCTCACCGGACATAAAGACGAGCAGAGCTCTAACCTTAATAAATGGTTTAAAAACTACAAACTAAGCAACCTGAACAAGAGGGCGCCCCCTGTGGGGCCTTGTCTCAGGGCGGTCGCTGGCGCTGCCGTTTTGTGCAACTGTCGCTCTACTTTACAGTTCGCGGGACGCTCGAACTTCGGGTCTACAAGGGCATCGAATGGTTCTTTGCAAACAAAGGGTCGGGAGGACTACGTTGGTCTAACGGTAAGATATGCGACGGTAAAAGGGTTCGATCCCTGGGTATTTTATTATTAGCATTGTGTACTCCTTCTCTTTATAAACAATAAATTAGCGAAATTTCATAATCTTCCGTCGGCGCAATTGCGTAAAAAGGGGTACATATTATGTTTTGCTTCTTATTTTAGATAGATAACTAGCAGTATTTTTTGTAAGTTTAATTATGATAAAATATTGTATTAGACAAGCAATCATAGTAAATCTAAAGTCATTTATATAACGATCAATTTATGTCAAACATAAAGAAAAAAAGGGTCGGGACATTAACAAAAGTTGAGCAGTTCCAAGTAACTGACGAAGACCAAGGATCATAATTAGCACCTGTCACATTATAAAGCTGACAGTGACCGTAACTTTATTTATAGATAAAAGTTATGCTGTTGCTGAAATAATCGGTGTACACATACCGACAAAAAAAAATAACTGAGAGAATATATGTAGGTAAGTAACATTCGTTAAGTTACTATTATTATAGCCTTCTGCTCCTGAACAAGATGGGTTTTTTTTTTTACACAAAGTTAAAAAAAAAAAAACCCATCTTGTAATCTTGTAATTCAATAAATCCTTTCTTTAAGTCAAAACTTAAAGAAAGGATTTCTTGAATTAAGCACTTTGTTCGGAAATTATAATGTTAAATAATATTCCAATAAGAACTTACTTAAGTATCAAGTTTTAATCACGGTAATCTCCCAAATTATTTCAATAGATGGCGCTATTGGTAAGGTCCATAAATTATTTAATGTAAGTAATAAATAAAGCACTACTTCGTCGCTATGTTTTTTCATAAAGATATTTTGTAAATACTGCACCAGTGATTTATTGGTTATGATAGTTGTTAAGGAACTAAGACATGGTAGTCAAGGTTCTATTCCCAGCCATCACAATATTGGTCTGAAACACTGATTGTTCTAAGTCTTTGTGTTTGTGAATTGTGTGTTTGTAAAGTTCCTCACGACACAGTGATTCAAATAGCTGGAGAAAGAGATATGCCTATAAAAAAATATTGACTTAGTTCTTTTGCATATAAAATTGTAACTAATAAACTAAAAAATGCATCATCATCAGCCCGTATATAGTTTACTGCTGATCTTGGGCCTCCTCCCGAGGGAGGGTACTGCCATAGTCACCACGCTTGGCAGGCGGGTTGGTGACCGCAGTATTATGTTGTAACAGACAAGGAAACGCTGCTGCCCGTTCCTTGATATACGATTATTATAGATCATGTTATAACAATCGGGACCAACGGCTTAACGTGCTTAACGTGCTTTTGAATTTACACAAAGATTTCTTGTCCGGTGTGGGATTCGAACCCACGACCTCCGAAATTTAAAGCGAGCCGATTGCCGCTACGCTACGGAGGTGTCAAAAAATACAATTCATCAATCATTTTTTTTGCATATGTAACCTTCCTTAACACGAACTAATCGCAAATGCGCGCCAAAGCCTATAACTTAATATGTATCAGTGTAACATCAGCGAAATTCACTTTTCATTCAACTATCCACACTAAAACCTACCTAAATACCCTATTTTTAAAGTTCATATTACCTTCAACAGATATATTTACACAGCTTAAAATCAAAATTCATAGTGGCAGTCTAATAAAGATCAAATGATAAGCGATTGTCACAGTTTAAAGTAGTCAGTAATAAATATGTCATTGTGTTCAACATAACGTATTTGCCTTCGTGGATCGAGGAAATGAATACCTTTAATGATTAACTGCCTTGGTAGCTCAATGGCTATTTTTCTCTTGTCTGGGGGGAAATGTAAATATGTTACTCATCCCCTCCGCCGCAGCGGCGTTCCCGCGCCACGTGGTGGGCTATGTGGGACTCGCCGTCACCATAGCGGTAGTATGCTAGTTGTACCACGAAAAGAGTACCCTAGCCACTAAACTCCACCGGGTATTCCTCTGACCGCCATTGGTGAGGGGCCCAGGTACAGGCTCAATGTCCTGCCAATTAGTAGTAACAATTCTTTTATCGTTGGCAATTGTGGCAGGTGTGACTATGGCAAAACCACCCCATAAATTCCCATGGGTGTTGCAAGAGACAACTAACGAATTCTCAGCTGATTGATGGGCAGTAGCATCTCTCAGCACAGGCTACGGGCTATCTTACTGCGATCATCAAACCTGTTACAAAGCGTGATGGTGCAATATCCTTCAGCAAGCCAAGGTGGCTAGCCAAGGTCTACTAACTAGAGGCCCTTGTTCAGCAGTGGACCTAAACGAGCTGTTGAACTTAACTGAATATTTAGGTAAATTAATTAAGGAGTTGTTAGTTCAATGGGTTAAGGCCTCACTGGTACTGTAAGCTGTATCATCAACATCAGCCCGTGTAACGTCCACTGCTGAACATGGGACCTCCAGTTAATTGACCTTGGCAAGCTTATCTGGCTTGCTGTGGCATATTGCCATAACCATCACGCTTGGCAATGGGGTTGGTGATGGCAGTATGATAGTCCGTAGCCTTGGCTGATAAATACAGCTTCCCATTAAAGTAAGTCCCTTACTCGACTCTTGCAACACCCATGGAAAGATATGGAGCGGTCTATTGTAAACCAGAACCACACGACAAACTAAAGTCTCAATCCTAAAGTAAAAATGATCAAAGGAATAAATTTTGATTTTGACACAATAAATTCTGTCAATTAAAATTAGGCCTAAATCAAACTTAACTTATATCTATAAGATCGTTAAAATTGCTTATATTGGGCCTTCTTCGAACACGCATCGCCTCAAAATTTCACGCTCATCGATTTAACGATTTCATGTAAAAATTATTTGTCAAACATCTTTTGTGGCATTTTTTGTCACACAAATATTAATTTTATATTAACACACCCGTAAAGAGGGATTGACACAGCGATGGTATCGTTTTCCACTTCATATGTTTCATTATCGAATTGACAAGCATTATTATTGCCGATTTTAAAAATGAGTACCACTGTATTGTTATAATTATAAGGTCAAAAATCGTCTGGCAGATTTAATAGATGGTATTGTTGGGTAAGTAACAAAAGGCATAGAAGGGACATCGTTTTTTTCCCAAACAACTGCCGGATTCTAAGAAGGTGTAAAGTGGCACTATGATATTTATTTTTATTGTATTGTTAATAAGCATGGTAAAGGGAACCTTTGGAAAACTATTAAACGGTTATATCGAACTAAATAGAATATAATGACCGTGAATAATGGTACAATGGCTGACGGCAATCAAACGAGCATTGTTAAGAACTGAATGATCTCTTCATTGACTTGCAACATTAGATTTTCTGCTGCCAAGTAGTATATAACCCTTAATACTTACAGAATAAGATAGACATTTGATTGAAGATTATATTTTTATGTTTCTGGTTTCGAAATTGAGTGAAATCGATTTCGAATTTGGGAATTATTGTGTCATATGGCGCTTCGCCAATGGTTCTTAGAATGGCGTATGACAATTTGTTGCAAATAAATTTGGTTTTATTGTATACTCGTTACATGAAGTGGGTTTCTATTGAGTTGTTCAAGTATTGATTGTGTATCTATTGACTTTTGTCACTGGTATGCATCTATATCAGCTCTTTTATACAAAACCGATGGCTCAGAAACGATATTTTCACACTTTTTTTCTTATAGAATGCCGTACATAAGTAATGTTGAATCTTTGAATCTTTATTGCATTACTGTCGAGATTATAAATTTAATAATCGTTTTAAGGGTTCCGTATCAGAAGGGTAAAAATGGGACCCTATTACTAAGACTTCTCGCTGTCTGTCTGTCACCAGGCTGTATCACAAGGACTGCGATAGTTAGACAGTTGAAATTTTCACAGATGATGTTTTTCTATTGCCGCTATAACAACAAATACTAAAAATAAAATAAATATTTAAGGGGGGCTCCCATACAACAAACATGTATATTTAATTTTCTAGATATCTATAACGGCAACAGGTAGGCACTTGAATATGGTACGGAACCCTTCGTGCGCGAGTCCGGCTCGCACTTGGTCGGTTTTTAAATTTCTCTCAACTTTTTGTGTTTTGACATAAGTATGATGATACTTTTTAATTGGATACTTATTATTATTGTACACCAATAAAATAAAGATAAAGTGAAAGACTTGATTGTTCGTTTGCTTTGAATATGATCGGGAAGCAGGATCACAAGGCTGATTTTCACTTTTTTCCGAAACTATACGAACTATAATGTTGAAACTTGGTAAGAAGATGTATTTTGTGAACCGAATTAAGATTTTCACATAAAAATAGAAAAAAATACAATAAATTTGGGGTTCCCCATACTTAGAACTGAAATTCATTTTTTTTTTCATCATTCCCTTAAGTTTGCGGTATCTATGGTATCTATAGGTCTTCAAAAATGATATAATATAAGTTTCTGATGTCATTTTTTTCTAAACTGAATAGTTTGCGCGAGAGACACTTCCAAAGTGGTAAAATGTGTGTCCCCCCCCCCCCTGTAACTTCTAAAATAAGAGAATGATTAAACTAAAAAAAATATATGATGTACATAACCATGCAAACTTCCACCGAAAATTGGTTTTTTGTAATACGTCATAAACCGCAATTTACCTTTCATTAATTCAACTATTATTAACATCGATCAAATTTACAATTAACTACAAGAACTTTTATACTATGTTACTTGTTGTATTCTTGATATCAACTAGTACGGAGCCCTTCGTGCGAGAGTCCGACTCGCACTTGGTCGGTTTTTTTTAAATAATCAATTTATCTTTACTTTTACAATATTGCTTAGCAGCAGTGTCCAGTGTTCCAGAGCAAGTTACTCCCAAACCATTCTGTCATTTACATATTCTCTGTCTGTCTGATATTTTAAAATATGCTATATACTCTCAAAATACGATGCGTTCGGTGAGCGATCAAGGAACACCAGTGAAACAACACCAATTTCCACTGGCTGGTACTTTTGAATCATCTCTAAAGAAAATTTCTAGTCGCACAATCTATCAAACACGAGACCTCGATAGTCAAACATTACCACTAGAATCAAATATCAGATAAACTAAAACCAGTAAATAAATGCTAAGCAATATAAATAAGCCAGTTAAACGGCTATTACTACACAATAGGGTAGATCAGATCATACTGATTTCATTCAAACCAATAAATTAAGTTGAGGAAAGTGCAGAATTAATTGCACATTACATTATTTTATTTCCCCAGTAATTTAATTTGTGGGGGAGTTCGTAGAGGGTTTAATGGCGACGTATGGGGGACACGGATTTCAATGTTTAATCGTTAAATATAATTGGTATTGTCATTATTAAAGCTGGGAATGGAACTGAGATTTTATTGAGACTGTATTTGAAATTGATAGCTTTGATTTGGCAAAAGACGCTTTTCTCCTTCTCTCTGTGTCTTTAAAATTAATAGCTTAGCTTTGCTTCGTGGCAAAATACGCATGTCTCCTCTCTATTTTTTCAAAATTGATAGCTTAGCTTTGCTTCGTGGCAAAAGAGGCTTGTCTCCTTCTTGCTTTAACTTTAAAATTGATAATTGAGCTTAATTTTGCTTCGTAGCAAAAGAAGCTTGTCTCTTTATCTATAAAATTGATTGCTGTCATTAACTTTGCTTCGTAGCAAAAGAAGCTTGTATCCATCTCTTTGTCTTTAAAATTGAGCTGAGCTTTGTTTTGCTTCGTGGCAAAAGATGCTTGTCCCCTTCTCTATATGTCTCTTAAATTGATAGCTTAGCTTTGCTTCGTGGCAAAAGACGCTTGTATCCTTCTCTGTGTCCTTAAAATTATTAGCTTTGCTTTGCTTTGTGGCACAAAAGTTTTCTTCGTTCTCAATGTGTATTTAAAGTTGATAGCTTAGCTTTGCTTCGTGGCAAAAGACGCTTGTATAATTCTCTCTGTGTCTTAAAAATATATATCTTTGCTTTGCTTTGTGGCAAAAAAGTTTCCTTCATTCTCTATTTGTCTTAAAAGTTGATAGCTTAGCTTTGCTTCTTGGCAAAAAAAGTGTGTGTATAAAATAAGAATTAGCAGTTTCTTCTCTAAAAATCGATTTCTATGAACCAAGATATAATACGGCGAGAAGTGCTATCTATGAACAGAGAGTTCTGTCCACGGTGCTTTCTTTTGGACCGAGATATCAACGAATAATGTAACTCTGTCAACAAAGTTTAAAGTAGTAAAGTAAAGTAAAAATACTCAGCATTAGTAGATAACGACTTAAATTTACCTATTATCCCCTAAAACTAAATCCAACTGACTCCAAATCAAATGAAACGATAATATTAATATAATTGGAACCGACTGGTGCTCACAAACACAGCGATACGATCGCTAGAGTCAATAGAATTGTGTTCCGCTGTCACACAGGCGTTACTAATGTACCGCCCGCTGTGACTCTATTCTGAACACAGGGGTGGATTGTACCCAGTTATCCTGTTAGTCCGTATATTTAAGACCGGGGGCCCGAGTCTACTATCGTAATGGTGTGTCGTGGAACTGTCACTGACGATGGTCGGTTTTTTGCATATTTGGTAATCTACTAATCCAAAAGACAAAGAAAACCGACCATCGAGACGTCAGTAACAGTTCCACGACATACCATTACGATAGTAGACTCAGGCCCCGGGGCGCACTGATAAGTCAGCGACGCGACGGTGATTTTGTGAAAATAAATTTATTTAAACATTTTGGCGGCTGCATTGTAAGAACGATAAAAGCGAAATTTGTTTGTACGAAAATGATGCCGCGTCACTTAATAAAAAAAGCAGAGTGTTTGCAAACTACTAGTATTCTTGTTAACCCCTCGTGCTAAGCTAAAATGCTTGTGTTCAGAGTGGGTTCAGGTCGGTAGAGCAATGGGTGGGGATCGAACTAGCGACCACTTGATGGCAAGTCCGACGTCCTAGCTATTGGGCTACGGCCGCTTCATCATATGGGGCACCAGCCTAAACGGAACTGTTACTAACTGATCTGCAAACAACTCAATGCACTGAATGATTTGCACTGAAATTCAGCACGAAACTTATAGTAATACAATTTAAAAAAAAACCTCATTAATTAGTCTCCATTTTTTTCAAT
Organism: Nycteola revayana; assembly: GCA_947037095.2. Taxonomy (NCBI): domain Eukaryota; kingdom Metazoa; phylum Arthropoda; class Insecta; order Lepidoptera; family Nolidae; genus Nycteola; species Nycteola revayana. The sequence continues at coordinate 12,864,081 of OX344851.2, read as the reverse complement.
TTAGTGTCAATGAGAACTATGCCGTAAAGTTTTCGATTTTTTTTATAAATATGGCTTTTTACTTCGCCGGCCAAAGAGGGTTCCGGCTTTATTAAATGGTTACTACTACTACTAACTGCAAATTAAACAACCTGCGCAAGTGGGTAGCAGAATGACGCTCGGGTAGTGGAATGATGATTTTAAGTGGGTCAACTATTTCATAAGACATCATATATTTAATAGGTTGATGCGGTGGATGGTATAGGTGGATGCGAATAGGTTTGCAACGGTAGTTATAAATATTAAAGTCAGAATCCTACTGTGCCTACAAATAAATATACGATATAGAACCCAATAGAATTGTGTTCCACTGTCATATAGGCGTTACTAATGTGGCGCCCGCTGTGACTGTATTTGGCAGACAAGGGTGGACTGGGAGTCAATTTATGTAATCCATTACACATTACACGTGTGAAAGTTAAGAATTTAATTTAAACGCGTGAAAGCTTTGAATAGGCTAGTTGGCACTTTTTTGAAATTACTTTTATACGGTTAAGAATGGTTTTACTAGATCAAGAAAAAATATGGCATTTATTTGAGATCTAGAAAGCACTAAAATAAATATTTTAAAATTGGCTTGACATTTAGAGATGAAAATGATGTCAGCCATGTTGATCTACATAGATAGATTATCTGTGTTCAAGATCGATGACGTCATGACTCAGAAAGTGTAATAGTAATGGATCGGGTTCATGTTTATTAACAAGACGTATGACGTCACAAAATGGCTCATAGCCTTTTCAGAAGTTAAAGACAAAAGAAATCATTTTCATATTGAGTTTATACTAACATATTCAAGTTTTATGAACATAAATTATTATATTTAGGTTCCATAGGTCAAAAACTTTTAGAAATAAATATCATTATCACACATATGTTATGTGTCAACTAGCCTATTGCAATTACCTACATATTATGTCAGTCCCGATAAATTTGTAACTATACTGTAGGTAAGATTTTGCTAGTAGCAAATGTACCAACAGTTGAAATAAATCCGTAGGCTTCTGCAGCAATGCGTGGGCAGATTCAACTAGTTTCCAAGTCCATCCCTGTCTCCACTTCACTCGAAATTCAAAAAAACTCGAATACTCCAGGATTCCGCTAATTGTTGGTAGAATAATGACCTGACAAATTTATGGCCTCGAACAAAGATATATTGGTGTTTAATGGCCTTTGTCTCTCCTTGTACAATGTTTGTGGCCTTTTTGTGGTCTGTACCGTTCACAATTTTGTTGGGGCCACATAATTGGGTATGTAAAACTTTGAGAATTATCCCTTTGTTGGGTAATTATTATTTTAGGGTGGAATAGAGACTGATTGTTTAACTTTATGGTACTTAATTTGGTGTTGTTATTGAATAAAGAAAAGATAAAAGATGGTTGTTACGTTCAAAATATTTAATACAGTAGGTACTTATCAATATAAAGTTATAGTTAAGCTAGGCTAGGGTCCTTGCCGGACACACCGAGGACCACTTTGCCCCCCAGTCCCAATCCGTTGATCCAGTGCCTGTAGTCCGTGCTAGTATACATAGTTATTTGATATATAGGGAAAACAAATATCAGACGATGAAAGATTTAAAAAGACATCAAAAAGTGCAATCTTTTAGTGACAACAATAGAATATTACAAATCTAAAAACATATTTAAAACATAAACGCACAATGTAGAATCACACTGTAAAACGAAAATATTTATGTCATTTCTAGAATATTCTTCTAACAGCCACATTTACAAAGACCTCCGATAAAACAATGAAGTGAGTTGTATACCCAGAATGCTACAAGTGATAGACGTAGTCTGGCTATATTATACTGTTACAATTAAAAATAAACAAAATATTACATTTGAATTTGTAATCAAATTGAGACATCCTCGCAAAAAGTCAAATAATAACCACACTAAACCGACGTGCTTGTATGAAGAATGTTATGAGAGTGAATAAAGCGAAAGATATGTGTAGAGATCGTAGCAAGTGGAGGTCCATTATCTCTGCCTACCCGCTGGTAAACAGGCGTGAGCTTATGTATGAATGTATGTATGTCAATTTGGAATCTGTCATTTCTATATGATTGTTCATTGTGTTTTCTCATTTTCGCGCCATTACATTGTCAAATAATTTGTGATATTAAAATGGAGTGGGGCGATAAAGAGAACCGAATCGCTGTGATTGTATTACACAAAGTAGATATGGAGCAAAATACAATTTTTAAACGACGTTCTACTATATCTATGGTTCGCGGGTCTCTCAGGATTCGGGTCTACCAGAGCATCGGAAAGTAAGAAACTACCTAGCATTCCTACTCAAATAAATAACGAAATATCCCAAATAAATTAAAAGTCCTGTCATAAATACATTCCTCGACACCTCAACATGCCTCTACTACTTATCCACTAATCATTCGTTACTATATCTATATATAAGTTATACTAAGTGTAACTATAAGTTATTAACTCGATATTACAGACACGTACAAAACACACATTCTTTACAAAATAACTTCATATAAATCAGACGAGACTAAGCGCCGTGTTTGTTAAAGAAAAAGTCAGGATCATTTTTGTGGAGTAGTGGGAGCGATGCTATAATATATTACTAGTACTATAATTTTAAGATCTTTATGATTAGCGGTTAAGCATGTTTTCATAGTGGTAGATACATCATCAGCCCGTATAACGTCCACTGCTAAACATGGTCCCGGACACCTAAATGTCTTGGATCCCGCATCGAATTTAATCAGAAAGTTTATAGGAGGAGTTAGAAAGCAAAATTCTATATTCCTCCAGCGCAAAGCGTGAGACATAAATGAACGATTGAGATATTTAAACTCAAGAAGAGACACTTACAATTAATTGGATAATCCAATTGCAAAGCACCACGGACGTTGTTTTTTTAATAAAGGGTCATATTTTTATGTGAGCTGTTATGATAATAATAATAATATATCTTTATTTGCTTTAAACATGGTATACTTACTATACCATGTTTAAAGCAAATAAAGATATCTGTCTTACAGTAGTTTTAATGTTAAGCTAGATATATGTCTTATTTTATTAATTTGCATACAATTATGACTTTAACAGATGCCGTACAATAATTAATACATTTTATAAGTCGAAAACAATATTATAATATTTTAATTGAATTTGTCATAATTATATTACTTCATTTTTTGTCAATAGTTATAATATATATAGTATCTTTTGTCAGATTTGTAATTATTGTTTATTGTCTGCAAGAAATCTTACAATATAATAGAATCTAAGCGATTTATTACATGAATAAAATACAAAATATACACCTAAAAGTAGCTAATTTAAAATAAAACTAGCTTATAAAATACTATTATTCTAAATCTATTCTACTTGGCAAGGTTCCCAGAATGCTTGCAGCATTACCACGTTGAATGGCAATGTCTGCTAAGATTAAAGATTTCTTCATAAAAAATATTTATATTTGTGTTCGTTTTATTTACTACTACTAAATCTCAAAACTTACTTGTTTCGTCCTCAACTTACTCGCTTCATCCTCGCTTTCACTATCACACCATCCTATCCCCATCTACTAAAACCCCACAAAGATGTCCGATATAGGCCTCACGTACACAACACAGGTATCGTATTACGGCTAATTTGAATAACTTATAGCTACATACATGATGTCTCTATCGTTTGAGAGTCATCCCATACAATAGAGACTTGAATGTACATACAACTATTGTGACGGATAAATTAAGTGGGGTTTTTTTGCCTTTTTTAGGCTGTTGGGTGGGATAGGATTGTCATGGTGGGCAGGATAGGGTTGAAAGATTAAAAAATAAGCTAGCAACTGTTTTTTTTAAGGTTTTTGTAAACTTCTAGTAGGTATTATTGTTATACCCTCATGCTAAGCTAAAATGGATTAGCAAGCTGAAGTGGCAATAAGCAGGACAGGACAGGTCGAAGAACTAACGGCCGATGGAGCAGAAAGGTTCTCGAGTGGAGACCACGAACTGGCAAGCGCAGCGTGGGACAACCGCCTGCACGATACATCGACGACCTCATAAAGGTCACGGGGAGTCGATGAATGCAGGCCGCTAGCGATCGTTCCCCCTGGAAAACGATGGGGGAGGCTTATGTTCAGCAGTGGACTAATGATGATGAAGCTAAACCAGCGACCACCTTGGGCCGAGGTCCAATTCCCACTATGGGCATCTTATTGCGCAGGTTGCTTAGTTTGTAGTTGTTAAACTATTTATTTAGGCTGGAGCTCTTCCGCTCTTATGTCCGGTAAAAAAGCAAAAGCCTCCTAGCTAATTAAATACATAATGTTCGTCCGAAAAAATTAAGAAAAATGTTGTATCGGTAGTGCAATGTGTAAGGTCGAACCGGAGACCATATGATCGCAAGACGACACCCTATTGGGCTAAGACCACTTCAAAACTTTGTTTATTTCGGTTACTGTTTCGCAAGATAAGCATGTAGCTTCCGATTGAGTGGTTACCTATATCTTTGTTTATTTGCTTGAACGCACTTATCTCAGAAATAACTGGTTCGATTTATAAAATATTTCAGTGTTAGATAGCTCATTTATCGAGGAAGGCTATGAGATATTTTTAATTATGAAGTTCCCACGCAAACGGGATTTACTCGAGTGAAACCGCGCGCGGGAATCTATGTATAATAGTTTATTGTAAATTACCAACACCTAAATGATTTTGAATAACTGTTCGCTTTGGTAACCCTAGCTCGGTTGACTTTGAGGACACAAATTGTGTTTGCCCATAGGTGTAATAGCTTCGGACAGCAACGACTTCCTTCCTCAATGCTGCATTGTTAATATAATTAATAATTTAGAAAAAGGAAATCATAAAATGGTTCATCTATTTATTATGCTTTACCTTGTGCCTAAGACATTCGACATTTCCATAGCATACGTTATAAATCTTGGAGGGCTGGATTGCGTGATGGGGAAAATGCTTGTGTAAAATCATAGATTGTTCGAGGCTATATACGCACATAAAGATCATCTATAATAATGGCATAAGTAACAAAGAATGAGTAGCGAAACCATCGTCTTTAGAATGAGAACATGCTATTATCATTATGAAATAAGCCTGACGCTTTTATGCCCGGTTCAACAGCAGAAACCTCGTGGCTCGATTATATGTCAGTTCGAAAATGGAATTACAGTAGCATGTATTTCCATTTTCGAACTGACATTATATCCAAAAATATGTATTGTCTTCATTAAATGGTTATATACTTAATATTAAACAATCTGAGTAAGAGCATCTCCTGACGCTATTAGACCTCGGAGGATTGCGGAGTTGCTTACATTTTTAACGGAGTTTTTTTTGCAGCCGTGGTCACCAACCCGATTGCCATGCGTAGTAACGAC